>CM057345.1:454310833-455654089 GCA_030015575.1 Agapanthus africanus | reverse complement strand
AACTAGTTTATTCAAGAGAAGGAGAAAAAAGAAAGGAGAAAACTAAGCACACTTTCGTAGGCAAACACGATTCCACTGAGCACGTGCAACAAGCCGTTAAAGCTCTAGGTGTCTCTCATAGGAGGAGTGTTGTCTCCTGAGGGTTTTCAGCGGATTACACCCACAAAATTCTATAATAAAAGAGAGATGGTGAAATTTACATATAAAGATAAGAACCATAAAAGAAATACTTTGAAAATTTAGAGTTTCCAACTATACTAGCTTTTTAGTTGTCATGAGCCCTATCTTAATAGTCATGAAAAGATATTAGAAATCACATCATCTCTCAATAAAACATCGCCTTTATTTTTCATTCCGTCCTTTCATCCAAACATCGATCATATAACCCTACGTGTGTGTAATGAACATCCCTACACTTGGAGAATTCAATTCAAGCTATCATACTCTTGTCCATCTACCTCAGTACTTTTTAATTTGATGAATATTTAGATTTGGTCACACATTTTCATGCGACCGTTAATACTTCTTGAGGTACTAACCGACCGATTACTTATGTGCTTGCTGATTAGGTGATAGTATTTTCCTCGTCTTGCACCACCTAAGGCTTAGCAGTGACTCCCAAACCAGTTGGTCTAAGGCACTAGGTGATGAAGCACCCTCGCTATATTTTTTTTATTGCTGCCTTGGCGATAACAAACCAGTGTTCATTTTTCTTTTCAACATTTTTATATTTTCTTCATTTTTTTTTCCTTCATACTTTGGCTTTTAAACAAGAGCATTTTAAGGTATCCTCTACTATCCCGAGTTTCAAGACGTGTGTAAGTGCATATAGTAGGGTATCAACATTCAAATTTTTGGCTTCCAGAATAGAAACTAATTTTTCAGACTTATTTTTATCCTCAGATTAGTGACTTCCTTCATTTTACTAACCCTTAGGACAACGGCTCATAATTACTTATTACTAGTTCGTTTAAGAAAACTTCTAATTTACTATGTTTTCTTAAACTATTCCTATCTTTTGGATGTAATTTTTTACTTTCTACTCTTTTGTTATTAAAAAAAAAATTTGAATGTCCAGTGTCAAAGATAATTCATTGAATACAAACTTCCCCCCCTAAACCTGTTTTTAGCAGTGTTCTCACTGATGTAGCCTTTTGAGAGTATGAATCTGTATACTAGAGGAGGGATACAAGGGGTAAAATAATAGTTAAATGAAAACTACCCCTAAACTTGTTCTTTGATACGCACAGATATTCAATTAAATCCATTTTCACTCACCTCCATTCTTAAAATGAGAAAATGTTACCAAAACATGGAGGTGAGGCGGAGGAAATTTAGTTTTGATAAAGCGGCTCCTGAAAAAACAGGAGCTCCTCTGCGGGGTCAGCAGAAAAATACGGTTTTAATCTATGCCCATTTACTTTAAAAATTGAACCGTTTTTCAAATTCTCAACTTTTACTGCCCCGTGCGGGTGTACATACCGCACCACAAAAGGTCCTTTCCAACGAGATTTAAGCTTACCCGGATGAAGATGGAGACGGGAATCGTAAAGAAGGACTTGTTGCCCCGATGTGAAGGTTTTTCTAAAAAGATTTTTATCGTGGAACACTTTAGTCATGTTCTTTACTATCACCGCATTATCGTAAGCTTCATCGCGGAGTTCGCTTAGCTCATTCAATTGCAGCTTCCGATAGCTGCCTGCATGATCAAAATCAAAGTTAAGCTCTTTAATAGCCCATATTGCTTTATGTTCGATCTCGACAGGAAGGTGGCATGCCTTCCCAAACACAAGGTGGTATGGAGACATTCCAAGATCGGTCTTATAAGCGGTGCGTAATGCCCAAAGAGTATCCGTCAATTTGGTTGACCAATCATTACGGTTTTTAGAAACCGTCTTCTCCAAAATTTGTTTGATCTGCCTATTTGAGATCTCAGCCTGCCCGCTTGTTTGGGGATGATAGGGCGTAGAAAGCTTGTGAGTGATTGAATATTTCCGCATCAAGGCCTCGAAAGACCGATTACAGAAATGTGTCACGTTGTCACTAATTATAGCGCGAGGGTGTCCGAATCGTAAAAAGATATTTTCTTTAAGGAACTTAATGACAACTTTGTTGTCATTAGTGCGACACGGTATAGCTTCCATCCATTTCGAGATATAATCAACAGCTAACAAGATATATAAATCCCCAAAGGAGTTGGGAAAAGGGCCCAAAAAATCAATACCCCAAACATCGAATATTTCCACAACCAATATGGTTGGAGCGACATCTCGTTTCTTCGTTAAATCCGACCCAAATGCTGACATCGCGGACAAGTTTTGCAATGTTTATATGTATCTTTAAATAATGTTGGCCAATAAAAGCCATATTGCAAAACTTTCTCCGCCGTTTTTCGAGAACCAAAATGACCGCCGCATGCCTGATCATGACAAAATGATAACACGCTCTTGAATTCATCGTTAGGGACACACCTGCGAATGATTTGATCGGAACAATACTTGAATAGATAAGGTTCATCCCAGTAAAAGTATTTTACTTGGATAGAAATCGATGTTTGTCTTGTTTCGACCAATCGCTAGGAATAAGTCCCGTCGCAATATAGTTCACGATATCCACGAACCATGGTTCCTAGGATACAGTCAAGAGCTGTTCGTAAGGAAATGAGTCATTTATCGGCATGGTCAAAGTTGGCGAAGAAGTGATGTGTGAAGAATGGTCGGCTACAATGTTTTCATATCCACTCTTGTTTCGGATGACAAGATCAAATTCTTATAATAATAGGATCCAACGTATTAGCCTGGCCTTCGCATCCTTCTTCGATAAAAGATGTCGTAGGGCGGAGTGATCGGTGTAAACCACAATTGGCGAGCCAATGAAGTAGGGCCTAAATTTCTCTAATGTAAATACAACTGCCAAAAGTTCTTTCTCGGTAGTTGTGTAATTTATTTGTGCATCATTCAAAGTCCTACTTGCATAGTAAATTACATGTGGTATCTTATCAATGTGCTGTCCTAAGACAGCACCAATAGCAAAATCTGATGTATCACACATAAGCTCGAACGGGTGGTTCAAATCCGGAGATGATAGAACGGGGGCTGTAGTGAGTGATCCTTTAAGCGATTCAAAAGCAGCCTCACAATCCGAATCGAAGTGAAATGTAGTATCCTTGGCCAATAGAAGGGTTAAGGGTCTAGCAATTTTGCTAAAGTCCTTAATAAATCTTCTATAAAATCCTGCATGACCAAGGAAGGATCGTATATCTTTGACGTAATTGGGACGAGAGAGGTTATGAATGACATCTATTTTAGCTCTGTCAACCTCAATGCCTTTTCATCAAATTATATGTCCAAGTACAATACCTTCTTGGACCATAAAATGACATTTTTCCCAATTCAAAGTCAAATTCTTATCCTTACAGCAGGTAAGAACCGCGTCAAGATTACGAAGGCAGTCCTCAAAGGAGTCCCCAAAAATGGAGAAATCGTCCATAAAAATTTCCAGAAAATTCCCCACCATATCTGAAAATATCCCCATCATGCACCGCTGAAATGTAGCGGGAGCGTTGCATAACCCAAAGGGCACGCGTCTATAAGAAAAAGTTCCGAAAGGACAAGTAAATGTGGTTTTATCTTGATCCTTTTCGGCGATGGGGACCTGGTTATAGCCAGAGTATCCATCCAAGAAACAGTAGTATTCGTGTCCAGCTAATCGTTCTAACATCTGGTCAATGAAAGGTAGAGGGAAGTGATCTTTCCTCGTCGCGGCATTGAGTTTCCTGTAATCAATACATACGCGCCACCCAGTTTGGGTGCGTGTTTGGATTAACTCATTAGCCTCATTAGTGATGATCGTGATGCCAGACTTTTTAGGGACCACATGAATTGGACTTATCCATTGGCTATCAGATATAGGGTAAATTATTCCACTATCAAGGCACTTGACTATTTCTTTCTTTACCGCCTCCTTCATAACGGGATTTAACCGTCTTTGTGGGTCTCGGCTTGGTTTGGCTTCATCCATCAGATGTATGTAATGTTCAACAATTAAGGGACTAATCCCTTTGATGTCGGCCATTGTCCAACTAAATGCTTGCCGATTCGATCTCAACACTGCCAAAAGTGCGTTCTCTTGCTCTAAGGCTAGAGAAACGGATATAATCACTGGCAAAGTCTCATTCTTTCCTAAATTTGCATATTTAAGATGAGAAGGTAGCGGTTTGAGATCAAGAATCGGCAGAGAGACAATAGAAGGTGGGGTAAGGTAATGATATTCGGACTCCCTAAGAGGTTCAAAACTTGCATAAGATATTGACTCGGAAAGTGCTGCTGACTTTTGCAACGAGTCAACGGGTTCAAACTCGAGGACGGACTCATTGAACATATCCTCACTGTGAAGTGGTGCAAGATCAAACGATGTCTCATTAGTGTTGTCGAGAACATTAAAGCAAAGTTCCTCATCCATGCAGCTTTCGGGAGCTATCTCGTGGATGGAACAAACATCCAGCAAATGAGCAGAAGGTTCTGATGGCTGACTTTCTAGCTTGTAAATATTAAGCTCAATTGTCATTTTCCTGAATGATAAGTTCATAGAACCGTTACGACAATTAATTACAGCGTTAGAAGTTGCTAGGAAGGGTCGACCAAGTATCACCGGGATTTGATTGTGTGGGTTTGCCACAGGTTGTGTATCTAAAATAATAAAGTCCACGGGAAATATGAATTCCCCGACTTTAATCAACACATCCTCTAGTTCGCCCCGAGGTTTGGTGATCGATCGGTCTGCCATCTGGAGAGTACAATGGGCGGGTTTTAACTCTCCAATTCCTAACTGCTCGTATACTGAATAAGGAAGCAAGTTAACGCTAGCGCCAAGATCGAGTAAATCACAATTAATATTTTTACCCCCAATAGAAATAGAGATTGTAGGACAGCCAGGGTCCTTACGTTTCTTTGGTATTTGCTGGGTAAAGGTTGTGCTAACATTACTCATCATGAAAACCTTCTTAGGCACTTGAGTTTTTCTCTTCCTAGTGCACAAGTCTTTAAGGATTCTTGCATAAGATGGGACTTGTTGAATAGCATCTAGGAGAGGAATATTCACGCTAACTTGCTTAAACATTTCCACAATCTCCTCCATTTGCGGGTTAGGTCTGTTGGCCCTTAATCTGTTTGGAAATGGAGCTTGATCAATAAGTTTTGGGTCCAACGTTTGTGGAGAAGACTGTGGGGACGGATTCGATCCCAAAATTGGAGTAGGAATCGACTTAGATAGATTTGGCGAAATGTTCAAGCCTTGGGGAAAAAGGAGAATAGGCTCGGATGAAGGTGGGAGACTAGACGAATTAGGGGAAGAAGAAGAATCTGGGGTATCATTGGTGTCACTAACATCAAATTGCTCACCCACTCGGTTATTCAGTACTTTCCCTGATCTCAACGTAGTGATGGCATTCACATTATGATTTTGTGAATGGCCAGGATTCGGTAGGGGTTGAGATGGGAGTTTCCCTTTCTCTCTCGCACTCATTGCGGCGTTTAACTGTGCAAGTTGGTTTTCTATTGATTTAATACTTTCGCCGTGGGAGGCGGAATCTTGCTTTATGGTATCAATAGAAGAATTCATCTCAGCCGACATTTGAATGGTATGTTTTATAAACATATCCAAAGTTTGTGCGAGTGAAGAGTTGTCAGTACCGGCCACTTGTGGTGTAGAAGTGTTGGCCGGATTTTGAAAATTCTGTGACTGAAAGGGAAGCTGATTCTGTGGTTGTGGTTGCTGTGGAGGAGGTCTTCAATAATTGCTTTGGAACTGATTTTGATTTTGGGGTTAGTTTTGGTTCTAAGCAAAGTTAGGATGATTCCTCCATCCTTGATTGTACGTGGAAGAATAAGGATCGTTTCTAGGTCGCTGCTGAAAAGCAGCGTTAGTTTGAAATGATGCATTCATAGGACATTCTTCTATTATGTGTGAAGGATCTGAACAGCAACCACAGACGGTCTTGGGAAGCGTGACCTGATTTAGGGAGAATGATGAGAACTTGTTCTCAATAGCGTCGAGTTTGTTCTGTATCGCTGCCATTTCGGCTTTTACTGCGATAAAAATATCGAGCTGATGAATACTTCCTTTAGAAGAAGGTGGCCTTACGCTTTCCCGCTGCAAAGTGTGTTCAGCAAGGTATTCCAGATATTTCCAAGCTTCACCGTCGTCTTTAGACATGAAATTGCATTGACAATTTATTTCAAGAATCTGCTTTGTCGCTGGATTAATGCCCTCATATATAATTCGGCGTAAATCCCATCTATTGATTCCATGATGAGGACATTGGACAAGTAGATCTTTGAAACGTTTAAAGCACTTCTAAAATGGTTCATTGGGAAGCTGGGTGAACTGGTTGATCTCGCTCCTAACACGGGCGGTCTTATGGTTTGGGTAAAACTTCTTAAGAAATGCTATTACGAATTCATCCCAATTAGTGATAGAGTGTGCAGCAGTATTATAAACCCATTTTTCTGCCAAGTCGCACAGTGTGAATGGGAGAAGACGCAAGCGCATAGAATCCACAGTCAATTGTGAAGTACCCATCATTGCGCATACGTTTTCGAATTTGGTGATGAAAACGTACGCCTCTTCCGACTCAAGCCCGTGAAATTTGGGCAACAGATTGATGTAGTGGGGTTTAATTTCAAAATTATCCCCATTAGCTGGTGGAATGGATAGACAAGTGGGAAGGGGACCACGGATAGGATAGCATCTCTCTTGGAGAGAGATACGCGGTGGATTCTGCGCACCTATGGGCGGTGGCAGCGTGGTGTTATAATCTGATGGAGTACCGTCCATCTCGGTTGATGTGGTGTCTGGTGGAGGAAAAGAAGTTGAAGAAGTACCGACTTCGGCGTCGATAGCAGGAACGCGGACAAGACGGGCACTAGAATCCCGTGTCCAGCCGAGCATGCGCTAAGCGGGTTTAGTGCAAGTGGCAGCGTGTGTGTGATTTAAAATTGGTTTGTTTTTGAAAAAAGTGGGACTAAAGACAAATCACATAAAAATGCACAAACAACCCTAGAACTAAGGTTACCTAGGTCCAGTCTCTAAACCGCTCCTAGACTTCCAAAGGACAAGCCGTAGGATCAATCCTCTACCACCTCTTTACTACTCTTGTGGCAAGGTAAGTGCCAGGTAAGTGGGAGGCTCTCCACTACAATTAGTGGCCCTAATTAAGTAACCACTCGTCTTAGACACACTTGCCTAGACACCACAAAAGTAATGCGGAAAAGCGATAGATTACCCACGACCTTCCTCTGTCCTTATTGAGCGCGACGGTCCTTAGAGTCTGGTTTAGATATTTTTTAAATTAATGTAGGGTTGATGCAGATGCTCGGTTTGTAATTTGTGGGGCTTAGGAAGGGTGATGAAATCCCTACATAATCTTGATTTGGTCTTTGCCCCTTAAAGTCCGTATTAAAATATGCAAAAAAAAACCAATCACAAAACTTTTGCAAAAAGATTTTTGAGCGGCGCTATTTTGCAAAGAATCCTGCAGAAAGTAGATTTTATTGGATTTTAGAGGAGAGAGAAAGAGTTGAGAAAGATACCAGAGAAGTGTGGATCCCTAGATCTCCTAGCCCGCCGCGCTTCCGCCGCGGATATGCCTCCTTTGCTGCGGATCCGCCGCAGGAAGGAAAGATCTGTTGATGAAATTTTCTCTGTTCCCTTCTGTGCTCCTCTGGATCTCTAAGAATGTCTCTGTTTCCTGTTTCCTCAAGTCTGTGACTCCAGATCTCCTTGCAAAAATTCACGCACAAATCGTTAAATATGCAATTTGCAGTTTTTTTTAAATTATGATATGGATCGTATAAGAATTCAATACAAATACTAAGAATAAAAAATTACACACGTATCCCCGGCAACGGCGCCATTTGATTTGTTTAGAAGAGTGTGTGTAGTTAACCGCAATCAATAACGGTGTCGCGTGTAGCTAGACCGAGATGAGTACGGGTCGTCCTCTGGGAAACGTTGAATATTTTATTCTTATTTTAGGCGTGTTGAGAAAGAAAGGAGGAAGAATAAAGAATGGTGAAGAATGGTTGTAGGATCTAGATTAATTATGGATGTAAGTTTATATGAAAAGGTGGCTTGTAGGGTTCGTTAGGATTTAGTAGTTATGAATGATTAATTAAAAATTACTCTTTCTATCCTTTAATAGATTTAAAACTAGAACGCCAGTGATGCGTGTAGATTAGGGTTTCTGGAGGGAAAAGGAATCCTACTCTTAACCCCTATATCGACACGGAACTCCGTTCATATCTAGCCTTTACGAAAACAATCATTAATCTAATCTCTAATCGTAGTCGAGACTAACAATAAATTGGTAGCGTGCCCGATTAGAATGTTAATGATTCTTTTGATAATGTTTATAAACTTTATAGGACTTAAAAAGAGTTTAGGGATCTTCATCATCCATTAACCTACCCTAATCCTATGAACCTTAACAAGCGGAGAATTACTCGCGCATGTTGGGAGAAAAAGAGATGGAGAGAGAATTCATAATGAAACTACAAAGAAATAGAATAAGAAAAAGAACTACCTTTATTAATCAACAAAACTCATTACACTTTGTTCCCTTAGAAAATGATTACAAATACTAGTTTGCTTCTCGATCTCTTCTAAGGAGGTAGATGAGCTATTGATGATCAGCCTGGATGCGTGAGCCGTCTTGGACTTCATGATCGCGTCGACTTGATGTTTTTTCCAAGGGGCTCTCGGTCTTTATTTATAATCCCAAAGCCAGAACCCTAGATGCCAAAATTGGGGAATAGTAGTTACGATCCAACAGAAGAAATTCTAGCCCTTGATTCATCTGGCACGCGGCGGATCCGCGGCCAAAAGGAGGGTTTAGCCGGGGATCCGCGGCCAAGTAGAGGGATCTTCTGATTTTCTCTTCTGGTCTTTTCTTCTTATGACACGTGGCGATCTCTGGAAGCTCTGGAAATTGGAAATCTTTTCTTTGTTGCTGCCAGCCTTAATTTTTTAGTTTGCTTTCTTAATTAGGCAGGTTTGCTCTTAACAACATTGATTCCCTTGATTTTTAGCCCTGAAAAATTCTGCACAATCTCAACAAATAATATTCGTAGAGTTTTGTTTTATTGAGATATTAATTTCACCATTAAGATTTGGTCAATGGTATCTTTGCATACATTTTCCTACCAAATGTTAATTATAATATATCAACAAATGAAAAATAGTATTTTTATAGATAAACCCTCATATGTATGATATATTATAATAAAGACCTTTTTTAATATAGAAATAGTAGGAAAAATGTAATAACAAAAGTGCAGTTTTTTCAACTGAACAGGTAGTCAGATTTAACACACCTAACATGAATCCAGTTGCTGTTGTACCGTGGCATAAACGGTTCCTTGTACTATACGTGCCCCTAGTCTCTGGCATATAGAGACTCCTCTCGTATACACTGGCATCCTTCTGTATCAATCAACAAACAACAGCGTTAACATAACATTACAACAATAGTTTACACTTTAAAATATATCTTCTTATTCTGTCTTTTTCTATTTTCCTCTTACCTTTGGGAATTACCGAGCGACCTGTTCGCTGACGACATTCTGTTTCTTCTTCTTTGAATGTCGTCAGGTGATTTGGACGCGGCGGAGATCAAGCCATCTCAAGAGGACTTGGAGCAGTTTGTTGAAGATCCTGCTCTTTAGTTTCATTGAACACTTTTTCTTTCTGTACTTTTCATTTCATGTTATGCCACTGTTTAGGCATCTTTTTATTTCAGTTGTATTTCCTTTTCATGCATTGTACAAAGAATGTTAATAAATAAAAGTTGCTATTCTTTTTATTTCTTGTCTCTTGTGTATTTATTTTATATTGCTTAGATACGCTTAGCGTATGTACTTCTGAGTATATACGTAGCGGATCTCGTCACGTCTCCTTCGCCGTACACTGGGAAGCGAGGCGTGACAGGTTTTGTTGGTAGCCCATGCAGGTCAGAGCTGTATGAAACCCTATCATACAGTTCTGTTCTGCGTGAACAACCTAAGCAATATAACACAAGAACCATCAACTAAAACATTCTTTACAATTCATGTTCCTTGAATCTTGCAATTTCATATTCTTTGAATCTTATCATTTCATGTACTTGAATCTGTCCTAACCCAAATTTTTCTTTAGGGTTATGGATTCCTCGAACAACACCAGCACCAACGTCAACAACACACCTCTAGCACTACCTCTCACACCAGCTGTTCCTGCGCCACCCACTGAGCAGACAGTGCTACTTGAGGCAATCCGCAGCCTTCTCGAGGGACAGCAAAAACTCTTGAATCGTCCCGAGACTGACTCTCCGGGGGTAAAGCAATTCAGGGCTTTACATCCGAAGCAGTTCTCAGGAAAGGGGAGCCCACTGGAAGCTGAGGAATGGGCTCAAAGTATCGAGGATGATCTGGCCGCAGCACAAGTGCCAACATCGCTTGGGTCCGTGTAGCGAAACTACAGCTCATGGACAATGCTCGCAACTGGTGGAAGGCGGAAGAAAGCCGTCTTGCACAGCCTATTGAATGGAAAACTTTCGCGAGAAGTTCGACGCGAAATACTTCCCTGTGACTGCCAAGTTTGCCATGGAGCAGCAGTTCATTCATCTACAACAAGGATCTATGTGGGACAAATCGGTGGATGAATAAGATGCTGATTTCACTATGTTAAGCCGGTAAGATATGTCGCAATTGTTCAACTTTTAAATATCACATACTACACAGTTAACACTATCCTTGAACAGATTCGCGGCACATTTGATACCGACGGACGAGATCAGAGCCCGTCGCTTTCAACAAGGACTGGACACGGAGATTCAGGCTGCTCTAGCCACAGGAAAATTTTTGACTCATGAGGTTGCGCTGGAAGCTGCCCGTAGTTATGAGGCAGTGATAAAAGCAAGGGGCAGACCTTAGTCTGTAGGAGTCAAGCGCCCTACCAACCAGATGGCAGGTGGAGCCTCGTCCAGACCACCTTTTGTGCCAAGACGTCCTGGAGCACCAATCAACAGGCCCAGCCCAGCCTTTTGTAATGTCACGTCCCGAAAGTACGGAACATGACCGGCACTTAGATTACGAATGTCTCGAGGCGTGCGTACTCTAAGTAAGCCGAACCCAGAAATCCAAACCAAGAAAAATAGTAGAGTGTAGGAAAAACCATATGTGAAACAACCAGTATGCAACATAATATACAACGCCTAAAGGCGAGGATCACAATAGAAAAGGAAGCTCAACAGCAAGAAACCCAAGGAAATATAATGCGCGATTCTAAGGTCGAAAGAATAAACATCACTGGTCTCTATCTCAAATAAAATACATGTTTGGTTGATGGAACTTCTAGATACAACTGAAATATAATATACAATGTATAATGATGGGTAAGATACAAATAAACCCACCTACTAGCATGTCACCCGAAAGATGCAGTGTCTGCAAAGCCGTAATGAAACCTGTACGGCGAACCTGCAAGAAACTGGGGCACAACGGGGGTGAGTTGCCAACTCGTGAGTAGAAAAAGATCTACGAACAAAAAATCGCATGTATGACGCAATCCTAGGTCATACGATCATAATATATAATCCTCAAATATATAACCAACAGCCTACAACAGTGACTAGGGTACATATCTAACCCAAGTGTAATCCCATGTGCCCATGTCAGTGCATCAGGTGGCAATGTATCATATAGATGATGTATGAATGCATGAAACAGAATGCATGTACTGAAGAAAACTGCTTTCATAAATTAATGAGATTTCTGTATTTTTAAAATGAGGTATCATAATGAAATCAACATAAAACAGTGCCCAACATCGGCACAAAACATAAATCTCAATATCTCGATATCTCTGTATCACAATCTCTGTACCTCAATATCTCGAAATCTCAATGTCTCAATCACAATATCTAGGGCGCCGTCAGTCCAGATCGGCCCCTACCATCCATCTCATGACCACAACGGTATCCTCCGGATATCCGACGTGTCGGGTAATATCACCGGTCGGTCGTGCTCCCCTGCACAGGCTCAACGCCATCTCCTGCGATCTTCTTGCCCCGGGGTACCGCACCGGGCCCACCATGCATCCGAAACGGTTCATCCACCTCATCGAATCGGGTCTCGAAATCCATCAGCAAATCTCATGGTGTACGACTCATACATCATGGGAAAACCGCATTTTTATTTAAAAAGAGAGAAAGCAGTTTATACATGTTTTGCGGATTTCCTCCAAATCCAGAAAATATCATGGAAATCCGAATCATCAATAGCATGTAAACCATGAATATTAGCATGAGAATCCATGAATGTGGCATATAATGAACAACAGTGTACATGAAGTGACAAGTAATAACTACATTGTCAAGCTGGCATATATGGCAAGTACACTGCACTACTAGCTAACAAGCTAAATCAAGCAATAATATTCTCTAAGCGTACGTGACATGGCAATTACCGATGAAGATGTGTGTGCGCCGGCAAATAAGTGTACGTGGTACATACAAATCATCGGTAATGGTGCTGGTGTCCTAACAGCATGATATCAAAAATGGAATATGAATCACAATAAGTATGCGATACAGAGCAACAACAATAATGTACGGAAGCTGAATACTAAACACAGTGATAGCTAAACTGCATCTAAAGTCATAAGAGTCATACAGCTACGCTAACTATAAGGCTGAGCTAATAAGCTAACCGCAGGTAAGGAAAACCGCCTAACCTCTGAGTCGATAGACATATATATATATATATATAGTCGGTGATCCCGCCACGATAATATCACATCCGATACCATATCTCTATAATCGGTTATTCCCAAGTCAAGAGGGCGGATCAAACATCAAATTATAGCTCGTACGTAAATCCGTCGTACGACATCCCCAAATCTGGGTACGGGTCAATATCACATTCGTCATATCACTCATCTGGTATTCTCTTCAATCAATATCATAATCCGGGTACTAACCTACGTCTAGTACAAAGCTAATATCATCAAAATAATCATGATCTGACTACTGATCGACAGTCCCGTATGAATCGATATCATCAGCACATATCATCTCAAGGAGTATATATCGTCCAAGGCGGCCTATCATAAATACCATGTTATATCATATCATTTCATATCCTATCTCGTATCATAATCACATGTCGATCATTTATATGTATAAATTACTATGCACATGGCATCGTCATCCAAGACCCGCTATCATATCATGACGTATCTCAAATACGAATCCCACCATATCACCGATATCATAATCTCGGATCAAACATCATCAACTCATCTCAATCCCAAGTACCATCCTCAAATCCGTATATGAACACATAGTCCCATACCCATGTGACCACATAACAATATAGAATCCCATAACCACATATGAAATAAGGATGTGTGCAAGTATGTATGTGTGTATATGAATGTGTAGTGCACCCACTATTCTAGGTTTTCGCGACACTAAATCATCCAAGTCCACCAATTATCCATCCTAAATATCAATAATTTCCCAAACAACATATAATAATTGTAGGTGTGTATATGCATCCGTATACATCACCACGGACTGCGGGGGTGCTATACGCCATCCACCCGACTTCTCCCCGTAGATATAAATCTACTCACCTATACTTGCCGATGTCGATATCTCCACGCGCTAGCTTGTCGCCTCAAGTCTTCACGAGGGTACCTGCATATAATGAACAATCGCCCTTGCTATAACATTAAGTCCATAAACCAAAACGACATGCGTATAACTCGTAGGTTAGAACCTATAGCTTATACGTACCAAATATGTCAAACAACCCTTATTGTCGATGTACAAACATTCGACAACCCAAAACGAATCCAGATATCAAAACTCATCATTCAAATACGGAAAACATATCCTAATTCCCACACAAGTGTTCCCAGATTCTGATTTAGGTCAGTCACTTCTAAGCAAACAAGTCCAGGGTTATATATAGGATACATGTGAGCTATGGAGGCAATCTGGGCACCTAATTATACAAGGTGGCCGGCCCCCTCTTCATGCCAAACCGGCCTCGCCGGCCCACTTAGGTAAGTCAGGGTGTCAGGTTCATAAGGAAACCTCCTAGTAGTCAATACATGGCAATGGTCTTGCTAGTTTTTCCACTAAGTCTCTAGGGTGACACCAGATCCTAGGTAGGCTATAAATCTAACACATGAACCAGGGTTTGGGTTACAAAGTCTATGTCGTGTCGATGTCGTAATACTACACTGTAGGAAATTGGTTCCAGATTCCATTCTAGGTCAAAACAAGGTAAGTAAACAGGTCTATAGTGATGTATAGGGTCTCAGTAGCCTACAGCAGAAACTTGGATTCCACACCACACAAAGTGGCCGATCCCTCACACATGCCCAACCAGCCTCGCCGGCCCCCTTGGCTCCACTGGGGGTTGTCTGGCTACAGGGGGTCCCTAGGTTCATAAATAGGTCTCTGGTATTGTTTGATTGTCTTGTTTCTCCTCCAGTTCATCCCAGATTCTTGGTAAGCACCCTAAAAGTCACACTAAACTACAGTGGTTGGTGCATCTGGTTTAAGTCCATGGTTCATGTCAGGGGTTGTGTTACCATGGTCAAGCAAGCTCACAACAAACCCCAGATTCCATTAACAGTCAGTATTCAAAAATCAAGTAGGACCAAACAACCCTAAGTATCATCAGATAACTCCTCCAAAGAAAGCAAACCCTAGCTTCTCTATTGGGCCGGCGTCGCCGGCCCCTCCTTCACTGGTCGCCGGCCAAGTGCCGGTGGGTAGGGGTAAGGTTTTTGGTGGTCTATTAGGGATACCTGCACAACATTCTGACACTGTTTGATTTTACCAGAAGGTCTCGATGTCATAGCAGGTCATCCATGTCGCAGAATAACACCAAAACACGACATCGAACCAAAATTTAGCTAAAAGGAAGAGTTTATACCTCATGGGGGTCCTAGATCGAAGGAGAAGGGAAGAAGGCTGAGGTGGAAGGGTTGGGTTGCTGCTGCTGAGCTCCTGCTTGTGGCTGATCGCTTGTGTTGCTGCTGTTGCTGTTGGTTTCAGCCGCAGCTTGCAAATCCCTCTGTTTCTTTTTGTTGCTGTTGTTAATGTTTGTGTTGTTGTTGTTACAGCAGCAGTGGCTGCAGCTGATGGATTGGGGGGTATAAGATGGTGTGGTGTGAGTTGTGAGAGATGTAGCTGTTGATGTTGATTGAATTGGGGCTGATGTGTGTAGATGTAAGGGTGTAGGTGTTGCAGCTTGTAGAAGTAGCTAGGGTGGCTAATGTGTAGGTGTAGGGGTTGGGCTAAGGTGTTAGGGCTGGTAGTGTTGCAGCTGATGCTAAGGCTAGGGTGGCTGCAGCTGATGGGTTGGGGCTGATGTGGTGTGTGTGTGTGAGTGTGAGAGGGATGTGAGTGAGAGGGAGTTTGAGAGGGCAAGCAAAATATTTGAAAACCCTAGAGCCACCTCTTTCTCTCTCTCAAAAAATGTTGCTTGCTCAAGCCACAAGGCCATCATGGCTCACTTCCTCCCACAACACAAGTCAACCCCCACCTAATCACCATTAAGAAAACCAAAACCCTAATTAACCCACTTAACTTAGCCAAATGGTTTAAACCCACCATGGTCATCTAAACATGGTTCAACCCTAGGCCACCATGAGTCCATAATATGAGACAAGTGTGGATAATGCTATGGGCACATTTTTGCACAAAAAGCCAAAAATCCAATTAGCGATTTTTAATCGCGATTAACACTAAAATAGCATATACTTAACCATAAAAACTCATAAATGGCATATTTCCACAAAATAACCTATTTTAGAATTTCCAAAATTTTCTCTGGAATTTTCACCATTTATCAGTATTTAATTATACTGACTATTAAAATATTCATTAAAAATTAATATTAAATTATGAAAATTCCCAAAAATAATATTTTACTTTTTTGAAATGTTACAGTCTTCCCCCCTTAAAGAAATTCGGTCCCCGAATTTAAATTTAAACTCCCAAATTCTAAAACATTTCAATAAAATGTCCAAGTCAACGGGGCTCCGAAATCATCAATACATAAAACACATCATAGCGCAATACATGCGCATGAGTAACGAGCAGATAACTCGAAATCAAAACTCCGTCAAGCATTCCGCAATCATCGGAGTCAAGGTGAAAACACGAATGCCAAATCCAAGGCAAAACCGATGTGCTAGAAATCGGAAATATACATGTAAATATCTGAAGGAAATGCATGCCAAATTCTTTAAAGTCGATGTGCAATGCGCATAACACTGCACAGTGGCGGACGTCTCTATAGGAAAATAGCCATATATGTATATATCTTTTGTTTTTGGTATGCACGATCCGCCATTTTGAAAACAATTTAAAAGGGTTCCATGTTTTAAATGTTTCGTGTCATATCGGACACGTATATAAATAATGAGACTATAGCTCGCTTTTGGAATCCCTTCAATAACTATCTACGCATGCCAAATATATCCAGGCACTGTCCTCTGACTATTCCTGCTCAGTGCGAAAACAAATCGCAATATCATAAAAATGTACTACTCCATAAGAAATCAATCCCAAAAGTGCATATGAAAACCCTGTGCGCCCGGTGCGCACGGAAATCAAAATCCATACAAGTGCAAAGCAGGTGCACAAAACGACATCAAGGTGCAACGGGTGTGCACACAACAACGGTCATAGGCAGCGTGTGTGCCTGTTAGCAAAATCATGTGCATCTGATATGCACGAAAAATCTCGATTTAGTGCATCTGGTGTGCACCAAATCGCATCTCATAACATGCGCCCAACTTGCGCTAACAATTCAAATCCGGTGCATCCATCATGCATGAAATCATGAAATCCAATATCAAGCGTCGAACACGTGCAAAATCCAATCGGGTGCATAAAGTGCACAAAACAAATAACGAGCATCACCATCGAAATCGAAGTCCAGTACATCCAAGTGCACAAAATACGAAACACTGCACTGCAAGCATATGTGAACTATACCGAGTGCAAAAACCAAATCGTGTATGCACGCACGAAATCAACTCAAATGTATGAAACCCATGAAATCATAAGCATGTGAAACCAAGGCACGAAAACGATATCAAGTACAACAACTGGGCGAAAATCGCAAATACTCAGTAAGTGCAACCATGGTGCATGGAAGCAAATATCATGCAACTCAATCATCAAAACCAAATCGTGTGAATAAATTGCCCAAAATACCGAAATCAAGAATGGCGGGATAGCCCCGCTCAAGCGCATCCTCCAAGAATCTCTGGCCAACTGTCGTGCTCACTCATAGCATGTCTCGTCGACGATCCTAAACTCTGGCCTGCTGGTGTGCGCAACATGACCACTCCTGGGTCCAGGTCTTCTCTGTGGATTACCAAATCTTGCGATCCATCGGTTCATCGGCCCTGTCAGGTGTGCTAACGGGGATGATTCCGTTTTGGCACTTCTCTGGTCATCTCTCGGTCAATCATCGCGACCACTCGTAAAGCAGCATGTCACTGGCGTCGGCCTCTGGCTCTCTGAATGCACGTGACACATCTGATCCTGGGTGCAAATATCATTGCAGCAGTGTCCTGGAAGGAATCCTGCTCAAGGTCTCTTCCAAGTCTCATCTCTGCCTAACTGTTCGGAAGTCATCGTCCTTTACTATATCTGCTTTTTGTTACGGAGCGGCTGCATACTCACCGCGACTCCTTCTGGAAGGTATATCCAAGTACAATGCCTCGGCATTCGCATCGCATCTCTGATGTCGGCGGAGTAGAACGTCATCTCATCTAGATCTGGTATGAACTTCTTACTCCACTTTTCTCAAATGTCGTCTGCTTCGGACTCGTCTCGTCGTGGCTGCATGGACTGAGCTCCAACGGCTATCCTCGTATCTGGAGTCTCCCAAGAAATGCATCTCACCACCTAGCATCCGAATTAAGTCGAGCCATCCGATCGATTCGTCAAAACCTCATAATCCCCCAAGAGATCAACATCTTGGGTACAGTATAATAGTATCGAGTACGTACCACACCATCGGTGGTCCAGCCGTAGAAGGGCAAACCCAAGCCTCACTAATGGCGCCGCAGAACTGCCGCAAACCCTAAGGTTCAAAGGCTTTCACACGGTCATTATGTCGAGTTAGGGTTTCATTCATCTAGAGGGACCATAGAATTGCCTACATGTCTTCCCAACTACTTTAAACTTGGAATAATAGGTTTCTGACATTCGATCGTCTCTGTCGACTTTCAACGTCTCCACGTGAAGTCGTCTCTAGCTGGGATCAATCTATCTGATGACCTCGCATCGGGGTAGCGAACGATCCACATATCCTAGTCATTCATCCACGGTGACTAGCGACCTTCTATCACCTCTTAGTACCACTCGTACTATAATAGCTCCAACATCTGGGGCGATATCTCGTCGTTCGCAGCAACAACTGGCTCACCCGTCTGCACGCTGAACAGTGCCCTAATCATCATGAATAAGCCATACATCAATGGTCATCAAAATCTGGCTGGCCTCTGTCAGTGGCTCAATCCTCTGGTGCTGATCGGCACGTCCGAGTAATCTCATACAACGACCCATCCAACTCTCGTAGCGCGTAAACATCATAAAAAGACACATCTCTGCAATCATGTGTCGCCAGAATCACGCCCTGGTCAGTCCTCGTTCGTGACGAGCCCATGCTGACCGCAACTCTAGTCGTAGCTCTCTCTGCCCGTAATCGTGGCAGCAAAACCATAACTGGTATCGATGAGGATAGATCAGGAATGAATATGATACTGAACAAGGAAATGTACATCCTAAGACTTCTTAAGTGGAGTGGCGTGTCGTAAATATGCCGCGGAACATACCGATGGTACGTCACTCTACTTTAGTCACCTATTCCATCAACCAAGGGTCATCCTATGCTCCGAAGGTAAAACCTAACGCTCTGATACTAACTTTGTCACGTCCCGAAAGTACAGAACATGACCGACACTTAGATTACGAACGTCTCGAGGCGTGCGTACTCTAAGTAAGTCGAACCCAGAAATCCAAACCAAGAAAAATAGTAGAGTGTAGGAAAAACCATATGTGAAACAACCAGTATGCAACATAATATACAACGCCTAAAGGCGAGGATCACAATAGAAAAGGAAGCTCAACAGCAAGAAACCCAAGGAAATATAATGCGCGATTCTAAGGTCGAAAGAATAAACATCACTGGTCTCTATCTCCAATAAAATACATGTTTGGTTGATGGAACTTCTAGATACAACTGAAATATAATATACAATATATAATGATGGGTAAGATACAAATAAACCCACCAACTAGCAAGTCACCCGAAAGATGCAGTGCCTGCAAAGCCGTAATGAAACCTGTACGGCGAACCTGCAAGAAACTGGGGCACAACGGGGGTGAGTTGCCAACTCGTGAGTAGAAAAAGATCTACGAACAGAAAATCGCATGTATGACGCAATCCTAGGTCATACAATCATAATATATAATCCTCAAATATATAACCAATAGCCTACAACAGTGACTAGGGTACATATCTAACCCAAGTGTAATCCCATGTGCCCATGTCAGTGCATCAGGTGGCAATGTATCATATAGATGATGTATGAATGCATGAAACAGAATGCATGTACTGAAGAAAACTGCTTTCATAAATTAATGAGATTTCTGTATTTTTAAAATGAGGTATCATAATGAAATCAGCATAAAACAGTGCCCAGCATCGGCACAGAACATAAATCTCAATATCTCGATATCTTTGGATCACAATCTCTGTATCTCAATATCTCGAAATTTCAATGTCTCAATCACAATATTTAGGGCGCCGTCAGTCCAGATCGGCCCCTACCATCCATCTCATGACCACGACGGTATCCTCCGGATATCCGACGTGTCGGGTAATATCACCGGTCGGTCGTGCTCCCGTGCACAGGCTTAACGCCATCTCCTGTGATCTTCTTGCCCCGGGGTACCGCACCGGGCCTACCATGCACCCGAAACGGTTCATCCGCCTCCTCGAATTGGGTCTCGAAATCCATCAGCAAATCTCACGGTGGACGACTCATACATCATGGGAAAACCGCATTTTTATTTAAAAAGAGAGAAAGCAGTTTATACATGTTTTGCGGTTTTCCTCCAAATCTAGAAATTATCATGGAAATCCGAATCATCAATAGCATGTAAACCATGAATATAAGCATGAGAATCCATGAATGCAGCATATAATGAACAACAGTGTACATGAAGTGCCAAGTAATAACTACAATGTCAAGCTGGCATATATGGCAAGTACACTGCACTACTAGCTAACAAGCTAAATCAAGAAATAATATTCTCTAAGTGTACGTGACATGGCAATTACCGATTAAGATGTGTGTGCGCCGGCAAATAAGTGTACGTGGTACATATGCATCATCGGTAATGGTGCTGGTGTCCTAACAGCATGATATCAAAAATGGAATATGAATCACAATAAGTATGCGATACAAAGCAACAATAATAATGTACGGAAGCTGAATACTAAACACAGTGATAGCTAAACTGCATCTAAAGTCATAAGAGTCATACAGCTACGCCAACTATAAGGCTGAGCTAATAAGCTAACCGCAGGTAAGGAAAACCGCCTAACCTTTGAGTCGATAGACATATATATATATATATATATATATATATATATATATATGTATATATATATAGTCGGTGATCCCGCCTCGATAATATCACATCCGATACCATATCTGTATAATCGGTTATTCCCAAGTCAAGAGGGCGGATCAAACATCAAATTATAGCTCGTACGTAAATCCGTCGTACGGCATCCCCAAATCTGGGTACGGGTCAATATCACATTCGTCATATCACTCATCTGTTATTCTCTTCAATCAATATCATAATCCGGGTACTGACCTACGTCTAGTACAAAGCTAATATCATCAGTATAATCATGATCTGACTATTGATCGATAATCCCGTATGAATCGATATCATCAGCACATATCATCTCAAGGAGTATACATCGCCCAAGGCAGCCTATCATAAATACCTTGTTATATCATATCATTTCATATCCAATCTCGTATCAAAATCATATGTCGATCATTTATATGTATAAATCACTATGCACATGGCATCGTCATCCAAGACCCGCTATCATATCATGACGTATCTCAAATACGAATCCCACCATATCACCGATATCATAATCTCGGATCAAACATCATCAACTCATCTCAATCCCAAGTACCATCCTCAAATCCGTATGTGAACACACAGTCCCATACCCATGTGACCACATAACAATATAGAATCCCATAACCACATATGAAATAAGGATGTGTGCAAGTATGTATGTGTGCATATGAATGTGTAGTGCACCCACTATTCTAGGTTTTCGCGACACTAAATCATCCAAGTCCACCAATTATCCATCCTAAATATCAATAATTTCCCAAACAACATATAATAATTGTAGGTGTGTATACGCATCCGTATACATCACCACGGATTGCGGGGGTGCTATACGCCATCCACCCGACTTCTCTCCGTAGATATAAATCTACTCACCTGTACTTGCCGATGTCGATATCTCCACGCGCTAGCTTGTCGCCTCAAGTCTTCACGAGGGTACCTGCATATAATGAACAATCGCCCTTCCTATAACATTAAGTCTAGAAACCAAAACGACATGCGTATAGCTCGAAGGTTAGAACCTATAGCTTATACGTACCAAATAAGTCAAACAACCCTTGATGTCGATGTACAAACATGCGACAACCCAAAACGAACAAAGATATCAAAACTCATCATTCAAATACGGAAAACATATCCTAATTCCCACACAAGTGTTCCCAGATTCTGATTTAGGTCAGTCACTTCTAAGCAAACAAGTCCAGGGTCATATATAGGATACATGTGAGCTATGGAGGCAATCTGGGCTCCTAATTATACAAGGTGGCCGGCCCCCTCTTCATGCCAAGCCGGCCTCGCCGGCCCACTTAGGTAAGTCAGGGTGTCAGGTTCATAGGGAAACCTCCTAGTAGTCAATACATGGCAATGGTCTTGCTAGTTTTTCCACTAAGTCTCTAGGGTGACACCAGATCCTAGGTAGGCTACAAATCTAACACATGAACCAGGGTTTGGGTTACAAAGTCTAAGTAGTGTCGATGTCGTAATACTACACTGTATGAAATTGGTTCCAGATTCCATTCTAGGTCAAAACAAGGTAAGTAAACAGGTCTATAGTGATGTATAGGGTCTCAGTAGCCTACAGCAGAAACTTGGATTCCACACCACACAAAGTGGCCGATCCCTCACACATGCCCAACCGGCCTCGCCGGCCCCCTTGGCTCCACTGGGGGTGGTCTGGCTATAGGGGGTCCCTAGGTTCATAAATAGGTCTCTGGTATTGTTTGATTGTCTTGTTTCTCCTCCAGTTGATCCCAGATTCTTGGTAAGCACCCTAAAAGTCACACTAAACTACAGTGGGTCAATTCCTGAGTTGGTGCATCTGGTTTAAGTCCATGGTTCAGGTCAGGGGTCGTGTTACCATGGTCAAGCAAGCTCACAACAAACCCCAGATTCCATTAACAGTCAGTATTCAAAAATCAAGTAGGACCAAACTACCCTATGTATCATCAGATAACTCCTCCAAAGAAACCAAACCCTAGCTTCTCTATTGGGCCGGCGTCGCCGGCCCCTCCTTCACTGGTCGCCGGCCAAGTGCCGGTGGGTAGGGGTAGGGTTTTTGGTGGTCTATTAGGGATACCTGCACAACATTCTGACACTGTTTGATTTTACCAGAAGGTCTCGAGGTCATAGCAGGTCATCCATGTCGTAGAATAACACCAAAACACGACATCGAACCAAAATTTAGCTAAAAGGAAGAGTTTATACCTCATGGGGGTCCTAGATCGAAGGAGAAGGGAAGAAGGGTGAGGTGGAAGGGTGGGTTGCTGCTGCTGAGCTCCGGCTTGTGGCTGATCTCTTGTGTTGCTGCTGTTGCTGTTGGTTTCAGCTGCAGCTTGTAAATCCCTTTGTTTCTTTTT
Source organism: Agapanthus africanus (assembly GCA_030015575.1). NCBI lineage: Eukaryota > Viridiplantae > Streptophyta > Magnoliopsida > Asparagales > Amaryllidaceae > Agapanthus > Agapanthus africanus. The sequence goes on along the minus strand of CM057345.1, from coordinate 455,630,983 downwards.
GTTGCTGTTGTTAATGTTTGTGTTGTTGTTGTTACAGCAGCAGTGGCTGCAGCTGATGGATTGGGGGGTATAAGTTGGTGTGGTGTGAGTTGTGAGAGATGTAGCTGTTGATGTTGATTGAATTGGGCTGATGTCTGTAGATGTGGGTGTAGGTGTTGCAGCTTGTAGCAGCAGCTAGGGTGGCTGATGTGTGGGTGTAGGGGTTGGGCTAAGGTGTTAGGGCTGGTGGTGTTGCAGCTGATGCTAGGGCTAGGGTGGCTGCAACTGATGGGTTGGGGCTGATGTGGGGTGTGTGTGTGAGTGTGAGAGGGATGTGAGTGAGAGGGAGTTTGTGAGCGCAAGCAAAAGATTTGAAAACCCTAGAGCCACCTCTTTCCCTCTCTCAAAAAATGTTGCTTGCTCAAGCCACAAGGCCATCATAGCTCACTTCCTCCCATAACACAAGTTAACCCCCACCTAATCACCATTAAGAAAACCAAAACCCTAATTAACCCACTTAACTTAGCCAAATGGTTTAAACCCACCATGGTCATCTAAACATGGTTCAACCCTAGGCCACCATGAGTCCATAACATGAGACAAGTGTGGATAATGTTATGGGCACATTTTTGCACAAAAAGCCAAAAATCCAATTAGCGATTTTTAATCGCGATTAACACTAAAATAGCATATACTTAACCATAAAAACTCATAAATGGCATATTTCCACAAAAAAACCTATTTTAGAATTTCCAAAATTTTCTCTGGAATTTTCACCATTTATCGGTATTTAATTATACCGACTATTAAAATATTCATTAAAAATTAATATTAAATTATGAAAATTCCCAAAAACAATATTTTATTTTTTTGAAATGTTACATGTTACTACTGCAATAGAAATGGGCATCTGGCGAGAGATTGCCGTTGTGCGAACAACCTTTGCTTGATCTGCGGCTCAGCTGCTCATGGTATTGGGGCTTGTCCTCATAAACAAAACCCAGTTGCTGCACCCAGGCCAGCAAACAATTATTAACAGCGTCCAGCCATCCAAGCCCCTGTTCCAAGACTTGCACTACCTGCACCACCCAGAGGACCCCAAGCTGCACCACCTCCTCGTCAGTTCCATCAAGCTCAAAGGAACGTTCCGAGGAATGCTCCTCAGGCTAGGAGGAATGTGCCAAAACGTCAGGCTTTCACGATGTCTGTGGAAGAAGCTGAGGCCACTGGCCAAGTCATTACCGGTAAACTTTCCTTCTCAAACTTATCTTTTAGTCTTGGTTATCTACACACTTTCCCTATACTTAAAACATATCCCATATACCTTAGGTACAATCCTAGTAACCTCACTATCTGCACTTGCACTGTTTGATACTGGAGCATCCCACTGCTTTATGTCGCAACGGTTTGTCCGAACCCTTGCGATTCCAGTCTCACCGCTTGTATCCAGCTGGAATGTCAGTTCCGGAAATGGCGTTCTAAAGGCAACTATGGGATACAGCTTGTGTCCAGTTGTCGTCTGCAGCCGAGAGTTTTATGCTGACTTCAAAGTACTGGACATACCGAACTTCGATGTGGTTCTAGGAATGGATTGGCTTGGAACTTTTTATGCTACCATCGACTGTCGTCAAAGGAGGGTAGTATTCGAGATTCCAGACCATCCGGTCTTCTATTTCAAGAGCGGAGACCGTACCCTGGAGCCAAGTACCTATAAAGCGAAGCCAAGGGAAACAGTAGTTGCAGCAGCTCAAACGGAGGAAGAATCAAGGCCAGATGTGGTTTGAGAGTTCGATGACATGTTTCCTGACGATATATCAGGTTTGCCTCCCGATCGAGCTCTTGAATTCAGCATTGATTTAGCACCAGGAGCACAACCGGTGATCAAAGCATCTTATAGACTGAGTTCGGAAGGTTTGAAGGAAGTCCGAACACAGTTGGACGAATTATTGGCGAAATGATGGATTCGTCCCAGCACTTCAAGTTGGGGAGCACCTGTACTACTGGTGAAGAAGAAGGAAGGCTCATACAGAATGTGCATCAATTATAGTGCTTTGAATGAAGGCACTATTAAAAACAAGTACCCACTCCCGCGCATCGATGATTTATTCGATCAGCTAAGTGGATCTTTTGTTTTCTCTAAATTGGATCTTCGTTCAGGTTATCATCAAGTGAAGGTCAAGGAAGCTGATATTCACAAAACAGCTTTCAGAACTCGCTATGGACATTACGAATTTTTAGTGATGCCATTTGGAGTGACCAATGCACCAGCAATATTCATGAACCTAATGAACCAAGTTTTCCGGGAGCACTTAGAAAGGTTTATGGTTATCTTCATAGACGACATCCTGGTGTATTCTAAGAGTCGGAAAGAGCATGCAGAACAACTACGAATTGTCCTGGAAACTCTTCGACAACACAAGCTCTATGCCGAGTACAGCAAGTGAGAGTTTTGGCTAAAACAAGTTGGTTTTCTTGGACATATCATATCAGGTGAAGGAAGTTCTGTGGATCCAGCCAAGGTTTCAGCAGTTAGCGAATGGCCTACACCAAAGTCAGTGAAGGACATTCGGAGTTTCTTGGGTTTAGCTGGATATTACAGAAGGTTCATTGAAGGATTCTCAAAGATAGCAACACCCCTGACCAAGCTCACACGAAAAGATGAAGAATTTGTGTGGTCAGAAGCATGCGAACAAGCTTTCATAGAACTCAAGTCAAGATTGACATCTGCACCTATTCTCGTAATACCGGATCAATCTAGAGGATTCGAAGTGCATTGTGATGCATCCGGTAAGGGATTAGGATGTGTTCTACATCAGCATGGTAAAACTGTGGCTTATGCTTCAAGACAACTGAAGACTCATGAGCGCAATTATCCAACGCATGATCTGGAGTTGGCAGCTGTCATCTTCGCTCTCAAGATTTGGCGCCACTATTTACTTGGTGAACAAGTGAACATCTACACAGATCATAAAATTCTAAAGTACGTGTTTACTCAGAAAGAGTTGAATATGCGGCAGAGAAGAAGGTTAGAACTCATGGCGGACTTTGACATCAACTTGCAATATCACCCAGGGAAGGTGAACGTAGTACCTGATGCTCTTAGTCGCCAACCATTATCAATGAATCTCACCGCTCAGTGGAAGCTTCAGCAAGACTTACATCAGATGGTGATTGAAGTAGTCATGCCAGGTAATGCTTCAAGTTTGATGAATCTACAAGTTCAATCAACCATTGTCAATCAGATCAAAGCAGCGCAAGCAAGTGATGCTAAGTTGCAAAGGATCAGAGAACAAGTGGAGAATGGACTCAGAACAGACTTCATCATCCATGAAGACGGATCTTTGAGATACGGCAGCAGATTGTGTGTACTAAAAGGTCCTGTTCGGGAAGAGTTAATGAAAGAAGCTCACAGCTCTCCCTACTCAGTACATCCTGGAGGTACCAAATTGTACAAAGATCTACGTCAGAATTATTGGTGGCATGAAATGAAGCGTGAAGTAGGCAGAAGCGTCGCAAAATGTTTAGTGTGTCAGCAAGTAAAGGCTGAACATCACAGGACAGCTGGACTACTTCAACCATTACCAATCCCAGAATAGAAGTGGCAACACATCACGATGGACTTTGTAACTGCTCTTTCTCGCAGCATAAAGGGTAACGATGCCATATGGGTCATTGTGGATCGACTCACAAAGTCGGCTCATTTCATCCCATTCCGAGTTGGCCAATCAACTGAGACACTAGCAAAGAAGTACATGGAGGTAATAATCTATTTAAGATTTAAACTCTTCATAATGTACTATCTTTGATACCCATGAACTCATACAGAAAATTGTGAGACTTCATGGAGTACCGGCCTGCATTGTCTCCGATCGTGACACCAGGTTCTGATCGCAATTTTGGCAGAGTCTGCAAGCTAGCTTGGGAACAAGTCTGAACATCAGCACGGCTTATCATCCACAAACAGATGGTCTGTCGAAACGAACTATTCAGATCTTGGACGATATGCTCAGAGCGTGTATGCTAGACTTCAAAGGATCGTGGGAAGATCACCTGCATCTTGTGGAGTTTGCGTACAATAACAGCTACCAAGCAAGCATAGGAATAGCACCTTTTGCAGCATTGTATGGAAGGAAGTGTCGATCACCATTAAGTTGGGATGACATCGGAGATAAGGAATTTCTTAGACCAGAGATGATAGTAGCGACCGTTGATGTGGTTCGTACTATCAGGGAAAGAATGCGCATAGCCCAAGATCGACAGAAGCACTGGGCTGATGCAAAGAGACGACATTTGGAGTTACAGCCAGGAGACCATGTATTCCTGAAGATATCTCCGAACCGCGGAGTGATCCGATTTAGAAGACGGGGTAAATTGAGTCCGAGATATATTGGACCGTTCGACATACTCGAACGAGTCGGTGAAGTGGCATACCGCTTAGCGCTTCCACCCTCATTGGAAGGAGTGCATAACGTGTTCCACATATCCCAACTCAGAGAGTATGTGAGTGACCCCAGCCATGTTCTTGATCATTCCGAGCTCACTATACAGCCCGACTTGTCTTGTGAGCAACAGCCTGTGGAGATCCTGGACAGAAAAGTGAAGACACTTCGAAACAAAGAAGTTAATTTGGTCCGGGTAATGTGGAGGAAAGATACTCCAGGAGAATCCACTTGGGAAAAGGAAGATGAAATGCGTGCAAGATATCCTCACCTCTTTGTAAACTAGTCCTCAAATAAAAGTTGTAAATTTCGAGGACGAAATTTTTGTAAGGAGGGTAGATTGTAACAACTCCAATTTTTGTATACATAAATTTGATTTAAATCTATATATACATGGGGTATTTAATGTTGCTGTTACCACTTTAAGTATTTATTTTCCCACAATAATTACAAGAAGGAGCTTGTAGCTCATTGGTAATACGTTGCACTGCTGAACCAAGCCACCAGAGTTCCAATCCCATGCCCACATTATTTTTAGATTATTTTTCTTTTAAATTTCTTGGAATTCCAATAGTCCACAGGCCATAACTCCCAAAAGTTGAACTGAACCCTAAAATCTAAATATACCATGAGCTACGTCAGGAGAATCCCCACCCATCGATCACCGGACTCGGCCGAGATCGGTCGAGTCGGCCGGCGGACCGGCCGACTCGGCCCGGCGCCGCCGGCCGGACGGCCGAGTCCCCAAAACGAAAAATGTGTCTTTTCGTATTCTCATACCCCCTGTATACTCTAAATGCTTGGATCGGTTCCCGAATTTTAAATACACCCTATTTACTACAAATTTTAATGTTTTTTCTTTAATTTTTACAATTTTTTTAAATAAAAACCTTTCACCTACCCTACCCTAGCCTACCCTATAAATACACCCCCTACCCTCTACCCTCTCATCCCAAAACCCTAGGTTTACTCTCTCAAAATTTTTCCAAGAAGGGTGTACTTTGAAATCAAGTTCACGGCGAAGCTCTGACGGAATTCCGGCGATGTTTTCTGAAACAACCGGCGATGAAGCAACGCCTCGGTAACTCATCTAGTTCCCCTATACTCTTCAGTATAGATCGAAACCCGTAAGTCCCATTCTATCTCCCTTTCTATTTCTCAAAAATACGAAATTACGAAACCCGACGGAATCGGAACAAATCCGATTTCCGATTCGGTTTTCTATAAAATTTCACTTCTAATCAATTCAATCATGCCAAAACATCTTTATCTTGACTATTAAACTTGTAAAAATCAATTTGAATAAGTTTTCTCACATGAAGTGATAAGCTTTTCAATTTACCGTATTTTTTCACTTTAATACCATCATGTTTCAATTTCACATTTAACCCATTAACTTGCTATACATTTAAAGTAGAGCACGAGGTAACGACCTACCTCCACACACACGCAAATACAACCCTAAAATGATATCATCAAAACTTAGAATACGATAAAACGAAACTTTCATTAAAATACCATAATAAAACCATTCTTAAAGGTTTTAGATTTGATACACTTTTAAGTAAATACTTCTTATTAAGAAAATACGATAAGTTATGGATATCGATCATTTATCTAAACCTGACTTTGTGGTGTCTAGGCTAGGCAAGTGAGCTTAGGTAACTTTAAAAGGCCCGTCTCACGATTCATGAGTGGATCCCTCCTTCCTCACTTGTACTTACCTGGCCACAATTGGCGGTGAAGAGGCGATTTGAGGCTTCGAACGACTTGTCCTTTAGACCCTTTAGAAATAGGCTAGTTGGTTTAGGAAACCCTAGAATCTAAAATACGGAAAACTACACTTTGCAAATAAATACCTTTTACTTTATAAAACCGTTTTCTAAAGGATTAGTATTTTACAATCTTTGCAAAGCGCCGCTACAACCCACCTTTGGGGAACCCGTTAGGGATAGTACGGTTTATCATGCACCCTCGGGCTAGTAGTGCGAGATTCAGACCTCCACAAGGAGCATTCGGTCTCGAAAGGTTTAAAATACGACATCTTAAGAAAATGAGATTTTTGGAATATAAAATATTTATTAAAATTATTTTTGTATAAACATATGTATAATTATCATTTAAATATCTATTTTATTATAATATAAATTTTACACCTTTTCCTAAAAATCACAAGAACATATTTTACACTAAAATACCATGAACTTTAAATAATCAATATTACAGATAAATACCTAAAACTAGGATATTCTCACTAGAAATGTCACAATTTAAAATCCACCCTCATTACAACTCTAAAGACGAGTAATAAATACTTGAGGTGTATTTTGAAAAGTATATAAAAGTATTTTTACATAAAACCCCCTTAAGTTTTATAAATTACCCTAAGGACCCTAGCAATTATAAGACCTCGATTCACAATTCTGATTGTCTGACTCGGGTTTGAGTCTGATTAATCTGACTTGAATATGATTCAAGTCATTCTATTATCTACAAAATTCCAATTCAAAATGAACACATGAATCCATGCATACAATTATCAATACAATTTGACTGAACCGAACAATGGATATATATCCCTTTTACATGATTCTCAGTATTCCATTTACTTGACTCTACGTTTATAACCGTTTCCTGATATTATTGTTTCGGTCAGTCAGTCAATCAATTATACAGCCAATACAATTTACAAGATAACAATACAAACAAGATATCGCAGGGTTTAAGGGGTAGATTGGTACGGAAGGTGTTAAAGGTGGCACGAGGTGGTCAGATTTAACACACCTAAGATGAATCCAGTTGCTGTTGTACCGTGGCATAAACGGTTCCTTGTACTATACGTGCCCCAAGTCTCTGGCATATAGAGACTCCCCTCGTATACATTGGCATCTTTCTGTATCAATCTACAAACAACAACGTTAACATAACATTACAACAATAGTTTATACTTTAAAATATATATCCTCTTATTCTTTCTTTTTCTACTTTCCTCTTACCTTTGGGACTTACCGAGCGACCTGTTCGCTGACGACATTCTTTTTCTTCTTCTTTGAATGTCGTCAGGTGATTTGGACCCGGTAGAGATCGAGCCATCTCAAGAGGACTTGGAGCAGTTTGCTGAAGATCCTGCACTTTAGTTTTATTGTACACTTTTCCTTTCTGTACTTTTCATTTCATGTTATGCCACTGTTTAGGCATCTTTTTATTTGAGTTGTATTTTCTTTTCATGCATTGTACAAAGAATGTTAATAAATAAAAGTTGTTGTTCTTTTTATTTCTTGTGTCTTATATATTTATTTTATATTGCTTAGATACGCTTAGCATATGTACTTCTGAGTATATACGTAGCGGATCTCGTCGCGTCTCCTTCGCCGTACACTAGGAAGCGGGGCGTAACAGCAGGTAATAAAATGCGTATGATAATGATTATGCAACATATGAGTGTTGTATGTCTACGGTAGCGCCCCGACCGTCAATCTGAAGCCAAACGCGGAACAAAAACTTTTATAACTGGCGCTATCGCATACTATAACCCGGATCTTTCCATTAACGCTAAACTAACAAACTACAAAGTGGGTGGAAAGGCTATACCGAATGATCCGAGTCCTTCGGTCTTTAGCCATCATCCCACGCTCCTTTGGGCATCTGCGATCTCGCTCGATCTCCGGCCTCCTTGTCCAGGTGGTACCACGTTAACGGATCTTTATACGGGCTCCCGCCTCTGAACCGAGGCAACTCGGACATGAAGTTTGCTAGCCGACATGTCTAAGATTGATGTAGAAAATGAGTAGAACACTTTGTCTCGCTTCATCCAAAATCATGGATGAACGGTTAATGAAGTTGCCTTTTAATGGAGTGAAATGAGAAATGAGCATATCAAATTTCCATGAACCAAATTAAATCATCATCTCAATTTTTTCCAACCCTTGTTCTTCCAAAAGAATGGACGGCCACTATATGAAGAGGAGAGGTGAGTGTAGGAGCAAAGGGGGGTGACCATAATGGAAAAGATCAAGAAGAAATATCTAAGTTAAAACCAAAACACATTAATGCAAAAGGCAACTCACGTAAACACCTCATCAAACCATTAATGCAAACATTGAGTCACTAAACCTAGTCATCCATCTAGAAGCTTCCACTCATGACTCACCTTCATAACTCACCCTCAAGAAAAAGATAATTCCGCATTAAACCGAATGTTTAAGACGGGTGATAGAAAACTGGCAACTTCGAAAAGCGATCCCGAAACGAATTTCAGGATAACCCCGTAACAGTATAAACATACCCGCATTTGTATTACGACCGAATACAAATGCAACTGAGACCAAGATATTATATCTACACAGTATAATACATGGATCCGGCTTAAACCAAAGCCCACCAGTATTATCTGCCCGAAATATGACACGTGCTTAAACGCACGTGCATTTTTCGAACCCTGCCATAAAACCATACGGCCTCTACAACGTTTCGCCCGAACTTTGGGAAACTATCTGTGGGGGACTCTAATGACTCATCAGTATCCTGGCAGTAGTTTTAACCACAAGCACGTCAGCGGCACTAGCTGTGCGTAACGACTGCCCATGTACTGACCTCAAGGGAAGCCGATGAGCGAACTCATCCAGGAACCCTACTGAGCCTAACAGTGACAATATACATACAGTCCGGTCCGTTCGTCTATGAGTATCGCATATCTGGCCTAGGGGGCTGGTAACGTCAGACTCCCAATAGCGGTATAAGTCGTGTCGGAGACAGGCCCTGAACACCCTGAGAAACTACTGGAATACTTACCAGTAATTCTCACCTGCCTTGGCCAAGGACTTGGTGTAATGGCTTTTCTAGACACAGCGTGATCTTACCCCCAATACCGGGAGAGACGAATCCCCTTCCGATCCGCTCACTTGCCTCCATGTGGCTGGGGACTGTACCCAAAAAAGACCTGTTTGTACGAATCCTTTGAACTGTGGTAGGGTAGAAATCAAAGCACAGTGGGAACTCACACGAGACAAATGATGACCTTAGGTCAATGAACTAATCTGTACACATGTCACCAGGGAACTGCTATCTGACGCTAGGTATAATACCAATTAGCAGGTTCCCGGCGAGTCCTGTCCGGTGTACTCATAACCCAATGAGCACCTGTATACATCTTAGGTGATCCATCTGACACCAGTGTCTTGTGAGACCGGCCACCGCCCCTCGTCGGGGTCTCGACTGCATACACTAGTCTACTCCGGAGTATCGATGTCCTGTCTTGAAACTCCTACGATTAGGGACCACTTTTAAGGATGTGCTTATAGACTACTCAACTCTCACGTATATGATCGCCATCATACTGTTGGTAGTCAAGCAAGATCCTAAGGGCTCTATTAACGTGTAACAGTGATCAGTCACTTGAACCTGTACACGACTGATAAAGGCAAACCAGATAGCATACTATCATCTCGAGTAAGACTGTGCTACCCGTATAGGTCCTCCTCAATCATTGCAATCACGTACCTGCGATCCAATAATTGACTTTGAGGGCACTATATCCAACAATCTCCCACTTGCACTTAAGGATAATTATTGCGATGTCGCATACTCACAGCCCGTGTGAAACCGAACACCCAACTCCTCTACTAATAAGTTTCACAAAGCCCGTTTGTAAAACTATTGTGTTCGCGAAATAGCCTCAGTGAGTGGATCCGCCCCAAGTTTCTTTCTATGTCTCTCTTAATCTCAAGTTCGCGGAGAAAGGCATCTCCCGAATTGAGTAATACCAGTCTTAGAATATGTCTGGATATCTGATGGGACCTAATTCATAAATGAACTCCAAATCCAAACTTCTTAGACTATATCGACAACTGAACCAAATCAGTGTCCAACACCATGCCTCCCACAGTATCCTCTTGGACCACATGTCCATAATACTGTCCCTCGTTAGAGGGAAAACTATAACTCTGACAATCACTCTGTCATCCATGTCACCTTTGAAGCCAGGAATGATAACCGTTTCCGAAGGAGGCTGCCGTCATCAAATCCCTAGAACATGCACTTATGTTCTAAAACTGCTTCCTTATGTTTTTCCAGCATTGGATTAATATAAACTTATTGCATCTAGTGCAAAAACAACATCTGGTGTGGTACTTGACATCTCACGATTGACTTAATTACCTAAGCAAGTGATCTGCCAATCATGTACATTCCTCTCCCCTTTAGTCCGTAAGACACCTTTAGAGAGGGTGACTCCATCACCTGCAGGTACACCACCATGCCAGGAGTCATCTATTCTAAAATACTATTAGAATACTGTCAAAGTACCCATATTGGGAAACTACCCAAATCTTGATCTAAAACCATAGATCCAGTAACCAGAATGTCTGATATTATATTCATATCCTATTTGGAGAAACAACTGTGTGACGACCATATTACAACCGATCGTAGTATAGGAATTTTACTTCCTACTTTGTGTATGTCATCCAAATACCAGGACATCACACCCTACTACCTTCTTAACAGATCCATCCCCTATTCTGATGAAGTCAAACCCATGACTGTCATATCAAAAATAGATGATCTATCTCCGCTATATCTGCTCTAGTCTATAAATAGACATAAGCTACTTGCCCACTATGCTTCCGCTGCTCCCACTGACCACAACAACCCTCTGGCAGAATAATATATACGTGCACTTCTAAAACTAGTTTAGAACGACGCTATACTTAACCTCCTGCTGGGTCTCATAGCCTGGAACAACAGTAGTGTCAAGTCTGGGTAAACAAGAATCTCCCTGTCACCGTCCTTGAGGCTACCGGAGTACCTCTCGGGTGCCTGAGGTTACCTACCATGTCTGAGGAGTGGCTAATGGAATGTCAAATCATATTGAATCTATAGGTCCTATTTAATTTTCCGTAATCGTTTGCGGTTCTGGAATCACTTCCAGTTCTCCCATACTCCCAATACTGTTTTCTGAAAAAATCCATTTTACTAAAACTGTGGCGAGTCAAGAACAATATCACTATTGATCTTCCAGATGGTAGAAAGTCAACCCACGTCATAGCGTGGGCCAACCCACAAACTGCCATTACAGAAACGTGCCCTGAGTTATCCAGAGTCTAGTTTTAATCATAAGCTGGACAACTCCCCGTACCTTAACATCGTTAAGATATGAACCATTCTATATCCAATATAGAAACTTTGGCACTTATTTAATTGGAACCAGATTCTAATCATGCAACTGTCTCCAGTGCATATCAACTTAATGGAGAGAGGCTAATCAGTATTACTCAACTTAGGAATACATCCAATTATGAGTAACCTAAAAGAGAAACAAGTTTCTCAAAACCATTACTATCAACTGAATACCAATCACAAGTATCTACATCTTTGATCTCTTTGAAGAATCCCGATACTTACGACATCTGGTTCTCTACTTTATTTCTATACCTACAACTTCTCAAAACTTAGACCTTGTATTTCTACGAAACACTTGTCTAAAAACTAGAGAAGTCATAAGTAAACAGAACATAGTACGAGGACCAACCCATTTGTCCTAATGGATACTGGACAACATACAATACTCTGTATGAGTCCCCTGAGTTGAATAACTCAAAACCTGTGCATCGTAGGTTGAAAACTGTACTTTATGGTTAAGAAGTACTCCGCTGTTCAATGCTCCTTACCCAATCGTCAACTGATATAGCTAAATGTCATCGACATAATATCAAAAAGTTATATCTCACTTTATAAAAATAAATGTACAGATATATCATTTTGAAATTGGTGCACAACAACAGCTACTTAAAAACAAATACGTGCCGTCCGGCAAAAACCCAGGCGACTTCCTCAAATATCACCAATTACAATGAATTCCGATATAATGAGGATGATCACCTTATTCCCAATAACCTACTCCCACTCATCATCTGTAAAAGCATACAGATGTGAGAATCATACCTGATAGAAACATACCCTGGAGTAAGTATCTAATCGGGAAAATAGTTTTTCATTAACAATGCATAGTGTAACTGAAACATGAAAATGTTTCATAGGGGTATCCTGGTATTCCTAGTAATGCCTCTTCCATAATCCAATTCATGACTGTAACTGTATATTTCTTTGCCATCTCTCCAAATCCTTTTATTTGTCTTTAGTCGTTACCTTCTGTACACCATCGTTAGGCTAAATGGTTTTCTTCCTTCCCTACAGTTCAGCACCAGCCTATGGTTTGGAAGAAGACTATCCAGTAAGAATAATAGGTGTACCCTCCTAAACCAAGGAGTACTCGCAACCTGAGAGAAGGTGATGATAAAAAACAACTGAATAATACCTTAATCTATTTCTCCTAAACTGGGGAAAAAAGCAAAGGTGAAATAGGAGTGGCGATGAATTACGCGGTTTGGTCGTGAATGATAGCAGTCGCAATTTACTTTGCCCTCATTCTAATCCCTTTGTTTTATCTTTAGTTATTACCTTCTGTACACCCTATTCAGGCTAATTGGTTTTCTTCATTCCCTACCTTTCGACACCTGCCTATGGTTTGGAAGAAGACTATCCAATAAGCGTAATAGGTGTACTCTCCTAAACTAAAGAGCCCTCGCAACCTGAGAGAAGGTGATAATAAAAGACAACTGAATAAACCAATTCTGTTTCTCCTGAACCTGGATCCATCCTCGAAGAAGTCCCTTCTTGTTCGTATATAACCATACGATGGATCTATCCAATGGAAGTGGATGTTCGTAGTGATATGAGGTGTTCTGAGAAATTCAAAGGGTAAAAGAAGGAGCGACAATGACTTATGCAACTCGGACAATCCAAAAGCCAGTATTTTAAGAAGGTTCGGTCAACTTGCTCACTGAGTCATAGTCTAGGGTCGGTCAAAGGTCGCTGCCAAAGAAAGAGAGAAAAGAAACACCCTGCGTGCACTCTAACCTAGATCAGAATGGTTATCACTTTATCTAATCAGGAAACCTCCCACTGTACTGTTAAATTCTCCTCCAAACCTGAAAGAAGAATCAATCGGGATCACCCGAAGAGTAAACCAACTCATCAGTGGGAATCGGGATCCAACTCTCATCGCATGATAACGTGAAGGAATCCACTCATGTTATCACACTCCAGAAGGTATGCGTATACTTGGTAAGTTTCAGTTTCTTTAGAAACTGCCGATATGATTTTTGCCCCATGCTCTTATGACCTTGATGTAGGCCAAAATGTCATAAGTCACATTCCAAGTTCTACCCATCATTATCTTGTCAATTTGAACCCATCGGCACATGCCCCTGACGTTGGCCAAATGGCCGAACAACTGCCCCAAACCAACTCATCTATCTATGCAACAGATGAATACCCAGCAGCTACCAAAGACTATGCCTTGGCGTAGGTCAAAATACATAGCTTGAATACTACTGAATACCCAAATGAAATGATGGAGGGCTACGGCTGGTTTTTGGCAAAAAACCTTTAACGTAATGAACTTTATCAAGCTGAAGAAACCTGATAGCTTTTTATAAAAAATATAGTGGCGAAAACCTTTGCTAAAGAGGTCACTTCCGGTGAAGGGATCTCGGCTCTTTCCTCGTGGAATGAGGTGCAGGATATTCCAACTGAATACCACTGTGCAAAGCAACATGTAATCGACTATAGTGAAGTTATTACCCTGACTCAAACTTCTGCCCAAGGGGTCACTCCCGATGAAGGGATATCGGCCCTTGCCTCGTCGAATGAGGTGCAGGATATTCCAACTGAATACCACAGTGCAAAACAAAAGAAAACGTCTTTGTAATAACACTTTTTAAAACTGTTCCAACAACGTCCAAACAGGTTTGTTTTCGTTTGCATTGATCAGAATCAACGCAGTCCCATCAATTAATCACACCAGAAAAGAACGAAAATAAAATGTACGTATATGCCATCCACATTCATCACTGGGTCCCGTCTTTACCCGTTAGGTTACTTAACTAACGACAGAGCGGGGACTGGACTAGCGCGGGTGCAAAACATATACAACATCTACTAGTATATATACCAATATACAATAATCGCTATAGGCGTGATAATATGCAACATTACAGAAAAGTAATAAGCATCACAAACCAATACAAATAATCTGGGATCCCCGAGTTTCACAGAGCCGCTGCTGAAACCCGACGTTCCCTTGGTCGTGTGGATAGCCTGTGCAATGAAACCTAGACCCCTACGGGTGCGGCAAGTTACCCGCCAAAACCTGAAGCGAGGCAGCCCCCTACAGCAAAGCGAATGGACCACCATGCACTTCACGGAATCCGGTAAGTTGGGCACCCCTCCTTGGGTCAACCTATACCCCCTACGAGTGCGGCGAATAGTCTGCCAATTCTAGAGTGAGGCCCCTCTGCCTCTCAAAACCATGAGATACGGACCCGTTGCCTTCCAGAATCCGGCTATCCGTGCACTCCGTCGTGGGGTAAAACCTAGTACAGAAATAAAAAATATGTACAACGGGTACATCGACCTCAGCCCGGTCGTGCCCCAAAAGAATATTATACAAACAGGCAATGACGGCTGTCCACATGTTGGACGCTCGCCCCGCAATATCAAATGAATAAATAAATATAAACTGCACTACCATTGCACACTGCTATCCACCACGACAAATCTGCAACATCACAGCACAACACAGAACATCAACGCGAATGTCACGTTCGCAAATCCGTCTAAAAGAACTATAGCAATTAGACGCAATTTACCGCTCGAATGACATTCACGGTCGGAGATATAATGTAAGTACTGTAAACAAACAAGTTTAAAATTTCGATCGACAAAACTTCCCGAAGTGGGGCCCACGTACATCTGCAGTACAGTAACAAAATCTAGGCCCAAAATAAATATTCCAGAAACCACAATTTACCATGCAGAACACACTGTAGAAATAGGGAGTACTGATCTCACAAACTGGCGGCGGAACCGCGGCCAACCCCTGGTTTGGGCGGCGGTTCCGCGGCACCACAGTGGGATCAGTTGACCAAATTTCACCAGATTTCTTTAAAAAGCCTGCTTGATTTTCTGAGATACTCAAAATAATTTTTAGACCTGTTTTTAAAATCGACAAAAACTTTATCACAAAAATTGCGGTTTTCGAAATTCCGTTCGATCGATATTTTAAACGCGTTAAAACAAGTTAGTAAAGCTTAATGGCGTGGCTCTGATACCATGTAAGTCTACGGTAGCACCCCGGCCGTCAATCTGACGCCAAACGCGAAACAAAAACTTTTATAACTGGCGCTATTGTAAGTCCATGTCACTCACCCCACGAACTTGCGGGGAGGCGGAATATATAAAAAACGATTATCAAAGCTTCGTAACACGGACTTGAGCGCATGAATCGTTATCTAAACCATTGCTAACTAAATACTAGAGGTTTAACTACTCGGATTCGAAGTTATACCTCATGCTACATGTCCTTCGGGTCTTCATCGCTGTCCTCCACTCCTCGTAGGCTCCTTGGAACATCGGCACCTCAACGGCCTCCTCGAATCAAAGACGATCCACCCGAAAGCTCCAACGCTAAGCTTAATCTCAAACTTGAGATAACTAGGTTGCTTAAAGTGCTAATCTAAGCTACCTAGGGGATATAGAGTGAGGCTATGGATGAATTAGTCTAGCTAACCCTTGATCTCAACACATGAGAGATTAGGGTTAGGGTTTCAAGAGAGAGTGAGCTTGAGGAGAGAGAAGGTAAAGATGAGAATGAAATGACATAATGATCTTATCATAATATATATGAAGCATTATTATTTATCCAAAAATCAAATAATAGAATTAACAACCATGCTTCATAAATATCTATGAGTGATTCATCTCCATGAGTCATTAAGTATTTATGATGCATTAATGACTTGGATGAATCACACAAATGTGTCACTAATCTCATTTAATGCAATGCCACCTTAACCCCTTAGTCACCACTCTTCTAGAAGCTTCCCGACAAATTATGAGAACGCCCCTCCAATCCGTGAAAACACGGAAAAACTTTAGACTGTATAAATCCAGTAACCCGATACTAGAATCTGGCTTAAACCAAAGCCGACTAGTAAAAACTGTCCGAAAAAGTCGTACGTGCGTAAACACACGTATGCATCCGAACCCTTGTCGTAAAACCATACGACCTCTATATCGTTTCGCCTGGAGCAGGAAAACTCTCTGTGTGGGACTCTAAAGACTCGACACTACGCTGGCAGTGGGATTAACCACAGACCGCAAGCGGCACTAGCTGTACGTAACGGTCCCCAGGTAGATGTCGATAAGAAGGCCGATGAGGAAAATCATCCGAACTCCCATTGAGCCTGATGTGACAATCTCCATACAGTCCGGTCTATTCGTCTAAGACTATCGCATATCAAGCCTAGGGGGTGGCAAGCGTCAGTCCCCTAATAGCTGTATAAGTCGTGTCGGAGCGAAGCCCATTACACCCTGAGAAGCTACTGGAACCTACCAGTATATCTCGCTTTCCCTGGCCAGGGACTTTGCGTAATGGCTCTCTGACACAGCACGATATCATCTCCCAATACCGGGTGAGACGAATCCTATCTAACCACTACTGCCTCCAAGTGCTCGGGACTGCACCCAACTGCTACCTGTTTGCACGACTCCCTTGAGCCGTGGTAGGGTAGCAATCTATGAACAGTGGGACACACTCGAGGCGAAATAGCAGTGTCAAGTCTGCGGGCTATGCTGTACTCATGTCATCTGGGAACTGTTAACTGATGACGGGTATAATACCAACCAACAGTTCCCCTGCGAGTCCTGTCCGGTATACCCGTAACCTAATGAGCACCTGTATACTATCTCCAGTACTACGTACTGATGGCTATGGGACAGACCATCTCCCCAACTGGGATGAGAAGCGTACACACTAGTCTACTCTGGAGTATCCATGCCCAGTCTCGATAATCCTGCGACTAGGGACCTGTATAGGATGTTGCTTATAGACTACCCAGCCCCCACTAGTGTGACTGCCATCACAACGCTGGTAATCAAGCAAAGAACCTATAGGCTCTACTAATATGTATAAGTGATATGATACAAGAAACATATTAAAGTAGACGCAAACCAAGTAGCATACTACCATTTTTAGCAAGACTGTATATACAACTGTGAATATCCCAAGCTTCCATTAAGTAATATACAATCTAGTATGATACAATAATGGCCCCTAGGGCATATACACTAACAATCTCCCACTTGCACTAGAGCCATGAGCTGGCATATCGTAGACCTATCATCTCGAATAGCCTCTCGAACTGCGTCTGAGGAAGGGCCTTTGTGAATGGATCAGCAATGTTATTCTCTATCTCTACTCTTTTCACCTCGATCTCCCGGCGATCTACGATCTTCCTGATCAGGTGATACCGCCTTAAGATGTGTCTGGACTTCTGTTGGGACCTGGGTTCCTTCGCTAAAGCTATAGCACCGTTGTTGTCACAATACAGAGGTATTGGACCAACACTGGAAGGAACCACCTGAAGTTCTGTGAGGAACTTCTTCATCCAGACAGCTTCTTTTGCGGCATCGTAAGAAGCTATGTACTCCGCTTCCATCGTTGAGTCTGCAACGGTCTCCTGCTTGGAACTCTTCAAACAGACCGTCCCTCCATTGAGGGTAAAGACATAACCCGACATGGATTTGGAGTCATCTTTGTCACTCTGGAAGCCGGAGTCGGCAAAGGCCTCCATCTGGAGGTCTTTTCCGCCATACACTAAGAACATCTCCTTAGTCCTCCTCAGGTAGTTAAGAATGTTCTTTACTGCTATCCAGTGATTTTCCCCTGGGTTTGCTTGAAACCGGCTTACTACGTTCAATGCGTATGCTACATCTGGTCTGGTACATAACATCGCATACATTATAGAGCCTACCGCTGAAGCATAGGGTATAATCGACATGCGATCCCTTTCCAAATCAGTCTTGGGAGACATATCTTTGGAGAGGGTGATTCTGTGACAAGCCGGTAGGTTACCGCGCTTAGAATCTTCCATACTGAATCTTTTCAATATGGTGTCTCTGTACCTGGACTGCGAAAGTCCCAACATCCTCTTTGATCTATCATGATAGATCTGGATCCCCAGAATGTTGGTGGCATCACCTAGGTCTTTCATGGAGAACTTCTGTGACAAAAAACTTTTGACTGACTGTAACGTAGGAATATCATTTCTTATTAGCAGAATGTCATCCACGTATAAGACGAGGAATACTACAGCTCTCCCTACAATCTTACTGTATATGCATGGTTCATCTGTATTTTTGATAAAGTCAAATTCCTTGACAGGATCATCAAAACAGATGTTCCAACTCCGCGATGCCTGCTTTCGTCCATAAATGGACTTAAGCAGCTTGCATACTTTACCGCTGCTCCCACTCTGAATGAATCCTTCTGGCTGATCCATATTGACGCTCTCTTCTCAATTTCCATTTAGAAAAGCCGTCTTTACGTCCATCTGCCAGATCTCATAATCGTGGAAGGCGGCAATAGCAAGAAGGACCCGAATGGATTTCAGCATAGCCACTGGAGAAAAGGTTTCGTCATAGTCCAAACCAGGTCTTTGACGGAAACCCTTTGCAACAAGTCTAGCCTTATAGGTTTCAACCTGTCTATCTACACCAATCTTCTTTTTGAAGATCCATTTGCATCCTACGGGTTTTACCCCATCTGGAGCAATGTCCAAAGTCCATACTTTGTTAGTGTACATGGACTCCATTTCGGTCCGCATTGCATCCAGCCATTTTATTGAGTCACTGCTCTGAATGGCTTGCTGGAAGCTAGGAGGCTCATCATAGTCAATAGTGCAATCCTCTCTATCCCTGTCTATGAGAAAGCGGTAGTATCTCTCGGGCGAATGAGATTGCCTACTACTCCTACGGAGTAGCGTCGGGATGTCCCTTTCTTCTGAAATCTCTGGTTCTTCCATACTTTCAGTAGTAGTTTGTGGTTCTGGAATTTCTTCCAGTTCTATTTCGCTCCCACTTGTTTCCTTTTCTAAAAAGTGATGTTCTAGAAAATGGGCATTACGAGAAACAAAAACCTTTTGTTCCTCTGTGTAATAGAAATAATATCCTTTGGAGTTCTTCGGATATCCCACAAACTTACATTGTACTGATCATGCCTCGAGCTTGTCCGCATGCTGGCTTTTAACAAAAGCTGGACATCCCCATATTTTCAAATGCTGAAGGTGGGGTTTCTTCCCACTCCATATCTGATATGGCGTGGTAGGCACAGTCTTGGTAGGAGCCCGGTTCAAAAGATATGCAGCGGATTCTAGTGCATATCCCCAGAATGATCGCGGCAACTCAGTGTTACTCATCATGGAACGTACCATATCCAATAGGGTTCGGTTCCGCCTTTCCGATACACCGTTGTGCTGTGGTGTGTATGGAGGAGTAAGCTGAGAGAGAATTCCATTCTCTATTAAGTAACCCAGGAACTCGGCACTTAAGTATTCACCACCTCGATCAGATCTCTGTGTCTTTATACTCTTGCCTGTTTGTTTTTCCACTTCATTCCTGTATTCTTGGAATTTCTCAAAGGCCTCAGATTTATGCTTCATTAATAAGATATATCCATACCTAAAGAAATCATCTGTGAATGTAATGAAGTAGGAATAACCACCTCGCGCATGTGTATACATAGGACCGCACACGTCACTGTGTATGAGTCCTAAGAGCAAGCTTGCTCTTACTCCGTGTCCAGTAAACGGAGTCTTCGTCATCTTTCCTATGAGACAAGATTCACAAGTAGCATAAGATTGATATTCGAACGGATTCAAATATCCTTCTCTATGTAACTTAGTCAATCTTCTCTCGTTGATGTGACCTAGTCTACAATGCCATAAGAAAACCTGATTTGTTTTCGAAGACTTTCTTTTAAGTGCGTTCTGGACACTGAAAATCTGAGCTTGATTTAATACGTATATTCAGTTTTCTAATGTACCTGACCCAATCATAACTTGATTTAGGTGGATGCGAACCACATCTCTTGTAAAAGTAAAATCATATACTTTCTTAGATAGTAAGGGTACAGATATGATATTACAAGTCGTACCTGGTACATAAAAACAGTTACGCAGAATCAATATCTGCCCAGTTGTCATTCCAAGATGATATTCCCCTACGGATTCAGCGTTCATGCTCATTCCGTTAGCAACTGTGAGGGTCATATCACCTATCCCGATAACCCTACGGTTTCTCAGAGCCTGTAATGAATTACAGATGTGAGTTCCTGATCCGGTATCCAATACCCAGGAAGTAGGGTTAACAGACATACAGTTCTCTATCATAAACACACCCGAAGTCGAAGCCACAACATGCTTCGTATCCTGGCTACTGGCTTCTAAAGCCCTGCAATCATTCTGCTAATGCCCGATCCCATAACAATAGGAATGTCCCTTAATAGGGTGGTCCAGCTTGTCTTAGGCAATGGACATCTGGACATACTTTTTCCGGTCATATAAGTCAGATTCAGTCAAATTATTATCTAGATGTAACCTATGTGTGGTCACAAGGTCGCTGCAATTAAGAGAGAGAGAAGAAAACACTTTTAGTATGATGCTGTTACAAGCTTAGATTGGTTTTTAATTTATCTAAACAGGATGGCTCCCACTGTTTCTCGAATCCTTCCTCAAACCATAAAAGAAGAATTAGCCAGGACTATTCTCACCGTACAATACTTGCTTAACTGTTCAGTCAGGCTAGTGTCGATAATTCGAGGGAGGTTTTCCAACGCTTTCGCGAAGTTCCTTAATTAAAGAACCTCTTTTCTCTGGGGGCGTAGCCCCGCTGACACCTTTCTAGGCACCTACTTGGTTTATAGCATTGATCGTTAAATGATGAATCTCCTGATAAGTAGCATGTACTCACAGTAGGATCGGGATCTAAAATATCATCGTATGATAATGTTGAAGGAATCCTACCAACATTCATCAAACTCCAAAATGGTATGCATCTCTCTGTAAATTTCAGTTTCTTTAGAAATTCCCGATATTAATTTCTGCCCCATGCTCTTATGACCTTGGCTTTGGTCAAAATGTCATAAGTCACATGTCATGTTCTACCCGTCATTATCCAGGTTAATTTGAACCCATCCGTACATACCCCTGACTTTGGTCAAATGATAATACGACTGTCCCAAACCAACTCATCTACCTATGTAACAAGTGAATACCCAGCAGCTACCAAACACTATGCCTTGACTTTGGCCAAAATACATAGCTTGAATACTACTGAATACGCAAATGAAATGACGGAGGGCTACGAATGGTTTTGGCAAAACCGTGAACGTAGTGAACTTGATATAATCGAAGGAACCTGATAGCTTTTTAAAAGGAGTGGTTAAAGCTCCGCAATTAAAAATTCTGCTCCTTTTAAAATAACTGAGTGGTTTCTTTTAAATTTGTTCCAACGATTCAACTTTGGTTTATTTTCTTTGCATTATAATAATGCATCCCATCATTAATCTTATCATTGCAGAAAACAACAAAAATACCACGTCCTTCTTATGCCATCCGCATTCGCCACTGGGTCCCGTCATCACCCGTTAGGTTACTTAACTAACGACAGAGCGGGGGCTGGGCTAGCGCGGGTGTAAAACATAAGTGGCGTCTAATAGCTATCATATATAGATATTATACATTCGTCAGACGCAATAATAAGCATTCCAGATCACAGATGAACTTTATTAGATATACTAGCAATCCGCATTTGCTTTGAGCCTGCAATAAAAGACGGATTACACAGTTGTGATGAATAGCCATTACCCCACCCCAGACCCCTACGGGTACGGCAAACTACCCGTCAAGTACCCGAAGTGAAGCGGTCTCCCTCAACAATGTGAGTAGGCCACTAAGCACTTCAACGTACCCGGTAGTTTGTGTACCCCACCTTGGGTTTATCCTAGGAGCAAAAATAGTAAAAAGAAATAATAATACAACGGTGGCTACAACTGCAACCTGGATGTGCCCCGCAAAAGAATATTACATCAAATTACATTTACATTGAATGAATGAATATTAAACAAATCTCAAACCCCGGCTAATCATCACAACAGTCCAACACAGTTCATATACACAAACAGTAAACATTTCAGAAATGTGCAACCCCCCTGCCAACCGACATACTAGCAGTTAGGGGAGGTTTACGAACACATTAAACATTACAGATAAAAACCCAATCAGCAAATATCTTAGAACATCGATCGAATACCATATTCCGTGTTTACCCCAAAAGCAAACCTGCACTGAAGTAACCTGGGTAAAAACAGAACATACAGGAAAACAAAAAACACCAAAACATGAATATTAGAACAAATCCGAGTCAATGCCGAGTTGACTCGGCGGTGGATCCGCGGCCAAAAGCACCATATGGCCGCGGATCCGCGGCCGTTTTGTCGTGTTGTGATCTCGTATTTTCTCAGTATTCATAAAATTCCCTGCTGTGAATTTTAAGGTATGTCAAATTATTTTTCAGACACTTTTAAAATTAACAGAAACTTAGGGTTTTCGGTTTTTCGTTTTCGTGTTTTCCGTCGATCGAACTTCTAATCAGTTGCTAACAAGCTAGTAATGGTTTAGTTGGTTCTGATACCACTGTAAGTTCATGTCATGCACCCCACGAACTTGCGGGGAGGCGGAATATATAAAAAACGATTATCAAAGCTTCGTAACACGGACTTGAGCGCATGAATCGTTATCTAAACCATTGATAACTAAATACTAGAGGTTTAACTACTCGGATTCGAAGTTATACCTCACGTTACATGTCCTTCGGGTGTTCATCGCTGTCCTCCACTCCTCGTAGGCTCCTTGGAACATCGACACCTCAACGGCCTCCTCGAATCAAAGACGATCCACCCGAAAGCTCCAACGCCAAACTTAATCTCAAACTTGAAATAACTAGGTTGCTTAAAGTGCTAATCTAAGATACCTAGGGGATATAGAGTGAGGTTATGGATGTATTAGTCTAGCTAACCCTTGATCTCAACACATGAGAGGTTAGGTTTAGGGTTTCAAGAGAGAGTGAGCTTGAGGAGAGAGAAGGTGAAGATGAGAATGAAATGAGATAATGATCTTATCGTAATATATATGAAGCATTATTATTTATCCAAAAATCAAATAATAGAATTAACAACCACGCTTCATAAATATCTATGAGTGATTCATCTCCATGAGTCATTAAGCATTTATGATGCATTAATGACTTGGATGAATCACACAAATAAGTCTCTAATCTCATTTAATGCAATGCCACCTTAACCCCTTAGTCACCACTCTTCTAGAAGCTTCCCGACAAATTACGAGAACGCCCCTCCAATCCGTGAAAACACGGAAAAACTTTAGACTGTATAAATCCAGTAACCCGATACTAGAATCTGGCTTAAACCAAAGCCGACTAGTAAAAACTGTCCGAAAAAGTCGTACGTGCGTAAACACATGTATGCGTCCGAACCCTTGTCGTAAAACCATACGACCTCTATATCGTTTCGCCTGGAGCAGGGAAACTCTCTGTGTGGGACTTTAAAGACTTGACACTACGCTGGCAGTGGGTTTAACCACAGACCGCAAGCGGCACTAGCTGTACGTAACGGTCCCCAGGTAGATGTTGATAAGAAGGCCGATGAGGAAAATCATCCGAACTCCCACTGAGCCTGATGTGACAATCTCCATACAGTCCGGTCTGTTCGTCTAAGACTATCGCATATCAAGCCTAGGGGGCGGCAAGCATCAGTCCCCTAATAGCTGTATAAGTCGTGTCGGAGCGAAGCCCATTACACCCTGAGAGGCTACTGGAACCTACCAGTATATCTCGCTTGCTCTGGCCAGGGACTTTGCGTAATGGCTCTCTGACACAGCGCGATATCATCTCCCAATACCGGGAGAGACGAATCTTATCTAACCACTACTGCCTCCAAGTGCTCGGGGCTGCACCCAAATGCTACCTGTTTGCACGACTCCTTTGAGCCGTGGTAGGATAGCAATCTAAGAACAGTGGGACACACTCGAGACGAAGTAGCAGTGTCAAGTCTGCGGACTATGCTGCACTCATATCATCTGGGAACTGTTAACTGACGACGGGTATAATACCAACCAACAGTTCCCCTGCGAGTCCTGTCCGGTGTACCCGTAACCTAACGAGCACCTGTATACTATCTCCAGTACTACGTACTGATGGCTATGGGACAGACCATCTCCCCAACTGGGATGAGAAGCGTGCACACTAGTCTACTCTGGAGTATCGATGCCCAGTCTCGATAATCCTGTGACTAGGGACCTGTATAGGATGTTGCTTATAGACTACCCAGCCCCCACTAGTGTGACTGCCATCACAACGCTGGTAATCAAGCAAAGAACCTATGGGCTCTACTAATATGTATAAGTAATATGATACAAGAAACATATTAAAGTAGACGCAAACCAAGTAGCATACTACCATTTTTAGCAAGACTGTATATACAACTGTGAATATCCCAAGCTTCCATTAAGTAACATATAATCTAGTATGATACAATAATGGCCCCTAGAGCATATACACTAATAGCTATCGCATACTATTGTTTGATATAGTGCCCTCAAAGTCAATTATTGGATCGTAGGTACGTGATTGCAATGATTGAGGGAGGACCTACACCGATAGGACAGTCTTGCTCGAGATGATAGTATGCTATCTGGTTTTTCTTTATGAACGTATACATGCTTTAGTTCACTATTGCATGTTGATAGAGCCCATAGGATTCTTGCTTGACTGCCAGCAGTATGATGGCGATCATATACGTGGGAGCTGGGGTCTATAAGCACATCCTTAAAGTGTCCCTAGTCGTGGGAGTTTCGAGACAGGGAGTCGATACTCCAGAGTAGACTAGTGTATACAGTCGAGACCCCGACGAGGGGCGGTGGCCGGTCTCACAAGCCATTTGTGTCAGTTGGTTCACCTAAGATATATGCAGGTGCTCATTGGGTTATGAGTACACCGGACATGACTCGCCGGGAACATGCTAGTTGGTATTATACATATCGACAGATAGCAGTTCCATGGTGACATGTGTACAGGTTAGTCTGTCGACATGAGATCGTCATTTCTCTCGTGTGAGTTCCCACTGTGCTTTGATTACTACCCTACCACGGCTCAAAGGAGTCGTGCAAACAGGTTTTAGTTGGGTACAGTCCCGAGCCACATGGAGGCAGTGAGCGGATCGTCCGGGATTCGTCTCTCCCGGTATTTGGGGTGAGATTGCGCTGTGTTTAGGAGAGCCATTACACGAAATCCGTGGCCAGGGTAATCGAGATTTACTGGTAGCTATTCTAGTAGTATCTCAGGGTGTTCTAGGCTACTCTCCGACACGACTTATACCGCTATTGGGGGTCTGACGTTTACCAGCCCCCTTGGCCCTATATGCGATACTCATAGACGAACGGACCGGACTGTATGTATATTGTCACTGTCAGGCTCAGTAGGGTTTCTGGATGAGTTCGCTCGTCAGCTTCCCTTCCGATCAATACATCGGCAACCATTACTTACAGCTTGTACCTCTGACGTGCTGGTGGTTATACCCAGTGCCATTGTATTGATGAGTCATTAGAGTCCCCCACAGACAGTTTCCCAAGTTCGGGCGAAACGTTGTAGAGGACGTATGGATATATGGTGGGGTTCGATCATATCCATGATCGGACGGATAATACTAGCGGGTTTTGGTTTAAACCGAATTCTATCATTATAAAGTGTAGGAATATTTTTGTCTCGTTGTATTTATATTCGGCCGGAATACAAATACGGGTATGTATTTACTGCTGAGGTGTAATCTCGTAATTCGTTACGGGATTATTTTGGGAGCTGCCAGTTTTCTTTTCCGGTTCCAAAAACACTTTGATCCATGATTATTTCCATGTGAGCATTGAACTTTTCCCTTTGACCCTGCCCCATCTTTCAGTCTATTCCTTTCCCAATGCTCTGCATTTAATGAGCATGGTTGCTGATTTTGGCAGGTGTGGGGTTCCCTGCAAATCCGCCAGCAATTATTGCGCAGGGGCTTTTGCGTGGTGAGCGATGAGCATTAATCTAGTGAGGGTGGCTGAATTTGTGATGATGAGGGGTTCCTTGTAAAATTTGCATGCTTTGAAATGTCAGGGGATTGATTGGGAGGGGAGAAGGATTGGTGTTTGCTGTGGGTTGTTTTGATTGGGGTTCTTCATGAGCAATTAAATCAAGACACACATATATAGATATAGACTTACTTTTATCTCCATCTCACTGAAGATTAGAATTCCCCAGAGAGCTCAAGGAGGCCGGGCCCAAAAAGAAATTTTTCCTTTGCTTCACAAGAAAATCTCATGTGCTCACATCACATTACATCCATGGCAACTCTATAAACCTCCACCCAAAAGCTTGGGTATCTTGGGACAAAAGATTCTACACTTTCTCTACTTCAATTTTGGACATGTCGGCTAGCAAACTTCATGTCCGAGTTGCCTCGGTTCGAGGCAGGAGCCGGTATAAAGATTCATTGACGTGGTGCCACTTTGACGAGCGAGACCGGGAGCGGGATTCGTCAGCGCAGCAGCGGGGAGCTTGGTGCGGAGATTAAAGACCGAAGGACACGGATCGATCGGTATAATTTCCAAACTCCTTTTACATTTTGCTGGTTTACGGTTAATGGAACTATCCGGGTTTTGGGTCGCGGTAGCGCCAGTTCAGTAAAAAGTTTTTGTTCCGTATTTGGCAGCGGTAAGACGGACGGGGCGTCGCCGTACCCCAACATGGTATCTGAGCCAAACTATTAACCGCTTACTTGCTTGTTCTAACTTGTTTAAAAGCCCGATCGAACAATATTTCCGAAACCGCAATTTCAATACTAAGGTTTCTGTCCAATTTTTAAACTGGTCGAAAAATTATTTTGAGTGTTTTAGAAAATTAGGCAGGCTTTTTAAAGACACTGGAAGATATTTGGTAGCACAAACTCACCACAAGACCGCGGAACCGCGGCCAAACGCTCATGTTTGCCGCGGTTGCGCGGCTCTTTGGAGGGTTCGCTGCACCAATTTTCTTCTCGGGGACTTCAACATGGAAATGTGGTTTATGGAACGTTTAGTTTTGGCCCAGATTATTTTGATTACTGGATTTGTGCTTGGGGCCCACTTCGGGATGTTTTGTCGATCGGAATTTTAAAAGTGTTAGTTCGCAATGCATTACATTTCTATCTACGGCCGTGAATGTCTTTTGATCGGTAAATCCTGTCTAATCGCTATAGTCCCTTTAGACGGATTTGCGAACGTGATATTCACGTTGATATCTTGTGTTGTGCTGTGTTGTTGCGGATTTGTCGTGGTGGATAGCTCCTGTGAAATGGTAGTGCAGTTTGGATATATTTGTATATTTGATATTGCGGGGCGAGCGTCCGACATGTGGACTGCCGTCACTGCCTGTTTGTATATTATTCTTTTGGGGCACGACCGGGATGAGATCGATGTACCCGTTGTATATTTTTATTTTTCTGTACTAGGATTACCCCGCGGTGGGGTTCACGGATTGCCGGGTTCTAGAGGGCAACGGGCCCATCTCATGGCTTTGAGACGGAGGGGGCTTCACTCTAGAATTGGCGGTCTATTCGCCGCACTCGTAGGGGGTACATGTTGACCCAAGGAGGAGTGCTCAAGTTACCGGATTCGGTGAAATGCTGGGTGGTCCATTCACTTTCTTGAAGGGGGCTGCCTCGCTTCAGGTTTTGGAGGGTAATTTGCGGCGCTCGTAGGGGTCTAGGATTTCATTGCACAAGCTATCCACACGACCAGGGGAACGTCGGGTTTCATTTGCGGCTCTATGAAACCCGGGGATCCCAGATTATCTGTATTGTTCTGTGATGCTTATTACTTTTCTGTGATGTTGCATTTATCATACCTGGAGCGATTATTATATGTTGTTATATATACTAGTAAATGTTGTATATGTTTTGCACCCGCGCTAGTCCATTCCCCGCTCTGTCGTTAGTTAAGTAACCTAACGGGTGATGACGGAACCCAGTGGCGAATGCGGATGGCATATACATACATCATATTTTCGTTCTTTTCTGGTGTGATCAATTGATGGGACTGCGTTGATTCTTATCAATGCAAGAAAAACAAACCTATATCTGATGTTGTTGGAACCAATTTTTCAAAAGCTGTTATTACAAGGGCGTTCTATTTTGTTTTGCACAGTGGTATTCGGTTATGAATATCCAGCACCTCATTCGACGAGGCAAGGGCCGAGATCCCTTCATCGGGAGTGACCCCTTGGACAGAGGTTCGTGTCAGGGTAATAACTTCACTATAGTCGATTACTTTTTGCTTTGCATCGTGGTATTCAGTTGGAATATCCTGCACCTCATTCGACGGGGAAAGAGCCGAGATCCCTTCACCGGGAGTGACCTCTTTAGCAAAGGTTTTCGCTACTATATTTTTATAAAAAACTATCTGGTTCCTTCAACGAGATCATGTTCATTACGTTAAAGGTTTTTCGCCAAAAACCAGTCGTAGCCCTCCATTATTTCTTACAGGTATTACTTAGTATTCATGCTGTGTATGTTGACCTCTGTCAAGGCACAGTGCTTGGTAGCTGGGTAATGCTTGTTTGTTGCATAGATATGCGATTATTTAGGACAGTCGCACGGTCATTTTGACCTCTGTCAAGGGCACGTGCGGGTGGGTCTAAGTTAATCCAGGACAATGATGGGTTGAACTTGACTTGCGACTTATGATATGTTGACCTCTGTCAAGGTCATAAGAAGCATGGGGTAAAAATCATATCAGGAGTTTCAAACATACAGGAAACTTGCCAGGATTGCGCATACCTTCTGGAATATGATGACGTGAGTGGCTTCCATCACGTTATCATGCGATGATAGTTGGATCCCGATTCCCACTGATGAGTTGGTTTACTCCTCGGGTGATCCCGACTAATTCTTCATTCAGGTTTGGAGGAGAATTTGAGAATACAGTGGGAGATTTCCTAATTATATAAAATGATTAACCATTCTGATCTAGGTTAGAGTGCACACAGAGTGTTTCTTTTATCTCTTTCTTTGACTGCGACCATAGCCCGACTCAATACTATAACTCAGTAACCAAGTTAACCGAATTTTCTTAAAACACTGGCTTTTGGATTGTCTGAGTTGCATACATCATTGCCACTCTTTCTTTTACACTTTGTATTTCTCCAGTACACCCCGTATTATTACGAACATCCACTTCTATTGGATAAATCCATCGTATGGTTATATACGAACTCGAAGGAACTTCTTCGAGGATGGATTCTGGTTCTGGAAAGATTGAATAGGACTATTCAGTTGTCTTTTCCTTCTACCTTCTCTCAGGTTGTGAGGGCTCCTAGGATTAGGAGAGGGTACACCTATTACGCTTATTGGATAGTCTTCTTCCAAACCATAGGAAGGTGCCGAAAGGTAGGGAATGAAGAAAACCAATTAGCCTAAGTTGGGTGTACAGAAGGTAATAAGTAAAGACAAATAAAGGGATTAGAAAGAGGGCAAAGTAAATTGCGACTGCCAATATTCATGACCAAACCACGTATCTCATCGCCACTCCTAATTCACCTTTGTATTTCTCCAGAACACCCCGTATCACTACGAACATCCAATTCCATTGGATAAATCCATCGTATGGTTATATACGAACTCGAAGGAACTTTTTCGGGGATGGATTCTGGTTCAGGAGAAATTGGAATAAGGTTTATTCAGTTGTCTTTTATCCTTACCTTCTCTCAGGTTGCGAGTGCTCCTAGGATTAGGATGGTACACCTATTATGCTTATTGGATAGTCTTCTTCCAAACCATAGGCTGGTGCCGAACGGTAGGGAAGGAAGAAAACCATTAAGCCTAGCGATGGTGTACAGAAGGTAACGACTAAAGACAAAATAAAGGGTATTGGAGAGATGACAAGGAAATATACGGTTACAGTCATGAATCTGGATAATGGAAGAGGCATTACTAGGAATACCCAGATACCCCTTCGAAACATTTTAATGTTTCAGTTTCACTGTGTATTGTTAATAGAAAACTGATTTCCCAATTAACCCTTGCTCCAGGGTATGTATTTACCAGGTATGATTCTCACATCTGTATGGTTTTAAAGATGATGAGTGGGAGTAAGTTATTGAGAATTAGGTGACCATCCTCATTATATCGGAATTCGTTGTAATTAGTGATATTTGAGGAAATCGCCTGGGTACAGTTTTCAACCTACGACACACAGGGTTTGAGTTATTCAACTCACGGGACTTATACAAAGTATTGTATGTTGTTCAGTGTCCATTAGGAAAAAGGGGTTGGTCCTCGTACTGTATTCTGTTTACTTGTGACTTCTCAAGTTTTAGACAAGTATTTCGTAGAAATACAAGGTCCAAGTTTGACAAGTTATAGGTACAGGAATAAAGTAGAGAATCATGTGTTGCAAGTATTAGGATTCTTCAAGGTGATCGAAGATGTAGATACTTGTGGTTGGTATTCAGTTGATAGTAATGGTTTTGAGAAACTTGTTTCTTTTTCAGGTTACATAATTGGATGCACTCCTAAGTTGAGTAATACTGATCGGCCTCTCTCCATTTAGTTGACATGCACTGGAGACAGCTGCATGATTTGAATCTGGTTCCAATTAAATTTGTGCCTCTATTTCTATATTGCATATGGAATGGTTCGTATCTTAACGATGTTAAGGTACGGGGAGTTGTCCGGCTTATGCTTAAAACCAGACTCTGGATAACTCAAGACACGTTTTTGTAATGGCAGTTTGTGTGTTAACCTGAGCTTTGACGAGGGTTGACTTTCTACCATCTAGAAGATCAATAGTGATATTGTTCTTGACTCGCCACAGTTAGTAAAATGGATTTTTTTCAGAAAACAGTAGTGGGAGTATGGTAGAACTAGAAGTGATTCCAGAACCGCAAACGATTACGGAAAATTTAATAGGACCTAAAGATTCAATCAGGATTGACATTCCATTAGCCACTCCGCAGATATGGTGGGTAACCAGAGGCGCCCGAGAGGTACTCCGGTATCCTCAAGGACGGTGACAGGGAGGTTCTTGTTTAACCCAGACTTGACACTGCTGTTGTTCCATACTATAAGACCCGGCAGGAGGATGAGTATAGCGTCGTTCTAAACTAGTTTTAGAAGTGCACGTGTATATGATTCTGCCAGAGGGTTGTTGTAGTCAGTGGGAGCAGCAGAAGCATAATGGATAAGTAGCTTATGTCTATTTGTAGACTAAAGCAGATATAGTGGAGATAGATCATCTATTTTTATGTGACAGTCATGGGCTTTGACTTCATCAAAATAGGAGATGGATCTGGTAAGAAGGTAGTAGGGTGTGATGTCCTGGTACTTGGATGACATACACGTAGTAGGAAGTGAAATTCCTACACTACGATCGGTTATACCGTGCTTGTCACACAGTAGTTTCTCCACATAGGATATGGATATAATATCATATGTTGTTTTTTGCATAAGATGCAATAGGTTGATATATTATTCCAATCCTAGAGAAATGTTCGGAAGCAGCTTATGAACATAAGTGGTTGTTCTAGGGATATGATAAGGACAACCTCCTTCGGGAGACAGTTATCATTCCAGGCTTCCAAGGTGACCCGGATGACAGAGTGACTGTCAGAGTTATAATCTTCCCTCTGACGAGGGGCAGTAGTTTAGACAGGTAGTCCAAGAGGATACTGAGAGAGGCATGGTGCGGGATACTGATTAAATTCAGTTGACGATACAGTCTAAGAAGTTTGCTGGATTTGGAGTTCATTTATGAACTGGGTCCCATCAGATATCCAGACATATTCTAAGACAGGTATTTCTCATTTCGGGAGATGGCTTTCTCCGCGAACTTGAGAAAAAGAGAGACATGGAAAGAAACTTCAGGGCGGATCCACTCACTGAGGCTATTTCTCGAACACAATAGTTTTACAAACGAGCTTTGTGAAACTGATTAGTAGAGGAGTTGGATGTTCGGTATCACACGAGCTGTGAGTACGCGACATCGCAATAATTAGCCTTAAGTGCAAGTAGGAGATTGTTGGATATAGTGCCCTCAAAGTCAATTATTGGATCACAGGTACGTGATTGCAATGATTGAGGGAGGACCTACACCGATAGGACAGTCTTGCTCGAGATGATAGTATGTTATCTGGTTTGTCTTTATCATCGTATACATTCTTTAGTTCACTATTACATGTTGATAGAGCCCATAGGATACTTGCTTGGCTGCCAGCAGTATGATGGCGATCATATACATGGGAGCTGGGGTCTATAAGCACATCCTTAAAGTGTCCCTAGTCGTGGGAGTTTCGAGACAGGGCGTCGATACTCCAGAGTAGACTAGTGTATACAGTCGAGACCCCGACGAGGGGCGGTGGCCGGTCTCACAAGCCATTGGTGCCAGTTGGTTCACCTAAGATGTATACATGTGCTCATTGGGTTATGAGTACACCGGACAGGACTCGCCGGGAACATGCTAGTTGGTATTATACATATCGTCAGATAGCAGTTCCCTAGTGACATGTGTACAGGTTAGTCTGTCGACCTGAGATTGTCATTTGTCTCATGTAAGTTCCCACCGTGCTTTAATTACTACCCTACCACGGTTCAAAGGAGTCGTGCAAACAGGTTTTAGTTGGGTACAGTCCCGAGCCACATGGAGGCAGTGAGCGGGTCGTCAGGGATTCCACTCTCGGTATTAGGGGTGAGATCACGCTGTGTTTAGGAGAGCCATTACACGAAATCCCTGGGTAGGGTAATCGAGATTTACTGGTAGGTATTCCAGTAGTATCTCAAGGTGTTCTAGGCTACTCTCCGACACGACTTATACCGCTAATGGGGGTCTGACGTTTACCAGCCTCCTAGGCTCTATATGCGATACTCATAGACGAACGGACTGGACTGTACGGATATTGTCACTGTCAGGCTCAGTAGGGCTTCTGGATGAGTTCGCTCGTCATCTTCCCTTCCGATCAATACATCGGGAACCGTTACGTACAGCTTGTATCTCTGACGTGTTAGTGGTTATACCCAGTGTCATTGTATTGATGAGTCATTAGAGTCCCCCACAAACAGTTTTCCAAGTTCGGGCGAAACGTTGTAGAGGCCGTGTGGATATATGGCGGGGTTCGATCATATCCATGATCGGACGGATAATACTAACGTGTTTTGGTTTAAGCCGAATTCTAGCATTATAAAGTGTAGGAATATTTTTGTCTCGTTGCATTTATATTCGACCGGAATACAAATGCGGGTATGTATTTACTGCTGAGGTGTAATCTCATAATTCGTTATGGGATTATTTTGGGAGCTGCCAGTTTTCTTTTCCGGTTCCAAAACCACTTTGATCCATGATTATTTCCATGCAACCATTGACCTTTTTCCCTCCCCCCTTCCCCCTCCCCCCCTCCCCTCCCCTCGCTCTGCATTTAACGAGCAAGGTGGCTGATTTCGGTAGGTGAGGGGTTCCCTGCAAATCCGCCAGCAATTATTGCGCAGGGGCTTTTGTGTGGTGAGTGATGAGCATTAATCTAGTGAGGGTGGCTGAATTTGTGATGATGGGGGGTTCCTTGTAAAATTCGCATGCTTGGAAATGTCAGGGGATTGATTGGGAGGGGAGAAGGATTGGTGTTTGTTGTGGGTTGTTTTGATTGGGGTTCTTCATGAGCAATTAAATCAAGACACACACATATAGATATAGACTTACTTTTATCTCCATCTCACTGAAGATTAGAAATCCCCAGAGAGCTCAAGGAGTCCGGCCCCAAAAAAGAAATTTTTCCTTCGCTTCACAAGAAAATCTCATGTGCTCACATCACATTACATCCATGGCAACACTATAAACCTCCACCCAAATGCTTGGGTATCTTGAGACAAACGATTCTACACTTTCTTTACTTCAATCTTGGACATGTCGGCTAGCAAACTTCTTGTCCGAGTTGCCTCGGTTCGAGGCGGGAGCCCGTATAAAGATTCATTAACGTGGTGCCACTTTGACGAGCGAGACTGGGAGCGGGATTCATCGGTGCAGCAGTGGGGAGCTTGGTGCGGAGATTAAAGACCCCAGGACACGGATCGATCGGTATAATTTCCAAACTCCTTTTACATTTTGCTAGTTTACGGTTAATGGAACCATCCGAGTTTTGGGTAGCGGTAGCGTCAGTTCAGTAAAAAGTTTTTGTTCCGCATTTGGCGTCGGTAAGACGGTCGGGCCGCCGCCGTACCCCAACAACTATAACCCGGATCTTTCCATTAACGCTAAACTAACAAACAACAAAGTGGGTAGAAAGGCTATACCGAACGATCCGAGTTCTTCGGTCTTTAGCCATCATCCCACGCTCCTTTGCGGCATCTGCGTCTCGCTCGATCTCCGGTCTCCTCGACCAGGTGGCACCACGTCAATGGATCTTTATACGGGCTCCCGCCTCTGAACCGAGGCAACTCAGACATGAAGTTTTCTAGCCGACATGTTCAAGATTGTTATAGAGAATAAGTAGAACATTTTGTCTCACTTCATCCAAAACCATGGATGAACGTTTAATGAAGTTTCCTTTTAATGGAGTGAAATGAGAAATGAGCATATCAAATTTCCATGAACCAAATTAAATCATCATCTCAATTTTTTCCAACCCTTGTTCTTCCAAAAGAATGGCCGGCCACTATATGAAGAGGAGAGGTGAGTGTAGGAGCAAAAGGGGGTGACCATAATGGAAAAGATCAAGAAGAAATATCCAAGTTAAAACCAAAACACATTAATGCAAAAGGTGACTCACTTAAACACTTCATCAAACCATTAATGCAAACAATGAGTTACTAAACCTATTCATCCATCTAGAAGCTTCCACTCACGACTCACTCTCATGACTCACCTTCAAGAAAAAGATAATTTCGCATTAAACCGAATGTTTAAGACGGGTGATAGAAAACTGGCAATTTCGAAAAGCGATCCCGAAACGAATTTCAGGATAACCCCGTAACAGTATAAACATACCCGCATTTGTATTACGACCGAATACAAATGCAACTGAGATAAAGATATTATATCTACACAGTATAATACATGGATCCGGCTTAAACCAAAGCCCACCAGTATTATCTGCCCGAAATATGACACGTGCGTAAACGCACGTGCATTTTCCGAACCCTGCAATAAAACCATACGGCCTCTACAACGTTTCGCCCGAACTTTGGGAAACTATCTGTGGGGGACTCTAATGACTCATCAGTACCCTGGCAGTGGGTTTAACCACAAGCACGTCAGCGGCACTATCTGTACGTAATGGCTGCCCATGTACTGACCTCAAGGGAAACCGATGAGCGA
Organism: Agapanthus africanus; assembly: GCA_030015575.1. Taxonomy (NCBI): domain Eukaryota; kingdom Viridiplantae; phylum Streptophyta; class Magnoliopsida; order Asparagales; family Amaryllidaceae; genus Agapanthus; species Agapanthus africanus. Next base: position 455,595,222 of record CM057345.1, on the reverse strand, counting down.
ACTCATCCAGGAACCCTACTGAGCCTAACAGTGACAATATACATACAGTTCGGTCCGTTCGTCTATGAGTATCGCATATCGGGCCTAAGGGGTTGGTAACGTCAGACCCCCAATAGCGGTATAAGTCGTGTCGGAGACAAGCCCTGAACACCTTGAGAAACTACTGGAATACTTACCAGTAATTCTCACCTGCCTTGGCCAAGGACTTGGTGTAATGGCTTTCCTATGTTAGTTATATGTATGCCCTAGAGGCCATTGCTATACATAGGATGTATATTGTAGTGGATGCTGGGACATATATAGGGAGGACTTTCTTGCTCGACATGATAGTATGCTATCTGGTTGATCTTTACCTTAACGTGTACACTGATTGTCTCTCTGTTACATGTTGGTAAAGCCCTTAGGATATGTACTTGACTACCTGGACTATGATGCGGATCATACTAGTGGGGACATGATAGTCCATAAGTACATCCTTCAAAGTCCCTAGTCGAGGGTATATCGAGACGAGGCATCGATATACCAGAGTAGACTAGCGTATACCTTCTCGACACATACAGATGGGCGATGGATGATCCCATATCCATTGGTGTTTGACATCAGAGATGATATACGGGTGCTCAGTGGAGACTGGGTACACTGGACGGACTCGCCGAGAACTCCCAGATGGTATTATACCTTACGTCAGATGGCAGTTCTCTTGTGACACTGGTACAGAGTAGTCTGTTGACCCGAGATCGTCATAGAGTCTTGTGTGGTTCCCACTGTGCTTTGATTTCCATCTTACCACGTCCAAGAGGGCGTGCAAAACGGTGGTTTTTGGGTAAGTCCCGAGTCATATGGAGGTAATGAGCGATAGGAGGGGATTCGTCTCTCCCGGTATAGGGATTTGATGTTGCGCTGTGTTCGATTGGCTATAACCGGAAATCCCTAGTCAGGGTTGCTGAGATTTACTAGTCAGTGTTACCAGTAGTTTTTCGAATTGTTATAGACCTCATATCGACATGAGTTATCGAGCTATTGGGGTCTGACGTTTACCACCCCTAGGCGAGATATGCGACATATCAGACGACGAGACCGGACTGTACGGTAAGTGTTACTGGTTGGATTCACAAGAGTATGAGCGGGCTTGCTCGTCGATCTTTTGATCGCTCAATACCCGGGTGGCCGTTACGTTTAGCAGACCGCTTGCGGCTTGTGGGTGATTGATATGATCATCATCTGCTGCCGGCGTATTGACGAGTCTTTAGAGTCCTACACAGAGGTTTCCTGGCTCAAGCGAAACGAAATAGGAGCGCATATGAGATATGTGCGGGACCGAGAATAATGCGTGTATGTGATACTGTATTTCATTCTCGCGATGAATTTATCGATTAGTTGTATGCGATATAACCTAGTTATCGATTCAAGGATTGATTCGATAAGCCGATACATTGGATACTAGTTGGTTATATGCGATATGACCGGATCGTTAAATCAAGTGTTGATTTAATGATTTAATGTATAATTATATATTTGATATATTACTTTGCATTAACTAGTATTGGTTCATTTTAAATGGATTTTCTCACTTGCATTGCACAAGTTGTATATGTGATATACTTTTGTGCACTTGATTGTATCATGTTTGATGATACATGTTTACTTGAGTTTGTGTAAAGATTAAATCATGGTTATATGAGTGGTTAGGGTTTTGTTTATTTACTTATTCATTTATTTATCATTCTTTTGGAAAAGATAAAGAGAAAAGAATGGTGGCTTGTTTTGTTTGTTTATTGAAGCTTCATGAAGCTTTGACTAAGTCACCATTTTGTCTCATGCTTAACTCTAACCACTCAACTTAACCCTAGTTAATTCTCTACACTTGACCATGGTTATTATTATGATAAGTATTCTTTTTCATTTCCTTTTTAATTAACTTATCATAATATTCATCATCTTCTTCTTCTTCTTCACATGAAGAAGCTTGCTACCAACAATGGAAAAGTGAGAAAAAGAGTGAGAAATCCAATTCTAAAGTGAACCCACCTCCTATTTCTTCATCCTCTACCTCTTGCCAAGTAGTATAGGGTGTTTTCTTCAAAAGTTTCATGACTTGGTGAAGTGGGAGCTTGATCTAGTAATGCCTCGACGTAGATCATCTTCGGCACGAAGCCGACGACCTTGCCCGCCCATTTCTCCGATGAAGCCGACGCTAGAGCCCGGGTTTCCATTTGGACAGCGAGGAGACTTCATTGCGGAGCTATGGAGGTGGAGGACCGGATCTACAAAGGTTGTATTTCAGTTCTTTTATTTAAATTGTTAACTAGTTGCATGTGTTCGCCTATATATCTAGTTAACGATCCGTATTAGGGTTTCTCGGCACTTGTAAAATTTGAAATTGGCATGGTTGATGCCTTGTGAGACCTCATTAGTGTGCCTAGGAACCCTACAGTGCTATCAGAGCTACTAGGCATTGGATGTCGACCTATGGGGGTTCTCACTGTGTGACAGTGTGGCGAAGCATAGGCTCTTACCCCCAGGATGTCCCGAGACCGGAAGGTGTTCTGGTGGGTTGTAGTCCTCGCGAGGGGGCATGCGTAAAAAGTAGCTGCTGAGGGACCCGTTGGTGCTACGGTGACCCCATTGGATGGGGTGGCTGCCTGACCTACAGTGGTATTAGAGCCTAACTAGAGCCTTAGGCGAAGCGTTGACAGAGTTTGAAGTCCGATCGAACCAAAACCCTAACCCGAAAATGCTCTCTGGACTTTTTTCAAAAACTGGGTTTTTTCCAAATTAAAAATGCTTAAAAAATTCAGCAGGAAATTCTAAGAATTACGGTGCAAAAATTACCTAATGATCTGTCTAAAGCGCGGCGGATCGGCGGCATTAGCCGCCTATTGCGGCGGTTCCGCGACCATTTAGTCTTTTCAGTCAACCATTTTTGCACAGTAACTTCTTTATTTAAATGCTGAGTTTTATGGGAATTTTTAATATTTATTCAAGAGTTGAATTTTCTGGGGTGTTTTGGGAGTTCGCATATTCGATCGGATTATCAGACTTTGTCTATGTGGCTTTCCGGATATTTTGGAATATGTTAAAAAGTTCGACTGGATGTAAATACCTAATCTTTCCCCTGCCGGAAAATATCCAAGTGTTGGATTTTTCCGTAGTTTAATAACGTTCTAAGTAGTGCAAGTAAAGCGATGGTCCCTCTAGAAGACAACAAACCTTAACTCGATTATGTGACCGTCTTGAACTGCCCTTTGAACCTTAGGGTTTGGGGCGGTACGGCGTGCCACATGTGAGGCGTTGGCTTGACCCTTCTACGGCTGGACCGTTGGTACTGATGCATGAACTGGATGTTTTTAAACTTATTTCATGTGTTGATCTGTTTCGGAAAACTTGGGTGTTTGAATGTTCGATCGGAAAGTTTAACATTTTCTATTTATCTGGAATGGGATATAATAATTGGAATTCATAAGTAGTTATGAGATAACTGAATGAATGTTATAAATCAAGCACTTTAGTCTCACTTGATCGGTTGCCACGGAATTTTGATGTGATCAAAAGTCCGTCGCAATCATGTAGTGTACGCGGATACTCGTCGGGTAAACTTAATAGACAGCCTCACCCCATAGCCCCGACCAAGTGACTGTAGGAGAACCCCGTCGCCGAAGGCATCCGTTCGGGTGCTCGCGGCAGCGGTGTTCCTCCTTGGTGCACTTCGTCGACGGCGTCGGGGGTGCGGCCGCCTACTAAAGTTTGCGACGAGCATTCGATCAGTATGTCGGGAATCCTGTTGAATTGCCCGACTTGATATTGAAAAGTGTTTTCGATTTTGAGACTAAAATGCGGGGTTTATAATTGTTAGGCATATGATGTCTAAGGTATTCATTTGATTAGGCATGCGATGTCTATGTAGATATTGCGGATTCCAACTGTTGTAGTTTTACACTTTCTTTTCTGTGACCGTAAGTGTAATATGTGATATCGCCGGTTTCGTTGCTATATGTCAACGACAATTGGGATGCGCATATTTACTTACGTTGATGACATGTGATGTTATGTGTTGCTGGATATGTTATATTGGATTGTCGTGTTTGAATAGCCGGGGGTTTTTATGTGAGATGAGTGTTTTTCATTTTCATTCATGTAAAAATCTGTATGTAATATTCTTTTATTGGGGCACTTCCAGGTTGCGGAAGATGTCACCCTTTGTATATTATTTCCTTTTCCGCACTAGGATAGACCCAAGGAGGAGGGCACAAGTAACCGGGTTCTGGAGTCCAGTGGGAGACCAACTCGAGGAGTCGAGTCCGGGTCTCCTAACTCTAGAATTGGTAGGGTTGCTTGCCGCTCTCGTAGGGGTCTAGGGTGTAGGTTTGGCTATTCATCGCGACCGTGGAATCCGTGTTTTCTACTGGCTCGTATTGAAAACACGGACGTCCTAGTATATCCAATATTTCATATGTTTCTTCTGCTGCGATATCTGTGATGTGATCATGTGATATGTTCTGTGATAGATACTGTATATAGTATATATGATATATTATATAGATGTTACTTATGTTTTACACCCGCGCTAGCCCTTCCCCGCTCTGCCATTAGTTACCTAACCTAACGGTGCACGAGGGGACATCGAGGCGAATGCGGATGGCATAAGTGTACGTCGTATTTATCTGTGATGTTTAGGTACTTAATTGATGGGACTTCATTAATGAGATTAATGAAATAAAAAAAACCTAAAGATGTTGTAGAATCGAATTTCAAAATAAAACAGGTAGCTACAGTTCTTGCTTTGCACAGCGGTATATGTGATATATCCTGCACCTTATTCGATGAGGAAAGGACCGAGATCCCTTCACCGGGAGTGACTCCTTTAGCAATAACTGGCAGATGCTACACACTCGGTTTGTCTTTTGATTGCTTTTAGGAGTTTTTGCTTTGCACAGTGATATATATGATATATCCCGCACCTCATTCGACGAGGAAAGGACCGACGATCCCTTCACCGGGAGTGACTCCTTTAGCAAAACTAGAAAAGCCTCCAAAGCACTCCATTTTAAAATATTTCGATCCTACAATGATATCAAGTTCATTACGCAATAGGTTTTCAGAAAAACCTGTCGTAGCCCTCCGTCATTTCAGATAAGTGCTAGTTAGTATTCGTGCTACGTTTGTTGGCCTGCGTCAAGGCGTAGTGTGCGGTAACTAACTAGTATTTATCTGCTTATGCATATGATGCAGATTGGATTAGGGTAGTCGTGCGACTTTGTTGGCCTGCGTCAAGGGTCGTGGGGGTGGGTTTAATTCAATCAGGAAATGACGGGTTGAACTTGACTAGCGCACTATGGTTTGTTGGCCTGCGTCAAGGTCATAGGACGCTAGGGGCAAAATTATTGGGAATTTCAAGTGTTGAAATTTGCAATGAGATTGCATACCTTCTATGAGATAGTTGGATCCCGATACCCGCTGCGAGTAAGAGTTACTTCTGGGAGAGTTTTACACATTACAATTAGCCGATCAAGTAGGTGTCTAGAAAGGTGTTAACGAGGTTACGCCTCTGGGAAAACGAGGTTTACATTAATTAGGTTCGTGCGAAAGCACGGGGGACCTCCCTCAAAGTACCGACACTGGCCTGGCTGAAAGATTGGCTAACTTGTAGTGTGTAATTAATCCCGGCTAGTCTTTCCTTTTAGGGTTTGAAGGAAGATTTGATAAAAACAGTGGGAGCCATCCTGATTAGATAAAATTATAACCAATCTATTCTTGCAAGAGCGCACGCTGAGTGTTTTCTTCTCTCTCTCTCTCCAGGTAGCGACCATATCACGCCTTAATCAAGATAATAATACGGAATATTGACCGAACCCGCTTGTTATACTGAGCTAGGGAACGTTGGTCCCGCTCCAACTTATAATTGTTATAAGACAGAGCAGGAAATTGGGGATTACCAGAATTCCCGTGCCGCCCAAACGAAGCGTGTGCATGCTGATGCATCATCTTCGGGTATGTTCGTTACAAAGAACTGTTTCTCAGTATCCTCCGCATCCTTGGTATATGATACCGGATCAGGATCCCAGATATGTAATCTGTTACATAGGGCTACAGATAGGTAGAGAACTGAGAACGGGTGATAAGTTTCATGAGGCAGAAAACGGGGCAAGTGTTGCAGCCAAGTCTGTTGGTCACTGTCACCCTGTATTCCAAATACATTGATTCTGAACGAATGTTATTAGATACCGAACCTGATATACAAAATCATATCAGTCTCTTTATTAGTAAAGAAATGATAAAATTTTGTATTGTTGGATAATGTTTTGGACATTTCCTATATCAAAAGTTGATCGGTTCAGGCACGTTATCTAAAAGCATTGATGTTCTAAATAAAACTACAGTTCTTAGTACACGGAACACACACAAGAGGAAGAGTTCAGAAATGAACGAATCCTTCTTGAGGCATTGTAGACTAGGTCATATCAATGCGATCCGACTGGCTGAAGTTACATTTTAGATGCATATTTAAATCAGTTTGAATTTACATCTTGCGAAACTTGCCAGTCATGTCACAGAGATAAGATGACCATAGCTCCGTTTACTGGAAACAGAGAAAGAGTTAGTGAACTCTTGGGATGATACATGTTGATGTATGTAGGTCCCCTGTATACACTTGCCAAGACCGGTTCTTTATACTTCATTACATTCTCTGATGATCTTTCGAGATTCAGACCTATGTTCCTGTTGAAACACAAGTCCGAACCTTTTGAGATATTCACAGAATATAAGTTAGAAGTAGAGAACCAAAATACGGGTATAAGTATTATGTCCTTTGATGAGATCAAGGAGGAGAATACTTGAGCACGAAATTCTTGGACTTTTCTAAAGGAGAATGAGATTCTCTCTCAGCATTACTCCTCCGTATACACCATAGCACGATGGTATATCGGGGCGGAGCAATCACACCCTATATGATAAGGTGTGCTCTATGATGAGTACTACTGAGTTACCTATTTCCTTTTGGGAGTTATGCACTTGAGAAGCTGCATACCTATTGAATAGGGTTCAAATCAAATCAGTTGCCTACCATTTCATATGTGATATGATAAGGAAAGAGCCCATATCTTAAGTTAGTTAAGATTTGGGGTTGTCCGGGCTATGTCTAAAAGCAAAATCCGGACAAGCTCGAAGCAAGGTCTGTAATGTAGAACTGGAAAGGTTCCAGCTATACAAACTACAGCAGATGATTTGATAAAATCAAAAGATTCAATAGTTACCAACGAACCTCAGCCTCTCCGCCGATCTAGTAGGGTTTTCTCACCCACCTGAGAGATACTTCGGTTTCTCTTTGACAGTGGGAGCGAGGATTGCATCATGAGATGATGACCCAACTAGTTTCGAGCTGGCCATTAGGAGTAAGACTCTGTAAGAATGGCTGGATGCTTAGTGATCTGAGATGGAATCCATGTACACCAACAATGTATGGACTTTGGTTGCTATATCTGAAGGGTTAAATCCCCATCAGGAGCAAGTATATCTTGAGAAGATTACTTGGTGTAGATGGAAAAGTTGAGACTTTCAAAGCTAGACTTGTTAAAGCTTTTCGTCATCGACCAGGCGTGGATAATGATGAAACCTTTTCAAGTGTCTATGCTTAAGTCCATCCAGATCCTACTTGCCACGGCTACATACCATGACTACGATATCTGGCGGTTGGGTGCCATGACTGCTTTTCTAAATGATGTTTTAGAAGAGAACGTCTATAAGTACACAGCCAGAGGGCTTCGTAGACAGTGGGAGCAGCGGAAACGTGTACATGATGCTTTATAGGATAAAGTAGGTATCGCGGAGTTGGAACATCTGTTTTGATGTAGTAGTCAAAGAGTTTGACATCATCAAAATGGTAGATGAACCTTGTATAAACAAAAAGGTAGTAGGGAGTATTGTGGCGATCCTCGTAGAGTACGTGGATGACATACTCTTGATAAGAAAGGAGTTTCCTATGCTACGCTCGGTCAATCTCCGCTTATCACAATGATTCTCCATATAGGATCAAAGTGATACCTCCTAAATCCTGGGTTTTGGATCTATGAGATAGATCTAATTGGATGTTAGGATTCTCACTAGTTGTAGTGAGATGGTATCAACCGATCCTGGGGAGAATCACTGGAAGGGTTCCAGGGTGATAAGGACGACTGAAAGTTAGTCACAGGCATTGTCTTTACCCTCAGTGGAAGGACGTTATGTTGGAAGAGTTCCAAGATAGATACCGTGACATACTAGACGATTAAGGCTCGATACATCGCTACTTCAGATGCTACCAAAGAGGCAGTCTGGATGTATATTTGTTCATGAGATGAACTTAGTTCCTCCCATTGTATGACAATGGAGTTGTGGCTTATGCCAAGGAACGTCCGTCCCATCTGTGATCCAGACATATTCTAAGGCAGTATCACCTGATCATGGAGATAGTTGATCTCCAGGGTGATCGAGGTTAGGAGAGTAGACTCAGAGGACAACACGGCGGATCCACTCACAAAGGCCTTTTCCCAGAGAGAGACTTTTATGGGATGGTTGAGTATGAGATACTACAACCACTGCTATCAGATGGCCTTAGTGCAAGTGGGAGATTGTTAGTTATATGTATGCCCTAGAGGCCATTGCTATACATAGGATGTATATTGTAGTGGATGCTGGGACATATATAGGGAGGACTTTCTTGCTCGACATGATAGTATGCTATCTGGTTGATCTTTACCTTAACGTGTACACTGATTGTCTCTCTGTTACATGTTGGTAAAGCCTTTAGGATGTGTACTTGACTACCTGGACTATGATGCGGATCATACTAGTAGGGACATGATAGTCCATAAGTATATCCTTCAAAGTCCCTAGTCGAGGGTATATCGAGACGGGGCATCGATATACCAGAGTAGACTAGCGTATACCTTCTCGACCCATACAGATGGGCGATGGATGATCCCATATCCATTGGTGTTTGACATCAGAGATGATATACGGGTGCTCAGTGGAGACTGGGTACACTGGACGGACTCGCCGAGAACTCCCAGATGGTATTATACCTTACGTCAGATGGCAGTTCTCTGGTGACACTGGTACAGAGTAGTCTATTGACCCGAGATCGTCATAGAGTCATGTGTGGTTCCCACTGTGCTTTGATTTCCACCTTACCACATCCAAGAGGGCGTGCAAAACGGTGGTTTTTGGGTACAGTCCCGAGTCACATGGAGGCAATGAGCGATAGGAGGGGATTCGTCTCTCCCGGTATAGGGAGTTGATGTTGCGCTGTGTTCGATTGGCTATAACCGGAAATCCCTGGCCAGGGTTGCTGAGATTTACTAGTAAGTGTTACCAGTAGTTTCTCGAATTGTTATAGACCTCATATCGACATGACTTATCGAGCTATTGGAGTCTGACGTTTACCACCCCTAGGCGAGATATGCGACATATCAGACGACGAGACCGGACTGTACGGTAAGTGTTACTGGTTGGATTCACAGGAGTATGAGCGGGCTTGCTCGTCGATCTTCTGATCGCTCAATACCCGGGTGGCCGTTACATTTAGCAGACCGCTTGCGGCTTGTGGGTGATTGATATGATCATCATCTGCTGCTAGCGTATTGACGAGTCTTTAGAGTCCTACACAGAGGTTTCCTGGCTCAAGCGAAACGAAATAGGAGCGCATATGAGATATGTGCGGGACCGAGAATAATGCGTGTATGTGATACTGTATTTCATTCTCGCGATGAATGTATCGATTGGTTGTATGCGATATAACCTAGTTATCGATTCAAGGATTGATTCGATAAGCCGATACATTGGATACTAATTGGTTATATGCGATATGACCGGATCGTTAAATCAAGTGTTGATTTAATGATTTAATGTATAATTATATATTTGATATATTACTTTGTATTAACTAGTATTGGTTCATTTTAAATGGATTTTCTCACTTGCATTGTACAAGTTGTATATGTGATATACTTTTGTGCACTTGATTGTATCATGTTTGATGATACATGTTTACTTGAGTTTGTGTAAAGATTAAACCATGGTTATATGAGTGGTTAGGGTTTTGTTTATTTACTTATTCATTTATTTATCATTCTTTTGGAAAAGATAAAGAGAAAAGAATGGTGGCTTGTTTTGTTTGTTTATTGAAGCTTCATGAAGCTTTGACTAAGTCACCATTTTATCTCATGCTTAACTCTAACCACTCCACTTAACCCTAGTTCATTCTCTACCCTTGACCATGGTTATTATTATGATAAGTATTCTTTTTCATTTCCTTTTTAATTAACTTATCATAATATTCATCATCTTCTTCTTCTTCTTCACATGAAGAAGCTTGCTACCAACAATGGCAAAGTGAGAAAAAGAGTGAGAAATCCAATTCTAAAGTGAACCCACCTCCTATTTCTTCATGCTCTACCTCTTGCCAAGTAGTATAGGGTGTTTTCTTCACAAGTTTCATGACTTGGTGAAGTGGGAGCTTGATCTAGTAATGCCTCGACGTAGATCATCTTCGGCACGAAGCCGACGACCTTGCCCGCCCATTTCTCCGATGAAGCCGACACTAGAGCCCGGGTTTCCATTTGGACAGCGAGGAGACTTCATTGCGGATCTATGGAGGTGGAGGACCGGATCTACAAAGGTTGTATTTCCGTTCTTTTAGTTAAATTGTTAACTAGTTGCATGTGTTCGCCTATATATCTAGTTAACGATCCGTATTAGGGTTTCTCGGCACTTGTAAAATTTGAAATTGGCATGGTTGATGCCTTGTGAGACCTCATTAGTGTGCTTAGGAACCCTACATCCTGGACACAGCGCGATCTCACCCTCAATACCGGGAAAGACGAATCCGCTGCCGATCCGCTCACTTGCCTCTATGTGGCTCGGGACTGTACCCAAAAAAGACCTGTTTGCACGACTTTTTTGATCCGTGGTAGGGTAGAAATCAAAGCACAGTGGGAACTCACACGAGACAAATGAAGACCTCAGGTCGATGAACTAACCTGTACACATGTCACCAGGGAACTGCTATCTGATGCTAGGTATAATACCAACTAGCAGGTTCCCGGCGAGTCCTGTCCGCTGTACTCATAACCCAATGAGCACTTGTATACATCTTAGGTGATCCATCTGACACCAGTGGCTTATGAGACCGGCCACCCCCCCTCGTCGAGGTCTTGACTGCATACACTAGGCTATTCCGGAGTATCGATGTTATGTCTCGAAACTCCTACGACTAGGGACCACTTTTAAGGATGTGCTTATAGACTACCCAACTCTCATGTATATGATCGCCATCATACTGTTGGTAGTCAAGCAAGATCCTAAGGGCTCTATCAACGTGTAACAGTGATCTGTCACCTGAACCTATATACGACAGATAAAGGCAAACCAGATAGCATGCTATCATCTCGAGTAAGACTGTGCTACCGGTATAGGTCATTCTCAATCATTGCAATCACGTACCTGCGGTCCAATAAATGACTTTGAGGGCACTATATACTATAAGTGTGTGTGTATGTGTATAAGACTGTATAACTTGAATTTAGACATTGGGCGCTTAACGTCATCCAAACGATTCCCCATAGATGTTTAATCAACTCACTGGAACGGTCTCGAGCTACTCGAATCCGATCACCTCTTTCCCTTTCCTTGCTGCATCCGAAGTCCCCATAAACGATCCTAGTATCGAGCAAAACCTTTGCACGTGAGGGTTAGAATTCCGAAACGACACATATATACAATACGTAAGCGAACTAAACTCTCACAAGTTAACACGTGTAAACTTAGTGTACTATACGTGTGCAACAAACACCTAGGACTACCCCTAAGGGCCGTTAACCAACCCAAAACATTAAAATAGAGTCAAGATATCCGTATCGTACGTTAAAAAATCGCCAAAAATAAGGTAAAATGATCTCACATTTTTGTATACACAAGATTGGAAGAAGTTGCGTATACGAGACGTCTATTTAAAGTCTTAGAGAGCCCCCGACAAAATCCTACACCCTAACTTCCTAGACAAGCCGCAATTTGCGGTCATTTTGCATATTTTGACGGCTAGAAGATGGGGGAGGGCTCGGGTTTCAAGGGTGCACTCAGGGTTTAATAACTATCTCCCAGTAATCGCAATTTATTTCTATGATCACTGGTTTAATAGCAGATTTAATTTGAAACCTAACCTTTAACTAAATACTAGTTTTGACACTAATTCAAACATCATGGTAGATTAGTAAAGTCTTGATTGGTTAAACCAAGGATAATTAACATTAAAATGCCCTCATCTAGCCAAGATTGAGTTATGGTCAACCCAAGAATCTTCACAAGACCAAAAAACCTATCTTTAAATCTGAAAGTATCACAAAACATAAACTTTAGTCTAAATTAAGTGTTGCTAAGGCAATAATTTAGTAAAACATGTTTAATATTTGCACCTTACCTCAAGATTTGCTTGTGGGGAGTCTCAAGCGGCTATGTGGCCTCAAAGATGGGAGTTGGCTCACATAAGACTCTTGAAAGGATAAAAATTAAGGTTTTGTGAGGGTTTGTGATAGATTTTTTTGGTGATGAGCTTATTTGTTGGATTTGCTTTGAGAGGTAGAGAAGGATTTGTGAAGGGAGAAGAAGAAAAGAAGGAGAACAAAAGAAGAAGAAGAAAGAGAGAAAGAGGAGATGGATGGCTAATATTAGTCATGCATCAATAATTCTTTCATTTATTGCACCCATCAAGCCCCATACTTTCATGTCTCACCATACTATTGTTATTATCTTTACTTTTCTCTCCTTTTTTTTAAGATAAACCAAAATTAATTTTAAAAGAAGTTGAGAAAGAATTTATAGATTTATTTATCATGGTTACCAAATTTGAGTTTTAATCTAAACTAACATATTATCGTTTCTAGGCTAAATGTGTATGTATGTATATGTATTATTTAAAATAAATAAAAATAATTAATAATTAAGTTTTATTGAAAAACCCATGTTATCTCGCTAATTAAATTATAATTAACTCTAATAAATTTTAAGATGTTACAATTTTCCCCCCTTAAATAAATTCGGTCTCCGAATTTAAAATCTAATTACGCGTACCTTCGAAGAGATGGGGAAATTTCTTCCGCATCTCACTCTCGGGATCCCATATGATCTCTTCACTATTCGGGCCATGCCACAGAACCTTCACGGATGGTAATACCTTTGACCGTAATTTCTTAACCTGTCGGTCCAGGATGACTACCGGCTGGTCGGTGAAAGAAAGATCGCGCTCCAACTGGATCACCTGATGCTGAATCGCGTGAGAAAGGTCATGAAGGTAATTGTGAAGTATAGATACGTGAAATACATGGTGTACATCCGGGAAACTGGGCGGAAACGCTAAACAATAGGCAACGGTACCGATTCGCTCGAGAATCTCGAAGGGGCCCACATATCTGGGATTGAGCTTCCTCTTGTTAGGAATATGTATGCTTTAGAGGCCATTATTGTATAATATAGTGGATGTTTGGAGAGTTATATAGAGGACACTCTTGCTCGACATGATAATATGTTTTCTGGTTGCTCTTTATCTTAACATGTACACTTGTATTAGTTTACTATCTCTCTGATACATGTTGATAAAGCCCTTAGGATGTAGGCTTGACTACTAGGACTATGATGCAGATCATACTAGTGGGCTTGTGTAGTCCTTAAGCACATCCTTTAACAATTCTTAGTCGAGGGAGTATCGAGACAGGGTATCGATATTCCAGAGTAGACTAGTGTGTACGTTTCTTGACCCTGTATGGGGCGATGGTTGATCCCATAACCATTGGTGTTTGACATTAAAGATTGTACATAGGTGCACATTAGAGAATGGGTACACCGAACATGACTCGCCGAGAACTCCTAGATGGTACCATATCTATCGTTAGACAGCAGTTCTCTGGTGACACTTGTACAGGTTAGTCTGTAAACCTGAGATCGTCATAGTGTCTTGTGTGGTTCCCAATGTGCTTTGATTTCCTCCCTACCACGGCTCAAAGGAGTCGTGCAAACAGGTGGATTTTGGGTACAGTCTCGATTCACATAGAGGCAGTGAGCGATAGGAGGGGTTTCGTCTCTCCCGGTATTAGGAGTTTATTTTGCGCTATGCTCGATTGGCTATAACAGCAGGTCCCTGGCCAGGGCTGATGAGATTTACTGGTAAGTGTTATCAGTAGTTTCTCAAAAAGTTATAGGACACACATCTGTTCGGTTATGCAAGCACCCTGGCCATCAAACCGTGGCCGATTGCGGAACAAAAATTTTACGAACTGGAGCAAGAACAACCCGAAATACGGATCGAACATTAACCCTAAACTAGCAAACACAAAGTGAGTTGAGAATGGTTATACCGAATGATCTGTGTCCTTCGGTCTTTAACCATCATCCCAAGCTCCTAGAGGCCTCCATGATCAAGCTTGATCTCTGGTCTCCCTCCATCGAAGATGATCCACCTAAGGATTTGTATTTTGAGCTCCAACCTCATAGCCGAGATAACTAGGGTACCTAGTTCGCTAAACTAGATAGCCTAGAGGATGTAGAATCTATTGATGGATTAATTTGTCTCCAAACACCCTAGGTTTCTCAACACATGAGACCTGAAGGGTGGAGGTAGAAGAAGAAGCTTGAGGATGAGAGTGTGAGGCAACTCAAGAAAATGGCTAAGTTTTTTGTGTTGTATGTGTTGGGAGCAAATAAGGAAGCCTCAAATAAATATTTTAAGTCTCCAAAATATCTCAAGTCAACAAAATATCTCAAGACTCCAAAATATCTCACAACAAACAAATATCAAGCATGCTTGAATAGTAACCATAAGTTATTACAAAGCCATGCTACAATAAATGCAATAAACACCTCATCCTCTCCACTTCATTAACCATTTAATCCTAAATGGTTGAAACAAAATATGGTGGCATCTTCTAGAAGCACATTGTGATAAATTACAAGAATACCCCTCATTCGTATATACATACCCGTAACCGTATTCCGAAAAATACAAATACAATGAGACGAAAATAATTCAACGATATAATACTAGAATCCGGCTTCAACCAAAGCCACTAGTATTATCCGTCCGAATCCTGATACGTGCTCAAGTGCACGTATATGATCGAACCCAGCCGTAAAACCATACGACCTCTACATCGTTTCGCCCGAAGCAGGGAAACTCTCTGTGTGGAACACTAAAGATTCGTCAATACGCTGGCAGTGGGTCTAACCACAAGAACGTCAGCAGCACTAGTTGTACATAACGGCTACCCAGATATTGAGCGAAAGGAAGGCTGACGAACAAACTCATCCAAACCCTTACTGAGCCTATCCGTGACAATATCTGTACAGTCCGGTCTGTTTGTCTAAGAGTATCGCATATCGAGTCTAGGGGGGTGGATATAGTCAGACCCCTAATAACGCAACATTTCAAGTCGGTATGAAGCCCATCACCAACTGAGAAACTGTTGGAGATAGTGCCCTCAAAGTCAATTATTGGATCGAAGGTACGTGATTACAATGATTGAGGCAGAACCTATACCGATATGACAGTCTTGCTCGAGATGATAGTATGCTATCTGGTTTGTCTTTATCATCGTATACATGCTTTAGTTCACTATTGCATGATGATAGAGCCCATAGGATTCTTGCTTGACTACCAGCAGTATGATGGCGATCATATACGTGGGAGCTGGGGTCTGTAAGCACATCCTTAAAGTGTCCCTAGTCGTGGGAGTTTCGAGACAGGGCATCGATACTCCAGAGTAGACTAGTGTATACAGTCGAGACCCCGACGAGGGGCGGTGGCCGGTCTCATAAGACACTGGTGTCAGTTGGATCACCTAAGATGTATACAGGTGCTCATTAGGTTATGAGTACACCGGACAGGACTCGCCGGGAACATGCTAGTTGGTATTATACATATCGTCCGATAGCAGTTCCCTGGTGACATGTGTATAGCTTAGTTTGTCGACCTGAGATTGTCATTTGTCTCGTGTGAGTTCCCACCGTGCTTAGATTACTACCCTACCACGCTCAAAGGAGTTGTGCAAACAGGTTTTAGTTAGGTACAGTCCCGAGCCACATGGAGGCAGTGAGCGGATCGTCGGGGATTCGTCTCTCCCGGTATTGGGGGTGAGATCGCGCTGTGTCTAGGAGAGCCATTACACAAAGCCCTCGGCCGAGGCAGGAGATTTACTGGTAGGTACTCCAGTAGTATCTCAGGGTGTTCTGGGCCACTCTCTGACACGACTTATACCGCTAATGGGGGTCTGACGTTACCAGCCCCCTAGGCAGATATGTGATACTCATAGACGAACGGACCGGACTGTATGTATATTGTCACTGTCAGGCTCAGTAGGGTTTATGGATGAGTTCACACGTCAGCTTCCCTTCCAATCAATACATTGGCAAACGTTACGTACAGCTTGTACCTCTGACGTGCTAGTGGTTATACCCAGTGCCAGTGTGTTGATGAGTCATTAGAGTCCCCCACAGACACTTTCCCAAGTTCGGGCGAAACGTTGTAGAGGCCGTATGGGTTTATGGCAAGGTTCGGAAAATGCACGTGCATTTTCGCACGTGTCATTTTTCGGGCAGATAATACTGGTAGGCATTGGTTTAAGCCGGAACCCAGTATTATACTGTGTAGATATAATATCTTTGTCTCAGTTGCATTTGTATTTGGTCGTAATACAAATGCTGGTATGTTTATACCTTTACGGGGTTATCCTGAAATTCGTTTCAGGATCACTTTTGGAAGTTGCCAGTTTCCAGTTTTCTATCGGCCGTATTTAACATTCGGTTAAATGTGGATTTATCTTTTCTTCTTGGGTGAGTCATGAGGGTGAGTCATGCTTCTAGAAGGTTCTAGAAATGGTGATTAGGCTTGTGACTCATTTGTTCATTAATGGTGCTTTAATTGTGCATTTATTGTGTTCATACTTGGTGTCATTTGTGAGTCATGCTTTGATGTTATGTTCATAGCTTATGGTCACCAAACCTTAGCTCCTACACTCACCTCCCTCCTCACTACAAATATGGCCGGCCCCTCTTGCTTGAAGAGGATAGTTGTTGATTGATTTTATTTAAGAAAAGATTATAGTTTATGTGTATGGAAATTTCATAGCTCCATTTTTCCATCGCCCGATTCAAATGGCAACTTCATTAACCGTTGGTCCAGAGCCTTGGACGTAATGAGACAAATTATTCTACTCATTCTCTACATCATCTTGGTCGTCTCATTTGGCAGACTGACGACCGAGTTGCCTCGGTTCAGAGGCGGGAGCCCGTTTAAAGATTCGTCGACGTGGTGCCACCTGGACGGGAAGACTGGAGATTCAGGAGATCGGAGCAGCCGCAACAAGCGTGGGATGATGGTTGAAGACCGAAGGACTTGGATCGTTCGGTATAACACTTCTACCCACTTTGTAGTTTGTTAGTTTAGCTTTAACGGCAGATCCGGGTTATAGTACGCGATAGCGCCAGTTGTAAAAAGTTTTTGTTCCGCATTTGGCGTCTGTTAGACGGCCGGGGTGCTACCGTGGACTTACTGTGGTATCAGAGCCTCCCCATTAAGCTTTACTAACTTGTTCTATCGTGTTTAAAATATCGATCGAACGGATTTTCGAAAACCGCAAAATTCCATGTTCATAGTTTCTGTCGATTTTAAATAAGGTCTAAAAATTATTTTACATATCACAGAAAGTTGTGCAGGGTTTTATAAGTTTTGTGGAGAAATTTGGGCACGTGATCCCACAAGGCCACCGTGGATGCGCGGTCAAACCTAGGGTTTGACCGCGGAAACGCGGCGCTATTGTTGGAACAGTGCTTCAAATTTTTCCAGAGAGCTTTATTGTGGAAATTGTGGTTTTTGGTAAAGTTCTTTTGGGCCCAGATTTTGTTACTGTACAGCAGGTGTACGTGGGGCCCATTTCGGGAAATTTGGTCGATCGAAATTTTAAATTTGTTAGTATGCAGTATTTACATTATATCTCCGACCGGGAATGTCATTTGATTGGTAAACCGCGTCTAATTGCTATATTTCTTTTAGACGGGTTTGCGAACGTGACATTCGCGTTGATGTTCTGTGTTGTGCTGTGATGTTGCGGATATGTCGTGGTGGATAGCAGTGTGCAATGGTAGTGCTGTTTGGATTTATTTGTACATTTAATATCACGGAGCGAGCGTCCAACATGTGGACTGCCGTCACTGTAAGTCGATGTACAACACCCCACGACTTGCGGGGAGGCGGAAATATGAAAAACGATCTTGTTTTAATGCTAAACATCGACTAACCGCATGAATCGAAGCTAAACGATAACTAACATCAAACATAGAAGTTAACAACTACTATGTAAAGGGATTATGCCTAAAGAACCGTGTCCTTCGTCTTTACAAACTCCACCTCCTCCTCGGCCTTCTCCAAGTAGTAGACGATCCACCACGAGAGCTAAACTCCAAGCTTTGCCTCTAAACTTGAGGCAACTAGGTATCTTTATGTGCTAATCAAAGTACCTAGATGAAATAGAGTATGGTTATGGATTAAGTAGTCTAACTAATCCTTGTACTCAACACATGAGAGGGGAGGATTAGGGTTTGAAGAGAGAGAGCTTGAGGAGAGAGAAGATGAACATAATAATGAGAAGAGAAAATGAGTTATCATAATATATATCAAGCATTTTTATTTATCAAGAAAAGAAAAGAAAATGATTTACAACTATGCTTGATAAATATCTTGTGGTGATTCATCTCCATGAGTCATTAAGCAATTATGAAGCATTAATGACATGGATGAATCATCCATATGACTCACTAATCTCATTCAATGTATATGCCACCTAAACCTCCTTAGTCACCATCTTCTAGAAGCTTCTCGCGCAATTACGAGAACGCCCCTCCTATCCGTGAAAACACGGAAAAACTTTAGACTGTATAAATCCAATAATCGGATGCTAGTAACTGGCTTAAACCAAAGCCGACTAGTAGAAACTGTCCGAAAGTCGTACGTGCGTAAACACACGTATGCGTCCGAACCCTTGTCGTAAAACCATACGACCTCTATATCGTTTCGCCTGGAGTAGGGAAACTCTCTGTGTGGGACTCTAGAGACTCGACTACTACGCTTGCAGTGGGTTTAACCACAGACCGCAAGCGGCACTAGCTGTACGTAACGGTCCCCAGGTAGATGTCGATAAGAAGGCCGATGAGGAAACCCATCCGAACTCCTACTGAGTCTGATGTGACAATCTCCATACAGTCCGGTCCGTTCGTCTAAGACTATCGCATATCGGGCCTAGGGGGCGGCAAGCGTCCGTCCACTAATAGCGGTATATGTCGTGTCGGAGCGAAGTCCATTACACTCTGAGAAACTACTGGAACCTACCAGCAAATCTCGCTTTCCCTGGCCAGGGACTTTGCGTAATGGCTCTCTGACACAGCGCGATATCAACCCCCAATACCGGGAGAGACGAATCCTGTCTAACCGCCACTGCCTCCAAGTGCTCGGGACTGCACCCAACTGCTACCTGTTTGCACGACTCCTTTGAGCCATGGTAGGGTAGCAATCTAAGAACAGTGGGACACACTCGAGGCGAAGTAGTAGTGTCAAGTCTGCGGACTATGCTGTACTCATGTCACCTGGGAACTGTTCAGTAATGACTGGTATAAAACTAACCAACAGTTCCCTGTGAGTCCTGTCTGGTGTTCCCGTAACCTAACGAGCACCTGCATACTATCTCCAGTACGACGTACTGACGGCTGTGGGATAGACCATTTCCCCAACTGGGATGAGAAGCGTACACACTAGTCTACTCCGGAGTATCGACGCCCTGTCTCGATAATCCAACGACTAGGGACCTGAATAAGGATGTGCTTGTTGACTACCCAGCCCCCACTAGTGTGACTGCCATCACAACGCTGGTAGTCAAGCAAGATCCTAAGAGCTCTATCAATACGTATACTCACATATTAAGATAGAAAAACCAATTAGCATACTACCATGTTTAGCAAGACTGTTATATACATGTGAATATCCCAAGCTTCCATTAAGTAATATACAAACTAGTATGATACAATAATGGCCCCTAGGGCATATGCACTAACAATCTCCCACTTGCACTAGGGCCATGTACTGGCATATCGAAGGCCGATGATCTCGAGTAGCCTCTCGAACTGAATCTGAGGTAGGGCCTTTGTGAATGGATCAGCAATGTTCTCTTCAGAAGCAACTCTCCGAACCTCGATCTCCCGATGATCAATGATCTCCCTGATCAGGTGATACCGCCTTAAGATGTGTCTGGACTTCTGATGGGACCTTGGTTCCTTCGCTAAAGCTATAGCTCCGTTGTTGTCGCAATACAGAGGTATTGGATCAACTATGGTAGGAACCACCTGAAGTTCTGTTAGGAACTTTTTCATCCAGACTGCTTCTTTTGCGGCATCGCAAGCAGCTATATACTCCGCTTCCATCGTCGAGTCAGCAACGGTGTCCTGCTTGGAGCTCTTCCAGCACACCGCCCCTCTATTGAGGGTAAAGACATAACCCGACATGGACTTGGAATCGTCCTTATCACTCTGGAAGCCGGAATCAGCAAAGGCCTCCAACCTGAGGTCTTTTCCTCCGTAAACCAAGAACATCTCCTTAGTCCTCCTCAGGTACTTGAGAATGTTCTTTACTGCTATCCAGTGCTTCTCCCCTGGGTCTGATTGATACCGGCTTACCACGCTCAGTGCGTAAGCTACATCTGGTCTGGTGCACAACATCGCATACATTATAGAGGCTACCGCAGAAGCGTAGGGTATAATAGACATGCGTTCCCTTTCTAAATCAGTCTTGGGAGACATCTCTTTGGAGAGGGTGATTCCGTGACAAGCCGGTAGATTACCGCGCTTAGAATCTTCCATACTGAATCTTTTCAGTACAGTGTCGATATACCCGGACTGCGAAAGTCCCAACATCCTCTTGGATCTATCACGATAGATCCGGATCCCCAGAATGTAAGAGGCATCACCCAGGTCTTTCATGGAGAACTTGTGTGACAAGAATCCTTTGACAGATTGTAGCATAGGAATGCCATTTCCTATCAATAGAATGTCATCCACGTACAAGACGAGGAATACGACACTTTTGGCTACAACTTTACTATATATGCACAGTTCATCTGGATTTTTGATAAAGTCATATTCTTTGACTGTGTCATCAAAACAGATGTTCCAACTCCGCGATGCCTGCTTTAGTCCATAAATGGACTTAAGCAGCTTTCATACTTTCCCGCTGCTTCCACTCTGATTGAAACCCTCTGGCTGATCCATATAGACCCACTCTTCTAAATTTCCATTCAGAAAAGCCGTGTTTACGTCCATCTGCCAGATTTCATAATCATGGAAGGAAGCAATAGCAAGAAGGACCCGAATGGATTTGAGCATAGCCACTGGAGAAAAAGTTTCGTCATAGTCCAAACCAGGTCTTTGACGAAAACCCTTTGCAACAAGTCTAGCCTTATAGGTTTCCACCTGTCCATCTACACCAATCTTTTTCTTGAAGATCCATTTGCATCCTATGGGTTTTACCTCATCTGGAGCAAAGTCCAAAGTCAATACTTTGTTGGTGTACATGGACTCCATTTCGGTCCGCATTGCATCTAGCCATCGTACCGAGTCGCCGCTCTGGATGGCCTGCTGGAAGTCAGTAGGTTCATCATCATCTATGATGCAATCCTCTCTATCCCCATCTATGAGAAAACCGTAGTATCTCTCAGGCGGATGAGACGGCCTACTACTCCTGTGGAGGGGTGCGGGAATGTCCTGTTCTTCTTGAACTTCCGGTTCTACCAAACTTTCAGTAGCAGCTTGTGGTTCTGGAATTTCTTCCAGTTCTATTTCGCTCCCACTTATTTCCTTTTCTAAAAACTGAAGTTTTAGAAAATGGGCATTACGAGAAAAAAACCTTTTGTTCCTCTGCGTAATAGAAATAATATCCCTTGGAGTTCTTTGGATATCCCACAAACATACATTTTACTGATCGTGCTTCGAGCTTGTCCACATGCTGCTTTTTAACAAAAGCTGGACATCCCCAAATCTTCATATGTTGAAGATGAGGTTTCTTCCCAGTCCACATCTGATATGGAGTGGTAGGCACAGTCTTGGTAGGAGCCCTGTTCAAAAGATATGCCGCTAATTCTAGCGCATAACCCCAGAAAGATCGCGGTAACTCAGCATTACTCATCATGGATCGTACCATATCCAATAGGGTTCGATTCCGTCTCTCCGATACACCATTATTCTGTGGAGTGTATGGAGGAGTAAGCTGAGAGAGAATTCCTTTCTCTTTTAGGTAACCTAGGAACTCGGCACTCAAGTATTCACCACCTCGATCAGATCTAAGTGTCTTGATACTTTTGCCGGTTTGGTTTTCTACTTCATTCTTATACTCTTGGAATTTCTCAAAAGCCTCGGATTTATGTTTCATCAGATAAATGAATCCGTATCTTGAGTAATCATCTGTGAAAGTAATGAAATAGGAAAAACCACCTCTTGCATGCGTAGATATTGGACCACATATATCGCTGTGTATGAGTCCTAAGAGCTCGCTCGCTCATACTCCATGTCCAATAAATGAAGTCTTTGTCATCTTTCCTTTGAGACAAGATTGACAAGTGTCATAAGTTTGATATTCGAACGAGTCCAAATATCCTTCTCTATGTAACTTAGTCAACCTTCTCTCATTGATGTGACCCAGTCAACAATGCCATAAGAAAGCTTTATTTAAATCTGGAGACTTTCTTTTTAGTGTGTTCTGGACATTGAAAATTTAGAGTTGGTTTAAAACATATATACCGTTATTTAGTGTACCCGACCCAATCAAACCATGATTAAGGTGGATGTTAACAACATCTCTTACAAACGTGAAATCATAACCTTTATTTGATAACAAGAAAACCGATATGATATTACACGTTAAGCTTGGTACAAAAAACAGTTATGTAAAACCAAAATGTGTCCACTCGTCAATCCTAGGTGATAATCCCCGACGGACGCAGCTCCCACGCTAGCTCCGTTAGCAACCTTTAGGGTCATATCACCTTCCTTCAGCACTCTACGGTTTCTCAGTGCCTACAATGAATTGCAAATATGAGATCCTGATCCGGTATCCAATACCCAGGAAGTAGAGTTAATTGACAGACAATTCTCAATTACAAACACACCTGAAATCGAAGCCACAGCTTACTTCGGTTCCTGGTTCTTGGCGTTCCACGCCTTGCAATCTTTCTTCCAGTGCCCTTTCCTGTGACAATGGAAGCACTCATCCTGGCCCACTACCGGTACCGTAAACTTTTTCTTTCCCTTCCCTCCCACCTTACTAACACCTCCTCTAGGTTTGGTGGCGGCCTTCTTCTTCCTTCCTTTGGCCCTAGCCTTGGACCCGGAAGAAGATGCACCGCCAACAAACATAGCGGGTGTTTCCCTTATCTTCTGCAAGGTGTCCTCTGCACTCCTTAACATGTTCAGGAGTTCCGGAAGTTCAACTTCTTTTCTTTGAATGTTGAAGTTCAGGATAAACTGGGCGTAGGTGTGAGGAAGGGACTGGAGAATAAGGTCTGTACAGAACTCATTATCCAAAGTCGTCCCAAGGTCTGCGAGCTCTTCTATATAGCCGATCATCTTTAGGACATGTTCTCCTACCGATGACCCGACAGCCAACCTCGCTCGAAACAAGTTCTTAAAGGTCTCGTATCTTGCTATACGAGATTGCTCTCCATAAAGTTCCTTTGTATGGAGAAATATGCCATCTAGTTCCATATCCTCGTGCCTCCTCTGATGTTCATTGTTCATCGAGGCAAGCACGATGCACTTGGCTTTCGCGCAATCTAAATCCTAGGTTTTGCGGATTTCCTTATCCGCATTACTGGATTTGGGATCAGGGACAGCAGGTGTCGTAGCGGTGAGGACGTACCCCAATTTGTCATAGGTCAAAACCATTTTGACATTCCGCAGCCAATCTTTATAGTTTGGCCCTGTCAGTATATTTTTCTCTAAAAGTAACTTAAGTCCAGTCATTTTCAGGGTCGCTGCAATTAGGAGAGAGAGAAGAAAACTCTTTAGCATGATACTCTTGCAAGTTTAGAGTGGTTTTTAGTTTATCTAAACTGGATGGCTCCCACTGTTTCTCGAATCCTTCCTCAAACCATAAAAGAAGAATTAGCCAGGACTATTCTCACCGTACAATACATGCTTAACCGTTCAGCCAGGCTAGTGTCGATACTTTGAGGGAGGTTTTCCAACGCTTTCGCGAAGTTCCTTAATTAAATAACCTCTTTTCTCTGGGGCGTAACCCCGCTGACACCTTTCTTGACACCTACTTGGTTTATACCATTGATCGTTAAGTGACGAATATCCTGATAAGTAGCATATACTCACAGTAGGATCGAGATCCAAATATCATTGTATGATAATGTTGAAGGTATCCTACCAACATTCATCAAACTCAAAATGGTATGCAACTCTTTGCAAATTTCAGTTTCTTTAGAAATTCCCGATATATATTTTTGCCCCATGCTCTTATGACCTTGGCTTTGGTCAAAATGTCATAAGTCACATGTCAAGTTCTACCCGTCATTATCTTGTCAATTTGAACCCATCCGTATATACCCCTGACTTTGGTCAAATGATAATACGACTGTCCCAAACCAACTTATCTATCTTATGCAACAAATGAAAACCCAGCAGCTACCAAACACTATGCCTTGACTTTGGCCAAAATGCATAGTTTGAATACTACTGAATACCCAAATGAAATGACGGAGGGCTACAAATGGTTTTGGCGAAACCGTGAACGTAGTGAACTTGATATAACCGAAGAAACCTGATAGCTTTTAAAAGGAGTGGTTAAAGCTCCGCATTTAAAAATATCTGTTTTTAAAATTAACCGAGTGGTTTCTTTTAAATTGTTCCAATGATTAAACTTTTGGTTTATTTTCTTTGCATTATAAATAATGCGTCCCATCATTAACCTATCATTGCAGAAAACAACGAAAATACAACGTCCTCTTATGCCATCCGCATTCACCACGGGGTCCCGTCATCACCCGTTAGGTTACTTAACTAACGACAGAGCGGGGGCTGGGCTAGCGCGGGTGTAAAACATAAGTGACGTCTAAATAGCTATCATATATAGATATTGTACATTCGTCAGACACAATAATAGGCATTCCAGATCACAGATGAACTTTATTGGATTTGTAAGCAATCCGTGTTTGTTTTGAGCCTGCAACAAAAGACGGATTACACAGTTGTGATGAATAGCCATTACCCCACCCAAGACCCCAACGGATACGGCAAACTACCCACCCGACAGTTTGTGCACCCCACCTTGGGTCTGTCCTAGGAGCATAAACTGTAAAATGAAATAATACAATGGTGGCTACAACCGCAACCTGGATGTGCCCCGCAAAATAATATTACAACAAATTACATTTACATCAAATGAATTAAATAATAACCCATCACATAACCCCGGCTATACATCACAACAGTCCAATACAGTTCATATACACAAACAGATAAAATCCATTACAGAAATGTGCAACCCCCTGCCAACCGACATACTAGCAGTTAGGGGAGGTTTACGAACACATTATACAAACACAGATATAATCCAACAAGCAAATACCGTATAATTTCGATCGATTAAACACATTTAATTTTGCTCCAATACTTCTCTGTAAATCTGAAACCTGAGCAAAAATTAAAAACTTCCAGAAAATACCAAATATCACAGAGAACCAACACAGGAAAATTGGGATTATGAATCGGCAACTCGGCGGCGGAATCGCGGCGGATCGGTGGGATCCGCCGCGGTTCCGTGGCGGTTTAGACAATTCATGATCCCATTTTTCTTGGGTGTTCTTATAATATCATTTAAGGCTTTCTGAACCTCCCTGAAAAATTTTTGGACTTCATTTAAAAATCGACAGAAACCATGATATCGGGGTTTTCTGGTTTTGGTTTTTTCGTTCGAAATTCATACAATTTTGCAAGTGAGTTAATTATTATTTAGCGAGCCTCTGATACCACTGTAAGTCGATGTACAACACCCCACGACTTGCGGGGAGGCGGAAATATGAAAAACGATCTTGTTTTAATGATAAACATCGACTAACCGCATGAATCGAAGCTAAACGATAACTAACATCAAACATAGAAGTTAACAACTACTATGTAAAGGGATTATATCTAAAGAACCGTGTCCTTCGTCTTTACAAACTCCACCTCCTCCTCGGCCTTCTCCAAGTAGTAGACGATCCACCACGAGAGCTAAACTCCAAGCTTTGCCTCTAAACTTGAGGCAACTAGGTATCTTTATGTGCTAATCAAAGTACCTAGATGAAATAGAGTATGGTTATGGATTAAGTAGTCTAACTAATCCTTGTACTCAACACATGAGAGGGGAGGATTAGGGTTTGAAGAGAGAGAGCTTGAGGAGAGAGAAGATGGACATAATAATGAGAAGAGAAAATGAGTTATCATAATATATATCAAGCATTTTTATTTATCAAGAAAAGAAAAGAAAATGATTTACAACCATGCTTGATAAATATCTTGTGGTGATGAGTCATTAAGCAATTATGAAGCATTAATGACATGGATGAATCATCCATATGACTCACTAATCTCATTCAATGTATATGCCACCTAAACCTCCTTAGTCACCATCTTCTAGAAGCTTCTCGCGCAATTACGAGAACGCCCCTCATATCCGTGAAAACACGAAAAAACTTTAGACTGTATAAATCCACTAACCGGATACTAGTAACTGGCTTAAAACAAAGCCGACTAGTAAAAACTGTCCGAAAGTCGTACGTGCGTAAACACACGTATGCGTCCGAACCCTTGTCGTAAAACCATACGACCTCTATATCGTTTCGCCTGGAGTAGGGAAACTCTCTGCGTGGGACTCTAGAGACTCGACTACTACGCTGGCAGTGGGTTTAACCACAGACCACAAGCGGCACTAGCTGTACGTAACGGTCCCCAGGTAGATGTCGATAAGAAGGCCGATGAGGAAACCCATCCGAACTCCTACTGAGTCTGATGTGACAATCTCCATACAGTCCGGTCCGTTCGTCTAAGACTATCGCATATCGGGCCTAGGGGGGCGGCAAGCGTCAGTCCCCTAATAGCTGTATAAGTCGTGTCAGAGCGAAGCCCATTACACTCTGAGAAACTACTGGAACCTACCAGCAAATCTCGCTTGCCCTGGCCAGGGACTTTGCGTAATGGCTCTCTGACACAGCGCGATATCAACCCCCAATACCGGGAGAGACGAATCCTGTCTAACCGCCACTGCCTCCAAGTGCTCGGGACTGCACCCAACTGCTACCTGTTTGCACGACTCCTTTGAGCCATGGTAGGGTAGCAATCTAAGAACAGTGGGACACACTCGAGGCGAAGTAGCAGTGTCAAGTCTGCGGACTATGCTTTACTCATGTCACCTGGGAACTGTTCACTGACGACTGGTACAAAACCAACCAACAGTTCCCTGTGAGTCCTGTCTGGTGTACCCGTAACCTAACGAGCACCTGCATACTATCTCCAGTACGACGTACTCACGGCTGTGGGACAAACCATTTCCCCAACTGGGATGAGAAGCGTACACACTAGTCTACTCCGGAGTATCGACGCCCTGTCTCGATAATCCAACGACTAGGGACCTGAATAAGGATGTGCTTGTAGACTATCCAGCCCCCACTAGTGTGACTGCCATCACAACGCTGGTAGTCAAGCAAGATCCTAAGAGCTCTATCAATACGTATACTCACATATTAAGATAGAAAAACCAAGTAGCATACTACCATGTTTAGCAAGACTGTTATATACATGTGAATATCCCAAGCGTCCATTAAGTAATATAAAAACTAGTATGATACAATAATGGCCCCTAGGGCATATGCACTAACAGTCACTGCCTGTTTGTATAATATTCTTTTGGGGCACGACCGGGTCGAGGTCGCTGTACCCGTTGTAGATATTTTTATTTCTGTACTAGGTTTATCCCGCGTAGGAGTGCACGGATAGCTGGGTTCTGGAGGGCAACGGGTCCGTATCTCATGGCTTTGAGAGGCAGAGGGACCTCACTCTAGAATTGACAGACTATTCGCCGCACTCGTAGGGGGTACAGGTTGACCCAAGGAGGGGTGCTCAATTTACTGGATTCCGTGAAGTGCCGGGTGTTCCATTCACTATGTTGTGGGGACTACCTCGCTTCAGGTTTTGGCGGGTAACTTGCCGCACCCATAGGGGTCTAGGTTTCATTGCATAGGCTATCCACACGACCAGAGGAACGTCAGGTTTCAGCAGCGGCTCTGTGAAACCCGGGGATCCCAGATTATCTGTATTGTTCTGTGATGCTTATTACTTTTCTGTAATGTTGCATATTATCACGCCTGGAGCGATTATTGTATATTGGTATATATACTATTAGATGTTGTATATGTTTTACACCCGCGCTAGTCTAGCCCCCGCTCTGTCGTTAGTTAAGTCACCTAACGGGTGATGACGGGACCCAGTGGCGAATGCGGATGGCATATACGTACATTATATTTTCGTTCTTTTCTGGTGTAATTGATGGGACTGTGTTGATTCTTATCAATGCAAGGATAAAACAAACCTATATTTGATGTTGTTGGAACAAATTTTAAAAGGTGTTATTACAAAGATGTTTCCTTTTGTTTTGCATAGTGATATTCAGTTGGAATATCCTGCACCTCATTCCACGAGGCAAGGGCCGAGATCCCTTCACCGGGAGTGACCCTTTGGGCCGAAGTTTACGTCAGGGTAGAAACTTCAATATAGTCGATTACAAGTTGCTTTGCATTGCGGTATTCAGTTAGAATATCTTGCACCTCATTCCACGAGGAAAGTGCCGAGATCCCATCACCGGGAGTAACCTCTTTAGCAAAAGGTTTTTCGTCACTATATTTTTATAAAAAGCTATCAGGCTCCTTCAACGAGATCAAGTTCATTACGTTAAAGTTTTTTTGCCAAAAACCAGTCGTAGCCCTCCGTCATTTCTTATGGATGGTCAGTAGTATTTAAGCTATGTATTTTGACCAACGCCAAGGTATAGTGTTTGGTAGCTGCTGGGTATTCATCTGTTGCATAGATAGTTGAGTTGGTTTGGGACAGTCATTCTGCCATTTTGGCCAATGTCAAGGGCATGTGCGGGTGGGTTCAAATTGACCTGGATAGTGACGGGTAGAACTTGGCATGTGACTTATGATATTTTGACCAACGCCAAGGTCATAAGAGCATGGGGCAAAAAGCATATCGGGAGTTTCAAACATACAGGAAACTTGCCAGGCATGCGCATACCTACTGGAGTGTGATAACTTGAGTGGCTTCCATCAAGTTATCATGCGATGATAGTTGGATCCCGATTCTCACTGATGAGTTGGTTTACTCTTCGGGTGATCCCGACTAATTCTTCTTTCAGGTTTGGAGGAGAATTTGAGATAACAGTGGGAGGTTTCCTGATTAGATAAAGTGATAACCATTCTGATCTAGGTTAGAGTGTACGCAAAGTGTTTCTTTTCTCTCTCTCCTTGGCAGCAACCTTTGACCGACCCTAAACTATGACTCAGTGACCAAGTAGGCCGAACCTTCTTAAATTACTGACTTTTGGATTGTCTAAGTTGCATAAGTCATTACCGCTCCTTCTTTTACCCTTTGTTTTTCTCAGAACACCCCGTATTACTACAGACATCCACTTCCATTGGATAGATCCATCGTATGGTTATATACGAACTCGAAGGTACTACTTCGAGGATGGATCCAGGTTCAGGAGAAATAGAATTGGTTTATTCAGTTGTCTTTTGTTATCACCTTCTCTCAGGTTGCGAGGGCTCCTTGGTTTAGGAGAGTACACCTATTACGCTTATTGGATAGTCTTATTCCAAACCATAGGCAGGTGCCGAAAGGTAGGGAATAAAGAAAACCAATTAGCCTAAATAGGGTGTGCAGAAGGTAATATCTAAAGACAAGATAAAGGGATTAGAAAGAGGGCAAAGTAAATTGCGACTGTTATCATTCCCGACCAAACCGCGTACTTCATCGCCACTCTTTTTTCACCTTTGTTTTTTTCCCAGTTCGGGAGAAATAGAATAAGGTATTATTCAGATTGTCTTTTATCATCACCTTCTCTCAAGTTGCGAGTACTCCTTGGTTTAGGAGGGTACACCTATTATGCTTACTGGAAAGTCTTCTTCTAAACCATAGGCTGGTGCCGAACGGTAGGGAAGGAAGAAAACCACTTAGCCTAACAATGGTGTACAGAAGGTAACGACTAAAGACAAATAAAGGGATTTGGAGAGATGGCAAAGAAATATACGGTTACAGTCATGAATAGGATTATGGAAGAGGCATTACTAGGAATACCATGATACCCCTACGAGACATTTTAATGTTTCAGTGCATTGTTAATGGAAAACTGATTTCCCGATTAGATACTTACTCCAGGGTATGTATTTACCAGGTTTCATTCTCATATCTGTATGGTTTTTACAGATGATGAGTGGGAGTAAGTAATTGGGAATTAGGTGATCATCCTCATTATATTGGAATTCGTTGTAATTGGTGATATTTGAGGAAATCGCCTGGGTACAGTTTTCAACCTATGACACACAGGTTTTGAGTTATTCAACTCAGCGGACTTATACAGACTATT
This sequence comes from Agapanthus africanus, assembly GCA_030015575.1. Taxonomy (NCBI): domain Eukaryota; kingdom Viridiplantae; phylum Streptophyta; class Magnoliopsida; order Asparagales; family Amaryllidaceae; genus Agapanthus; species Agapanthus africanus. Next base: position 455,564,483 of record CM057345.1, on the reverse strand, counting down.
GTATGTTTTCCAGTGTCCGTCGGGACAAAGGGGTTGGTCCTCATACTATGTTCTATTTACTTATGACTTCTTTAGTTTTTAGACAAGTGTTTCGTAGAAATACAATGTCTAAGTTTTGAGAAGTTGTGGGTATAAGAATAAAGTAGAGAACCAAGTATCACAAGTATCAGGATTCTTCAAAGAGATCGAAGATGTAGATTCTTGTGATAGTATTCAGATGATAGTAATGGTTTTGAGAAACTTGTTTCTCTTTCAGGTTACTCATAATAGGATGGATTCCTAAGTTGAGTAATGCTAATTAGCCTCTCTCCATTAAGCTGATATGCACTGGAGACAGCTGCATGTTTTTGAATCTGGTTCCAATTAAATTAGTGCCTCTATTTTCTATATTGTATATAGAATAGTTCATATCTTAACGATGTTAAGATACGGGGAGTTGTCCAGCTTATGCTTAAAACCAGACACTGGATAACTCAAGGTACGTTTCTGTAAGGGCAGTTTGTGGGTTGACCCTGGCTTTGACAAAGGTTGACATTTCTACCATCTGGAAGATCAATAGTGATATTGTTCTTGACTCGCCACAGTTTTATTAAATGTATTTTTTCAGAAAACAGTAGTGGGAGTATGGTAGAACTGGAAGTGATTCCAGAACCGCAAACAATTACGGAAAATTTAATAGGACCTATATATTCAATCAGGTTTGACATTCTAATAGCCACTCCGCAGATATGGTGGGTAACCTCAGACACCCGAGAGGTACTCAGGTAGCTTCAAGGACGGTGACAGGGTGGTTCTTGTTTACCCAGACTTGACACTACTGTTGTTCCAGACTATGAGACCCGGCGAGAGGATAAGTATAGCGCCGTTCTAAACTAGCTTTAGAAGTGTACGTAGATATTATTCTGCCGAAGGGTTATCGTAGTCAGTGGGAGCAGCGGAAGCATAGTGGGCAATTAGCTTATGTCTATAGGCTTGAGCAGATATAGCGGAAATAAGATCATCCATTTTTGATGAGACAGTCATGGCTTTTACTTCATCTGAATAGGGGATGGATCTGTTAAGAAGGAAGTAGGGTATGATGTCCTGGTATTTGGATGACATACACAGAGTAGGAAGTAAAATTCCTATACTACGATCAGTTGTACTATGATTGTCACACAGTTGTTTCTTCACGAAGGACATGGATATAATATCTGACATTCTGGTTACTAGATCTATGGTTTTAGATCTAGATTTGGGTAGTTTCCCAATATGGGTACTTTGACAGTATTCTAATAGTATTTTAGAATAGATGACTCCTGGCATGGTGGTGTACCTGCATGTGATGGAGTCACCCTCTCTAAAGGTGTCTTACAGACTAAAGGGGAGAGGGATTTGCGTGATTGGCAGATCACTTGCTTAGGCAATTGAGTCAATCATGAGATATCAAGTACCACACCAGATGTAGTTTTTGCACTTGATGCAATAAGTTTATATTAATCCAATCCTGAAAAAATATAAGGAAGCAGTTTTAGAATATAAGTGCATGTTCTACGGATTTGATGACGGCAGCCTCCTTCAGGAGACGATTATCATTCCAGGCTTCAGAGGTGACATGGATAACATAGTGATTGTTAGAGTTAAAGTTTTCCCTATGATGAGGGACAATATTATGGACAGGTGGTCCAAGAGGATACTGTGGGAGGCATGGTGCAAGATACTGATTAGGTTCAGTGATCGATATAGTCTAAGAAGTTTGGATTTGGAGTTCATTTATGAACTAGGTCCCATCAGATATTCAAAAATATTCTAAGACAGGTATTACTCGATTCGGGAGATGGCTTTCTCCGCGAACTTGAGATTAAGAGAGACATAGAAAGAAACATCAGGGCGGATCCACTCACTAAGGCTATTTCTCGAACACAAGAGTTTTACAAACTAGCTTTGTGAAACTGATTAGTAGAGAAGTTGGGTGTTCGGTATCTCACGGGCTGTGACTATGCGACATCGCAATAATTAGCCTTAAGTGCAAGTGGGAGATTGTTGGAGATAGTGCCCTCAAAGTCAATTATTGGATCGCAGGTATGTGATTGCAATGATTGAGGCAGGACCTATACCGATATGACAGTCTTGCTCGAGATGATAGTATGCTATCTGGTTTGTCTTTATCATCGTATACATGCTTTAGTTCACTATTGCATGATGATAGAGCCCATAGGAGTCTTGCTTGACTACCAGCAGTATGATGGCGATCATATACGTGGGAGCTAGGGTCTGTAAGCACATTCTTAAAGTGTCCCTAGTCGTGGGAGTTTCGAGACAGGGCATCGATACTCTAGAGTAGACTAGTGTATATAGTCGAGACCCCGACGAGGGGCGGTGGCCGGTCTCACAATCTACTGGTGTCAGTTGGATCACCTAAGATGTATACAGGTGCTCATTAGGTTATGAGTACACAGGACAGGACTCGCCGGGAACATGCTAGTTGGTATTATACATATCGTCAGATAGCAGTTCCCTGGTGACATGTGTACAGGTTAGTTTGTTGACCTGAGATCGTCATTTGTCTCGTGTGTGTTCCCACTATGCTTAGATTACTACCCTACCACGCTCAAAGGAGTTGTGCAAACAGGTTTTAGTTGGGTACAGTCCCGAGCCACATGGAGGCAGTGAGCGGATCGTCGGGAATTCGTCTCTCCCGGTATTGGGGGTGAGATCGCGCTGTGTCTAGGAGAGACATTACACAAAGCCCTCAGCCGAGGCAGGAGATTTACTGGTAGGTACTCCAGTAGTATCTCAGGGTGTTCTGGGCCACTCTCTGACACGACTTATACCGCTAATGGGGGTCTGACGTTACCAGCCCCCTAGGCAGATATGCGATACTCATAGACGAACGGACCGGACTGTATATATATTGTCACTGTCAGGCTCAGTAGGGTTTATTGATGAGTTCGCTCGTCAGCTTCCCTTCCAATCAATACATAGGCAAACGTTACGTACATCTCGTATCTCTGACGTGCTAGTGGTTATATCCAGTGCCAGTGTGTTGATGAGTCATTAGAGTCCCCCACAGACACTTTCCCAAGTTCGGGCGAAATGTTGTAGAGGCCGTATGCGTTTATAGCAAGGTTCGGAAAATGCACGTGCGTTTTCGCACGTGTCATTTTTCGGGCAGATAATACTGGTAGGCTTTGGTTTAAGCCGGAACCCAGTATTATACTGTGTAGATATAATATGTTTGTCTCAGTTGCATTTGTATTCGGTCGTAATACAAATGCAGGTATGTTTATACCATTACGGGGTTATCCTGAAATTCGTTTCAGGATCACTTTTGGAAGTTGCCAGTTTCCAGTTTTCTATCGTCCGTATTTAACATTCGGTTAAATGCGGATTTATCTTCTCTTCTTGGGTGAGTCATGAGGGTGAGTCATGCTTCTAGAAGGTTCTAGAAGTGGTGATTAGGCTTGTGACTCATTTGTTCATTAATGGTGCTTTAATTGTGCATTTATTGTGTTCATACTTGGTGTCATTTGTGAGTCATGCTTTGATGTTATGTTCATAGCTTATGGTCACCAAACCCTAGCTCCTACACTCAACTCCCTCCTCACTACAATTATGGCTGGCCCCTTTTGCTTGAAGAGGATGGTTGTTGATTGATTTCATTTAAGAAAAGATTATAGTTTATGTGTATGGAAATTTCATAGCTCCATTTTTCCATCACCCGATTCAAATGCCAACTTTATTAACCGTTGGTCCATAGCCTTGGACGTAACGAGACAAAGTATTCTACTCATTCTCTATATCATCTTGGTCGTCTCTTTTGGCAGACTTGACGAACGAGTTGCCTCGGTTCAGAGGCGGGAGCCCGTTTAAAGATTCATCGACGTGGTGCCACCTGGACGGGAAGACTGGAGATTCAGGAGATTGGAGCAGCCGCAACAAGCGTGGGATGATGGTTGAAGACCAAAGGACTCGGATCGTTCGGTATAACACTTCTACCCACTTTGTAGTTTGTTAGTTTAGCTTTAATGGCAGATCCGGGTTATAGTACGCGATAGCGCCAGTTGTAAAAAGTTTTTGTTCCGCATTTGGCATCTATTAGACGGCCGGGGTGCTACCGTGGACTTACAGAAACCACTGATCCAAATCAGTAATTCTCGACTCTCTTGGCTAAGGATTTCTGGTGATGCCTACCCGTACACTGCACGACATCAACCCCCAATACCGGGAGAGACGAATTCCAGACGATCCGCTCACTTCCTCTATGTGGCTCGGGACTGTACCCAACTAAAACCTATTTACACGACTCCTTTGAGCTGTGGTAAGGTAGTAACCAAAGCACAGTGGGAACTCACACGAGATAAATAATGATCTCAGGTCGACAGACGAACCTATACACATGTCAACTGGGAATTGCTATCTGACAATAGGTATACTACCAACTAGCAGGTTCCCGGCGAGTCCGTCCAGTGTACTCATAACCCAATGAGCACCGGTATACTATCTTAGGTGAACAAACTAACACCAATGGCTTGTGAGACCTGGCCACCGCCCCTTGTCGGGGTCTCGATCAGTATACACTAGTCTACTCTTGAGTATCGATGCCCAGTCTCGAAACTCTCATGACTAGGGACATTTAATGATGTGCTTATAGACTACCCAGCTCTCACGTATATGATCGCCATCATAATGCTGGTAGTCAAGCAAGAATCCTATGGGCTCTCTCAACATGTAATAGTGATCTGCAATACCACATAAATCATGTACATGATGATAAAGATAAACCAGATAGCTTACTATCATTTTGAGTAAGACCATTCTATCCGTATAGGTCATCCTTCAATCATCGCAATCGCGTGCCTGCGATTCAATAATTGACTTGAGGGCACTATAGCCAACAATCTCCCACTTGCACTTAAGGGTAATTATTGCGGTGTCGCATACTCACAGCTCGTATGATACCGAACACCCAACTTCTCTATTAATCAGTTTCGCAAAGCTCTTTTGTGAAATATTTGTGTTCGAGAAATAGCCTTAGTGAGTGGATCCGCTCTAATGATTCTTTCTATATCTCTATATATCTCAACTTCACTGAGGAAGACTATCTCCCGAAATGAGTAATACCTGTCTTAAAAGCTGTCTGGATATCTGATGGGACCCAGTTCATAAATGAACTCCAAATCGAACTAACTTCTTAGACTGTATCATCTACTGAATTTGATCAGTATCCTGCACCATGCCTTCCACAGTATCCGCTTGGACAACCTGTCCAACATACTGTCCCACAAAATAGGGAAAACTATAACTCATACAGCCACTCTGTCATTCAGGTCACCTTGGAAGCCTGAAATGATAATCGTCTCCCGAAGGAGTCTGCCGTTACCATATACCAAGAACATCCACTTATGTTCATAACTGCATCCAAATGTTTCTCTAGGATTGGATTAATATATACGCTTATTGCAGCTAATACAAAAGAAATATCTGGTGATGTACTTGACATCTCATGATTGACTCAATTGCCTAAGCAAGTGATATGCCAATCATGCAAATCCCTCTCCTCATCGGTCTAAAAGACATCTCTTTAGAGAGGGTGACTCCATCACGTGCGGGTACACCACCACGCCAGGAGTCTTCCATTCTAAAACACTTTAGAATAATGTCGAAGTACCCTAATTAGGACACTTCCCAAATCTATATCTAAAACTGTAACATTTCAGAAAAAAAAAATTATTTTGGGAATTTTTATAATTAAATAATAAAAATATAGAATATTTTATTAGTGCGGTATAATTAAATACCGATAAACTGGGAAAAATTTGGAAAAATTATTGAACTTACTGAAATAAGGGTGCTTCTATGTGATTTAGGCAAATTATAGATTTTTATAATTTATTATACACTATTTTAATGCTAATCGCGATTAAATATCGCTAATCTTGCATTAATCCGGTCTTGTGCACATGACATGCACCGTGTCACATTTTAGCACTTGATAGTTGATACATTTTTATCATGGCTTCCTCTTCATTTTATTGCATGATTGTTGTTTTAAATTGAGAGAAGAAAAGAAAGGAAAATGAAAAGAAAAGAAAAAGAAAACACTAAACAATAAAGCATGGGCGAAAAAGAGAGAGAGAGAGTGTGAGGGGTCAAGAGAGCCATGCCCATTTATTCCCTTCATTCTCCTTCATCATTTTCTCACTCCCTCATCTCTTATGGCTGCTACCCTCTTCCACCCCCATCATAAAATACCTCACTTCACCATTAAAAACTCATCAAAAGTCCATCCCTCTTTCATTAAAAGCATGCACAAGACCATTACAAGCATTTTAGACTAAGAAAAATCAGATTTTGTGCTCTAGGGGGATTCAAGAGAGGCCAAATGAGGTAACCCTTTCACAATTTGTGTAGTATTTGCATTCCTTTAGCCTCTAGTTTAGTTTAAAATCGATTTGGTGAAGTTTAGTGAACTTTGGAAATTCCTAGATGTGGATTGAGGAAGTTGTTAGTTGTATGTATGCCCTAGAGGCCAGTATTGTACAGATGATGTATATTATATTGGATGCTTGGACATATATAGAGATGACTTTCTTGCTCGATATGATAGTATGCTATCTGGTTGCTCTTTATCTTAACATGTACACTTGTCTCTTTAAACTGTCTTATAGTTACATGTTGATAAAGCCCTTAGGATGTGTACTTGACTACCTGGACTATGATGCAGATCATACTTGTGGGGATATGGTAGTCCATAAGTACATCCTTCAATGTCCCTAGTCGTGGGTGTATCGAGACGGGGCATCGATAAACCAGTGTAGACTAGCGTATACGCTTCTCGACCCATGAGATGGGCGATGGATGATCCCATATCCATTGGTGTTTGACATCAGAGATGGTATACGGGTGCTCAGTGGAGACTGGGTACACTGGACGGACTCGCCGAGAACTCCCAGATGGTATTATACCTCACGTCAGATGGCAGTTCTCAGGTGATACTTGTACAGGTTAGTCTGTAGACCCGAGATCGTCATAGAGTCTTGTGTGATTCCCACTGTGCTTTGATCTCCATCTTACCACGTCCATGAGGGCGTGCAAAACGGTGGTCTTTGGGTACAGTCCCGAGTCACATGGAGGCAATGAGCGATAGGAGGGGTTTCGTCTCTCCCGGTATTGGGGGTTGATGTTGCGCTGTTCTTGATTGGCCGTAACAGGGAAGTCCCTGGCCAGGGCTGATCAGAGATTTGCTGGTAAGTGTTACCAGTAGTTTCTCGACCCGTTATGAGCCTCACATCGGCACGACTTATCGGTTATTGGGGTCTGACGTTTACCACCCCTAGACTTGATATGCGACATATCAGACGAACAGACCAGACTGTACGGTAAGTGTTACTGGTTGGATTCACAGGAGTATGAGCGGGCTAGCTCGTCGATCTTCTGATCGCTCAATACCCGGATGGCCGTTACGTTTAGCAGACCGCTTGCGGCTTGTGGGTGCTTGATATGATCATCATCTGCTACCGGCGTATTGACGAATCTTTAGAGTCCTACACAGAGGTTTCCTGGCTCAAGCGAAACGAAATAGGAGCGCATATGAGATATGTGCAGGACCGAGAATAATGCGTGTATGTGATACCATATTTCATTCTCGCGATGGATGTATCGATTGGTTATATTCGATATAACCTAGATATCGAATCAAGGATTGATTCGATAAGCCGATACATAGGATTCTAGTCGGTTATATGCGATATGACCGGATCGTTAAATCAAGTGTTGATTTAATGATTTAATGTATAATTATATATATGATATATTACTTTGCATTAACTAGTATTGGTTCACTTTAAATGGATTTTCTCACTTGATGTGCAAGAAGTATATGTGATATACTTTTGTGCACATATTTGTATCATGTTTGATGATACTTGATCATGTGGTTAAGTGTAAAGGATTAAACCATGGTTAAGAGATGATTAGGGTTTTGCTTTTTCATTTACTTATTTGTTTATTTATTTGGAAAAGATTTAGATAAGAATGGTGGCTATGTTTGTTTCTAGTTGAAGCTTCATGAAGCTTTGACTTCTTAACCATTCTTGTCTTCATGCTTAACCCTAACCCATCCAAGTAACCATGGTCTATTCTCTACACTCTACCCTAGTTAGTTTATGATAAGTATTCATTTATTATTCATTTTAACTCAACACTTATCATAATTCTAGCTTCATCATCTTCTTCTTCAAGATAGAAAGCTTGATGCCATCAATGGCAACTTGAGATCTAAAGTGAGAAATCCAATTCTAAAGTGAACCCACCTCCTATTTCTTCACCCTCTACCTCTTGCCAAGTTATTTTGGGTGTTTTCTTCACAAGTTTCATAAATTTGTGAAGTCGGAGCTTGAACTTGTGATGCCTCGACGTAGATCATCTTCGGCACGAAGCCGACGACCTAGTCCGCCCATTTCTCCGATCAAGCCGACGATTGATTCCGGGATTCGAGATGGACAGCGAGAGGACGCCTATGTGGAGCTAAGGAAGTGGATATCCGGATCTACAAAGGTTGTAGCTTCTTATCTTTAGTTAAGTTGTTAACTAGATTCGTGTTTCACCTAAATTTCTAGTTAACGATCCGTATTAGGGTTTCTCGGCACCCGTAAAATTTGAAATTGGCATGGTTGATGCCTTGTGAGACCTCTTGAGAGTGCCTAGGAACCCTACAGTGGTATCAGAGCCTAGCTAGAGCCTTAGGCGAAGTCTAGACGACGTTTGAAACCCGAAACACTAAAACCCAAGTGCTCTCTGGACATTTTCTAAGATCTGGGATTTTTCCATATTAAAAATGCTTAAAAAATTCAGCAGGGAAATCTAAGAATTACGATGCAAAATTTATCCCATGAACAGTAAAAAGTGCGGCGGAACCGCGGCAGAAGCCTGGCTTCTGCGGCGGTTCCGCGGCAAGATGATGACATCAGCACTCCCGTTTTGCACAGTAATTACTATTTTATTATGCTAAATTTTCTGGGAATTTTTAATTTAACTCAAGAGTTGAGTGTTCTGGGGTTGTATTGGGAATCGACGATTCGATCGGATTATCAAATCTTGTCTATGTGGCTTTCCGGATAACTTTAGAATATGTTAAAAAGTTCGACCGGATATAAATACCCAACTTTTCCCCTGCCGGAAAATTTCCAAGTGTTGGATTTTTCTGTGGTTTAAGGACGTTCTGAGTAGTGCAAGTAACGCGATGGTCCCTCTAGAAGACAACAAACGTTAACTCGATTATGTGACCGTCTTGAACTGCCCTTTGAACCTTCGGGTTTGGGGCAGTACGGCGTGCCACATGTAAGGCGTTGGCTTGACCCTTCTACGGCTGGACCGTTGGTACCGAGGCATGAAGTGAATGTCTTTGAACTTATTTCATGTGTTGAACGGTTTCGGGAAAACTTGGGTGTTCGAATGTTCGATCGGAAAGTTTGATATTTTCTATTTATCTGGAATGGGATACAATAATTAGAATTCACAAACAGTTATGAGATAACTGAATGAATGTTATAAATCCAGCAGTTTAGTTTCATTTGATATTGAAAAGAGTTTTCGATAATGAGACTAAAATGCGGGGTTTATAACTGTTAGGCATGTGATGTCTAAGTATTTCATTTGATTAGGCATGCGATGTCTAAAGAGATTGCGGATTCCAACTGTTGTAGTTTTACACTTTCTTTTCTGTGACCGTAAGTGTAATATGTGATATCACCGGTTTCGTTGCTATATGTCAACGACAATTGGGATGCGCATATTTACTTACGTTGATGACATGTGATGTTATGTGTTGCTCGATATGTTATATTAGATTGTCGTGTTTGAATAGCCGGGGTTTTTTATGTGAGATGAGTGTTTTTCATTTTCATTCATGTAAAAACTTGTATGTAATATTCTTTTATTTGGGGCACTTCCAGGTTGCGGAAGTTGTCACCCTTTGTATATTATTTACTTTTCTGCACTAGGATAGACCCAAGGAGGGGAGAACAAGTAACCGGGTTCTAGGGTCCAGTGGGAGACCATCTCAAGGAGTCGAGTCCGGGTCTTCTAACCCTAGAATTGGTAGGGTTGCTTGCCGCTCTCGTAGGGGTCTAGGGGTGTAGGATTGGCTATTCATCACGACCGTGGAATCCGTGTTTTATACTGGCTCGTATTGAAAACACGGACGTCCTAGTATATCCAATATTTCATATGTTTCTTCTGCTGCGATATCTGTGATGTGATCATGTGATGTTCTGTGATAGATATTTTATATAGTATATATGATATATTATATACACGTTACTTATGTTTTGCATCCGCACTAGCCCTGCCCTGCTCTGTCGTTAGTTAGCTAACCTAACGGTGCACGAGGGGACATCGAGGCGAATGCGGATGGCGTAAGTGTACGTCGTATTTATCTGTGATGTTTAGGTATTTAAATGATGGGACTTCATTAATGTGATTAATGAAAGAAAAGAAACCTAAGATGTTGTAGAATCAAATTTTAAATAAATCCAGGTAGCTACAGTTCTTGCTTTGCATAGCGGTATATATGATATACCCTGCACCTTATTCGATGAGGAAAGGACCGAGATCCCTTCACCGGGAGTGACTCCTTTAGCAATAACTGGCAGATGCTACACACTCGGTTTGTTTTTGGTTGCTTCTATAGTTTCTGCTTTGCACAGTGATATATATGATATATCCCGCACCTCATTCGACGAGGAAAGGGCCGACGATCCCTTCACCGGGAGTGACCCCTTTAGCAAAACTAGAAAAGCCTCAAAATCACTCCATTTCAAAACTTCATTTGATTCTACAACGATATCAAGTTCATTACGCTCATGGTTTTCAGAAAAACCTGCGTAGCCCTCCGTCATTTCAGATAAGTTGCATATAATATTCGTGCTACATTTGTTGGTTTTCGTCAAGGTGTAGTGTGCGGTAGCTATGTGCTGCTTATCTGCTGCATATGATGCGACTGGATTAGGATAGTCATACGGCTTTGTTGGCTTTCGTCAAGGGTCATGCGGGTGGGTTTAATTCAGTCAAGAAATGTACGGGTTGAACTTGACTAGCGGGCTGTGGTTTGTTGGCTTTCGTCAAGGTCATAGCACGCTAGGGGCAAAAGCATTATCGGGAATTTCAAGTGTTGAAATTTGCAATGAGATTGCATACCTTCTATGAGATAGTTGGATCCCGATACCCACTGCGAGTAAGAGTTACTCCTGGGAGAGTTTTACACATTACAATTAGCCGATCAAGTAGGTGTCTAGAAAGGTGTCAACGGGGTTACGCCTCTGGGAAAATGAGGTTTACATTAATTAGGTTCGTGTGAAAGCACGGGGGACCTCCCTCAAAGTACCGACACTGGCCTGGCTGAAAGATTGGCGAACTTGTAGTGTGTAATTAATCCCGGCTAATCTTTCCTTTTAGGGTTTGAAGGATGATTTGATAAAAACCAGTGGGAGCCATCCTGATTAGATAAGATAATAACCAATCTGATCTTGCAAGAGCATACGCTAAAGTGTTTTCTTCTCTCTCTCTCCAGGTAGTGACCATTTCATGCCCTAATAAAGATAATAATATGGATGTATTGACCGAACCCGCATGTTATTCTGTGCTGGGGAACGTTGGTTCCGTTCTTTCTTATAAGAGTTATAGGAATGAACAGGATATAGGGGAATACCAGGATTCCCATGCCACCCGATTGAAGAAAGTACATGATGATGCATTTTCTTCAGGTGTGTTCGTTACAGAGAACTGTTTCTCCATTTGCCCTACGTCCTGGGTATTAGATACCGGGTCAGGATCCTATATATGTAATCAGTTACATGGGCTTAGAAAAGGTAGAGAACTTGGAGAAGGTGATAAAGACATAAGAGTTGGAAATGGTGCAATTGTTGCAGCTAAGACTGTCGGGGAATATCACCTTGTATTACCAACTGGTAATACATTGGTTCTGAACGAATGCTATTACATGCCGAACCTGATATGCAACATTATATCGGTTTCTTTATTAAGTAAAGAGGGATATAATTTTTTATTACAGGATAATGTTATGAACATTTTCCGTAACCAAAAGTTGGTTGGATCAGGCACGTTGTGCAATGGCATTTATGTTCTAAATCAATCAACAGTTCTGAGCATAACAAACACACACAAGAGGAAGAGTTCTGAACTGAACGAATCCTTCTTGTGGCATTGTAGACTGGGTCACATCAATGCGACACGACTGGCTAAGTTGCATAAGGATGGATATTTGAAACCATTCGAATTTTCATCTTATGACACTAGCCAGTCATGTCTCAAAGGCAAGATGACCAAAACTCCGTTTACGGGACACGGAGAAAGAGTTACCGAACTCTTGGGACTGATACATAGTGATATATGCGGTCCCATGTCTACACATGCCAGGGATGGTTCTTCGTACTTCATTACATTCACTGACTATCTCTCAAGATACGGACATGTGTACTTAATAAGACACAAGTCTGAAGCTTTTGGGAAATTTAGAGAATATAAACAAGAAGTCGAGAACCAAACCGGAAAAAGTATTAAAATCCTTCGATCTGATCGAGGAGGTGAATACTTAAGCAATGAATTCCTGGACTTCCTAAAAGAGAATGGGATTCTCTCTCAGCTGACTCCTCTATATACACCACAGCACAACGGTGTATCAGAAAGGAGGAACCACACCCTATTAGATATGGTGCGCTCTATGATAAGCACAGCTGAGTTACCTATTTCCTTCTGGGGGTATGCGCTTGAGACAGCCATACATCTATTGAATATGGTCCCCACCAAATCTGTTCCTACCACTCCATATGAGATATGGAAAGGGAAGAGACCATGTCTTAACTATGTTAAGATATGGGGTTGTCCAGCCTATGTCAAACGACAAAATCCGGACAAACTCGAGGCACGGTCTGTTCTATGCAAATTTATAGGATATCCCAAAAATTCACAAGGGTATATCTTCTACCACTCTGAGGAACAAAGAGTGTTTGTTTCTCGGCATGCCACCTTTTTAGAAAAGGAATTTCTTGAAAAAGAGATTAGTGGTCATGAGGTAGAACTTGAAGAGGTTCCAGCTACAGAAGCTACAACAGAAAATCTGGTGGAACCAGAGGATTCAGTAGTACCCGACGAACCCCAGCCTCTCCGCCGATCTAGTAGGGTTCCTCGCCAACCTGAGAGATACTACGGTTTTCTCATGGATGGAGGGAGCGAGGATTGCATCATGGATGATGATGACCCAACTAGCTTCGAGCAGGCCATCACGAGTAGGGACTCAGTGAAATGGCTGGATGCTATGCGGTCCGAGATGGAATCCATGTACACCAACAAAGTATGGACTTTGGAAGTTGCTCCTGAAGGGGTAAAACCCATCGGGAGCAAGTGGATCTTCAAGAAGAAACTTGGTGTAGATGGGAAAGTGGAGACTTTCAAAGCTAGACTTGTTGCAAAAGGTTTTCGTCAAAGACCAGGTGTGGACTATGACGAAACCTTTTCTCCAGTGGCTATGCTTAAATCCATCCGGATCATGCTTGCCATCGCTGCATATTATGACTACGAAATCTGGCAAATGGATGTTAAGACCGCCTTTCTAAATGGTGATTTAGAAGAGTGCGTGTACATGACTCAGCCAGAGGGCTTCGTAGACAGTGGGAGCAGCGGGAAGGTGTGCAAGCTGCTTAAATCCATTTATGGATTAAAGCAAGCATCGTGGAGTTGGAACATCTACTTTGACGTCGTTATCAAAGAGTTTGATTTCGTCAAAAACCCAGATGAACCTTGTATTTACAAGAAGGTGGCAGAGAGTAAGGTTGTCTTCCTCGTATTGTACGTGGACGACATACTCTTGATAGGAAATGATATTCCTATGCTGCAATCGGTTAAGCTCTTCTTATCACAAAGATTCTCAATGAAAGATCTTGGTGATACCTCCTGCATATTGGGAATTAGGATCTATAGAGATAGATCCAAATGGATATTGGGATTGTCCCAATCCAGGTACATTGACACCATACTAAAGAGGTTTAGTATGGAAGAATCCAAGCGTAGGAACTTGCCCACGATCTCTGGAGTCACTCTCTCCAAAGAGATGTCTCCCAAGACTGATTTGGAGAGAGCTCGCATGCAAGGGATACCCTATGCTTCGGCTGTAGGCTCTATCATGTATGCGATGCTATGTACTATACCCGATGTAGCATACTCACTAAGTGTAGTGAGCAGGTATTAAGCTGATCCTGGAGAGAGTCACTGGACAGCTGTGAAGAGCATTCTCAAGTACTTACGAAGGACTAAAGAGATGCTCTTGGTGTATGGTAACGGAGAACTCCAAGTGGAGTCCTTTACCGATTCGAGCTTCCAAAGTGATAAGGACGACTCTAAGTCGCAGTCGGGTTTTGTCTTTACCCTTTACGGAGGGGCGGTTAGCTGGAAGAGTTCCAAGCAGGAAACCGTGGCAGACTCGACGATGGAGGGTGAATACATCGCTGCCAACGATGCTGCCAAAGAGCCTGTCTGGATCAAGAAGTTCATTACTGAACTTGGAGTGGTTCCATCCATTGAGCATCCAATACCTTTGTATTGCGATAACAATGGAGCGGTGGCTTTGGCCAAGGAACCCAGGTCCCATCAGCGATCCAGGCATATTCTGAGGCGGTATCACCTGATCTGGGAGATAGTTGATCGCCGGGAGATCGAGGTCAGGAGGGTTGACACGAAGAACAACACGGCAGATCCACTCACGAAGGCCATTCCCCAGATACAGTTTGAGAGACTCTTCGGGATGCTCGGTATGCGATACTACAGCAGCTGGCCCTAGTGCAAGTGGGAGATTGTTAGTTGTATGTATGCCCTAGAGGCCAGTATTGTACAGATGATGTATATTATATTGGATGCTTGGACATATATAGAGATGACTTTCTTGCTCGATATGATAGTATGCTATCTGGTTGCTCTTTATCTTAACATGTACACTTGTCTCTTTAAACTGTCTTATAGTTACATGTTGATAAAGCCCTTAGGATGTGTACTTGACTACCTGGACTATGATGCAGATCATACTAGTGGGGACATGGAAGTCCATAAGTACATCCTTCAAGGTCCCTAGTCGTGGGTGTATCGAGACGGGGCATCGATATACCAGTATAGACTAGCGTATACGCTTCTCGACCCATGAGATAGGCGATGGATGATCCCATATCCATTGGTGTTTGACATCAGAGATGGTATACGGGTGCTCAGTGGAGACTGGGTACACTGGACGGACTCGCCGAGAACTCCCAGATGGTATTATACCTCACGTCAGATGGCAGTTCTCAGGTGACACTTGTACAGGTTAGTCTGTAGACCCGAGATCGTCATAGAGTCTTGTGTGATTCCCACTGTGCTTTGATCTCCACCTTACCATGTCCATGAGGGCGTGCAAAACGGTGGTCTTTGGGTACAGTCCCGAGTCACATGGAGGCAATGCGCGATAGGAGGGGTTTCGTCTCTCCCGGTATTGGGGGTTGATATTGCGCTGTACTTGATTGGCCGTAACAGGGAAGTCCCTGGCCAGGGCTGATCAGAGATTTGCTGGTAAGTGTTACCAGTAGTTTCTCGACCCGTTATGAGCCTCACATTGGCACGACTTATCGGTTATTGGGGTCTGACGTTTACCACCCCTAGACTTGATATGCGACATATCAGACGAACAGACCGGACTGTACGGTAAGTGTTACTGGTTGGATTCACAGGAGTATGAGCGGGCTAGCTCGTCGATCTTCTGATCGCTCAATACCCGGATGGCCGTTACGTTTAGCAGACCGCTTGCGGCTTGTGGGTGCTTGATATGATCATCATCTGCTACCGGCGTATTGACGAGTCTTTAGAGTCCTACACAGAGGTTTCCTGGCTCAAGCGAAACGAAATAGGAGCGCATATGAGATATGTGCAGGACCGAGAATAATGCGTATGTGATACCGTATTTCATTCTCGCGATGGATGTATCGATTGGTTATATTCGATATAACCTAGATATCGAATAAAGGATTGATTCGATAAGCCGATACATAGGATACTAGTCGGTTATATGCGATATGACCGGATCGTTAAATCAAGTGTTGATTTAGTGATTTAATGTATAATTATATATTTGATATATTACTTTGCATTAACTAGTATTGGTTCACTTTAAATGGATTTTCTCACTTGATGTGCAAGAAGTATATGTGATATACTTTTGTGCACATATTTGTATCATGTTTGATGATACTTGATCATGTGGTTAAGTGTAAAGGATTAAACCATGGTAAAGAGATGATTAGGGTTTTGCTTTTTCATTTATTTATTTGTTTATTTATTTGGAAAAGATTTAGATAAGAATGGTGGCTATGTTTGTTTCTAGTTGAAGCTTCATGAAGCTTTGACTTCTTAACCATTCTTGTCTCCATGCTTAACCCTAACCCATCCAAGTAACCATGGTTTATTCTCTACACTCTACCCTAGTTAGTTTATGATAAGTATTCATTTATTATTCATTTTAACTCAACACTTATCATAATTCTAGCTTCATCATCTTCTTCTTCAAGATAGAAAGCTTGATGCCATCAATGGCAACTTGAGATCTAAAGTGAGAAATCCAATTCTAAAGTGAACTCACCTCCTATTTCTTCACCCTCTACCTCTTGCCAAGTTGTTTTGAGTGTTTTCTTCACAAGTTTCACAAATTTGTGAAGTCGGAGCTTGAACTTGTGATGCCTCGACGTAGATCATCTTCGGCACGAAACCGACGACCTAGTCCGCCCATTTCTCCGATCAAGCCGACGATTGAGTCCGGGATTCGAGATGGACAGCGAGAGGACGCCTACGTGGAGATAAGGAAGTGGATATCCGGATCTACAAAGGTTGTAGCTTCTTATCTTTAGTTAAGTTGTTAACTAGATTCGTTTTTCGCCTAAATTTCTAGTTAACGATCCGTATTAGGGTTTCTCGGCACCCGTAAAATTTGAAATTGGCATGGTTGATGCCTTGTAAGACCTCTTGAGAGTGCCTAGGAACCCTACAGAAGTCTTGAGTTGTGTTATTGCTAATAGGCTTTGGTGGTGACCTTAAACCCCCCTAAGTGTTATAAACCCAGACCAAACCCAAAATAAAACCTGAAACCCAAAATTGAAACTGTTCATGTCGTTTTTGTGTGTAAAGTGAGGGTGCAGGGAAATCTAGAGTGATCTGGAGCATTTTTGAGTTAGGCAAACAATACTAGAGACTTAATGGGACCAATATGAGACCACCCTGACCAGACGAGATCCCAACTCGACACCAAAATCGAGCTCACCAGATTTAGGAGGCTTCTGACTGGCCACATGGTAGAAATAGGTGCCAAGGTTGCTTCCATAGCTCATATATACCCAATATATCACCCCAGTGTTGTTTGCTTACCTTGTTTTCACCTTAAACAAAACATGAGACTATTTTCATGAGTTGCTGTTTTGATTCGGGGTTATGTTTTACGTATTTTGAATTCTTGATTTTAGTATTTGTGTTTTATCTCGGTCACTTGACGTTTGTACGTCCATATCGAGTGTTGTTTGGTTGATTTGCGGGAGTATACCATAGGTTTTGACCTATATGAGATTCGCGTGTCGTTTTGGTTTTAGATTGGATTTTAATGCGGCACGATATGTTATATATGTAGGTACCCTCGTGAAGGCTTCGAGACGACAAGCGAGCGCGTGGCGACATCGGCATCGGCAAGCGAAAATCAAGGTGAGTAGATATATATCTACGGGGGAAGTCGGGTGGATGGCGTATAGCACACCCGCAGTTCGTAGTATAGCTTATAATATGTTATATATAAATATACTTGTTTTTCACGAACTTAGATGATTAGCAAGTAGGATCTTAGATGATCATGAGCTAAATTGTTAGTTTTGGATGATAGTGTCGTTGTTAGCGTATTAGTCGCGAATCCTAGAATAAGGTTTCAACCACACGCACACACATGTTTACTTTGTTTTACTTGTGCGTATATGGGAATATGTATATATATATATATATATATTTACACACATAGGTATGAGACTATGTATATATATACGTATACCTATACATAGATGATGAGGATAGTATATGGTATTTGGAGATGAGTCCATGAGATTGGGCATGGTGCCGTGAGATCGGTGATATGTTATGGTTCGTATTATGAGATACGACATTAGATTATAGCGGGTCTTTAGGCATGTGTTTCCATACACGCATATATATGCAGATGGTATCAGTTTGTACTAGACTTAGATCAGTACCCCTAATACAGGATATGATGATAAGGATATCAGATAAGTGACGAGATAAATGTGAGATTCGACCTGTACCCCGATTTGGGATGTCGTACGATGGATTTACCGTACGAGCTTTATATTGATGATAGATCCGCACTCTTGACTCGAGGATGTATGCTATATATTGTATCGTATGTGATACTATTGAGGCGGAATCACCAACTATTATATTTATATGTATCGACTCAGATTTAGGTGGTTTCCGTACCCTTTCGATTAGCCTGTTAGTTTAGTCCTGTAGTTACTTATAGATGTTAGACTAGACTCGAGACATACCTATTTCAAAACTAACGAATCGTGAGTATTTTAAAGACGGGCCAAGGGATTCTACGGATATTTCAAAGGATGTACCTTTTCTTAAAAACACCGTATCCCCTATTTTTCCAAACACCATGATTCGTGTGATTTCAAATGACAAACTGTATGAATCGTATAACTAATGTAGATTCCTTATTGTTGCATTTACTTTTCCATTTCCATATATTCATGTGGTTATTAGTGCATTGCATGCTTATATACTTGTGATTTATGTTATATTAAACCCATGCTGTCAGGACACCAGCACCATTACCAATGATGCGTATGCTCTACATACACCTGCTTGCCGGCTCACACACATCATCATCAATAATTGCCATGTCACTGCATAGTAGTATTGCTGCATCATGATATGACTCCATGCATAATATACTTGCTATAGTTACATATGCACCTTTTTATGATGCTGCATTTGATTTTGGAAAAGTTGAGAACCGCAAGATATATTTTAAAACTGGATTCATTTGAAAGAGCGGTTTCCCTTGATATGTGCATATTACTGTTCCATATTGCATGATATACGGATATGCTTATATTTCTATTATATGTCGCATATATCATGCTTTACGATTATACGAATTGAGATTTGCTGTTTTCATGAGATTTCCGGATTTGAGAACCGTGGTCATTTTAAAAGAAAGTATGTATTGTTTTAAAAACCCGGTTTCTCTTGATATGATATTTCTGTGCGTCCACCATGTGTTTTCTCGGTTATGAGAGTGGCATGTGATACCCGATTCGAGGAGCTGGATGAGGCCAATTGCGGGTACATATGGACCCGGTATGGTACCCCGGGACGAGAACGGATTTGCTGTGCAGTAGACGGTGAGCCTGGCAGAGGGACCACTACCTACCGGTGATAGTATTTGGACCTTGCGGTTATCCGGAGGATACTGACCGGATTCACGAGATGGATATAGACTGACCCGTACTGCCGGAGCCCGCAGGCCGATCCCGCAGATGATACGGAGCCTGAGATATATGAGGATTTACGTGCCGATGCGGGGCACGGGTTTTATGATGTTTCGAGTGTCGATGTTGGACACTCAGGTTTCATGATTTTGATGTGTCGCGAGGGACACAGGTTGATTTATATCCACAAACTTTCATTCATATACTTTTTATGATATTTACGTGTATGATGTTGCTGTGTCATTGGTTGACCCGTGGACGAGATCCACATGCATACAGGTATTGATTACCTAGTTGGATGATATTCACATAATTATAGACTTGAGTATATAGTTGGCATTTATACTGATATGGTCACCCTAGATATCATACTATTACCTTCATGATATAGTTAACACTGATTTCATGTTGATTACATTGATCATACCTCATATTTATGATATGTTGTTACCTGAGGCACTGACACGAGCACTTGGTATTATACTTATATCTAGATGTTTGCCCTTGCCACCTTATCATTCTTCAGACTTTATCATATTGAGGATATATATATTACTGATCGTATTGACCTAGGATTGAGTCATACATACGATTTTTGCTCTGTGATGTTTTCTACTCATGAGTTGGCAACTCACCCCCGTTTTGCTACAGTTTCTTGCAGGTTTTGCCGTACAGGTTCGTTGCGGCTTTGCTGGCACACTTTCCCTTTTCGAGTGATTGCTTTGGTAGGTGGGTTCACTCGCATCGTGACCACCCTTGTATTTATTTTTAATTAGTTGTATCTAGTAACTCCATCAACCAGACTTGTATATTTATTTCAGACTTAGAAAACCAGTTGTTATTATTTCGACCTTAGAGTCGCGCGTTGTATTATTATGGTTTTCTTGATGATTTGAGTTTACTTTGAGTTTTGATCCTCACCCTTGGTGTTGTATATTATATTGCTTGTATGGTTGTGACCGTCAATTGATGAAGAGCTAGCTCCCGCTTGGGGATGCCTTTATTCATATTATGCATGTTGTACCCCTTTTGGGGCCAGTTTTTACAAAGGAAACTCTGCCGAAATTTTCATTATAGACTTGAGATTTTTAAAAAATGCATACTTCGGCTTATGTTGTTAAAACCACTTGCTTCAAAATATGTTTTCTTCATTTCTTTTTAAAATGGTTTAGATTTCTGGGATTTTTGGCTTACTTGAATTAGATGGGGTCCTATAGGCTTCATATGATTCGAGTGCCAGTCACGTACCATTTCGGGTCATGACAAAGTTGGTATCAGAGCGCTAGGTTAACCTTGGTTCGAGTATATGTTTGATTATGAGGAGCCTAGAGCGTTTGTATATATACGGAATCTAGGCTAGACCTTATGGAACTTAGACTTAGTCGTGGTGGTATTAGACCCGAACTTTCTTCGCGTAGGTTGACCTTGGTTGATGGAGTAGGTGACTTAAGAAGAGTGACATATCGTGTGTATGTTCCGCGGCATACTTACGATACGCTACTCCGCTTAAGGAGCCTTAGGATGTACATTTCCTTGCACAACATTATATTCATTCCTATGATCTATCCTCATCGATATTGGTTTATGGTTTTTGCTGCCACGATTACACGGGCAGAGAGTGCTACGGCTAGAGTTGCGTCAACATGAGCTCGTTATGGACGAGGACTGACCAGGGCGTGATTCCAGGGACATACGATTTGCATAGATGCGTCGTTTTATTATGTTTTCATGCCATGAGCGTTTGATGGATCGCTTTTACGAGATTTCTCGGACGTGCAGATCGGCACCAGAGGATCAGGCTACTGCTAGAGGCCAGCCAGCATAAGATGACCGTCAATGCACCGATTATTTTGATGATGGTGGCACTATTCAGCGTGCGGACGAATGAGCCAGTTGTTGCTGCGAATGATGAGATATCGCCCCAGATGTTTGGAGCTATTGTCGCACGAGTTTTACTTAGAGATATGATAGAAGATCGCAAGTCACCCAAGGAGGAATAACTAGGACATGTGATTCGTTGCCTACCCCGATGCGAGGTCATCAGATTGATTGATTCCAGCTAGAGATGACTTCACGTAGGTGCATTGAGAGACGATAGAAGACGATCGAATGTCAGAAACCCATTTTTCCAAGTTTAAAGTATTCGGAGAAACAAGCAAGTAATTCCGTGGACCCTCTAGAAGAATGAAACCCTAACTCGATATAATAACCATGAGAACGCCTTGAAACCTTAGGGTTTGCAGCAGTTCAGCGGTGCCATTAATGAGGCTTGGGTTTGCCCTTCTACGGTTGGTCCATAGGTGCTGTGGCAGGTACTCGATATTATTAAACTGTACCCAAGATGTTGAACTCTTGGGGGATTATGGGACTTTGACGAATCGATCGAAAGGTTCGACATCGTTCGGATATCATGTGATGGGATGCATTGCTTGGGAGAATCCAGATACGAGTGTAGCCGTTGGAGCGCAGTCCATGCAGCCATGAAGAGATGAGTCCGAAGTAGTCAACATTAGAGGAAAGTGGAGTAAGAGGTTCGTACGAGATCTTGATGAGATGACGTTCCACTCCGCCGGCATCAGAGATGTGATACTCATGCAGAGGCGTTGTATATGGATATATCTTCCAGGAGGAGTCACGATGAGTATGCAGCCGTTCCGGAACAAGAAATAGATTAGTAAAAGATGATAACTTCCAGGCAGTTCGGCAGAAACGGGATTCGGGAGAGACCTCGACGGAATCTTTCTGGAATGCAATACGAGAAGACTTGGACCCAGGATCTGTTATATTACACACACCCAGTAGTCCAGAGTTCGACATCGTCGACGAGATATGTTATAAGTGACCTTGACAGTTGACCAGAGATCTTTAGAGGATGTGCCAGAGTGGAACGATTTCCGTCATCATTTCCATATTGAGCCGTTGAACCGAAGAGTTATGTACTGGAAATTCACAGTGAGGGACTGCGGGCACTAGGCGCCAAACCATGAACAAGAGGCAAGAAGATATCTTACTCTGCTAGCTTTGGATACACCGACACCTTCTAGACTGCGGAGGAAGGACATATCGGCGACAGTGATTACGATTTGCGATTTGGTGATTCGAATATCACGCATCCGTTATTTTTGGATTTCGGTATTTGGGACGATTTGGTTGCATGATTGAGATTTTTTAGACTACGGTTGCACTTGACTTCGATTTGATGTCATTCGAGAGGTTGATTTTGATTTCATGCCTATGATTTGACTGGTGCTTTCGGCATAGTTTTCATGCACTTTTAGTTTTTTGATTTGATTTGTGCATACTGATGCACATGGTTGTGAGATTATATACCGCGGTATACCTAATTTAGATTGAGATTTATTGTATACCGTCGATTTCGATTATGATATTGATGTTGATTTCATGCACTCTGTGCACTTGATTTGGATTCTTACGCATACTTGGGCGCTTGATGCGATTTTGGTGCATGCTAGATGCACTAAATCGAGATTCTTCATGCATATCAGATGCACCTGATATTGCTGTCAGGCACACCCGTTGCCCTTGACAGGTGTTTTGTGCACACCCGTTGCACTTAGATTTTTTTTCTGTGCACATGTATGGCACAGTCATGGATTTCGATTTCCGTGCGCACCAAACGCACATAGCTTTCTTATATACATTTTTGGGATTTATTTCCTTTGAGTAGTACATTGTTATGATATTTGCTATTTGGTATAGTAGCTGAGCAGGACTAGTCCGAGGGCAGTACCTAGATATATTTTTGCATGCATTGATAGTTATCGAAGTGATTTCTAAGAAGGAGCTATAGTCTCAGTATTTACCTACGTGTCTGAGATGGCACGAAACGTTTAAAACAAGGAAACCCTTCTAAATGATTTTCAAAAAAAAAACGGCGGGACGTGTATGTTAAACAAAGGGTATGTATATATATAGTGATTTTCTTACAATAGACGTCTGCCACTGTGCAGAGATACGCGCATTGCACAGCGACAAAAAAGGCGGGGTTTGGCATGCATTTCCTTCAGATATTTACATGTATAGCTTTGACGTTTACATGTATAGTTTTGATGTATATCATGTTGGTTTTCGTATTGGACTTAGACATTAATGTCCTCCCCATGACTCCGATGATTGCGAGATACTTGATGGAGTTTTGATTTGGTTTATATACTCGTTTTCATGCGCATGTTTTGCGCTACGATGTGTTTTTATGTATTTATGATTTCGGATCCCCGACGACTTGATCTTTCTGTTGAAATGTTTTAGTATTTGAGGGGGTTAAATTTAAATTCGGGGACCTAATATCTTTAAGGGGGGAAGATTGTAACATTTCAGAAAAATAAAATATTATTTTGGGAATTTTTATAATTAAATAATAAAAATATTGAATATTTTGTTAGTGCGGTATAATTAATACCGATAAAATGGGAAAAATTTTGAAAAATTATTGAACTTACTGAAATAAGGGTGCTTTTATGTGATTTGGGCAAATTATAGATTTTTATAATTTATTATACACTATTTTAATGCTAATCGCGATTAAATATCGCTAATCTTGCATTAATCCGGTTTTGTGCACATGAAATGCACCAAGTCACATTTTAGCACTTGATACATTTTTTTCATGGCTTTCTCTTCATTTTATTGCATGGTGGTTGTTTTAAATTGAGAGAAGAAAAGAAAGGAAAATGAAAAGAAAAGAAAAAGAAAACACTAAACAATAAAGCATGGGCGAGAGAGAGAGAGAGAGAGAGAGAGAGAGAGAGTATGAGGGGTCAAGAGAGCCATGCCCATTTGTTCCCTTCATTCTCCTTCATCATTTTCTCACTCCCTCATCTCTCATGGCTGCTGCCCACTTCCACCCCCATCAAAAAACACCTCACTTCACCATTAAAAACTCATCAAAAGTCCATCCCTCTTTCATTAAAAACATGCATAAGATCATTACAAGCATTTTGGACCAAGAAAAATCATATTTTGAGCTCTAGGGGGATTTAAGAGAGGCCAAATGAGGTAACCCTTTCACAATTTGTGTAGTATTTGCATTCCTTTAGTCTCTAGTTTAGTTTAAAATCGATTTGGTGAAGTTTAGTGAACTTTGGAAATTCCTATATGAGGGTTGAGGAAGTCTTGAGTTGTGTTAGTGCTAATAGGCTTTGGTGGTGACCTTAAACCCCCATAAGTGTTATAAACCCAGACCAAACCCAAAATAAAACCTGAAACCCAAAACTGAAACTGTTCATGTCATTTTTTTGTGTAAAGTAAGGGTGCAGGGAAATCTAGAGTGATCTGGAGCATTTTTGAGTTAGGCAAACAATACCAGAGACTTAATGGGACCAATATGAGACCACCCTGACCAGACGAGACCCCAACTCGACACCAAAACCGAGCTCACCAGATTTGGGAGGCTTCTGACCGGCCACATGGTAGAAATAGGTGCCCAGGTTGCTTCCATAGCTCAAATACACCCGATATATCACCCCAGTGTTGTTTGCTTACCTTGTTTTCACCTTAAACAAAATCTGGGACTATTTTCATGAGTTGCTGTTTTGATTCGGGGTTATGTTTTACGTTTTTTGAATTCTTGATTTTAGTATTTGTGTTTTATCTCGGTCACTTGACGTTTGTACGTCTATATCGAGTGTTGTTTGGTTGATTTGCGGGAGTAGACCTTAGGTTTTGACCTATGTGAGATTCGTATGTCGTTTTGGTTTTGGATTGGATTTTAATGCGGCACGATATGTTATGATATGTAGGTACCCTCGTGAAGACTTTGAGATGAAAAGCGAACGCGTGGCGACGTCGGCATCGAAAAGCGAAGATCAAGGTGAGTAGATATATATCTATGGGGGAAGTCGGGTGGATGGCGTATAGCACCCCCGCAGTTCGTAGTATAGCTTATGATATGTTATATATGTATACTTGTGTTTTGCGAACTTGGATGATTAGCAAGTAGGATCGTAGATGATCACGAGCTAAATTTTATGTTTTGGATGATAGTGTCGTTGTTAGCGTATTAGTCGCGAACCCTAGAATAAGGTTTCAACCACACGCAAACACATGCTTACTTTGTTTTACTTATGCGTATATAGGAATATGTATATATATATATTTACACACATAGGTATGTGACTATATATATATATACGTATACCTATACATGGATGATGAGGATAGTATATAGTATTTGGAGATGAGTCGATGAGATTGGGCATGGTGCCGTAAGATCGGTGATATGTTATGGTTCGTATTATGAGATACGGCATGAGATTATAGCGGAACTTTAGGCGTATGTTTCCATACACGCATATATATGCAGATGGTATCAGTTTGTACTAGACTTAGATCAGTACCCCTAATACAGGACATGATGATAAGGACACCCGATAAGTGATGAGATAAATGTGAGATTTGACCCATACCCAGATTTGGGACGTCATACGTGGATTTACCATACGAGCTTTATATTGATGGATAGATCCGCACTTTTGACTCGAGGATGTCATGCTATATATTGTATCGTATGTGATACTATTGAGGCAGGATCACCGGCTATTATATTTATATGTATCGACTCAGATTTAGGTGGTTTCCGTACCCATTCGATTAGCCTGTTAGTTTAGTCCTGTAGTTATTTATAGATGTTAGATTAGACTCGAGTCATACCTATTTCAAAACTAACGAATCATGAGTATTTTAAAGATAGGCCAAGAGATTTTACGGATATTTCAAAGGACGTACCTTTTCTTAAAAATACCGTAGCCCCTATTTTTCCAAACACCACGATTCGTGTGATTTCAAATGACAAACTGTATGACTCCTATAACTAATGTAGATTCCTTATTGTTGCATTTACTTTTCCATTTCCATATATTCATGTTGTTATTAGCACATTGCATGCTTATATACTTGTGATTTATGTTATATTAAACCCATGCTGTCAGGACACCAGCACCATTACCGATGATGCGTATGCTCCACGTACACCTGCTTGCCGGCTCACACACATTATCATCGATAATTGCCATCTCACTACATAGTAGGATTGCTGCATCATGATATGAATCCTTGCACAATATACTTGCTGTAGTTACATATGCACTTTTTTACGATGCTGCATTTGACTTTGGAAAAGTTGGGAACCGCAAGATATATTTTAAAACTGGATTCATTTGAAAGAGCGGTTTCCCTTAGTATGTGCATATTACTGTTCCATATTGCATTATATACGGATATGCTTACATTTCTATTATATGTCGCATACATCATGCTTTACGATTATACGTATTGAGATATGTTGTTTTTATGAGATTTCTGGATTTGAGTACCGTGGTCATTTTAAAAGAAAGTATGTATTGTTTTAAAATCCCGATTTCTCTTGATACGATATTTCTGTGTGTCCACCATGTGTTTTCACGATTCTGAGAGTGGCATGTGATACCCGATTCGAGGAGCTGGATGAGGCCGATTGCGGTATATGGTGGACCCGGTATGGTACCCCGGGACGAGAACGGATTTGCTGTGCAGTAGACGGTGAGCCTGGCAGAGGGACCACCACTTACTGGTGATAGTATTTGGATCTGGCGGTTATCCGGAGTATACCGACCGGAGTCACGAGATGGATATAGGCCGACCCGTACTGCCGGAGCCCGCGGGCCGATCCGGCAGATGATACGGAGCCTGAGATATATGAGGATTTATGTGCCGATGCTAGGCACGGGTTTCGATGTTTTGAGTGTCGATGCTGGACACTCAGGTTCCATGATTTTGATGTGTCGCGAGGGACACACGTTGATTTATATCCTCATACTTTCATGCATATGCTTTTTATGATATTTACGTGCATGATGGTGCTGTGTCATTGGTTGACCCGTGGACGAGATCCACATGAATACAGGCATTGATTACATAGTTGGATGATATCCATATACTTATAGACTTGAGTATATAGTTGGCACCTATACTGATATGGTCACCTTAGATATCATAGTATTACCTTCATGATATAGTTGACTCTGATTTCATGTTGATTACATTGATCATACCTCATATTTATGATATGTTGTTACCTGAGGCACTGACACGAGCACTTGGTATTACACTTATGCTAGATGTTTACCCTTGCCGCCTTATCATGCTTCAGACTTTATCATATTGAGGATATATATATATATATATATATATTACTGATCATATTGACCTAGGAATGAGTCATACATACGATTTCTGTTCTGTGATGTTTTCTACTCACGAGTTGGCAACTCACCCCCGTTGTGCCACAGTTTCTTGCAAGTTTTACCGTACAGGTTCGTTGCGGCTTTGCTGGCACACTGTCCCTTTTCGGGTGGTTGCTTTGGTAGGTGGGTTCACTCGCATCGTGACCACCCTTGTATTTATTTTTAATTAGTTGTATTGTCACGTCCCGAAAGTACGGAACATGACCGGCACTTAAACTACGAAACGTCTCGAGGCGTACGTAATCCAAGTAAACCGAAAACCCAGAAATGCAAACCAAGAAAAATAGTAGAGTGAAGGAAAACCAATTTAAACAAGTAGTTTTAATAGCATAAGCCGAATTATGCGGTTTTAAAAAAAAACATCAATATTTCCCGAAAATTTCGGCAAAGTCTCCTTTGTAAATACTGGCTCCCAAACGGGATACAACTAGAATAATATACGAAATCAATAAAAGGCATCACCAAGCGGGAGCTAGCTCTTCGTCAATCGACGGTCACAACCACACAAGCAATATAATATACAACGCCAACGGCGAGGATCAAAAACTCAAAACCACAAGAAAACCACAGAAATAAAACGCGCGACTCTAAGGTCGAAAGAATAACATCACTGGTCTCTATCTCAAAATAAATACAAGTTTGGTTGATGGAACTTCTAGATACAACCGAGTAATAATATACAAGTTATATAATGGGGGGTACGATACAAGTAAACCCACCTACTAGCAAATCACCCGAACGAAACTATGCCCGCAAAGCCGAAAAGAAACCTGTACAGCAAACCTGCAAGAAACTGGGGCACAACGGGGGTGAGTTGCCAACTCGTGAATAGAAAAACATCTACGCACAGAAATCGAATAAATAACGCAACCTAGGTCAATGATCAAAATATATCCTCAAATATATGTATAACATGCAGCCTATAACAATGGCTAGGGTAATATCTAACCCGAGTATGATCTCATGTGCCCGTGTCAGTGCCTCAGGTAGCAATATATCATATGAATTAGGTATGAATGCATGAAAACAGAATACATGTAAATGAAGAAACTGTTTTCATAAATTAGTGAGATTTCCTTTGTATTTTTAGAATGAGGTATCATAAATGAAATCAGCATCAACAGTGTCTAGCATCGACACAAAACATAAAACTCAATGTCTCAAAACCTCAGGCTCCGGCTATCCGGACTGGCCTGTATCATCAAATATCAGTACCTCAATATCTCGAAATCTCAATGTCTCAATCTCAATATCTAGGGCGCCGTCAGTCCAGACCGGCCCCTACCATCCATCTCAAGACCACGACGGTATCCTTCGGATATCCGACGCGTCGGGTAATA
Organism: Agapanthus africanus; assembly: GCA_030015575.1. Lineage (NCBI taxonomy): Eukaryota > Viridiplantae > Streptophyta > Magnoliopsida > Asparagales > Amaryllidaceae > Agapanthus > Agapanthus africanus. The sequence continues at coordinate 455,535,341 of CM057345.1, read as the reverse complement.
TCACCGGTCGGTAGTGCTCCCCTGCCAGGCTCAACGTCAACAGCACGGCCTTCTCGCCCCGGGTACCGTACCGGGCCCACCATGTAACCGAAACGGTTCATCCAACTCCTCGAATCGGGTCTCGAAATCTATCAGCAAACTCATGGTGGACGACTCATACATCATGGGAAAAACCGCGCTTTTCATTTAAAAAGAGAAAGAAGAAGTTTGTATATGTTTTGCGGTTTTCCCCAAATCCAGAAAATCTCATGGAAATCCGAATCTAAAACCTCAATAGCACGTAAAAAGTGAATATATGCATGAGAATCTATGAATGCGGCATAACAATGAATAACAGTATGCATGAAGTAGCAGGTAATAACTACAATGTCTAAACTAACATATAAGGCAAGTACACTAATATCATGTCTAAACTATTAGCTAACAGGCTATGTCAAGAAATAATATTTTCTAAGGTGTACGTGACAAGGCAATTACCGATGAAGATGTGTGTGAGCCGGCAAGTAAGTGTACGTGGTACATACGCATCATCGGTAATGGTGCTGGTATCCTAATCACAAGATATCAACACTAGAATATGAAACATAATATAAGCATGCGATGCGGAGCGAACCACAATAATGAGCGGGAGCTGAACACTAGACGCAACGATAACTAATCTGCATTAACCTAATATAAGTCCTACAATAGTGCCTTTGAAATAACACGAATCGCGGTGTTTTGAAAATAAGGGCTACGGTGTTTTTAAGAAAAGATACGTCTTTTGAAATAACCGTAGAATCCCTTGACCTGTTTTTTTTTAAAAATACCCACGATTCGTAAGCTTTTGAAATAGGTAGGAGTCGAATCTAATCTAACAACTAAACTAAACTAAAGGGCTAAGCTAACAAGCTGGACTACAGGTAAGGAAACCGCCTAACCTCTGAGTCAATACGTATACATACCTATATATATATTAGTCGGTGATCCCGCCTCAATAATATCATATCAGATACCATATCTATAATCAGACATCCCAAGTCAAGAGTGCGGATCAATCATCAAAATTTGGCTCGTACGTAAATCCGTCGCACGGCATCCCCAAATCTGGGTACGGGTCAATATCATATTCATCACCCTATTCATCTAGTATCCTCTTTATCCAAGATCATAGTCCAGGGTACTGACCTATGTCTAGTACAATACTAATATCATCAATATAGTCATGATCTGACTACTGATCGACAGTCTCGTATAAACCGATATCATCAGCATATATCATCATCAAGGGGTATACATCGCCCAATACGGCCTAGTATCAATATCCTAGCATACCATATCTCATATCACGATCACATGTCGACCATTTTATTTATAACACTATTCACCCGTATCGTCGTCCCAAGATCCGCTATAACACCAGGACGTACCTCAAGTACGAATCCTGCCATATCACCGATATCACAACCACAAAACAAATCTCATCGACTCAGCTCAATCCCAAGTATCATCCTCAAATCCGTATGTGAACACATAGTCCCATACCCATGTGAACACATAACTATAAAGAATCCCATGAGCACATATAAATAGGAATGTATGCAAGTATGTATGTGTGTATGTGTAGTGCAACACTACCCTAGGGTTCGCAACACTAAAATAATCCAACACACCAATATCCATCCTAAACATCGTTATTAATCCCAAATAACATATAATAATTGTTGGTGTGTATACGCATCCGTATACACCACCACGGACTGCGGGGGTGCTATACGCCATCCACCCGACTTCTCCCCGTAGATAATCTACTCACCTGGTCCTCGCTCGTCGGTGCCGACATCGCCACGCGCTTGCTTGTCGTCTCGAAGTCCACATGGGGTACCTACATATCATAACGCACCATATCGCATTAAAATCCGACTCATGACCAAAACGACGCACGAATCCCACATAGGTCAAAACCTATGGTTGCTTTCACAAATCAACCAAAAAACGCTCGACGTCGGCGTACAAATGCCAAACCATCGAGAAAAACCCAAACACACTCATTTGTACAATCATAAGCACTAATTATAATATAAAATAGCTTAAAATTCACAAAAACCCCAAATTCACTTAAAAAGCCATTTTTCCGAAAATCTAGCAAGCAAATATTACCCGTTTTAGTACAAAACCCGACGTTTAAACAAATCTAATGGCCATAATACTTATTAAACATCTTAAATAAGTCATAAAAATAATTTCCACAATTTAATCTCATTAAATTCCATTAACCCCAAAATTCTAGTTTACAAAATACCCAAATTTTAATAATTTTATAGCAAAATGCACAACAACAATTTAGGTTGGATTTGCAAGATCTAAGTTGCTAAACAACAAATTAAGATATTAATAATTTAATAAAAACCCTAACCATAATTTAATCTTACCTATATATGCATTTCATAAAAACCTAGTTTGCATAAAAAGCTTATTTATTGCAAATTTTAAATTAACAAATTGCAACTAGCAACTAGATTAGGTTTTACATTCATTAAGATGTTAAACTAAACATTGCATCCCTAATGATATAATAAAAACCCTAATTGAAATCACAACTCTTTCTAGATTTTTCAAAACATTCAATTAATCCAAAACTATTAACTAATTATGCTTGATTTAAAGTATTCAAACAACAATTAGCCATAAGGTTAAGAATTTACCCCACAATCATCTTGAGATCTAGCACAAATCTAGCCTACCAAACATGCTTCCCTTCACCAAGATCCATACTAGAATGGTCAAGTATAAATGGGTAGGGATTCGATTTTGATTTTGTGGCATTTTTGAGGCATTTTTGATGATTTTTGATGGAATTTTGAAGAGAAAAGAGAAGAAAAAATGAGGTGGGGCTGAAGAAGAGGGGGGGCTCGGTCAAGTGCAGGTGGGCGAAGTGTGAGGTGGGGAAAAGTCAAGTGGAGAAGGTTCAAGTCAACAAAAAAGTCAAAAGTCCATACTCATTTATCTATTTCTTTTCATTTCCCTTTTCTTTTCATTTATTTTACTTCTCTCATTTTTTTTTGGAAACTTGGGTAATGGGCTGCCATGGGCTCAGCCAAGGAGGGGAAATTGGGTTTGTGTGGGTGAGGGAAAAATAATAAATGATATACCCCAATTTCCATTAACACTAAATTCACCGGAAAAAGCCTTTTTCTTCGATATTTTCTAAACCGTTTTGGCAAACGATTTCATTTCAAAAACCACATGATAAAATTTTATTTAATGTGTCATGATGCACAAAATTTGTTTCAACTCATTCCAATTTGTAATTTTCCTTAATTAAATGTATTAGTGACGGCTTAAAATAATAATAAAATAATTTTTTTTCAGAAAATTTGAAATTTCACCAGTGGCTCAATAAACACCAAATACTAGCAATTACATAGCTAGAATATATATATTTAATTTTTATAATAAGATATTTGCATTTTGACTTTTTACAGAAACCCCCCTTATTTTACCGATTTTCCGAAATTTCACTGAAACGGTTTTTAAAACGTTACAATCTTCCCCCCTTAAAGAAATTCGGTCCTCGAATTTAAATTCAAACTCCCCCCAGATACAAAAACATCTAAGCAAAATCATCAAGTCGTCGGGGCTCCGAAATCATAAATACATCAAACAAATCATAGCGCAGCGCATGTGCATGAAAAATGAGCATATAACTCAAAATCAAAACTCCGTCAAGCATCCCGCAATCATCGGAGTCATGGTAAAGACATAAATGTCAAATCCAATACAATACCAATATGATATAACTCGAACTATACACGTAAATATCAAATCTATATATGTAAATATCTGAAGAGAATGCATGCCAAATCTCTTAAAGTCGCTGTGCAATGCGCATAACACTGCACAGTGGCGGACGTCTATCATAAGAAAATAATCATATACATATATACCTTTTGTTTGAACTGCACGTTCCGCCATTTTGCGAAACAATTTGGATGGGTTTTCTTGTTTTAAACGTTTCGTGTCATATCAGACACGTAGGTAAATACTGAGACTATAGCTTGCTTTTTGGAATTCCTTTCGATAACTATCAATGCATGCAAAATACATTCAGGTACTGTCCTCTGACTAGTCCTGCTTAGTATGAAAACACATAGCAAATATCATAAATGTACTGCTCTATAAGAAATCAATCCCAAAATATGCATACGAATACTACGTGTGTCTGGTGCGCAGGGAAATCAAAATCCATATATGTGCCAACATGTGCACAGAAACAAGATCGAAGTGCATCGGGTGTGCATGAAACATCTGTCATAGGCAACGTGGGTGCCTGACAGCAAAATCAGGTGCATCTGACATGCACGAAGAATCTCGATTTAGTGCATCTGGTGTGCACCAAAATCGCACCTCAAAACATGCGCCCAACATGCGTGAAAATCCAAATCAGGTGTACAAGGTGCACAAAACAAATATCGAACATCACCATCGAAATCGAAGTCCAGTGCATCTAAATGCACAACATACGTAACACTGCACTGCAAGCATATATGAACTATACCGAGTACAAAAACCAAATCGTGTGCGTATATACGCACAAATCAACTCTACTGTATGAAATCCATATAATCACAAACATGATAACTGATTGTTTGATTTTTCCGTTGTGTTTGTAGAAAATTGTAAAGAAATCACAACCAAAAAATTATTTTGACCGCAATCAAACAATGGTGTCGGATGTAGTTTGTAGTGAGTGCGGATCGTCTACAGGGATTGCACGATTCACTTGTATTTTGATACGTTTGAAATGAAAAGTTAAGCAACAATAAAAGAAAACATGATTCAAGAATGATTTGTATTCAAGTGTCACTATTCTTTATTCAAGAATCAAGAAACTATAAACAATCAAGAATCGGTGTTTCGATAATATTTCCAATCAACAATCAAGAATATAAGAGAGGCTCGTAGGAATCGATCGGATCTTTAGACGTGATGTAATCTAAAAGGTTTCGTGTTCTTGTCCTTCGAAGAATTGATACTAGATCAATGGTGATCGACGAGAGTTAGGGCTTTCTTGATGAAATTAGGGTTTCATCTCTTAACCCTTGTTCTTTCGAGGATACCATTTATATTCTAGCCTCTAGCAATTTCAAGAAACGATCGGAACTCCCCAATCTCGAGCGATGTCGATCAAGAAAGCATCGCAACGAATTGGGTCGTCGATTCTTAAACTTGCTAGGGTTTACAAACTCGTGGGATTCAAGAATCGATTGCAAATTTGTTACATCATCATACTAAAGATCGTTTCGACTCCTTAACAAGCGGAGTTTTATTCACACATCACTACACAGAAAAGATTTACTAATTGTAAAGAATTCATGATGCAGAAATTAAAGAAAACAAGATAAAAGAATATCACCTTTATTTATCTCAACAATTTTGATTACATTCGCTTCAAGAACTACAAGAGGAAGAATCTAAATCGTTGATCGGGCGTCGCTCGGCTTCGTGAGTCGTGGATCGGCTCGGATCGCTTGCTCCGTTTAAGATCGGCTCCGCTCCTAAAGGTTGTAAGGCTTCTTGCTTAATGGGTACTCGGGATTCTTGATCTCAATTGGAATTAGGGTTAGGGTTTCCTACAAGCTCTCCCACTAAACTTGTGGAAGAAGGAGATGAAGAAGGAGAATGGCTAAAATGGGTTGATGATCTTATTTTTCCAAGATTTTTCTAAGATGAATAGTTAGTGAGCCTAGGGTCTTATTTATAGAACACCCAAACCCTAGGTCTAAGTTTGAACTTCCCTTTCCCTCCAAAAGTTTGTTGAGGAGTTTCTAGAAGGAGTTTGTTAGGAGCTAGCTTAGGGTTTAAGCTAGGATTAATTAAGCTTAGAAAACCCTAGTTTGCTGATCTGGCAGAAACCCCTGGAGTCTTCTAGAAACTGAGATGCATTTCTGAACTGTAGGCCCTGAAACAGGAATTTTGCACTAAAATTTAGGGACTGATTCCCTGGGTCCACCGTGGATCCGCGGCATTAGCAAGCCCATGCCGCGGATCCGCGGCCATGTTGGAGGCTTGGGCCTGGTGCTTTCTTCTGTGGTCTTGGGATGATGTTTAGGGCTTTGTCTGATATGCTGAATTGTGATTGCTTCTTTGGATTGGTACCAGATTTGCATTTAGTGAGTTTACGTATCTTTCGAGCGGTGTAAAGTTCGAGCAAGCTTTCCTTTTCCTGCACAGACTTCGAAACACGGGTTGCGACATATAGAAATATTGCGATGCCATGCAATGCAGTCAATTTCCCTAGAAATGCTGGTTTTAAGGTCTAGTACATGTAATCTGATAATCTGTGATAGATTTGCTAATATGTGAAATACAGATACCGAACACTTCTATATGAATGCAAATGATGAGGAAATTGCCGGCTAAAATATGCAATATTTTCGACTGATCAAATACCCCCAAACTTAATTTCGATCGTCTCGAGCGAATGTTTTATTAAAAAGAGAAGGAGAAAATAAAGAAAGAGAAAAACTAACTAGCACACTTTCGTAGGCAACACGATTGCACTGAGCACGTGCAACAAGCCTTTAAACCTCTAGGTGTCCCTAGTAGGAGGAGTGTTGTCTCCTGAGGGTTTTCAGCGGATTGCACCCACAAAATCCAATAATAAAAGCAAGATCATGAATATTACATTTAAAGAAGAGAATCGTAAAAGAAAAGCCTTGAAAATTAGGGTTTCCAACTAAGCTAGCTTTTCGGTTGTCATGAGCCCTATCTTAATGGTCATGAAAAAATGTTAGAAATCACGTCCTCCCTCAATAAAACATCGTCTTATTCTTCATTCCTATCTGTATTCCAAACATCGATCATATCACCCTGCGTGTGTGTAAAGGACATCCCTACACCCGGAGAATTCAATTCAAGCTATCATACTCTTGCCCATCAGCCTCAGTACTTTTTAATTAATGAATATTTAGATGAGATTACTCACACACTTTCATGCGACCGTTAATACTTCTTGAGGTACTAACCGACCGATTACTCCTGTGCTTGCTTACTTGGTGTATTTTCCTCGTCTTGCACCACCTCAGGCATAGCAGTGACTCCCAGACCAGTTGGCCTTAGGGCACTAGGTGAAGAAGCACCCTCGCTATACATTTTTATTGCCCTTGGTGATAACAAAACCAGTGTCCATTTTTCTCACCTCTTTATATTTTTTATTCACTTTTCTTTTTATTTCCTTCATACATTGGCTTTAAGACAAGAGCATTTCAAGGTATCCTCTACTATCCCAGGCTTCAAGACGTGTGTAAGTGCGAATAGCAGGGTATCAACGTTCAAAATGTTTGGCTTCCAGAATAGAAACTATTTTTCAGACTTATTTTTATCCTCAGATTAGTGACGTCTTTCATCTTACTAACCCTTGGGACAACGGCTCATAACTACTTATTACTAGTTCGTATAAGAAAACTTCTAATTTTCTTAGTTTTCTCAAATTTTTCTAATCTCATGGATGTAACTTTTCACTATCTAAACTTTCATTATCTTATTTATATACAAAAAAGTGTAAATATTAAAATTATTTTTATACTTTGAAAATTTTTAAATTTTTATGGGTTATGAAATTTTTTTAATTTTTATAGATTTTAAAGAAATGTTTTGTGCTTATGCAGATGATATGCAAATGATGCGAAAATAAGCACAAACCTCCCCCAAACTTGTTTTCAACAGTGTCCTCTCTGTTGCCAAATGCTATACCTACAAAACTGTAAGTCTGGGAGGGATTATTAGTGGGGGCAAAATATATAAGTGAAGAACTTCCCCCAAACTTATTTTTTTCACTCACCTTCATTCAAAAAAATGATGTAATGATATACTGGACATGAAGGTGAGACGGAGGAATTTTAATCCAAATAAACTGGCTCTTGTAAAAACAAGAGCTCCTCCGTGGGGTCAGTGGAATAATACGGCTTTAATCTATGTCCATTTACTTTGAAAACAGTGCCGTTTTTAACATTTTCTACTTCTACTGCCCCGTGCGGGTATACAGACCGCACAACAAAAGGTCCCTTCCATCGAGATCGGAGCTTACCCGCGTGAAGGTGTAATCGTGAATCATAAAGAAGGACTTGTTGACCAGGTGAAAATGCTTTCCTCAAAATGTTTTTATCGTGAAAAACTTTAGTCCTATTCTTTGTGATTACAGCGTTATCATAAGCTTCATCGCGGAGTTCGCTTAGCTCGTTAAGTTGCAGCTTCCGAAAGTTGCAAGCAAGGTTTAGGTCAAAATTTATTTCCTTAATAGCCCACAATGCTTTATGCTCTATCTCGACGGGTAAATGACATGCTTTTCCAAACACTATCCTATATGGAGACATCCCTAGGTCGGTCTTATATGCAGTTCGGAATGCCCAAAGAGCATCCGTCAATTTGGTCGACCAGTCTTTTCTATTTTTAGCAACAGTTTTCTCCAGGATAAGTTTGATTTGTCTGTTTGAGATTTCAGCCAGCCCGCTTGTTTGGGGATGATAGGGTGTAGAAAGTCGGTGGTTGATTGAGTATTTTCGCATCAGAGTCTCGAAAGACCTGTTGCAGAAGTGTGTCCTATTATCGCTAATAATAGCGCGTAGGTGTCCAAATCGCGAGAAGATATTCTCTTTCAAGAACTTAATGACAACTTTCTTGTCATTAGTGCGACATGGAATGGCTTCTACCCATTTTGAGACATAATCAACCGCCAGCAATATGTACAGATTCCCAAAGGAGTTGGGAAAAGGACCCATAAAATCTATGCCCCAAACATCGAATATTTCAACAACCAAGATGGGTTGCTGAGGCATTTCATTCCTCTGGGATATTCTACCCATATACTGACATTGTGTACAGGTTTTGCAATACTCAAATGTGTCCTTGAATAAGGTCGGCCAATAAAATCCACATTGCAAAACCTTTTCCGCTGTCTTTCTAGGACCAAAGTGACCCCCACAGGCCTGATCATGACAAAATGAAAGAACACTCTTGAACTCTTCATTCGGGACACACCGGCGAATGATCTGATCAGGACAATATTTAAACAAATAGGGTTCGTCCCAGTAAAAGTGTTTTACTTGGGAAAGAAAACGATATTTGTCCTGTTTTGACCAATCGCTCGGTATTAGTGCCGTGGCATGATAGTTCACAATATCCCTGAACCATGGTTCAGCGGATATGCTCAAGAGTTGTTCATCAGGGAATGAATCATTGATCGGCAGGGTCACAGGGGAAGAAATGATGCGTGAAAGGTGGTCAGCTACTACGTTTTCACATCCTTTCTTATCTTTGATAACAAGATCGAATTCTTGTAACAGTAGGATCCAACGTATTAGTCGACCTTTTGCATCTTTCTTCGCCGGAAGATGTTTCAAAGCGGAATGGTCAGTATACACAACTATAGGTGAGCCGATTAAGTAAGGCCTGAATTTTTCTAATGCAAATACAACCACTAAAAGTTCTTTCTCGGTGGTTGTATAATTGATTTGCGCATCATTCAAGGTCTTACTAGCATAGTAAATCACGTGTGGCATCTTTTCGATGTGCTGTCCTAAGACTGCACCTAATGCAAAATCAGATGCGTCACACATTAGCTCAAAGGGGTAGTCCCAGTTTGGTGATGATAAAACGGGGGCTGAAGTGAGTGAGTGTTTAAGTGAGTCGAAAGCTGTCTCGCAATCCGAGTCGAAATGGAAGGTCGTATCCTTGGCTAGGAGTAGTGTTAAAGGTCTAGCAATTTTGCTAAAATCCTCAATGAATCTCCTATAAAAGCCCGCATGGCCAAGGAAAGAGCGAATATCTTTGACGCTTTTGGGATGAGGGAGGTTTTGAATGACACCTACTTTAGCTCTGTCAACCTCAATGCCTTTCTGTGAAATGACATGTCCAAGGACTATTCCTTCTTGGACCATAAAATGGCATTTTTCCCAGTTTAAAGTCAAGTTCTTCTCTTTGCAACGAGTAAGAACAGCTTCAAGATTCGCTAGGCAATCAGAAAAAGAGTGTCCAAAAATCGAGAAATCGTCCATAAAGATCTCCAAAAAATTCTCTACCATATCAGAGAATATCCCCATCATACACCGCTGAAAGGTAGCGGGAGCATTGCATAACCCAAAGGGCATGCGACTGTAAGCAAAGGTACCAAAAGGACAAGTAAAAGTGGTTTTATCTTGATCCTTTTTGGCGATGGGGACCTGATTATAGCCTGAGTATCCGTCCATAAAACAATAGTACTCTCGTCCCGCTAAGCGTTCCAGCATTTGATCAATAAATGGTAGAGGAAAATGGTCTTTCCTCGTGGCAGCATTGAGTTTTCTATAATCAATACATACACGCCACCCAGTTTGGGCGCGTGTCTGAATCAACTCATTCGCCTCATTTGTGATAACTGTGATGCCGGATTTCTTAGGAACGACATGTATAGGACTCACCTACTGGCTATCGGAGATGGGGTATATAATACCATTATCTAAGCATTTGACGATTTCTTTCATGACAGCTTCCTTCATGACGGGATTCAACCGTCTCTGTGGTTCTCGGGTCGGTCTGGCATCATCTATCACATGTATATGATGTTCAACTATCAAGGGACTAATCCCTTTGATGTCCGCCATACTCCAACCAAACGCCTCTTTGTTAGATCTCAATACCGATAAAAGTGCATTCTCTTGCTCTGATGCAAGAGAAGCGGAAATGATAACCGGTAATGACTCGTTCTCACTAAGATATGCATATTTAAGGTGAGAAGGTAAAACCTTGAGATCTAATTCAGGCGGAGAAATGATAGAAGGAAGGGTCATAGATTGATTTTTGGATTTACAAAGAAGCTCAGAGCCTGTGAAAGATACAGACTCGGGTGGAGAAAAGTCAGAAGTGCAGGACTCATGTGTAGGTAAAGTGTCCTCAATAAGATCTTGTGCAAAGTCAGACAGAGATGTGCTAATGTCATCGAGATCAGTAAAGCAAAGATCCTCAGCTCCACAACTATCGGGAGCGATCTCATGGACAGAGCATACATCTAAAATATGAGCAGAGGGTTCTGATGGCTGACTTCCAACTTTATAGATGTTTAGTTCAATGGTCATATTTCCAAATGATAAGTTCATTGAACCATTTCTACAGTTTATAACAGCGTTGGAAGTGGCAAGGAAAGGACGACCTAGAATCACCGGAATTTGGCCCCGGGGGTTTGCTACAGGATGTGTGTCGAGCACAATGAAGTCTACAGGGAAAACAAATTCCCCGACCTTTATCAACACATCCTCTAATTCACCCCTTGGTTTGGTGATAGAACGGTCTACCATCTGGAGAGTGCAATGAGCAGGTTTCAGCTCTCCAATCCCTAATTGCTCATAGACAGAATAAGGGAGCAGGTTAATGTAGGGTTCCTAGGCACTCCCAAGAGGTCTCACAAGGCATCGATCATGCCAATTTCAAATTTTACGGTGCCTATAAACCCTAAACTACGGATCGTTTGCTAGAAAACTAGGCGAAAAAGCTAACTAGTTAACACTTAACTACAAGATACGGAAATACAACCTTTGTAGATCCGGTGCTCCACCTCCATAGCTCCGCAACGAGGTCCTCTTCGCTGTCCAAATCAAATCCGGGCTCAAGCGCCGGCTTCGTCGGAGAATGGGCAAGCTAGGTCGTCGATGTCCATGCCGAAGATGATCTACGTCGAGGCATCGCTAGATCAAGCTCACTACTTCACCTAGTCATGAAACTTGTGAAGTAAACACACTCTACTACTTGGCAAGAGGTAGAGGATGAAGAAATAGGAAGTGGGTAGACTTTAGAATTGGATTTCTCACTCATCTTCATCAATCACCATTGATGAAGTGGAGGTTTCTTCATGGAAGAAGATGAAGAAGAAGAAGAAAAGTTATGATAAGTTAAATTCAAAAAGAAAAATAATAGAATACTTATCATAACTAAACCATGGTCAAGTGTAGAGACTAAACTAGGGTTAGTGGGAATGGTTAGGGTTAAGGATGAGATAAGAATGGTTGACTTTATCAAAGCTTCATGAAGCTTCAACTAAAGAACAAATAAAGCCACCATTCTTTTCTCTTTTCCATTTATTTTCCAAAATGTATAAACAAATAAATAAATGAATAAATAAGTAATGGAAAATAAAACCTTAACCACTCTCACAACCATGGTTTAATCTTCACACAAAACACAAGTTAGCATGCATCATCAAACATGATACATACAAGTGCACAAAAATATATCACATATACAATGTGCACAATCCAAGTGAGAAAATCCGTTTAAAGTGAACCAATACTAGTTAGTGCAAAGTAACATATCAAATATATAATTATGCATTAAATCATTAAATCAACACTTGATTCAATGATCCGGTCATGTCGCACACAACCGACTAGTATTCAATGTATCGGCTTATCGAATCAACGCTTGAATCGATAATTAGGTTATATCGCATACAACCTTTCCGATACATTCATCGCGAGAATGTAATACGGTATCACATACACGTATTATTCTCGGTCCCGCACATATCTCATATGCGCTCCTATTTCGTTTCGCTTGAGCCAGGAAACCTCTGTGTAGGACTCTAAAGACTCGTCAATACGCCGGCAGCGGGTGATGATCATATCAAACACCCACAAGCCGCAAGCGGTCTGCTAAACGTAACGGCCACCCGGGTATTGAGCGATCTGAAGATCAACGAGCAAGCCCGCTCACACTCCAGTGAATCCGACCAGTAACACTACCGTACAGTCCGGTCTGATCGTCTGATATGTCGCATATCTCGCCTAGGGGTGGTAAACGTCAGACCCCAATAGCTCGATAAGTCGTGTCGATATGAGGTCTATAACTGTTCGAGAAACTACTGGTAACACTTACCAGTAAATCTCAGCAACCCTGGCCAGGGATTTCCTGTTATAGCCAATCGAACACAGCGCAACATCAACTCCCTATACCGGGAGAGACGAATCCCCTCCTATCGCTCATTGCCTCCATGTGACTCGGGACTGTACCCAAAAACCACCGTTTTGCACGCCCTCTTGGACGTGGTAAGATGGAAATCAAAGCACAGTGGGAACCACACAAGACTCTATGACGATCTCGGGTCAACAGACTACTCTGTACCAGTGTCACCAGAGAACTGCCATCTGACGTGAGGTATAATACCATGTGGGAGTTCTCGGCGAGTCCGTCCAGTGTACCCAGTCTCTACTGAGCACCCGTATATCATCTCTGATGTCAAACACCAATGGATATGGGATCATCCATCGCCCATCTGTATGGGTCGAGAAGGTATACGCTAGTCTACTCTGGTATATCGATGCCCCGTCTCGATACACCCACGACTAGGGACTTTGAAGGATGTACTTATGGACTACCATGTCCCCACTAGTATGATCCACATCATAGTTCAGATAGTCAAGCACACATCCTAAGGGCTTTACCAACATGTAACAGAGAGACAATCAGTGTACACGTTAAGGTAAAGTTCAACCAGATAGCATACTATCATGTTGAGCAAGAAAGTCCTCCCTATATATGTCCCAGCATCCACTACAATATACATCCTATGTACAGTAATGGCCTCTAGGGCATACATATAACTAACAATCTCCCACTTGCACTAGGGCCATCTGATAGCAGTGGTTGTAGTATCTCATACTCAACCATCCCATAAAAATCTTTCTCTGGGAACAGGCCTTTGTGAGTGGATCCGCTGTGTTGTCCTCTGAGTCTACTCTCCAGACCTCGATCACCCTGGAGATCAACCATCTCCATGATCAAGTGATACTGCCTTAGAATATGTCTGGATCACTGATGGGATGGACGTTCCTTGGCATAAGCCACAACTCCATTGTCTCACAATGGTTGGAACGTAGTTCATCTCAAGAACCAATATACACCCAGACTGCCTCTTTGGTATCATCTTAAGTAGCGATGTATCCAGCCTTTATCGTCTAGTATGTCACGGTATCTAGCTTGGAACTCTTCCAACATACCGTCCCTTTACTGAGGGTAAAGACAATGCCTGTGACTGACATTCAGTCGTCTTTATCACCCTGGAACCCTTCCAGTGATTCTCCTCAGGATCGATTGACACCACCTCACTACATCTAGTGAGTTTCCTAACATCCATTTAGATCTATCTCATAGATCCAAAATCCAGGATTTAGTAGGTATCACTTTAATCCTATATGGAGAATATTTGTGATAAGCGGAGATTGATCGAGCGTAGCATAAGAAACTCCTTTCTTATCAAGAGTATGTCATCCACGTACTCTACGAGGATCATCACCATACTCCCTACTACCTTTTTGTTTATACAAGGTTCATCTACCATTTTGATGATGTCAAACTCTTTGACTAATCCATCAAAACAGACGTTCCAACTCCGCGATGCCTGCTTTATCCTATAAAGCATCTTGCACACGTTTCCGCTGCTCCCACTGTCTACGAAGCCCTCTGGCTGTGTACTTATAGACGCTTTCTTCCAAATCATTATTTAGAAAAGCAGTCAAGACACCCAACCACCAGAGATCGTAGTCATGGTATGCAGCCGTGGTAAGTAGGATCTGGATGGACTTAAGCATAGTTACTTGAAAAGGTTTCATCATTATCCACGCCTGGTCGATGACGAAAAGCTTTAACAAGTCTAGCTTTGAAAGTCTCAACTTTTCCATCTACACTAAGTAATCTTCTCAAGATATACTTGCTCCTGATGGTGATTTAACCCTTCAGATATAGCAACTAAAGTCCATACTTTGTCGGTGTATAAGGATTCCATCTCAGATCACTAAGCATCCAGCCATTCTTATAGAGTCTTACTCCTGATGGCCAGCTCGAAACTAGTTGGGTCATCATCTCATGATGCATTCCTCGCTCCCACTGTCATAGAGAAACCGAAGTATCTCTCAGGTGGGTGAGGAACCCTACTAGATCGGCGGAGAGGCTGAGGTTTGTTGGTATCTACTGAATCCCTTGGTTCTATCTAATCATCTGTTGTAGTTTGTATAGCTGGAACCTTTCCAGTTCTACATTACAGACCTTGCCTCGAGCTTGTCCGGATTTTGCTTTCAGACATAGGTCGGACAACCCCAAATCTTAACTAGCTTAAGACATGGGCTCTTCCCTTTCCATATCACATATGAAGTGGTAGGCAACTGATTTGATTGGAACCCTATTCAATAGGTATGCAGCTTCTCAAGCGCATAACTCCCAAAAGGAAATAGGTAACTCAGTAGTACTCATCACAGAGCACACCTTATCACATAGGGTGTTATTGCTCCACCCCGATATACCATCGTGCTATGGTGTATACGGAGGAGTAATGCTGAGAGAGAATCTCATTCTCCTTTAGAATAGTCCAGGAATTCCGTGCACAAGTATTCTCCTCCTTGATCTCATCAAAGGACATAGTACTTATACCCGTATTTTGGTTCTCTACTTCTAACTTATATTCTGTGAATATCTCATAAGGTTCGGACTTGTGTTTCAACAGGAACATAGGTCTGAAACTCGAAAGAGATCATCAGAGAATGTAATGAAGTACAAAGAACCAATCTTGGCATGTGTAGACAGGGGAGCTTACATACATCAACATGTATCATATCCTAAGAGTACACTAACTCTTTCTCTGTTTCCAATAAACAGAGCTAGTGTCATTATATCTTTGTGACATGACTCGCAAGTTTCATAAGATGTAAATTCAAACTGATTTAAATATGCATCTATATGTAACTTCAGCTAGTCGGGTCACATTGATCTGACCTAGTCTACAATAGCTTAAGAAGGATCCGTTCATTTCTGAACTCTTCCTCTTATGTGTGTTCCGTATACTAAGAACTGTAGTTTGATTTAGAACATTAATGCTTTTAGATAACGTGCCTGAACCGATCAACTTTTGATATAGGAAATGTTCAAAACATTATCCAACAATACAAAATTTTATCATTTCTTTACTAATAAAGAGACAGATATGATTTTGTATATCAGGTTCGGTATCTAATAACATTCGTTCAGAATCAATGTATTGGTAATACAGGATGACAGTGACCAACAGACTTGGCTGCAACACTTGCCCCGTTTTCTGCCTCATGAAACTTATCACCCGTTCTCAGTTCTCTACCTTTCTGTAGCCCTATGTAACTGATTACATATCTGGGATCCTGATCTTGTATCACATACCCAGGACGTAAAGGATACTGAGAAACAGTTCTCTGTAATGAACACACCCGAAGATGATGCATCAGCATGCACTCTCTTTGTTTGGGCGGCACGGGAAATCTGGTATTCCCCAATTTCCTGCTCTGTCTTATAACATTTATAAGTTGGAGCGGGACCAACGTTCCCCAGCTCAGTATAACAAGCGGGTTCGGTCAATAATCCGTTTTATTATCTTGATTAAGGCGTGATATGGTCGCTACCAGGAGAGAGAGAGAAGAAAACACTCAGCGTGCGCTCTGTCAAGAATATATTGGTTATTATTTTATCTAATCAGGATGGCTCCCACTGCTTTTTATCAAATCTTCCTTCAAACCCTAAAAGGAAAGACTAGCCGGGATTAATTACACACTACAAGTTCGCCAATCTTTCAGCCAGGCCAGTGTCGGTACTTTGAGGGAGGTCCCCGTGCTTTCGCACGAATCTAATTAATGCAAACCTCGTTTTCCCAGAGGCGTAACCCCGTTAACACCTTTCGAGACACCTACTTGATCGGCTAATTGTAATGTATAAAACTCTCCCAGGAGTAACTCTTACTCGCAGCGGGTATCGGGATCCAACTATCTCATAGAAGGTATGCAATCTCATTGCAAATTTCAACACTTGAAATTCCCGATAATATTTTGCCCCTAGCTCGCTATGACCTTGACGAATGCCAAACAACCCATAGTCCACTAGTCAAGTTCAACCCGTACATTTCTTGATCGAATTAAACCCACCCGCACGACCCTTGACGAATGCCAAACAACGCCGTACGAATATCCTAATCCAATCGCATCATATGCTCAAGCAGATAAATATTAGTTAGCTACCGTACACTACGCCTTGACGAATGCCAAACTACCGCAGCACGAATACTAACTAGTACATATCTGAAATGACGGAGGGCTATGACAGGTTTTTCTGAAAACCTATTGCGTAATGAACTTGATATCGTTGTAGGATCGAATGAATTTTGAAATGGAGTGTTTTTGAGGCTTTTCTAGTTTTGCTAAAGGAGTCACTCCCGGTGAAGGGATCGTCGGTCCTTTCCTCGTCGAATGAGGTGCTGGATATATCATATATATCACTGTGCAAAGCAAAAACACTTAAAAGCAATCAAAAGACATACCGAGTGTGTAGCATCTGCCAGTTATTGCTAAAGGAGTCACTCCCGGTGAAGGGATCTCGGTCCTTTCCTCATCGAATAAGGTGCAGGATATATCACATATACCTCTGTGCAAAGCAAGAACTGTAGCTACCTGTTTTATTTTGAAATTCGATTCTATAACATCTTAGGTTTCTTTTATTTCATTAATCACATTAATGAATATCCCATCATTTAAGTCCACCTAACCATCACAGATAAATATAACGTACGCTTATGCCATCCGCATTCGCCTCGATGTCCCGTCTGCACCGTTAGGTTAGGTAACTAACGCCAGAGCGAGGCAGGGCTAGCACGGGTGTAAAACATAAGCAACGTCTATATAATATATCATATATACTATATATAATATCTGTCACAGAACATCACATGATCACAGATAAATCACAGCAGAAGAAACATATGAAATATTGGATATACTAGGACGTCCGTGTTTTCAATACGAGCCAGTATAAAACACGGATTCCACGGTCGTGATGAATAGCCAATCCCACACCCCTAGACCCCTACGAGAGCAGCAAGCAACCCTACCAATTCTAGGGTTAGGAGACCCGGACTCGACTCCTCGAGTTTGTCTCCCACTGGACCCCAGAACCCGGTTACTTGTGCTCCCCTCCTTGGGTCTATCCTAGTGCAGAAAAGTAAATAATATACAAACGGTGACAACTTCCGCAACCTGGAAGCGCCCCAATAAAAGAATATTACATACAAGTTTTTACATGAATGAAAATGAAAAACACTCATCTCACATAAAAAACCCCGGCTATTCAAACACGACGATCCATTATAACATATCCAGCAACACATAACATCACATGTCATCAACATAAGTAAATATGCGCATCCCAATTGTCGTTGACATATAGCAACGAAACCGGCGATATCACATATTACACTTACGGTCACAGAAAAGAAAGTGTAAAACTACAACAGTTGGAATCCGCAATCACTTCAGACATCACATGCCTGACCAAATGAATTCTTTAGACATCGCATGCCTATCAACTATAAACCCCGCATTTTAGTCTCATTATCGAAAACTCTTTTCAATATCAAGTCGGGAAATTCAACAAGATTCCCGACATCCTGATCGAATGCTCGTCGCAAACTTTAGTAGGCGGCCGCACCCCCGATGCCGTCGACGAAGTGCACCAAGGCGGAACACCGCTGCCGCGAGCACCCGAACGGATGCTTTCGGCGACGGGGTTCTCCTGCAGTCACTTGGTCGGGGCTATGGAGTGAGGCTGTCTATTAAGTTTATCGGTGAGTATCCGCGTTCACAACGTGATTGCAACGGACTTTTGATCACATCAAAATTCCGTGGCAACCGATCAAGTGAGACTAAACTGCTATGTTTATAATATTCATTCTGTTATCTCATAACTATTTGTGAATTCCAATTATTGTATCACATTCCGGATAAATAGAAAATGCTAAACTTTTCGATCGAACAATCGAACACCAAAGTTTTCCCGATACAGATCAACACATGAAACAAGTCTAAAAACATTCAGTTCGTGCCTCAGTACCAACGGTCCAGCCGTAGAAGGGTCAAGCCAACGCCTCACATGTGGCACGCCGTACTGCCCCAAACCCGAAGGTTCAAAGGGTAGTTCAAGACGGTCACATAATCGAGTTAAGGTTTGTTGTCTTCTAGAGGGACCATCGTGTTACTTGCACTACTAAGAACGTGATTAAACTACAGAAATATCCAACACTTGGAAATTTCCCGACAGGGGAAAAATTGGGTATTTATATCCGGTCGAACTTTTTAACATATTCAAAAAATTATCCGGAACGACACATAGACAAAGTTTGACAATCCGATCGAATGTATGAACTCCGTCTACGCATCGCCTAAGGCTCTAGCTAGGCTCTGATACCACTGTAGGGTTCCTAGGCACTCCCAAGAGGTCTCACAAGGTATCGATCATGCCAATTTCAAATTTTACGGTGCCTACAAACCGTAAACTACGGATCGTTTGCTAGAAAACTAGGCGAAAAAGCTAACTAGTTAACACTTAACTACAAGATACGGAAATACAACCTTTGTAGATCCGGTGCTCTACCTCCATAGCTCCGCAACGAGGTCCTCTTCGCTGTCCAAATCAAATCCGGGCTCAAGCGTCGGCTTCGTCGGAGAATGGGCAAGCTAGGTCGTCGATGTCCATGCCGAAGATGATCTACGTCGAGGCATCGCTAGATCAAGCTCACTACTTCACCAAGTCATGAAACTTGTGAAGTAAACACACTCTACTACTTGGCAAGAGGTAGAGGATGAAGAAATAGGAAGTGGGTAGACTTTAGAATTGGATTTCTCACTCATCTTCATCAATCACCATTGATGAAGTGGAGGTTTCTTCATGGAAGAAGATGAAGAAGAAGAAGAAAAGTTATGATAAGTTAAATTCAAAAAGAAAAATAATAGAATACTTATCATAACTAAACCATGGTCAAGTGTAGAGACTAAACTAGGGTTAGTGGGAATGGTTAGGGTTAAGGATGAGATAAGAATGGTTGACTTTATCAAAGCTTCATGAAGCTTCAACTAAAGAACAAATAAAGCCACCATTCTTTTCTCTTTTCCATTTATTTTCCAAAATGTATAAACAAATAAATAAATGAATAAATAAGTAATGGAAAATAAAACCTTAACCACTCTCACAACCATGGTTTAATCTTCACACAAAACACAAGTTAGCATGCATCATCAAACATGATACATACAAGTGCACAAAAATATATCACATATACAATGTGCACAATCCAAGTGAGAAAATCCGTTTAAAGTGAACCAATACTAGTTAGTGCAAAGTAACATATCAAATATATAATTATGCATTAAATCATTAAATCAACACTTGATTCAATGATCCGGTCATGTCGCACACAACCGACTAGTATTCAATGTATCGGCTTATCGAATCAACGCTTGAATCGATAATTAGGTTATATCGCATACAACCTTTCCGATACATTCA
Source organism: Agapanthus africanus (assembly GCA_030015575.1). NCBI lineage: Eukaryota > Viridiplantae > Streptophyta > Magnoliopsida > Asparagales > Amaryllidaceae > Agapanthus > Agapanthus africanus. The sequence continues at coordinate 455,514,989 of CM057345.1, read as the reverse complement.
TCGCGAGAATGTAATACGGTATCACATACACGTATTATTCTCGGTCCCGCACATATCTCATATGCGCTCCTATTTCGTTTCGCTTGAGCCAGGAAACCTCTGTGTAGGACTCTAAAGACTCGTCAATACGCCGGCAGCGGGTGATGATCATATCAAACACCCACAAGCCGTAAGCGGTCTGCTAAACGTAACGGCCACCCGGGTATTGAGCGATCTGAAGATCGACGAGCAAGCCCGCTCACACTCCAGTGAATCCGACCAGTAACACTACCGTACAGTCCGGTCTGATAGTCTGATATGTCGCATATCTCGCCTAGGGGTGGTAAACGTCAGACCCCAATAGCTCGATAAGTCGTGTCGATATGAGGTCTATAACTGTTCGAGAAACTACTGGTAACACTTACCAGTAAATCTCAGCAACCCTGGCCAGGGATTTCCTGTTATAGCCAATCGAACACAGCGCAACATCAACTCCCTATACCGGGAGAGACGAATCCCCTCCTATCGCTCATTGCCTCCATGTGACTCGGGACTGTACCCAAAAACCACCGTTTTGCACGCCCTCTTGGACGTGGTAAGATGGAAATCAAAGCACAGTGGGAACCACACAAGACTCTATGACGATCTTGGGTCAACAGACTACTCTGTACCAGTGTCACCAAAGAACTGCCATCTGACGTGAGGTATAATACCATCTGGGAGTTCTCGGCGAGTCCGTCCAGTGTACCCAGTCTCTACTGAGCACCCGTATATCATCTCTGATGTCAAACACCAATGGATATGGGATCATCCATCGCCCATCTGTATGGGTCGAGAAGGTATACGCTAGTCTACTCTGGTATATCGATGCCCCGTCTCGATACACCCACGACTAGGGACTTTGAAGGATGTACTTATGGACTACCATGTCCCCACTAGTATGATCCACATCATAGTCCAGATAGTCAAGCACACATCCTAAGGGCTTTACCAACATGTAACAGAGAGACAATCAGTGTACACGTTAAGGTAAAGTTCAACCAGATAGCATACTATCATGTTGAGCAAGAAAGTCCTCCCTATATATGTCCCAGCATCCACTAAAATATACATCCTATGTACAGTAATGGCCTCTAGGGCATACATATAACTAACAGTTAACACTTGCGCCAAGGTCTAACAGAGCACGATTTATGTTTTTACCCCCAATCGAAATCGATATTGTAGGACAACCTGGGTCCTTTCTTTTCTTTGGAAGCTGGGGTATAAAAGCAGTGCTGATATTATTAGACATAAAGACCTTCTTCGGCACTTGAGTCTTTCTCTTCCTAGTGCACAAGTCCTTAAGAATTTTCGCATAAGCGGGGACTTGTTGAATCGCATCTAGGAGAGGGATATTGATGTTAACCTGTTTGAACATTTCTATAATTTTCTCCATATGACGACTCGTTCTATTTGCCTTTAACCGGTTCGGGTAAGGAGCTTTCGCAATAAGCGCAGGGTCCATCATAGGAGAAGGAAAGGGGGGTAGACGCGGTCCCAAAGGAGGTGTGGGGACCGTCTGTGGAGAACTATAAGGGTTGGGTGAAGGTGTCGAGCCTAAAGGGAAATGGAGAATAGGCTCGCTAGAAAGTGGTGTGGTAGAAGAAGAAGGATCAGAAGGAGAAGTGTGTGGAAAGGTCTCAGCCGGGGTGTTGATATGATTTTCAGTATTATCATTATATTCCCCGACATTATTGTTCAGCACTCTTCCCGATCTCAACGTTGTGATGGCATTTACATTGTAATGCCCAGGATTCTGTAGGGGTTGAGAGGGAAGTTTCCCTTTTTCTCTCGCACTCATTTCGGCTTTTAGGCGTGCGATTTCAGCTTCCATCGATTTGATACTCTCAGCTTGGGACGCTGAGTTTTTCTTTATCTCACTGACGGAAGATCTAACCTCAGTCGAAACCTCTATGAAATTTGACAAAAGTGATTTCATGGTTTGAGTGAATTGAGAGAACTCGTCAGAACAGGTCATAGGATTAGACTGTGCAGGAGTGTTGACCTGATTTTGGAAATTTTGTGACTGGTAGGGGTGCTGAGTGAGTTGAAGGGGTTGCTGTTGTGGTGGAGGAAGAGCCCTTTGAAAATTATTCTTGTTTGGAACCGTGTTTTGAGATTGGTTCTGGTTCCAAGCAAAATTCGGGTGGTTCCTCCAACCCTGATTGTACGTGGAAGAATATGGATCGTTTCGAGGTCTTTGAAATGCGGCATTAGAATGCTCGTGACCTTGAAACGCAGAGTTTAATGGGCATTCTTCCGTTAAATGTGACGGATCAGAACAGCACCCACAAACAGTTTTGGGGAGTGACACTGGGTTTAGGGAGGCTGCTGCAAATTTGTGTTCCATAGCGTCGAGCTTCTTTTGCATTGCTGCCATTTCAGCTCGAACACCTATGGACACATCTATTTGGTGTACGCCACCCCTATTCAATGGTTGGGTTCCACTCTCCCACTGTAGTGACTTTTCAGCGAACTCTTCTAAATACCTCCTAGCTTCCCCATCATCCTTAGTCATAAATGTACCTTGACACATGTTTTCAAGGCTCTGTTTAGTGTTAGGGTTACTGCCCTCATATATGATTCGGCAAAGCTCCCATCTCGGGATGCCGTGATAAGGACATTGAACCAATAGATCCTTGAAACGTTCAAAGTATTTAGAGAATGGTTCAGCAGGGAGCTGGGCAAATTGGTTCAGTTCGCTACGGATTCGAGCTGTCTTTTGGTGGGGTAGAATTTCTTAAGGAATGCAGCGACGAATTCTTCCCAATTCGTAATAGAGTGTGCGGTAGTGTTATATAGCCACTTCTCGGCTATATCGCACAAAGTAAATGGATGAAGTCGTAGACGCATCGCATCCACTGAAAGTTGTGACGTACCCATCATTGCGCATACGTTTTCAAATTTGGTAATGAAAACGTAAGCGTCCTCAATCTCGAGTCCGTAGTATTTGGGTAAAAGATTGATATACTGGGGCTTAATTTCAAAGTTATCCCCATTGGCTGGTGGTGTGGATAAGCAGGTCGAAAGAAGACCTCTATGTGGATAGCATCTTTCCTGGATAGAAATGCGGGGAGGATTCTGCGCACCAACGGACGGCGGCAGATTAGGGTTAAAGAAGTTCGATGGATTCGGATCCATCGGTGTGGGTGTGGTAGTGGGTAAAGAAGAGGTAAATGGAGAAATATCGACTTCGGAGTCGATAAAAGGTACGCGGACTAAACGGGCACTAGAATCCCGTGTCCAGCCTATCTTGCACTAAAAAGGGTTGGTACAAGTGGCAGCGTTGACTTATAATTAGAGGTAAATGAATGCGGTGTTTGATTTTGAAAAGGGGACGGATTTTTTTGAAAAAAAAATGATGCGACAAAACAAATGCAGCACACAACCCTAGAATCTAGTGGTCACCTAGGTCCGGCTCTAGACCGCTCCTAACTGCCAAAAGAAAAGTCGCAGGATAGAATCCTCCACTGCCTCTTTGTCCCCCTGTGGCCGGATAAGTGCCAGGTAAGTGGGAAGGTACTCCACTACGTAAGTAGTGGGCCTAATTAAAAACCACTAGCCTTAGACACACTCGCCTTAGGCACCACAAGAAAACGCGGATAAGCAATGAATTACCCACGGTCTTCTCTTGTCCTAATTGAGCGCGACAGTCCTTAGAGTCTTCTCTAGATTTCTTTTAGTTAATGAGGGTAATGCGGATGCAAGTTTTGCGATTTTCGGGGCTTAGGAAGGGTAATGAAATCCCCACCTAATTTGGATTTGGCCGTGCCCCTTAAATTTCCGTATTAGAATGCAAACAACCAAGAAATCAAAATCACACACAATTTTAATTTTGCTTTTGCGGCGCTGCGATTATTTGCAAAGAATCCTGCAGCAAAGTGTTAGTTGGAGCTAAAAGAGGAGAGGGGAGAGAGCAAGAAAGTACCTGCAGAAAGTTGGTATAGAGATCCCTCTGTGGGACCGCGGTTCCGCCGCAAGTACCACCAATATGCCGCGCTTCCGTGCCTAAATTGTGGGTTCACTTCACAAGATTTCAACAGCTGCTTGCTGTTGCTTCCCTCTGTTCTCTGGTACTCTCAAAAAAAAATTTCCACAGCACAGAATGCTCCAGATCACCTTGCAATCAATTCACAACACACTGTAGGGTTCCTAGGCATCCTAAGGAGGTCTCACAAGGCATCAACCATGCCAATTTCAAAAAATCTAGGTGCCGAGAAACCCGACTACGGATCGTTTGCTAGAAAACTAGGCGAAAAACAATCTAGTTAACAACTTAACTAATGGGATATCGGAAATACAACCTTTGTAGATCCGGTGCTCCACCTCCATAGCTCCGCAACGAAGTCGTCTCCGCTGTCCAAAAGGAATCCGGGCTCTAGAATCGGCTTCGTCGGAGAAAAAGCGAGCTAGGTCGTCGATGTCCATGCCGAAGATGATCTACGTCGAGGCATCGCTAAATCAAGCTCCACCTTCACCAAGCCCTAAAAACTTATGAAGGAAACACACTCTACTACTTGGCAAGAGGTAGAGGATGAAGAAATAGGAAGTGGGTAGACTTTAGTTTTGGATTTCTCACTCATATCATCAATCCACCATTGATGTAGTCTAGGTTTTTCTTCTTGAGTTGAAGGAAGAAGAAGAAGAAAAAATGATATGATATGAATCATAGAATTGAAAATGAATAATCATTTCTTATCATAGTATAACCCAAGTTAACTGTAGATAATTGACCAAGGTTAAAGAATGGTTAGGGTTAAGGAGATGAGACAAAAATGGTGACATAATGAAAGCTTCATGAAGCTTCATGTTGAAAACAAAACTAGCCACCATTTTTGACTTCTTTTTCCTTTTCTCATTTATCTTTTAAAAGCAAATGAAAAGATAAATGAATGAATAAAAGAAAACCCTAATCATTTACTTAACCTAGGTTTTGTTCATTACACTTAACAAAAAAGATATGTATCATCAAACATGATACAATCAAGTGCACAAAAATCATATCGCATATGCAATGCGCACACCCGAGTGAGAAAATCTATTTATAGTGAACCAATACTAGTTAATGCAAAGTAATATATCAAATATATAATTATACATTAAATCATTAAATCAACACTTGATTTAGCGATCCAGTCATATCGCATATAACCGACCAGTATCCTATGTATCGGCTTATCGAATCAACCTTTGATTCGATAACTAGGGTATATCGCATATAACCTAATCGATACATTCATCGCGAGAATGGAATACGGTATCACATACACGCATTATTCTCGGTCCCGCACATATCTCATACGTGCTCCTATTTCGTTTCGCTTGAGCCAGGAAACCTCTGTGTAGGACTCTAAAGACTCGTCAATACGCCGGCAGCGGATGATGATCATATCAAACATCCACAAGCCGCAAGCGGTCTGCTAAACGTAACGGCCACCCGGGTATTGAGCGATCTGAAGATCGACGAGCAAGCCCGCTCACACTCCAGTGAATCCAACCAGTAACACTACCGTACAGTCCGGTCTGATCGTCTGATATGTCGCATATCTCGCCTAGGGGTGGTAAACGTCAGACCCCAATAGCTCAATAAGTCGTGTCGATATGAGGTCTATAACAATTCAAGAAACTACAGGTAACACTTACCAGTAAATCTCAGCAACCCTGGCCAGGGATTTCCTGTTATAGCCAATCGAACACAGCGCAACATCAACTCCCTATACCGGGAGAGACGAATCCCCTCCTATCGCTCATTGCCTCCATGTGACTCGGGACTGTACCCAAAAACCACCGTTTTGCACGCCCTCTTGGACGTGGTAAGATGGAAATCAAAGCACAGTGGGAACCACACAAGACTCTATGACGATCTCGGGTCAACAGACTACTCTGTACCAGTGTCACCAGAGAACTGCCATCTGACGTGAGGTATAATACCATCTGGGAGTTCTCGGCGAGTCCGTCCAGTGTACCCAGTCTCTACTGAGCACCCGTATATCATCTCCGATGTCAAACACCAATGGATATGGGATCATCCATCGCCCATCTGTATGGGTCGAGAAGGTATACGCTAGTCTACTCTGGTATATCGATGCCCCGTCTCGATACACCCACGACTAGGGACTTTGAAGGATGTACTTATGGACTACCATGTCCCCACTAGTATGATCCGCATCACAGTCCAGGTAGTCAAGTACACATCCTAAGGGCTTTACCAACATGTAACAGAGAGACAATCAGTATACACGTTAAGGTAAAGGGTAACCAGATAGCATACTATCATGTCGAGCAAGAAAGTCCTCCCTATATATGTCTCAGCATCCACTACAATATACATCCAATGTACAGTAATGGCCTCTAGGGCATACATATAACTAACAATCTCCCACTTGCACTAGGGCCATCTGTAGCAGTGGTTGCAATATCTCATACTCAACCATCCCATAAAAGTCTCTCTCTGGGAACAGGCCTTTGTGAGTGGATCCGCTGTGTTGTCCTCTGAGTCTACTCTCCTAACCTCGATCTCCCTGGAGATCAACCATCTCCATGATCAAGTGATACTGCCTTAGAATATGTCTGGATTACTGATGGGACCGGCGTTCCTTGGCATAAGCCACAACTCCATTGTCACACAATGGGAGGAACTAAGTTCATCTCATGAACTAATATACACCCAGACAGCCTCTTTGGTAGCATCTTAAGTAGCGATGTATCCAGCCTTTATCTTCTAGTATGCCACGGTATCTAGCTTGGAACTCTTCCAACATACCGTCCCTCCACTGAGGGTAAAGACAATGCCTGTGACTGACATTCAGTCGTCTTTATCACCCTGGAACCCTTCCAGTGATTCTCCCCAGGATCGATTGATACCATCTCACTACAGCTAGTGAGTATTCTAACATCCATTTGGATCTATCTCATAGGTCCAAAATCCAGGATTTAGTAGGTATCACTTTGATCCTATGTGGAGAATCTTTGTGATAAACGGAGATTGATCGAGCGTAGCATAAGAAAATTCTTTCTTATCAAGAGTATGTCATCCACGTACTCTACGAGGATCGTCACCATACTCCCTACTACCCTTTTATTTATACAAGGTTCATCTTCCATTTTGATGATGTCAAACTCTTTGAGTACTTCATCAAAACAGACGTTCCAACTCCGCGATGCCTGCTTTATCCTATAAAGCATCTTGCACACGTTTCCGCTGCTCCCACTGTCTACGAAGCCCTCTGGCTGTGTACTTATAGACGCACTCTTCTAAAACATCATTTAGAAAAGCAGTCATGACACCCAACCACCAGATATCGTAGTCATGGTATGTAGCCGTGACAAGTAGGATCTGGATGGACTTAAGCATAGCTACTTGAAAAGGTTTCATCATTATCCACACCTGGTCAATGATGCATACTTTTAACAAGTCTAGCTTTGAAAGTCTCAACTTTTCCATGCACACCAAGTAATCTTCTCAAGATATACTTGCTCCTGATGGGGATTTAACCTTTCAGATATAGCAGCTAAAGTCCATACTTTGCTGGTGTATAAGAATTCCATCTCAGATCATTAAGCATCCAGCCATTCTTATAGAGTCTTACTCCTGATGGCCAGCTCGAACCTAGTTGGGTCATCATCTCATGATGCAATCCTCGCTCCCACTGTCATAGAGAAACCGAAGTAACTCTCAGGTGGGTGAGGAACCCTACTAGATCGGCGGAGAGGCTGAGGTTCATTGGAATCTACTGAATCCTATGGCTCTATCAAATCATCTACTGTAGTTTGTATAGCTGGAACCTTTCCAGTTCTACATAACAGACTTTGCCTCGAGCTTGTCCAGATTTTGCTTTTAGACATAGGCCGGACAACCCCAAATCTTAATTGGCTTAAGACATGGGCTCTTCCCATACCATATCACATATGAAGTGGTAGGCAACTGATTTGATTTGAACCCTATTCAATAGGTATGCAGTTTCTCAAGCGCATAACACCCAAAAGGAAATAGGTAACTCAGTATTACTCATCATAGAGCACACCATATCATATAGGGTGTGATTGCTCCGCCCCGATATACCATCGTGCCATGGTGTATACGGAGGAGTAATGCTGAGAGAGAATCTCATTCTCCTTTAGAATAGTCCAGGAATTCCGTGCTCAAGTATTCTCCTCCTTGATCACATCAAAGGACATAATACTTTTACCCGTATTTTGGTTCTCTACTTCTAACTTATATTCCGTGAATATCTCAAAAGGTTCGGACTTGTGTTTCAACAGGAACATATGTCTGAATCTTGAGAGATTATCAGAGAATATAATGAAGTATAAAGAACCAGTCCTGGCATGTGTAGACAGGGGACCTACATACATCAACATGTATCATCCCAAGAGTTCAGTAACTCTTTCTCTGTTTCCAATAAACAGAGCTGGTGTCATTATATCTTTGTGACATGACTGGCGAGTTTCACAAGATGTAAATTCAAACTAATTTAAATATGCATCTTTATGTAACTCTAGCTAGTCGGGTTACATTGATCTGACCTAGTCTACAATACCTCAAGAAGGAATCGTTCAATTCTGAACTCTTCCTCTTGTGTGTGTTCTGTATACTAAGAACCGTTGTTTGATTTAGAACATCAATGCTTTTAGATAACGTGCCTGAAACGATCAACTTTTGATATAGGAAATGTTCAAAACATTATCCATCAATACAAAATTATATCCTTTCTTTTCTAGCAAAAGAGAGTGATATGATTTGGTATATCAGGTTCGGTATCTAATAACATTCGTTCAGAATCAATGTATTGATAATACAGGGTGACAGTGACCAACAGACTTGGCTGCAACACTTGCCCCGTTTTCTGCCTCATGAAACTTATCACCCGTTCTTAGTTCTCTACTTTTCTGCAGCCCTATGTAACATATTACATATCTGGGATCCTGATCTAGTATCACATACCCAGGACGTAAAGGATACTGAGAAACAGTTCTCTGTAATGAACACACCCGAAGATGATGCATCAGCATGCACTCTCTTCGTTTGGGCGGCACGGGAAATCTGGTATTCCCCTATTTCCTGCTCTGTCTTATAACAATTATAAGTTGGAGTGGTACCAACGTTCCCCAGCTCAGTATAACAAGCGGGTTCGGTCAATATTTCGTTTTATTATCTTGATTAAGGCGTGACATGGTCGCTACCAGGAGAGAGAGAGAAGAAAACACTCAGCGTGCGCTCTGTCAAGAATAGATTGGTTATTATTTTATCTAATCAGGATGGCTCCCACTGCTTTTTATCAAATCTTCCTTCAAACCCTAAAAGGAAAGACTAGCCGGGATTAATTACACACTACAAGTTCGCCAATCTTTCAGCAAGGCCAGTGTCGGTACTTTGAGGGAGGTCCCCCGTGCTTTCGCACGAACCTAATTAATGTAAACCTCATTTTCCCATAGGCGTAACCCCGTTGACACCTTTCTAGACACCTACTTGATCGGCTAATTGTAATGTATAAAACTCTCCCAGGAGTAACTCTTACTCGCAGCGGGTATCGGGATCCAACTATCTCATAGAAGGTATGCAATCTCATTGCAAATTTCAACACTTGAAATTCCCGATAAAATTTTGCCCCTAGCAGCTATATGACCTTAACATAGTCAACAAATCATAAGTGCTAGTCAAGTTCAACCCGTCATTTCCCGATTGAATTAAACCCACCCGCACAACCCTTAACATAGTCAACAAAGTCGCACGACTACCCTAATCCAATCACATCATATGCTTATGCAGATAAGCACTAATTAGCCACCGCACACTACGCCTTAACATAGTCAACAAACGTAGCACGAATACTAACTAGTACTTATCTGAAATGACGGAGGGCTACGACAGGTTTTTCTGAAAACCTATTGCGTAATGAACTTGATATCGTTGTAGGATCGAATGAATTTTGAAATGGAGTGTTTTTGAGGCTTTTCTGGTTTTGCTAAAGGAGTCACTCCCGGTGAAGGGATCGTCGGTCCTTTCCTCGTCGAATGAGGTGCGGGATATATCATATATATCACTGTGCAAAGCAAAAACACTTCAAAGCAATCAAAAGACAAACCGAGTGTGTAGCATCTGCCAGTTATTGCTAAAGGAGTCACTCCCGGTGAAGGGATCTCGGTCCTTTCCTCATCGAATAAGGTGCAGGATATATCACATATACCGCTGTGCAAAGCAAGAACTGTAGCTACCTGTTTTATTTTGAAATTCGATTCTACAACATCTTAGGTTTCTTTTATTTCATTAATCACATTAATGAAGTCCCATCATTTAAGTACCTAATCATCACAGATAAATACGACGTACACTTATGCCATCCGCATTCGCCTCGATGTCCCCTCGTGCACCGTTAGGTTAGGTAACTAACGGCAGAGCGGGGCAGGGCTAGCGCGGGTATAAAACATAAGTAACGTCTATATAATATATCATATATACTATATACTATATCTAACACAGAACGTCACATGATCACATCACAGATATCGCAGCAGAAGAAACATATGAAATATTGGATATACTAGGACGTCCGTGTTTTCAATACGAGCCAGTATAAAACACGGATTCCACGGTCGTGATGAATAGCCAAACCCACACCCCTAGACCCCTACGAGAGCGGCAAGCAACCCTACCAATTCTAGAGTTAGGAGACCCGGACTCGACTCCTCGAGTTGGTCTCCCACTGGACTCCAGAACCCGGTTACTTGTGCTCCCCTCCTTGGGTCTATCCTAGTGCGGAAAAGTAAATAATATACAAAGGGTGACAACTTCCGCAACCTGGAAGTGCCCCAATAAAAGAATATTACATACAAGTTTTTACATGAATGAAAATGAAAAACACTCATCTCACATAAAAACCCACGGCTATTCAAACACGACGATCCAATATAACATATCCAGCAACACATAACATCACATGTCATCAGCGTAAGTAAATATGCGCATCCCAATTGTCGTTGACATATAGCAACGAAACCGGCGATATCACATATTACACTTACGGTCACAGAAAAGAAAGTGTAAAACTACAACAGTTGGAATCCGCAACCTCCTCAGACATCGCATGCCTGACCAAATGAATTACTTAGACATCGCATGCCTAACAATTATAAACCCCGCATTTTAGTCTCATCATTGAAAACACTTTTCAATATTAAGTCGGGTAATTCAACAAGATTCCCGACATCCTGATCGAATGCTCGTCGCAAACTTTAGTAGACGGCCGCACCCCCGATACCGTCGACGAAGTGCACCAAGGCGGAACACCGCCACCGCGAGCACCCGAACGGATGCTTTCGGCGACGGGGTTCTCCTACAGTCACTTGGTCGGGGCTATGGGGCGAGGCTGTCTATCAAGTTTACCCGGCGAGTATCCGCGTACACTACGTGATTGCGACGGACTTTTGATCACATCAAAATTCCGTGGCAACCGATCAAGTGAGACTAAACTGCTATGTTTATAACATTCATTTAGTTATCTCATAACTACTTGTGAATTCCAATTATTGTATCACATTCCAGAGAAACAGAAAATGTTAAACTTTTCGATCGAACAATCGAACACCCAAGTTTTCCCGATACAGATCAAACAACATTCAGTTCGTGCCTCAGTACCAACGGTCCAGCCGTAGAAGGGTCAAGCCAACACCTCACATGTGGCATGCCGTACTGCCCCAAACCCGAAGGTTCAAAGGGCAGTTCAAGACGGTCACATAATCGAGTTAAGGTTTGTTGTCTTCTAGAGGGACCATCGCGTTACTTGCACTACTTAGAACGTCGTTAAACTACGGAAAAATCCAACACATGGAAATTTCCCGATAGGGGAAAAATTGGGTATTTATATCCGGTCGAACTTTTTAACATATTCTAAAATTTATCCGGAAAGCCACAAAGACGAAATTTGATACCCCGATCGAAACACTGAATCCCCAAAACAACTGCAGAAAATTCAACTCTTGAATAATTTTTAAAAATACCTAGAGAACTCAGCACAGCAAACTAATAATTACTGTGCAAATTTTGGTCAATGATGCAACAGTGTTGCCGCGGAACCGCCGCGCCACGTGGGCTAAGGCCGCGGTTCCGCGGCTGTTTGATGGAATTACGACCAAAATTTTTCACCGTAATTCTTAGAAAACCCTGCTTATTTTTCTTCATATTTTTAATTTGGAAAAATCCCAATTTTGGAAAAAGGACAGAGAGCATTTTGGGTTTGGGTTTTCGGGTTCGTTCGGGTTTCAAAATCCGTCTGGACTTCGCCTAAGGCTCTAGTTAGGCTCTGATACCACTGTAGGGTTCCTAGGTATCCTAAGGAGGTCTCACAAGGCATCAACCATGCCAATTTCAAAAAATCTAGGTGCCGAGAAACCCGACTACGGATCGTTTGCTAGAAAACTAGGCGAAAAACAATCTAGTTAACAACTTAACTAATGGGATATCGGAAATACAACCTTTGTAGATCCGGTGCTCCACCTCCATAGCTCCGCAACGAAGTCGTCTCCGCTGTCCAAAAGGAATCCGGGCCCTAGAATCGGCTTCGTCGGAGAAAAAGCGAGCTAGGTCGTCGATGTCCATGCCGAAGATGATCTACGTCGAGGCATCGCTAAATCAAGCTCCACCTTCACCAAGCCCTAAAAACTTGTGAAGGAAACACACTCTACTACTTGGCAAGAGGTGGAGGATGAAGAAATAGGAAGTGGGTAGACTTTAGTTTTGGATTTCTCACTCATATCATCAATCCACCATTGATGTAGTCTAGGTTTTTCTTCTTGAGTTGAAGGAAGAAGAAGAAGAAAAAATGATATGATAAGAATAATAGAATTGAAAATGAATAATCATTTCTTATCATAATATAACCCAAGTTAAGTGTAGAGAATTGACCAAGGTTAAAGAATGGTTAGGGTTAAGGAGATGAGACAAAAATGGTGACATAATGAAAGCTTCATGAAGCTTCATGTTGAAAACAAAACTAGCCACCATTTTTGACTTCTTTTTCCTTTTCTCATTTATCTTTTAAAAGCAAATGAAAAGATAAATGAATGAATAAAAGAAAACCCTAATCATTTACTTAACCTAGGTTTTGTTCATTACACTTAACAAAAAAGATATGTATCATCAAACATGATACAATCAAGTGCACAAAAATCATATCGCATATGCAATGCGCACACCCGAGTGAGAAAATCCATTTAAAGTGAACCAATACTAGTTAATGCAAAGTAATATATCAAATATATAATTATACATTAAATCATTAAATCAACACTTGATTTAGCGATCCAGTCATATCGCATATAACCGACCAGTATCCTATGTATCGGCTTATCGAATCAACCTTTGATTCGATAACTAGGGTATATCGCATATAACCTAATCGATACATTCATCGCGAGAATGGAATACGGTATCACATATACGCATTATTCTCGGTCCCGCACATATCTCATACGTGCTCCTATTTCGTTTCGCTTGAGCCAGGAAACCTCTGTGTAGGACTCTAAAGACTCGTCAATACGCCGGCAGCGGATGATGATCATATCAAACATCCACAAGCCGCAAGCGGTCTGCTAAACGTAACGGCCACCCGGGTATTGAGCGATCTGAAGATCGACGAGCAAGCCCGCTCACACTCCAGTGAATCCAACCAGTAACACTACCGTACAGTCCGGTCTGATCGTCTGATATGTCGCATATCTCGCCTAGGGGTGGTAAACGTCAGACCCCAATAGCTCAATAAGTCGTGTCGATATGAGGTCTATAAAAATTCGAGAAACTACAGGTAACACTTACCAGTAAATCTCAGCAACCCTGGCCAGGGATTTCCTGTTATAGCCAATCGAACACAGCGCAACATCAACTCCCTATACCGGGAGAGACGAATCCCCTCCTATCGCTCATTGCCTCCATGTGACTCGGGACTGTACCCAAAAACCACCGTTTTGCACGCCCTCTTGGACGTGGTAAGATGGAAATCAAAGCACAGTGGGAACCACACAAGACTCTATGACGATCTCGGGTCAACAGACTACTCTGTACCAGTGTCACCAGAGAACTGCCATCTGACGTGAGGTATAATACCATCTGGGAGTTCTCGGCGAGTCCGTCCAGTGTACCCAGTCTCTACTGAGCACCCGTATATCATCTCCGATGTCAAACACCAATGGATATGGGATCATCTATCGCCCATCTGTATGGGTCGAGAAGGTATACGCTAGTCTACTCTGGTATATCGATGCCCCGTCTCGATACACCCACGACTAGGGACTTTGAAGGATGTACTTATGGACTACCATGTCCCCACTAGTATGATCCGCATCACGGTCCAGGTAGTCAAGTACACATCCTTAGGGCTTTACCAACATGTAACAGAGAGACAATCAGTATACACGTTAAGGTAAAGGGTAACCAGATAGCATACTATCATGTCGAGCAAGAAAGTCCTCCCTATATATGTCCCAGCATCCACTACAATATACATCCAATGTACAGTAATGGCCTCTAGGGCATACATATAACTAACACACACGTATAAGAGTTTGTACGAATTTTGATTTCAAGAAGAAAAATGTAATAATTCTTTCACTTCAAACTAAAAATGCAAATGAATTAGCGCGATCCCCGGCAACGGCGCCATTTTGATTGTTAGATTTTTCCGTTGTGTTTTTAGAAAATTGTAAAGAAATCACAACCAAAAAATTATTTTGACCGCAATCAAACTACGGTGTCGGATGTAGTTTGTAGTGAGTGCGGATCGTCCACAGGGATTGCACGATTCACTTGTATTTTGATACGTTTGAAATGAAAAGTTAAGCAACAATAAAAGAAAACATGATTCAAGAATGATTTGTATTCAAGTGTCACTATTCTTTATTCAAGAATCAAGAAACTATAAACAATCAAGAATCGGTGTTTCGATAATATTTCCAATCAACAATCAAGAATATAAAAGAGGCTCGTAGGAATCGATCGGATCTTTAGACGTGATGTAATCTAAAAGGTTTCGTGTTCTTGTCCTTCGAAGAATTGATACTAGATCAATGGTGATCGACGAGAGTTAGGGTTTTCTTGATGAAATTAGGGTTTCATCTCTTAACCCTTGTTCTTTCGAGGATACCATTTATATTCTAGCCTCTAGCAATTTCAAGAAACGATCGGAACTCCCCAATCTCGAGCGATGTCGATCAAGAAAGCATCGCAACGAATTGGGTCGTCGATTCTTAAACTTGCTAGGGTTTACAAACTCGTGGGATTCAAGAATCGATTGCAAATTTGTTACATCATCATACTAAAGATCGTTTCGACTCCTTAACAAGCGGAGTTTTATTCACACATCACAACACAGAAAAGATTTACTAATTGTAAAGAATTCATGATGCAGAAATTAAAGAAAACAAGATAAAAGAATATCACCTTTATTTATCTCAACAATTTTGATTACATTCGCTTCAAGAACTACAAGAGGAAGAATCTAAATCGTTGATCGGGCGTCGCTCGGCTTCGTGAGTCGTGGATCGGCTCGGATCGCTTGCTCCGTTGAAGATCGGCTCCGCTCCTAAAGGTTGTAAGGCTTCTTGCTTAATGGGTACTCGGGATTCTTGATCTCAATTGGAATTAGGGTTAGGGTTTCCTACAAGCTCTCTCACTAAACTTGTGGAAGAAGGAGATGAAGAAGGAGAATGGCTAAAATGGGTTGATGATCATATTTTTCCAAGATTTTTCTAAGATGAATAGTTAGTGAGCCTAGGGTCTTATTTATAGAACACCCAAACCCTAGGTCTAAGTTTGAACTTCCCTTTCCCTCCAAAAGTTTGTTGAGGAGTTTCTAGAAGGAGTTTGTTAGGAGCTAGCTTAGGGTTTAAGCTAGGATTAATTAAGCGTAGAAAACCCTAGTTTGCTGATCTGGCAGAAACCCCTGGAGTCTTCTGGAAACTGAGATGCATTTCTGAACTGTAGGCCCTGAAACAGGAATTTTGCACTAAAATTTAGGGACTGATTCCCTGGGTCCACCGCGGATCCGCGGCATTAGCAATCCCATGCCGCGGATCCGCGGCCATGTTGGAGGCTTGGGCCTGGTGCTTTCTTCTATGGTCTTGGGATGATGTTTAGGGCTTTGTCTGATATGCTGAATTGTGATTGCTTCTTTGGATTGGTACCAGATTTGCATTTAGTGAGTTTACGTATCTTTCGAGCGGTGTAAAGTTCTAGCAAGCTTTCCTTTTCCTGCACAGACTTCGAAACACGGGTTGCGACATATAGAAATATTGCGATGCCATGCAATGCAGTCAATTTCCCTAGAAATGCTGGTTTTAAGGTCTAGTACATGTAATCTGATAATCTGTGATAGATTTGTTAATATGTGAAATACAGATACCGAACACTTCTATATGAATGCAAATGATGAGGAAATTGCCGGCTAAAATATGCAATATTTTCGACTGATCAATAACCAAGGCACGAAAACGATATCAAGTGCAACAACCATGCAAAAATCGTAAATATTCAGCAGGTGCAACCTTGGTCCATGAAGACAAATATCATGAAACTCAATCATCAAAATCAATCATGCGAATAAATCGCCCAAAATACGCAAATCAAGTATGGCGGAATAGTCCCGCTCAAGCACATCCTCCAAGAATCTCTGGCCAACTGCCGTGGTCACTCATAGCATGTCTCGTCGACGATCTTGAACTCTGGCCTGCCGGTGTGCATAACATGACCACTACTGGGTCCAAGTCTTCTCGTAATTTATTCCAGAAAGGTCCTATCGAGATCTCTCCCAAATCTCGTCTCTGCCGAACTGTCCGGAAGTCATCATCCCTTACTAGATCTATTCTCGTTCTGGAATGGCTGCATACTCAACGCGACTCCTTCTGGAAGGTATATCCAAGTACAATGCCTCTTCATGCGTATCGCATCTTTGATGTCGGCGGAGTGGAACGTCGTCTCATCAAGATCTCGCACGAACCTCTTACTCCACCTTCTCTACCGTCGACTGCTTCGGACTCGTCTCGTCGTGGTTGCATGGACTGAGCTCCAACGGCTATCCTCGTATCCGGAGTCTCCCAAGAAATGCATCTCACCATCTGGCATCCGAATAAAGTCGAACCATTTGATCGATTCGTCAAAACCTCATAATCCCCTAAGAGCTCAACATCTTGGGTACCGTTTAACAGTATCGAGTACGTACCACAGCATCGATGGTCCAGCCGTAGAAGGGCAAACCCAAGCCTCACTAATGGCGCCGCGGAACTGACGCAAACCCTAAGGTTCAAGGCTTTCACACGGTCATTAAGTCGAGTTAGGGTTTCATTCTTCTAGAGGGACCATAGAATTGCCTGCATGTCTTTCCGACTACTTTAAACTTGGAATAATAGGTTTCTGACATTCGATCGTCTCTGTCGACTCCCAACGTCTCCGCGTGAAGTCGTCTCTAGCTGGAATCAATCTATCTGATGACCTCGCATCGGGGTAGGCGAACGAACCACCTGTCCTAGTCATTCATCATCGGGTGACTAGCGACCTCCTGCCATCTCTTCGTACTACTCGTACTGCAATAGCTCCAACATCTGGGGCGATATCTCGTCGTCCGCAGCAACACTGGCTCGCTCGTCTGCACGCTGAACGGTGCCTCAATCATCAGGAGTAAGCAATACTTCAATGGTCATCAAAATCTGGCTGGTCTCTATCAGTGGCTCAATCCTCTAGTGCAAATCAGCACGTCCGAGTAATCTCATACAGCAATCCACCCAACGCTCGTGGCGCGAAGACACAATGAAAAGACACATCTCTGCAATCGTGTGTCGCCGGAATCATGCCCTGGTCAGTCCTCGTTCTTGACGAGCTCATGCTGACCGCAACTCTAGCCGTAGCTCTCCCTGCCCGTAATCGTGGCAACAAAACCATAACTGGTACTGATGAGGCTAGATCGGAATGAATATAATACTGAGCAAAGAAATGTACATCCTAAGGCTCCTTAAGTGGAGTAGCGTATCGTAAATATGCCGCGGAACATACCTACGGTACGTCACTCTACTTTAGTCACCTATTCCATCAACCAAGGGTCATCCTCTGCTCCGAAGGTAAAACCTGGCTCTGATACCAACTTTGTCACGTCCCGAAAGTATGGAACATGACCGGCACTTAAATTACGAAACGTCTTGAGGCGTACGTAATCCAAGTAAACCGAAAACCCAGAAATGCAAACAAAGAAAAGTAGTAGAGTGAAGGAAAACTAATTTAAACAAGTAGTTTTAATAGCATAAGCCGAATTATGCGGTTTTTAAAAAAACATCAATATTTCCCGAAAATTTCGGCAGAGTCTCCTTTGTAAATACTGGCTCCCAAACGGGATACAACATGAATAGTATATGAAAACAATAAAAGGCATCCCCAAGCGGGAGCTAGCTCTTCGTCAATCGACGGTCACAACCATACAAGCAATATAATATACAACGCCAACGGCGAGGATCAAAAACTCAAAACCACAAGAAAACCACAGAAATAAAACGCGCGACTCTAAGGTCGAAAGAATAACATCACTGGTCTCTATCTTAAAATAAATACAAGTTTGGTTGATGGAACTTCTAGATACAACAGAGTAATAATATACAAGTTATATAATGGGGGGTACGATACAAGTAAAACCACCTACTAGCAAATCACCCGAACGAAACTATGCCCGCAAAGCCGAAAAGAAACCTGTACGGCAAACCTGCAAGAAACTGGGGCACAACGGGGGTGAGTTGCCAACTCGTGAATAGAAAAACATCTACGCACAGAAATCGCATAAATAATGCAACCTAGCTCAATGATCATAATATATCCTCAAATATATGTATAACATGCAGCCTATAACAATGGCTAGGGTAATATCTAACCCGAGTGTGATCTCATGTGCCCGTGTCAGTGCCTCAGGTAGCAATATATCATATGAATGAGGTATGAACGCATGAAAACAGAATACATGTAAATGAAGAAACCGTTTTCATAAATTAGTGAGATTTCCTTTGTATTTTTAAAATGAGGTATCATAAATGAAATCAGCATCAACAGTGTCTAGCATCGACATAAAACATAAATCTCAATGTCTCAAAACCTCAGGCTCCGGCTATCCGGACTGGCCTGTATCATCAAATCTCAGTACCTCAATATCTCGAAATCTCAATGTCTCAATCTCAATATCTAGGGCACCGTCAGTCCAGACCGGCCCCTACCATCCATCTGAAGACCACGACGGTATCCTCCGGATATCCGACGCGTCGGGTAATATCACCGGTCGGTAGTGCTCCCCTGCCAGGCTCAACGTCAACAGCACGACCTTCTCGCCCCGGGTACCGTACCGGGCCCACTATGTACCCGAAACGGTTCATCCAACTCCTCGAATCGGGTATCGAAATCCATCAGCAAACTTATGGTGGACGACTCATACATCATGGGAAAAACCGCGCTTTTCATTTAAAAAGAGAAAGAAGAAGTTTGTATATGTTTTGCGGTTTTCCCCAAATCCAGAAAATCTCATGGAAATCCGAATCCAAAACCTCAATAGCACGTAAAAAGTGAATATATGCATTAGAATCCATGAATGTGGCATAACAATGAATAACAGTATGCATGAAGTAGCAGGTAATAACTACAATGTCTAAACTAACATATAAGGCAAGTACACTAATATCATGTCTAAGCTATTAGCTAACAGGCTATGTCAAGCAATAATATTTTCTAAGGTGTACGTGACAAGGCAATTACCGATGAAGATGTGTGTGAGCCGGCAAGTAAGTGTATGTGGTACATACGCATCATCGATAATGGTGCTAGTGTCCTAATCACAAGATATCAACACTAGAATATGAAGCATAATATAAGCATGCGATGCGGAGCGAACCACAATAATGAGCGGGAGCTGAACACTAGACGCAAAGATAACTAATCTGCATTAACCTAATATAAGTCCTATAATAATGCCTTTTGAAATAACACGAATCGCGATGTTTTGAAAATAAGGGCTACGGTGTTTTTAAGAAAAGATACGTCTTTTGGAATAACCGTAGAATCCCTTGACCTGTTTTTTTTTTAAAATACCCACGATTCGTAAGCTTTTGAAATAGGTAGGAGTCGAATCTAATCTAACAACTAAACTAAACTAAATGGCTAAGCTAACAAGCGGGACTACAGGTAAGGAAACCGCCTAACCTCTGAGTCGATACGTATACATACCTATATATATATATATATTAGTCGGTGATCCCGCCTCAATAATATCATATCAGATACCATATCTATAATCAGACATCCCAAGTCAAGAGTGCGGATCAATCATCAAAATTTGGCTCGTACGTAAATCCGTCGTACGGCATCCCCAAATCTGGGTACGGGTCAATATCATATTCATCACCCTATTCATCTAGTATCCTCTTTATCCAAGATCATAGTCCAGGGTACTGACCTATGTCTAGTACAATACTAATATGATCAATATAGTCATGATCTGACTACTGATCGACAGTCTCGTACAAACCGATATCATCAGCACATATCATCATCAAGGGGTATACATCGCCCAATACGGCCTAGTATCAATATCCTTGCATATCATATCTCATATCACGATCACATGTCGACCATTTTATTTATAACACTATTCACCCGTATCGTCGTCCCAAGATCCGCTATAACACCAGGACGTACCTCAAGTACGAATCCTGCCATATCACCGATATCACAACCACAAAACAAATCTCATCGACTTAGCTCAATCCCAAGTATCATCCTCAAATCCGTATGTGACCATATAGTCCCATACCCATGTGAACACATAACTATAAAGAATCCCATGAGCACATATAAATAGGAATGTATGCAAGTATGTATGTGTGTATGTGTAGTGCAACACTACCCTAGGGTTCGCAATACTAAAATAATCCAACACACCAATATCCATCCTAAACATCGTTATTAATCCCAAATAATATATAATAATTGTTGGTGTGTATACGCATCCGTATACACCACCACGGACTGCGGGGGTGCTATACGCCATCCACCCGACTTCTCCTCGTAGATAATCTACTCACCTGGTCCTCGCTCGCCGGTGCCGACGTCGCCACGCGCTTGCTTGTCGTCTCGATGTCCACATGGGGTACCTACATATCATAACGCACCATATCGCATTAAAATCCGACTCATGACCAAAACGACGCACGAATCCCACATAGGTCAAAACCTATGGTTGCTTTCACAAATCAACCTAAAAACCCTCGACGTCGGCGTACAAACGCCAAACCATCGAGAAAAACCCAAACACACTCATTTGTACAATCACAAGCACTAATTATAATATAAAATAGCTTAAAATTCACAAAAACCCCAAATTCACTTAAAAAGCCATTTTTCCGAAAATCTAGTAAGCAAATATTACCCGTTTTAGTACAAAACCCGACGTTTAAACAAATCTAATGGCCATAATACTTATTAAACATCTTAAATAAGTCATAAAAACAATTTCCTGAATTTAATCTCATTTAATTCCATTAACCCCAAAATTCTAGTTTACAAAATACCCAAATTTTAACAATTTTATAGCAAAATGCACAACAACAATTTAGGTTGGATTTGCAAGATCTAAGTTGCTAAACAACAAATTAAGATGTTAATAATGTGATAAAAACCCTAACCATAATTTAATCTCACCTATATATGCATTTCATAAAAACCTAGTTTACATAAAAAGCTTATTTATTGCAAATTTTAAATTAACAAATTGCAACTAGCAACTAGATTAGGTTTTACATTCATTAAGATGTTAAACTAAACATTGCATCCCTAATGATATAATAAAAACCCTAATTGAAATCACAACTCTTACTAGATTTTTCAAAACATTCAATTAATCCCAAACTATTAACTAATTATGCTTGATTTAAAGTATTCAAACAACAATTAGCCATAAGGTTAAGAATTTACCCCACAATCATCTTGAGATCTAGCACAAATCTAGCCTTCCAAACATTCTTCCCTTCACCAAGATCCATACTGGAATGGTCAAGTATAAATGGATAGGGATTCGATTTTGATTTTGTGGAATTTTTGATGATTTTTGATGGAATTTTGAAGAGAAAAGAGAAGAAGAAATATGGTGGGGCTGAAAAAGAGGGGGGGCTCGGTCAAGTGCAGGTGGGGGAAGTGTGGGGGGTGTGTGAGGTGGGGAAAAGTCAAGTGGGGAAGGTTCAAGTCAACAAAAAAGTCAAAAGTCCATACTCATTTATCTATTTCTTTTTATTTCCCTTTTCTTTTCATTTATTTTGCTTCTCTCATTTTTTTTAGGAACTTGAGTAATTGGCTACCATGGGCTAAGCCAAGGAGGGGAAATTGGGTTTGTGTGGGTGAGGGAAAAATAATAAATGATATACCCCAATTTCCATTAACACTAAATTCATCGGAAAAAGCCTTTTTTTTCGATATTTTATAAACCGTTTTGGTAAACGATTTCATTTCAAAAACCACATGATAAAATTTTATTTAATGTGTCATGATGCACAAAATTTGTTTTAACTCATTCCAATTTGTAATTTTCCCTAATTAAATGTATTAGTGACGGCTTAAAATAATAATAAAATAATTTTTTTCAGAAAATTTGAAATTTCACCAGTGGGTCAATAAACACCAAATACCAGCAATTACATAGCTAGAATATGTATATTTAATTTTTATAATAAGATATTTGTATTTTGACTTTTTACAGAAAACCCCCTTATTTTACCGATTTTCCGAAATTTCACCGAAACGATTTTCAAAACGTTACATGTATCTAGTAACTCCATCAACCAGACTTGTATATTTATTTCAGACTTAGAAAACCAGTTGTTATTATTTCGACCTTAGAGTCGCACGTTATATTATTATGGTTTTTCTTGATGATTTGAGTTTCCTTTGAGTTTTGATCCTCGCCCTTGCCGTTGTATATTATATTGCTTGCGTGGTTGTGACCGTCAATTGACGAAGAGCTAGCTCCCGTTTGGGGATGCCTTTATTTATATTATGCATGTTGTACCCCTTTGTGGCCAGTTTTTACAAAGGAAACTCTGCCGAAATTTTCAGAAAAGACATGAAAATTAAAAAACATGCATACTTCGGCTTATGTTATTAAAACCACTTGCTTCAAAATATGTTTTCTTCACTTCTTTTTAAAATGGTTTAGATTTCTGGGATTTTTGGGTTACTTGAAATAAATCGGGTCCTATAGGCTTCATATGATTCGAGTGTCAGTCACGTGCCATTTCGGGTCGTGACAAAAACCATAGATCTAGTCACCAGAATCCCTGATATTTTATCCATATCCTATGTGGAGAAACCACTTGTTACAACCACAGTAAATTACCGATTGTAGTATAGGAAGATCTCTCCCTATCAAGTGCATGTCATCTAAATACCTGGACATCACACTCTACTGCCTTCTTACCAGATCCATTTCCTATTCTGATGAAGTCAAAACCTATGACTGTCACATCAAAAATAGATGATCTATTTCCGCTATACCTGCTTTAGTCTATAAATAGACATAAGATACTTGCCCCTATGCTTCCGCTGCTCCCACTGACTACAACAACCTTCTGGCAGAGTCATATACACGTGCACTTTCTAAAACTAATTTAGAACGACGTTATACTCATCCTCCTGCCAGGTCTCATAGTCTAGAACAATAGCAATGGAAAGTCTGGGTAAACAAGAACCTCCCTATCACCGTCTTTGAGGATACCGAAGTACTTCTCGAGTGCCTGAGGTTACCCACCAAATCTACGGAGTAGCTAATGGATCGTCGAAACCATTTGAATCCTTAGGTTCTATTAAATTTTCAGTAATCGTTTGTGGTTCTGGAATCACTTCCAGTTCTACCATACTCTCACTAACGTTTTCTGATAAGAATCCATTTTACTAAAACTGGTGGTGAGTCAAGATCAATATAACTATTGATCTTCCTGATAGTAGAAAGTTAACCCTCACCAAAACCCGGGATAACCCACAAACTGCAATTACAGAAATGTGCCTAGAGTTTATCCGAATTTTTATTTTAAAGTATCAGCCGGACAACTCCATATACCTTAATATCGCTAAGATATGAATTGATTCTATATTCCATATAAAAACAAATGCACTAATTTAATTGGAACCAGATTCAAAATCATGCAGCTGTTTCCAATGCATATCAACCAAATGGAAGGAGGCCAAGCAGCATTACTCATCAAGGAATGCATCCAGGTATGAGTAACCTAAAAGAGAAGCAAGTTCTCGAAACTATTATTTACAACGAAATACCAAATACAAGTATCTACATTTTCGATCACCTTGAAGAATCCTGATACTTACAACAAATGGTTCTTTACTTTATTTTTATACCTTTAACTTCTCAAAACTTGGACCCTGCATTTCAACGAAATACTTGTCTAAAACTAGAGAAGTCAAAAGTAAAGAGAATATTGTACGAGTACCAACTCATTGTCTTACAACATATGGTTCTCTACTTCATTCATATACCTATAACTTCTCAAAATCCGGACTTAGTATTTCAAAAAAATACTTGTCTAGAACTGAAGAAGTCATGAGTAAACAGAATATAGTACGAGTACCAACCCCTTTGTCCTAATGGACATCGGACAATATATCATACTTTGTATAAGTCCCCTGAGTTCAATAACTCAAACCCTGTGCGTCTTAGGTTGAAAAACTGTACTATGGTTAAGAAGAATTACACCGTTGTTGAATGCACCTTACCTAACCATCAACTGATATAGGTAAATTTCATAGATATAATATAAAAAAGTTATATCTCACTTTATAAAATAAACGTACAGATATATCAGTTTGAAATTGGTGCAAAACAACGGATATTCAAAACCAAATATTTTCTGTCCGGCAAAACCCAGGTGATTTCCTCAAATATCACCAATTACAAAGAATTCTGATATGATGAGGATCTAATCACCTAATTCCCAATATCTTACTCCCACTTACCATCTGTAACGCTATACAGATGTGAGAATCAAATCTGGTAAATATATACCTTGGAGTTAGAATCTAATTGGGAAAATAGTTTTCACTTAACATCGCACAGTAAATCTGAAACATGAAAATGTTTCGAAGGGGTAACCTGGTATTCCTAGTAATTCCTCTTCCACTATCCTGATTCATTACAGTAACCGTATACTTCCTTGCCCTCACTCCAATCCCTTTATATGTCTTTACTTATTACCTTCTGTACACCATACTTAGGCTAATTGATTTTCTTCCTTCCCTACCCTTCGACACCAGCCTAAGGTTTGAAAGAAGACTATCCAATAAGAGCAATAGGTGTACTCTCTTAATACCAGGAGCCGTCGTAACCTGAGAGAAGGTGAAGAGAAAAGACAACTGAATAATCCTATTCTATTTCTCCTGAACCAGAATCCATCCTCGAACTGGAACAAGTTCCTTTGAGTTCGTATGTAACTATATGATGGCATATCCAAGCTATATGGATTTTCGTAGTGATACGAAGTGTTCTGGAGAAATGCAAAAGTGGATATAGGAGTGGCAGGGGTATACGCGGTTTTGTCGTGAATGATAGTAGACGCAATTTCCTTTGCCCTTACTCTAATCCCTTTATATGTCTTTACTTATTACCTTCTGTATACCAGACATAGGCTAATTGGTTTTCTTCCTTCTCCACCTTTTGGCACCTGCCTATGGATTGGAAGAAGAATATCCAATAAGCACAATAGGTGTACACTCCTAATCATAGGAGCTCACGCAACCTGAGAGAAAGTAAAGGGAAAAGACAACCGAATAATCCTTTTCAATTTCTTCAGAACCATAATCCATCCTCAAACTGGAACAAGTTCTTTCGAGTTCGTATATAACTATATGATGGAATATCCAAGCTATATGGATTTTGTAGTGATACGAAGTGTTCTGGAGAAATGCAAAAGGGATGTAGGATTAGCAATGATATATGCGACCCCGTGACAATCCAAAATCCAAAGTGTTTTAAGAAGGTTCGGTTAACTTGGTTCATGAGTTTTAGTCTAGGGTCGGGCCATGGTCGCTGACAGAGAGAGAGAGAGAGAGAGAGAGAGAGAGAAAAGAAACACTCAGCGTGCACTCTAACCTATATCAAAATGGTTAATCACTTTATCTAATCAGGATGGCTCCCACTGTTTCTTCGAATCCGCCTTCAAACCCTAAAAGGAGAATTAGTCGGGATCAACTAAAATCACCCGAAGAGTAAACCTACTTATCAGTGGAAATCGGGATCCAACTATCATCGCATGATAACTTAATGGAATCCACTCAAGTCACTACACTCCAGAAGGTATGTGGATGCCTGGAAAGTTTCCTGTTGTTAGTTATATGTATGCCCTAGGGGCCATTACTGTACATTGGATGTATATTGTAGTGGATGCTGGGACATATATAGGTAGGACTTTCTTGCTCGATATGATAGTACGCTATCTGGTTGCACTTTAACTTAACATGTATACTTTCTGTCTCTCTGATTACATGTTGATAAAGCCCTTAGGATGTGTACTCGACTTCCAGGACTATGATGTAGATCATACCAGTGGGGCCTGGGTAGTCCATGAGTACATCCTTGAAATGTTCCTAGTCGAGGGAATATCGAGACGGGGCATCGATATTCCAGAGTAGACTAGCGTATATCTTCTCGACCCATGCGATGGGCGATGGATGATCCCATATCCATTGGTGTTTGACATCAGAGATGGTATACGGGTGCTCAGTGGAGACTGGGTACACTGAACGGACTCGCCGAGAACTCCCAGATGGTATTATACCTCACGTCAGATGGCAGTTCTCTGGTGACACTGGTACAGCTTAGTCTGTTGACCCGAGATCGTCATAGAGTCTTGTGTGTCTCCCACTGTGCTTTTATTTCCACCCTACCACGGCTCTACTGAGTCGTGCAAACAGGTGGCTTTTGGGTACAGTCCCGATTCACATGGAGGCAATGAGCGATAGGAGGGGATTCATCTCTCCCGGTATTGGGGGTTGATGTTGTGCTATGCTCGACTGGCCATAACAGGAAATCCCTGGCCAGGGTTGCAGTGATATACTGGTAAGAGTTATCAGTAGTTTCATGAATGTTATGGACCTCAAGTCGGCATGACTTATCGAGCTACTGGGGTCTGACGTTTACCACCCCTAGGCGAGATATGCGACATATCAGACGAACAGACCGGACTGTACGGTAAGTGTTACTGGTTGGATTCACAGGAGTGTGAGCGGGCTTGCTCGTCGATCTTCTGATAGCTCAATACCCGGGTGGCCGTTACGTTTAGCAGACCGCTTGCGGCTTGTGGGTGTTTGATATGATCATCATCTGCTGCCGGCGTATTGACGAGTCTTTAGAGTCCTACACAGAGGTTTCCTGGCTCAAGCGAAACGAAATAGGAGCACATATGAGATATGTGCGGGACCGAGAATAATGTGTTTATGTGATACCGTATTCTATTCTCGCGATGAATGTATCGATTGGTTATATGCGATATAACCTAGTTATCGAATCAAGGATTGATTCGATAAGCCGATACATTTGATACTAGTCGGTTATATACGATATGACCGGATCGTTAAATCAAGTGTTGATTTAATGATTTAATGTATAATTATATATTTGATATATTACTTTGCATTAACTAGTATTGGTTTACTTTAAATGGATTTACTCACTTAGTTTGTGCACATTGCATATGTGATATATTTTGTGCACATGATTGTATCATGTTTGATGATACATGCAAGCTAGGGTTAGTGTAAAGAATTAGACCATGGTTAAGATTATGATTAGGGTTTTCTTTTTTCTTATTTATTTATTTATTTATTTTGGAAAAAGATGAGAAAAGAATGGTTGCTATTTTTGTTTGCTAGTTGAAGATTCTTGAAGCTTTGAATTAGTCCACCATTCTTGTCTCATCCTTAACCCTAACCATTCAAGTTAACCATGGTCCATTCTCTACAACTAACCAAGGGTTAGTAAATGATAAGTATTGATTTATTTATCATTTACTTAATACTTATCATATTCTTCTTCTTCTTCTTCATCTTCTTCAACATGAAGAAAGCTAGTGGCCATTAATGGCAACTAGTGAAATTGAGTGAGAAATCCAAATATAAAGTCTACCCACTTCCTATTTCTTCATCCTCTACCTCTTGCCAAGTTGTATAGGGTGTTTACTTCACAAGTTTTCAAAGCTTGGTGAAGTTGGAGCTTGTTCTTGTGATGCTTCGACGTAGATCATCTTCGGAATCGAACCGACGATCAAGCCCGCCCATTCTTCGATGATGCCAATGCTAGAGTCGTGAGTTCGATTTGGACAGCGGAGGGAGATCATCGTGGAGCTTAGGAAGTGGTGGACCGGATCTACAAAGGTTGTAGCCCCTTTCCTTTAGATACATTTCCATTTACTTTCTTGTTTCGCCTAGATATCTAGTAAACGATCCGTATTAGGGTTTGTAGGCACCCGTAAAATTTGATTTGTGCATGTTTGATCACTTGTGAGACTCCACTAGAGTGCCTAGGAACCCTACACCTGTATGTTTGAAACTCCCGATGTGGTTTTACCCTTAGGACCCAAGTGTCCTTGATGAATAATCAACAAATCAAAAGGTCCTGGTCAAGTTCAACCCGTCATTATCTTGATTGCATTTAACACCCCCCCCCCACACAACCCTTGATAAATACTCAACAAAGTCATACGACTGTCCTAACCAATCCACATGTCCATGCGACAAAAAAGCATTACAGAGCTACCGCACACAACGTCTCGGTGAATAGCAACGACAAATGTAGCACGAATACTAAGTAATACTAATCTGAAATGACGGAGGGCTACAGTTGGTTTTTGGCGAAAAATCTTTAACGTAATGAACTTGATATCGTTGAAGGAACCGAGTGGTTTTACAAATATATAGTGGCGCAAACTTTTGCTAAAGAGGTCACTCCCTGTGAACGGATCTTGGCTCTTTCTTCGTTCAATGAGGTGCAGGATATTCCTAACTGAATACCACGACGCAAAGCAAAAGAATCGACTATAGTGAAGTTATTACACTAACGTAAACTTTTGCTCAAGAGGTCACTCCCTGTGAAGGGATCTCGGCTCTTACCTCGTCGAATGAGGTGCTGGATATTCATAACCGAATACCACTATGCAAAACAAAAGAAAACGTCTGTAATGTCAGTTTTTAAAAAACTTGGTTCCAAAAACATCATATAGGTTTGTTTTCCTTGCATTGATCAGAATCAACGCAGTCCTATCAATTAAACATGTCACACCAGATAAAGGAACGAAAAATATAATGTACGTATATGCTATCCGCATTCGCCACTAGGCCTCGTTAGCTTACTTAACTAACGACAGAGCGGGGGCTGGACTAGCGCGGGTGCAAAACATATACAACATCTACTAGTATATATATAAATATATATAACATTCGTCCCAGACATGATATAAGGCAACATCAGAGAATCTCAGCCAACCAACACAGAGTGGTGGGTAAGCCTGGAGCTTCGGGTTTCACTTAAGCCGCAAATAAGAGCCGACGTTCCCTGTCGTGTGGATAGCTTGTGCAATGAAAACCTAGACCCTTACGAGTGTGGCAAGTTACCCGCCAATCTAAGAAGCGAGGCAACCCCAATCAACAACGTGAATGGGCCACCCAGCACTTCACGGAATCCGGTAACTTAGTCACCCCTCCATGGGTCAACCTATACCCCCTACGAGCGCGGCGAATAGCCCAACAATTCTAGAGTAAGGTCCCCTCCATCTCAACGTCATGAGATGCGGACCCGTTGCCCTCTAGGACCCGACTGTTCGTGCACCCTGCCTTGAGGTAATCCTCGTACAGAAAAGAAAAAATATATGTACAAGGGTGACATCGACCTCAACCCAGTCGGGACCCAAACAAATAATATACAATTGGCAGAGACGGCAGTCCACATGTCGGACGCTCGTCCCGCAATATCAAATGTATAAATGAATCTGAACTGTACAACTATCATTGCACCACTGGCTATTCACCTTGATAATCCAACCACAATCTCAGCACAACACAGAACATCAACGTGAATGTCATGTTCGCAAACCCGTCTAACAGAACATATAGCAGTTAGACGAGTTATACCGCTTTAATGATATTCATGATCGCAAATAGTAATGTATGCACTGAAAACTAATCTCGCTGGCCATAATTTGGCATTTGGGGCTCGTGTTTTGTGTGTGTTCTAGTTACTACATAAATAGCTTTCTGCAATTGTTTAAAAAGAATTTTGAAGACTAGAAAAATTCGACAGAAACTGAAATATTCGGGGTATTGTTTCGGAGTTGTTTCTGTTAGTGATATATGCCCTAGAAGACATTATTGTATCATAATAGTCTGTATATTACTTAATGGATGCTTGGGATATTCACAGTTGTATTAACAGTCTTGCTCAAAATGGTAGTATGCTACCTAGTTTGTTTCTACCTCAATATGTGCTTGTGTTTTTTTTAGCATTGTAATACCCCAGGTGGAGTTGGGGATGAATACCACCTACCCCGTGAGAAGTGAGATGTTATCCGGTATCGAGGTGGGGATGTAACCGATACGGATACATACGTGGGGACCCACTGTAGAACAATGGGGAGTATCAAATTCCATTCCGAAAGAGGGTACGATCTGAACTATAAATGGAATGATACCACTCCTATAACACAGAGGCGCCTTTTGGATGAATCGGAACTCCGGAGTTTGAAGAACTCCGTACTTAAGCATGCTTGAGCCAGAGAAATTCTCGGATGGGAGACCTACTGGGAAGTAGCCCCTTTCTTGAGTCCGGTTCATTCAAAGGGACAAAACCGTGTGGTTTCGGCCATAGCGGACAATACCATCTTTGTTTGGGGGTGGATCGTGACAAATATTATATCAGAGCCGGTCCCTCAAAAGTTGGTCTATGGTTCGAGGACGAACCATTGTTCTAAGTGGGGGGGAATGTAATACCCCAGGTAGAGTTGGGTATGAATACCACCAACTCCTTGAGAATTGAGATGTTATCCGGTATCGAGGTAGGGATGTAACCGATACAGATATACATGGGGGGACCCACTGTAGAACAATGGAGAGTATCGACTTCCATTCCGAAAGAGGGCACGATCTGAACTATAAATGGAATGATACCACTCCTAAAACACAGAGACGCCTTTTGGATGAATCGGAACTCCGGAGTTTGAAGAATCCGTAGTTAAGCATGCTTGAGCTAGAGAAATTCTGGGATGGGTGACCTACTGGGAAGTAGCCCCTTTCTTTAGTTCGGTTCATTCAAAGGGACAAAACCGTGCCGTCTCGGCAAGAGCAGACAATACCATCTGTGTTTAGGGGTGGGTCGTAACAAAGTTGGTATCAGAGCGATATGTTTTACCTTTCTGAGTGTAGGATGACCCTTGGTAGATGGAGTAGGTGATTTAAGCAGAGTGACGTAGCGTGTGTATATTTCGCGGCATACTTACGATACGGTACTCCACCTATGTGACCTTAGGATATATGATTGCTTGTACTTCCTTCCTTGATTCCATATGTTCTCTTGTTTCAATCACAATGCTCCTATCGATCCTGTTTCTTATTCCAGCCACTATGCCGCCGAAGACTACGAGGGACAGAGGGCTATCGCTAGAAATGAGATTAGAGCAGGCTCGTTTGAGACGAGGATTGATCAGGGCGGTACGCCTACCTATAGGGACAGATTGGTCCGCCTTTTTCTAGGCCGGATAGTTAGGCTGGAGTCGAGTATTTAGGACTTATGACAGACGATTGGATTGTTAGTTGAGGCTAGCCAAGCTCTGAGAGCCGATGATGTCCCTCTTACTGCGGGGACTGTGATTGTACCTACTGCTCAGACAGCTGTTCCTACTGTTACCAATAATATTTCCATATCCTTACAGGAGTTTTCGATGCTGAAGCCTCCAGTTTTTACCGGCACAGATGTAGCGGAGGATCCGCAGACATTCCTCGACAGGATGGCTAGAATTTGTCGTTCACTGGTGTAGGGTTCCTAGGCACTCTAATGGAGTCTCACAAGTCATCAAACATGGCCAATTAATTTTTTTTAAAATTTTACAAGTGCCTACAAACCCTAATACGGATCGTTAACTAGATATATAGGCTATGCGATGCAAGTTAACAACTTTTAACTAAAGGAAAGAAGCTACAACCTTTGTAGATCCGGTCCTCCACGTCCTAAGCTCCGTGATGAGGTCCCTCCGCTGTCCAAATCAAATCCATGACTCTAGCATCGGCTTCATCGGAGAAATGGGCGGGCTTGGTCGTCGGTTCGATGCCGAAGATGATCTACGTCGAGGCATCGCTAGATCATGCTCCAACTTCACCAAGTCAAGAAAACTTGTGAAGGAAACACCCTATACTACTTGGTAAGAGGTAGAGGATGAAGAAATAGGAAGTGGGTAGACTTTAGATTTGGATTTCTCACACTTTTTCATCAATCACCATTGATGTAGCAAGCTTCTTTTCATGGAAGAAGAAGATGAAGAAGAAGAAGAAGATATGATAAGTTATTATTAAAAGGAAAATAAAAGGAATACTTATCATAACTTCAACCATGGTTTAGTGTAGAGATTTAACTAAGGTTAGATGAGTGGTTAGGGCTAGAGAAGAGACAAGAATGGTGGATTTGTTCAAAGCTTCAAGAAGCTTCAAGGAAAAAACAAAACTAGCAACCATTCTTTTCTCTTTATCTTTTCAAATGAAATAAATAAAATAAATAAATAGATAAATTAATAAGTGAATGAAAAGAAACCCTAATCACTAACTAACCATGGTTTAATTCTTTACACAAACCCATGCTAGAATGTATCATCAAACATGATACAATCATGTGCACAAAAATATATCACATATACAATGTGCATTTCAAGTGAGTAAATCCATTTAAAGTGAACCAATACTAGTTAATGAAAAGTAATATATCAAATATATAATTATACATTAAATTATTAAATCAACACTTGATTCAATGATCCGGTTATGTCGCATATAACCGGCTAGTATCCAATGTATCGGCTTATCGAATCGATCCTTGATTCGATAACTAGGTTATATCGCATATAACCAATCAATACATTCATCGCGAGAATGGAACACGGTATCACATACACGAATTATTCTCGGTCCCGCACATATCTCATATGCGCTCTTATTTCGTTTCGCTTGAGCCAGGAAACCTCTGTGTAGGACTCTAAAGACTCGTCAATACGCCGGCAGCAGATGATGATCATATCAAACACCCACAAGCCGCAAGCGGTCTGCTAAACGTAACGGCCACCCGGGTATTGAGCGATTAGAAGATCGACGAGCAAGCCCGCTCACACTCCTGTGAATCCAACCAGTAACACTTACCGTACAGTCCGGTCTGTTCGTCTGATATGTCGCATATCTCGCCTAGGGGTGGTAAACGTCAGACCCCAGTAGCTCGATAAGTCATGCCGACTTGAGGTCCATAACATTCATGAAACTACTGATAACTCTTACCAGTATATCACTGCAACCCTGGCCAGGGATTTCCTGTTATGGCCAGTCGTACATTGAGCAACATCAACCCCCAATTCCGGGAGAGACGAATCCCCTCCTATCGCTCATTGCCTCCATGTGAATCGGGACTGTACCCAAAAACCACCTGTTTGCACGACTCAGTAGAGCCGTGGTAGGGTGGAAATCAAAGCACAGTGGGAGACACACAAGACTCTATGACGACCTCGGGTCAATAGACTAAGCTGTACCAGTGTCACCAGAGAACTGCCATCTGACGTGAGGTATAATACCATCTGGGAGTTCTCGGCGAGTCCGTTCAGTGTACCCAGTCTCCACTGAGCACCCGCATACCATCTGTGATGTCAAACACCAATGGATATGGGATCATCCATCGCCCATCGCATGGGTCGAGAAGATATACGCTAGTCTACTCTGGAATATCGATGCCCCGTCTCGATATTCCCTCGACTAGGAACATTGAAGGATGTACTCATGGACTATCCAGGCCCCACTAGTATGATCTACATCACAGTCCTGAAAGTCGAGTACACATCCTAAGGGCTTTATCAACATGTAACAGAGAGACAGAAAGTATACACGTTAAGATAAAGAGCAACCAGATAGCGTACTATCATGTCGAGCAAGAAAGTCCTACCTATATATGTCCCAGCATCCACTATAATATACATCCAATGTACAGTAATGGCCTCTAGGGCATACATATAACTAACAATCTCCCACTTGCACTAGGGCCATCTGTAGCAGTGGTTGCAGTATCACATACTCAACCATCCCCTAAAAGTCTCTCTTTGGGAAAAGGCCTTCGTGAGTGGATCCGCCGTGTTGTCCTCTGAGTCTACTCTCCTAACCTTGATCACCCTGGAGATCAACTATCTCCATGATCAGGTGATGCAGCCTCAGAATATGTCTTGGTCACTGATGGGACCAGGGTTCCAGGGCCAAAGCCACAGTTCCATTGTCACACAATGGTAGGAACCTAGTTCATCCTATGAACCAATATACACCCAAACTGCCTCTTTGGTAGTATCTTTAATAGCGATGTTACCAGCCTTTATCTTCTAGTTTGTCACGGTATCTAGCTTGGAAATCTTCCAACATACTGTCCCTTTACCGAGGGTAAAGACAATGCCTGTGACTGACATTCAGTCGTCTTTATCACCCTGGAACCCTTCCAGCGATTCTCCCCAGGATCGATTGATACCATCTCACTACATTTAGTGAGAATCCTAGTATCTAATTACATCTATCTCATAGATGAAAACTCAGGATTTTAGGAGGTATCACTTTGATCCTATTGGAGAATCTATGTGATAACAGGAGATCGACCGATCGTAGCATAGGAAACTCTTTTCCTATCAAGAGTATGTTGTCCACGTACAATACGAGGATAACTACCTTACTCTCTACTACCGTTTTGTATATACAAGGTTCATCTACCATTTTGATGAAGTCAAATACTTTGACTACCACATCAAAACAGATGTTCCAACTCCGCGATGCCTGCATCATCACATAAAACATCTTGCATACGTTTCCGCTGCTCCCACTGTTTACGTAGCCCTCTGGCTGTGTTCTTATAGACATTTTCTTCTAAATCATTATTTAGAAAATTAGTCATGGCACCCAACCACCAGATATCGTAGTCATGGTATGTAGCCGTGGCAAGTAGGATCTGGATGGACTTAAGCATAGTCCCTGGAAAAGGTTTCATCATTATTCGTGCCTGGTCGATGACGAAAACCTTTAACAAGTCTAGCTTTGAAAGTCTCAACTTGTCCATCTACACCAAGTAATCTTCTCAAGATATACTTGCTCCTGATGGGGATTTAACCCTTCAGATATAGCAACCAAAGTCCATACTTTGTTGGTGTATAAGGATTCCATCTCAGATCACTAAGCATCCAACCATTCTTACAGAGTCCCACTCTTGATGGCCTGCTCGAAACTGGTTGGGTCATCATCTCATGATGCAATCCTCGCTCCCACTGTCATTGAGAAACCGAGGTATCTCTCAGGCAGGCGAGGAACCCTACCAGATCGGCGGAGAGGCTGAGGTTCGTCGGGGACTATAAAATCCTTTGGTTCTGTCAAATCTTCAGCTGTTGTTTCGAATAGCTGGAACCTTTCCAGTTCTACAGAACTGACCTTACCTCGATCTTGTCCGGATTTTGCTTTTGACATAGGCCGGACAATCCCAAATCTTAACTTACTTAAGAGATAGGATCTTCCCACACCATATCTTATATGGAGTGGTAGGCACTGATTTGATTCGAACCTAATTCAATAGGTATGCAGCTTCTCAAGCGCATAACTCCCAAAAGGAAATAGGTAACTCAGTAATACTCATCACAGAGCACACGATATCTAATATTGTGTAATTGCTCCGTCCCGATACACCGTTGTGTTGTGGTGTATTCAGAGGAGTAATACTGAGAGAGAATCTCATTTTCCTTTAGAATAGTCCAAGGATTCCATGCACAAGTATTCTCCTCCCTGATCTCATCATAGGACATAATACTTATACCCGTATATTGGTTCTCTACTTCCTACTTATATTCTGTGAATACCTCAAAAGGTTCGGACTTATATTTCAACAGGAATATATGACTGAATCTTGAGAGATTATCAGAGAATATAATGAAGTATAAAGAACCAGTCCTGGCATGTGTAGACAGGAGACCTTACATGCATCATCATGCATCAGTCCCAAGAGTTTACTAACTCTTTCTCAGTTTCCAGTAAACAGAGCTGGTGTCATTATATCTTTGTGACATGACTGGCAAGTTTCACAAGATGTAAATTCAAACTGATTTAAATATGCATCTAAATGTAACTTCAGCTAGTCGGGTCGCATTGATATGACCTAGTCTACAAAACCTCAAGAAGAATTCGTTCATTTCTGAACTCTTCCTCTTGTGTGTGTTCTGAATACTAAGAACTGTAGTTTGATTTAGAACGTCAATGCTTTTAGATAACGTGCCTGAACCGATCAACTTTTGATATAGGAAATGTTCAAAACATTATCCATCAATACAAAATTTTATCATTTCTTTACTAATAAAGAGACTGATATGATTTTGTATATCAGGTTCGGTATCTAATAGCATTTGTTCAGAATCAATGTATTGGTAATACAGGGTGACAGTGACCAACAGACTTGGCTGCAACACTTGCCCCGTTTTCTGCCTCATGAAACTTATCACCCGTTCTTATTTTTTCTACCCTTTTATAGCCCTATGTAACAGATTACATATCTGGGATCCTGATCCGGTATCAGATACCCAGGATGCGGAGGATACTGAGAAACAGTTCTTTGTAATGAACACACCCGAAGATGATGCATCATATGCACTTTCTTCGTTTGGGCGGCATAGGAATTCTGGTATTCCCCTATTTCCTGCTCTGTATTATAACAATTATAAGTTGGAGCGGGACCAACGTTCCCCAGCTCAGTATAACAAGCGGGTTCGGTCAATACATCCATTTTATTATCTTGATTAAGGCGTGATATGGTCGCTACCAGGAGAGAGAGAGAAGAAAACACTCTGCGTGCGCTCTTGCAATATTAGATTGGTTATATATTTTATCTCATCAGGATGGCTCCCACTGATTTTATCAAATCTTCCTTCAAACCTTAAAAGGAAAGACTAGCCTGGATTAATTACACTCTACAAGTTCGCCAATCTTTCAGCCAGGCCAGTGTTGGTACTTTGAGGGAGGTTCCCCGTGCTTTCGCACGGACCTAATTACAGTAAATCTCGTTTTCCCAGAGGCGTAACCCCGTTGACACCTTTCTAGACACCTACTTGATCGGCTAATTGCAAAGTGCAAAACTCTCCCAGGAGTAACAATTACTCGCAGTGGGTATCGGGATCCAACTATCACATAGAAGGTATGCAATCTCATTGCAAATTTCAACACTTGAAACTCCCGATAATGGTTTTTACCCCTAGCACTTATGACCTTAACTAAGGTCAACAAATCATAAGTACTAGTCAAGTTCTACCCGTCATTTCGTGATTAATTAGACCCACCCACATGACCCTTAACTAAGGTCAACAAAGTCACGCGACTGTCCTAACTAATCGCATCATATGCGGTGTAGGAAGACATCACTTAGCTACCGTACACTGTGCCTTGACTATGGTCAACAAACACAGCACGAATACTAAGTACTCTACTTCCTAAAATGACGGAGGGTTGAGAATGGTTTTTATGAAAACCTTCAACTCTTTGAACTTGATTTCGTTATGGAATCAAATGGTTTTTAAATGGAATGTTTTTGAGGCATTTCTAGTTTTGCTAAAGGGGTCACTCCCGGTGAAGGGATCGTCGGCCCTTTCCTCGTCGAATGAGGTGCGGGATATATCATATATATCACTGTGCAAAGCGGAAACCATAGAAGCGATCAAAGACAAACCGAGGGTTGTAGCATCTGCCAGTTATTGCTAAAGGAGTCACTCCCGGTGAAGGGATCTCGGTCCTTTCCTCATCGAATAAGGTGCAGGATGTTCTATAATGAACACCGCGATGCAAAGCAAGAACTGTAGCTACCTGTTTTTATTTTGAAATTCGGTTCCACAACATCAATTAGGTTTATTTTCTTTCATTAATCTCATTAATGAATATCCCATCATTAAGGTCCACCTAAACATCACAGATAAATATAACGTACGCTTATGCCATCCGCATTCGCCTCGATGTCCCGTCTGCACCGTTAGGTTAGGTAACTAACGGCAGAGCGGGGCAGGGCTAGCGCGGGTGTAAAACATAAGCAACGTTTATATAATATATCATATATACTATATATAATATCTGTCACAGAACATCACATGATCACATCACAGATAAATCACAGCAGAAGATACATATGAAATATTGGATATACTAGGACGTCCGTGTTTTCAATACGAGCCAGTATAAAACAAGGATTCCACGGTCGTGATGAATAGCCAATCCCACACCCCTAGACCCCTACGAGAGCGGCAAGTAACCCTACCAATTCTAGAGTCAGGAGGCCCGGACTCGACTCCTCGAGTTGGTCTCCCTCTGGACCCTAGAACCCGGTTACTTGTGCCCTCCTCCTTGGGTCTATCCTAGTGCAGAAAAGTAAATAATATACAATAGGTGACATCTTCCGCAACCTGGAAGTGCCCCAATAAAAGAATATTACATACAAGTTTTTACATTAATGAAAATGGAAAAACACTCATCTCATATAAAAAACCCCCGGCTATTCAAACACGACGATCCAATATAACATATCCAGCAACACATAACATCACATGTCATCAACGTAAGTAAATATGCGCATCCCAATTATCGTTGACATATAGCAACGAAATCGGCGATATCACATATTACACTTACGGTCACAGAAAAGAAAGTGTAAAACTACAACAGTTGGAATCCGCAACCTCTTTAGACATCGCATGCCTAATCAAATGAATTCCTTAGACATCGCATGCCTAACAATTATAAACCCCGCATTTTAGTCTCAAAATCGAAAACACTTTTCAATATAAAAGTCGGGCAATTCAACAGGATTCCCGACATTCAGATCGAATGCTCGTCGCAAACTTTAGTAGGCGGCCGCACCCCCGATACTGTCGACGAAGTGCACTAAGGCGGAACACCGCTGCCGCGAGCACCCGAACGGATGCTTTCGGCGACAGGGTTCTCCTACAGTCACTTGGTCGGGGCAATGGAGTGAGGCTGTCTATTAAGTTTACCCGGCGAGTATCCGCGTACGCTACGTGATTGCGACGGACTTTTGATCACATCAAAATTCCGTGGCAACCGATCAAGTGAGACTAAACTACTAGATTTATAACATTCATTCAGTTATCTCATAACTACTTGTGAATTCCAAATGTTGTATCACATTCCGGATAAGACAGAAAATGTTAAACTTTCCGATCGAACAATCGAACACCCAAGTTTTCCCGATACAGTCCAACACATGAAATAAGTCTAAAGATATTCAGTTCGTGCCTCAGTACCAACGGTCCAGCCGTAGAAGGGTCAAGCCAACGCCTCATATGTGGCACGCCGTACTGCCCCAAACCCGAAGGTTCAAAGGGCAGTTCAAGACGGTCACATAATCGAGTTAAGGTTTGTTGTCTTTTAGAGGGACCATCACGTTACTTGCACTACTTAGAACGTCTTTAAACCTCGGAAAAATCCAACACTTAGAAATTTTCTGGCAGGGGAAAAATTGGGTATCTACATCCGGTCGAACTTTTTAACATATTCAAAAAATTACCCGGAAAGCCACATAGACAAAGTTAGACAATCCGATCGAAGCACCGAGTCCCCAATACAACCCAGAAAATTCAACTCTTGAATAAATATTAAAAAATCCCAGAAAATCCAACACCAGAAAATAGGAATTACTGTGCAAAATTTATTGGGTAATGGGACCATATGGCCGCGGAACCGCGGCAGAAGCCATGCTTCTGCCGCTGTTCCACGGCGGTTTAGATGAGTTAGGTCCTCGTTTTGCACCATAATTTTTAGGTCTTCCTGCTGAATTTTTTAGGAATTTTTAATATGGAAAAAACCCATTTTTTCAAAAAAGTCCAGAGAGCAAATTACGATTAGGGTTTCGGGACAATCGGACATCTAATTCCGTCTAAGCATCGCCTAAGGCTCTAGCTAGGCTCTAATACCACTGTAGGGTTCCTAGGCACTCTAATGGAGTCTCACAAGTCATCAAACATGGCCAATTAAAATTTTACAAGTGCCTACAAACCCTAATACGGATCGTTAACTAGATATATAGGCTATGCGATGCAAGTTAACAACTTTTAACTAAAGGAAAGAAGCTACAACCTTTGTAGATCCGGTCCTCCACGTCCTAGGCTCCGTGATGAGGTCCCTCCGCTGTCCAAATCAAATCCATGACTCTAGCATTGGCTTCATCGGAGAAATGGGCGGGCGTGGTCGTCGGTTCGATGCCGAAGATGATCTACGTCGAGGCATCGCTAGACCAAGCTCCAACTTCACCAAGTCAAGAAAACTTATGAAGGAAACATCCTATACTACTTGGCAAGAGGTAGAGGATGAAGAAATAGGAAGTGGGTAGACTTTAGATTTGGATTTCTCATACTTTTTCATCAATCACCATTGATGTAGCAAGCTTCTTTTCATGGAAGAAGAAGATGAAGAAGAAGAAGAAGATATGATAAGTTATTATTAAAAGGAAAATAAAAGGAATACTTATCATAACTTCAACCATGGTTTAGTGTAGAGATTTAACTAAGGTTAGATGAGTGGTTAGGGTTAGAGAAGAGAAAAGAATGGTGGACTTGTTCAAAGCTTCAAGAAGCTTCAAGGAAAAAACAGAACTAGCAACCATTCTTTTCTCTTTATCTTTTCAAATGAAATAAATAAAATAAATAAATAGATAAATGAATAAGTGAATGAAAAGAAACCCTAATCACTAACTAACCATGGTTTAATTCTTTACACAAACCCATGCTAGAATGTATCATCAAACATGATACAATCATGTGCACAAAAATATATCACATATACAATGTGCATTTCAAGTGAGTAAATCCATTTAAAGTGAACCAATACTAGTTAATGCAAAGTAATATATCAAATATATAATTATACATTAAATCATTAAATCAACACTTGATTCAATGATCCGGTTATGTCGCATATAACCGGCTAGTATCCAATGTATCGGCTTATCGAAACGATCCTTGATTCGATAACTAGGTTATATCGCATATAACCAATCAATACATTCATCGCGAGAATGGAACACGGTATCACATACACGAATTATTCTCGGTCCCGCACATATCTCATATGCGCTCCTATTTCGTTTCGCTTGAGCCAGGAAACCCTTGTGTAGGACTCTAAAGACTCGTCAATACGCCGGCAGCAGATGATGATCATATCAAACACCCACAAGCCGCAAGCGGTCTGCTAAACGTAACGGCCACCCGGGTATTGAGCGATCATAAGATCGACGAGCAAGCCCGCTCACACTCCTGTGAATCCAACCAGTAACACTTACCGTACAGCCCGGTCTGTTCGTCTGATATGTCGCATATCTCGCCTAAGGGTGGTAAACGTCAGACCCCAGTAGCTCGATAAGTCATGCCGACTTGAGGTCCATAACATTCGTGAAACTACTGATAACTCTTACCAGTATATCACTGCAACCCTGGCCAGGGATTTCCTGTTATGGCCAGTCGTACATTGCGCAACATCAACCCCCAATACCGGGAGAGACGAATCCCCTCCTATCGCTCATTGCCTCCATGTGAATCGGGACTGTACCCAAAAACCACCTGTTTGCATGACTCTGTAGAGCCATGGTAGGGTGGAAATCAAAGCACAGTGGGAGACACACAAGACTCTATGACGACCTCGGGTCAACAGACTAAGCTGTACCAGTGTCACCAGAGAACTGCCATCTGACGTAAGGTATAATACCATCTGGGAGTTCTCGGAGAGTCCGTTCAATGTACCCAGTCTCCACTGAGCACCCGCATACCATCTGCGATGTCAAACACCAATGGATATGGGATCATCCATCGCCCATCGCATGGGTCGAGAAGATATACGCTAGTCTACTCTGGAATATTGATGCCCCGTCTCGATATTCCCTCGACTAGGAACATTGAAGGATGTACTCATGGACTATCCAGGCCCCACTAGTATGATCTACATCACGGTCCTGGAAGTCGAGTACACATCCTAAGGGCTTTATCAACATGTAACAGAGAGACAGAAAGTATACACGTTAAGATAAAGACCAACCAGATAGCGTACTATCATGTCGAGCAAGAAAGTGCAACCTATATATGTCCCAGCATCCACTATAATATACATCCAATGTACAGTAATGGCCTCTAGGGCATACATATAACTAACAACTGGGATGTTTTGACGAGAGATGGGTTAAGCTTGTGAGTTTTCGTCTAGAGGGTCTGGCTCAGACGTGGTGCAAGTCGGTTGAGAGAGGTCGAGCTGCAGATCTACCTCCTATGACTTGGGATGAGTTCACAGCTGTATTTCTTGCTCGTTTCCTTCCAAAGAGCGTTTGAGATGACTGAGCTTGTAGTTTTGAGTCCTTACGCAAGACTCCAGGGATGACAGTGTTCGAGTACGAAATTCAGTTTACTTAGAGGTCTGATATGCTCCTTACCTGGTGGACACTGAAGAGAAATGCATAAAGTGGTTTGTGCGGGGACTTGACACGCAGTTATTTCTTGCCATCAGCACCCAGCATTTTGACACTTACGCCGCTGCTATAGACGCGACCTTACTGTTAGGGGAGCGCATTTATGAGACTTCGGCCGTTTCTGGACCAAAGCAGATTTGTACCTGTATGCCAGCTCAGAGGTGGTTAGGTAGACGCCGTAATAGGTTCTTCCCGGGAGACGTTGGTAGACCGAGGCAGAGGACAACCAGCTACTAGTGGGGGACAGGCCAAGTGTTCTCTTTGATTCCTCTGGATGCGCAGGCATCCAACGCCGTTGTGACAGGTATTCTTTCGGTGTTTTCTTCCGATGCGTATTTCTTTCTGGTGTTGTTTGAAATGGTATCCACATATTTTGAATCAAGGTTTAGCCGATAGTAGTTGTAACGTTTC
Source organism: Agapanthus africanus (assembly GCA_030015575.1). NCBI lineage: Eukaryota > Viridiplantae > Streptophyta > Magnoliopsida > Asparagales > Amaryllidaceae > Agapanthus > Agapanthus africanus. Next base: position 455,471,745 of record CM057345.1, on the reverse strand, counting down.
AAAAATAAATAAATAAAATCCTTTAGATGAATTTTCTGATAATCGGTAAAATAAACTGTATTTTCCGTAAAACCCAAATATAATTATTTTTCAATATAGATTTAAATACGCCTATTTTAACTATGTAATTACAAGTATTTGGTATTTATTTGGTCACTTATAAATTATTAGTCCACTAAAATATTTTCCGTAATTAATTAATTTTCAATATTTACATAAGCTTTTAATTATATATTAAATTAGTGTAAATTACAAATTAGAAATGGGTTAATTACAAAATGGTGCACCATGACACACTAAAATAAAATGTAACATGTTACTTTGATATGAATTGGAGTTGTCTTGAGGGTTCTAGAAAATCATAGAATGAGTTATTAGAAAAAGGAAAATAAAGAAATTATTGAAAAGACTTAAAAGATGTGTTTAATATGGAAATTTCTACACACTCATCTACCCATTTCTCTCTCTCCCCACTCCCAAAAATACCTGGCCGAGCCTCCCCCCATGCTACCCCAAAAATTCCCCACTTCATTCCAACTCAAAACACTTCCAAAAATCCATCAAAAATCCAAAATAAAACCTCAAAATCCAACTCCAATCTCTACACATTATTCTTTAGCCTATCTAGCATGGATCTTAGAGCAAAATTAGCATTTTGGAGATCAAGTTGCATGTTTGATCTCATATTTTTGAGGTATAATCTTAAACCAATTGTCACTTGATGTTTAATTACTTCAATTTAAAGAATTTCGGTATTTAATTAGGGTTCTAATTGCTAACTTGAAAATTCAAGAAAGGGTTTTTAAATCAAGTTAGGGTTTTTACTTAATCATTAAGTATGCAATGTGTAGTTTAACATATTAGGTAATGCTAAACCTAATATAGAAGCTAAATTGTAAATTGTTACAATTAATTTGTCCAAATTGCTTAATTTTGCAAACTAGGTTTTTGTAAAAGATATATATAGGTGAGATAAAATTCTAGTGAGAATTTTTATCAATTACTCATGTTTTTAATGAGTGGATTATCATGTTAGTGGAATGAAAAACCTAATCTACTTACTAGTTGCTAATTTGTTAGTTAAAATTGTGATAATCATGCTATTTTGCAAACTGGGTTTTAGAAATTGATTAAATAATTGAGATTAAAATCTAGTTATGATTTTCATGACATTATTAACATTTTAGTTTGTTGTTTAGCAACTTAGATCATGCAAAACTTAGTTTAGTTGATGATTTGTGAAATTTTGCTTTAAAGGTGTTAAAATTGGATAAATTTGCAAACTAGAATTTTTGGATTTATACAAATTAGTGTGATAACAATATAGTAATGATTTGTATGACTTAGTTATGATATTTAGTGAGTATTATGGCCATTAGTTTCGTTAAAACATCAAGTTTCGAATTAAAACGGTTATTTGAGGCTTTCTAGGTTTTCGAAAATAAATCGAATTGATTTATTTTGAGGTTTTTATGAGTTACAACTTATTTCATATTATAATTAGTGAGTTTTGAAACCACGATTGGTGTGTTTGGATTTTTCTCGATCAATCGGCATTTGTACGCCGATGTCGAGGGTTATTGGTTATTTTGCATGAGCGGGTCAAAGGTTTTAACCTATGCGCGTTTCGTGCGCTGTTTTGGTTTTGTCCACGATTTCAGTTTACGATATTATATATGTTTGCGTATAGGTACCCCTCACGTGGACTTCGAAAAATGAAGAAGAGGATGGCGGCATCGACTTCGGCAGATAAGGACCAGGTGAGTAGATATATATCTAAGGGGGAAGTCAGGTGGATGGCGTATAGTACCCCCGCAAACGTAGAATAAGGATATTACGTACTGTTATTAGAAAGTCGGACGTGACCTTAGATTCTTGGCGAGTAGGATCATATTGAAGACTTTAGGTTGGACTAGACTGATTTAGAAAAACTTAACCATAGGATGGCTACCTTGGAAGGAATTCGTAGGTTTCATGTAAACACACACACGCACGCACATACCTAAACTTGACTTGGTGTATATGTGTGTGTGTGTATATATATATGAATGTGTGTGTGTGTGTGTGTGTGTGTGTGTGTGTGTGTATACACACAACATATACATGTGATATGAGGAGGTTATATGATACATGGGGATGAGTCGATATGACTAGGCTTGATGCCGTGATTCATTGGATAGATGATCGAGTTATGACATGAGATGTGTTATGATAGTAGCAGATCGTTGGGCAATGAGATTATATGAAATATATTTATATAAACGATAATATGTGTTGATGGCATTGGAATGTACGAGACTCTAGAATAGAATCCGGATTGTAATTTGTGACTTAATCACGATATGATATATGACATGATATTTTAGTCGATCATTTGACGATGTATGTTTACACAGACGATGATATATGTTTGATGATGATACTATATGAACGATGATGTATATATGTGATAGTTGACCCGTACCCCGATTTTGGGATGCCGTACGATGGATTTTACCGTACGAGGCATAGATGTGATGATTGATCCGCACTCTTGACTCGAGGAAGTTGTACTATGTACGTGACGCTATTGAGGCTGGATCATCGACTACTAGAGATATCGACTCAGATTTTAGGAGGATTCTTCTTACCTTTCGACTAGTTTTCTTTAGTTAGTCTCTTAGCTGGTTAGGTAGATATTAGTTTAGGCTCGAGTCATACTTATTTTCAAAACTAACGAATCGTGCACATTTTTAAAAATAGCCTGAGAGATACTACGGATTTTTCAAATGACATATCTTTTCTTAAAAACCCCGTAGCCTCTAATTTTCTAAAACCACGATTCGTGCTTTTTCAAACAACAAACTGTATGACTCGTAATTAGTATGTATTCTCTAGTTGTGTGTTTACTACACATTCACTATTATATTCATGTTGTATTCATCGCATTGCATGTTCACACATATGTATCTTTAGCTAATATGAAACTCTTTCTGTTAGGACACTAGCACCATTACTGATGATGCGCATGTTCCACGTACACTTATTTGCCGGCTCACACACATCATCATCGGTAATTTCCATATCACGTACACTTTAGAACATATTATCTTTTATTGATATAATCAGCTAAAGACTAGATCAATATAATATTGTGTGATTACTCTCATTGTGCTAGTTTAGACATTGCATTTATTATTTAGACACTTCATGCATTCACATTTTCATGTTATCATGCAGTATTGTGGGACTTATGCCGATACTCATTATTTACTTACTCATGATTTTGGGATTTTGGATTTCTTTGAGATTTTTGGATTTTGGGGAAAACCGCAAGAATATATATAAAAACTTCTCTCTCTCTCCCTCTCATTTTAAAATAAAAGTTTCGGTTTTCTCGTGATGTATGTGTCGTCCACCATGAGATTTCATGTTTTCTGTTGGATTTCGAGACTCGATTCAAGGAGTGGATGAACTGTCCCGGGTACATGGTGGGCCCGGTATGGTACCCCGGGGCAAGAAGCTCGAGTTGTAGATGATGAGCCTGGTAGGGGAAGAATACTTACCGGTGATGTCCGGCGCGGCGGATATCCGGAGGATACCGACCGTTGTCGTGAGATTTGATGATATGGGCCGATCCGGACTGACGGAGCCCGAGATATTGAGACTATGAGATATTGAGACTATGAGGTATTGAGACCTTGAGATTTACATGTTTTGTGTCGATACTTGACACGGATTTCCATGGATTTGTTGATTATGTTTCAGATTACCATACAAAATTTTACTATGATAAAAGTTAAAGATTTCTTATACAGATATATCCAGATTTCATGGTTGATTGTTTTACATTCATGGTGCTTGCATACTCATACACATGGCATGTTACTACTTGAGGCACTGACACGAGCACTGAGCATTGCACTTACGCATAGATTCTTTCCCTGCCACTGCTAGATGACTAGTGATATATTAAGTATATTATTATGACCTAGGAGAGAGTCGTGCTTGCGATTTCTACTCGCAGATGTCTTCTACTCACGAGTTGGCAACTCACCCCCATTGTGCTAAATTTTCTTACAGGTTTCGATGTACAGGTTTCCTTGGCAGCTTGCTGGCACATCAGTTCATTCAGGGTGATTTTCTTGGTAGGTTGGTTCACTTGTATCAGGACCGCCGTTGTACTTTTATTATTTCATTTGTATCTAGTAAGCTCCATCAACCAGACTTGTATTACTTGATAGATTTAGAAGACCAGTTGTTTTTATTTCGACCTTAGGGTCGCGCTTGTATTATTATGGTTTTTTGTGGATTTGGTTTTCTTTTGAGTTTTGAGCCTCGCCCTTCGGCGTTGTATATTATAGTGCATTGTGTGGTTGTTTCCGCCTTTTTGGCATAGAGCTAACTCCCGCTTGGGGATGCCTTTTTATTGTTGCTTATGTATATATTCATATTTGTACCCGTTTGGGGCCAGTTTTTACAAAGGAGACTGCCAAAATTTTTGAGAAATTTGATGTTGCTTTTAAACATGTTTTCCTTTACTTCTTCTTTTAAATGGTTTAGATTTCTGGGCTTCGTCTTACTTAGATTACGTTGCGCCTTTAGACACTTCGTAATTTAAGTGCCGGTCACGTTCCGTATCTTCGGGTCATGACAGTAGTCCTTGCTAAATCAGCCGCTTGTTGTGATTTCTTCCATAAGCTAGTCTTTTGTCGCTCGATATGTTTTTCGTCCGTGTTTGTTTTATTCGTATCAGAGATAGGGATTCTTCTGTCGATTGATTTTTCTCGATATGTTTGACTTCGAAGTTCTTCTGGGCGTGGATTGGTTAGCCACTTGTTATGCGTCCATGGACTGCCGTGAGAAGGCAGTCAGATTTAGTTTTCTGGGTGAGCCAGTTCTTGTTATTCAGGGAGACCGTAGCGTCGCCTTTCCCAGTTTAATTTCCTCTCTTTGCCCTAGTCGGCTCTTGTTGAAAGGATGTCAGGGATTCTTAGCGTATGTTTGTGATGTTAGAGCCGTAGAGGTCCCGTTGGACCAGGTCCCGATTGTGAGGGAATTTTAAGATGTCTCTCCTGACGAGCTGCCTAGTTTGTAGCAAGAGCGCAATATTGAGTTCTGCTTTGACTTGATTCCCGGCACGGAGCCTTTTTCGATACCGCCTTATCGGATGGACCCGTTGGAGCTTAAGGAGCTGAAGGATCAGTTGCAAGATTTTTGGGATAAGGGCTTTTTCGACCGAGTGTGTCACCTTGGGGGTGCTCCTGTCCTGTTCGTCAAGAAGAAAGACAGCAGTTTGTGTTGTGCATCGATTGTCGTCAATTGAATCGGGTTACTGTGCGGAATAGATATCCCATACCTCGCATTGACGATTTGTTTGATCAGCTCCAGGGTGCGGGATTTTCTCGAAGATTGACTTGGGGTCAGGTTAACATCAGTTGCGGGTTCGAGAGGATGATACTCCGAAGACTGCTTTTCGCACAAGTTATGGGCATTATGAGTTCTTGGTGATGTCATTCGAGCTCACCAATGAGCCAGCAGAATTTAGGGACTTAATGGACCGCATATTCAGGCCGTTCCTTTATCAGTTTATCATCGTGTTCGTTGATGACATTTTAGTACACTTTTGGAGCCGAGGGGAGCCTAGGTAGCATTTGAGGATTTTGTTGCAGACTTTGATGGAGCACCAGCTATTCGCTAAATTATCCAAGTGTGTTTTTTGGTTGGATGGTGTTGACTTCTTAGGTCACGTAGTAACGAGAGATGGTATGTATGGAACCGAAGAAGATCGAGGCCGTTCAGCATTGGCCCAGACCTGTACCAGTGATGGAGGTTCGCAGCTATTTGGGTTTGGCCTGATATTATCGACGCTTTGGTAGGATTTTTCTCGTATAGCTGCACCGTTGACTGGGTTGACCCGGAAGGGTGTTCCTTTTTTTTTGGACCGAGGCATGCGAGCAGAGCTTTCAGCAGTTGAAGACTCGTTTGACTACGACGCTAGTATTATCTTTGCCTTCAGGATCAGACGGTTTCGTTTTTTATTGCGATGCTTCTCGGCAGTTGAAGAAGCACGAGCAGAATTATCCCACTCATGACTTGTAGATGGCTGTGGTGGTTTTTGCACTTAAGATCTGGAGACATTACAACTTTCAGCAGCGAGATTTGAAATTTGAGACAGCGCCGTTGGATGGAGCTAGTGAAAGACTATGATTGCGAGATTCTTTATCATCCGGGAAAGGCAAATGTGGTGGAAGATGCTTTGAGTCGGAGGCCCGGATGTAGCTTATCTTATTTGAGCGCAGTTCAGGGGCAGTCGATGGCAGATTGGCAGACTTTATGTGACAGCCGAGTGCAGTTCGAGTTTACTCCGACCGGGGGAAAACTTGCCCATGTCCATGCACATCCACAGTTACTTGATCGCATCAGTGAGGCACAGTTCGATGACGTTCGTTTGTCAGAGATCATGGAGCAGGTTCGACATGGCAGAGATTCAGAGTTCATGATTGATGATCAGTGAGTACTACGATTTGGGACTCGACTATGTGTGCCAGATTCCGAGGGACTGAGACGCGAGATTTTTGAGGAGGCGCATCAGTCAGCATATAGTGTTCATCCGGGTTCCACCACAATGTATCCGTTGGGTTACGGCAGCGCCCTGGCAGTCAATCCGAAGCCAAACACGGAACAAAAACTTTTCAAACTTGGCGCTACCACAATCAATCATCCGGATTGAACCATTAACCGTATACTAGCATTCTATAAAGTGAGTTTCGAGATTATACCGATCGATCCGTGTCCTACAGTCTTCAATCTCTTTCCTAGCTCCTTGCCGGCTGCCCCGAAAAAGTCCGCTCTCCGGTCTCCCTCGTGGAAGACGATCCACCTCGAGGATTCTTAATACGGGCTCCCGCTTCAAACCGAAGCAACTCGAACAACTAGTTTGCTAGCCTAAGTGTTCAAAGTGAAGTAGAGATAGTGTGTGATTGCATTGTCTCAATACACTCTAGGATTCTCAACACATGAGAGGGATAGAGTGGTGGTTGAAGAAGAAGCCATGAGTGAAGAGTTGTGAGCACAAGAAAAAGCTAGTGAAGAAAATGGCAATGCTATTTTTTGTGAGATATTTTGTGAGAGCACTCTATCAAAAACTCAAGACCAAAATCACCACTATAAGTAGCTGCCCTCTCTCACCTAAATATCCCACACCAAAGTAAAAACATTAAAGAAATTGACATGGAACAAAAAATCACACCATGAGTTACCAAACTAGCACATGCCATATTCAATGCCCTAGGTTAAAACTTGCACTAACAATTTCCACATAATTAAACATTAAACCAAATGTTTAATCAAAAAGAGAATGGCAACTTCTAAAGTAAACTCGTAACGGATCACAAGAATACCCCTCATCTGAATATACATACCCGCATCTGTATTCCGACTAAATACGAATACTACGAGACGAAAGTAATCCAACAATCTAATAATAGGATCCGGCTTAAACCAAAGCCTACTAGTATGATCCGTCCGATCATGATCCGTGCACGAGTGCACGTATATGATCGATCCCTGCCATAAAACCATACGGCCTCTACAACGTTTCGCCCGAACTAGGGAAACCCTCTGTGTGGGACTCTAAAGATCCGTCAATACGCTGACAGTGGGTTTAACCATAAGCACGTCAGTGGCACTAGCTGTACGTAACGGCTACCCAGGTATTGAGCGAAAGGGAGGCCGACGAGCGAACTTATCCTGAAACCCTACTGAGCCTATCTGTGACAATCTTCGTACAGTCCGGTCTGTTCAATTATGAGTATCACATATCGGGCCTAGGGGGATGGAAACGTCAGACCCCAAATAGCGGTATAAGTCGTGTCGGAGTGTATCCCAGAACACCTTGAGAAACTACTGGAATAGCTACCAGTAAATCTCACTTGGCTTGGCCAAGGACTTTGTGTAATGGCTCTCAAGACACAGGGCGATATCAACCCCCAATACCGGGAGAGATGAATCTGTAAGTCCATGTCACGCACCCCACGTGTTCGCGGGGAGGCGGAATATATGAAAAACAATTATCAAAGCTTCGTAACACGGACTTGAGCACACGGATCGTGTCTAAACCATTACTAGCAAACTAAAAGAGGTTTAACTACTCTGATTCGAAGTTATACCTCACGTTACTTGTCCTTCGGGTCTTCATCGCTGTCCTCCACACCTTGTCGGCTCTATGGAAAATGGGTAGCTCAACGGCCACCTCGAGTCAAAGACGATCCACCCGAGAGTCTATAGTCCGAGCTCCTATCTCGAATCTGAGATAACTACGGCTTCTAGTTTGCTAATCTAGAAGTCCTAGAGGGTGTAGAGTATTTAGATGGATTAGTTAGTCACTTTAAACCCTCAGATTCTCAACACATGAGAGCTATTAGGGTTTGAGGAAGAAGATGAAGACTTGAGGAGAGAGAAGTGTTTTGTGATTATTGATTGAATCGTTATTTCGTTGTCATGTTTTGAAAAGTGTAAAGATCACAACCAAAGAAATTTATACCGCAATCAATTGACGGTGTCTATTGTAGTTTTGTCAATGAGAACGGATCGTCCACTGAGAAAGTGTGATTTGATCGAAATTGTTTTAGTTGAGTTGAAAATTAAAAGATAAAAGAAAATGATTCAATATTTGTGAGATTTTAATTTCAAGAAACATAAAGAAAATAAAGATCTAGAATTAAGAATCAAGAAATGTCCCAATCAATTTAGTTATCAAGATTTGTAGAATAGCTTGTACGAATCGATCAAATTGGTAGCTATGATGAATACTAATTATAACTAATTTTATCTATTGAGAGATTGTAGCTAGAAAGATGATGATGAATAAATATTAGGGATCTATTGAAGAAACTAGGGTTTCACCTTCTATCCCTTGTCTTTTCATAGATCATCATTCAAGTCTAACCTCTAGAAAAGAAAATCATCAATCGTTCATCTCTAATTTGCAACGAAGTTATCACGAAAGTGATCTCGCTCCAAATTAGGTGATCGATGATTCATTTTCCTAGAGTTAACAATTCTCATAAGACTTAAAATTAGTAAAATGATTTCATCACAATTAGATCTACCGATTCTCTCGATTCCTCCACAAGTGGAGATTTCACTCACACATCATGAAAATTAATGAATCAACAATCAAGAAGTTTCATAACGCAAGAATGTAAAGAAAGCAAGAATTACAATTATCACCTTTATTAAATCGACGACTAATTAAACATTCACTCAATTCGAGATTACAAGATGTTGCTCTCGATCGCTCCTTTTGAAAAGGTAGCTAGATCCGTCGAAGTTCACTCCGCTCGATCTCCGTGAGATTTGGATCGTCGTGGATCTCGCGCTCTTGATGAAGATTGGCTTCACGGATAAAGGATCGATGGTTGATTGCTTGATTTGCTTTTCAAAATGATCTTGATTTGGTTTTGGAATTGGATTTGGGCTAGGGTTTTGGTATCAAGTTGTGTCACTCAACTTGAATTTGAATTTTGGCTCCAAATGTGTAACTAACTCACCACTAATTAACAAACTATTGAACAACTTATTCAACAACCTCAAACCCTAAGTTTAGATATCTTTTTGTAATCACTCATTTGAATCTTCCCCCCAAAGCAAGGTTGTTAGAGAGAGCCTTCTAGAAGAACTTTGTTATGCAGAGCCTTCTGGAAGTGACCACGTGCTAATTAAGAGAGTCTTCTGGAAGTGAGGTTGTTCAGAAGAAGCTTCTGGAGAATTTTGACACGTCGATGAGTTAAACAGGATGCCCATCCTCGGCGGATCGGCCTGACTCGGCCGCGGATCCACGGCCATATAGTGGGCTTGCTGCCTTCAATCTTCAGAGGTGTTTTCTGTTATCTTTTGGGTACTTTTCTGATGCCTGGAATATTATATTTCTTTCTTATTTGCTGCCAGATCTCAAGTCTTGGACTTGCTGCATTTTGTCGGCACTTTTGTGATTCCGGCTCTTTGACCCGAAGGATTTCCTGCACACAATCTTGATACAAGTGTTGAGATATACAAATCATGTGTGTAGTAATAAACACTCAATTTCCGTCTAGAATGTCGATTATGACTATAACACGTGTTATTTGGTATTTTACAGATGAATTCGTAATCCGTGTTATATTTACAATAAACACCCTTATATGATTGATAAGAGTAGGGAAATTGTCGTGTTAAGAATACAATATTTTTGACTGATCAAATTCCCCCAAACATAATTTTGGTCGTCTCGAGCAAACATCTTTTATTTTTGAGAGAAGGAGAAAATATAAGAAAGAGAAAAACTAACTAGCACACTTTCGTGGGGAACACGATTGCACTGAGTATGTGCAACAAGCCTTTAAACCTTTAGGTGTCCCTAGTAGGAGGAGTGTTGTCTCCTGAGGGTTTTCAGCGGATTGCACCCACAAAATCGCATAATAAAAGGAAGACTGTGAAAGTTACATGTAAAGATAAGAATTGTAAAAGAAAGACTTTGAAAATTAGAGTTTCCAACTATACTAGCTTTTCGGTTGTCATGAGCCCTATCTTAATAGTCATGAAAAGTTGTTAGAAATCACATCATCCCTCAATAAAACATCGTTTTTATTCTTCATTCCTACTTTCTTCCAAACACTGATCATATACCCCTGCGTGTGTGTACAAGACATCCCCACACTCGGAGAATTCAATTCAAGCTATCATACTCTTGTCCATCTACCTCAGTACTTTTTAGTCGGTGAATATTTAGATGGATTTTCTCACACATTTTTCATGCGACCGTTAATACTTCTTGAGGTACTAACCAACCGATTACTCAACATGCTTGCTGATTAGATGAATTTAATATTTTCCTCGTCTTGCAACACCTAAGACTTAGCAGTGACTCCCAAACCAGTTGGTCTAAGGCACTAGGTGATGAAGCACCCTCGCTATATTTTTTTTATTGCTGCCTCGGTGATAAAAAAACTAGTGTTCATTTTTCTTTTCACCATTTTATCTTTTATTTTCCATTTATTATTTCCTTCATACTTTGGCTTTTAGACAAGAGCATTTCAAGGTATCCTCTACTATCCCGAGTTTCAAGACGTGTGTAAGTGCATATAGTAGGATATCGACATTCAAATGTTTGGCTTCCAGAATAGGAACTATTTTTTAGACTTATTTTATCCTCAGATTAGTGACTTCTTTCATCTTACTAACCCTTGGGACAACGGCTCATAACTACTTATTAATAGTTTCGTTTAAGAAAACTTCTAACTTTCTTGGTTTTCTTAAATTTTTCCAATCTTTTAGATGTAATTTTTCACTATCTAATCTTTTATTATCTTATTTATGTACAAAAATATTTTTTTTTGTTTTGTACTTATGCAAAGTGATGCGCAAATAAGCACAAAGCTCCCCCAAACTTGTTTTCAACAGTGTCTTCACTGTTGCCAGCTATCAAAGCTCAGAACCTGTAAACTTGGGAGGAAAAATTTGTTAAAGGGAACATGAAATATGATTGTGCAAATCTCCCCCAAATTATTCTTTTATTTATGTACAAAATTTTATTATTATTTTTTTTACTTTTTATATTTTTATAAAATGTATGTACAAGTTGACTCACCTCCATTCTAAAGATGTGACAAAATTACCAAGTCATGGAGGTGAGGTGGAGGAAAATTAGTCATTATAAAGCGGCTCCTGTAAAAACAGGAGCTCTTCCAAGGGGTCAGTGGAAAAATACAGTTTTAGTCTATGTCCATTCACTTTAAAAATTGTACCGTTTTCAATATTTTCAACCTCAACTACCCCGTGCGGGTATACATACCGCACAACAAAAGGTCCTTTCCACCGAGATTTTAGCTTACTCGCATGAAGATGGAGTCGTGAATCATAAAGAAGGACTTGTTGACCTGATGAAAAAGTTCTTCTCAAAATGTTTTTATCGTGAAATACCTTAGTCCGGTTCTTTACAATTACAACATTATCATAAGCTTCATCGTGGAGTTCGCTTAGCTCGTTCAATTGCAGCTTCCGAAAGTTGCAGGCTTGATTTAAGTCAAAGTTAAGTTCTCTAATGGCCCACATTGCTTTTTGTTCAATCTTGACCGGAAGGTTGCAAGCCTTACCAAACACTAGACGATAAGGAGACATACCTAGATCAGTTTTATATGCGATACGAAATGCCCAAAGAGCATCCGTCAATTTGGTTGACTAATCTTTTCGATTTTTAGAAACAGTTTTCTCCAAAATTTATTTGATTTGTCTGTTTGAAACCTCAGCTTGCCCGCTCGTTTGGGAATCATAGGGTGTGGAAAGTTTGTGGTTGATTGCATATTTCCGTATGAAAGTCTCGAAAGACCGATTGCAGAAATGTGTCCCGTTATCGCTAATGATAGCGCGTGGGTGTCCAAATTGTGAAAAGATATTCTCTTTTAAGAACTTAATAACAACCTTTTTGTCATTAGTGCGACAAGGAATAGCTTCCACCTATTTCGAGACGTAATCAACCGCAAGCAATATGTACAAATTCCCAAAGGAGTTGGGAAAAGGACACATAAAGTCTATACCCCAAACGTCAAAAATTTCAACTACCAAGATGGGTTGAAGTGGCATCTCATTTCTCCGGGAAATCCTACCCGTATGCTGACACTGTGTACAGGTTTTGCAATGATCAAATGAGTCTTTGAACAAAGTCGGCCAATAAAAACCGCATTGCAAGATCTTCTCCGCCGTCTTTCGAGGACAAAAGTGACCCCCACATGCCTGATCATGACAAAAAGATAGAACACTCTTGAATTCATCGTTGGGAACATACCTGCGAATGATCTGATCAGGACAATACTTAAACAGATACGGTTCATCACAGTAAAAATGTTTTACTTGGGATAGAAATCGATATTTGTCCTGTTTCGACCATTCACAGGGAATAAGTCTCGTAGCAAGATAATTCACAATATCCACGAACCAAGGCTCAGTGGATACTTTCAAGAGTTGTTCGTCTGGAAAAGAATCATTGATTGGCAGAGTCACAGGTGAAGAAGAGATGCGTGACAGATGGTCGGCTACAACGTTTTCACATCCTTTCTTATTTTTAATAACAAGATCAATTCTTGTAATAGAAAGATCCAACGTATTAGCCTATCTTTAGCATCCTTCTTTGCCAAAAGATGTTTTAAGGCGGAGTGGTCAGTATACACAACAATTGGTGAGCCGATCAAGTAAGGCCTGAATTTTTCTAATGCAAATACAAATGCCAAAAGTTCTTTTTCGGTAGTGGTATAATTAATTTGAGCATCGTTCAGGGTATTACTTGCATAATAGATCACGTGTGGCATCTTTTCAATGTGCTGTCCTAAGACTGCACCAACTGCAAAATCTGATGCATCACACATAAGCTCAAACTGGTGGTTCCAATCTGGAGAAGATAGAACGGGAGCTGTAGTGAGAGAGTGTTTGAGTGAGTTAAATGCTGCCTCACAATCCGAGTCAAAGTGAAAGGTTGTGTCCTTGGCCAAGAGAAGAGTTAAAGGTCTAGCAATTTTGCTAAAATCCTTAATGAATCTCCGATAAAAGCCTGCATGGCCAAGAAAGGATTGGATATCCTTGACGCAATTGGGATGAGGAAGGTTTTGAATGACATCTATTTTAGTTCTGTCAACCTCAATGCCTTTTCATGAAATAACATGTCCAAGCACAATTCCCTCTTGGACCATGAAATGGCATTTTTCCCAATTCAAGGTTAAGTTCTTCTCTTTACAACGAGTAAGAACTGAGTCAAGATGAGATAGGCAGTAAGCAAAAGAATCTCCGAATATCGAGAAATCGTCCATGAAAATCATCAGAAAATTCTCGACCATATCCGAGAATATCCCCATCATACACCGCTGAATTGTAGTGGGAGCATTGCATAACCCAAAGGGCATGCGTCCATAAGCAAAAGTACCAAAAGGACAAGTAAATGTGGTTTTGTCTTTATCCTTTTTGGCAATAGGGACCTGGTTATAGCCAGGGTATCCGTCCATGAAGCAGTAATAATCTCGTCTAGCTAAGCGTTCCAGCATCTGGTCAATAAAAGGTCGAGGAAAGTGGTCTTTCCTCGTTGCGGCATTGAGTTTTCTATATTCAATACATACATGCCGCCCAGTTTGAGTGCATGTTTGGATTAACTCCTTTGCCTCATTTGTTACGACCGTGATGCCAGATTTCTTAGGGACTGCATGAATTGGACTTACCCATTGGCTATCGGATATTGGGTAAATGATACCATTGTCAAGGCATTTGACAATTTCTTTCTTCACTGCATCCTTCATGATGGGGTTCAACTGTCTCTGTGGTTCTCTATTTGGCTTGGCTTCATCCATCAGATGTATATGATGTTTTACAATCAAGGGACTAATCCCTTTGGTGTCCGCCATAGTCCAACCAAACGCCTGCTTATTAGATCTCAATACTGTCAAAAAAGCATTCTCTTGCTTTAGGGCTAGAGAAGCTGATATGATAATAGGTAAAGACTCATTCTCATCTAAATATGCATATTTAAGGCGAGAAGGTAAAAGTTTTAGATCTAATACTGGCGGAGAAACTATAGAAGGTGGGGTCAGCGAATGATATTCGGATTCACGAAGAAGCTCGTAGCCTGCGAAAGATACAGACTCGGAAGGTGAAGAGTCAAGAGTGTCAGACTCGGACTCAGGAGTGGAAAAAGTGTCCTCACTAAGATGTGAAAGATCAAACATTGATGTGCTAGTGTCGTCGAGATTATCAAAGCAAAGTTCATCAACTTCGCAACTTTCGGGAGCAATCTTATGGACAGAACGTACATCAAGTATGTGAGCAGAGGGTTCAGACGGTTGACTTCCAATTTTTTAAATGTTCAGTCCAATTGTCATTTTTCCAAAAGATAGGTTCATAGAACCGTTTCGACAATTAATGACAGCATTGAAAGTGGCAAGGAATGGTCGACCTAAAATCACCGGAATTTGGTTATGTGGGTTCGCTACAGGCTATGTATCAAGAACAATAATGTACATAGGGAATATAAATTCCCCGACTTTTATCAACACATCCTTCAGTTCACCCCTAGGTTTGGTGATTGAACGGTCTTCCATTTGGAGAGTGCAATGAGCCGGTTTCAACTCTTCAATCCCTAACTGCTCATAAACAGAATATGGAAGCAGGTTAATACTTGCTCCCAGGTCAAGTAAAGCACGGTTATTGTTTTTATCCTTGTCACGCCCCGCTTCCCAGTGTACGGCGAAGGGGACGCGATGAGGTCCGCTACGTATATACTCAGAAGTACATACGCTAAGCGTATCTAATCAATATAAAAATAAATACACAAAAGACAAGATATAATAAAAACAGCAACTTTTATTTATTAACATTTTTTTGTACAACGCATGAAAAGGAAATACAACTGAAATAAAACGATGCCTAAACAATGGCATAACAGGAAATGAAAAATACTGAATGGAAAATGTACAATGAACTAGAGCTCTGATTCTTCAGCAAACTGCTCCAAGTCTTCTGTAGATGGCTCGATCTCTGCCGGGTCTGAATCACCGGACGACATTCAAAAAAGAAAGAAACAGAATGTCGTCAGCGAACAGGTCGCTCGGTAAGTCCCAAAGGTGAGTGGAAAGTAGAAAAGACAGAATAAGAAGATATATTTTAAAGTTATATTATCCTGTAGTAATGTCGTATTAACGCTGTTGTTTGTAGCTTGGTACAGAAGGATGCCAGTGTATACGAGAGGGGTCTCAGTATGCTAGAGACCAGGGCAAATGGAAGTACAAGGCTCCGTTATACAACCCGGAACAACGGCAATTGGATTCATGTTAGGTGTCTTAATCTTACCGTCTCGTGCCACTTTTAACACCTTCCGTACCAATCTACCACTTAAACCCCGCGATGTCTTGTTTGTATTGTTATCTTGTAAAATTGTACTGATTGTATGAGTGATTGACTGACCGACCGAAACCATGATATCAGAAAACGGTTATAACCGTAGAGTCATGTAAATGGAATACTGAGAATCATGTAAAAGGAATATATATCCATGGTTCGGTTCAGTCAAGTTGTATAAATTGATAATTGTATTCATGGATTCATGTATTCATATTGAATTGGAAATTGTAGATTATAGATTGTCTTTACTCATATTCAAGTCAGATTAATCAGACTCAAACCTGACTCAGACAATCAGAACTGTGAATCGAGGTCTTTTAATTGCTAGGGTACTTAGGGTAATTTATAAAACTTGAGGGTTTTTTTTGTAAAAATACTTTTATATACTTTTCAAAATACGCCTCAAGTATTTATTCTTCTTCTTTAGAGTTGTAATGAATGTGGATTTTATACTGTGATGTTTCTAGTGAAAATATCCTAGTTTCATAAGTAAAGGTATTTATTTGTAATATTGATTTATTTGGAATTCATGGTATTTTAGTGTAAAGTTTATTCTTGTGATTTTTAGAAAAAGTGGAATATTTATATCATAACAAAATAGGTATTTTAAATGATATACATATGTTTATACAAAAATAATTTTAATAAATATTTTATATTCCAAAAATCTCATTTTCTTAAGATGTCGTACTTTAAACCTTTCGAGACCGAATGCTCCTTGCGGAGGTCTGAATCTCGCACTACTAGCCCGAGGGTACGCGATAAACCGCACAATCCCGAACGGGTTCCCCAAAAATGGGTTGTAGCGGCGCTTTGCAAATATTGTAAAATACTAATCCTTTCGAAAACGGTTTTATAAAGTAAAAGATATTTATTTGCAAAGTGTAATTTTCCGTATTTTAGATTCTAGGGTTTCCTAAGCCAACTAGCCTATTTCTAAATGGTCTAAACGACAAGTCGTTAGAAACCTTAAATCGCCTCTTCACCGCCAATTGTGGCCAGGTAAGTACAAGTGAGGAAGGAGGGATCCGCTCACGAATCGTGAAACGGGCCTTTTGAAGTTACCTTTACTCACTTGCCTAGCCTAGACACCACAAAGTCAGGTTTAGATAAACGATCGATGTCCACAACTTATCGTGTTTTCCTAATAAGAGGTATTTATTTAAAAGTGTATCAAAACTAAACTTTTAGAATTGATTTTATTAAGAAAATGGTATTTAAATGAAAGTATTGTTTTTATCGTATTCAAAGTTTTGATGATATCGTTTAGGGTTGTATTTGCGTGTGTGTGGAGGTAGGTCATTACCTCGTGCTCTACTTTAAATGTATAGCAAAGTTAAAGGGTTAAATGTGAAATCGAAACATGATGGTATTAAAGTGAAAAATACGATAAATTGGAAAGGTTATCATTTCATGTGAGAAAACTTGTTCAAATTGATTTTTAAAAGTTTAATAGTCAAGAATAAGATGTTTAAACATGAATGTATTGGTGAGAAGTGAACTTTTATAGAAAACCGAATCGGAAATCGGATTTGTTCCGATTCCGTCGAGTTTCATAATTTCGTATTTTAGAGAGATAGAAAGGGGAATAGAATGGGACTTACGGGTTCGATTAGGCAAAGGAGTGAAGGGGGGACTAGAGAGGTTACTGAGGTGTTGCTTCGTCGCCGGTTGTTCCTAAAAACGTCGCCGGAATATCCGCCGGAATTTCGTCGGAGTTTCGCCGTGAGCTTGTTATCAAAGTACACAACTCTTGGAAAATTTTGAGAGAGTGAGCTTATGATTTTTGGGATGAGAGGGTAGAGGGGAGGGGTGTATTTATATTGTAGGCTAGGGGTAGGGTAGGTGAAGGGTTTTTAAATAAAAAAATGTAAAAAGTATAAAATCATTAAAAATTAGAGTAAATAGGGTATATGAAAGGTTTTAACGTAAAAATGTATTAAAAATCATTAAAATGGAGTAAATGGGGATTTCAAAGGTCTCTGAAACAGATCTAGGAATTTGATGTGTATAGGGGGGTTTAGAAGATGAAGACACACAATTTTGAAGAAGGGAACTCGGCCGTCCGGACGAGTCCGGCCTGCGGCGCCGGCCCGAATCGACCGGTCCGCCAGCCGAGTCGGGCCGAGTCAGGGCATGGGGAGGTGGGGGTCGTCTAGTGTAGCCAATGGTATATTTAGTTTTTAAAGTGTAGTGGGAAAATCTGGAGTTATCTTGTGTGGACTTTTGGGCTTCCATAAAATTTAAAACAAAATAAATATTAAAAATCATGTGGGGCATAGGATTTGAACTCTGGTGGCTTGGTTCAGCAGTGCAAGATATTACCAATGAGCTACAAGCTCCTTATGTAATTAAATTGCTAATCAATTACTTAAGTCTTGTGCTTAGGCAATAAATAACCCTTTATGGATTTTTAAAAAAAATATTTTAAAAAATTTGTATAGGAAAAAGTGTATAAGAAAATTAGGATTGTTACATTCTACCCTCCTTATAAAAATTTCGTCCTCGAAATTTGTAAAAGGAAAGTGTAACAAATCCAAGGAAAGTTTGGTGCTGGTGTGCTGACAGTATGTGAAAAATAACAAGGTGGTGCAAGGGTTTTAAAAATGTGAAGAATGTATGAAGGAATGAAAGAATGCGGAGGTTTTGGTAAAATTATAAAAGTGGTGAGGGAATTTTCGGTTAGGACAGAGTCAAAGTATATGATAAAATGATAAGATTCAAGGAATATGAAATTGTAAGATTTAAGGAACAAGAATTGTAAAGAATGTTTTAGTTGCTGGTTCTTGTGTTATATTGCTTAGGTTGTTCACGCAGAACAGAACTACATGATAGGGTTTCATACGGCTCTGACCTGCATGGGCCACCAACAAAACCTGTCACGCCTCGCTTCCCAGTTTACGGCGAAGGGGACGCGACGAGGTCCGCTACGTATATACTCAGAAGTACATACGCTAAGCGTATCTAAGCAATATAAAAATAAATACACAAGAGACAAGATATAATAAAAACAGGAACTTTTATTTATTAACATTCTTTTGTATAATGCATGAAAAGGAAATACAACTGAAATAAAACGATGCTTAAACAATGGCATAACAGGAAATGAAAAATACTGAATGGAAAATGTACAATGAACTAGAGCTCTGATTCTTCAGCAAACTGCTCCAAGTCTTCTGTAGATGGCTCGATCTCTGCCGGGTCCGAATCACCGGACGACATTCATAGAAGAAAGAAACAGAATGTCGTCAGCGAACAGGTCGCTCGGTAAGTCCCAAAAGTGAGAGGAAAGTATAAAAGACAGAATAAGAAGATATATTTTAAAGTTGTATTATCCTGTAGTAATGTCGTATTAACGCTGTTGTTTGTAGCTTGGTACAGAAGGATGCCAGTGTATACGACAGGGGTCTCAGTATGCTAGAGACCAGGGCAAATGGAAGTACAAGGCTCCGTTATACAACCCGGAACAACGGCAATTGGATTCATGTTAGGTGTCTTAATCTTACCGTCTCGTGCCACTTTTAACACCTTCCGTACCAATCTACCCCTTAAACCCCGCGATATCTTGTTTGTATTGTTATTTTGTAAAATTGTATTGATTGTATGAGTGATTGACTGATTGACCGAAACCATGATATCAGGAAACGGTTATAACCGTAGAGTCATGTAAATGGAATACTGAGAATCATGTAAAAAGAATATATATCCATGATTTGGTTCAGTCAAGTTGTATAAATTGATAATTGTATTCATGAATTCATATGTTCATATTAAATTGGAAATTGTAGATTATAGATTGTCTTGACTCATATTCAAGTCAGATTAATCAGACTCAAATCCGAGTCAGACAATCAAAACTGTGAATCAAGGTCTTTTAATTGCTAGGGTCCTTAGGATAATTTATAAAACTTGAGGGGGTTTTATGTAAAAATACTTTTATATACTTTTCAAAATACGCCTCAAGTATTTATTATTCGTCTTTAGAGTTGTAATGAATGTAGATTTTATACTGTGATATTTCTAGTGAAAATATCCTAGTTTCATAAATAAAGGTGTTTATTTGTAATATTGATTTATTTGGAATTCATGGTATTTTAGTGTAAAATTTACTCTTGCGATTTTTAGAAAAAGTGGAATATTTATATCATAACAAAATAGGTATTTTAAATGATATACATATGTTTATAAAAAAATAATTTTAATAAATATTTTATATTCCAAAAATCACATTTTCTTAAGATGTCGTACTTTAAACCTTTCGAGACCGAATGCTCCTTGCGGAGGTCTGAATCTCGCACTACTAGCCCGAGTGTGCGCGATAAACTGCACAATCCCGAACGGGTTCCCCAAAAATGGGTTGTAGCGGCGCTTTGCAAAGATTGTAAAATACTAATCCTTTCGAAAACGGTTTTATAAAGTAAAAGATATTTATTTGCAAAGTGTAATTTTCCGTATTTTAGATACTAGGGTTTCCTAAGCCAACTAGGCTATTTCTAAATGGTCTAAACGACAAGTCGTTAGAAATCTCAAATCGCCTCTTCACCGCCAATTGTGGCCAGGTAAGTACAAGTGAGGAAGGAGGGATCCGCTCACGAATCGTGAGACGGGCCTTTTAAAGTTATCTTTGCTCACTTGCCTAGCCTAGACACCACAAAGTCAGGTTTAGATAAACGATCGATGTCCACAACTTATCGTGTTTTCCTAATAAGAGGCATTTATTTAAAAGTGTATCAAAGCTAAACTTTTAGAATTGATTTTATTAAGAAAATGGTATTTAAATGAAAGTATTGTTTTTATCGTATTCAAAGTTTTGATGATATCGTTTAGGGTTGTATTCGCGTGTGTGTGGAGGTAGGTCATTACCTCGTGCTCTACTTTAAATGTATAGCAATGTTAAAGGGTTAAATGTGAAATCGAAAAATGATGGTATTAAAGTGAAAAATATGATAAACTAGAAAGGTTATCATTTCATGTGAGAAAACTTGTTCATATTGATTTTTAAAATTTTAATAGTTAAGAATAAGATGTTTAAACATGAATGTATTGGTGAGAAGTGAACTTTTATAGAATCGGAAATCGGATTTGTTCCGATTCCGTCGGGTTTCGTAATTTCGTATTTTAGAGAGATAGAAAGGGGAATAGAATGGGACTTACGGGTTCGATTAGGCAAAGGAGTGAAGGGGGGACTAGAGAGGTTGCCAATGCGTTACTTCGTCGCCGGTTGTTCCTAAAAACGCCGCTGGAATTTCCGTCGGAATTTCGTCGAAGTTTCGCCGCGAGATTGTTTTCAAAGTACAAAACTCTTGTAAAATTTTGAGAGAATGAGCTTATGATTTTTAGGATGAGTGGGTAGAGGGGAGGGGTGTATTTATAGGGTAGGCTAGGGGTAGGCTAGGTGAATGGTTTTTAAATACAAAAATGTAAAAAGTATAAAATCATTAAAAATTGGAGTAAATAGGGTATATGAAATGTTTTAATGTAAAAATGTATTAAAAATCATTAAAATGGAGTAAATACGGATTTCAAAGGTCTCTGAAATAGATCTAGGAATTTGAAGTGTACAGGGGGTTTAGAAGAAGAAGAGACACAATTTTGAAGAAGGGAACTCGGCCGTCCGGACGAGTCTGGCCGGTGGCGCCGGCCCGAGTTGACAGGTCCGCCGGCCGACTCGGCCGAGTCGGGCCGAGTCAGGGCATGGGGAGGTGGGGGTCGTCTAGTGTAGCCTATGGTATATTTAGTTTTTAAAGTGTAATGGGAAAATCTGGAGTTATCTTGTGTGGACTTTTGGGCTTCCATAAAATTTAAAACAAAATAAATATTAAAAATCATGTGGGGCATGGAATTTGAACTCTGGTGGCTTGGTTCAGCAGTGCAAGATATTACCAATGAGTTACAAGCTCCTTCTTGTAATTAAATTGCTAATCAATTACTTAAGTCTTGTGCTTAGGCAATAAATACCCCATTATGGATTTTAAAAAAATATATTTGAAAAAATTTGTATAGGAAAAAGTGTATAAGAAAATTAGGGTTGTTACAACCCCCAATAGAAATCGATATCGTAGGTCATCCTGGGTCCTTACGTTTCTTTGGTGACTGTAGGGTAAAAGCAGTGCTAACATTATTGGTCATGAAAACCTTTTTGGGCACTTGAGTCTTCCTCTTCCTAGTGCACAAGTCCTTAAGAGTTTTCGCATATGACGGAACTTGTTGGATAGCATCTAGGAGAGGGATGTTGATATTAACCTGTTTGAACATTTCCATAATCTTCTCCATATGTGGACTGGATTTGTTTCCCCTTAACCGATTCGGATAAGGAGCTTTAGCAATAATAGCTGGGTCCAACATTGGAGAAGGTGGTGTGTGTGGAACTGATCCCAGAATAGCAGTGGGGATCGTCTTTGGTGGACTAGAAGAGGTATGCTGAGGGTTCGAGCCTTGAGGAAAACGAAGAATAGGCTCGCAAGAAAATGGTAGGGTAGATAAAGTAGGATTAGAAGTAGAAGTGGGTGTGGAAGTGGAAGGAAAAGTGGAAGTGGAAGCCGGGGTGTTATTGATTAATTCATCATGATTATCAATCTCTTCCCCGACTTGATTATTCAGCACTCTTTCAGATCTCAACGTTGTAATGGCATTCAAATTGTAGTGTTGTGAATGTCCATGATTTGGTAGGGGTTGAGACGGAAATTTCCCTTTCTCTCTAGCACTCATCTCGGCATTTAATTGAGCAATTTGAGCTTCCATCGATTTAATACTCTCACCATGGGAGTCAAAGTTTTTCTAAATCTTATCGACTGAAGTCTTTATTTCAGGCCGAAACTTGCATGAAATTTTTCAGAATCAAATTCATGGTTTGTGCGAGTGAAGAGGATTCATCAGTACCGGTCTATTGCAAAGAACTAGACGGTGCAGAAGTGTTGACCGAATTTTGAAAGTTTTGTGATTGATAGGCGTGCTGAGTCAGTTGTAGTGGTTGTTGTTGTTTTGGAGGACCCCTTTGGAAATTATTTTGGTTTGGAACCGTGTTTTGATTTTAGTGTTGGTTCCAAGCAAAATTAGGGTGATTCCTCCAACCCTGATTATAAGTGGAAGAATACGGATCGTTCCTAGGTCTTTGTTGGAAAGCAGTATTGGTATGCTCTTGACCTTGAAACGGAGAATTTAAAGGATATTCTTCCGTAAGATGAGATGGATCCGAACAGCATCCACAGACAGTTTTGGGGAATGACATCTGATTTAGGGAGGCTGCCAAAAATTTATGTTTCATAGCTTCGAGTTTCTTTTGCATTGCTGCCATTTCAGCTCTAATTCCTATGGAAATATCAAGATGGTGAATAACACCCCTAGACGATGACTGGTTTACACTCTCCCACTGTAAAGTTCTTTCAGCGAAATCTTCTAAAAATCTCCAAACTTCACCCTCATCTTTAGTCATGAAGATGCCTTGACACATGGATTCAAGGGTCTGTTTAGTGGTAGGATTAATGCCCCCATCTAGGAATTCCGTGATGAGGATATTGAACTAACAGATCCTTGAAGCGTTCAAAACACTTCGAAAATGGTTCATTTGGAAGCTGTGTAAATTGATTTATTTCGCTACGGACTCGAGCTGTCTTATGATTATGGTAGAATTTCTTTAGGAAAGCCGTTACGAATTCTCCCCAATTTGAAATAGAATGTGCGGCTGTATTATAAAGCCACTTCTCGGCTATATCGCATAAGCTGAATGGGAGAAGACATAATCTCATAGCATCCACAAAAAGCTGTGAAGTACCCATCATTGCGCATACATTTTCAAATTTGGTAATAAAGACGTATGCGTCTTCAGACTCGAGACCGAGATATTTGGGTAAAAGATTGATATATTGAGATTTTATTTCAAAGTTGTCCCCATTGGCTGGTGGAATGGTAAGACAGGTCGAAAGTGGGCCTCGCATAGGGTAGCATCTTTCTTGCAGAGAGATGCGGGGCGGATTCTGCGCACCTGCGGACGGTGGCAGAGTAGTGTTAAAGAAGTTCGATGGAGAATCGTCCATCGAAGTGGGTGTGGTAATGGGTGTAGAAAAAGTAGACGTAGAATTATCGACTTCGGAGTCGATAGGAGGAACGCGGACAAGACGGGCCCTAGAATCCTGTGCCCAGCCCAGCATGCATTAAATGGTTTAGCATAAGTGGCAGCGTTAAATAATTAACGGAAAGATGGATTGGTGTTTGGTTTGAAAAATACGGATTTTGAAAAATTCACACAAACAATGCACAAGCAACCCTAATTCTAGTGGTCACCTAGGTCAAGTCTCTAGACCGCTCCTAGACTTCCAGAAAACAACTCGCAAGATAGATCCTCTACTGCCTCTTTGCCCCTTCTGTGGCCAAGTAATTGCCAGGTAAGTGGGAGGTTCTCCGCTGCATAAGTAGCGGGCCTAATTAAGTAACCACTTGCCTTAGACATACTTGCCTTAGACACCACAAAAGAAACGCGGATAAGCAATAGATACCCATGACCTCGTTCTGTCCTAAATGAGCGCGACGGTCCATAAAATCTTGTCTAGATTTCTTTTAATTAATGAGGATGATGCGGATGCAAGTTTGTGATTTTTGGGGCTTAGGATGGGTAATGAAATCCTACCGAATCTGAATTTGGTCTTTTGCCCATTAATTTCCGTGTTAAAATATGGAAACAACCAAGATCAAACACGCAACAATCTTTCTTTTTGCGGCGCTGCGAATTTTGCAAAGAAACCTGCAGAAAATTGGTTAATGGAGCAGATCAGAGAGGAGATAAGAAAGACAGAGATTGACCTATAAATTTTGAAGCACTGAATCCCTCAGATCGCCGCGGAACCGCCGCGAGATGCCTCCTTTGGCCGTGGATGCGTGGTCCCGTGATTAGATCCATGCACAACAAATTCTCCAGAGACTCCTGTGGCTTCTATGAACTCTCTGTGATGCTCTGAAAATTTTTCCTCTCGCTCTACAGATTCCAGATTTCCTTGCAGCAAATCACAACAAATCGTTAAGCGTTTGTTGCGAATTTTGATATAAAAATTCTGATGGAATAATAAATTTTCCAACTTAAATTACAAAAACGAACAAATTAGCACACGATCCCCAGCAATGGCGCCATTTGATAGATCATTCTTTTGTGTGGAGTGAAATGTTTCACAACCAAAGAAATTTATACCATAATCAATTGACGGTGTCTATTGTAGTTTCGTCAATGAGAACGGGTCGTCCACTGAGATGTGTGTTTTGATCGATTTTTGTTTTAGATGAATTGAAATGAAAAGATAAAAGAAATTGCAAGAAAATTGATTCAAGATTTGTGAGTTTTAATTTCAAGAAACATAAAGAAAATAAAGATCTAGAATCAAGAATCAAGAAATGTCCCAATAAATTTAGTTATCAAGATTTGTAGAATAGCTTGTAAGAATCGCTCAAATTGGTAGTTATGATGAATACTAATTATAACTAATTTTATCTATTGAGGGATTGTTGCTAGAAAGATGATGATGAATGAAGATTAGGGATCTATTGAAGAAACTATGGTTTCTCCTTCTATCTTTTGTCTTTTCATAGATCATCATTCAAGTCTAACCTCTAGAAAAGAAAATCATCAATCCTTCATCTCTAATTTGCAACGAAGTTATCATGAAAGTGATCTCGCTCCAAATTAGGTCATCGATGATTCATTTTCCTAGAATTAACAATTCTCATAAGACTTAAAATTAGTAAAAGGATTTCATCACCAATAGATCTACCGATTCTCTCGATTCCTCCACAAGCGGAGATTTCACTCACACATCATGAAAATTAATGAATCAAGTATCAAGAAGTTTCATAACGCAAGAATGTAAAGAAAGCAAGAATTACAGTTATCACCTTTATTAAATCGACGACTAATTACACATTCCCTCAATTCGAGGTTACAAGATATTGCTCTCGATCGCTCCTTTTGAAAAGGTAACTAGATCCGTCGAAGTTCGCTCCGCTCGATCTCCGTGAGACTTGGATCGTCGTGGATCTCGCGCTCTTGATGAAGATTGGCTTCGCGGATAAAGGATCGATGGTTGCTTGCTTGATTTTCTTCTCAAAATGATATTGATTTGGCTTTGGAATTGGATTTGGGCTAGGGTTTTGGTATCAAGTTGTGTCACTCAACTTGAATTTGAATTTTGGCTCCAAATGTGTAACTAACTCACCACTAATTAACAAACTATTGAACAACTTATTCAACAATCTCAAACCCTAGGTTTAGATCTCCTTTTATAACCACTCATTTGAATCTTCCTTCCAAAGCTAGGTTGTTAGAGAGAGCCTTCTAGAAGAAGTTTGTTATGCAGAGCCTTCTGGAAGTGACCACGTGCTAATTAAGAGAGTCTTATAGAAGTGAGGTTGTTGAGAAGAAGCTTCTGGAGAATTTTGACACGTCTATGAGTTAAACAGGCAGCGGATCCGCGGCGGATCGGCCTGACTCGGCCGCGGATCCGCGGCCATATAGTGGGCTTGCCGCCTTCAATCTTCAGGGGTGTTTTTGTTATCTTTTGGGTACTTTTCTGATGCCTGGAATATTATATTTTTTTCTTGTTTGCTGCCAGATCTCAACTCTTGGACTTGCTGCATTTTGTCGGCACTTCAGTGATTCCGGCTCTTTGACCTGAAGGATTTCCTGCACACAATCTTGATACAAATGTTGAGATATACAAAATAATGCGTGTAGTAATAAACACTGAATTTCCCTCTAGAATGTCGATTATAACTATAACACGTGTTATTTGGTTTTTTATAGATGAATTCGTAATCCGTGTTATATTTACAGTAAACACCCTTATATGATTGATAAGAGTGGGGAAATTGTCGTGTTAAGAATGCAATATTTTTTACTGATCAATTATCAAATGAATAATACTCATCCTAGAATAATATGAAGCATAATTATATCTCTCTTGATAATATCAAGATAATATCTGGCATGCTTCATTTAATTCTAAGGGTGAATCACCTCATGAGTCATTAAGCATTTAATGTAAACATACACCTCATCCTCCACCTTATTTTGTTTAAATCCTAAAAGGAAATAAACACAAATGAGTCACCTCCTTCTAGAAGCTTCCCGGCAAATTACGAGACTGCCCCTCCAATCCGTATTTCCGAAAAACACGGATAATCTTTGATTGAATAAATCCATCTGTATAATACTAGAATCTGGCTTAAAGCAAAGCCCGCTAGTATTATCTGCCCGATCATAGTACGTGCACAAGTGTACGTAAGTGATCGCGGCCCTGCCGTAAAACCATACGGCCTCTACACCTTTTGCCCGGTGCAGAGAAACTCTCTGTGTAGGACTCTAAAGACTTGACACTACGCTGGCAGTGGGTTTAACCACAGGCTGCAAGCGGTACTAGCTATACGTAACGGTCCCCAGGTAGATGTCGAAAAGAAGGTCGATGAGGAAACCTATCCGAACTCCTACTGAGCCTGTATGTGACAATCTCCGTACAGTCCGGTCTGTTCGTCTAGGACTATCGCATATCGGGCCTAGAGGGACGGTAAACCTCAGACCTATAATAGCGGTATAAGTTGTTTCGGAGTGAAGCCCATTACAGCTTAAGAAACTACTAGAACCTACCAGTAAATCTCGCTTGCCCTGGCAAGGGACCTTGCGTAATGGCTCTCTATACATAGCGCAATATCAACCCCCAATACCGGGAGAGACGAATCCTGTCTAACCGCCACTGCCTCCAAGTGCTTTAGGACTGCACCCAACTACTACCTGTTTGCACGACTCCTTTGAGCCGTGGTAGAGTAGTAATCTAAGTACAGTGGGAACACACTCGAGGCGAAGTAGAAGTGTCAAGTCGATGGACTAAGCTGTACTCATGTCACCTGGGAACTGCTATCTGACGATGGGTATAGTACCAACCTGCAGTTCCCGGCGAGTCCTGTCCGGTGTACCCGTAACCTAACGAGCACCTGCATACTATCTCCACTACGACGTACTGATGGCTGTGGGACAGACCATCTTCCCAGCTGGGATGAGAAGCGTATACACCAGTATACTCCAGAGTATCGATGCTCCATCTCGATAATCCTATGACCAGGGACCTGTATAGGATGTTGCTTATAGACTACCCAGCCCCCACTAGTGTGACTGCCATCACAACGCTGGTAATCAAGCAAAGATCCTAAGGGCTCTTCTAATATGTATAAGCGACATGTTAAAGAAACATATGCACATATTAAACTAGAAACAAACCAAGTAGCATACTACTATTTTTAGCAAGACTGTCAATACAACTGTGAATATCCCAAGCTTCCGTTACGTAATATACAAACTAGTATGATACAGTAATGGCCTCTAGGGCATAAACACTAACAATCTTCCACTTTCACTAGGGCCATGTACTGGCATATCGCAGACCTATCATCTCGAATAGCCTCTCGAACTGCGTCTGAGGAATAGCCTTTGTGAATGGATCAACAGTGTTATTATCCGTATCTACTCTCTTCACCTCAATCTCCTGGCGATCTACGATCTCCTGGCGATCTACGATCTCCCTGATCAGGTGATATCGCCTTAAGATGTGTCTGGACTTCTGATGGGACCTGGGTTCCTTCGCTAAAACTATAGCGCCATTGTTGTCACAATACAGAGGTATTGGATCAACACTGGTAGGAATCACCTGAAGTTCTGTGAGGAACTTCTTCATCCAGACAGCTTGTTTTGCGGCATCGCAAGCAGCTATGTACTCCGCTTCCATCTTTGAGTCAACAACGTTGTCCTGCTTGGAACTCTTCCAACAGACCGCCCTTCCATTGAGGGTAAAGACATAACCCGACATGGACTTGGAGTCATCCTTGTCACTCTGGAAGTTGGAGTCAGCAAAGGCCTCGATCTGGGGGTCCTTTCCGCCATACACCAAGAACATCTCCTTAGTCCTCCTCAGGTACTTGAGAATGTTCTTTACTGCTATCCAGTGCTTCTCCCCTGGGTTTGCCTGATACTGGCTTACAACGCTCAATGCGTATGATACATCTGGTCTGGTACATAACATCGCATACATTATAGAGCCTACCGCAGAAGCGTGGGGTATAATCGACATGTGGGCCCTTTCCAAATCAGTCTCGGGAGACATCACTTTGGAGAGGGTGATTCCGTGACAAGCTGGTAGGTTACCGCGCTTAGAATCTTCCATACTGAATCTTTTCAATATGGTGTCTATGTACCTGGACTGCGAAAGTCCCAACATCCTTTTTGATCTATCACGATAGATTTGGATCCCCAGAATGTAGGAGGCATCACCCAGGTCCTTCATGGAGAACTTCTGTGACAAGAATCTTTTGACCGACCGTTGCATATGAATATCATTTCCTATTAGGTGAATGTCATTCACGTACAAGACGAGGAATACTACAGCTCTCCCTACAATCTTACTATATATGCATGGTTCATCTGGATTCTTGATAAAGTCAAATTCTTTGACAGTATCATCAAAACAGATGTTCCAACTCCGTGATGCCTGCTTTAGTCCATAAATGGACTTAAGTAACTTGCACACTTTACCGCTGCTCCCACTCTGTGGCTGATCCATATAGACGCATTTTTCCAAATTACCATTTAGAAAAGCCGTCTTTACGTCCATCTGCCAGATCTCATAATCGTGGAAGGCAGCAATGGCAAGAAGGACCCAAATGGATTTGAGCATAGCCACTGGAGAAAAGGTTTCCTCATAGTCCAAACCAGGTCTTTGACGAAAGCACTGTGCAACAAGTCTAGCCTTATAAGTTTCAACCTGTCCATCTACACCAATCTTCTTTCTGAAGATCCATTTGCATCCTACGGGTTTTACCCCATCCGGAGCAATGTCCAAAGTCCATACTTTGTTAATGTACATGGACTCCATTTCGGTCCGCATTGCATCCAGCCATCTTACTGAGTCGCCGCTCTGAATGGCTTGCTGGAAGATAGTAGGGTCATCATTATCAATGATGCAATCTTCTCTATCACCGTCTATGAGAAAAACGTAGTATCTCTCGGGCGGATGAGACTGCCTACTACTTCTGCGGATAGGCGCTGGGATGTCCCTTTCTTCTGAAACTTCTGGTTCTACCATACTTTCAGTAACAGCTTGTGGTTCTGGAATTTCTTCCAGGTCTATTGCGCTCCCACTCTTCTGATATTCTAAAATTTCAGCTTCCAAGAAGTGGGCATGACGAGAAACAAAAACCTTTTGTTCCTCTGCATAATAGAAATAATACCCTTTGGAGTTCTTCGGATATCCCACAAACTTACACTGTACTGAGCATGCCTCGAGCTTGTCCGCATGCTGCTTTTTGACAAAAGCTGGACATCCCCATTTCCTAAAGTGTTTAAGACAGGGTTTCTTCCCACTCCACATCTGATATGGTATGGTAGGCACAGTCTTGGTTGGAACCTGGTTCAAAAGATATGCAGCTGATTCTAGTGCATAACCCCAGAAAGATCGCGGTAACTCAGCCTTACTCATCATGGAACGAACCATATCCAGAAGGGTTCGATTCCGCCTTTCCGATACACCATTGTGTTGTGGTGTGTATGAAGGAGTAAGCTGAGAGAGAATTCCATTCTCCTTTAAGTATCCCAGGAACTCGGCACTTAAGTATTCACCACCTCGATTAGATCTCAGTGTCTTGATACTTTTGCCTGTCTGTTTTTCCACTTCATTCTTGTATTCCCAGAATTTCTCAAAGGCCTCGGATTTATGCTTCATCAAGAAGATATGTCCATACCTAGAGAAATCATTCGAAAAAGTAATGAAATAGAAATAACCACCTCTTGCATTTGTAGACATTGGACCGCACACGTCACTGTGTACGAGTCCCAAGAGCTCGCTCGCTCTTACTCCGTGTCTAGTAAACGGAGTCTTTGTCATCTTTCCCATGAGACAAGATTCACAAGTAGCATAAGATTGATATTCGAACGGATTCAAACATCCTTCTCTATGTAACTTAGTCAATCGTGTTTCATTGATGTGACCTAGTCTACAATGCCATAAGAAAGCCTGATTTTTTTCTTGAGACATTCTTTTAAGTGTGTTCTGGACATTGAAAACCTGAGCTTGATTTAATACGTATATACCGTTATCTAATGTACCGGACCCAATCATAACTTGAATTAGGTGGATGTTTACTACATCCCTTACGAATGTAAAATCATATCCCTCTCTAGAAAGTGAGGATACTAATATGATATTACAAGTCAAACTAGGTACATGCAAACAGTTACGTAGAATCAATATCTGCCCACTTGTCAGTCCTAGGCGATATTCCCCCACGGATTTAGCGTCAATGCTCATTCCATTAGTAACTCTGAGAGACATATCACCTACCATGATAACTCTACAGTTTCTCAAAGCATGTAACAAATTACAGATATGAGATCCTGATTCGGTATCTAATACCCAGGAAGTAGAGTTAATTGACAAACAGTTCTCAATTACAAACACACCCAAGGCCAAAGCCACAACATGCTTCGAATCCTGGCTACTAGCTTCCAAAGCCCTGCAATCCTTCTGCCAATTCCCCTTCCGACAACAATAGGAACATCCCTCCTTACCTACACCAAGTCCCGAAACTTTTGCTCTTCCTTTTCCTTCTACTTCACTGACACCGCATATCGGTTTTATGGAGGTCTTCTTCTTTTCACCCTTTGCTTTCGCCCTGGATGCAAAAGAAGAAGGTCCCCCATTAAGCAGAGCGGGTGTCTCCCTGGTTTCCTTCAGGGTGTAAGTAGAGGTTAGGGATTGTGGAAATAAGTCAGCATATGACCAATTTTCTAACGTGGTCTCCAGGTCCGTGAGCTCATCAATATAATGAGTCATCGTAAAGACGTCGTCCCCTACAGATTACCCGACAGCCAACCTCGCTTTAAGCAATTCGTTCGAGGTCTCATATCTTTCGATACGAGATTGCTCTCCATATAAATCTTTGTTATGGAGGAAGATGGAAACTAAGTCCATCTTCTCGTGCTACTTCTGGTATACACCATTCTCTGAAGCCAACACGAAGCACTTGGCATTCGCACTGTCTTTTTCCCTTGTCTAACGGATATCTATATCCGCGACGGTGGAAACTAAACTTAGGATGGAGAGGGCTTGAGTAGTAATAGGGTGGTCCAGCTTGTCATAGGCATCCGACATCTGGACAGACCTTTGTCAGTCATAAAAGTCAGATTCAGTCAACTTGTTATCTAGATGTAACCTAGTCATGGTCACAGGGTCGCTGCAATTAAGAGAGAGAGAAGAAAACACTTTAGCATGATGCTCTTGTAAGTTTAGATTGGTTTTAAGTTTATCTAAACAGGATGGCTCCCACTGTTTCTCGAATCCTTCCTCAAACCATAAAAGAAGAATTAGTCAGGACCGATCTCACCGTACAATACTTGCTTAACCATTCAGCCAGGCTAGTGTCGGTACTTCGAGGGAGGTTTTACGACGCTTTCGCGAACTTCCTTAATTAAATAACCTCTTTTCCCTGGAGGCGTAGCCCCGCTGACACTGTTCTAGACACCTACTTGGTTTATAGCATTGATCGTTAAGTGACGAATCTCCTGATGAGTAGCATATATTGACAGTAGGATCGTGCGATAATGCTGAAGGAATCCTACTAACATAATCAAACTCCAAATGGTATGCAATACCAGCAAGTTTCAGTTTCTTTAGAAACTCCCGATATGGATTTTTGCCCATGCTCTTATGACCTTGACTAAGGGCCAACAAATCATAAGTCACATGTCAAGTTCTACCCGTCATTATCCAGGTTAATTTGAACCCACCCGTATATACTCTTTACTAAGGGCCAACAAAGTAATACGACTGTCCCAAACCAAAGCATCTATCTATGCTACATGTGAACACCCCAGCAGCTACCAATCACTATGTCTTGATTAAGGGCCAAACAAACATAGCTTGAATACTACTGGCCATTCATATGAAATGATGGAGGGCTACGACTGGTTTTGGTGAAACCATGAACGTAGTGAACTTGATATAACCGAAGGAACCTGATAGCTTTTTAAAAGGAGTGGTTAAAGCTCTGCAATTAAAAATTCTGCTCTTATAAAATAACCGAATGGTTTCTTTTAAATTTGTTCCAACGATTCAGCTTTGGTTTGTTTTCTTTTCATTAAAATAATGCGTCCCATCATTTATCCTATCATTGCAGAAAACAACGAAAATACAACATCCGCTTATGCCATCCGCATTCGCCACTAGGCCCCGTCATTCACCCGTTAGGTTACTTAACTAACGACAGAGCGGGGACTGGGCTAGCGCAGATGCAAAACATAAGCAACGCCTACTAGATATCATATATAAATATTGTACATTTGTCAGACGCAATAATAGGCATTCCAGATCACAGATGAACATATTGGATATACTAGGAATCCGTGTTTCGTTCGAGCCTGCAACAAAAGTCGGATTACACGGTCGTGATGAATAGCCAAACCCCACCCTAGACCCCTACGGGTGCGGCAAACTACCCGCCTAGTACCAGAAGTGAAACAGTCTCCCTCAACGACGTGAGTAGGCCATTAAACACTTCAAAGTACCCGGTAGTTTGTGCAACCCATCTTGGGTCTATCCTAGGAGCATAAAACAGTAAATGAAATAATACAACGGTGGCTACAACCTCAACCCGGATGTGCCCCGCAAAAGAATATTACAACATATTATAATTTACATCTAATGAAAGATAAAAACTCTCATCTCACATCCTCGGCTATTCATCCACGACGATCCAATGAAGTTCATATCCACAAACCAATATCCATTACAGAAATGTGCAACCCCCAACTAACCGACATACTAGCAATTAGCGGAGGTTTACTAACACATCAAACAACACAATTAGCAAATAACTTAGAATTTCGATCGACAACCTTTTTTCGAGTCTACTCCAAATGCAAGCCAGCACTGAAATAACCTGGGTAGAAACAAAATATACAGGAAAATAGAATACCCAAAAATAAGACAAACTGTGTAAATACGAGTCAACTTGGAGTCGACTCGGCCGCTGATCCGCGGCAGATTGCACCAATACGCCGCGCTTCCGCGGTCGTCTCACAGAGTTAGCAACTCGTATTTCTCCAGTATTCTTAGAATTCCCTGCTGTGAATTTTCATACCTCTGAAATAATTTTTTCGACAAGTTTAAAATTGACAGAAACTTTAGGGAAGCGGGGTTATGTTTTCGTGTTTTTGCAACGATCGAAGTTCTAATAAGTTGCTAACAAGCTAGTAAAGGTTTAGTAGGCTATGATACCACTGTAAGTCCATGTCATGCACCCCACGTGTTCGCGGGGAGGCGGAATATATGAAAAACAATTATCAAAGCTTCGTAACTCGGACTTGAGCACACGGATCGTGTCTAAACCATTACTAGCAAACTACGAGAGGTTTAACTACTCTGATTCGAAGTTATACCTCACGTTACTTGTCCTTCGGGTTTTCATCGCTGTCCTCCACACCTCATCGGCTCTATGGAACATGGGTACCTCAACGGCCTTCTCGAGTTAAAGACAATCTACCCGAGAGTCTATAGTCCGAGCATCTATCTCGAATCTGAGATAACTAAGGCTTCTAGTTTGCTAATCTAGAAGTCCTAGAGGGTGTGGAGTATTTAGATGGATTACTTAGTCACTTTAAACCCTAGGATTCTCAACACATGAGAGCTATTAGGGTTTGAGGAAGAAGATGAAGACTTGAGGAGAGAGTGTTTTGTGATTATCAAATGAATAATACTCATGCTAGAATAATATGAAGCATAATTATATCTCTCTTGATAATATCAAGATAATATCTAGCATGCTTCATTTAATTCTAATGGTGAATCACCTCATGAGTCATTAAGCATTTAATGTAAACATACACCTCATCCTCCACCTCTTTTAGTTTAAATCCTAAAAGGAAATAAACACAAATGAGTCACCTCCTTCCAGAAGTTTCCCGACAAATTACGAGACTGCCCCTCCGATCCGTACATCCGAAAAACACGGATAATTTTTGACTGAATAAATCCATCTGTATAATACTAGAATCTGGCTTAAACCTGTAAGTCTACGGTAGCGCCCCGGTCGTCTAACAGACGCCAATATGCAGAACAAAACTTTTATAAACTGGCGCTATCGCGTATTATAACCCGGATCTTC
Organism: Agapanthus africanus; assembly: GCA_030015575.1. Lineage (NCBI taxonomy): Eukaryota > Viridiplantae > Streptophyta > Magnoliopsida > Asparagales > Amaryllidaceae > Agapanthus > Agapanthus africanus. The sequence goes on along the minus strand of CM057345.1, from coordinate 455,436,669 downwards.
CATTAAAGCTAAACTAACATATTGTAAAGAGGGTCGAATTGTTATACCGAACGATCCGAGTCCTTCGGTCTTTAACCATCATCCCATGCTTTGTTGCGGCGGCTTCGATCTTCTGAAAATCCAGTCTCGTCGTTCAGGTGGAACCAGGTCGACGGATCTTTAAATGGGCTCCTGCCTCTGGACCGAGGCAACTCAATCGTCAAGTTTGCTAAAAGAGACGACCGAGATTGATGTAGAGAATGAGTAGAACACTTTTTCTCGTTACGTCCAAAGTTATGGACGAACGGTTAATGAAGTTGCCAATTGGAATCGGGTAAATGGAAATTGGGCTATGAAATTTCCATACACTAAACTATCATAATCTTTTCTCAAAAAATGAATCTCACATCCCACAAAGAAGGGGCCGGCCACTTATAACAAGGAGGGGGTGAGTGTAGGAGCTTCAAGTGGTAACCATAACTATATCATAATTATCAACACAATTAATGAAAGAATGAATCATCAAAAGACATTAAATGTAAAAGCATGAATCATGAAGCCTAGTCATCAACTCATTAATGCTAAAGAATGAGTCACTAACCTAGTCACTAATCTTGAAGCTTCCACACACGATGACTCACCCTCAAAATGAAAAGACAAATCCGTATTTAACCGAATGTTAAATACGGGTGATAGAAAACTGGAAACTGGCAACTTCCCAAAGCGATCCCGGAACGAATTTCAGGACAACCCCGTAACAATATAAACACACCCGCATTTGTATTACGACCGAATACAAATGCAACTGAGACAAAGATATTATATCTACACAATATAATACTGGGATCCGGCTTAAACTAAAGCCTACCAGTATTATCTACCCGAAAAATGACCCGAGCGAAAAACGCACGTGCATTTTCCGAACCCTGTCATAATACCATACGGCATCTACAACGTTTCGCCCAAACTTGGGAAACTGTCTGTGTGGAACTCTAATGACTCATCAACACATTGGCACTGGGAATAACCTTTAGCACGTCAGAGGTACAAGCTGTACATCACGGTTTGCCTGTGAATTGATTGGATGGGAAGTTGACGAGCGAACTTATCTATAAACCCTACTAAGCCTGACAGTGACAATATCCGTACAGTCCGGATCATTCATCTATGTGTATCGCATATTAGGCCTAGGGGGTCGGTAAACGTCAGACCCCCAATAGCTGCATAAGTCATGTCAGAGAGTAGCCCAGAACACCCTTAGATACTACTGGAATACCTTCAAGTAAATCTTGATTACCATGGCCAGGGATTTCGTGTAATGGCTCTCCTAAACACAGCACGATCTCACCCCCAATTCTGGGAGAGACGAATCCCCTGCCGATCTGCTCACTTGCCTCCAATGTGGCTCGGGACTGTACCAAACTAAAACCTGTATTCACAACTCCTTTGAGCGTGGTAGGGTAGTAATCTAAGCACAGTGGGAACTCACATGAGACAAATGACGATCTCAGGTCGATGAACTAACCTGTACACTTGTCACCAGGGAACTGCTATCTGACGATATGTATAATACCAACTAGCATGTTCCCGGCGAGTCCTGTCCGGTGTACTCATAACCCAATGAACACCTGTATACATCTTAGGTGATCCAACTGACACCAGTGGCTTGTGAGACCGGCCACCGTCCCTCGTCGGGGTCTCGACTGTATACACTAGTCTACTCTTGAGTATTGATGCCCTATCTCGAAACTCCTACGACTAGGGACACTTAAAGGATGTGCTTATAGACCCCAGCTCCCACATATATGATCGCCATCATACTGCTGGTAGTCAAGCAAGAATCCTATGGGCTTTATCAACATATACATGATGATAAAGACAAACCATATAGCATACTATCATCTCGAGTAAGACTGTTCTATCGGTATAGGTCCTTCTTCAACATTGCAATCACGTACCTGCGATCCAATAATTGACTTTGAGGGCACTATATCCAACAATCTCACACTTGCACTAAAGGCTAATTATTGTGATGTCGCATACTCACAGCTCGTGTGATACCGAACATACAACTCCTCTACTAATCAGTTTCACAAAACTTGTTTGCAAAACTATTGTGTTCGAGAAATAGCCTCAGTGAGTGGATCCGCCCTGATGTTTCTTTCTATGTCTCTCTTATAATCAAGTTCGCGGAGAAAACCATCTCCCGAATCGAGTAATACCTATCTTAGAATATGTCTGGATATCTGATGGGACCTAGTTCATAAATGAACTCCAAATCCAAACTTCTTAGACTGTATCTATTACTGAAACTAATCAGTGTTCAGCACTATGCCTCCCACAGTATCCTTTTGGACCACCTGTCCATAATACTGTCCCTCATCAGAGGGAAAACTATAACTTTGACAATCACTCTGTCATGCATGTCACCTGTGAAGCCTGGAATGATAACCGTCTCCCGAAGGAGGCTGACGTCATCAAATCCGTAGAACATGTATGTATGTTCAAAAACTGCTTCCTTATGTTTTTTCAGGATTGGATTAATATAAACTTATCGCATCTAGTGCAATAACAACATCTGGTGTGGTACTTGACATCTCACGATTGACTCAATTGCCTAAGTAAGTGATCTGCCAATCATGCACATCTCTCTCCCCTTTAGTCTGTAAGACACCTTTAGAGAGGGTGACTCCATCACCTGCAGGTACACTACCATGCCAGGAGTCATCTATTCTAAAATACTATTAGAATACTGTCAAAATACCCAGATTGGGAAACTATCCTAATCTAGATCTAAAACCATTAGATCTAGTAACCAGAATGTCTTATATTATATTCATATCATTTGTGGAGAAACAACCGTGTGACGACCAAAGTACAAGCGATCGTAGTATAGGAATTTTACTTCCTACTTTGTGTATGTCATCCAAATACCAGGACATAACACCCTACTACCTTCTTAACTGATCCATCCACTATTCTGATGAAGTCAAACCCATCACTGTCATATCAAAATTAGATGATCCATCTCCGCTATAATTGCTCAAGTCTATAAATAGACATAAGCTACTTGCCCACTATGCTTCCGCTGCTCCCACTGACTACGACAACCCTTTGGCAGAATAATATATACGTGCAATTCTAAAGCTAGTTTAGAACGACTCTATACATATCTCCTGCCGGGTTTCATAGCCTGGAACAACAGCAGTGTCAAGTCTGGGTAAACAAGAACCTCTCTGTCACCGTCCTTGAGGCTACCGGAGTACCTCTCGGGTGTCTGAGGTTACCCACCATATCTGCGGAGAGGCTATTGGAATGTCAAACCTGATTGAATATATAGGTCCTATTAAACTTTCCGTAATCGTTTGCGGTTCTGGAATCACTTCCAGTTCTACCATACTCCCACTAATGTTTTCTGAAAAAAATCCATTTTACTAAAACTGTGGCGTGTCTAGAACAATATCACTATTGATCGGTCAGATGGAAAAAAATCAACCCTCGTCAAAGCTAGGGTCAACCCACAAACTGCCATTACAGAAACATGCCTTGAGTTATCCAGTGTCTGGTTTTAAGCATAAGCTGGACAACTCCCTTTACCTTAACATCGTTAAGATATGAAGCATTCTATATCCAATATAGAAACATTGGCACTTGTTTAATTGGAACCGGATTCAAATCATGCAGCTGTCTCCAGTGCATATCAACTTAATGGAGAGAGGCTAATCAGCATTACTCAACTTAGGAATCCATCCAATTATGAGTAACCTGAAAGAGAAACAATTTTCTCAAAACCATTACTATCAACTGAATACCAATCACAAGAATCTACATCTTCGATTTCTTTGAAGAATTCCAATACTTGCGATACTTGGTTCTCTACTTTATTCTTATACCCACAACTTCTCAAAACTTAGACATTGTATTTCTACGAATCACTTGTCTAGAGAAGTTACAAGTAAACATAATATAGTACGAGGACCATCCCCTTTGTCCTGATGGACACTGGACAACACACAATACTCTGTATAAGTCCGCTGAGTTGAATAACTCAAAACTTGTGCGTCGTAGGTTGAAAACTGTCCCCAGGCGATTTCCTCAAATATCACCAATTACAACGAATTCCGATATAATGAGGATGATCACTTAATTCCCAATAACTTACTCCCACTCATTATCTGTAAAACTATACAGATGTGAGAATGAAACCTGGTAAATACATACCCTGGAGTAAGTATCTAATCGGGAAATCAGTTTTCTTTTAACAATGCACAGTGAATATGAAACATTAATATGTTTCGTAGGGGTATCCTGGTATTCCTAGTAATGCCTCTTCCATAATCCAAATCATGACTTTAACCGTATATTTCCCTGCCATCTTTCCAATTCCCTTTATTTGTCTTTAGTCGTTACCTTCTGTACACCATCATTAGGCTAAGTGGTTTTCTTCTTTCCCTACCATTCGGCACCATCCTATGGTTTGGAAGAAGAATATCCAGTAAGCATAAAAGGTGTACCCTCCTAAACCTAGGAGTACTCGCAACTTGAGAGAAGGTGATAATAAAAGACAATTGAATAATACCTTATTCTATTTCTCCCGAACTGGGAAAAAAGCAAATGTGAAATAGGAGTGGCGATGAAGTACGCGGTTTGGTCGTGAATGAGAACAGTCGCAATTTACTTTGCCCTTTTTCTTATTCCTTTATTTTGTCTTTAGTTATTACCTTCTGTACACCCTACTTAGGCTAATTGGTTTTCTTCATTCCCTACCTTTCGGCACCTGCCTATGGTTTGGAATAAGACTATCCAATAAGCGTAATAGGTGTACTCTCCTAAACCAAGGAGCCCTCGCAACCTGAGAGAAGGTGATAATAAAAGACAACTGAATAAACCAATTCTATTTCTCCTGAACCTGGATCCATCCTCGAAGAAATCCCTCCGAGTTCGTATATAACCATACGATGGATCTATCCAATGGAAGTGGATGTCCGTAGTATTACGGGGTGTTCTGAGAAATACAAAGGGTAAAAGAAGGAGCGGTAATGACTTATGCAACTTTAGACAATCTAAAATCCAGTATTTTAAGAAGGTTCGGTCAACTTGGTCATTGAGTCTTAGTCTAGGGTCGGTCAAAGGTCGCTGCCAAAGAGAGAGAGAGAAAAGAAACACTCTGCGTGCACTCTAACCTGGATCAGAATGGTTATCACTTTATCTAATTAGGAAACCTCCCACTGTAATCTTAAATTCTCCTCCAAACCTGAAAGAAGAATTAGTCGGGTTCACCCGAAGAGTAAACCAACTCATCAGGGAGAATCAGGATCCAAATGGTATCGCATGATATCTTGATGGAAGCCACTCAAGTTAACACACTCCAGAAGGTATGCGCAAGTCTGGCAAGTTTCTTGTATATTTGAAACTCCCGATATAATTTTTATCCTATGCTTTTATGACCTTGACGTATGCCAACAAATCATAAGCCACATGTCAAGTTCTACCCGTCGTTGTCCTGATTAATTTAGGTCATCGTACATGCCCTTGACGTAGGCCAACAAGGCTGTACGTCTGTCCTAAACTAATGCATCTATCTATGCAACAAATGAATACCCAGCAGCTACCAAACACTACGCCTTGACGTAGGTCAACAAACATAGCTTGAATACTACTGACCATCCATAAGAAATGACGGAGAATTACGGCTGGTTTTTGGCGAAAAACCTTTAACGTAATGAACTTGATCTCGTTGAAGGAATCTGATAGCTTTTTATAAAAAAATATAGTGGCAAAAACATTTTGCTAAAGAGGTCACTCCCGATGAAGGGATCTCGGCTCTTTCCTCGTGAAATGAGGTGCAGGATATTCTAACTGAATACCGCGATGCAAAGCAACTTGTAATCGACTATATTGAAGTTATTACCCTGATGTAAACTTCTGCCTAAGGGGTCACTCCCGGTGAAGGGATCTTGGCCCTTGCCTCGTCGAATGAGGTGCAGGATATTCCAACTGAATACCGCCATGCAAAACAAAAGAAAACGTCTTTGTAATATCTCCTTTTAAAATTTGTTCCAACAACATCATATATAGGTTTGTTTTATCTTGTATTGATACGAATCAACGCATTCCCATCATTTAATCACATCAGAAAAAAACGAAAATAAAATGTACGTATATGCCATCCGCATTCGTCATTGGGTCCCATCATCACTCATTAGGTTACTTAACGAACGACAGAAAGGGGGCTGGACTAGCGCGGGTGTAAAACATATAGAACATCTAATAGTATATATACTAATATACAATAATCGCTCCAGGAGTGATAATATGCAACATTACAGAAAAGTAATAAGCATCACAGAACAATACAGATAATCTTGGATCCCCGGGTTTCACAGAGCCGCTACTGAAACCCGATGTTCCCCTGGTCATGTGGATAGCCTGTGCAATGTAATCTAGACCCCTACAGGTGCGGCAAGTTACCCGCCAAAACCTGAAGCGAGGTAATCCCCACAACATAGTGAATGGAACACCCGGCACTTCACGGAATCCAGTAAATTGAGCACCCCTCCTTGGGTCAACCTGTACCCCCTACGAGTGCGGCGAATAGTCTGCCAATTCTAGAGTGAGGTCCCTTTGCCTCTCAAAGCCATGAGATACGGACCCGTTGCCTTTCAGAACCCGGCTATCCGTGTACTCCTTCGCGGGATAAACCTAGTACAGAATTAAAAATATGTACAACTGGTACATCGATCTCAACCCGGTCGTACCCCAAAAGAATATTATACAAACAGGCAGTGACGGCAGTCCACAAGTCGGACGCTCGCCCCGCAATATCAAATGTACAAATAAATCCAAAAAGCACTATCATTGCACCCTGCTATCCACCACGATAAATCCGCAACATCACAGCACAACACATAACATCAACGTGAATGTCACGTTCGCAAACCCGTCTAAAAGAACTATAGCAATCAGATGCGGTTTACCGATCAAATGACATTCCCGGTCGGAGATATAATGTAAATACTGTAAACTAACAAGTTTAAAATTTCGATCGAAAAAATTTCCCGAAGTGGGTCCCACAAACATCTGCTGTACAGTAACAAAATATGGGCCCAAACGAAATATACCAAAAACCACATTTTCCGATATAGAAGCTACTGTTAAAATTTGGTCACGTGTTCCTGTAGAATGGCCACGGATGCGCGGTCAAACCCTAGGTTTGACCGCGGTTCCGCGGCGCTTCTGTAAGAACACTGCTCCAAATTTTAACAGCGTGCTTCAAAATCCCTGCTCTATTTTCTGAAGTGATCAAAATAATTTTTAGGCTTGATTTAAAATCGACAGAAACTTCGTACAGAAAAAATGTAGCTTTCGAAAAACCGTTCGATCGATGTTTTAAACGTGTGAGCACAAGTTAGTATAGCTTAATGGTGAGACTCTGATACCACTGTAAGTCTACGGTAGCGCCCCGGCCGTCTAACAGACGCCAATATGCGGAACAAAACTTTTATAAACTGGCGCTATCGCGTACTATAGCCCGGATCTGCCATTAAAGCTAAACTAACATATTGTAAAGATGGTAGAATTGTTATACCGAACGATCCGAGTCCTTCGGTCTTTAATCATCATTCCACGCTTTGTTGCGGCGGCTTCGATCTTCTGAAAATCCAGTCTCGTCGTCCAGGTGGCACCATGTCGACAGATCTTTAAACGGGCTCCCGCCTCTGAACCGAGGCAACTCGATCGTCAAGTTTGCTAAAAGAGATGATCAAGATTGATGTAGAGAATGAGTAGAACACTTTGTCTCGTTACGTCCAAAGTAATGGACGAACGGTTAATGAAGTTGCCAATTGGAATCGGGTAAATGGAAATTGGGCTATGAAATTTCCATACACTAAATTATCATAATCTTTTCTCAAAAAATGAATCTCACATCCCAAAAAGAAGGGGCCGGCCACTTATAACAAGGAGGGGGTGAGTGTAGAAGCTTCAAGTGGTGACCATAACAATATAATAGTTATCAACACAATTAATGAAAGAAGGAATCATCAAAAGACATTAAATGTAAAAGCATGAATCATGAAGCCTAGTCATCAACTCATTAATGCTAAAGAATGAGTCATTAACCTAGTCACTAATCTTGAAGTTCCACACACGATGACTCACCCTCAAGACGAAAAGACAAATCCGTATTTAACCGAATGTTAAATACGGGTGATAGAAAACTGGAAACTGGCAACTTCCAAAAGTGATCCCGAAACGAATTTCAGGACAACCCCGTAACAGTATAAACACACCCGCATTTGTATTACGACCGAATACAAATGCAACTGAGACAAAGAAATTATATCTACACAATATAATACTGGGATCCGGCTTAAACCAAAGCCTACCAGTATTATCTGCCCGAAAATTGACACATGCGAAAAACGCACGTGCATTTTCCGAACCCTGTTATAATACCATACGGCATCTACAACGTTTCGCCTGAACTTGGGAAACTGTCTGTGGGGAACTCTAATGACTCATCAACACATTGGTACTGGGTATAACCTCTAGCACTTCAGAGGTACAAGTTGTAAATAACGGTTTGCCTATGTATTGATTGGAAGGAAAGCTGACGAGCGAACTCATCTATAAACCCTACTGAGCCTGACAGTGACAATATCCGTACAGTCCGGATCATTCGTCTATGAGTATCGCATATTAGGCCTAGGGGGTTGGTAAACGTCAGACCCCCAATAGCTGCATAAGTCGTGTCAGAGAGCAGCCGAGAACACCCTGAGATACTACTGGAATACCTTCCAGTAAATCTCGATTACCCTGGCCAGGTGATTGTTAGGGATTCTGCGTGTTCAAGTTTAGTTAATTACCGCAATCAAAACGGTTTCGCTTGTAGCTAGCCGGTTGAGTACGGGTCGTCCGCAGGGAGATGGGAATCTTTGTCTATGTGCTTTAACGAGTTAAGTCCGAAAGTACAGATTTGGTTGTAATTATCTAAGTGTTAAAATGATATGTAAAGAGAGCTTGTTAGGGTTAGGATTAGGTTAGTTTGAGTTAGGAGTCGCTCACTTCTTTCGTTGCCACTCTTAATATCGGTGTTACGGTAATCGACAACAACGGGGATTAGCACGACCAGGAAGGAACTTGCGAGTATAAGCTAGGCTTTCCAACGCTTAAGTTCTTCTTTTTGGTGCTTGTCCGTCCGTTCTTGGCTCTTAGCCATAACCTCCGGTTAATTCAACCACAACCGATCTCACTACGGAATCACCGCTATCATGTAGGATAGGGTGCCGTAAGGAGCGGATTGTGGTTCAATTAACGGGAGTCGATTTAAGATGTTGGGCAAGGAAAGAGTGAGATAGATTTCCTTCTCTCAAACTTCCCTTATCCTACCCTAACAAGTATGGAAACTACTCACACATCATAACGAAAAGAAAAGAAAACAAAGAGGAAGATAGAAAAAAGGAGATTAGAGGATAACAACTAGCTATTTGCGACCTCACCTTGGCAAGGATCAAGCGTAAGCGACATGGTTGTTTAAGGATAAAGGAAAAGAGAAAAGAAAGAAACAACAAGAAATAACAACAACTAAGTTAACAAATGAAAATTACAAGCAATAATAAGAGAACAAGACAAGTATAATAACAAAAGGAACTTCTTTATTCATCATTCTTCACTCACAAAAGCTCACTACAAGTTTTTCAATGGAGAAGAGATGAGAAGAGGAAGAAGAACAAGTATTCTAAAACCTAGAAAAAATACAAGATTATGCACCCTTGGCTTCACAAGGTTCTGGACTATTTATAGGCAGGGAACTGGAAATCTAGGGCAACAATCTGTCTCCTTACAAAATTACCCAACTGCCCCTAAAATACGACAGCATGATGAGGCCATACGGCCGCGGTTCCGAGGCCATACGGTCGCGGTTCCGCGGCCTAAGCCTGCTTATGCTGCGGAACCGTGGCTATACTAGGGAGTTGAGCCGTCGGTTTTTCTGGGGTTCCCTGGTCTTCTTTGTACTTCGGTATGGTATGTGATTTTTCTCAGAATCTTTCCACATTTCTTCCAGAATTTCTGTTGAGCAATAGGTGATTTGATGTGGATCTTTTTGTCATGATTTCCTCGAGCTCCGCGTAGATTTCTTGGATCTTGTGTTGCCATTGAGCCTTGTGCATGAAAGTGACATTGATTTGCCATTTTGTCTCTTAAACTGGTGTGTGGCAATAGACGGATAAAGAGCGGAGATCCGTGTTTTATCTGTGGTTGGCAGGAACCCGGGTTTTGTCGTGTTTTTTTCATGAATTTCACCGTTTAGAGCCGAGAACCTGTATCCTGCAATTGACTAGCAAACACGGCTCAAGAGTACCTACCGATATGCAATGTGATAAAAATTGGGCGGTATGAAAATGCAAAAATCTGATATGAATAAATACCCCCAAACTTATCATTTGCTCGTCCCGAGCAAAACCAATTTATTCACAAAAAATTTCCTAACCTCACTTTCGCAGGGAACGCGATTGCACTGAGCATGTGCAACAAGCCGTGAAACCTCTAGGTGTCCCTAGTAGGAGGAGTGTTGTCTCCTGAGGGTTTTCAGCGGATACTACCCACAAAATCCGGTCAAGCTAGTTTTGTAAAATAACTAAGATTCAAACCCTAAAGTTTTGTTTCAGAAAATAACAATTCTATTATCCTAAGTCTAGACTATCGAACCTTTATTTTTAACACCTTGCTTCTTATTTAACTACAGATTTTATATGACTTTACGTGCAGTGCAAATAGTGTCGTTAAGTTTCCAGAAGGATCGATTAAAGTCATTATATCACACAATAAAGCCCAGATAAAATTTTTGAAAGGATCACATAAGTTTTATAAAGAGTTAAGTATTTTCAAGTTTCGTTTTCCAGTAAAGTTTCAACTTCAGAATTTCTATCTTCCTTAACAGGAAACTAGGTCTTATATTTCACTCCACCTTTTTCTTGTTTTCATTTCATACACACCTCTGTGAACGTGCAATAGTCTTTATCATAGTGTAAAACCTTCATATCTCCGCTAAATTTTTTATAAAAGCCTGTCTTTTATCAAGATTATTCTCACACAAAGAACCGTTAGGAATTTTAACTCGGAGAGAACACTTGCTTGACTTTGTTTTAATCTGGACTTTCTAGGCTTCTTAGCGAGCTTTGGGCCAATGCACCCAGACCAGTTGGCTTTAGGGCATTAGGTGTAGAAACACCCCAGCGGACTTAATTACTCAAGTTACCTAGGTCCAAAAACAAAAGACAGTTTGGCGTGAAAATCATGATGATTCAATACGAACGGAGACATAACTTGCAGTTCAATTATTTTTTTGGATAAAAGACGTGTTTAGTGGGTTCGGTGTGTAATCATTCCAATCAAGTTTCAGATGGGTTATTTTTCAGACTTAGTTCCAATTAAGGCATCAATAATATCCCTTCATATTCACTTCACTTCATAAACTATTCTTGATATTACTTATTTCCGAACAAACCTATTTGATCCTCAGAAAATCATTTATCCATTTAAACGTTTTTAGACAGAAAAGACTTGTCATCTAATTTCCAAAACTCACGACACGTGTAGTGTGATGTAAAGACGTATATCAGCTATAGTTAACTTCAAAAGAGAGTTATCTTTCAGGTTTTCAAAATCTAAACATAAGATTTAGTTATTCTTATCTTATCAAACAAAACCATCGAAATGTTGAATCAGAGTTCTCCCACTAGCTAACTTGACAATAAAGTTTTTATGTTTTTAGAAAATTTTCAGATTTTTATGGATTTTATGGATTTTAATATGCAGATGCAGAATATACATATGAATGCGAAGGTTAGAAATGCGTACCGAGCGTACCCCCAAACTTAAACTGGACAGTGTCCTCACTGTCATTGCATGAAGAGATCATTTGAAGGGTCAAAATTGTCGGTTAGCTATACAGACATTTTTTTTTGTTTTTAAAGAAAAGAAAAGAAAAGCCAAAATGGAAAAGAATATCCACAAAAATGTACAAAAATGGTATATACATACCCCCAAACTTATTTGGAACAGTGTCCACTTGTTCTTGGCTGGATAACCGAAGTTTGGAGGTAGGTAGAGGAAGATTATGCAGGGTAAACCGGCTCCTGTAAGAACAGGAGCTCCTCTGTTTGTTCGGCGCTAAGGTACGGTTTTAGTCGGTATCCGTTTACTTTGAAAAATGAACCGTCCTTAGGATTCTCCAAATCCACAGCGCCATGCGGATACACATTCCGCACAAAATACGGCCCTTTCCAGCGAGATCTGAGCTTTCCTGGATGGAAGTGTAGTCTGGTGTAGTAAAGCAGTACCTGTTGACCAGGTACGAAAGTTTTGCGCAAAAGGTGTTTATCGTGAAACACCTTCGTTCGATTCTTAACGACAACCGCGTTATCGTAAGCCTCATCCCTAAGCTCGCTCAATTCGTTCAACTGCAGCTTCCGATGGCTGCCCGCATCTTCGAGAGACAGATTCAGCTCCTTCATCGCCCAAAATGCGTGATGCTCTATTTCGACAGGTAGGTGGCACGCTTTTCCGTACACAAGCCGATAGGGAGACATGCCAAGGTCGGTCTTATAAGCGGTTCGAAATGCCCAAAGGGCATCAGTGAGTTTCAGCGACCAATCCGTACGGTTTTTGGAAACCGTCTTCTCCAGTATCTGCTTGATTTGCCGATTTGAAACTTCGGCCTGCCCGTAGGTTTGGGGGTGGTAGGGCGTAGAGAGCTTATGATTAATGGAATATTTTCGCATTAAGGCCTCGAAAGTCTTGTTGCAGAAATGACTTCCATTGTCGCTAATGATCGCTCGGGGGTGTCCAAAACGGGAGAAAATGTTTTCTTTAAGAAACCTAACGACAACCTTGTTGTCGTTAGTCCGGCTGGGCACAGCCTCGAACCACTTAGAGACGTAATCAACAGCGAGAAGGATGTACAAGTTCCCAAAAGAGCTGGGAAACGGCCCCATGAAATCTATCCCCCAAACATCGAAAATCTCCACAACCAAGATCGGTTGGAGCGGCATCTCGTTCCTCCGGGATATCCGGCCCAAGTGTTGGAACCGGGAGCAAGTCTTGCAATAGTCATGAGCGTCTTTGAAGAGTTGTGGCCAGTAGAAACCACATTGCAAGATCTTCTCAGCTGTCTTTCTAGGGCCAAAATGCCCGCCACATGCTTGATCGTGGCAAAATGACAGCACACTCTTGAATTCCTCGTCAGGGACACACCGACAAATAATCTGGTCGGGACAGTACTTGAACAAATAGGGTTCGTCCCAGTAAAAGTGTTTTACTTGGGATAAGAAGCGAAGTCTGTCCTGACTTGACCATTAAGTTGGTAATAATCCCGTGGCCAAATAGTTAACAATATCTGCGAACCAGGGTTCACAAGATACCGTCAAGAGCTGTTCATCCGGAAAAACGTCGTTGATCGGAATTGGAAGCGAAGGCGAAGAAGGAAGTCGTGAGAGATGGTCGGCAACTACGTTTTCACATCCTCGTTTGTCCTTAATGACAAGGTCAAACTCTTGAAGCAAGAGGATCCAACGTATTAACCGAGACTTTGCATCTTTCTTCGCAAAAAGATGGCACAGAGCAGAATGGTCTGTGTAGACAATGACTGGAGAGCCGATGAGGTAGGGCCTGAACTTTTCTAAAGCAAATACAACAGCTAAGAATTCCTTCTCAGTTGTTGTATAATTGAGTTGGGCGTCGTTCAGGGTTCGGCTTGCATAATAGATTACGTGCGGCATCTTGTTTATGTGCTGTCCAAGGACAACAACAATGGCAAAGTCGGATGCATCACACATAATCTCAAATGGGTGCGTCCAGTCAGGCGAAGAAAGAACGGGAGCAGAGGTGAGTGAGCTTTTCAATGACTCGAATGCAGTCACACAGCTCGAGTTGAAGTCGAATGGCGTATCCTTGGCCAGCAAAAGAGTCAAGGGCCTAGCAATCTTGCTAAAGTCCTTGATGAACCGTCTATAGAAACCGGTATGGCCAAGGAAGGCTCGGATATCTCTGACGCATCTGGGAGGAGGTAGATTGGAAATGACCTCAATCTTTGCTTTGTCAACCTCTATGCCATTTTGCGAGATGATATGTCCTAAGACAATACCTTCGCGCACCATGAAGTGGCACTTCTCCCAATTCAATGTGAGGTTCTTGTCCTTACATCGGGTAAGGACAGCGTCAAGATGCAGCAAACACTCGTTGAAGGAATCGCCGAAGATGGAGAAATCGTCCATGAAGATCTCCAGAAATTTTTCCACCATGTCTGAGAAGATTCCCATCATACACCGCTTGCATAACCCAAAGGGCATGCGACGATATGCAAACGTGCCGAAAGGACAAGTGAATGTGGTCTTGTCCTGGTCTTTTTCGGCGATAGGAATTTGATTATAGCCAGAGTAGCCATCAAGAAAGCAGTAGTACTCGTGTCCGGCCAATCGTTCAAGCATTTGGTCAATGAAAGGTAGCGGAAAGTGGTCCTTCCGCGTTGCGGCGTTGAGTTTTCTGTAATCGATGCATACTCGCCACCCAGTTTGGGCGCGAGTAGGGATTAACTCGTTCGCCTCGTTAGTGATGACCGTTATACCTGATTTCTTGGGGACAACGTGAATGGGGCTAACCCACTGGCTATCAGAGATAGGGTAAATGATACCACTATCCAGACATTTTACGATCTCCTTCTTCACAGCCTCTTTCATGACTGGATTGAGACGTCTTTGTGGATCCCGGGCTGGTTTGGCTTCATCCATCAGATGAATGTAATGTTCAACGATTAGGGGACTAATCCCCTTGATGTCCGCCATGGACCAGCCAAAAGCTTGCCTGTTGCTGTGCAAGACCGCGAGAAGGGCTTTCTCTTGCTCTAGAGCTAGAGAAGCCGAGATGATGACAGGGAGGGTCTCGTTCTCACCTAAGTAAGCGTACTTAAGGTGAGACAGCAAAGGCTTGAGTTCGAGCGTCGGAGGTGAAACGATTGAAGGCAAGATTGGTGCAGAGGTCTCGAACTCAAAGGACTCCAGCAAAGGTTCAAATCAAGTGTAAGCGACCGAGTCGGATGGTTCAGGTAACTCATCCGGAAATTCGAAGGATTCAAACTCGGGATGCGAGCGGCTAAGATCGTTCAAGAACGTAAAACACTCGTAGTCGTTGTCGGGCGCAGAAACAGCAGCAGGTTCGAGGAGGAACGCACTAGTGGCGTTAAGGTTATCATGATCGAACAGAAACTCCTCGAATTCACACTCTTTAGGGGTGATCTCCTGGATCGAGCAGATGTCCAGTATATGAGCATTAGGTTCGGAGGGCTGATTCCCCAACCTAAAAATGTTGAGTTCAATTGTCATGTTTCCAAAGGAGAGGTTCATCGAACCATTGCGACAATTGATCACAGCATTTGAGGTTGCAAGGAATGGGCGACCTAGTATCATCGGAATTTGATTCCGGGGGTTAGCTACAGGCTGTGTGTCTAATACAATGAACTCAACGGGGAATATGAAGTCCCCGACTTTGATTAACACATCCTCTAGCTCACTCCTAGGATGGGTGATCGATCGGTCGGCCATTTGGAGAGTACAGTGTGTGGGTTTCAGCTCTCCTACGCCTAATTGCTCGTATACTGATTACGGAAGCAGGTTAACACTGGCACCAAGATCTAATTGTGCGCGGTTGTTTTTCTTATCCCCAATGGTAATAGAAATCGTAGGACAGCCAAGGTCCTTCCGTTTTTGTGGTAAAGATTGGGTAAGAGCATCACTCACAGCACTAGCCAAGAAAACTTTCTTTGGTACCTGAGACTTCCTCTTTTTCGTGCACAAGTCCTTTAAGATTTTCGCGTAGGATGGGACTTGTTGGACGGCATCTAAAAGAGGAATGTTAATGTTAACCTTCTTAAATAACTCCAGAATCTTCTCCATTTGAGGATTTTGTTTATTAGTCCTCAACCGGTTTGGAAATGGGACGTTTTTAAAATTGGTTGAGTCAAATGCTTGTGGAGAAGATTGTGGAGTTGGAACGGATCCCAGAACAGGTGTTTTCGTGGAGTGAGAAGCGGGTCCGTTCAGAGCAGAAGAAGAAGAAGAAGAAGGAGGAGAGCCTTTTGAAGAATGGAGAATAGGCTCAGAAGACGAAGAATCAGGAGACGAAGAAGAAGAAGAAGAAGAAGAAGAAGAAGAAGAAGAAGGAGCAGCGGCCGGGGTGTCATCGTTGATCCGTGTGCCAATGTTGTTTTGCAGCATCCTTCCCGATCTTAATGTGGTCACGGCACTCACATTATGATTCTGTTGTTCAAGAGCAACATGTACATTCTGTGGTTGACCGGGATTTGGGAGTGGCTGGGACGGGAGCTTCCCCTTCTCTCGCTCGCTTAAGGCCGCATTCAGTTGTGCAATCTGGGCCTCGATGTTCTTGATGCTTTGCCCGTGAGAGGCAGTGTGTTGCACTAAGGACTGAATGGAAGACTGGATGTTGGCAGTGGATTGAGTCGATTGTTTAACGAACGCCTCCAGACTTCGTTCGAGCGAGTACACCTTATCGTTGTTTGACGGAACAAAGTTTTTTGGTGGAAAAGAATTGTTGGGTACAAAGTTGTTAATCTGATTTTGAAAAGGTTGGGGTTGGTAGTGCTGCTGAAATTGATGTTGAGTTTGTTGTTGCGCTTGTTGTTGCGGCGGAGGGGGCCTTTGGAAATTGTTGCCTTGGAATTGATTCCGATTCTGATTCCAGACGAAATTGGGGTGGTTTCTCCAACCGGGATTGTAGGTGGAAGAGTATGGATCATTTCTCGGTCTTTGCTGAAATGCAGCATTAACCTGATCCTGTCCTTGCGATGGTGGATTGTAAGGACACTCTTCGGTCAAGTGAGAAGGATCGGAACAACAAGCGCAAATGGTACGAAGGGGGAGAACAGGGGTAGGAGCAGGAGAAGAGAATTTGCTCTCTATCGCTTCAAGCTTTCTCGTTATTGCAGTCATTTCGGCTTTCATCCCAATAGAGACATCAAGTTGGTGAATTCCTATCCTAGACTGACCGGTAGAAGTTGAGGTAGAAGAAGAAGAAGTCGGTCTGGTGCTCTCCCATTGTAGCGTTTACTCCGTAAGGTCGTCAAAGAATTGCCACGCTTCCTCGTCAGATTTCGATAGGAAGTGGCCCTGACAGATGGTTTCCAACAACTGCTTCGTTGCTGGGTTCAGGACCTCGTATAAGGTTTGGCAAAGTTGCCATTTCTCTATACCGTGGTGAGGACACTGAACAAGAAGGTCTTTGTACCGGTCAAAGCACTTCTAGAAGGGTTCAGAAGGAAGCTGAGAGAATTGGTTGATTTCATTTCGGATCCTTGCGGTTTTATGATTCGGATAAAATTTCTTTAGAAACGCTTTTACAAACTCGTCCCAACTGGTTATGGAGTGGGAAGCGGTGCTATACAGCCATTTTTCAGCAAGATCGCATAGAGTGAACGGAATGACCCGTAGACGTATAGCATCGTCCGACAGTTGGGTAGTTTTCATCATGGCACAAACGTTTTGAAATTTATTGATGAAGATATAGGCATCTTCAGATTCAAGCCCATGAAATCGTGGAAGCATGTTGATGAAGTGGGGCTTAATTTCAAAATTATCCCCATTGGCCGGTGGAAGAGAAAGGCAGGTGGGAATTGCAGAACGGGTGGGATAGAAACGATCCTGGAGCGCGATTCGCTGCGGCGCTACAACAGGCGGTGGTGGTGGGTTATTGGTCTCCGTAGGAGGTGGAGCCAATCCAGGGATAGTCAAAGAGATGTTCGGATTAAATCCTGACATCGTGGAAGAAGAGGTTGGTGATGGTGAAGGTGAAGATGTATGAACAGAATTCCGGTTAACGTCGTAGTTGGCCGGCAAAGGTAAAGGTGAAAGAGGAGTGGACGGAGTTTCGACGTCTGAGTCGATCGCGTAGTCGGTAGCGACTAACGTAACGCGGACTAGGCGGGCGCTAGTGTCCCGAGTCCAAGCGGACATACACTAAACGAGTTTAGTATAGTCAAAGCGGAGAATGTGAGGATAAGAAAACGTCAATGGAGAAAGGTGATGGGTGATGGGTAAAAAATGGATTTTGGCGACAAAGGGCAAGTTTTTATAAAAGATTTTGATTTTTTTCTTTTTTTTTCTTTTATTTTTTTAGAAAGAGCTTTACAGAAATATGTACGGACTTACGATTTTAAGCAATCACAAACAAGATATGCATAATCACACCTAGATCTAGGGTCACCTAGGTCTGCTAGACAGCTCCTAAATGTTCCAGAGGGCTAGAAATAGGACCTCAAACCGCCTCTTCTCCGTCAATTGCGACCAGGTAAGTGCCAGGTAAGTGGGAGGTTGTCCAACGCTTTCGCGAAGTTCCTTAATTAAATAACCACTTGCCTTCGACACACTTGCCTAGACACCGCAAAAGTCAGATAAGATAAACGGCCGATGCCTGTAACTAGTCCTCTGTCCTATTGAGCGCGAAGTCCTTAGGGCTGAGTTTAGTATTTTTTAATTTAACAATGGTCAATGCATATGCTTTTTGTGATTTCTGGGGTCCTGGGAAGGGTGATGAAATCCCCACCCAATCTGAATTGGTTTCAAACCCCTTAAGTCCGTATTAATGAATGCAAAGCGGTAACAAATCAACTGCAAACAATTTTTATTTTTTAGCGCGGCGCAAAGAATCCTTCACAAGAACAGTTTATTAGAAGGGGGAAGAGAGTTTGCGCAAAGAATGCTGCAGAAAACACAGTTTATTGGAGTCCAGAGGAGTGGGAGAGAGAAAAGGAGAACGTACAGAAATTTTGGCAGCCCGAAGGCACCAAACGACCGCGGTTCCGCGGCCTAAGCCTCCTTATACCGCGGTTCCGTGGCGGTATGATGGGCTTGGGCCTTCCGTTTTCTGGTGTGTGCTTCTGTGGTTGTCTTCTGCTTGTCTCGATTTGTTGAATCTCGATTTGCTCACTGTATCTGCTCCAGATTTTTACAGTAGACCGGTTGCTTCGTTTTGATCCGTCGCGGTGTAGCCGCGAAATATGGGTCTATCTTCCCACGTCTTTGGCACTGAACTCGAATTCCGTATTATCCTGCACACTTGCACAAAAACTAATCAAAAATAACAAAATGGTTTTTTTTACAACGTATATTTTTTTTTGTTTTGTTTTTCGGTTAGCTTTATATTCACAAATTAACCTGAAATTACACAAAGAAATAAACTACCGTCTCCCCGGCAACGGCGCCATTTGATTGTTAGGGATTCTGCGTGTTCAAGTTTAGGTAATTACCGCAATCAAAATGGTTTCGCTTGTAACTAGCCGGTTGAGTACGGGTCGTCCGCAGGGAGATGGGAATCTTTGTCTATGTGCTTTAACGAGTTAAGTCCAAAAGTCCAGATTTGGTTGTGATTATCTAAGTGTTAAAATGATATGTAAAGAGAGCTTGTTAGGGTTAGGATTAGGTTAGTTTGAGTTAGGAGTCGCTCACTTCTTTCGTTGCCACTTTTAATATCGGTGTTACGGTAATCGGCAACAACGGGGATTAGCACGACTAGGAAAGAACTTGCGAGTATAAGCTAGGCTTTCCAACGCTTAAGTTCTTCCTTTCGGTGCTTGTCCGTCCGTTCTTGGCTCTTAGCCATAACCTCCGGTTAATTCAACCACAACCGGTCTCACTACGGAATCACCGCTATCATGTAGGATAGGGTGCCGTAAGGAGCGGATTGTGGTTCAATTAACGGAAATCGATTTAAGATGTTGGGCAAGGAAAGAGTGAGAGAGATTTCCTTCTCTCAAACTTCCCTTATCCTACCCTAACAAATATGGAAACTACTCACACATCATAACGAAAAGAAAAGAAAACAAAGAGGAAGATAGAAAGAAGGAGATTAGAGGATAACAACTAGCTATTTGCGACCTCACCTTGGCAAGGATCAAGCGTAAGCGTCATGGTTGTTTAAGGATAAAGGAAAAGGGAAAAGAAAGAAACAACAAGAAATAACAACAACTAAGTTAACAAATGAAAATTACAAGCAATAATAAGAGAACAAGACAAGTATAATAACAAAAGGAACTTCTTTATTCATCATTCTTCACTCACAAAAGCTCACTACAAGTTTTTCAACGGAGATGAGATGAGAAGAGGAAGAAGAACAAGTATTCTAAAACCTAGAAAAAATACAAGATTATGCACCCTTGGCTTCACAAGGTTCTGGACTATTTATAGGCAGGGAACTGGAAATCTAGGGCAACAATCTGCCTCCTTACAAAATTACCTAACTGCCCCTAAAATACGATAGCATGATGAGGCCATACGGCCGCGGTTCCGCGGCCTAAGCCTGCTTATGCCGCGGAACCGCGGCTATACTAGGGTGTCGAGTCGTCGGGTTTTCTGGGGTTCCCTGGTCTTCTTTGTACTTCAGTATGGTATGTGATTTTTCTCAGAATCTTTCCACATTTCTTCCAGAATTTCTGTTGAGCAATAGGTGGTTTGATGTGGATCTTTTTGTCATGATTTCCTCGAGCTCCGCGTAGATTTCTTGGATCTTGTGTTTCCATTGAGCCTTGTGCATGAAAGTTACATTGATTTGCCATTTTGTCTCTTAAACTGGTGTGTGGCAACAGACGGATAAAGAGCGGAGATCCGTGTTTTATCTGTGGTTGGCAGGAACCCGGGTTTTGTCGTGTTTTTTTCATGAATTTCACCGTTTAGAGCCGAGAACCTATATCCTGCAATTGACTAGCAAAACGGCTCAAGAGTACCTACCGATATGCAATGTGATAAAAATTCGGAGGTATGAAAATGCAAAAATCTGAAATGAACACCAGGGATTTCGTGTAATGGCTCTCCTAAACACAGCGCGATCTCATCCCCAATACCGGGAGAGACGAATCCCCTGCCGATCCTCTCACTTGCCTCCAATGTGGCTCGGGACTGTACCCAACTAAAACCTGTTAGCACAACTCCTTTGAGTGTGGTAGGGTAGTAATCTAAGCACAGTGGGAACTCACACGAGACAAATGACGACCTCAGGTCGATGAACTAACCTGTACACATGTCACCAGGGAACTGCTATCTGATGATATGTATAATACCAACTTGCATGTTTCCGGCGAGTCCTGTCCGGTGTACTCATAACCCAATGAGCACCTGTATACATCTTAGGTTATCCAACTGACACCGGTGGCTTGTGAGACCGGCCACCGCCCCTCGTCGGGGTCTCGACTGTATAAACTAGTCTACTCTGAAGTATCGATGCCCTGTCTCGAAACTCCTATGACTAGGGACACTTAAAGGATGTGCTTATAGACCCCAGCTCCCACATATATGATCGCCATCATACTGCTGGTTGTCAAGCAAGAATCCTATGGGCTTTATCAACATATACATGATATAAAGACAAACCAGATAGCATATTATCATCTCGAGTAAGACTGTTCTATCGGTATAGGTCCTCCCTCAATCATTGCAATCACGTACCTGCGATCCAATAATTGAATTTGAGGGCACTATATCCAACAAGACTAAAGCCCGATAGTATTATCTGCCCGATCAAAGTACGTGCATAAGTGTATGTAAGTGATCGCGGCCCTGCCGTAAAACCATACGACCTCTACACCTTTTGCCCGGTGCAGGGAAACTCTCTGTGCGGGACTCTAAAGACTCGACACTACACTGGCAGTGGGTTTAACCACAGGCCGCAAGCGGTACTAGCTGTACGTAACGGTCCCCAGGTAGATGTCGATAAGAAGGTCGATGAGGAAACCCATCCGAACTCCTACTGAGCATGTATATGACAATCTCCGTACAATCCGGTCTGTTCGTCTAGGACTATCGCATATCGGGCCTAGAGGGGCGGTAAATGTCAGACCCCTAATAGAGGTATAAGTCGTGTCGGATTGAAGCCCATTACACCTTGAGAAACTATTGGAACCTACCAGTAAATCTCGCTTGCCCTGGCCAGGGACCTTGCGTAATGGCTCTCCATACACAGCTCGATATCAACCCCCAATACCGGGAGTGACGAATCCTGTCTAACCGCCACTGCCTCCAAGTGCTTCGGGAATGCACCCAACTACTACCTGTTTGCACGACTTCTTTGAGCCATGGTAGGGTAGTAATCTAAGTATTGTGGGAACACACTCGATGCGAAGTAGCAGTGTCAAGTCGACGGACTAAGCTGTACTCATTCACCTGGGAACTGCTATCTGACGATGGGTATAGTACCAACTTGCAGTTCCAGGCGAGTCATGTCCGTTGTACCCGTAACCTAATGAGCACCTGCATACTATCTCCGGTACGACGTACTGATGGCTGTGGGACAGACCATCTCCCCAGCTGGGATGAGAAGCGTATGCATCAGTCTACTCCGGATTATCGAGAGGAGTATCGATGCCCCATCTCGATAATCCTACGACCAGGGACCTGTATAGGATGTTGCTTATAGACTACCCAACCCCCACTAGTGTGACTGCCATCACAACGCTGGTAATCAAGCAAAGATCCTAAGGGCTCTACTAACATGTATAAGCGATATGTTAAAGAAACATATGCACATATTAAACTAGAAACAAACCAAGTAGCATACTACTTTTTTTAGCAAGACTGTCAATACAACTGTGAATATCTCAAGCTTCCATTAAGTAATATACAAACTAGTATGATACCGTAATGGCCTCTAGGGCATAAACACTAACAGAATCCTATCTAACCGCCACTGCCTCCAAGTGCTTCGAGACTGCACCCAACTACTACCAGTTTGCATGACTCCTTTGAGCCGTGGTAGGGTAGAAATCAGAGAACAGTGGGAACACACTTGAGGCAAAGTAGCAGTGTCAAGTCAACGGACTAAGCTGTACTCATGTCACCTAGGAACTGCTCCTGACGATAGGCATAGTACCAATCAGCGGTGCCCCTGCGAGTCCGTCCGGTGTACTCATAACCCAATGAGCATCTGTATACTATCTTAGGTGAACCAACGGACACCAATGGCTTGTGTGACCAGCCACCGCCTCTCGTCGGGGTCTCGATCCGTATACACTAGTCTACTCATGGAGTATCGATGCCCAGTCTCGAAACTCCCACGACTAGGGACACTTTAAGGATGTGCTTATAGACTACCCAACTATCACGTATATGATCGCCATCATACTGTTGGTAGTCAAGCAAGAATCCTATGGGCTCTATCAACGTGTAATAGTGATCTGTAATGTCACCTGAAGCATGTGCATGATGATAAAGACAAACCAGATAGCATACTATCATCTCGAGTAAGACTGTTCTACCGGTATAGGTCCTCCCTCAATCATTGCAATCACATGCCTGTGATCCAATAATTGACTTGAGAGCACTATAGCCAACAATCTCCCACTTGCACTTAAGGCTAATTATTGCGATGTCGCATACTCACAGCCCGTGTGATACCGAACACCCAACTCCTCTACTAATCAGTTTCATAAAGCTCGTTTGTGAATCTATTGCGTTCGAGAAATAGCCTCAGTGAGTGGATTCGCTCTGATGTTTCTTTCTATGTCTCTCTTTATCTCAAGTTCGCGGAGAAAGCCATCTCCCAAAATGAGCAAAACCTGTCTTAGAATATGTCTGGATGTCTGATGGGACCCAGTTCACAAATGAACTCTAAATCCAGTAAACTTAGACTGTATCATCAACTGAATTTAATCAGTATCCTGCGCCACGCCTCCCATAGTATCCGCTTGGACCACCTGTCCAAACTACTGCCCCTCGTCAGAGGGAAAACTATAACTCTGACAGTCACTCAGTCATCCAGGTCACCTTGGAAGCCTGGAATGATAACCGTCTCCCGAAGGAGGCTGACGTTATCAAATCCCTAGAACATTCACTTATGTTCTAAAACTGCTTCCGAACGTTTCTCTAGGATTGGATTAATATCTCAACTTATTGCATCTAGTGCAAAAACAACATCTGGTATGGTACTTGACATCTCATGATTGACTCAATTGCCTAAGCAAGTGATATGTCAATCATGTACATCCCTCTCCCCTTTAGTCTGTAAGACACCATCAGAGAGGGTGACTCCATCACCTGCAGGAACACTACCATGCCAAGAGTCGTCCATTCTAAAACACCTTTAGAATACTGTCTAAGTACCCAGATTTGGAAACTACCAAAATCTAGATCTAAAACCATAGATCTAGTAACCAGAATGCCTGATATAATATCTATATCCTTTGTGGAGAAACCACTGTGTGACAACCACGGTATAACCGATCGTAGTATAGGAATTTCACTTCCTACAACGTGCATGTCATCCAAATACCAGGACATCACACTCTACTACCTTCTTAACAGATCCATCTCCTATTCTGATGAAGTCAAAGCCTATGACTGTCACTTCAAAAATAGACGATCTATCTCCGCTATATCCGATTTAGTCTGTAAATAGACACAAGCTACTTGTCCACTATACTTCCTCTGCTCCCACGGACTACAATAACCCTCTCGCAGAGTTATATACACGTGCACTTCTAAATCTAGTTTAGAACGACGCTATACTCATCCTCCTGCCGGGTCTCATAGTCTAGAACAACAGTAATGGCAAGTCTGGGTAAACAAGAACCTCCCTGTCACCGTCTTTGAGAATACCAAAGTACCTCTCGGGTGCCTGAGTTTACCCACCATATCTGCGGAGTGGCTAATGGAATGTCAAATTTGATTGAATGTTTAGGTTCTATTAAATTTTCAGTAATCGTCTGTGGTTCTGGAATCACTTCCAGTTCTACCATACTCCCACTACGGTTTTCTGAAAAAGTCCATTTTACTAAAACTGTGGCAAGTCAAGAACAATATCACTATTGATCTTCCAGATGGTAGAAAATTAACCCTCGTCATAGCCTGGGTAAACCCACAAACTGCCATTACAGAAACGTGCCTTGAGTTATGCAGAGTCTGGCTTTAAGCATAAGACGGACAACTCCATATACCTTAACATCGTTATGATATGATCCATTCAATATAAAATATAGAAACAGAGGCACTAATTTAATTGGAACCAGATTCAAATCATGCAGCTGTCTCCATTGCATGTCAACTAAATGGAGAGAGGCCAATCAGCATTACTCAACTTAGGAGTGCATCCAGATATGAGTAACCTGAATGAGAAACTAGTTTCTCAAAACCATTACTATCAACTGAATACCAAACACAAATATCTACATCTTCGATCAACTTGAAGAATCCTGATGCTTGCAACACATGGTTCTATACTTTATTCTTGTGCCTATAACTTCTCAAAACTTAGACCTTGTATTTCTTCGAAACACATGTCTAAAACTAGAGAAGTTACAAGTAAACAGAATATAGTAAGAGGACCAACCCCTTTGTCCTAATGAACACTGGACAACATACAATACTTTGTATGAGTTCCCTGAGTTGAATAACTCAAACCCTGTGCGTCGTAGGTTGAAAACTGTACTTATGATTAAGAAGAATTACACCGCTGTTTAATGCTCCTTACCTAACCATCAACTGATATAGGTAAATGTCATGGACATAATTTCAAAAAGTTATATCTCACTTTATGAAATAAACGTACAAATATATCAGTTTGAAATTGGTGCATAACAACGGATATTCAAAACCAAATATTTGCCGTCCGGCAAAAACCCAGGTGATTTATTCAAATATCACCAATTACAACGAATTCCGATATAATGAGGATGGTCACCTAATTCCCAATAAGTTACTCCCACTCATCATCTGTAAAACCATACAGATGCGAGAATTATACCTGGTAAATACATACCCTGGAGTAAGGATCTAATTAAGAAATCAGTTTTATATTAACAACGCATAGAGAAGCTGAAACATTAAAATATTTCGTAGGGGTATCCGGCTATTCCTAGTAATGCCTCTTCCATTATCAGATTCATGACTGTAACCATATATTTTTTTGCCATCTCTCCAAATCCCTTTATTTGTCTTTACTCATTTCCTTCTGTACACCGCCCTTAGGCTAAATGGTTTTCTTCTTTCCCTACCGTTCGGCACCAGCCTATGGTTTGAAAGAAGACTATCCAATAAGCGTAATAGGTGTACTCTCCTTATCCTAGGGGTACTCGCAACCTGAGAGAAGGTAAAGATAAATGACAACTGAATAAACCTTATTCTATTTCTCCTGAACCATAATCCATTCCCGAACTGGAACAAGTTCCTTCGAGTTCGTATATAACCATACGATGGATTATCTAATAAACCGTGGATCTTCGGAGTGATACGGTTTGTTTTGGGGAAATCCAAAGGTGAAGTAGGAGTGGCGATGAAATAGTTGGTTTGGTTGTGAATGATAGCAGTCGCAATTTACTTTGCCCTCTTTCTAATCCCTTTATTTGTTTTTACTTATTACCTTCTATATACCACACTTAGGCTAATCGGTTTTCTTCATTCCTTACCTTTCAGCACCTGCCTATAGTTTGGAAGAAGACTATCCAATAAGCGCAATAGGTGTACTCTCTCCTAATCCTTGGAGCCCTCACAACCTTAGAGAAGGTAAAAGGAAAAGACAACTGAATAGTCCTATTCATTCTCTCTAGAACCAGAATCCATCCTCGAAATAGTTCCTTCGAGTTCATATGTAATTATACGATGGATTTATCCAATGGAAGTGGATCTACGTAGTGATACGGAATGTTCCGGAGAAAAGCAAAGGGAAAAAGAAGGAGTGGCAATGTTGTATGCAACTCAGACAATCCAAAAGCCAGTGTTTTAAGAAAGTTCGGTTAACATGGTTACTGAGTTATAGTCTGTTAGTTATATGTATGCCCTAGAGGCCATTACTGTACATTGGATGTATATTGTAGTGGATGCTGAGACATATATAGGGAGGACTTTCTTGCTCGACATGATAGTATGCTATCTGGTTGCTCTTTACCTTAACGTGTATACTGATTGTCTCTCTGTTACATGTTGGTAAAGCCCTTAGGATGTGTACTTGACTACCTGGACTATGATGCGGATCATACTAGTGGGGACATGGGAGTCCATAAGTACATCCTTCAAAGTCCCTAGTCGAGGGTGTATCGAGACGGGGCATCGATATACCAGAGTTGACTAGCGTGTACCTTCTCGACCCATACAGATGGGCGATGGATGATCCCATATCCATTGGTGTTTGACATCAGAGATGATATACGGGTGCTCATTAGAGACTGGGTACACTGGACGGACTCGCCGAGAACTCCCAGATGGTATTATACCTCACGTCAGATGGCAGTTCTCTGGTGACACTGGTACAGAGTAGTCTGTTGACCCGAGATCGTCATAGAGTCTTGTGTGGTTCCCACTGTGCTTTGATTTCCATCTTACCACGTCCAAGAAGGCATGCAAAACGGTGGTTTTTGGGTACAGTCCCGAGTCACATGGAGGCAATGAGCGATAGGAGGGGATTCGTCTCTCCCGGTATAGGGAGTTGATGTTGCGCTGTGTTCGATTGGTTATAACAGGAAATCCTTGGCCAGGGTTGCTGAGATTTACTGGTAAGTGTTACCAGTAGTTTCTCGAACAGTTATAGACCTCATATCGACACGACTTATCGAGCTATTGGGGTCTGACGTTTACCACCCCTAGGCGAGATATGCGACATATCAGACGAACAGACCGGACTGTACGGTAGTGTTACTGGTTGGATTCACTGGAGTGTGAGCGGGCTTGCTCGTCGATCTTCTGATCGCTCAATACCCGGGTGGCCGTTACGTTTAGCAGACCGTTTGCGGCTTGTGGATGCTTGATATGATCATCATCTGCTGCCGGCGTATTGACGAGTCTTTAGAGTCCTACACAGAGGTTTCCTGGCTCAAGCAAAACGAAATAGGAGCGCATATGAGATATGTGCGGGACCGAGAATAATACCAGTATGTGATACTGTATTCGATTCTCGCGATGTAACGTTGATCGGTTATATGCGATATAGCCGGGTTATCGGATCAAGTGTTGATTCGATAAATTGTTACTAATGATACTAGTCGGTTATATGCGATATGACCGGATTGTTAAATCAAGTGTTGATTTAATGATTTAATGCATAATTATATATTTGATATATTACTTTGCATTAACTAGTATCGGTTCACTTTAAATGGATTTTCTCGCTCGGGTGTGCGCATTGCATATGCGATATGATTTTGTGCACATGCTTGTATCATGTTTGATGATACATGCTTTTTTAATTAAGTGTATAGAATTAAACCTTGGTTAATGGAATGGTTAGGGTTTACTATTTACTTATTCATTTTATTCATTTATTTATTAATCTTTTTCTTATTGGAAAAAGGAAATGAAATGATAAAATGGTGGCATTTCTTTTGTTCATTCATGAAGCTTCATGAATGCTTTGACTTGATGACCATTTTGTTTTTAGCTTAACCCTAACCATTGCATTAAACCATGATTAGTTCTCTACACTTAACTATGGTCATGTTATGATAAGGAATGATTATTCTTTCTTTTTAATTAACTTATCATAACATAATTCTTCTTCTTCTTCCTTTCTTCACTTGAAGAAAGCAAGCTCCATCAATGGTGATTGATGGAAATGAGTGAGAAATCCAATTCTAAAGTCTACCCACTTCCTATTTCTTCATCCTCTACCTCTTGCCAAGTAGTAGAGTGTGTTTCCTTCACAAGTTTTCATGGCTTGGTGAAGGTGGAGCTTGATCTAGCGATGCATCGACGTAGATCATCTTCGGCATGGACATCGACGACCTAGCTCTCCATTTCTCCGACGAAGCCGACGCTAGAGCCCGGGAATTCATTTGGACAGCGAGGGGACTTCGTTGCGGAGCTATGGAGGTGGAGCACCGGATCTACAAAGGTTGTATTTCCGTATTCTTATAGTTAAGTGTTAACTAGTTTGCTTTGTCGCCTAGAAATCTAGCCAACGATCCGTTCTAGGGTTTCTTGGCACCGTTTAAATTTGAAATTGGCATGGTTGATGCCTTGTGAGACCTCATTAGGGTGCCTAGGTACCCTACAGTGGTATCAGAGCCTAGCTAGAGCCTTAGGCGAAGTCTAGACGGAATTTGAAGTCCGATCGACCCGAAACCCAAACCCTTAACATGCTCTCTGGACATTTCTGTAAAATGTGGATTTTTCGAAATTAAAAATATGCAGAGAAATGTGCAGGAAATTCTAAGAAAAACTGCAGAAAACGACAGCCTAATTTTACAGTACAGCCGCGGAACCGCGGCGTTGACCCCCCTTTTGCGGCGGTTCCGTGGCCGTCTGTAATGATCCGGCTGTGAGTTTTCTTCAGTTGTTTCTGTTGGTGTTTCTTGTGTGTTCTGGATGTTTTTAATTTTTTTTCCAGAGTTCCATTTTTTTGGGTTGTTTTGGGGATTCGGTGTTTCGATCGGAGTATCAAATTTTGTCTGTGTGGCTTTCCGGATAATTTTTTTTGAATATGTTAAAAAGTTCGACCGGATATAAATACCCAATTTTTCCCCTGTCGGGAAATTTCCAAGTGTTGGATTTTTTCCGTAGTTTAACGACGTTCTAAGTAGTGCAAGTAACTCGATGGACCCTCTAGAAGACAACAAACCTTAACTCGATTATGTGACCGTCTTGAACTGCCCTTTGATCCTTCGGGTTTTGGGCAGTACGGCGTGCCACATGTGAGGCGTTGGCTTGACCCTTCTACGGCTGGACCGTTGGTACTGAGGCATGAACTGAATGTTTTTAGACTTGTTTCATGTTTTGATCTGTATCGGGAAAACTTGGGTGTTCGAATGTTCAATCGGAAAGTTTAACATTTTCTAATTATCTGGAATGGGATACAATAATTGGAATTCACAAGAAGTTATGAGATAACTGAATGAATGTTATAAACATAGCAGTTTAGTCTCACTTGATCGGTTGCCACGAAATTTTGATGTGATCAAAAGTCCGTCGCAATCACGTAGCGTACGCGGATACTCGCCGGGTAAACTTAATAGACAGCCTCGCTCCATAGCCCCGACCAAGTGACTGTAGGAGAACCCCGTCGCCGAAAGCATCCATTCGGGTGCTCGCGGTAGCGGTGTTCCGCCTTGGTGCACTTCGTCGACGGTATCGGGGGTGCAGCCGTCTATTGAAGTTTGCGACGAGCATTCGATCAGGATGTCGGGAATCTTGTTGAATTACCCGACTTAATATTGAAAAGTGTTTTCAATGATGAGACTAAAATGCGGGGTTTATAATTGTTAGGCATGCGATGTCTAAGTAATTCATTTGGTCAGGCATGCGATGTCTGAGGAGGTTGCGGATTCCAACTGTTGTAGTTTTACACTTTCTTTTCTGTGACCGTAAGTGTAATATGTGATATCGCCGGTTTCGTTGCTATATGTCAACGGCAATTGGGATGGACATATTTTCTTACGTTGATGACATGTAATGTTATGTGTTGCTGGATATGTTATATTGGATCGTCGTGTTTGAATAGCCGTGGGTTTTTATGTGAGATGAGTGTTTTTCATTTTCATTCATGTAAAAACTTGTATGTAATATTCTTTTATTGGGGCACTTCCAGGTTGCGGAAGATGTCACCGTTTGTATATTATTTACTTTTCCGCACTAGGATAGACCCAAGGCGGGGAGCACAAGTAACCGGGTTCTGGAGTCCAGTGGGAGACCAACCCGAGGAGTCGAGTCCGGGTCTCCTAACTCTAGAATTGGTAGGGTTGCTTGCCACTCTCGTAGGGGTCTAGGGGTGTTGGTTTGGCTATTCATCGCGACCGTGGAATCCGTGTTTTATACTGGCTCGTATATAAAACACGGACGTCCTAGTATATCCAATATTTCATATGATTCTTCTGCTGCGATATCTGTGATGTGATCATGTGATGTTCTATGATAGATACAGTATATAGTATATATGATATATTATATAGGCGTTAGTTATGTTTTACACCCGCGCTAGCCCTGCCCCGCTCTGCCGTTAGTTACCTAACCTAACGGTGCACGAGGGGACATCGAGGCGAATGCGGATGGCATAAGTGTACGTCGTATTTATCTGTGATGTTTAGGTACTTAAATGATGGGACTTCATTAATGTGATTAATGAAATAAAAGAAACCTAAGATGTTGTAAAATCGAATTTCAAAATAAAACAGGTAGCTACAGTTCTTGCTTTGCACAGAGGTATATGTGATATATCCTGCACCTTATTCGATGAGGAAAGGACCGAGATCCCTTCCCGGGAGTGACTCCTTTAATAATAACTGGCAGATGCTACACACTCGGTTTGTCTTTTGATTGCTTTTAAAAGTTTTTGCTTTGCACAGTGATATATGTGATATATCCCGCACCTCATTCGATGAGGAAAGGACCGACGATCCCTTCACCGGGAGTGACCCCTTTAGCAAAACTAGAAAAGCCTCAAAAGCACTCCATTTTAAAATTATTTGATTCTACAACGATATCAAGTTCATTACGCAATAGGTTTTCAGAAAAACCTGTCGTAGCCTTCTGTCATTTCAGATATGTACTGGTTAGTATTCGTGCTGCGTTTGTTGACCTCTGTCAAGGCGTAGTGTGCGGTAGCTGATTAGTGCTTATCTGCATAAGCATATGATGTGATTGATTTAGGGTAGTCGTGCAACCTTGTTGACCTCTGTCAAGGGTCGTGCGGGTGGGTTTACTTCAATCAGGAAATGACGGGTTGAATTTGACTAGCAGCCTATGGTTTGTTGACCTCTGTCAAGGTCATAGGACGCTAGGGGCAAAATATTATCGGGAATTTTAAGTGTTGAAATTTGCAATGAGATTGCATACCTTCTATGAGATAGTTGGATCCCGATACCCGCTGCGAGTAAGAGTTACTCTTGGGAGAGTTTTACACATTACAATTAGCCGATCAAGTAGGTGTCTAGAAAGGTGTCAACGGGGTCACGCATCTGGGAAAACGAGGTTTACATTAATTAGGTTAGTGCGAAAGCACGGGGCATCTCCCTCAAAGTACTGACACTGGCCTGGCTGAAAGATTGGCGAACTTGTAGTGTGTAATTAATCCCGGCTAGTCTTTCCTTTTAGGGTTTGAAGGAAGATTTGATAAAAAGCAGTGGGAGCCATCCTGATTAGATAAAATAATAACCAATCTATTCTTGCCAGAGCGCACGCTGAGTGTTTTCTTCTCTCTCTCTCCTAGTAGCGACCATATTACGCCTTAATTAAGATAATAATACGGAATATTGACCGAACCCGCTTGTTATACTGAGCTGGGGAACATTGGTCCCGCGCCAACTTATAATTGTTATAAGACAGAGCAGGAAATTGGGGATTACCAGAATTCCCGTGCCGCCCAAACGAAGAGAGTGCATGCTGATGCATCATCTTCGGGTTTGTTCATTATACAGAACTGTTTCTCAGTATCCTTTACGTCCTGGGTATATGATACCAGATCAGGATCCCAGATATGTAATCTATTACATAGGGCTACAGATAGGTAGAGAACTAAGAACGGGTGATAAGTTTCATGAGGCAGAAAACGGGGCAAGAGTTGCAGCCATGTCTGTTGGTCACTGTCACCCTGTATTACAATACATTGATTCTGAACGAATGTTATTAGATACCGAACCTGATATACAAAATCATATCTGTCTCTTTATTAGTAAAGAAATGATAAAATTTTGTATTGTTGGATAATGTTTTGAACATTTCCTATATCAAAAGTTGATCGGTTCAGGCACGTTATCTAAAAGCATTGAAGTTCTAAATCAAACAACAGTTCCTAGTATACAGAACACACACAAGAGGAAGAGTTCAGAAATGAACGAATCCTTCTTGAGGTATTGTAGACTAGGTCAAATCAATGCGACCCGACTGGCTGAGTTACATTTAGATGCATATTTAAATCAGTTTGAATTTACATCTTATGAAACTTGCGAGTCATGTCACAAAGATAAAATGACCACAGCTCTGTTTATTGGAAACAGAGAAAGAGTTAATGAACTCTTGGGACTGATACATGATGATGTACGTAAGGTCTCCTGTCTACATATTCCAGGACTGGTTCTTTATACTTCATTACATTCTCTGATGATCTTTCGAGATTCAGACCTATGTTCCTGTTGAAACACAAGTCCGAACCTTTTGAGATATTCACAGAATATAAGCGAGAAGTAGAGAACCAGAATACGGGTATAAGTATTATGTCCTTTGATGAGATCAAGGAGGAGAATACTTGAACACGGAATTCCTGGACTATTCTAAAGGAGAATGAGATTCTCTTTCAGCATTACTCCTCCGTATACACCATAGCACGATGGTATATCGGGGCGGAGCGATCACACCCTATATGATAAGGTGTGCTCTATGATGAGTACTACTGAGTTACCTATTTCCTTTTTAGGAGTTATGCACTTGAGATGCTGCATACCTATTGAATAGGGTTCAAATCAAATCAGTTGCCTACCGCTCCATATGAGATATGGTATGGGAAGAGCCCATGTCTTAAGCTAGTTAAGATTTGGGGTTGTCCGGCCTATGTCTAAAAGCAAAATTCGGACAAGCTCGAGGCAAGGTCTGTTATGTAGAACTGGAAATGTTCCAGCCATACAAACTGCAGCTGATGATTTGATAGAACCAAAGGATTCAGTAGATTCCAACGAACCTCAGCCTCTCCGCCGATCTAGTAGGGTTCCTCACCCACCTGAGAGATACTTCGGTTTCTCTATGACAGTGGGAGCGAGGATTACATCATGAGATAATGACCCAACTAGCTTCGAGCTGGCCATCAGGAGTAAGACTCTGTAAGAATGGCTGGATGCTTAGCGATCTGAGATGGAATCCTTATACACCAACAAAGTATGGACTTTGGTTGCTATATCTGAAGGGTTAAATCCCCATCAGGAGCAAGTATATCTTGAGAAGATTACTTGGTGTATATGGAAAAGTTTAGACTTTCATAGCTAGACTTGTTAAAGGTTTTCTTCATCGACCAGGCGTGGATAATGATGAAACCTTTTCCAGTATCTATGCTTAAGTCCATACAGATCCTACTTGCCACGGCTACAGACCATGACTACGATATCTGGTGGTAGGGTGTCATGACAGCTTTTCTAAATGATATTTTAGAAGAGAACGTCTATAAGTACACAGCCAGAGGGCCTCGTAGACAGTGGGAGCAGCGGAAACGTATGCAAGATGTTTTATAGGATAAAGCAGGCATCGCGGAGTTGGAACGTCTGTTTTGATGAATTAGTCAAAGAAGTTGACATCATCAAAATGGTAGATGAAGCTTGTATAAACAAAAAGGTAGTAGGGAGTATGGTGGTGATTCTCGTAGAGTACGTGGATGACATACTATTGATAGGGAAGGAGTTTCCTATGCTACGCTCGGTCAATCTCCACTTATCACAATGATTCTCCATATAGGATCAAAATGATACCTCCTAAATCCTGGGTTTTGGATCTATGAGATAGATCTAAATGGATGTTAGGATTCTCACTAGATGTAGTGAGACGGTATCAACCGATCCTGGGGAGAATCACTGGAAGGGTTCCAGGGTGATAAAGACGACTGAATGTTAGTCACAGGCATTGTCTTTACCTTCAGTGGAGGGACGGTATGTTGGAAAAGTTCCAATCTAAATACCGTGACATACTAGACGATAAAGGCATGATACATCGCTACTTAAAGATGCTACCAAAGAGGCTGTTTGGGTGTATATTAGTTCATGAGATGAACTATGTTCCTCCCATTGTATGACAATGGAGTCGTGGCTTATGCCAAGGAACGCAGGTCCCATCAGTGATCCAGACATATTCTAAGGCAGTATCACCTGATTATGGAGATGGTTGATCTCTAAGGGATCGAGGTAAGGAGAGTAGACTCAGAGGACAACACAGCGGATCCACTCACAAAGGCCTGTTCCCAGAGAGAGATTTTTATGAGATGGTTGAGTATGAGATACTACAACCACTGCTACAGATGGCCCTAGTGCAAGTGGGAGATTGTTAGTTATATGTATGCCCTAGAGTCCATTACCGTACATTGGATTTATATTGTAGTGGATGCTGGGACATATATAGGGAGGACTTTCTTGCTCGACATGATAGTATGCTATCTGGTTGCTCTTTACCTTAACGTGTATACTGATTGTCTCTCTGTTACATGTTGGTAAAGCCCTTAGGATGTGTACTTGACTACCTGGACTATGATGCGGATCATACTAGTGGGGACATGGTAGTCCATAAGTACATCCTTCAAAGTCCCAAGTCGAGGGTGTATCGAGACCGGGCATCGATATACCAGAGTAGACTAGCGTGTACCTTCTCGACCCATACAGATGGGCGATGGATGATCCCATATCCATTGGTGTTTGACATCAGAGATGATATACGGGTGCTCAGTAGAGACTAGGTACACTGGACGGACTCGCCGAGAACTCCCAGATGGTATTATACCTCACGTCAGATGGCAGTTCTCTGGTGACACTGGTACAGAGTAGTCTGTTGACCCGAGATCGTCATAGAGTCTTGTGTGGTTCCCACTGTGCTTTGATTTCCATCTTACCACGTCCAAGAGGGCGTGCAAAACGGTGGTTTTTGGGTACAGTCCCGAGTCACATGGAGGCAATGAGCGATAGGAGGGGATTCGTCTCTCCCGGTATAGGGAGTTGATGTTGCGCTGTGTTCGATTGGCTATAACAGGAAATCCCTGGCCAGGGTTGCTAAGATTTACTGGTAAGTGTTACCAGTAGTTTCTCGAACAGTTATAGACCTCATATCGACACGACTTATCGAGCTATTGGGGTCTGACGTTTACCACCCCTAGGCGAGATATGCGACATATCAGACGAACAGACCGGACTGTACGGTAGTGTTACTGGTTGGATTCACTGGAGTGTGAGCGGGCTTGCTCGTCGATCTTCTGATCGCTCAATACCCGGGTGGCCGTTACGTTTAGCAGACCGCTTGCGGCTTGTGGATGCTTGATATGATCATCATCTGCTGCCGGCGTATTGATAAGTCTTTAGAGTCCTACACAGAGGTTTCCTGGCTCAAGCAAAACGAAATAGGAGCGCATATGAGATATGTGCGGGACCGAGAATAATACCAGTATGTGATACTGTATTCGATTCTCATGATGTGACATTGATCGGTTATATGCGATATAGCCGGGTTATCGGATCAAGTGTTGATTCGATAAATTGTTACTAATGATACTAGTTGGTTATATGCGATATGACCGGATTGTTAAATCAAGTGTTGATTTAATGATTTAATGCATAATTATATATTTGATATATTACTTTGCATTAACTAGTATCGGTTCACTTTAAATGGATTTTCTCGCTCGGGTGTGCGCATTGCATATGCGATATGATTTTGTGCACATGTTTGTATCATGTTTGATGATACATGCCTTTTTAATTAAGTGTATAGAATTAAACCTTGGTTAATGGAATGGTTAGGGTTTACTATTTGCTTATTCATTTTATTCATTTATTTATTAATCTTTTTCTTATTGGAAAAAGGAAATGAAATGATAAAATGGTGGCATTTCTTTTGTTCATTCATGAAGCTTCATGAATGCTTTGACTTGATGACCATTTTGTTTTTAGCTTAACCCTAACCATTGCATTAAACCATGATTAGTTCTCTACACTTAACTATGGTCATGTTATGATAAGAATTGATTATTCTTTTCCTTTTAATTAACTTATCATAACATAATTCTTCTTCTTCTTCCTTTCTTCACTTGAAGAAAGCAAGCTCCATCAATGGTGATTGATGGAAATGAGTGAGAAATCCAATTCTAAAGTCTACCAACTTCCTATTTCTTCATCCTATACCTCTTGCCAAGTAGTAGAGTGTGTTTCCTTCATAAGTTTTCATGGCTTGGTGAAGGTGGAGCTTGATCTAGCGATGCCTCGACGTAGATCATCTTCGGCATGGACATCGACGACCTAGCTCGCCATTTCTCCGACGAAGCCGACGCTAGAGCCCGGGAATTCATTTGGACAGCGAGGGGACTTCGTTGCGGAGCTATGGAGGTGGAGCACCTGATCTACAATGGTTGTATTTCCGTATTCTTATAGTTAAGTGTTAACTAGTTTGCTTTGTCGCCTAGAAATCTAGCCAACGATCCGTTCTAGGGTTTCTCGGCACCGTTTAAATTTGAAATTGGCATGGTTGATGCCTTGTGAGACCTCATTAGGATGCCTAGGAACCCTACATAGTCCAGGGTCGGGCCATGGCCGCTGCCAAAGAGAGAGAGAAAGAAACACTCAGCGTGCACTCTAACCTAGATCAGAATGGTCAATCACTTTATCTAATCAGGATGTCTACAACTGTATTCTCAAATTCTCCTCTAAACCTGAAAGAAGAATTAGTCGGGATCACCCGAGGAGTAAACCAACTCATCAGTAGGAATCGGGATCCAACTATCATCGCATGATAACTTGATGGAATCCACTCAAGTCAACACACTCTAGAAGGTATGCGCATGCCTGGCAAGTTTCCTGTATGTTTGAAACTCCCGATGTGATTTTTACCCCTAGGACCCAAATGACCTTGACACAGTCAACAAATCAAAGAGTCCTAGTCAAGTTCAACCCGTCATTATCCAGGATTGCATTAAACCCACCCATACGAGCCCTTGACACAGTCAACAAGGCCGCACGACTGTCCTAACCAATAGCATTAATATGCCACAAACAAGCACTGCTTAGCTACCGCACACTACGCCTTGACACAATCAACAATCGCAACACGAATACTAAGCAATACTTATAAGAAATGACAGAGGGCTACGGCTGGTTTGTGGCGAAAAACCTTTAACGTAATGAACTTAATATCGTTGAAGGAACCGGATAGCCTTTTATAAATATATAGTGGCGAAAACCTTTGCTAAAGAGGTCACTCCCAGTGAAGGGATCTCGGCTCTTTCCTCGTAGAATGAGGTTCAGGATATTCCAATTGAATACCGCGATGCATAGCAAAAAGTAATCGACTATAGTGAAGTTATTAGCCTGACGCAATCTTCTGCCCAAGGGGTCACTCCCGATGAAGGGATCTCGGCCCTTGCCTCGTCGAATGAGGTGCTGGATATTCATAACCAAATACCGCTGTGCAAAACAAAAGAAAACGTCCTTGTAATAGTAGCATTTTGAAAATTGTTCCAACAACATCGAATATGTCTGTTTTTCTTGCATTGAACCGAATCAATGCAGTTCCATCAATTAATCACACCACAAAAGAACGAAAATTGGATGTACGTATATGCTATCCGCATTCGCCTCTGGGTCCCGTCATCACCCGTTAGGTTACTTAACTAACGACAGAGCGGGGACTGGACATGCGCGGGTGAAAAACATATACAACATCTACTAGTATATATATAACAATATATAATAATCGCTCCAGGCGTGATAATTGCAACATCACAGATAAGTAATAAGCATCACAGAACAATACAGATAATCTGGAAGCCCCGGATTTCTTTTGAGCCGCAAGTGAAACCCGACGTTCCCCTGGCCGTGTGGATAGCCTGTGCAATGAAAACCTAGACCCCAACGAGCGCGGCAAGTTATCCGCCAAAACCAAAAGCGAGGAAGCCCCCTTTAGCAATGTGAATGGGCCACCCAGGACTTTACGGAATCAGGTAACTTGAGTACCCCACCTTGGGTCAACCTGTACCCCCTAGGAGTGCGGCGAATAGCTCGCCAATTCTAGAGTGAAGCCCCCTCCGTCTCAAAACCATGAGATGCGGGAACGTTGCCCTCTAGAACCCGGCTATCCGTGCACTCCACAGTGGGGTAATCCTAGTACAGAAAAGAAAATATGTACAACGGGTACATCGACCTCAACCCGGTCGTGCCCGAAAAGAATAATATACAAACAGGCAATGACAGCAGTCTACATGTCGGACACTCGCCCCGTGATATTAAATGTACAAATATATCCAAACTGCAATACCATTGCACACAAGCTATCCACCACGACAAATTCGCAACAACACAGCACAACACAGAACATCAACGTGAATGTCACGTTCACAAACCCGTCTAAAAGAGCTATAGCGATTAGACAAGTTGTACCGATCAAATGACATTCACGGTCGCAGATAGAAATGTATCTACTGTAAAATTTAAACAATGTTAGAAATTATAGAGTTCGAAATAACCCTGAATAGCCTCCAAACAAGTAGATAAAACTATATCCAAACTGGGCTAAACAAACAATAACACTGCACCAACATTCCAGAGACTAAACCACACTGCAAAAATCAAAGCCTGAAGCCTAAATACAACCGGCCATCTCAGTTTTTAGGGGTATCTGGCCGACCCAATTTTACCATCCGGGGTTCGTGTTTGCAGTGTGTTCTGGTGGTCACCTGAGTAGTCTTCTGCAGTTGTTTAAATAATTTTTGAAGACACTTTATAAAACAACAGAAACTAGAATCGGGTTTGTTTCGATTTCTATTGTTTTAACATTGTCTAAACCACTAGTATACGGTTAATGGGCTGGCTCTGATACCATATTGGGTTACGGCAGCGCCCTGGCCATCAATCCGAGGCCAAACGCGGAACAAAAACTTTTCAAACTTAGCGCTACCATAACCAATCATCCGGATCGAACCATTAACCGTTTACTAGCATTCTATAAAGTGAGTTTAGAGATTATACCGATCGATCCGTGTCCTTCGGTCTTCAATCTCTTTCCTAGCTCCTTGCCGGCTGCCCCGAACAAGTCCGCTCTCCGGTCTCCCTCGTCGAAGACGATCCACCTCGAGGATTCTTAATATGGGCTCCCGCTTCAAACCGAAGCAACTCGAATAACTAGTTTGCTAGCCTAGGTGTTCAAGGTGAAGTAAGGATAGTGTGTGATTATATTGTCTCAATACACTCTAGGATTATCAACATATGAGAGGGATAGAGTGGAGGTTGAAGAAGAAGCCATGAGTGAAGAGTTGTGAGCATAAGAAAAAGCTAGTGAAGAAAATGGCAATGCTATTTTTTATGAGATATTTTGTGAGAGCTCTCTATCAAAAACTCAAGACCAAAATCACCTCTATAAGTGGCTGCCCTCTCTCACCTAAATATCCCACACCAAAGTAAAAACAATAAAGAAATGGACATGACACAAAAAATCACACCATAAGTCACCAAAATAGCACATGCCATATTCAATGCCCTAGGTTAAAACTTGCACTCACAATTTCCACATAATTAAACATTAAACCAAATGTTTAATCAAAAAGAGAATGGCAACTTCTAAAGTAAACTCGTAACGGATCACAAGAATACCCTACATCCGTATATACATACCCCCATCCGTATTCCGACTGAATACGAATATTACGAGACGAAAGTAATCCAACAATCTATTACTAGGATCCGAATTAAACCAAAACCCACTAGTATAATCCGTCCGATCATGATCCGTGCACGAGTGCACGTATATGATCGAACCCTGCCATAAAACCATACGGCCTCTACAACGTTTCGCCCGAACTAGGAAAACCCTCTGTGTAGGACTCTAAAAACTCATCAATACGCTGGCAGTGGGTTTAACAACAAGCACGTCAGTGGCACTAGCTGTACGTAACGGCTACCCATGTATTGAGCGAAAGTGAGGTCGACAAGCGAACTCATCCTGAAACCCTACTAAGCCTATCTAAGACAATCTCCGTACAGTCCGGTCTGTTCGTCTATGAGTATCGCATATCGGGCCTAGGGGGATGGTAAACGTCATACCCCCAATAGCGGTATAAGTCGTGTCGGAGTGTAGCCCAGAACACCTTGAGAAACTACTGGAATACCTACCAGTAAATATCACTTGCCTTGGCCAAGGACTTTGTGTAATGGCTCTCCAGACAAAGCGCGATATCAACCCCCAATACCGGGAGAGACGAATCCTATCTAACCGCCACTGCCTCCAAGTGCTTCGGGACTGCACCCAACTACTACCTGTTTGCACGACTCCTTTGAGCCGTGGTAGGGTAGCAATCAAAGAACAGTGGGAACACACTTGAGGGAAAGTAGCAGTGTCAAGTCAACGGACTGAGCTGTACTCATTGTAAGTGCACAACGGCGCCCCGGCCGTCAATCCGACGCCGGAATGCGGAAACGAAAAACTTTTCAAACTAGAAAACCGGCACCACCGCTCACTATAAACCCGGATCGGGCCATTAACCTACTCCTAGCAAATACGAGAAAGGGTAGAATACTATAACGAGCGATCCGTGTCCTTCGGTCTTCGGCCTCCACTCCGATCTCCTCACGGAACCTCCGGTCTTCACCTCCCCGTCGGAACGGGCACCACATCGCCGGGTTCTTTTACGGGCTCCCACCTCTAGACCGAGGCAACTCGCGCATGAAGTTGGCAAGCCGACGTGCCCAAGAAATGCTGTAGGCTAAATGTAGTAGCTTGTCTCTTTGGGGTTATGAAGTTGCCTTTGATGATGGAGGAGAGAATGAACTTTGGAGTGGAGCTTGAATTTGTGTAACAAAAAAAAATATGAGATGAATATTTTCCCCTCATCCAAAAATGAAACCTCTCCCTCTCCATGAAGTGGCCGGCTAAAAAATGGCAAGGGAAAATATGAAGGGGTGAGCCAAAGAGTATGTGGAGGTAACCATAAAGAAATGGATGATAATGAAGTTATAAAGTCACATCCATTTCTAATCCAAATCCTATCTCATTAATGCAAACTAAGTGATGCGAAAAGAATCTCATGATGCATAGAACCATCATGAAGCCACATATACAAATAACACCTCCACAAAAGATAATTTGCACACTTGCAAATAACCCCCTCCATCGGAAAAATTCGGCCGTGAAGGAACAAAGGAAAACTGGTCGAAACGGAATGCAAACTGGCAACTTCAGAAAACTGATCCCGTAATAAATTACAGGAAAACCCCGCGACTGTATATACATACCCGCATTTGTATTCCCACTGAATACAAATGCAAAGAGACAAAATCTACACTGTCCAATACTAGGATCCGGCTTAAACCAAAACCCGCTAGTATTATCCGTCCGATCATGATCCGTGCAATACCACACGTATCTGATCGAACCCTGCCATATCTCAATACGGCCTCTGCAGCGTTTCGCCCGAAACTTGAGAATCTGGTCTGTGGGGGACTCTAAAGACTCGTCAATACTTTGGCTGTGGATTTAACCACTAGCACGTCAGAGGTATTAGCCATACGTAACGGGCTACCAGGTATTGACCAAAAGGGATGTCGATGAGCGAACTCATCCTGACACCCTACTGAGCCTGTCAGT
This sequence comes from Agapanthus africanus, assembly GCA_030015575.1. NCBI lineage: Eukaryota > Viridiplantae > Streptophyta > Magnoliopsida > Asparagales > Amaryllidaceae > Agapanthus > Agapanthus africanus. Next base: position 455,394,409 of record CM057345.1, on the reverse strand, counting down.
AACAATATCCGTACAGTCCGGTCCGTTCGCCTATGAGCATCGCATGGCGGGCCTAGGGGGTTGGTAAAAGTTAGATCCTTAAAAGCGGTACAAGTCGTGTCGGAGTGTAGCCCAGAACACCCTGAGATACTACTGGAATACCTACCAGTAAATCTCCTACCTTGGCCAAGGACTTCGTGTAATGGCTCTCCTAGACACAGCGCGACCTCACCCCCAATACCGGGAGAGACGAACCCCTGCAGATCCGCTCACTGCCTCCATGTGGCTCGGGACTGTACCCAACTAAAACCTGTTTGGACATCTCCTTTGAGCGTGTTAGGGTAGTAATCGAAGTACAGTGGGAACTCATACGAGACAAATGACGATCTCAGGTCGATGAACTAACCTGTACACATATCACCAGGGAACTGCTAACTGACGTCAGGTATAAGACCAACTAGCATGCTCCCGGCGAGTCTTGTCCGGTGTACTCATAACCCAATGAGCACCTGTATACATCTTAGGTGAACCAACCGACACCAGTGGCTTGTGAGACCGGCCACCGCCCCTCATCAGGGTCTCGGCTGTATACACTAGTCTACTCTGGAGAATCGATGCCCTGTCTCGAAACTCCCACAACTAGGGACCTTTTATGGATTTGCTTATAGACCCCAGCTCCCACGTATATGATCGCCCTCATACTGCTGGCAGTCAAGCAAGAATCCTAGGGGCTCTATCAACGTGCAATAGTGACCTTTAAGGTCACCTAAAGCAGTACACGATGATAAAGATAAACCAGATAGCATACTATCATCTTGAGCAAGACTGTCCTACAAGCATAGGTCCTCCCTCAATCATTGCAATCACGTGCCTGTGATCCAATAATTGACTTTGAGGGCACTATATCCAACAATCTCCCACTTGCACTCAAGGCTAATTATTGCGATGTCGCATACTCACAGCCCGTGTGATACCAAACACCCAACTCCTCTACTAGTCAGTCTCACAAAGCTCGTTTGCGAAACTATTGCGTTCAAGGAATAGCCTTAGTGAGTGGATCCGCTGTGATGTTTCTTTCTATGTCTCTCTTTATCTCAAGTTCGCGGAGAAACCCATCTCCCGAAATGAGCAATACCTGTCTTAGAGTATGTCTGGATATCTAATGGGACCTAGTTCATAAATGAACTTCAAATCCAAACTTCTCAGACTTTATCGTCAACTGAACTTAATCATTATCCTACGCCATGCCTCCCTCAGTATCCGCCTGGACCACCTGTCCAAAATACTGCCCCTCGTCAGAGGGATAACTATAACTCTGACAGCCACTCTGTCATCCAGGTCACCTTGGAAGCCTGGAATGATAACCGTCTCCTAAAAGAGGCTTCCGTTATCATATCCCTAGAACATTTACTTATGTTCTAAAACTGCTTCCAAATGTTTCTCCATGATTGGATCAATATCAACTTATTGCACCTACTGCAAAAACAACATCTGGTGTGGTACTTGACATCTCATGATTGACTCAATTGCCTAAGCAAGTGATTTGCCAATTATGCACATCCCTCTCCCCTTTAGTCTGTAAGCCTCCTTTAGAGAGGGTGACTCCATTACCTGCAGGTATACTACCGTGCCAGGAGTCGTCCATTCTAAAAACTCTTAGAATGCTGTCTAAGTACCCTGATTGGGAAACCACCCAAATCTAGATCTATAGATCTAGTAACCAGAATGTCTTGATATTATATCCAAGTCCGTTGTGGAGAAACCACTGTGTGACAAGCAAAGTATAACCGATCGTAGTATAGGAATATCACTTCCTACTTTGTGTATGTCATCCAAATACTAGGACATCACACCCTACTACCTTCTTAACAGATCCATCCCCTATTCTAATGAAGTCAAACCTATGACTGTCACATCAGAAATAGATGATCTATCTCCGCAATATCTGCTTTAGTCTATAAATAGACATAAGCCACTTGTCCACCATGCTTCCGCTGCTCCTACTGACTACGACAACCCTCTGGCAGAGTCATATACACGTACACTTCTGAAGCCAGTTAAGAACGACACTATACTCATCCTCCTTCCGGGTCTCATAGTCTGGAACAACAGCAATGGCAAGTCTGGGTAAACAAGAACCTCCCTGTCACCGTCCTTGAGGCTACCGGAGTACCTCTCGGGTGCCTGAGGTTACCCACTATATCTGCGGAGTGGCCAATGGAATGTCAAACCAGATTGAATCTTTAGGTTCTTATCAAATTTTCAGTAATCGTTTGTGGTTCTGAAATCACTTCCAGTTCTACCATTCTCCCACTACTGTTTTCTGAAAAAATCCATTTTTATTAAAACTGCGGCGAGTCAAGAACAATATCACTATTGATCTTCCTGATGGTAGAAAGTCAACCCTCGTCATAGCCTGGGTCAACCCACAAACAGCCATTACAGAAATGTGCCTTGAGTTATCCAGAGTCTGCTTTTAAGCATAAGATGGACAACTCCCCGTACCTTAACAATGTTGGAGATAGTGCCCTCAGAGTCAATTATGTTAATTATATGTATGCCCTAGAGGCCATTACTGTACATTGGATGTATATTGTAGTGGATGCTGGGACATATATAGGGAGGACTTTTTGCTCGACATGATAGTATGCTATCTGGTTGATCTTTACCTTAACGTGTACACTGATTGTCTCTCTGTTACATGTTGGTAAAGCCCTTAGGATGTATACTTGACTACCTGAACTATGATGCGGATCATACTAGTGGGGACATGGTATTCCATAAGTACATCCTTCAAAGTCCCTAGTCGTGGGTATATCGAGACGGGGCGTCGATATACCAGAGTAGACTAGCGTATACCTTCTCGACCCATACAGATGGGCGATGGATGATCCCATATCCATTGGTGTTTGACATCAGAGATGATATACGGGTGCTCAGTGGAGACTGGATACACTGGACGGACTCGCCGAGAACTCCCAGATGGTATTATACCTTACGTCAGATGGCAGTTCTCTGGTGACACTGGTACAGAGTAGTCTGTTGACCCGAGATCGTCATAGAGTCTTGTGTGGTTCCCACTGTGCTTTAATTTCCATCTTACCACATCCAAGAGGGCGTGCAAAATGGTGGTTTTTGGGTACAGTCCCGAATCACATGGAGGCAATGAGCGATAGGAGGGGATTCGTCTCTCCCGGTATAGGGAGTTGATGTTGCGCTGTGTTCGATTGGCTATAACCGGAAATCCCTGGCCAGGGTTGCTGAGATTTACTGGTAAGTGTTACCAGTAGTTTCTCAAACTGTTATAGACCTCATATCGACACGACTTATCGAGCTATTGGGGTCTGACGTTTACCACCCCTAGGCGAGATATGCGACATATCAGACGACGAGACCGGACTGTACGGTAAGTGTTACTGGTTGGATTCACAGGAGTATGAGCGGGCTTGCTCGTCGATCTTCTGTCGATCAATACCCGGGTGGTCGTTACGTTTAGCAGACCGCTTGCGTCTTGTGGGTGTTTGATATGATCATCACCTGCTGCCGGCGTATTGACGAGTCTTTAGAGTCCTACACAGAGGTTTCCTGGCTCAAGCGAAACGAAATAGGAGCGCATATGAGATATGTGCGGGACCGAGAATAATGCGTGTATGTGATACCGTATTTCATTCTCGCGATGAATGTGTCGAATGGTTGTATGCGATATAACCTAGTTATCGAATCAGGGATTGATTCGATAAATCGATACATTGTATACTAGTCGGTTGTGTGCGACATGACCGGATCATTGAATCAAGTGTTGATTTAATGATTTAATGCATAATTATATATTTGATATATTACTTTGCACTAACTAGTATTGGTTCACTTTAAATGGATTTTCTCACTTGAAGTTCACAAGTTGTATATGTGATATACTTTTGTGCACTTGATTGTATCATGTCTGATGATACATGCTTACTTGAGTATGTGTAAAGATTAAACCATGGTTGTGTAATGGTTAGGGTTTTCCTTTTATTTATTTATTCATTTATTTATTTATTTCTTTAAGGAAAAGATCATGAGAGAAAATGGTGGCTTTCTTTGTTCTTTGCTTGAAGATTCTTGAAGCTTCAAAGCATCTTTGACTAAGTGACCATTTTGTCTTCATGCTTAACCCTAACCCTTTAACTAACCTTAGTTTATTCTCTACACTTGACCATGGTTGTATTATGATAAGTATTGATTTTCTTTTCTATTTGAAAATAACTTATCATAATATTCATCTTCTTCTTCTTCTTCTTCACATGAAGAAGCTTGCTACCAACAATGGCAAAGTGAGAAAAAGAGTGAGAAATCCAATTCTAAAGTGAACCCACCTCCTATTTCTTTATCCTCTACCTCTTGCCAAGTAGTATAGGGTGTTTTCTTCACAAGTTTCATGACTTGGTGAAGTGGGAGCTTGATCTAGTGATGCCTCGACGTAGATCATCTTCGGCACGAAGCCGACGACCTTGCCCGCCCATTTCTCCGATGAAGCCGACGCTAGAGCCCGGGTTTCCATTTGTACTGCGAGGAGACTTCATTGCGGAGCTATGGAGGTGGAGGACCGGATCTACAAAGGTTGTATTTCCGTTCTTTTAGTTAAATTGTTAACTAGTTGCATGTGTTCGCCTATATATCTAGTTAACGATCCGTATTAGGGTTTCTCGGCACCCGTAAAATTTGAAATTGGCATGGTTGATGCCTTGTGAGACCTCCTTAGTGTGCCTAGGAACCCTACAGTGGTATCAGAGCCTAGCTAGAGCCTTAGGCGATGCCTAGACGACGTTTGAAACCCGATCGAACCGAAACCCTAATTCAAAACATGCTCTCTGGACTTTTTTCAAAAACTGGGTTTTTTCCAAATTAAAAATGCTTAAAAAATTCAGTAGGAAATTCTAAGAATTACGGTGCAAAAATTACCTAATGATCTGTCTAAAGCGCGGCGGATCCGCGGCATTAGCCGCCTATTGCGGCGGTTCCGCGCCCATTTAGTCTCTTCAGTCAACCATTTTTGCACAGTAACTTCTTTATTTAAATGCTGAGTTTTATGGGAATTTTTAATATTTATTCAAGAGTTGAATTTTCTAGGGTGTTTTGGGAGTTCGCAGATTCGATCGGATTATCAGACTTTGTCTATGTGGCTTTCCGGATATTTTGGAATATGTTAAAAAGTTCGACCGGATGTAAATACCCAATCTTTCCCCTGCCGGAAAATATCCAAGTGTTGGATTTTTCTGTGGTTTAAGGACGTTCTGAGTAGTGCAAGTAACGCGATGGTCCCTCTAGAAGACAACAAACCTTAACTCGATTAAGTGACCGTCTTGAACTGCCCTTTGAGCCTTCGGGTTTGGGGCAGTACGGCGTGCCACATGTGAGGCGTTGGCTTGACCCTTCTACGGCTGGACCGTTGGTACTGAGGCATGAAGTGAATGTCTTTGAACTTATTTCATTCGGTTGATCGGGAAAACTTGGGTGTTCGATTGTTCGATCGGAAAGTTTAACATTTTCTATCTTATTCGGAATGTGGTACAATAATTGGAATTCACAATAAGTTATGAGATAACTGAATGGATGTTATAAAGATAGCACTTTAGTCACACTTGATCGGTTGCCACGGAATTTTGATGTGATCAAAAGTCCGTCGCAATCGCGTAGCGTACGCGGATACTCGCCGGGTAAACTTAATAGACAGCCTCGCTCCATAGCCCCGACCAAGTGACTGTAAGAGAACCCCGTCGCCGAAAGCATCCGTTCGGGTGCTCGCGGCAGCGGTGTTCTGCCAAGGTGCACTTCGTCGACGGCGTCGGGGGTGCGGCCGTCTACTAAAGTTTGCACGAGCATTCGATCAGGATGTCGGGAATCTTGTTGAATTGCCCGACTTGATATTGAAAAGAGTTTTCGATAATGAGACTAAAATGCGGGGTTTATAATTGTTAGGCATGCGATGTCTAAGGAATTCATTTGATTAGGCATGCGATGTCTATGCAGGTTGCGGATTCCAACTGTTGTAGTTTTACACTTTCTTTTCTGTGACCGTAAGTGTAATATGTGATATCGCAAGTTTCGTTGCTATATGTCAACGACAATTGGGATGCGCATATTTACTTACGTTGATGACATGTGATGTTATGTGTTGCTGGATATGTTATATTGGATCGTCGTGTTTGAATAGCCGGGGATTTTTATGTGAGATGAGTGTTTTTCATTTTCATTCGTGTAAAAACTTGTATGTAATATTTTTTTATTGGGGCACTTCCAGGTTGCGGAAGTTGTCACCCGTTGTATATTATTTACTTTTCCGCACTAGGATAGACCCAAGGAGGAGAGCACAAGTAACCGGGTTCTGGAGTCCAGTGGGAGACCAACTCGAGGAGTCGAGTCCGGGTCTCCTAACTCCAGAATTGGTAGGGTTGCTTGCCGCTCTCGTAGGGGTCTAGGGGTGTGGGTTTGGATATTCATCATGACCGTGGAATCCGTGTTTTATACTGGCTCGTATTGAAAACACGGACGTCCTAGTATATCCAATATTTCATATGTTTCTTCTGCTGCGATATCTGTGATGTGATCATGTGATGTTCTGTGATGGATACTATATATAGTATATATGATATATTATATAGACGTTACTTATGTTTTACAACCGCGCTAGCCCTGCCCCGCTCTGCCGTTAGTTACCTAACCTAACGGTGCACGAGGGGACATCGAGGCGAATGCGGATGGCATAAGTGTACGTCGTATTTATCTGTGATGTTTAGGTGATTAAATGATGGGACTTCATTAATGTGATTAATGAAATAAAAGAAACCTAAAGATGTTGTAGAATCGAATTTCAAAATAAAACAGGTAGCTACAGTTCTTGCTTTGCACAGCGGTATATGTGATATATCCTGCACCTTATTCGATGAGGAAAGGACCGAAATCCCTTCACCGGGAGTGACTCCTTTAGCAATAACTGGCACATGCTACACACTCGGTTTGTCTTTTGATTGCTTTTAAGAGTTTTTGCTTTGCACAGTGATATAAGTGATATATCCCGCACCTCATTCGACGAGGAAAGGACCGACGATCCTTTCACCGGGAGTGACTCCTTTAGCAAAACTAGAAAAGCCTAAAAAACACTCCATTTTAAAATCATTTGATTCTACAACGATATCAAGTTCATTACGCTATAGGTTTTCAGAAAAACCTGTCGTAGCCCTCCGTCATTTCAGATAAGTTGTATATAGTATTCGTGCTGCATTTGTTGGCTTTCGTCAAGGTGCAGTGTGCGGTAGCTATATGCTGCTTATCTGCTGCATACGATGCGATTGGATTAGGGTAGTCGTGCGGCTTTGTTGGCTTTCGTCAAGGGTCGTGCGGGTGGGTTTAATTCAATCAAGAAATGTACGGGTTGAACTTGACTAGCGGGCTATGGTTTGTTGGCTTTCGTCAAGGTCATAGCACGTTAGGGGCAAAATATTATCGGGAATTTCAAGTGTTGAAATTTGCAATGAGATTGCATACCTTCTATGAGATATTTGGATCCCGATACCCGCTGCGAGTAAGAGTTACTCCTGAGAGAGTTTTACATATTACAATTAGCCGATCAAGTAGGTGTCTAGAAAGGTGTCAACGGGGTTACGCCTCTGGGAAAACGAGGTTTATTGTAATTAGGTTCGTGCGAAAGCACGGGGGACCTCCCTCAAAGTACCGACACTGGCCTGGCTGAAAGATTGGCGAACTTGTAGTGTGTAATTAATCCCGGCTAGTCTTTCCTTTTAGGGTTTGAAGGAAGATTTGATAAAAACAGTGGGAGCCATCCTGATTAGATAAAATAATAACCAATCTGATCTTGCAAGAGCGCACGCTGAGTGTTTTCTTCTCTCTCTCTCCAGGTAGCGACCATATCACGCCTTAATCAAGATAATAATACGGATATTGACCGAACCCGCTTGTTATACTGAGCTGGGGAACGTTGGTCCCGCTCCAACTTATAATTGTTATAAGACAGAGCAGGAAATTGGGGATTACCAGAATTCCCGTGCCGCCCAAACGAAGAAAGTGCATGCTGATGCATCATCTTCGGGTGTGTTCGTTACAAAGAACTGTTTCTCTGTATCCTCTACATCCTGGGTATGTGATACCGGATCAGGATCCCAGATATGTAATCAGTTACATAGGGCTACAGAAAGGTAGAGAACTGAGAACGGGTGATAAGTTTCATGAGACAGAAAATGGGGCAAGTGTTGCAGCCAAGTCTGTTGGTCACTGTCACCCTGTATTACGAATACATTGATTCTGAACGAATGTTATTAGATACCAAACCTGATATACAAAATCATATCAGTCTCTTTATCAGCAAAGAAATGATAAAATTTTGTATTGTTGGATAATGTTTTGAACATTTCCTATATCAAAAGTTGATCGGTTCAGGCACGTTATCTAAAACCATTAATGTTCTAAATCAAACTACAGTTCTTAGTATACAGAACACACACAAGAGGAAGAGTTCAGAACTGAACGAATCCTTCTTGAGGCATTGTAGACTAGGTCATATCAATGCGACCCGACTGGCTGAAGTTACATTTTAGATGCATATTTAAAACAGTTTGAATTTACATCTTGTGAAACTTGCCAGTCATGTCACAAAGATTAGATGACCATAGCTCTGTTTACTGGAAACAGAGAAAGATTTAGTAAACTCTTGGGATGATACATGTTGATGTATGATAGGTCCCCTGTCTACATATGCCAGGAATGGTTCTTTGTACTTCGTTACATTCTCTGATAATCTCTCAAGATTCAGACATATGTTCCTGTTGAAACACAAGTCCGAACCTTTTGAGATATTCACAGAATATGATTTAGAAGTAGAAAACCAAAACACGGGTATAAGTATTATGTCCTTTGATGAGATCGAGGAGGAGAATACTTGAGCACGGAAATCCTGGATTATTCTAAAGGAGAATGAGATTCTCTCTCAGCATTACTCCTCCGTATACACCATAGCACGATGGTATATCGGGGCGGAGCAATAGCACCCTATGTGATAAGGTGTGCTCTATGATGAGTACTACTGAGTTACCTATTTCCTTTTTGGGAGTTATGCACTTGAGAAGCTGCGTACCAATTGAATAAGGTTCCAATCAAATCAGTTACCTACCACTTCATATTTGATATGATAGGGGAAGAGCCCATCTCTTAAGTAAGTTAAGATTTGGGGTTGTCCAGCCTATGTCTGAAAAGAAAAATCCGGACAAGCTCGAGGCAAGGTCTGTAATGTAGAACTGGAAAGGTTCCAGCTATACAAACTACAGCAGATAATTTGATAGAACCAAAGGATTCAGTAGATTCCAACGAATCTCAGCCTCTCCACCGATCTAGTAGGGTTCCTCACCCACCTGAGAGATACTTCGGTTACTCTATGACAGTGGGAGCGAGGATTGCATCATGAGATGATGACCCAACTAGTTTCGAGCTGGCCATCAGGAGTGGGACTTTGTAAGAATGGCTGGATGCTTAGCGATCTGAGATGGAATCCATGTACACCAACAAAGTATGGACTTTGGTTGCTATATTTGAAGGGTTAAATCCCCATCAGGAGCAAGTATATCTTGAGAAGATTACTTGGTGTAAATGGAAAAGTTGAGACTTTCAAAGCTAGACTTGTTAAAGCTTTTCATCATCGACCAGGCGTGGATAATGATGAAACCTTTTCAAGTGGCTATGCTTAAGTCCATCCAGATCCTACTTGCCACGGCTACATAACATAACTACGATATCTAGCGGTTGGGTGCCATGACTGCTTTTCTAAATGATGTTTTAGAAGAGGACGTCTATAAGTACACAGCCAGAGGGCTTCGTAGACAGTGGGAGCAGCGGAAACATGTACAAGATGCTTTATAGGATAAAGCAGGTATCGCGGAGTTGGAACATATGTTTTGATGTGTTAGTCAAACAGTTTGACATCATCAAAATGGTAGATGAACCTTGTATATACAAAAAAGGTAGTAGGGAGTATGGTGATGATCCTCGTAGAGTACGTGGATGACATACTCTTGATAAGAAAGGAGTTTCCTATGCTACGCTCGGTCAATCTCCGCTTCTCACAATGATTCTCCATATAGGATCAAAATGATACCTCCTAAATCCTGGATTTTGGATCTATTAGATAGATCTAATTGGATATTAGGATTCTCACTAGTTGTAGTGAGATGGTATCAACCGATCCTGGGGAGAATCACTGGAAGGGTTCCAGAGTGATAAGAACGACTGAAAGTCAGTCACAGGCATTGTCTTTACCCACAGTAAAGGGACGGTATGTTGGAAGAGTTCCAAGCTAGATACCGTGGCATACTAGACGATAAAGGCTCGATACATCGCTACTTAAGATGCTACCAAAGAGGCAGTCTGGATGTATATTTGTTCATGGGATGAACTTAGTTCCTCCCATTGTATGACAATGGAGTTGTGGCTTAAGCCAAGGAACGTCCGTCCCATCAGTGACCCAGACATATTCTAAGGCAGTATCACCTGATCATGGAGATAGTTGATCTCCAGGGTGATCGAGGTTAGGAGAGCAGACTCAGAGGATAACACGGCGAATCCACTCACAAAGGCCTTTTCCCAGAGAGAGACTTTTATGGGATGGTTGAGTATGAGATACTACAACCACTGCTATCAGATGGCCCTAGTGCAAGTGGGAGATTGTTAGTTATATGTATGCCCTAGAGGCCATTACTGTACATTGGATGTATATTGTAGTGGATGCTGGGACATATATAGGGAGGACTTTCTTGCTCGACATGATAGTATGCTATCTGGTTGATCTTTACCTTAACGTGTACACTGATTGTGTCTCTGTTACATGTTGGTAAAGCCCTTAGGATGTGTACTTGACTACCTGGACTATGATGCGGATCATACTAGTGGGGACATGGTAGTCCATAAGTACATCCTTCAAAGTCCCTAGTCGTGGGTATATCGAGACGGGGCATCGATATACCAGAGTAGACTAGCGTATACCTTCTCGACCAATACAGATGGGCGATGGATGATCCCATATCCATTGGTGTTTGACATCAGAGATGATATACGGGTGCTCAGTGGAGACTGGGTACACTGGACGGACTCGCCGAGAACTCCCAGATGGTATTATACCTTACGTCAGATGGCAGTTCTCTGGTGACACTGGTACAGAGTAGTCTGTTGACCCGAGATCGTCATAGAGTCTTGTGTGGTTCCCACTGTGCTTTGATTTCCATCTTACCACGTCCAAGTGGGCGTGCAAAACGGTGGTTTTTGGGTACAGTCCCGAATCACATGGAGGCAATGAGCGATAGGAGGGGATTCGTCTCTCCCGGTATAGGGAGTTGATGTTGCGCTGTGTTCGATTGGCTATAACCGGAAATCCCTGGCCAGGGTTGCTGAGATTTACGGGTAAGTGTTACCAGTAGTTTCTCGAACTGTTATAGACCTCATATCGACACGACTTATCGAGCTATTGGGATCTGACGTTTACCACCCCTAGGCGAGATATGCGACATATCAGACGACGAGACCGGACTGTACGGTAAGTGTTATTGGTTGGATTCACAGGAGTATGAGCGGGCTTGCTCGTCGATCTTCTGATTGATCAATACCCGGCTGGCCGTTACGTTTAGCAGACCGCTTGCGGCTTGTGGATGTTTGATATGATCATCACCTGCTGCCGGCGTATTAACGAGTCTTTAGAGTCCTACACAGAGGTTTCCTGGCTCAAGCGAAACGAAATAGGAGCGCATATGAGATATGTGCGGGACCGAGAATAATGCGTGTATGTGATACCGTATTTCATTCTCGCGATGAATGTGTCGAATGGTTGTATGCGATATAACCTAGTTATCGAATCAAGGATTGATTCGATAAATCGATACATTGTATACTAGTCGGTTGTGTGCGACATGACCGGATCATTGAATCAAGTGTCGATTTAATGATTTAATGCATAATTATATATTTGATATATTACTTTGCATTAACTAGTATTGGTTCACTTTAAATGGATTTTCTCACTTGAAGTTCACAAGTTGTATATGTGATATACTTTTGTGCACTTGATTGTATCATGTTTGATGATACATGCTTACTTGAGTATGTGTAAAGATTAAACCATGGTTGTGTAATGGTTAGGGTTTTTCTTTTATTAATTTATTCATTTATTTATTTATTTATTTATGGAAAAGATCATGAGAGAAAATGGTGGCTTTCTTTGTTCTTTGCTTGAAGCTTCTTGAAGCTTCAAAGCATCTTTGACTAAGTGACCATTTTGTCTTCATGCTTAACCCTAACCCTTTAACTAACCTTCGTTTATTCTCTACACTTGACCATGGTTGAAAATAACTTATCATAATATTCATCATCTTTTTCTTCTTCTTCACATGAAGAAGCTTGCTACCAACAATGGCAAAGTGAGAAAAAGAGTGAGAAATCCAATTCTAAAGTGAACCCACCTCCTATTTCTTCATCCTCTACCTCTTGCCAAGTAGTATAGGGTGTTTTCGTCACAAGTTTCATGACTTGGAGAAGTGGGAGCTTGATCTAGTGATGCCTCGACGTAGATCATCTTCGGCACGAAGCCGACGACCTTGCCCGCCCATTTCTCCGATGAAGCCGACGCTAGAGCCCGGGTTTCCATTTGGACAGCGAGCAGACTTCATTGCGGAGCTATGGAGGTGGAGGACCGGATATACAAAGGTTGTATTTCCGTTCTTTTAGTTAAATTGCTAACTAGTTGCATGTGTTCGCCTATATATCTAGTTAACGATCCGTATTAGGGTTTCTCGGCACCCGTAAAATTTGAAATTGGCATGGTTGATGCCTTGTGAGACCTCCTTAGTGTGCCTAGGAACCCTACAAATTATTGGATCACATGCACATGATTGCAATGATTGAGGGAGGACCTGTCCCAGTAGGACAGTCTTACTCAAGATGATAGTATGCTATCTGGTTTATCTTTATCATCGTGTACCGCTTTAGGTGACCCTACAGGTCACTATTGCACGTTGATAGAGCCCCTAGGATTCTTTCTTGACTGCCAGCAGTATGAGGACGATCATATACGTGGGAGATGGCAGTCTACAAGCACATCCTTAAAAGGTCCCTAGTCATGGGAGTTTGGAGACAGGGCATCGATACTCCAGAGTAGACTAGTGTATACAGTCGAGACCCCGACAAGGGGCGGTGGCCGGTCTCCTAAACCACTGGTGTCAGTTGGTTCACCTAAGATTTATACAGGTGCTCATTGGGTTATGAGTACACCGGACAGGACTCGCCGGGAACATACTAGTTGGTCTTATACCTGACGTCAGATAGCAGTTCCCTGGTGACATGTGTACAGGTTAGTTCATCGACCTGAGGATCATCATTTGTCTCGTGTGAGTTCCCACTGTACTATGATACTACCCTACCACGCTCAAAGGAGACGTGCAAACAGGTTTTAGTTGGGTACAGTCCCGAGCCACATGGAGGCAGTGAGCGTATCTTCAGGGTTCGTCTCTCCCGATATTGGGGGTGAGATCGCGCTGTGTCTAGGTGAACCCATACACGAAGTCCTTGGCCAAGGCAGGAGATTTACTGGTAGGTATTCCAGTAGTATCTCAGGGTGTTCTGGGCTACACTGCGACACGACTTGCACCGCTTTTGGGGGTCTGACTTTTACCAACCCCCTAGGCCCGCCATCCTATGCTCATAGATGAACGGACCGGACTGTACGGATATTGTCACTGACAGGCTCAGTAGGGTGTCAGGATGAGTTCGCTCATCGACGTCCCTTTTGGTCAATAGCTGGTTGCCCGTCACGTATGGCTAATACCTCTGACGTGCTAGTGGTTAAATCCACAGCCATAGTATTGACGAGTCTTTAGAGTCCCCCACAGACAGTTGCTCAAGTTTCGGGCGAAACGTTGTAGAGGCCATATGGAGATATGGCAGGGTTCGATCAGATACGTGCGGTATTACACGGATCACGATTGGACGGTTTATACTAGTAGGCTTTTGTTTAAGCCGGATTCTAGTATAGTACAGTGTAGATTTTGTCTCATTGCATTTGTATTTCGGTCGGAATACAAATGCGGGTATGTATTTACAGTAGCGGGGTTTCCTGTAATTTATTACGGGATTAATTTTATGAAGTTGCCAGTTTGCTTTCCGTTTCGGCCATTTTCATTTGTATCTTTCCTTGGCTGAAAATTGGTGGAGGAGGGCTTATTTGCAATTGTGCAAATAAGGATTGTGGAGGGTGGTCCTTGCATATTGTAGTGTTATGATAGTTCCACCATCATATTGACTTCCTAGTTCATGATGATTCATGATGGCTTGACATTTTGGAGTAATGATTGGGTTGTTGGAGTATTGGTTTGGTTGATGATCATTTTCTTCTCATCATTTTTCTCTTGCATGATGGATACAACCCCCCTTGGTTTTTTTTCCCTCACTCCCATTCTTTCATGGCCGGCCAAGGATATGGGGCTGTCCCAAAAATTTTGGGGGGGAATTTTTGTTCTTTGGTATTGCACAAAATCTATTTAGCTCCATCTCCAAAACTTCATTCCTCCACCTTCTCAAAAGGCAACTTCTGTAGGGTTCCTAGGCACTCTAATGAAGTCTCACAAGGCATCAACCATGCCAATTTCAAAAATTATGGGTGCCGAGAAACCCTAATACGGATCGTTGACTAGAAGTTTAGGCGAAAAGATAATCTAGTTAACTACTTAACTAAAAGTTAGATGCTACAACCTTTGTAGATCCGGATATCCACTTCCTTAGCTCCACGTAGGCGTCCTCTCGCTGTCCATCTTGAATCCCGAACTCAATCGTCGGCTTCATCGGGAAAATGGGCGGACTAGGTCGTCGGCTTCGTGCCGAAGATGATCTACGTCGAGGCATCACAAGTTCAAGCTCCGACTTCACAAATTTGTGAAACTTGTGAAGAAAACACCCAAAACAACTTGGCAAGAGGTAGAGGGTGAAGAAATAGGAGGTGGGTTCACTTTAGAATTGGATTTCACTCACTTTTGCTCAAGTTGCCATTAATGGCATCAAGCTTTTCTTGAAGAAGAAGAAGATGAAGAAGAAGAAAGAATATGATAAGTTATCTTTTAAAATGAAAAGAAAAACCAAACTTATCATAATGTGAACCCTAGTTAAGTGTAGAGAATTAACTAAGGTTAGAAGAATGGTTAGGGTTTAGTGTGAAGACAAAATGGTCACAAAGTCAAAGCTTCATGAAGCTTCAACAATGTTCAAGAATGAAAGCAACCATTTTGTATTCTTATCCCATTCTTTTTCCAGAAATGAATAAATAAAAGAATGGATAAATAAAACCCCTAATCACTTTCTTAACCTAGGTTTAATTCTATACACTTAACCAAATGAGCAACCATCATCAAACATGATACATACATGTGCACAAAAGTATATCACATATACAATTTGCACATCAAGTGAGAAAATCCATTTAAAGTGAACCAATACTAGTTAATGCAAAGTAATATATCAAATATATAATTATACATTAAATCATTAAATCAACACTTGATTTAACGATCCGGTCATATCGCATATAACCGACTAGTATCCAATGTATCGGTTTATCGAATCAATCCTTGATTCGATATCTAGGTTATATCGAATACAACCAATCGATACATCCATCGCGAGAATGGAATACGGTATCACATACACGCATTATTCTCGGTCCTGCACATATCTCATATGCGCTCCTATTTCGTTTCGCTTGAGCCAGGAAACCTCTGTGTAGGACTCTAAAGACTCGTCAATACGCCGGTAGCAGATGATGATCATATCAAGCACCCACAAGCCGCAAGCGGTCTGCTAAACGTAACGGCCATCCGGGTATTGAGCGATCAGAAGATCGACGAGCTAGCCCGCTCACACTCCTGTGAATCCAACCAGTAACACTTACCGTACAGTCCGGTCTGTTCGTCTGATACGTCGCATATCAAGTCTAGGGGTGGTAAACGTCAGACCCCAATAACCGATAAGTCGTGCCGATGTGAGGCTCATAACAGGTCGAGAAACTACTGGTACCTCTTACCAGCAAATCTCTGATCAGCCCTGGCTAGGGACTTCCCTGTTACGGCCAATCGAGCACAGCGCAACATCAACCCCCAATACCGGGAGAGACGAAACCTCTCCTATCGTTCATTGCCTCCATGTGACTCGGGACTGTACCCAAAGACCACCGTTTTGCATGCCCTCATGGACGTGGTAAGGTGGATATCAAAGCACAGTGGGAATCACACAAGACTCTATGACGATCTCGGGTCTACAGACTAACCTGTACAAGTGTCACCTGAGAACTGCCATCTGACGTGAGGTATAATACCATCTGGGAGTTCTCGGCGAGTCCGTCCAGTGTACCCAGTCTCCACAGAGCACCCGTACACCATCTCTGATGTCAAACACCAATGGATATGGGATCATCCATCGCCCATCTCATAGGTCGAGAAGCGTATACGCTAGTCTACTCTGGTATATCGATGCCCTGTCTCGATACACCCACGACTAGGGACCTTGAAGGATGTACTTATGGACCACCATGTCCCCACTGGTACATAGCATCGCATACATGATAGAGCCTACTGCCGAAGCATGTTGGAGATAATGCCCTCAGAGACAATTATTGGATCACAGGCACGTGATTGCGGTGATTGAGGGAGGACCTATCCCGGTAGGACAGTCTTACTCGAGATGATAGTATGCTATCTGGTTTACCTTTATCATCGTGTGCTGTTTTAGGTGACCTGACACATCGCTATTACACGTTGATAGAGCCCCTAGGATTCTTGCTTGACCACCAGCAGTATGAGGGCGATCATATAAGTGGGAGCTGGGGGTCTACAAGCATATCCTTAAAAGGTCCCTAGTCGTGGGAGTTTCGAGACCGGGCATCGATACTCTATTAGTAGACTAGTGTATACAGTCGAGACCCCGACGAGGGGCGGTGGCCGGTCTCACAAGCCACTGGTGTCAGTTGGATCACCTAAGATGTATACAGGTGCTCATTGGGTTATGAGTACACCGGACAGGACTCGCCGGGAACATGCTAGTTGGTCATATACCAGACGTCAGATGGCAGTTCCCTGGTGACATGTGTGCAGGTTAGTTCATCGACCTGGGGATCGTCATTTGTCTCGTGTGAGTTCCCACTGTACTTTGATTACTACCCTACCACGGCTCAAAGGAGTCGTGCAAACAGGTTTTAGTTGGGTACAGTCCCGAGCCACATGGGGGCAATGAGCGTATCTTCAGGGGTACGTCTCTCCCGGTATTGGGGGTGAGGTCGTGCTGTGTCTCGGAGAGCCATTACACAAAGTCCTTGGCCAAGGCAAGGAGATTTACTGGTAGGTATTCCAGTAGTATCTCAGGGTGTTCTGGGCTACACTCCGACACGACTTGTACCGCTTTTGGGGGTCTGACTTTTACCAACCCCCTAGGCCCGCCATGCGATACTCATAGACGAACGGACCGGACTGCACGGATATTGTCACTGACAGGCTCAGTAGGGTTGTCGGGCTAAGTTCGCTCACAGACGTCCCTTTTAGTCAGTACCTGGTAGCCCGTCACGTATTGGCTTATACCTCTGACGTGCTAGTGGTTAAATCCACAACCAAGGTGTTGACGGGTCTTTAGAGTCCCCCACATTCAGTTACTCAGCTTTCGGGCGAAAGGTTGTAGAGGCCGTATGGAGATATGGCAAGGTCCGATCAGATACGTGCGGTATTGCACGGATCAGGATCGGACAGTTTGTACTATAGGCCGTATGGATATATGGCAGGGTTCGATCAGATACGTGCGGTATTGCACGGATCAGGATCGAACAGATATTACTAGCCGGTTTTGGTATAAGCCGGATCCTAGTATAGTACAGTGTAGATTTTGTCTCATTGCATTTGTATTTCGGTCGAAATACAGATGCGGGTGTGTATGCACAGTATCGGGGTTTTCCTGTAATTTATTACGGGACCAGTTTTCTGGAGTTGCCAGTTTGCTTTTCGTTTCGGCCGATTTCCTTTGTATCGTTCATTGGCCGAAGTTTGGTGGAGAAGGGTTTATTTGCATTGTTGCAAATAGGCATTTGTGGAAGGGGGTTCTTTGCATCTTTTGGCATCATGATGGTTTTCATGATGTGCACCATCATTGACTTCTCCTTCTCATGATGGATTGACTTTGTGGACTTGATGGTTGTGGTTGTGTGTGTTTTTTGCTTGTAATCATATTCTTTCATGATGCCCTCTTGCATGATTGATCCACTCACTCCCTCTTGGTGTTGCTCATTTCATTCACTCCCTCCCTCACAAGAAAGTGGCCGGCCAAAA
The DNA here is from genome assembly GCA_030015575.1 of Agapanthus africanus. Taxonomy (NCBI): domain Eukaryota; kingdom Viridiplantae; phylum Streptophyta; class Magnoliopsida; order Asparagales; family Amaryllidaceae; genus Agapanthus; species Agapanthus africanus. The sequence continues at coordinate 455,376,047 of CM057345.1, read as the reverse complement.
TTGGTGATGGGCTGTCCAAAATATTGAGGTGGGGAAATGTTGTTTATTTCTTGCACCAAAGTTCTCCAAGCTCCTCCATATACTTCTTGTTCAATCCCTCCACCAATGGCAACCTCCACTACCCCAAAAAGAGACACAAGTTCTACTACACATTCTACAGCGAATCTTGGGCACGTCGAGTAGCCGGCTTCGTGCCCGAGTAGCCTCGGCATTGAGGTGGGAGCCCGTAAACAAAGTAGGCGATGTGGTGCACTTCCGGCGACGAGGAGGAGATGGGACATTCCGCAGGAGATCGGGACGATGGCGAGAAGACCGGAGGACTTGGATCGTCGGTATATCTCTAACCCATCTTCTAGTTAGCTTAGACTTGTTAATGGTTACGATCCGGGTGTTTAGTGCGCGGTGGTGCCGGTTTGCTAAGTCCGCAAAAATTAAAGTTTTTCACCGCTTCCGCATTCCGGCGTCGGATTGACGGCCGGGGCGCCGCCGTGCACTTACAGTGGTATCAGAGCCTCCCCATTAACTTAGTCTAGCTTGGTTTAATGTGTTTGCATTTTTGATCGATCAAAAAGTTCCAAAACTGCATTTTACCTTCGCATCAGTTTCTGTTGAAAATTTTTGGTCTCGAAAATTTTTTCAGGTTGTAAAATATTGATGTACTGGAAAATCTAAGAACTCTGTCAAATTTCGATGAAGTGATTCCACAGTCAGAGCGCGGAAGCGCCGCACAAACCCCCATTCCGCCGCCCTTCCGCCGCGCACTGTAGACATCACTGCACCATTTTTTTTCAGAGGCTTTCTGGGCTTAAAATATGGGTTTTGGAATATTAAAATTGGGCCCAGGTTTTCTGTGAGTGCTACAGTTTTGATTGGGGGCCCACTTGTTAATTTTTGGTCAATCGGAAAATTTTAAACATATTTTTCACAGTATTTACATTATATCTGCGACCGTGAATTTCACTTGATCGGTAAATCCGGTCTAACCGCTATAGCCCGGTTAGACGGATTTGCGAACGTAACTTTCACGTTGATGTTCTATGTATTTGCTGTGATGTTGCGGATCGGTCGTGGGGGATAGCCTGGATGCAATGCTAGTACAGTTGTGGTTGTATTATGTACATTTGATATTGCTGGGCGAGCGTCCGACATGTGGACTGCCGTCACTGCCTGTTTGTATTATTATTTTGGGGCACGACCTGGTTGCGGTCGATGTACCCGTTGTATGTATATTTTACTTTCTGTACTAGGATTGCCCCGCGGAGGGGTGCATGGATAGCCGGGTTCTAGAGGGCAACAAGCCCGCATCTCATGGCATTGAGACGGAGGGGGCTTCACTCTAGGATTGGCGGGCTATTCGCCGCACTCGTAGGGGGTACAGGTTGACCCAGGAGGGGTGCCCAAGTTACCGGATTCCGTGAAGTGCTGGGTGGTCCATTCACGGCGCTGAAGGGGGCTGCCTCGCTTCAGGTTTTGGCGGGTGACTTGCCGCGCCCGTAGGGGTCTAGGATTACATTGCACAGGCTATCCACACGACCAGGGGAACGTCGGGTTTCAGTAGTGGCTCTGTGAAACCCGGGGATCCCAGATATCTGTATTGTTTCTGTGATGCTGTACATTTTTCTGTGATGTTGCATTTCTTTCACGCCTTGAGCGAAATATAATATATATTGGTATATATATTAGTAGATGTTGTATATGTTTTGCATCCGCGCTAGTCCAGTCCCCGCTCTGTCGTTAGTAAGCTAACCTAACGGGTAATGACGGGACCCAGTGGCGAATGCGGATGGCATATACGTACATCAGTATATTTTCGTTCTTTTTGGTGTGATCAATTGATGGGACTGCATTGATTCGGATTAATGCAAGTTAAAAACAAACCTAATCTGATGTTGTTGGAACACTTTTCAAAAAGCTGTTATTGCAAGGACGTTCACTTTTGTTTTGCATCGCGGTATTCATTTAGAATATCCTGCTCCTCAGTCGACGAGGCAAGGGCCGAGATCCCTTCACCGCGAGTGACCCCTTGGACAAAAGTTTGCGTCAGGGCAATAACTTCACTATAGCCGATTACTTTTGCTTTGCATCGTGGTATTCAGTTGGAATATCCTGCACCTCATTCTACGGGGAAGAGCCGAGATCCCTTCACCGGGAGTGACCTCTTTTGCAAAGGTTTTCGTCACTATATTTTTATAAAGCTATCTGGTTCCTTCAACGATATCAAGTTCATTACGTTAAAGGTTTTCGCCAGAAACCATTCGTAGCCCTCCGTCATTTCAGTTAAATATTCGGTAGTATTCAAGCTATGTATTTTGACCTCACGCCAAGGCATAGTGTTTGGTAGCTGCCGGGTATTTATCTGTTGCATAGATAGATGCGTTGGTTTGGGACAGTCGTACTACTATTTTGGCCTACGTCAAGGGTATGTACGGGTGGGTTCAGATTAACCTGGATAATGACGGGCAGAACTTGACATGTGACTTATGATATTTTGACCTCACGCCAAGGTCATAAGAGCATGGGGCAGAAATCACATCGGGAGTTTCAAAAGAACTGAAACTTGCCAGATATGCGCATACCATCTAGAGTATGATGATGTGAGCGGATTCCGTCACGTTATCATGCGATGATAGTTGGATCCCGATTCCCACTGATGAGTTAGTTTACTCCTCGGGTAACCCCGACTAATTCTTCTTTCAGGTTTGGAGGAGAATTTGAGGTACAGTGGGAGGTTTCCAGATTAGATAAATTGGTGACCATTCTGATCTAGGTTAGAGTGCACGCTGAGTGTTTCTTTTCTCTCTCTCTTTGGCAGCGACCATTGACCCGACCCTAAGACTTTGACTCAGTGACCAAGTTGACCGAACCTTCTTAACACCGGCTTTTGGATTGTCAGAGTTGCAGACCTCTTTGCCACTCCTACTTTTACTCTTTTCTCCAGGACACCCCGTTTTACTACGAACGTCCACTTCCATTGGACAAAACCATCGTATGGTTAGATACGAACTCGAAAGAATTTATTCGAGGATGGTTTCCGGTTCTGGAGAAAACGGATAGGATTATTCAGTTGTCTTTTCCTTTTACCCTCTCTCAGGTTACGAGTACTCCTTGGTTTAGGGGTTGTACACCTATTACGCAAATTGGATTGTCTTCTTCCAAACCTTAGGCTGGTGCCGACCGGTAGGGAATGAAGAAAACCAATTAGCATAACGATGGTGTGCAGAAGGTATTAAGTTCAGACAAAGCAAGGGATTAGTAAGAGGGCAAAGTAAATTGCAACAGATATTCACGACCAAACCAAATATTTCGTTACCACTCCCACATCACCTTTGTATTTCTCCAGGACACTCCGTATCACTACGAAGATCCACAGTTTATTTGGATACTCCATCGTATGGTTATATACGAACTCGAATGGAACTTGTTCCAGTTCGGGGATGGATTCTGGTTCAGGAGAAATAGGAATAAGGTTTATTCGGTTGTCTTTTATCTTCACCCTCTCTCATTGCGAGTGTTCCTAGGATTGGGACAGTACACCCATTATGCTTATTGGATAGTCTTCTTCCAAACCATAGGCTGGTGCCGAACGGTAGGGAAGGAAGAAAACCATTTGGCCTAAAGGGGTGTACAGAAGGTAAAGACTAAAGACATATGAAGGGATTTGGAGAGGTGGCAAAGAATTATACGGTTACAGTCGTGAATCTGGAAGAGGCATTACTAGGAATACCAGAATACCCCATCGGAACATTTCAATGTTTCAGTTTCACTGTGTAATGTTAAAGGAAAACTGATTTCCCGATTAGATACTTACTCCAGGGTATGTATTTACCAGGTACGATTCTCACATCTGTATGGTTTTACAGATGATGAGTGGGAGTAAGTTATTGGGAATTGGGTGATTATCCTCATTATATCGGGATTCGTTGTAATCGGTGATATTTGAGGAAATCACCTGGGCTGTTTGCCGGTCGGCAAATATTTGGTTTTGAATGTCCGCTGTTATGGACCAATTTCAAATTGATATATCTGTACGTCTATTTTCATAGAGTGAGATATACCTTTCTGAAATTATGTCTACGACATTTACCTATATCAGTGGATGGTTAGGTAAGGAGCATTAAACAGCGGTGTAATTCTTCTTAACCATAAGTACAGTTTTCAACCTACGACACACAGTGAATGAGTTATCAGACTCAAGGGACTTATACAGAGTATTGTATGTTGTCCAGGGTCTATCAGGACAGAGGGGTAGGTCCTCGTACTATATTCGGTTTACTTATGACTTCTCTAGTTTTTAGACAGGTGTTTCGCGGAAACACAGGGTCCAAATTTTGAGAAGTTATAGGTATTTGAATAGAGTAGAGAACCAGGTATAGCAAGTATCGGGATTCTTCAAAGTGATCGAAGATGTAGATACTTGTATATGGTATTCAGTTGATAGTAATGACTAAGAGATCTTGCTTCTCTTTCAGGTTACTCATAATTGGAAGCACTCCTAAGTTGAGTAACGCTGATCGGCCTCCTTCCATTTAGTTGACATGCGCTGGGGACAGCTGCATGATTTGAATCTGGTTCAATTAAATCAGTGCCTCTGTTCTATATTGGATATAGAACAGTTCATATCTTAACGATGTTAAGTTACGGGGAGTTTTCCGGTTTATGATTAAAACCAGACACTGGACAACTCAAGGCACGTTTCTGTAATGGCTGTTTGTGGGTTGACCCAGGCTATGACGAGGGTTGACTTTCTACCATCTGGATGAACAATAGCGATATTGTTCTAGACTCGCCACAGTTTTATTAAAAATGGATTTTTTCAGAAAACAATAGTGGGAGTATGGTAAAACTGGAAGTGATTCCAGAACCACAAACGATTACTGAAGATTTGATAAGGAACCTAAAGATTCAATCTGGATTGACATTCCATTGGCCACTCCGCAGATAAGGTGGGTAACTTCAGGCACCCGAGAGGTACTCCGGTAGCCTCAAGGACGGTGACAGGGAAGTTCTTGTTTACCCACAATTGCCATTGCTGTTGTTCCAGGTTACGAGACCCGGCGGGAGGATGAGTATAGCGCCGTTCTAAACCAGTTTTAGAAGTGTACGTCTATATGACTCTGCCAGAGGGTTGTCGTAGTCAGTGGGAGCAGCGGAAGCATTGGTGGACAGGTTGCTTATGTCTATTTATAGACTAGAGCAGATGTAGCGGAGATAGATCATCTATTTCTGACGTGACAGTCATGGGTTTGACTTCATCAGAATAGGGGATGGATCTGTTGAGAAGGTAGTAGGGTGTGATATCCTGGTATTTGGATGATATACACAGAGTAGGAAAAGAAACTCCTACACTACGATCGGTTATACTTTGGTCGTCACACAGTTGTTTCTCCACAAAAGAAATGGATATTATATCAGACATACTGGTTACTAGATCTATGGTTTTAGCTCTAGATTTGGGTGGTTTCCCAATCAGGGTACTTGAAAGCATTCTAAGAGCATTTAGGATGGACGACTCCTGGCACGGTAGTGTACCTGCAGGTAATGGAGTCACCCTCTCCAAAGGTGTCTTACAGACTAAAGGGGAGAGGGACGGGCATGATTGGCAGATCACTTGCTCAGGCAATTGAGTCAATCGTGAGATGTCAAGTACCACACCAGATGTTGTTCTTGCACTAGATGCAATAAGTTGACATAAATCCAATCCTGGAGAAACAGTCGGAAGCAGTTTTAGAACATAAGTGGATGTTCTAGGGATATAATAACGACAGCCTCATTTAGGAGACAGTTATCATTCCAGGCTTCCAAGGTGACATGGACGACAAGGAGGTTGTCAGAGTTATAGTTTTCCTTCTGATGAGGGGCAGTATTTTGGACAGGTGGTCCAAGGCAATACTGAGGGAGGCATGGCGCAGGATACTGATTAAGTTCAGTTGACGATACAGTCTAAGAAGTTTGGATTTGGAGTTCATTTATGAGCTAGGTCCCATCAGACATCCAGACATATTCTGAGACAGGTATTGCTCTTTTCGGGAGATGGGTTTCTCCGCGAACTTGAGATATAGAGAGACATAGAAAGGAACATCAAAGCGGATCCACTCACTGAGGCTATTCCTCGAACGCAATAGTTTCGCAAACGAGCTTTGTGAGATCGACTAGTAGAGGAGTTGGGTGTTCGGTATCACACGGGCTGTGAGTGTGCGACATCGCAATAATTAGCCTTGAGTGCAAGTGGGAGATTGTTGGAGATAATGCCCTCAGAGACAATTATTGGATCACAGGCACGTGATTGCGGTGATTGAGGGAGGACCTATCCCGGTAGGACAGTCTTACTCGAGATGATAGTATGCTATCTGGTTTACCTTTATCATCGTGTGTTGTTTTAGGTGACCTGACACGTCGCTATTACACGTTGATAGAGCCCCTAGGATTCTTGCTTGACCACCAGCAGTATGAGGGCGATCATATAAGTGGGAGCTGGGGGTCTACAAGCATATCCTTAAAAGGTCCCTAGTCATGGGAGTTTCGAGACCGGGCATCGATACTCCATTAGTAGACTAGTGTATACAGTCGAGACTCCGACGAGGGGCGGTGGCCGGTCTCACAAGCCACTGGTGTCAGTTGGATCACCTAAGATGTATACAGGTGCTCATTGGGTTATGAGTACACCGGACAGGACTCGCCGGGAACATGCTAGTTGGTCATATACCAGACGTCAGATGGCAGTTCCCTGGTGACATGTGTGCAGGTTAGTTCATCGACCTGGGGATCGTCATTTGTCTCGTGTGAGTTCCCACTGTACTTTGATTACTACCCTACCACGGCTCAAAGGAGTCGTGCAAACAGTTTTTAGTTGGGTACAGTCCCGAGCCACATGGAGGCAGTGAGCGTATCTTCAGGGGTACGTCTCTCCCGGTATTGGGGGTGAGGTCGTGCTGTGTCTAGGAGAGCCATTACACAAAGTCCTTGGCCAAGGCAAGGAGATTTACTGGTAGGTATTCCAGTAGTATCTCAGGGTGTTCTGGGCTACACTCCGACACGACTTGTACCGCTTTTGGGGGTCTGACTTTTACCAACCCCCTAGGCCCGCCATGCGATACTCATAGACGAACGGACCGGACTGCACGGATATTGTCACTGACAGGCTCAGTAGGGTTGTCGGGCTAAGTTCGCTCACAGACGTCCCTTTTAGTCAGTACCTGGTAGCCCGTCACGTATTGGCTTATACCTCTGACGTGCTAGTGGTTAAATCCACAACCAAGGTGTTGACGAGTCTTTAGAGTCCCCCACATTCAGTTACTCAGCTTTCGGGCGAAAGGTTGTAGAGGCCGTATGGAGATATGGCAAGGTCCGATCAGATACGTGCGGTATTGCACGGATCAGGATCGGACAGTTTGTACTATAGGCCGTATGGATATATGGCAGGGTTCGATCAGATACGTGCGGTATTGCACGGATCAGGATCGAACAGATATTACTAGCCGGTTTTGGTATAAGCCGGATCCTAGTATAGTACAGTGTAGATTTTGTCTCATTGCATTTGTATTTCGGTCGAAATACAGATGCGGGTGTGTATGCACAGTATCGGGGTTTTCCTGTAATTTATTACGGGACCAGTTTTCTGGAGTTGCCAGTTTGCTTTTCGTTTCGGCCGATTTCCTTTGTATCGTTCATTGGCCGAAGTTTGGTGGAGAAGGGTTTATTTGCATTGTTGCAAATAGGCATTTGTGGAAGGGGGTTCTTTGCATCTTTTGGCATCATGATGGTTTTCATGATGTGCACCATCATTGACTTCTCCTTCTCATGATGGATTGACTTTGTGGACTTGATGGTTGTGGTTGTGTGTGTTTTTTGCTTGTAATCATATTCTTTCATGATGCCCTCTTGCATGATTGATCCACTCACTCCCTCTTGGTGTTGCTCATTTCATTCACTCCCTCCCTCACAAGAAAGTGGCCGGCCAAAATTGGTGATGGGCTGTCCAAAATATTGAGGTGGGGAAATGTTGTTTATTTCTTGCACCAAAGTTCTCCAAGCTCCTCCATATACTTCTTGTTCAATCCCTCCACCAATGGCAACCTCCACTACCCCAAAAAGAGACACAAGTTCTACTACACATTCTACAGCGAATCTTGGGCACGTCGAGTAGCCGGCTTCGTGCCCGAGTTGCCTCGGCATTGAGGTGGGAGCCCGTAAACAAAGTAGGCGATGTGGTGCACTTCCGGCGACGAGGAGGAGACGGGACATTCCGCAGGAGATCGGGACGATGGCGAGAAGACCGGAGGACTTGGATCGTCGGTATATCTCTAACCCATCTTCTAGTTAGCTTAGACTTGTTAATGGTTACGATCCGGGTGTTTAGTGCGCGGTGGTGCCGGTTTGCTCAGTCCGCAAAAATTAAAGTTTTTCACCGCTTCCGCATTCCGGCGTCGGATTGACGGCCGGGGCGCCGCCGTGCACTTACAAAGCATAGGGTATCCCTTGCATGCGAGCTCTCTCCAAATCAGTCTTGGGAGACATCTCTTTGGAGAGAGTGAGTCCAGAGATCGTTGGCATGTTCCCACGCTTGGATTCTTCCATACTAAACCTCTTTAGTATGGTGTCAATGTACCTGGATTGGGACAATCCCAATATCCGTTTGGATCTATCTCTATAGATCCGAATCCCCAATATGCAGGAGGTATCACCAAGATCTTTCATTGAGAATCTTTGTGATAAGAAGAGCTTGACCGCTTGCAGCATAGGAATATCATTTCCTATTAAGAGTATGTCGTCCACGTACAATACGAGGAATACAACCTTACTCTCTGCCACCTTCTTGTAGATACAAGGTTCATCTGGATTTTTGACGAAATCAAACTCTTTGACAACGACGTCAAAGCAGATGTTCCAACTCCGCGATGCTTGCTTTAATCCATAAATGGATTTAAGCAGCTTGCACACCTTTCCGCTGCTCCCACTGTCTACGAAGCCCTCTGGCTGAGTCATGTACACGCACTCTTCTAAATCACCATTTAGAAAGGCGGTCTTAACATCCATTTGCCAGATTTCGTAATCATGATATGCAGCGATGGCAAGCATGATCCGGATGGATTTAAGCATAGCCACTGGAGAAAAGGTTTCGTCATAGTCCACAGCTGGTCTTTGGCGAAAACCTTTTGCAACAAGTCTAGCTTTGAAAGTCTCCACTTTCCCATCTACACCAAGTTTCTTCTTGAAGATCCACTTGCTCCCAATGGGTTTTACCCCTTCAGGAGCAACTTCCAAAGTCCATACTTTTTTGGTGTACATGGATTCCATCTCGGACCGCATAGCATCCAGCCACTTCACTGAGTCCCTACTCGTGATGGCCTGCTCGAAGCTAGTTGGGTCATCATCCTCCATGATGCAATCCTCGCTCCCTCCATCCATGAGAAAACCGTAGTATCTCTCAGGTTGGCGAGGAACCCTACTAGATCGGCAGAGTGGCTGGGGTTCATCGGGAACTACGGAATCTTCTGGTTCAACCAAATCTTCTGTTGTAGTCTGTGTCGCTGGAACTTCTTCCAGTTCTACCTCAATGCCACTTATCTGTTTCATAAGAAAACTTTTTTCTAAGAAAGTGGCATGTCGAGAAACAAACACCTTTTGTTCCTCGGGGTGGTAGAAGATATACCCTTGTGAATTTTTGCGATATCCTACAAACTTACATAAGACAGATCTTGCCTCGAGTTTGTCCGGATTTTGTCTTTTGACATAGGCTGGACAACCCCATATCTTAATATAATTAAGATGTGGTCTCTTCCCTTTCCATATCTCATATGGAGTGGTAGGCACTGATTTGGTAGGAACTCTATTCAATAGGTCCATGGCTGTCTCAAGCGCATATCCCCAGAAGGAAATAGGTAACTCAGCTGTACTCATCATTGAGCGCACCATATCTAATAGGGTGCGGTTTCTCCGTTCAGATACACCGTTGTGCTGTGGTGTATATGGAGGAGTCAGCTGAGAGAGAATCCCATTCTCTTTTAGGAAGTCCAGGAATTCATTGCTCAAGTATTCCCCTCCTCGATCAGATCGTAGGATTTTAATACTTTTTCCGGTTTGGTTCTCGACTTCTTGTTTATATTCTCTAAATTTCTCAAAAGCTTCTGATTTATGTTTCATCAGGAACACATATCCGAATCTAGAGAGATCGTCAGTGAATGTAATGAAGTACGAAGAACCATCCCAGGCATGTGTAGACATGGGACCGCATACATCACTATGTATCAGTCCCAGGAGTTCAGTAACTCTTTCTCCGTGTTCCGTAAACGGAGTTTTGGTCATCTTGCCTTTGAGACATGACTGGCAAGTGTCATAAGATGAAAATTCAAACGGATTTAAATATCCATCCTTATGCAACTTAGCTAGTCGTGTCGCATTGATGTGACCCAGTCTACAATGCCACAAGAAGGATTCGTTCAGTTCAGAACTCTTCCTCTTGTGTGTGTTTGTTATGCTCAGAACTGTTGATTGGTTTAGAACATAAATGCCATTACACAATGTGCCTGATCCAACCAACTTTTGGTTACGGAAAATGTTCATAACATTATCCTGTAATGCAAAATTGTATCCCTCTTTACTCAATAAAGAAACCGATATAATGTTGCATATCAGGTTCGGCATGTAATAGCATTCGTTCAGAACCAATGTATTACCAGTTGGTAATTCAAGATGATATTCCCCGACAGTCTTAGCTGCAACAATTGCACATTTCCAACTCTAATGTCTTTATCACCTTCTCCAAGTTCTCTGCCTTTTCTAAGCCCATGTAACTGATTACATATATGGGATCCTGACCCGGTATCTAATACCCAGGACGTAGAGCAAATGGAGAAACAGTTCTCTGTAACGAACACACCCGAAGAAAATGCATCATCATGTACTTTCTTCATTCGGGTGGCATGGGAATCCTGGTATTCCCCTAAATCCTGTTCATTCCTATAACTTTTATAGGAAAGAACGGAACCAACGTTCCCCAGCACAGTATAACATGCGGGTTTGGTCAATACATCCATATTATTATCTTTGTTAGGGCATGAAATGGTCGCTACCTGGAGAGAGAGAGAAGAAAACACTTTAGCGTATGCTCGTGCAAGATCAGATTGGTTATTATCTTATCTAATCAGGATGGCTCCCACTGCTTTTTATCAAATCTTCCTTCAAATCCTAAAAGGAAAGACTAGCCGGGATTAATTACACACTACAAGTTCGCCAATCTTTCAGCCAGGCCAGTGTCGGTACTTTGAGTGAGGTCCCCCGTGCTTTCGCACGAACCTAATTAATGTAAACCTCGTTTTCCTAGAGGCGTAACCTCGTTAACACCTTTCTAGACACCTACTTGATCGGCTAATTGTAATGTGTAAAACTCTCCCAGGAGTAACTCTTACTCGCAGTGGGTATCGGGATCCAACTATTTCATAGAAGGTATGCAATCTCATTGCAAATTTCAACACTTGAAATTCCCGATAATATTTTGCCCCTAGCGTGCTATGACCTTGACGCATGCCAAACAACCCATAGTCCGCTAGTCAAGTTCAACCCGTACATTTCTTGATTGAATTAAACCCACCCGCACGACCCTTGACACATGCCAAACAATGCCGTGCGAATACCCTAATCCAATCGCAACGTATGCTAGCAGATAAGCACTAGTTAGCTACCGTACACTACGCCTTGACGTATGCCAAACAACCGCAGCACGAATACTAACTAGTACTTATCTGAAATGACGGAGGGCTACGACAGGTTTTTCTGAAAACCTATTGCGTAATGAACTTGATATCGTTGTAGAATCAAATGAAGTTTTGAAATGGAGTGATTTTGAGGCTTTTCTAGTTTTGCTAAAGGGGTCACTCCCGGTGAAGGGATCGTCGGCCCTTTCCTCGTCGAATGAGGTGCGGGATATATCATATATATCACTGTGCAAAGCAGAAACTATAGAAGCTATCAAAAAACAAACCGAGTGTGTAGCATCTGCCAGTTATCGCTAAAGGAGTCACTCCCGGTGAAGGGATCTCGGTCCTTTCCTCATCGAATAAGGTGCAGGGTATATCATATATACCGCTATGCAAATCAAGAACTGTAGCTATCTTTTTTGTTTAAAATTTGATTCTACAACATCTTAGGTTTCTTTTCTTTCATTAATCACATTAATGAAGTCCCATCATTTAAATACCTAAACATCACAGATAAATACGACGTACACTTATGCCATCCGCATTCGCCTCGATGTCCCCTCGTGCACCGTTAGGTTAGGTAACTAACAACAGAGCAGGGCAGGGCTAGTACGGGTGCAAAACATAAGTAACGTCTATATAATATATCATATATACTATATATAGTATCTATCACAGAACATCACATGATCACATCACAGATATCGCAGCAGAAGAAACATATGAAATATTGGATATACTAGGACGTCCGTGTTTTCAATACGAGCCAGTATAAAACACGGATTCCACGGTCGTGATGAATAGCCAATCCCACACCCCTAGACCCCTACGAGAGCGGCAAGCAACCCTGCCAATTCTAGGGTTAGGAGACCCGGACTCGACTCCTCGAGTTGGTCTCCCACTGGACCCCAAAACCCGGTTACTTGTGCTCCCCTCCTTGGGTCTATCCTAATGCGGAAAAGTAAATAATATACAAAAGGTGACAACATCCGCAACCTGGAAGTGCCCCAAATAAAAAGAATATTACATACAAGTTTTTACATGAATGAAAATGAAAAACACTCATCTCACATAAAAACCCCCGGCTATTCAAACACGACGATCCAATATAACATATCCAGCAACATATAACATCACATGTCATCAACGTAAGTAAGTATGCATACCCCAATTGTCGTTGACGTATAGCAATGAAACCGGCGATATGAACATACTACACTTACGGTCATAGAAAAGAAAGTGTAAAACTACAACAGTTGGAATCTGCAACTTCTTTAGACATCACATGCCTAAACAAATGAAATACTTAGACATCATATGCCTAACAGTTACAAACCCCGCATTTTAGTCCCATTATCGAAAACTCTTTTCAATATCATGTGGGACTAAATTGCTAGATTTATAACATTCATTCAGTTATCTCATAACTGTTTGTGAATTCCAATTATTGTATCACATTCCAGATAAACAGAAAATGTTAAACTTTCCGATCGAACAGTCGAATACCCAAGTTTTCCCGATACAGCTCAACACATGAAATAAGTCTAACAACATTCAGTTCGTGCCTCAGTACCAACGGTCCAACTGTAGAAGGGTCAAGCCAACGCCTCACATGTGGCACGCCGTACTGCCCCAAACCCGAAGGTTCAAAGGGCAGTTCAAGACGGTCACATAATAGAGTTAAGGTTTGTTGTCTTCTAGAGGGTCCATCGCGTTACTTGCACTACTTAGAACGTCGTTAAACTACGGAAAAATCCAACACTTGGAAATTTCCCGACAGGGGAAAAGTTGGGTATTTTTATCCGGTCGAACCTTTTAACATATTCTAAAGTCATCCAGAAATACACAAAGACGAAATTTGATAATCCGGTCGAAACATCAAAACCCCAAAACACCCCAGAAAATAAAACTCTGGAATAAATATTAAAAATACCCATAAAACTCATCTTCTGAAATAATTAATTACTGCGCAAAGTAGAAGTGCTGACGTCATCATCCTGCCGCGGAACCGACGCCTAAGGAGGCTTATGCCGCGGTTCCGCCGCAGGTTGCACTTTTCATGACTTGAATTTTGTGCCGTAATTCTTAGAATTTCATGCTGAGTTTTCTGCGTATTTTTAATCTGGAAAAATCCCAGTTTTTAGAAAAAGTCCACAGAGCGTGGAAAAATGCGGTTTCGGGTTCGATCGGACTTCAAACTCCGTGTAGACTTCTCCTAAGGCTCTAGCTAGGCTCTGATACCACTGTAGGGTTCCTAGGCACTCTAATGAAGTCTCACAAGGCATCAACCATGCCAATTTCAAAAATTATGGGTGCCGAGAAACCCTAATACGGATCGTTGACTAGAAGTTTAGGCGAAAAGATAATCTAGTTAACTACTTAACTAAAAGTTAGATGCTACAACCTTTGTAGACCCGGATATCCACTTCCTTAGCTCCATGTAGGCGTCCTCTCACTGTCCATCTTGAATCCCGAACTCAATCGTCGGCTTCATCGGGAAAATGGGCGGACTAGGTCGTCGGCTTCGTGCCGAAGATGATCTACGTCGAGGCATCACAAGTTCAAGCTCCGACTTCACAAATTTGTGAAACTTGTGAAGAAAACACCCAAAACAACTTGGCAAGAGGTAGAGGGTGAAGAAATAGGAGGTGGGTTCACTTTAGAATTGGATTTCACTCACTTTTGCTCAAGTTGCCATTAATGGCATCAAGCTTTTCTTGAAGAAGAAGAAGATCAAGAAGAAGAAAGAATATGATAAGTTATCTTTTAAAATGAAAAGAAAAACCAAACTTATCATAATGTGAACCATAGTTAAGTGTAGAGAATTAACTAAGGTTAGAAGAATGGTTACGGTTTAGTGTAAAGACAAAATGGTCACAAAGTCAAAGCTTCATGAAGCTTCAACAATGTTCAAGAATGAAAGCAACCATTTTGTATTCTTATCCCATTCTTTTTCCAAAAATGAATAAATAAAAGAATGGATAAATAAAAACCCTAATCACTTTCTTAACCTAGGTTTAATTCTATACACTTAACCAAATGAGCAAGTATCATCAAACATGATACATACATGTGCACAAAAGTATATCACATATAAAATTTGCACATCAAGTGAGAAAATCCATTTAAAGTGAACCAATACTAGTTAATGCAAAGTAATATATCAAATATATAATTATACATTAAATCATTAAATCAACACTTGATTTAACGATCCGGTCATATCGCATATAACCGACTAGTATCCAATGTATCGGTTTATCGAATCAATCCTTGATTCGATATCTAGGTTATATCGAATACAACCAATCGATACATCCATCGTGAGAATTCGATACGGTATCACATACACGCATTATTCTCGGTCCTGCACATATCTCATATGCGCTCTTATTTCGTTTCGCTTGAGCCAGGAAACCTCTGTGTAGGACTCTAAAGACTCGTCAATACGCCGGTAGCAGATGATGATCATATCAAGCACCCACAAGCCGCAAGCGGTCCGCTAAACGTAATGGCCATCCGGGTATTGAGTGATCAGAAGATCGACGAGCTAGCCCGCTCACACTCCTGTGAATCCAACCAGTAACACTTACCGTACAGTCCGGTCTGTTCGTCTGATACGTCGCATATCAAGTCTAGGGGTGGTAAACGTCAGACCCCAATAACCGATAAGTCGTGCCGATGTGAGGCTCATAACGGGTCGAGAAACTACTGGTAACTCTTACCAGCAAATCTCTGATCAGCCCTGGCCAGGGACTTCCCTGTTACGGCCAATCGAGCACAGCGCAACATCAACCCCCAATACCGGGAGAGACGAAACCCCTCCTATCGTTCATTGCCTCCATGTGACTCGGGACTGTACCCAAAGACCACCGTTTTGCACGGCCTCATGGACGTGGTAAGGTGGAGATCAAAGCACAGTGGGAATCACACAAGACTCTATGACGATCTCGGGTCTACAGACTAACCTGTACAAGTGTCACCTGAGAACTGCCATCTGACGTGAGGTATAATACCATCTGGGAGTTCTCGGCGAGTCCGTCCAGTGTACCCAGTCTCCACTGAGCACCCGTACACCATCTCTGATGTCAAACACCAATGGATATGGGATCATCCATCGCCCATCTCATTGGTCGAGAAGCGTATACGCTAGTCTACTCTGGTATATCGATGCCCTGTCTCGATACACCGACGACTAGGGACCTTGAAGGATGTACTTATGGACCACCATGTCCCCACTAGTATGATCTGCATCATAGTCCAGGTAGTCAAGTACACATCCTAAGGGCTTTATCAACATGTAACTATAAGACAGTTTAAAGAGACTAGTGTACATGTTAAGATAAAGAGTAACCAGATAGCATACTATCATATCGAGCAAGAAAGTCATCTCTATATATGTCCAAGCATCCAATATAATATACATCATCTGTACAATACTGGCCTCTAGGGCATACATACAACTAACAACTTCCTACAACCCCAAATGAGACATAGCATTATACTATTCTACAGCAAATCTTGGGCACATCGACTCACCAACTTCGTGCCCGAGTTGCCTCGGTCCAGAGGTGGGAGCCCGTAAAAGAAGCCGGTGATGTGGTGCCCTTCCGGCGAGGAGGAGAAGACCGGAGATTCCACGGGAGATCGGGACGACGACGAGAAGACCGAAGGACACGGATTGCTCGGTATATCTCTCTACCCCTTCTCTTTTTAGCTAGGACTAGATTAATGGCCCGATCCGGGATTTTTGTGCGCGGTGGTGCCGGTTTATAAGTTCGTTAAAAGTTTCGTTTCCGCATTCCGGCGTCGGATTGACGGCCGGGGCGCCGCCATGCACTTACAATGGTATCAGAGCCAGGCCATTACTCTAGTCTAGCTTTGTCTAATGTGTTTACATTTCCGATCGAACAAAATTCCAAAACCGCATTTTCAAAAGCATCAGGTTTCTGTCGAAATTTTTTGGGCTCTAAAAATTTTTCAGGTTGTTGCAGAAGCATGTGCAGGGAAATATAAGCACTCTGTAAAAATTTGGTTGCATGAACTCACTCTCCCACCACGGAACCGCGGCCAAACCCATGCTTGGGCCGCGGTTCCGCCGCCACCTATACTGTTCAATGCACCAATGTTCTACAGAGAGCTTATGAGTTGAAAGTGGGGTTTTTGGAATATTATTTTTGGGCCCAGAATTTCTTTAAGTGCTACAGTCGTGCTTGGGGGCCCACTTGGGTAAATTTGATCGATCGAAAATTTTAAACACATTAGTTCATAGTATTTACATTATATCTGCGACCGTGAATGTCACTTGATCGGTAAATCCTGTCTAACTGCTATAGCCCGGTTAGACGGATTTGCGAACGTGACATTCATGTTGATATTCTGTGTTGTGCTGTGATGTTGCGGATTGGTCGTAGGGGATAGCCTGGTTGCAGTGGTAGTACAGTTTTGTTTTATATGTACATTTGATATTGCGGGGCGAGCATCCGACATGTGGACTGCCGTCACTGCCCGTCTGTATATTATTCTTTTGGGACACGGCCGGGGTGAGGTTGATGTACCCGTTGTATGTATATTTTTACTTTCTGTACTAGGATTACCCCGCGGTAGGGTGCACGGATAGCCGGGTTCTAGAGGGCAACGAGCCCGCATCTCATGGCATTGAGACAGAGGGGGCCTCACTCTAGAATATGCGGGCTATTCGCCGCACTCGTAGGGGGTATAGGTTGACCCAGGAGGGGTGCCCAAGTTACCGGAATCTGTGAAGTGCTGGGTGGTCCATTCACGTTGCTGAAGGGGGCTGCCTCGCTTCAGGTTTTGGCGGGTAACTTGCCGTGCCCCTAGGGGTCTAGGATTTCATTGCACAGGCTACCCACACGACCAGGGGAACGTCAGGTTTCAGTTGCGGCTCTATGAAACCCGAGGATCCCGGATATCTGTAATGTTCTGTGATGCTGTACATTTCTGTGATGTTGCATTTTATCACGCCTTGAGCGAAATATTATATATTGATATATTTATACTAGTAGATGTTGTATATGTTTTGCATCCGCACTAGTCCAGTCCCCGCTCTGTCGTTAGTTAACTAACTTAACGGGTAATGACGGGACCCAGTGGCGAATGCGGATGGCATATACGTACGTCATTATTTTCGTTCTTTATTGGTGTGATCAATTGATGGGACTGCGTTGATTTTGATCAATGCAAGTTAAAAACAAACCTAATCTGATGTTGTTGGAACATTTTTCAAAAAGCTGTTATTGCAAGGACGTTCACTTTTGTTTAGCACAATGGTATTCAGTTGGAATATCCTGCTCCTCAGTCGACGAGGCAAGGGCCGAGATCCCTTCACCGAGAGTGACCCCTTGGACAAAAGTTTGCGTCAGGGCAATAACTTCACTATAGCCGATTACTTTTGCTTTGCATCGTGGTATTCAGTTGGAATATCCTGCACCTCATTCTACGGGGAAGAGCCGAGATCCCTTCACCGGGAGTGACCTCTTTTGCAAAGGTTTTCGTCACTATATTTTTATAAAGCTATCTGGTTCCTTCAACGATATCAAGTTCATTACGTTAAAGGTTTTCACCAGAAACCATTTGTAGCCCTCCGTCGTTTCACATGGATAGTCAATAAGTATTCAAGCTATGTTTGATGGCCAAAGTCAAGGCATAGTGAGTGGTAGCTATTGGGTATTCATGTGCAGCATAGATAGATGCGTTGGTTTGGGGCAATCGTATAGCCTTGTTGGCCAAAGTCAAGGGCTTGTTCTGGTGGGCTCAAATTAACCTGGAGAATGACCGGTAGAACCTGACATATGACTTATGATTTGTTGGCCAAAGTCAAGGTCATAAGAGCATGGGGCAAAAATCACATCGGGAGCTTCTAAAGAAACTGAAACTTGCCAGATATGCGCATACCTTCTGGAGTGTGATAACGTGAGCGGATTCCGTCACGTTATCATACGATGATAGTTAGATCCCGATTCCCACTGATGAGTTGGTTTACTCCTCGGGTGATCCCGACTAATTCTTCCTTCAGGTTTGGAGGAGAATTTGACAGTACAGTGGGAGGTTTCCTGATTAGATAAATTGGTAACCATTCTGATCTAGGTTAGAGTGCACGCTGAGTGTTTCTTTTCTCTCTCTCTTTGGCAGCAACCATTGACCCGACCCTTGATTATGACTCAGTGACCAAAATTAACCGAACCTTCTTAAACACTGGCTTTTGGATTGTCAGAGTTGCAAACCTCATTGCCACTCCTACTTTTACCCTTTTCTCCAGGACAACCCGTATTACTACGAACGTCCACTTCCATTGGACAAAACCATCGTATGGTTATATACGAACTCGAAGGAATTTATTCGAGGATGGTTTCCGGTTCTGGAGAAAACGAATAGGACTATTCAGTTGTCTTTTCCTTTTACCTTCTCTCAGGTTGCTAGTACTCCTTGGTTTAGGAGATAGTACACCTATTACGCAAATTGGATATTCTTCTTACAAACCGTAGGCAGGTGCCGACCGGTAGGGAATGAAGAAAACCAATTAGCCTAACGATGGTGTACAGAAGGTATTATGTAAAGACAAAGAAAGGGATTAGAAGGAGGGCCAAGTAAATTGCGACTGCTATTCACGACCAAACCAAGTATTTCATTACCACTCCTACATCACCTTTGTATTTCTCCAGGACACTCCGTATCACTATGAAGATCTACAGTTTATTGGATATTCCATCGTATGGTTATATACGAACTCGAAAGGAACTTGTTCCAGTTCGGGGATGGATTCTGGTTCAGGAGAAATAGGAATAATGTTTATTCGGTTGTCTTTTATCCTCACCTTCTCTCGCATTGCGAGTGCTCCTAGGATTAGGGCAGTACACCCATTAGGCTTATTGGATAGTTTTCTTCTAAACTATAGGCTGGTGCCGAACGGTAAGGAAGGAAGAAAACCATTTGGCATAAAGGGGTGTGCAGATGGTAATGATTAAAGACATATGAAGGGATTTGGAGAGATAGAAAAGAAATATACGGTTACAGTTGTGAATCTGGATAATAGAGGCATTACTAGGAATACCAGAATACCCCATCGAAACATTTCAATATTTCAGTTTCACTGTGTACTGTTAAAAGAAAACTGATTTCCCAATTAATCCTTGCTCCAGGGTATGTATTTACCAGGTATGATTCTCACATCTGTATGGTTTTACAGATGATGAGTGGGAGTAAGTTATTGGGAATTAGGTGATCATCCTCATTATATCGGAATTCGTTGTAATTGGTGATATTTGAGGAAGTCACCTGGGTTGTTTGCCGGACGGCAAACACTTGGTTTTGAATATCCGTTGTTATGCACCAATTTCAAATTGATATATCTGTATGTCTATTTTTATAGAGTGAGATATACCTTTTTGATATTATGTCTTTGACATTTACCTATATCAGTGGATGGTTAGGTAGGGAGCATTAAACAGCGGTGTAATTCTTCTTAACCATAAGTAAAGTTTTCAACCTACGGCACACAGGGATTGAGTTATTCAACTCAAGGGACTTATACAGAGTATTGTATGTTGTCCAGTGTCCATTAGGACAGAGGGATTAGTACTCGTACTAGATTCTGTTTACTTGTGACTTCTCTAGGTCTTAGGCATATGTTTCGTAGAAACACAAGGTCCAAGTTTTGAGAAGTTATAAGTATAAGAGTAAAGTAGAGAACCAGGTATTGCAAGTTTCGGGATTCTTCAAGGTGATCGAAGATGTAGATACTTGTGGATGGTATTCAGTTGGTAATAATGATTAAGAGAACTTGCTTCTCTTTCAGGTTACTCATAATTGGAAGCATTCCTAAATTGAGTAACGCTGATCGGCCTCCTTCCATTTAGTTGACATGCACTGGAGACAGCTGCATGATTTGAATCTGGTTCAATTAAATCAGTGCCTCTGTTTCTATATTGGATATAGAACAGTTCATATCTTAACGATGTTAAGGTACGGGGAGTTGTCCGGCTTATGCTTAAAACCAGACTCTGGATAACTCAAGGCACATTTCTGTAATGGCTGTTTGTGGGTTGACCCAGGCTCTGACGAGGGTTGACTTTCTACCATCTGGAAGATCAATAGTGATATTGTTCTAGACTCGCCACAGTTTTAATAATAATGGATTTTTTCAGAAAAGAGTAGTGGGAGTATGGTAGAACTGGAAGTGATTCCAGAACCGCAAACGATTACTGAAGATTTGATAAGAACCTAAAGATTCAATCTGGTTTAACATTCTATTGGCCACTCCACAGATATGGTGGGTAACCTCAGGCACCCGAGAGGTACTCCAGTAGCCTCAAGGACGGTGACAGGGAGGTTCTTGTTTACCCAGACTTGCCATTGCTGTTGTTCCAGGATGCGAGACCCGGCAAGAGGATGAGTATAGCGTCGTTCTAAACTAGCTTTAGAAGTGTACGTGTATATGACTCTGCTAGAGGGTTGTCGTAGTTAGTGGGAGCAGCGGAAGCATTGGTGGACAAGTGGCTTATGTCTATTTATAGACTAAAGCAGATATAGCGGAGATAGATCATCTATTTCTGATGTAATAGTCATAGATTTGACTTCATCAGAATAGGGGACGGATCTGTTAAGAAGGTAGTAGGGTGTGATGTCCTGGTATTTGGATGACATGCACAGAGTAGGAAAGGAAACTCCTACACTGCGATGGGTTAAACTTTGGTTGTCACACAATGGTTTCTCCACAAAGAGACTTGGATATAATATCAGACATTCTGGTTACTAGATCTATAGATCTAGATTTGGGTGGTTTCCTAATCAGGGTACTTAGATAGCATTCTAAAGGTGTTTTAGAATGGACGACTCCTGGCATGGTGGTGTACCTGCAGGTGATGGAGTCACCCTCACTAAAGGTGTCTTACAGACAAAATGGGTGAGGGATGTGCATGATTGACAGATCACTTGCTTAGGCAATTGAGTCAATCATGAGATGTCAAGTACCACACCAGATGTTGTTTTTGCAGTAGATGCAATAAGTTGATATTGATCCAATCCTGGAGAAACGATCGGAAGCAGTTTTAGAACATAAGTGGATGTTCTAGGGATATTATAACGACAGCCTCTTTTGGGAGACAGTTATCGTTCCAGGCTTCCAAGGTGACCTAGATGACAGAGAGGTTGTCAGAGTTATAGTTTTCCCTCTGATGAGGGGCAGTATTTTGGACAGGTGGTCCAGGCGGATACTAAGGGAGCCATGGGGCAGGATACTGATTAAGTTCAGTTGACGATACATTTTAAGAAGTTTGGATTTGGAGTTCATTTATGAGCTAGGTCCCATCAGACATCCAGACACATTCTAAGATAGGTATTGCTCATTTCGGGAGATGGCTTTCTCCGCGAACTTGAGATATAGAGAGACATAGAATGAAACATCTTGGCGGATCCACTCACTGAGGCTATT
Organism: Agapanthus africanus; assembly: GCA_030015575.1. Lineage (NCBI taxonomy): Eukaryota > Viridiplantae > Streptophyta > Magnoliopsida > Asparagales > Amaryllidaceae > Agapanthus > Agapanthus africanus. The sequence goes on along the minus strand of CM057345.1, from coordinate 455,353,904 downwards.
CCTCGAACGCAATAGTTTCGCAAACGGGTTTTGTGAGACTGACTAGTAGAGGAGTTAGGTGTTCGGTATCACACTGGCTGTGAGTATGCGACATCGCAAAAATTAACCTTGAGTGCAAGTGGGAGATTGTTGGACATAGTGCCCTCAGAGTCAATTATATGATCACAGGCACGTGATTGCAATGATTGAGGGAGGACCTGTCCCATAGGACAGTCTTACTCAAGATGATAGTATGCTATCTGGTTTATCTTTATCATCGTGTACTGCTTTAGGTGACCATACAGGTCACTATTGCATGTTGATAGAGCCCCTAGGATTCTTGCTTGACTGCCAGCAGTATGAGGGCGATCATATACGTGGGAGCTGGTAGTCTATAAGCACATCCTTAAAAGGTCCCTAGTCATGGGAGTGTCGAGACAGGGCATCGATACTCCAGAGTAGACTAGTGTATACAGTCGAGACCCCGACGAGGGGCAGTGGCCGGTCTCACAAGTCACTGGTGTCAGTTGGTTCACCTAAGATGTATACAGGTGCTCATTGGGTTATGAGTACACCGGACAGGACTCGCCGGGAACATGCTAGTTGGTCTTATTCCTGACGTCAGATAGCAGTTCCCTGGTGACATGTGTACATGTTAGTTCATCGACCTGAGGATCGTCATTTGTCTCGTGTGAGTTCCCACTGTACTTTGATTACTACCCTACCACTCTCAAAGGAGACGTGCAAACAGGTTTTAGTTGGGTACAGTCCCGAGCCACATGGAGGCAGTGAGCGGATCTTCAGGGGTTCGTCTCTCCCGGTATTGGGGGTGAGGTCGCGCTTTGTCTAAGAGAGCCCTTACACGAAGTCCTTAGCCAAGGCAGGAGATTTACTGGTAGGTATTCCAGTAGTATCTCAGGGTGTTCTGGGCTACACTCCGACACGACTTGTACCGCTTTGGGGGGTCTGACTTTTACCAACACCCTAGACCCGCCATGCGATGCTAATAGACGAACGGACCGGACTGTACAAATATTGTCACTGACAGGCTCAGTAGGGTGTCAGGATGAGTTCGCTCATCGACGTCCCTTTTGGTCAATAGCTGGTTGCCAGTCATGTATGGCTAATACCTCTGACGTGCTAGTGGCTAAATCCACAGCCATAGTATTGACGAGTCTTTAGAGTCCCCCATAGACAGTTGCTCAAGTTTCGGGCGAAACGCTGTAGAGGCCGTATGGAGATATGGCAGGGTTCGATCAGATACGTGCGGTATTACGCGGATCACGATCGGACGGTTTATACTTGTAGGCTTTGGTTTAAGCCGGATCCTAGTATAGTACTTTGTAGATTTTGTCTCATTGCATTTGTATTTCGGTCGGAATACCAATGCGGGTATGTATATACAGTAGCGGGGTTTCCTGTAATTTATTACGGGATTAGTTTTATGAAGTTGCCAGTTTGCTTTCCGTTTCAGCCATTTTCATTTGTATCTTTCCTTGGCTGAAAATTGGTGGAGGAGGGCTTATTTGCAATTGTGCAAATAAGGATTGTGGAGGGCGGTCCTTGCATATTGTAGTGTCATGATAGTTCCACCATCACATTGACTTCCTAGTTCATGATGATTCATGATGGCTTGACCTTTTGGAGTAAAGATTGGGTTGTTGGAGTATTGGTTTGGTTGATGATCATTTTCTTCTCATCATTTTTCTCTTACATGATCGATACAACCCCCCTTGGTTTTTTTCCCTCACTCCCATTCTTTCATGGCCGGCCAAGGATATGGGGCTGACCCAAAAATTTTAGGGGGGAATTTTTGTTCTTTGGTATTGCACAAATTCTATTTAGCTCCATCTCCAAAACTTCATTCCTCCACTTTCTCAAAAGGCAACTTCCTACAACCCCAAATGAGACATAGCACTATACTATTCTACAGCAAATCTTGGGCACGTCGACTCGCCAACTTCTTGCCCGAGTTGCCTCGGTCCAGAGGTGGGAGCCCGTAAAAGAAGCCGGCGATGTGGTGCCCTTCCGGCGAGGAGGAGAAGACCGGAGATTCCGCGGGAGATCGGGACGACGACGAGATGACCGAAGGACACGGATCGCTCGGTATATCTCTCTACCCCCTTCTCTTGTTAGCTAGGACTAGATTAATGGCATGATCCGGGATTTTTGTGCGCGGTGGTGCCGGTTTACAAGTTCGTTAAAAGTTCCGTTTCCGCATTCCGGCGTCGGATTGACGGCCGGGGAGCCGTCGTGCACTTTCAAACAATGTCAAGATATGAACTGTTCTATATCCTATATAGAAACAGAGGCACTGATTTAATTGAAACAGATTCAAATCATGCAGCTGTCTCCAGTGCATGTCAACTAAACGGAAAAAGGCTGATCAGTATTACTCAACTTAGGAGTACTTCCAATTATGAGTAACCTGAAAGAGAAGCAAGTTCTCTTAATCATTACTATCAACTGAATACCATGCACAAGTATCTACATCTTCGATCACCTTGAAGAATCCTGATACTTGCAATACCTGATTCTCTACTTTATTCACATACCTATAACTTCTCAAACTTAGACCTTGCATTTCTACGAAACACCTGTCTAAAAACTAGAGAAGTCATAAGTAAACTGAATATAGTACGAGAGCCAACCCCTCTGTCCTCATGGACGCTGGACAACATACAATACTCTGTATAAGTCCCCTGTGTCCAATTTCTCATTCCCTGTGTGCCGTAGGTTGAAAACTGTACTATGGTTATGAAGAATTACACCGCTGTTTAATGCTCCTTACCTAACCATCCACTGATATAGGTAAACGTCATAGACATAATTTCAAAAAGGGATATCTCATTCTATAAAAATAGACGTATAGATATATCAATTTGAAATTGGTGCATAACAACGGATATTCAAAACCAAATATTTGTCGTCCGGCAAACAGCCCAGGCGGTTTCCTCAAATATCACCAATTACAACGAATTCCGATATAAAGAGGATGATCACCTAATTCCCAATAACTTACTCCCACTCATCATCTGTAAAACCATACAGATGTAAGAATCATACCTGGTAAATACATACCCTGGAGCAAGTGTCTAATTGGGAAATCAGTTTTCTTTTAACAGTACACAGTGAAACTGAAACATGTGAATGTTTCGTAGGGGTATCCTGGTATTCTTAGTAATGCCTCTTCCATTATCTAGATTCACAACTGTAACCGTATATTTCTTTTCCATCTCTCCAAATCCCTTTATATGTCTTTAGTCGTTACCTTCTGCACACCCCTTTAGGCCAAATAGTTTTCTTCCTTCCCTACCGTTGGGCACCAGCCTATGGTTTGGAAGAAGACTATCCAATAAGCGTAAAGGGTGTACTGTCCTAATCCTAGGAGCACTCGCAATACGAGAGAAGGTGAAGATAAAAGACAACCGAATAAACCTTATTCCTATTTCTCCTGAACCAGAATCCATCCCCGAACTGGAACAAGTTCCTTTCGAGTTCGTATATAACCATATGATGGAATATCCAATAAACTGTGGATCTTCGTAGTGATACGGAGTGTCCTGGAGAAATACAAAGGTGATGTGGGAGTGGTAATGAAATACTTGGTTTGGTCGTGAATAGCAGTCGCAATTTACTTTGCCCTCTTACTAATCCCTTTCTTTGTCTTTACTTAATACCTTCTGCACACCATCGTTATGCTAATTGGTTTTCTTCATTCCCAACCGTTCGTCACCAGCCTAAGGTTTGGAAGAAGAATATCCAATTTGTGTACTAGGTGTACTATCTCCTAAACCAAGGAGTACTCGCAACCTGAGAGAAGGTAAAAGGAAAAGACAACTGAATAGTCCTATTCGTTTTCTCCAGAACCGGAAACCATCCTCGAATAAATTCCTTCGAGTTCGTATATAACCATACGATGGTTTTATCCAATGGAAGTGGATGTTCATAGTAATACGGGGTGTCCTGGAGAAAAGGGTAAAAGTAGGAATGGCAATGAGGTTTGCAACTCTGACAATCCAAAAGCCAGTGTTTAAGAAGGTTCGGTTAATTTTGGTCACTGAGTCATAGTCAAGGGTCGGGTCATGGTCGCTACCAAAGAGAGAGAGAGAAAAGAAACACTCAGCGTGCACTCTAACCTAGATCAGAATGGTTATCACTTTATCTAATTAGGAAACCTCCCACTGTACCGTCAAATTCTCCTCCAAACCTGAAAGAAGAATTAGTCGGGATCACCCAAGGAGTAAACCAACTCATCAGTGGGAATCGGGATCCAACTATCATCGCATGATAACGTGACGGAATCCGCTCACGTTATCACACTCCAGAAGGTATGCGCATATCTGGCAAGTTTCATTTTCTTTAGAAACTCCCGATGGGATTTTTGCCCCATGCTCTTATGACCTTGACGAAGGCCAACATATCATAAGTCACATGTCAAGTTCTACCCGTCATTATCCAGGTTAATTTGAACCCACCCGTACATACCCTTGACGAAGGCCAAAATAGTAGTACGACTGTCCCAAACCAACGCATCTATCTATGCTGCAGAAAAATAACAAATAGCTGCCATACACTATGCCTTGACGAAGGCCAACATACATAGCATGAATACTAAGTGCTACCTTTCTGAAATGACGGAGGGCTACGAATGGTTTCTGGCGAAAAACCTTTAACGTAATGAACTTGATATCGTTGAAGGAACCGGATAGCTTTTTAAAAATGTAGTGATGAAAATGTAACGTTTTAAAAATAATTAAATAAATAATTAAATGAATAAAATTGTTTAAGTGAATTTTATGATTTTCGGTAAAGTAAAATGTATTTTTCGTAAAACCAAACCGTGATTGTTTTTCATTATAATTTCAAAAATACCTATTTTAATTATGTAATTACTAGTAAATGGTGTTTAATTAGCCACGTATAAATTTTTAGTTTAATTAAATATTTTTCCTAAATTAATTATTTTAAATATTAACATAAGCTTTATTTTTACACTAAATTAGTGTAAATTACAAATTTGATTGCTTTTAATTTGTAAAAATGAACCATGGAATATTATAATTTAGTGTGTATCATGCAAAATTTATTTGCAAATTTTTCCAATTTTCTAGAGTTTTCTTGAGTTGCTATAGTAAAGAAATAAAAGAAAAATAAATAATTCATGAAAAGACATAATGAAGTGATATTTTGGTGGAGACTTCTACACAATTTCTCACCCTCTTCTTTCTCTCCCTCACCTCCTATTATGGCCGGCCACAACCCCATGGCAGCCCCCCCCCCCATTTCCCACTTCATTTTCGTTCAAAATCCATCAAAAATCCATCAAAAATTCAATTAAAAATCCACAAAATCCTATTTATTTCCTACCCTTTATTCTCTACTCTTCTTTACATGGATTTTGGAGATGGAAAGCATGCATTTTGGAGGCTTATTTCATGTTTGGATTTCATAGTTTGGAGGCATAAATTTCTCCTTTTTATTTATTGTTATTAGATGTTTCTTTTAAACATTATTAGATTTAATATATATAAATTCTAGTTGCAAATTTTAAAATTCAAGTTAGGGTTTGTAAATTCAAGTGGTGGTTTTTATTAATTAATTAGGGTTATAATAACTAGTTTACCATTTTTAGAAGTGGAAAAATCTTGCATGATTGTTGTATAATAAATTGTTATCCAAAATTGATTTAATTATGCTATTTAGCTAACTAGTTTTTTATAAATGTATATGTGGGTGAGATAAAATTATAATTAATGTTTTAATCATTATATTTTGGTTTTAATAGGGATATTAACATGTTAGTGGAATGCAAAACCTAATCTAGTTATTAGTTTCAATTGTTAGTTAGCAAAGTGTGATAAATATGCTAATTATGCTAGTTTTGCAAACTAGATTTTGGAAATTCCTAAATAAACGAGATTAAAAATATAATTATGATTTCATCATATCATTATCATCATGAATTGTAGTTTAATACATTAATTCATGCAAAATCATGTTTTGATGTGGAATTGTGAATTTTGCTTGAAAGATGTTGAAAATTGCTAATGGTTGCAAACTAGAAATTTCAAATTAATGCAAATTTATGTAATAAAAATATAGTAAGGGGTTGTATAGTCTATTTATGCTATTTAATGAGTTTTATGACCATTGGTTTCATTTAGATGAGAAGTTTTGATGAAAAACGGTAAATTGGCATTTTCGGGTTTTACGAAATTGGACGGTTTGATGGATTTTAGGGTTTTGATGGATTTAATCATGTTTTATAATATAAGTAATGAGTTTTAAAACTACGAGTTATTTGTTAATGTTTATCTCGATTCATCGGAGTTTGTACGCCGATAACGAGCGATATTTGGTTCTTTTGCGTGGACGGGACATAGGTTTTAACCTATGCTTGTTCCTTGCGTCGTTTTGACTTTTGTATGTGATTCAGTTTACGATGCTATTTATATGTTTGCGTTTAGGTACCCCTCACGTGGACTGCGGGCGATGAAGAGGCGGATGGCGACACCATCTTCGGCAGACATGGACCAGGTGAGTAGATGCATATCTACGGGGGGAAGTCGGGTGGATGGCGTTTAGCACCCCCGCAACGTAGAATAGGAATAGTACTTATTGACATTAGGAAACCAGATGTGACCCTAGATTCTTATTGAGTAGGACCATAGTAATGACCCTAGGCTGGACTAGACAGATTTAGGAAAACCATACCAGAGGATGAATACCTTGGAAGAGCTTCGTAGGTTTCAGATAGAAACACACACGCACACACTGAAACTCGACATGGTGTATACGTATATGTGTGTATATATATAGGACTAGGTATAGGTATATATATATATATACAACACGTATATGGTATTCATTGATGTGATATGATATCCGAGGTATGATGAAACAGTATAACTGGGCTTGATGCCGTGATTATTGGCAATAAAGTCGTATTAAAATGTTAGCGGATCATTAGAGAATGAGATAATGAACATGTGTACATAAATTACAATGGGTGGTGATGATATTGAGGTACATGGGACTCTAAATAGTACCCGGACTGTAACTTGTGATTAATCACAATATGGGATATGTATGACTTGATTACGACATCATATAGGTGTGACCTGATGTCGATATCATATAGGTCTGACCTGATATTGATATCATATAGGTGTGACTTGATGACGATATGATATCAGTATGACTTAATCACAATATGATATATATGACATGATATTTCTGAGGATAAACTAATGATGTATATTATGATGGCAATGATATATGATTGATGTAGGCGATTACAGTTTAGCACCCTGATCATGAGATGTGTTGATGATGACATTATACGAATGATGAGACACCTAGGAGATACTTGACCCGTACCCCGATATTGGGATGCCATACGATGGATTTTACCATACGAGGCATAGATATGATGATTGATCCGCACTCTTGATTCGAGGAAGCCGTACTACGTACGTGACGCTATTGAGGCTGGATCGCCGACTATTAGAGATATTGATTCAGACCTTAGGTAGACTCTTGTTCTTATTGACTAGTTTCTTAGGTTTAGTTCCTTAGGAGGTTAGATGGGCACTAGTTTAGCTTTGATTCATATAGTGGTAGGTGTACTCGTATATCGTAGAGGAGTGGATAATGCACATCTGTCTTTACTTTCATACTGTAATCATCATGGTGCATGTTCTTACATATGTTGCTATAATCAGTATAAACCATACCTGTTAGGACACCAGCACCATTACCGATGATGCGCATATTCCACGCACACTTATTTGCCGGCTCACACACATCATCATCGATAATTGCTATGTCATGTACACTTTAGATCATATTGTCTTTTATGGATAGAATCAGTTAACAACTAGACCGATATAATATTGTGATTATTCTCTGATGTTAGTATAGACATGATATTTATTACTTAGATATTCATGCATTCATATTTTCTTGTTATCATGCAGTATTATGGGCATATGCCGACATTTATCATATACTTACTTATGATTTTGAGATTTGGGTTTCTATGAGATTTCTGGATTTTTGTGGAAAACCGCAAGAATATATAAAAACTTCTCTCTCTCTCCTCCTCTCTTTTTAAAATATAAGATGCGGTTTTCTCGTGATGTATGTGTCGTCCACCATGAGATTTCATGTTTTCTGATGGATTTCGAGACCCGATTCGAGTGGATGAACCATCTCGGGTACATGGTGGGCCCGGTATATTACCCCGGGGCAAGAAGATCGAGTTGTAAACGATGAGCCTAGCAGGGGAAGGCTACCTACCGGTGATGTCTGGCGCGGCGGATATCCGGAGGATACCGACCGTTGTCGTAAGATTGATGATATAGGCCGATCCGGACTGATGGAGCCCGAGATATTGAGACTATGAGACTTGAGATTTACATGTTTGTGTCGATGTTTGACACGGATTTCCATGGATTTCATTGTTGATATTTCAGGTTTCTATACACGTTTTACTATGATAACAGCTAAAGATTTCTTTTACAGATATACCTGGATTTCAGGATTGGTTATTTTATATTCATAGTGCATGCATATCCATTCATATGACATAGTATTATATGAGGCACTGACACGAGCACGGAGTATCTGCATTTACACGTAGTTTTACCCTGCTATTACTAGATGATTAGGATATAATAGTGTATTATTATGACCTAGGATAGCGTCGTGCATTCGATTTCTTTTCGTAGATGTTTTCTACTCACGAGTTGGCAACTCACCCCCGTTGTGCCAAATTTTATTACAGGTTCGATGTACAGGTTTCCCTAGCAGTTGCTGGCACATCATTTCATTCAGGGTGATTTGCACGGTAGGTTGGTTCACTTGTATCTGAACCACCATTGTACTTTTATTCATTCATTTGTATCTAGTAAGCTCCATCAACCATACTTGTATTACTTGATAAGTTTATTGGACCAGTCTTTTATTTTGACCTTAGAGTCGCGCATGTACTATTCTGATCTGGCGGTTTTGTTTTATTTTGAGTTTTTGAGCCTCGCCCTTTGGCGTTGTATATTATTGTGCTTGTTGTGGTTGTTTCCGCCTGTTGGTGTTGACATAGCACCCGTTTGGGGATGCTTTTATTGTTTATGTATATTATACTTGTTGTACCCGTTTGGGGCCAGTTTTTACAGAGGAGACTCTGCCGAAATTTTTGGGAAATTTGCTGATGCTTTTAAACTTGTTTCCTTCATGTTTCTTTTACTTCTTCTTCTTCTTTTATGGTTTAGATTTCTGGGCTTCGGCTTACTTAGGTTACGTGGCGCCTCTAGACGCTTCGTAATCTAAGTGCCGGTCACGTTCCGTACCTTCGGGTCGTGACAGAAAACCTTTGCTAAAGAGGTCACTCCCGGTGAAGGGATCTCAGCTCTTTCCCTGTAGAATGAGGTGTAGGATATTCCAACTGAATACCATGATACAAAGCAAAAGTAATCGACTATAGTGATGTTATTACCCTGAAGCAAACTTCTGTCCAAGGGGTCACTCCCGGTGAAGGGATCTCGGCCCTTGCCTCGTCGAATGAGGTGCTGGATATTCATGTAAGGTTAGTATAGCACCCTATGAAGTGTTTTGATGTATCACATGATCCAAAGTTATAATTTTTGAGGTGCTAAACTAACATGCAAGTGGATCGATCCTAGAAAATTAGGGTTATTAAACTTTAAGCTAGAAAAGATTAGGGTTTGAAGGCTACAACCTTTATAGCTCCCCTTTGCTAGACTCCTTGGTGTCTTGGGTGTTGAGTCGAGGTCCTCTCGAAGTTCCCTTGCGTCCACGACGATCCACCACGGAGCACTCCGTCCAAGCTCGCAACTTCAACAAACCGAAGAGAACACTCTAAACAAAGCGGCTAAGCTTGTATAGAATGATGTTGTGGTTATGTTTCTCACTTCAAAAACCTTTCTTTTGTTGTATTTAGCTCACTAGAAAAGACTAGAGAGAAAGAGATGAAGGAGGATGAAGATGGTGGCTAAAATGAACAAGAGGTATATGAAAATAACCTTGAGTTAAAAAGAAAAAGAAATATATATCACTATATATATTTATTTCCTTCTTAACTCCAACCATGATTAAATCATAGATAGTTAATTTAACTTGGGTTTTGAATGATAAAGAGAAGGATAACCCTTGGTTAGTGGTAGTTGAGCTAGGTTAGGTTAGAAGAAGAATGTAGAAGCAAGAATGTTTATCCTTTCCTTTTTCATTTTACTTTAAAACCAAAATTAAATAATTATCCATTGTTTAATCTATGGTGTGAGGCTTATATTGCCACCATTTCCATATATAATCAACCATGATGGTTTGATGTATGTATGTGTACATGTATGCACATCTACATGTGCATGAAATTAGAAAAGAAGAAAGAAACACATGCATGCATGCATACATCCATCAAACCCTAGAAAGGTTTTAAGTGAGAAAACTAATGGTTAAATGATAAATCAACACTTGATTTATCAATCCGGTCATATCTCATATGACCCCACCAAATGCAGTTCACCCGATCAATGTTCGGTATCATATACGCACATTTCAATCGGGTGCATGCGCATATCGCATATGCGCACCACAACGTTTCGCCTGGACTGGGTAACTCCTCTGTGGGACTCTAAGACTCGTCAATACGCCGGCAGAGGGTAATGATCATATCAAGTACCCTCAAGCCGCAAGCGGTCAGCTAAACATAAGGGCCACCCGGGTATTGAGCGATCAGAAGACAACAAGCGAACCTGCTACAACTCCCGTCGAGCCATCCGGCAACACTACCGTACAGTCCGGTCTCTTCGTCAGATATGCTGCATATCGAGCCTAGGGATGGTCACGTCGACCCCAATAACTCAATAAGTCGTGTCGGTGAATGGTCTATAACAGATCGAGAAACTACTGATAACACTTATCAGCAAATCTCAGCAGCCCTGGCCAGGGACTTGCTGTTATAACCAGTCGGGCACTGCACAGCATCAACTCCCAATACCGGGAGAGAGGAAACCCCTCCTATCGCTCATCGTCTTCGTGTGTCTCGGGACTGTACCCAACAGCCACCTGTTTGCACGACTCAGTAGAGCCGTGGTAGGGTGGCAATCAAAGTGCAGTGGGAGAACACACAAGACTCCATGACGATCTCGGGTCTACAGACTAACCTGTACCAGTGTCACCTGAGAACTGCTATCCGATGATAGATATAATTCCATATAGGAGTTCTCGGTGAGTCCGTCCAGTGTACCCAGTCACCACTGAGCACCCGTATATGATCTTGATGTCAAACATCGATGAATGTGGGAACATCCATCGCCCATCGTATGGGTCTAGTATCATATACGCTAGTCTACTCTGGTATATCAATACCCCGTCTCGATATACCTACGACTAGGGACGTTCCAGGATATGCTTATAGACTACAGATGTCCCACTAGTATGATCTCCATCATAATCAGAGTAGTCAAGCCGATATCCTCAGGGCTTTATCAGCATGTATGAGTGAATAGAAGCATGATCAAATAAACATGTCAGATAAAGAAGAACCAGATAGCATACTATCATGTCGAGCAAGAATGCAAACTGAATATATATACATGTATAGATACATCCACTATCACATAATGGCCTCTAGGGCATACATATATCCAACAATCTCCCATTTGCACTAAGGCCAGTTATTGGCGTATCTTATACCCAACATCTCAAAAAGTCGCTCATGCTGCGGCTGAGGGAGGGCCTTGGTGAATGGATCCGCGGCGTTGTTCTTTGTGTCTACTCTCTTAATATCGATCTCGCGGCGATCTACAATCTCCCGGATCAAATGAAAGCGCCTCAGGATGTGTCTGGACCGTTGATGGGATCTGGGCTCCTTGGCTAACGCTATCGCCCCATTATTGTCACAATACAAAGGTATTGGATCAATAATGGTTGGAACTACTCCTAGCTCCGAGACGAACTTCTTCATCCAGACGGCTTCCTTGGCGGCATCATTTGCAGCAATGTACTCAGCTTCCATCGTAGAGTCTGCAACGGTATCTTGTTTGGAACTCTTCCAACTTACCACCCCTCCATTGAGGGTAAATACAAACCCTGAGATAGATTTGCTGTCATCCTTATCGCTCTGGAAGCTCGAATCGGTAAAGGCCTCCATTTGGAGATCTTTATTACCATACACCAAGAACAATTCTTTAGTCCTTCGCAAGTACTTAAGAACGTTCTTCACAGCTGTCCAGTGGTTCTCCCCTGGGTTGGATTGATACCTGCTTACAACACTAAGTGCATAAGCTACATCTGGGCGTGTACATAACATCACATACATTATAGATCCTACTGCCGAAGCATAAGGTATAATGCTCATGCGAGCTCTCTCTTCATCGGTCTTTGGACAAGAATCCTTGGAGAGAGTGACTCCATGGCAAGCGGGTAAGGCACCCCGCTTGGAGTCTTCCATACTAAACCTCTTTAGGATGGTGTTGATGTACCTGGTTTGGGACAGTCCCAATAACTTTTTGGATCTATCCCTATAGATCCTTATGCCCAGGATGTATGTGGCATCACCCAGGTCCTTCATGGAGAACCTCAGTTATAAGAATGATTTGACCGACTGTAGCATAGGAATATCATTTCCTATCAGCAGAATGTCATCAACGTACAATACGAGGAATGTGACAGCTCTTCCTACAGCTTTCCTATAAACACAAGGTTCATCTGGATTTTTGATGAAATCAAACTCTTTGATAACATCATCGAAACAGATGTTCCAACTCCGAGATGCCTGCTTTAACCCATATATGGATTTAAGCAATCTACATGCTTTCTCGCTGCTCCCACTGTCAATGAAGCCCTCTGGCTGATCCATATAAACGCATTCTTCTAAATCTCCATTTAGAAATGCTGTTTTAACGTCCATCTGCCAGATTTCATAGTCGTAGTGAGCAGCAATAGCAAGTAGGATCCGAATGGATTTAAGCATGGCTACGGGCGAAAAAGTTTCGTCATAGTCCAAACCTGGTCTTTGACGAAAACCTTTCGCCACAAGTCTTGCCTTATAGGTCTCTACCTGCCCATCCACACCAATCTTTCTTTTAAAGATCCATTTACACCCTACAGGTTTTACCCCAGGGGGTACAACGTCCAAAGTCCATACTTTGTTGGTGTACATAGACTCCATTTCGGATCTCATGGCATCCAGCCACTTCACAGAGTCACCACTCGTGATAGCTTGCTGAAAACTGGTAGGATCATCATTTTCCATGATACAGTCTTCTCTGTCACCATCAATGAGGAAACCGTAGTACCTCTCCGGTGGGCAAGAAGTCCTACCAGACCTACGGAGTGGCCGAGGTTCTTCAGTTTCTGCTGCAACAGTCGGTTCAATCAAATCGTCATTTGTAGTTTGTGTCTCTAGAACCTCTTCTAGATCCACCACTTTGCCATCATCTTTATCTGTGAAAAACTCTTTTTCCAAGAATGTGGCATGTTGAGAAACAAACACTTTTTGTTCCTCTTTGTGGTAGAACAGATATCCATAAGAATTCTTTGGATATCCTACAAAGTTACACATGACTGACCGTGTCTCGAGTTTGTCCGGATTCTGCTTTTTAACATAGGCCGGGCAACCCCAAATCTTAATTCACTTAAGAGATGGTCTCTTCCCATGCCATATCTCATATGGCGTGGTAGACACGGCTTTGGTTGGAACCCTTTTTAGTAGAAATGCCGCAGTCTCTAATGCATGCCCCCAAAACGAGACTGGTAACTCAGTGTCACTCATCTGGACCGGACCATATCTAATAGGGTCCTATTCCGTCGTTCTGACACACCGTTGTGCTGTGGTGTGTAAGGAGGAGTGAGCTGAGAGAGAATCCCATTCTCTTTTAGGAAGTTTGCAAATTCTGTACTGAGATACTCTCCACCTCGATCTGATCGAAGCATCTTAATACTCAAGCCGGTTTGTTTTTCTACTTCTTGTTTATATTCAATGAATTTCTCGAAAGCGTCGGACTTGTGCTTTAATAAAAATACATGACCGAATCTTGAGAAATCATCAGTGAATGTAATGAAGTATGAAAAACCGCCTCTAGCCTGTGTAGACATAGGCCCACATACATCACTATGTATGAGGCCCAGGAGCTGAGTAGCTCTTTCTCGGTGTCCGGTAAACGGAGTTTTGGTCATTTTACCCTTGATACAAGACTGGCAAGTCGTATAAGATTTATATTCAAAAGGATTTAAATATCCATCTTTGTGTAACTTGTTTAGTCTTGTTTCGTTAATATGACCAAGTCTACAGTGCCAAAGAAAAGCTTCATTTAATTCTGAAAGTTTTCTTTTATTAGTGTGTTGTATACTGAAAACTGTGTGTTGATTTAGGACATATATTCCGTTATTAAGTGTACCATACCCAACCAACATTTGATTCAGGTGAATGTTCATAACATTGTTTTGCAATACAAAATTATACCCTTCATTGTCCAACAAAGAAACGGATATTATATTACATAGCATAGTTGGTACAAAATAACATGGATTTAAAACCAAAATACATCCAGAAGGCAACCCCAAGTGATACTCTCCCACTGCGACTGTATGTACATTGGAACCATTTCCAACGCGGAGAGTATGGTCACCTGTCCTCAAAACCTTGCTATTTCTCAGCCCCTGCATAGAATTGAAAATGTGAGAACCTGAACCGGTATCCAATACCCAGGAAGCAGAGTTTATAGAAAAACAGTTTTCAGTCACAAACGCACCTGAAGAAGAAGCATCACCATGCTTCTTCTTGAGACTTAAGTACTCTGTGCAATTGCGCTTCCAATGTCCTGTCTTGTGGCAATGAAAACATTCGCCCTTCCCCGAGTCTCCAGCCTTGGACTTTCCCTTTCCCTTCACCTTTTGAACTCCGCCTTTAGGATTAGTGGGTTTCTTCTTTTTCTTTCCCTTGGCTTTAGCTTTCGGGCGAGAAGAAGAAGACTGTCCAATAGTCATAACGGGAGTTCGAACTGACTTCATAGTGCTCTCTGCACTCCTTAACATGTTAAGGAGTTCAGGGAGATCCTTCTCCATGCTGTGCATGTTGAAGTTCACTATGAACTGAGCAAAGGTGGTGGGGAGGGACTGCAGAATAATATCTATATATTGTTCATTGTCCATTGTCCATCCCAGGTCCTCAAGCTCTTCTATAAGGGCTATCATCTTCAATACATGGTCTCCTACTGGTGTGCCAGGGGCCATTCGCATCTGAAACAGTTTCCTTGATGCTTCGTATCGTAATACGCGGGATTGCTCCCCATACAACTCCTTTGTATGGAGCAATATACCGTGAATATCCATGTCCTCGTGCTGCTTTTGATGTGTACTGTCCATCGATGCAAGCGCGAGGCATATGGCCGTGGCACAGTCAGCGTCCCATGTCTTGCGGTCTTCAATGTCCGCAACTGAGGATTTTGGACCTGGGACGGGCGGGGCTGAAGCCGTGAGGACATATGATACTTTATCATAAGTCAAGGCGATCTTCAGATTCCTTAGCCAGTCTTTATAGTTGGTCCCATTCAGTTTGTTTTTATCTAGTAGAAGCTTAAGTCCAGTCATTGTTATTTGCCATTAAGAGAGAGAAAAGAATACACTCAGCGAAAGCTCTTGCATAGATTAGATTGGTTTATTATCTTGTCTAATCGATGTTTCCCACTGCTTTTTATCAAGTTTTTCTTTCAAACCTTAAAAAGAAAAACTAGCCAGGATTAATTACCGTCTACAACTTCGCTAACCGTTCAGCCAGGCCAGTGTCGGTACTTTGAGGGAGGTTCCCCGTGCTTTCGCACGGACCTAATTAGAGTAAACCTCGTTTTCCCAGAGGCGGAGCCCCGTTAACACCTTTCTAGACACCTAATGAGTTAGCTAATTGTAAACTGTAAAACTCTCCTAGGAGCAACTATTGCCCACAGTGGGATCGGGATCCAACCATCATATGGAAGGTATGCAATCTCATTGCAAATTTCAACTATTGAAATTCCCGATGTGGTTTTTACCCCTAATACTCGTGACCTTGGCTAAGGTCAACAAATCACGAGCACTAGTCAAGCTCAACCCGTCATTTCTTGATTAATTAGACCCGTTCACATGACCCTTGGCTAAGGTCAACAAAGTCATATGCCCGTCGTAATTAATCTGCATCATATGCGTTTGTAGGAAGACATCACTTAGCTACCGTACACTACGCCTTGGCTAAGGTCAACAAACGTAGCACGAATACTAAGTACTCTACTTCCTAAAATGACGGAGGGTTGCGGATGATTTTTAAGAAAATCTTTAACGCTTTGAGCTTGATATCGTTGTAGAATCAAAAGGTTTTCAAAAGGAGTGGCTTAAGCTCCGCATTTTTGAAATATAGCTTTTTCATAAATAGCCGAGTAGTTTTTAAATCCGATTCTACAACATCTTTTAGGTTTATTTTCTTTACATTAATCACATTAATGTAATCCCATCATTTAAGTCCTTAAGCCAATCACAGAAAAGAAACGAAAATAACACATACGCTTATGCCATCCGCATTCGCCGTAATGTTCCGTTATGTACCGTTAGGTTACTTAACTAACGGCATACCGGGACGGGACTAGCGCGGGTGTAAAACATAAGCAACGTCTACTATATATCATATATATAATATGTCATTCGTCTCAAATATCACAGAACACAGGCAGCAGAAATATAGATATAACGTGGGATATACTAGGACGTCCGTATTTAGTATTTAGCCAGAATAGAAAATACGGATTCCACAGTCGCGATGAATAGCCAAGCCCACACCCTGGACCCTTACGAGAGCGGCAAGTGACCCTACCAATCCTGGAGTTTAGGAGACCCGGTCTCGACTCCTCGAGATGGCCTCCCACTGAACCCCAGAACCCCGTCACCTGTGCTCTCCTCCTTGGGTCCATCCTAATGCGGAAAAGTAAATAATATACAACACTGGTGACACAACCGCAACCTGGAAGTGCCCCAAATAAAAGAATATTACATTACATTTGAATTTACATGAATGAAAATATAAAACTCTCATCTCACAAAAACCCCCCGGCTATTCGATCGCGACAATCCTGCACATCATATCTCAGCAACACATAATATCACATATCATCAACGTAAGTAAGTATGCGTACACCGATTGTCGTTGATATATAGCAACGAAACCGGCGATATCTAACATACTACACTTACGGTCACAGAAAAGAAAGTGTAAAACTACAATATTTGGAATCCAGATTCTCTTTAGACATCATAAATGCGAAATATCACATATTTCGTATTTCATGCCTAAACCATATGAATTCCACATATTGTATCACATTCCAGACAAACAGACAGTATTAAAGTTTTCGAACGAACAATCAAGCACCCAAGATTCACTAAAGCTCAACACTTGAGCAGGGTTCAAAAAAATCTGGAGTGTGACACAGTAGCGGCGGTCCAGCCGTAGAAGGGTCAAGCCAACGCCTCACATGTGGCACGCCGTACTGCCCCAAACCCTAGGGTTCAAAGGGCAGTTCGAGACGGTCACATAATCGAGTTAAAGTTTGTTGTCTTCTAGAGGGACCACCGCAAAAAGACTTGCACGTATTTCCAAACTATTTAAACCCCGTGAATAGTGAGTAAATGATACTCGTTCAAACACTTCAATACTTTCTAATTTACCCGGAAAAGCTACGAAATGAAAGTCCGGATCGAATCGACGAATCCAAAAACATCTCCAGAATTTTTCAAAACTTTATACAGCTTAAAAATACCCAAAAATTTATACATGCAGAACCAAGAATTACTGTGCAAAATATATCCATCAATCAATATGTACGGCCGCGGAACCGCGGCCTAAGCAAGCTTAGGCCTCGTTTCCGCGGCTAAAATCACTGTTCACTGAACAAATTTTGTACCGTAACTCTTAAATTTTCCTGCTGTATTTTTTTACATATTTTTAATTCTGCAAATTATCAAATTTTAGAAAATTTCCAGAGAGCACCCAAAAATACGGTATTTTTGTCCGATCGGGGTTTTCACTTCGTAAAACCGCCGCCTAATGTTCTAGGTCGGCTCTGATACCAATGTAAGGTTAGTATAGCACCCTATGAAGTGTTTTGAAGCATCACATGACCCAAAGTTATAATTTTTGAGGTGCTAAACTAACATGCAAGTGGATCGATCCTAGAAAATTAGGGTTATTAAACTTTAAGCTAGAAAAGATTAGGGTTTGAAGGCTACAACCTTTGTAGCTCCCCTTTGCTAGACTCCTTGGTGTCTTGGGTGTTGAGTCGAGGTCCTCTCGAAGTTCCCTTGCGTCCACGACGATCCACCATGGAGCACTCCGTCCAAGCTCGCAACTTCAACAAACCGAAGAGAACACTCTAAACAAAGCGGCTAAGCTTGTATAGAATGATGTTGTGTTTAGGTTTCTCACTTCAAAAACCTTTCTTTTGTTGTATTTAGCTCACTAGAAAAGACTAGAGAGAAAGAGATGAAGGAGGATGAAGATGGTGGCTAAAATGAACAAGAGGTATATGAAAATAACCTTGAGTTAAAAAGAAAAAGAAATATATATCACTATATATATTTATTTCCTTCTTAACTCCAACCATGATTAAATCATAGATAGTTAATTTAACTTGGGTTTTGAATGATAAAGAGAAGGATAACCCTTGGTTAGTGGTAGTTGAGATAGGTTAGGTTAGAAGAAGAATGTAGAAGCAAGAATGTTTATTCTTTCCTTTTTCATTTTACTTTAAAACCAAAATTAAATAATTATCCATTGTTTAATCTATGGTGTGAGGCTTATATTGCCACCATTTCCATATATAATCAACCATGATGGTTTGATGTATGTATGTGTACATGTATGCACATCTACATGTGCATGAAATTAGAAAAGAAGAAAGAAACACATGCATGCATGCATGCATCCATCAAACCCTAGAAAGGTTTTAAGTGAGAAAACTAATGGTTAAATGATAAATCAACACTTGATTTATCAATCCGGTCATATCTCATATGACCCCACCAAATGCAGTTCACCCGATCAATGTTCGGTATCATATACGCACATTTCAATCGGGTGCATGCGCATATCGCATATGCGCACCACAACGTTTCGCCTGGACTGGGTAACTCCTCTGTGGGACTCTAAGACTCGTCAATACGCCGGCAGAGGGTAATGATCATATCAAGTACCCTCAAGCCGCAAGCGGTCAGCTAAACGTAACGGCCACCCGGGTATTGAGCGATCAGAAGACAACAAGCGAACCTGCTACAACTCCCGTCGAGCCATCCGGCAACACTACCGTACAGTCCGGTCTCTTCGTCAGATATGCTGCATATCGAGCCTAGGGATGGTCACGTCGACCCCAATAACTCAATAAGTCGTGTCGGTGAATGGTCTATAACAGATCGAGAAACTACTGATAACACTTATCAGCAAATCTCAGCAGCCCTGGCCAGGGACTTGCTGTTATAACCAGTCGGGCACTGCACAGCATCAACTCCCAATACCGGGAGAGAGGAAACCCCTCCTATCGCTCATCGTCTTCGTGTGTCTCGGGACTGTACCCAACAGCCACCTGTTTGCACGACTCAGTAGAGCCGTGGTAGGGTGGCAATCAAAGTGCAGTGGGAGAACACACAAGACTCCATGACGATCTCGGGTCTACAGACTAACCTGTACCAGTGTCACCTGAGAACTGCTATCCGATGATAGATATAATTCCATATAGGAGTTCTCGGTGAGTCCGTCCAGTGTACCCAGTCACCACTGAGCACCCGTATATGATCTTGATGTCAAACATCGATGAATGTGGGAACATCCATCGCCCATCGTATGGGTCTAGTATCATATACGCTAGTCTACTCTGGTATATCAATACCCCGTCTCGATATACCTACGACTAGGGACGTTCCAGGATATGCTTATAGACTACAGATGTCCCACTAGTATGATCTCCATCATAATCAGAGTAGTCAAGCCGATATCCTCAGGGCTTTATCAGCATGTATGAGTGAATAGAAGCATGATCAAATAAACATGTCAGATAAAGAAGAACCAGATAGCATACTATCATGTCGAGTAAGAATGCAAACTGAATATATATACATGTATAGATACATCCACTATCACATAATGGCCTCTAGGGCATACATATATCCAACAATTCATAACCGAATACCACTGTGCAAAACAAAAGAGAACGTCCTTGCAATAACAGCTTTTTGAAAAATTGTTCCAATAACATCAGAATAGGTTTGTTTAGCTTGCATTGATCTGAATCAACGCAGTCCCATCAATTGATCACACCACAAAAGAACGAAAATAATGATGTACGTATATACCATCCGCATTCGCCACCGGGTCCCATCATCTCCCATTAGGTTACTTAACTAACGACAGAGCGGGGACTGGACTAGCACGGATGCAAAACATATACAACATCTACTAGTATATATATCAATATATAATATTCGCTCAAGGTGTGATAAAATGCAACATCACAGAAATGTAATAAGCATCACAGAACAATACAGATATCTGGGATCCCCGGGTTTCATAGAGCCGCTATTGAAACCCGACGTTCCCCTGGTCGTGTGGATAGCCTGTGCAATGAAATCCTAGACCCTTACGGGCGCGGCAAGTTACCCGCCAAAACCTGAAGCGAGGCAGCCCCCTTCAGCAACGTGAATGGACCATCCAGCACTTCACGGAATCCGGTAACTTGGGCACCCCTCCTGGGTCAACCTGTACCCCCTACGAGTGCGGCGAATAGCCCGCCAATTCTAGAGTAAAGCCCCCTCTGTCTCAACGCCATGAGATGCGGGCTCGTTGCCCTCTAGAACCCGGCTGTCCGTGCACCCCTCCGCGGGGTAATCCTAGTACAGAAAGTAAAATATACATACAACGGGTACATCGACCTCAGCCCGGTCGTGCCCCAAAAGAATAATATACACAGGCAGTAACGGAAGTCCACATGTCGGACGCTCGCCCCGCATTATCTAATGTATATATAATGCCAAAACTGTACTACCACTGCATCCAGGCTATCCCCACGACAATCTGTAACATCACAGCACAACACAGAACATCAACGTGAATATCACGTTCGCAAATCCGTCTAAAAGGGCTATAGCAGTTAGACTGGATTTACCGATCAAATGACATTCACGGTCGCAGATATAATGTAAATACTGTGAACTAACAGGTTTAAAATTTTTGATTGATCAAATTTACCAAAGTGGGCCCCAAGCACTACTGTAGCACTCAATGAAAATTCTGGGCCCAAAATAATATTCCAAAACCCCCATTTCCTGGTCATAAAACCACTGTAGCTATTTGGTGCAGAGAGGG
This sequence comes from Agapanthus africanus, assembly GCA_030015575.1. NCBI lineage: Eukaryota > Viridiplantae > Streptophyta > Magnoliopsida > Asparagales > Amaryllidaceae > Agapanthus > Agapanthus africanus. The sequence goes on along the minus strand of CM057345.1, from coordinate 455,332,525 downwards.
GTCAAAGTGGCGGCGGAACCGCGGCCAATGTAGGGGTTTGGCCGCTGTTCCGCAGTGGTAATGTGACGTCATGCGACCAAATTTCTACAGAGGTCTTAGAATTTCCTGCATGATTTTCTGCAATGTACTGAAAAAAATTTCGAGCCAAAAAAAAATTCGACAGAAACTGATGCAATGAAAAACGCGGTTTTTGAAAAATCCATTCGATCGAACTTGTAAACACGTTAGAGCAAGCTAGACTAGGTTAATGGCGTGGCTCTGATACCAGTGTAAGTGCACGGCGGCGCCCAGGCCGTCAATCCGACACCGGAATGCGGAAACGAAAAACTTTTCAAACTGGAAAACCGGCACCACCGCGCACTATAAGCCCGGATCGGGCCATTAACCTACTCCTAGCAAATACGAGAAAGGGTAGAATGCTATACCGAGCGATCCGTGTCCTTCGGTCTTCGGCCTCCACTCCGATCTCCTCGTGGAACCTCCGGTCCTCAGCTCCTCGTCGGAACGGGCACCACATCGCCGGGTTCTTTTACGGGCTCCCACCGCTGGACCGAGGCAACTCGCGCATGAAGTTGGCAAGCCGACGTGCCTAAGAAATGCTGTAGGCTAAGTGTAGTAGCTTGTCTCTTTGGGGATATGAAGTTGCCTTTGATGATGGAGGAGAGAATGAACATTGGAGTGGAGCTTGAATTTGTGTAACAAATAAAAAATATGAGATGAATATTTTCCCCTCATCCAAAAATGAAACCACTCCCTCTCCATGAAGTGGCCGGCCAAAAATTGGCAAGGGAAAATATGAAGGGGTGAGCCAAAGAGTATGTGGAGGTAACCATAAAGAAATGGATGATAATGAGGTTATAAAGTCACATCCATTTCTAATCCAAATCCTATCTCATTAATGCAAACCAAGTGATGCAAAAAGAATCTCATGATGCATAGAACCATCATGAAGCCACATATACAAATAACACCTCCACAAAAGATAATTTGCACACTTGCAAATAACCCCCTCCATTGGAAAAATCCGGCCGTGAAGGAACAAAGGAAAACTGGCCGAAACGGAATGCAAACTGGCAACTTCAGAAAACTGATCCCATAATAAATTACAGGAAAACCCCACGACTGTATATACATACCCGCATTTGTATTCCTACTGAATACAAATGCAAAGAGACAAAATCTACACTGTCCAATACTATGATCCGGCTTAAACCAAAGCCCGCTAGTATTATCCGTCCAATCATGATCCGTGCAATACCGCACGTATCTGGTCGAACCCTGCTATATCTCCATACGGCCTCTACAGCGTTTCGCCAGAAACTTGAGAAACTGGTCTGTGGGGGACTCTAAAGACTCGTCAATAATTTGGCTGTGGATTTAACCACTAGCACGTCAGAGGTATTAGCCATACGTAACGGGCTACCAGGTATTGACCAAAAGGGACGTCGATGAGCGAACTCATCCTGACACCCTACTGAGCCTGTCAGTGACAATATCCATACAGTCCGGTCCGTTCGTCTATGAGCATCGCATGGCGGGCTTAGGGGGTTGGTAAAAGTCAGACCCCTAAAAGCGGTACATGTCGTGTCGGAGTGTAGCCCAGAACACCCTGAGATACTACTGGAATACCTACCAGTAAATCTCCTGCCTTGGCCAAGGACTTCGTGTAATGGCTCTCCTAGACACAGAGCGACCTCACCCCCATTACCAGGAGAGACGAACCCCTGCAGATCCGCTCACTGCCTCCATGTGGCTCAGGACTGTACCCAACTAAAACCTGTTTGCACGTCTCCTTTGAGCGTGGTAGGTTAGTAATCAAAGTACAGTGGGAACTCACACGAGACAAATGACGATCTCAGGTCGATGAACTAACCTGTACACATGTCACCTGGGAACTGTTATCTGACGTCAGGTATAAGACCAACTAGCATGTTCCCGGCGAGTCCTGTCCGGTGTACTCATAACCCAATGAGCACCTGTATACATCTTAGGTGAACCAACTGACACCAGTGGCTTGTGAGACCGGCCACCGCCCCTCGTCGGGGTCTCGACGGTATACACTAGTCTACTCTGGAGAATCGATGCCCTATCTCGAAACTCCCACGACTAGGGACCTTTTAAGGATTTGCTTATAGACCCCAGCTCTCACGTATATGATCGCCCTCATACTGCTGGCAGTCAAGCATGAATCCTAAGGGCTCTATCAACGTGCAATAGTGACCTGTATGGTCACCTAAAGCAGTACACGATGATAAAGATAAACCAGATAGCATACTATCATCTTGAGTAAGACAGTTCTACCGGCATAGGTCCTCCCTCAATCATTGCAATCACGTGCCTGTGATCCAATAATCGACTCTGAGAGCACTATATCCAACACTCGTGTCACCTGGGAATTTCTCCTGACGATAGGTATAGTACCAATCAGCAGTGCCCCTACGAGTCTGTCTGGTGTACTCATAACCCAATGAGCACCTGTATACTATCTTAGGTGAACCAACTGACACCAATGGCTTGTGTGACCAGCCACCGCCCCTCGTCGGGGTCTCGATCCGTATACACTAGTCTACTCATGGAGTATCGATGCCCAGTCTCGAAACTCCCACGACTAGGGACACTTTAAGGATGTGCTTATAGACTACCCAACTCTCACGTATATGATCGCCATCATACTGTTGGTAGTCAAGAAATAATCCTATGGGCACTATCAATATGTAATAGTGATCTGTAATGTCACCTGAAGCATGTGCTCAATGATAAAGACAAACCAAATAGCATACTATCATCTCGAGTAAGACTGTTCTACCGGTATACGTCCTCCATCAATCATTGCAATCACGTGCCTGTGATCCAATAATTGACTTGAGGGCACTATAGCCAACAATATCATGACTTGAGAGATGTTTACTGGTAGGAAGGGATGAAGAGAAATGTCAGATAATTTGTTTCGGGATGCTTGACTTGTCGGCAAGTCAAGGTTGAGCATCATAGGCCAGTAGGAGAATTACAACCTTTGCCCATTCTAGTGGAAATGGGAGCTGATCTCTATGGATTTTTATCGTGGGTCTACCTAGGACAAGTAAAGGGTATGACTCTATTTGGGTGATCGTGGATCGATTGACGAAAAGCGGCTCATTTTCTGCCAGTCAAGACCATTTTAGGATTCGTTCAGTATGCTCAGATATATATTGATGAGATTGTGCGACTACACGGCGTTCCAACTTGTATTGTGTCCGACAGGGGCACTCAGTTCACCAGCCGACTATGGCAGAAACTTCAGGTGACTTTCGACACCAATTGAGTTTCAGTGCAGTTTTCTATCCATAGACAGACGGTAAGTCAGAGCGGACCATTTAGACTCTTGAGGATATGCTCCGAGCCTGCATTCTAGATTTCGGTAGCAGTTGGGATTGTTACTTACCCTTGATAGAGTTCTCCTACAATAACAGCTTCCAGGAAACGGTTTAGATGGAACCTTTCGAGGTGTTATATAGGAGGAGATGTCGATCGCCCGTATGTTGGACAGAGCTCAGTGAGAGCAGTATTTTGGGGCCACAGATTGTGCAGGAGATGACCGAAAAGATTCAGTTGATTCGGGATAGGATGAGAGTGGCCTAGAGCAAGCAGAAATCTTATGCAGACCGACGTCGGCGCAGACTTGAGTTTACATTAGGTGATCATGTTTTTCTTAAGGGTTTCTCCGATGAAGGGCGTGTTGAGATTCGGAAAGAAAGGGAATCTTAGTCCCAGATATGTGGGTCCCTTTGAGATTCTCGAGCATATCGGCGCAGTTGCTTATCGTTTGGCTCTTCCACACAGCTTTCCAGACGTTCATCCCGTGTTTCATGTATCGATGCTCCGCAAGTACCTTCATGACCCCTCTCACGCGATTCAGCATCAGACGATCCGGCTGGAGCGCGATCTTTCTTTCACTGAGCAGCCGATAGTCATTCTGGATCGGTAGGTGAAGAATCTAAGCTTTAAGGTCATACCGTCCGTAAAGATTCTTTGGTATGGCCGAACAGTGAAAAGGACACCTGGGAGACCGAGGACGAGATGCGGAAGAAATTTCCCCATCTCTTTGAGGGTACGCGTAGTTAAATTTTAAATTCGGGGACATAATTTCTTTAAGGGGAAGTTTGTAACGTTCTAAAAATTCGATAAGGTTAATTATATATTAATTATTGATAATACGTATTTTCCGTAAAAACCAAGATATATTTATTTTTCCACATGGACTTAAATATGCCTATTTTAACTATGTAATTGCTAGTATTGATATTTAATTAGTCACCTATTAATTGCTAGTTTACATAAATATTTTCCTTAATTATTTATTTATAATTATTATTTTAATCATACATTTATACCCTACTTAGTGTTAATTACAAATTAGTTTGGGTTAACTACAAGTTTTGTGCACCATGACTTAATTAAACCAAAATGCAACATGTTGTTGTTAAAATGGAAAAAAATTGGTCAAGATGGTTCTTGAAAATTTAAAGAATACTTAATAGTAAACAAATAAATAAAAAGTTAAATGTGGTATGGGGAATGTTGACTTGAGCATGGTGTGTGATGCTGTGGAGGTAAGTTTACCCAAACCATCACTCTCCTCTCTCTCTCCCCATTCGGCAGCAGCCCCCTCCCCTCATTTTCCTCTCTCTCGCTTCTAAAAACACCTCATTTCCTCATCTAAAATCCACAAAAAAAATTCACAAATCCAACCCTAATTTATATTTAATTATCACAAGATTACTCCTTTGCCTAAACTAGCTTGGATCTTGATGAAAGATAGCATTTTAGGTGGCTAAGCTAGCATGTTAGATTCTCCAAATTCTTGAGGTATAAACCTTGTTAGTTATATGTGTTCCATAGAGGCCATTACTGTACATACGATGTGTATTTTAGTGGATACTTGGACATATACATGGATGGTTGCCTTGCTCGACATGATAGTATGCTATCTGGTTGCTCTTTATCTTAACATGTATACTGATTATCTCTATGTTACATGTTGATAAAGACCTTAAGATTAGTACTTGACTACCAGGATTATGAGGCAGATCATAATAGTGGGGAAAGAGTAATCGCTAAGTACATCCTTCAAAAGTTCCTAGTCGTGGGTGTATCGAGACAGGGCATCGATATACCAGAGTAGACTAGCGTATAACTTCTCGACCCATGTAGATGGGCGATGGATGATCCCATATCCATTGGCGTTTGATATCAGAGATAGTATACGGGTGCTCAGTGGAGACTGGGTCCACTGGACGGACTCGCCAAGAACTCCCAGATGGTATTATACCTCACGTCAGATGGCAGTTCTCTGGTGATACTGGTACAGGTTAGTCTGTAGACCCGAGATCGTCATAGAGCCTTGTGTGATTCCCATTGTGCTTTGATTTCCACCTTACCATGTTCAAGAGAACGTGCAAAATGTTAGTTGTATGTATGCCCTAGAGGCCAGTATTGTACAGATGATGTATATTATATTGGATGCTTGGACATATATAGAGATGACTTTCTTGCTCGATATGATAGTATGCTATCTGGTTACTCTTTATCTTAACATGTACCCTTGTCTCCTTAAACTGTCTTAAAGTTACATGTTGATAAAGCCCTTAGGATGTGTACTTGACTACCTGGACTATGACGCAGATCATACTAGTGGGGACAGGGTAGTCCATAAGTACATCCTTCAAGGTCCCTAGTCATGGGTGTATCGAGACGGGGCATCGATATACCAGTGTAGACTAGCGTATACGCTTCTCGACCCATGAGATGGGCGATGGATGATCCCATATCCATTGGTGTTTGACATCAGAGATGGTATACGGGTGCTCAGTGGAGACTGGGTACACTGGACGGACTCGCCGAGAACTCCCAGATGGTATTATACCTCACGTCAGATGGCAGTTCTCAGGTGACACTTGTACAGGTTAGTCTGTAGACCCGAGATCGTCATAGAGTCTTGTGTGATTCCCACTGTGCTTTGATCTCCACCTTACCACGTCCATGAGGGCGTGCAAAACGGTGGTCTTTGGGTACAGTCCCGAGTCACATGGAGGCAATGAGCGATAGGAGGGGTTTCGTCTCTCCCGGTATTGGGGGTTGATGTTGCGCTGTGCTCGATTGGCCGTAACAGGGAAGTCCCTGGCCAGGGCTGATCAGAGATTTGCTGGTAAGTGTTACCAGTAGTTTCTCGACCCGTTATGAGCCTCACATCGGCACGACTTATCGGTTATTGGGGTCTGACGTTTACCACCCCTAGACTTGATATGCGACATATCAGACGAACAGACCGGACTGTACGGTAAGTGTTACTGGTTGGATTCACAGAAGTGTGAGCGGGCTAGCTCGTCGATCTTCTGATCGCTCAATACCCGGATGGCCGTTACGTTTAGCAGACCGCTTGCGGCTTGTGGGTGCTTGATATGATCATCATCTGCTACCGACGTATTGACGAGTCTTTAGAGTCCTACACAGAAGTTTCCTGGCTCAAGCGAAACGAAATAGGAGCGCTTATGAGATATGTGCAGGACCGAGAATAATGCGTGTATGTGATACCGTATTTCATTCTCGCGATGGATGTATCGATTGGTTACATTCGATATGACCTAGTTATCGAATCATTGATTCGATAAATCGATACATTGGATACTAGTCGGTTATGTGCGACATGACCGGATCATTGAATCAAATGTTGATTTAATGATTTAATATATAATTATATATTTGATATATTACTTTGCATTAGCTAGTATTGGTTCACTTTAAATGGATTTTCTCACTTGATGTGCAAGAAGTATATGTGATATACTTTTGAGCACATATTTGTATCATGTTTGATGATACTTGATAATTTAGTTAAGTGTATAGAATTAAACCATGGTTAATTTGATAATTAGGGTTTTGCATATTCATTTATTTATTTATTTGTTCATTTATTTATTTGGAAAAGATTTAGATAAGAATGGTGGCTATGTTTTGTTTTTAGTTGAAGCTTCATGAAGCTTTGACTTCTTAACCATTCTTGTCTTCATGCTTAACCCTAACCCATCTAAGTAACCATGGTCTATTCTCTACACTCAACTATGGTTTGCTTATGATAAGTATTGAATTATTTTTCATTTTAATTCAACACTTATCATATTCTTTCTTCTTCTTCATCTTCTTCTTCAAGATAGAAAGCTTGATGCCATCAATGGCAACTTGAGATCTAAAGTGAGAAATCCAATTCTAAAGTGAACCCACCTCCTATTTCTTCACCCTCTACCTCTTGCCAAGTTGTTTTGGGTGTTTTCTTCACAAGTTTCACAAATTTGTGAAGTCGGAGCTTGAACTTGTGATGCCTCGACGTAGATCATCTTCGGCATGAAGCCGACGACCTAGTCCGCCCATTTCTCCGATCAAGCCGACGATCGAGTCCGGGATTCGAGATGGACAGCGAGAGGACACCTACGTGGAGCCAAGGAAGTGGATATCCGGATCTACAAAGGTTGTAGCTTCCTATCTTTAGTTAAGTTGTTAACTAGTTTACTGTTTCGCCTAAATTTCTAGTCGACGATCCGTATTAGGGTTTCTCAGCACCCATAAAATTTAAAATTGGCATGGTTGATGCCTTGTGAGACCTCTATAGTGTGCCTAGGAATCCTATAGTGGTATCAGAGCCTAGCTAGAGCCTTAGGCGAAGTCTAGACGGAGTTTGAAGTCCGATCGACCCGAAACCCCAACTCAAATATTGCTCTCTGGACTTTTTCTAAAAAATGGGATTTTTCCATATTAAAAATTCTTAAAAATATCAGCATGAAGATATAAGAATTATGGTGCAAAACGAGCTCATGATGCGTCTAAACCGCCGCGGAAACGCGGCAGAAGCATGGCTTCTGCCGCGGTTCCGCCGCCTACTGTTCACAATGCGCAATAATTTTTGCACAGTAATTCCTCTTTTCTGGTGCTGAGTTTTATGGGAATTTTTAATATTTATTCAAGAGTTGAATTTTCTGGGATTGTTTTGGGGATTCGGTGTTTCGATCGGAGTATCAGATTTTGTCTATGTGGCTTTGCGGATAAATTTTAGAATATGTTAAAAAGTTCGACCGGATATAAATACCCAATTTTTCCCCTATCGGGAAATTTCCAAGTGTTGGATTTTTCCGTAGTTTAACGACGTTCTAAGTAGTGCAAGTAACGCGATGGACCCTCTAGAAGACAACAAACCTTAACTCGATTATGTGACCGTCTTGAACTGCCCTTTGAACCTTCAGGTTTGGGGCAGTACGGCGTGCCACATGTGAGGCGTTGGCTTGACCCTTCTACGGCTGGACCGTTGGTACTGAGGCACGAACTGAATGTTGTTAGACTTATTTCATGTGTTGAGCTGTATCGGGAAAACTTGGGTATTCGACTGTTCGATCGGAAAGTTTAACATTTTCTGTTTATCTGGAATGTGATACAATAATTGGAATTCACAAACAGTTATGAGATAACTGAATGAATGTTATAAATCTAGCGGTTTAGTTTCACTTGATATTGAAAAGTGTAAGTCCACGTTGCGACCCCCGGTTCTTACGGGGAGGCGGAAACGGTATAAAAATCAAATTTTTAGCGCAAGGGGCAACATGGACTAAGCAAAGTCGGGATCTTTAACTAAACTAAAACTAGCATACTTGCTAAAGAGATTTAGCTACTCGGATGAAGATGGTTATACCTAAACTTGTACTCCTTCTTCTTCAAACTTTTGTAGAGGTTGATGGTTCTCTTCTTGTCGCCTTCTTCCGTCGAAGATGGATCCACCTCGAGGGTTCGACCTTTGGGCTCTTTCTCGAACTTGGAGTGAACTAGAATCTCCGGCTTGCCAAACCCTTGATCCTAGAGTGAGTAGAGAGTGTCTAAGGGGTGCTTTTTCTTTTTAAAGAGAAGGATTCTCAACACATGAGAAGGGTTCTCTTTTGCTAGAGGAAGAAGAAGATGAAGTGAGGAGAGAGAAGCTAAATGAGATAATGAGCTCTCTTTTTCTTTCTTGCAACCATAATGCCAAAAGAAAAAGAATTATCTAAATTAATAATAATAATAATGAAAATGAAAAGGTTGATGGAAAGTTTAGGAATGACCATTATCATTTCAAACATTAAATGAATTTGCTAGAATCAAAGAGCATCTTTCTTTTGTAATGATGATGGTCAAAACTTCAACCATGGTCAACAAGTCAACCATGGTCAACAAGTCAACATAAAAACCAACCATGACACAATTTCATTTTATTATATATTATTAATTGATAAAACAAAAATCCATTAGGGTTTGGAAAAAGGCGACTGTCAACTGTGCATACGCACCCGTTCCGAAACCCTAATGAAAGTCCTCTTCCTCTTCCTCAAATAACTGTGCATACACACCTGCATCCTTGTTCCGAGGAACATGAATACTGAGAGATAAAAGCAACCCCAAAACATATACCAGCATCTGACTCAAACCAGAGCCAGCCAGTAATATCCGTCCGGACTCCAAACGTGCACAAGTGCGCGGATGAGAACGAACCCTGTCGCAAAACCATGCGACCTCTACTCTGTTTTGCCCAGAGGCGAATACCCTCTGTGTGGGACTCTAAAGACTCGACACTACGCTGGCAGTGGGTTTAACCACAGACCGCAAGCGGCACTAGCTGTGCGTAACGGTCCCCAGGTAGATGTCGACAAGAAGGCTGACGAGGTGAAACCCCATCTGTACTCCTACTGAGTCTGAATGTGACAGTCTCCGTACAGTCCGGTCTGTTCGTTTGATACATCGCATGTCGGGCCTAGGGGGCGGTAAAACGTCAGTCCCCCAATAGCGGTACAAGTCGTGTCGGAGTGAAGCCCAAAACACCCTGAGATAACACTGGAACCTACCAGTATATCTCGCTTGCCCTGGCCAGGGACTACTCGTGTAATGGCTCTCCTAGACACAGCGCGATGTCAACCCCCAATACCGGGAGAGACGAATCCTGTCTAACCGTCACTGCCTCCAAGTGCTTCGGGACTGCACCCAACCACCACCTGTTTGCACGACTCCTTTGAGCCGTGGTAGGGTAGTGATCAAAGTGCAGTGGGAACTCACTCGAGGCGAAGTGCCAGTGTCAAGTCAGCGGACTAAGCTGTACCCATGTCACCTGGGAACTGATAACTGACGATAGGTATAATACCAACCTGTCAGTTCCCGACGAGTCCTGTCCAGTGTACTCGTAACCCAACGAGCACCCGTATACTATCTCCAGTACGACGTACTGATGGCTGTGGGACAGACCATCTCCCACACTGGGATGAGAAGCGCATACGCTAGTCTACTCCGGAGTATCGATGCCCTGTCTCGATAGTCCTACGACTAGCGACCTGTATAAGGATGTGCTTATAGATTACCCAGCCCCCACTAGTGTGACTGCCATCACAACGCTGGTAATCAAGCAAAGATCCTAAGGGCTCCACTAATGCGTATAAGTGATATACTAAAATAAACACAAGTACACATTGAAGTAGAAACAAACCAAGTAGCATACTACTATATTGAGCAAGATTGTTTATACAAGGTGAATATCCCAAGCTTCCATCAAGTAATATACAAACTAGTATGATACAGTAATGGCCTCTAGGGCATATACACTAACAAAAAGAGCTTTCGATAATGAGACTAAAATGCGGGGTTTATAACTGTTAGGCATGTGATGTCTAAGTATTTCATTTGATTAGGCATGTGATGTCTAAAGAGGTTGCGGATTCCAACTGTTGTAGTTTTACACTTTCTTTTCTGTGACCGTAAGTGTAGTATGTTCATATCGCCGGTTTCGTTGCTATACGTCAACGACAATTGGGGTATGCATACTTACTTACGTTGATGACATGTGATGTTATGTGTTGCTGGATATGTTATATTGGATCGTCATGTTTGAATAGCCGGGGGTTTTTATGTGAGATGAGTGTTTTTCATTTTCATTCATGTAAAAACTTGTATATAATATTCTTTTATTTGGGGCACTTCCAGGTTGCGGAAGCTGTCACCTTTTGTATATTTTTTACTTTTCTGCACTAGGATAGACCCAAGGAGGAGAGCACAAGTAACCGGGTTCTGGGGTCCAGTGGGAGACCATCTCGAGGAGTCGAGTCCGGGTCTCCTAACCCTAGAATTGGTAGGGTTGCTTGCCGCTCTCGTAGGGATCTAGGGGTGTGGGATTGGCTATTCATCACGACTGTGGAATCCGTGTTTTATACTGGCTCGTATTGAAAACACGGACGTCCTAGTATATCCAATGTTTCATATGTTTCTTCTGCTGCGATATCTGTGATGTGATCATGTGATGTTCTGTGATAGATACAGTATATAGTATATATGATATATTATATAAACGTTACTTATGTTTTGCACCCGCACTAGCCCTGCCCTGCTCTGTCGTTAGTTACCTAACCTAACGGTGCACGAGGGGACATCGAGGCGAATGCGGATGGCATAAGTGTACGTCGTATTTATCTATGATGTTTAGGTATTTAAATGATGGGACTTCATTAATGTGATTAATGAAAGAAAAGAAACCTAAGATGTTGTAGAATCAAATTTTAAACAAAACAGGTAGCTACAGTTCTTGCTTTGCATAGAGGTATATATGATATACCCTGCACCTTATTCGATGAGGAAAGGACCGAGATCCCTTCACCGGGAGTGACTCCTTTAGCAATAACTGACAGATGCTACACACTCGGTTTGCTTTTGATTGTTTTTGAGTTTTGCTTTGTACAGTGATATATATGATATATCCCGCACCTCATTCGACGAGGAAAGGGCCGACGATCCCTTCACCGGGATTGACCCCTTTAGCAAAACTAGAAAAGCCTCAAAATCACTCCATTTCAAAAACTTCATTTGATTCTACAACGATATCAAGTTCATTACGCTCATGGTTTTCTGAAAACCTGCGTAGCCCTCCGTCATTTCAGATAAGTACTACTTAGTATTCGTGCTACGGTAGTTTGGCATTCGTCAAGGCGTAGTGTACGGTAGCTAACTAGTATTTATCTGCTTATGCATATGATGCAGATTGGATTAGGGTATTCGTACGGCGTTGTTTGGCATTCGTCAAGGGTCGTGCGGATGGGTTTAATTCAATCAAGAAATGTACGGGTTGAACTTGACTAGTGGACTATGGGTTGTTTGGCATTCGTCAAGGTCATAGAACACTAGGGGCAAAATATTATCGGGAATTTCAAGTGTTGAAATTTGCAATGAGATTGCATACCTTCTATGAGATAGTTGGATCCCGATACCCACTGCGAGTAAGAGTTACTCCTGGGAGAGTTTTACACATTACAATTAGCCGATCAAGTAGGTGTCTAGAAAGGTGTTAACGAGGTTACGCCTCTGGTAAAACGAGGTTTACATTAATTAGGTTCGTGCGAAAGCACGGGGGACCTCCCTCAAAGTACCGACACTGGCCTGGCTGAAAGATTGGCGAACTTGTAGTGTGTAATTAATCCCGGCTAGTCTTTCCTTTTAGGGTTTGAAGGAAGATTTGATAAAAACCATTGGGAGCCATCCTGATTAGATAAGATAATAACCAATCTGATCTTGCACGAGCTTACGCTAAAGTGTTTTCTTCTCTCTCTCTCCAGGTAGCGACCATTTCATGCCCTAATGAAGATAATAATATGGATGTATTGACCGAACCCGCATGTTATACTGTGCAGGGGAACGTTGAACCCGTTCTATCTTATAAGTGTTATAAGAATGAACAGGAAACAGGAGAATATCTGGATTCTCAAGCCGCCCAAAAGAACATGCATGTTGATGCATCTTCTACAGGTGTGTTAGTTATTGAGAACTGTTTCTCAGTTCACCCTACGTCCTGGGTATTAGATACCGGATCAGGATCCCACATATGTAAACAGTTACATGGGCTACGAAAAGGTAGAGAACTGGGAAAAGGTGATCATTCCGTTCAAGTTGGGAATGGGGCAAATGTTGCAGCCAAAGCAGTTGGCGAATATCACCTTGTATTACCAATTGGTGATACACTGATTCTGAATGAGTGCTATTATATACCGAACATGATGTGCAACATTATATCAGTTTCTTTATTGAGTAAAGAAGGATATAATTTTGTAGTACAGGATAATGTTATGAACATATTCCTAGATCAAAAGTTGATTGCATCAGGCTCGTTACATAATGGCATATTCATTCTAAATCAAAATACAGTCCTCAATATACAAAACACAAACAAGAGGAAAAGTTCAGAAATGAACGAATCCTACTTGTGGAATTGTAGACTTAGTCATATCAATGCGACACGACTGGCTAAGTTACATAAGGATGGTTATTTGAATCCGTTCGAATTATCATCTTATGATACTTGCCATTCATGTCTCAAAGGAAAAATGAACAAAGCTCCGTTTAGTGGACATGGAGAAAGAGTTACTGAACTCATAGGACTGGTACATAGTGATGTATGCGGTCCCATGTCTACCCATGCCAGGAACGGTTCTTCCTACTTCATTACATTCACTGACGATCTCTCTAGATACGGGCATGTGTTCCTATTGAAACACAAGTCTGAAGCTTTTAAGAAATTCAGAGAATATAAGCAAGAAGTAGAGAACCAAACGGGCAAAAGTATTAAGATCCTTCGATCTGATCGAGGAGGAGAATACTTGAGCAATGAGTTCCAAGATTATCTAAAAGAGAATGGGATTCTCTCTCAGCTTACTCCACCTTATACACCACAGCACAACGGTGTATCGGAACGAAGGAATCGCACCCTATTGATATGGTGCGTTCAATGATGAGTACAGCTGAGTTACATATTTCCTTCTGGGGGTATGCGCTTGAGACAGCCATACACCTATTGAATATGGTTCCTACCAAATCAGTGCCTACCACTCCATATGAGATATGGAAAGGGAAGAGACCATCTCTAAAGTATGTTAAGATATGGGGTTGTCCAGCCTATGTCAAAAGACAAAATCCGGACAAACTCGAGGCAAGATCAGTCTTATGTAAGTTTGTAGGATATCCCAAAAATTCACAAGGGTATATCTTCTACCACCCCGAGGACCAAAAGGTGTTTGTTTCTCGACATGCCACTTTCTTAGAAAAAGGTTTTCTTATGAAACAGATTAGTGGCATTGAGGTAGAACTGGAAGAGGTTCCAGCAACATAAACTATAACTGAAGATTTAGTAGAACCAGAGGATTCAGTAGTTCCCGACGAACCCCAGCCTCTCCGCCGATCTAGCAGGGTTTCTCGTCCACCTGAGAGATACTACGGTTTTCTCATTGACGGTGGAAGCGAAGATTGCATCATGGAGGATGATGACCCAACTAGCTTCGAGCAGGCCATCACGAGTAGGGACTCAGTGAAATGGCTGGATGCTATGCGGTCCGAGATGGAATTCATGTACACCAACAAAGTATGGACTTTGGAAGTTGCTCCTGAAGGGGTAAAACCCATTGGGAGCAAGTGGATCTTCAAGAAGAAACTTGGAGTAGATGGGAAAGTGGAGACTTTCAAAGCTAGACTTGTTGCAAAAGGTTTTCGTCAAAGACCAGGTGTGGACTATGACGAAACCTTTTCTCCAGTGGCTATGCTTAAATCCATCCGAATCATGCTTGCCATCGCTGCGTATCATGACTACGAAATCTGGCAAATGGATGTTAAGACCGCCTTTCTAAATGGTGATTTAGAAGAGTGCGTGTACATGACTCAGCCAGAGGGCTTCGTAGACAGTGGGAGCAGCGGGAAGGTGTGCAAGCTGCTTAAATCCATTTATGGATTAAAGCAAGCATCGCGGAGTTGGAACATCTGCTTTGACGTCGTTATCAAAGAGTTTGATTTCGTCAAAAACCCAGATGAACCTTGTATTTACAAGAAGGTGGCAGAGAGTAAGGTTGTCTTCCTCGTATTGTACGTGGACGACATACTCTTGATAGGAAATGATATTCCTATGCTGCAATCGGTCAAGCTCTTCTTATCACAAAGATTCTCAATGAAAGATCTTGGTGATGCCTCTTGCATATTGGGAATCAGGATCTATAGAGATAGATCCAAACGGATATTGGGATTATCCCAATCCAGGTACATTGACACCATAATAAAGATGTTTAGTATGGAAGAATCCAAGCGTGGGAACTTGCCCACGATCTCTGGAGTCACTCTCTCCAAAGAGATGTCTCCCAAGACTGATTTGGAGAGAGCTCGCATGCAAGGGATACCCTATGCTTCGGCTGTAGGCTCTATCATGTACGCGATGCTGTGTACCAGACCCGATGTAGCATACTCACTAAGTGTAGTGAGCAGGTATCAAGCTGATCCTGGAGAGAGTCACTGGACAGCTGTGAAGAGCATTCTTCAGTACTTGCGAAGGACTAAAGAGATGCTCTTGGTGTATGGTAACGGAGAACTCCAAGTGGAGTCCTTTACCGATTCGAGCTTCCAAAGTGATAAGGACGACTCTAAGTCGCAGTCGGGTTTTGTCTTTACCCTTTATGGAGGGGCGGTTAGTTGGAAGAGTTCCAAGCAGGAAACCGTGGCAGACTCGACGATGGAGGCTGAATACATCGCTGCCAACGATGCTGCTAAAGAAGCTGTCTGGATCAAGAAGTTCATTACTGAACTTGGAGTGGTTCCATCCATTGAGCATCCAATACCTTTGTATTGCGATAACAATGGAGCGGTGGCTTTGGCCAAAGAACCCAGGTCCCATCAGCGATCCAGGCATATCCTGAGGCGGTATCACCTGATCCGGGAGATAGTTGATCGCCGGGAGATCGAGGTCAGGAGAGTTGACACGAAGAACAACACGGCGGATCCACTCACGAAGGCTATTCCCCAGATACAGTTTGAGAGACTCTTCGGGATGCTCGGTATGCGATACTACAGCAGCTGGCCCTAGTGCAAGTGGGAGATTGTTAGTTGTAAGTATGCCCTAGAGGCCAGTATTGTACAGATGATGTATATTATATTGGATGCTTGGACATATATAGAGATGACTTTCTTGCTCGATATGATAGTATGCTATCTGGTTACTCTTTATTTTAACATGTACACTTGTCTCTTTAAACTGTCTTAAAGTTACATGTTGATAAAGCCCTTAGGATGCGTACTTGACTACCTGGACTATGATGCAGATCATACTAGTGGGGACATGGTAGTCCATAAGTACATCCTTCAAGGTCCTTAGTCGTGGGTGTATCGAGACGGGGCATCGATATACCAGTGTAGACTAGCGTATACGCTTCTCGACCCATGAGATGGGCGATGGATGATCCCATATCCATTGGTGTTTGACATCAGAGATGGTATACGGGTGCTTAGTGGAGACTGGGTACACTGGACGGACTCGCCGAGAACTCTCAGATGGTATTATACCTCACGTCAGATGGCAGTTCTCAGGTGACACTTGTACAGGTTAGTCTGTAGATCCGAGATCGTCATAGAGTCTTGTGTGATTCCCACTGTGCTTTGATCTCCACCTTACCACGTCCATGAGGGCGTGCAAAACGGTGGTCTTTGGGTACAGTCCCGAGTCACATGGAGGCAATGAGCGATAGGAGGGGTTTCGTCTCTCCCGGTATTGGGGGTTGATGTTGCGCTGTGCTCGATTGGCCGTAACAGGGAAGTCCCTTGCCAGGGATGATCAGAGATTTGCTGGTAAGTGTTACAAGTAGTTTCTCGACCCGTTATGGGCCTCACATCAGCACGACTTATCGGTTATTGGGGTCTGACGTTTACCACCCCTAGACTTGATATGCGACATATCAGACGAACAGACCGGACTGTACGGTAAGTGTTATTGGTTGGATTCACAGGAGTGTGAGCGGGCTAGCTCGTCGATCTTCTGATCGCTCAATACCCGGATGGCCGTTACGTTTAGCAGACCGCTTGCGGCTTGTGGGTGCTTGATATAATCATCATCTGCTACCGGCGTATTGACGAGTCTTTAGAGTCCTACACAGAGGTTTCCTGGCTCAAGCGAAACGAAATAGGAGCGCTTATGAGATATGTGCAGGACCGAGAATAATGCGTATATGTGATACCGTATTTCATTCTCGCGATGGATGTATCGATTGGTTATATTCGATATGACCTAGTTATCGAATCATTGATTCGATAAATCGATACATTGGATACTAGTCGGTTATGTGCGACATGACCGGATCATTGAATCAAATGTTGATTTAATGATTTAATGTATAATTATATATTTGATATATTACTTTGCATTAGCTAGTATTGGTTCACTTTAAATGGATTTTCTCACTTGATGTGCAAGAAGTATATGTGATATACTTTTGTGCACATATTTGTATCATGTTTGATGATACTTGATAATTTAGTTAAGTGTATAGAATTAAACCATGGTTAATTTGATAATTAGGGTTTTGCATATTCATTTATTTATTTATTTGTTCATTTATTTATTTGGAAAAGATTTAGATAAGAATGGTGGCTATGTTTTGTTTTTAGTTGAAGCTTCATGAAGCTTTGACTTCTTAACCATTCTTGTCTTCATGCTTAACCCTAACCCATCCAAGTAACCATGGTCTATTCTCTACACTCAATTATGGTTTTCTTATGATAAGTACTGAATTGTTTTTCATTTTAATTCAACACTTATCATATTCTTTCTTCTTCTTCATCTTCTTCTTCAATATAGAAAGCTTGATGCCATCAATGGCAACTTGAGATCTAAAGTGAGAAATCCAATTCTAAAGTGAACCCACCTCCTATTTCTTCACCCTCTACCTCTTGCCAAGTTGTTTTGGGTGTTTTCTTCACAAGTTTCACAAATTTGTGAAGTCGGAGCTTGAACTTGTGATGCCTCGACGTAGATCATCTTCGGCACGAAGCCGACGACCTAGTGCGCCCATTTCTCCGATCAAGCCGACGATCGAGTCCGGGATTCGAGATGGACAGCGAGAGGACACCTACGTGGAGCCAAGGAAGTGGATATCCGGATCTACAAAGGTTGTAGCTTCCTATCTTTAGTTAAGTTGTTAACTAGTTTACTGTTTCGCCTAAATTTCTAGTCGACGATCCGTATTAGGGTTTCTCGGCACCCATAAAATTTGAAATTGGCATGGTTGATGCCTTGTGAGACATCTATAGTGTGCCTAGGAACCCTACAGAAAACGGTGGCTTTTGGGTACAGTCCCGAATCACATGGAGGCAATGAGCGATAGGAGGGGTTTCGTCTCTCCCGGTATTGAGAGTTGATGTTGCGTTATGATCTATTGGCTATAACAGGATGTCCCTGGCCAGGGCTGCTTCAGAGATATACTGGTAAGTGTTATCAGTAGTTTCTCGACCAGTTATGAGGCTCACATCGGCACGACTTGTCGAGTTACTGGGGTCTGATGTTTACCACCCCTAGACGAGATATGCGACATATCAGACGAAGAGACCGGACTGTACGGTTGTATTACTGATTGGATTGGCGGGAGTCTGTATAGGCTTGCTTGTTGATCTTCTGATCGCTCAATACCCGTGTGGCCATTACGTTTAGCAGACCGCTTGCGGCTTGTGGGTGTTTGATATGATCATCACCTACTGCCGGCGAATTGACGAGTCTTTAGAGTCCTTAACAGAGGTTTCCTGGCTCAAGCGAAACGGAGTAGGAGAATATATGTGATATGTGCGGGACCGAGATTAATACGATATGTGATATCGTATTCTATTCTCGCGATTTGTGACATTGGTCGGCTATATGCGATATAGCCGGGTTATCGGATCATGTGTTGATTCGATAAGTTGTTACATATGATATTAATCGGTTATATATGATATAGCCGGATTATTAAATCAAGAGTTGATTTGATAATCTAATGTATAATTATATATTTGATATATTTACATTAAGTAGTATTAGCTCACTTAAGATTTATTTTCTCACTTTTTGTGCACATTGTATATATGTGATATATGCAAGTGTACATTATTTTGTGTCATGCTTGATGATACATGCAAGTTGGGTGTGTGTATGACTTACACCATGCCATGAATAATCGTGGGTTTTTATTTATTTTGGTAAATCAAAATGGTGGCATTTTGTCATGGCAAGAACTTTTGAGAAGCTTGGATTTGTATTGACTAAGTCCACAAGTTTTGTTTTGCCTAAGATATTTTATTAACCCAACCATTAAACCTAGCCATGGTTAACTCTCTACAAAGGTTAACATATGATATTAACTCACCTAAGGTTGCCATCTGGACTTGGTTAATTCCATGAGAGTTTTCTTCTTCTTCTTCCTCTCAAGCTTTCTAGCTTCAATGGAAAATGATGAAAACTTGTGAGAAAATTAAATCTAAAGTGAGCCCACTTCCTACTTCATCATCCTCTACTACTTGCCATTTTGTATAGGGTGTTTGCTTCTCTAATTCCATAATTAGTGAAGAGATAGCTTGGGTTAGTGTCTCCTCGATGTAGATCATCTTCGGCCTTGAACTCTTCTAGCAAGCTTGATCCGTACATCTTGTGGAGCCTTTCTAGAGTCCAGGAGTTCATGATCGCAGTGAAGGGACGACTACATGGAGCTAATAAAGTGAAGGACCGGTCTACAAAGGTTGCATTCCATGTTCACTTTAGTTGCACAGTCGTTTGCATTTCATTCCGTCGGATTTCTAGTTAACGATTCTATGTTAGGGTTAGCTAGAACGGCTAAATTTTATTTTAGCATGTACGATTGTAGGACTCTAAAGACTCGTCAATATGCCGGCAGTAGTTGATGATCATATCAAACACCCATAAGCCGCAAGCGGTCTGCAAAATGTAACGACCACCCGGGTATTGAGCGATCAGAAGATCGACGAGCAAGCCCGCTCACACTCCTGTGAATCCAACCAGTAACACTTACCGTACAGTCCGGTCTGTTCGTCTGATATGTCGCATATCTCGCCTAGGGGTGGTAAACGTCAGACCCCAATAGCTTGATAAGTCATGCCGACGTAAGGTCCATCACATTTGTGAAACTACTGATAACTCTTACCAGTATATCACTGCAACCCTGGCCAGGGATTTCCAATTATGGCCAGTCGAGCATAGCGCAACATCAACCCCCATTACCGGGAGAGACGAATCCCCTCCTATCGCTCATTGCCTCTATGTGAATCGGGACTGTACCCAAAAACCACCCGTTTGCACGACTCAGTAGAGCCGTGGTAGGGTGGAAATCAAAGCACAGTGGGAGGCACACAAGACTCTATGACGATCTTGGGTCAACAGACTAAGTTGTACCAGTGTCACCAGAGAACTGCCATCTGACGTGAGGTATAATACCATCTGGGAGTTCTCGGCGAGTCCGTTCAGTGTACCCAGTCTCCACTGAGCACCCGCATACCATCTCTGATGTCAAACACCAATGGATATGGGATCATCCATCGCCCATCACATGGGTCGAGAAGATATACGCTAGTCTACTCTGGAATATCGATGCTCCGTCTCGATATTTCCACGACTAGGAACATTGAAGGATGTACTCATGGACTACCCAGGCCCCACTAGTATGATCTGCATCATAGTCCTGAAAGTCGAGTACACATCCTAAGGGCTTTATCAACATGTAACATAGAGACAGAAAGTATACATGTTAAGATAAAGTGCAACCAGATAGCGTACTATCATGTCGAGCAAGAAAGTCCTACCTATATATGTTCCAGCATCCACTACAATATACATCCAATGTACAGTAATGGCCTCTAGGGCATACATATAACTAACAATCTCCCACTTGCACTAGGGCCATCTGTAGCAGTGGTTGCAGTATCACATACTCAGCCATCCCTTATAAGTCTCTCTCTGGGAAAAAGCCTTTGTGAGTGGATCCGCCGTGTTGTCCTCTGAGTCTACTCCCCTAACCTCGATCACCCTGGAGATCAACTATCTCCATGTTCAGGTGATGCTGCCACAAAATATGTCTGGGTCACTGATGGGAACAGGGTTCCAGGGCCAAAGCCACACTTCCATTGTCACACATTGGTAGGAACCTAGTTCATCTCATGAACCATTATATACCCAAACTGCCTCTTTGGTAGTATCTTTAATAGCTATGTTGTTAGTTATGTATATGCCCTAGAGGCCATTGTTGTACATATGATGTATATTATAATGGATGCTTGGTTATATATAGAGAAGACTTTCTTGCTCGTCATGATAGTATGCTATTTGGTTTCACTTTATCTTAACATGTTGACTTGTATTGGTTTGCTGTTTTACTCTCACATGTTGATAAAGCCCTTAGGATTTGTACTCGACTATAGGGACTATGATGAGATCATACTAGTGGGGCCGCGGTAGTCGATGAGTACATCCTATAACTGTTCCTAGTCGAGGGTATATCGAGACAGGGCATCGATACACCAGAGTAGACAAGCGTATACGCATCTTGACCCATATGATGGGCTATGGATGATCCATATCCATCGGTGTTAGACATCAGAGATGGTGTACGGGTGCTCAGTGGAGACTGGGTACACTGAACGGACTCGCCGAGAACTCCCAGATGGTGATATACCACACGTCAGATGGCAGTTCTCCGGTGACACTGGTACAGGGTAGTCTGTAGACCCGAGATCGTCATAGAGTCTTGTGTGATTCCCACTGTGCTTTGATTTCCACCTTACCACGTGCAAGAGGGCGTGCAAAACGGTGGCTTTTGGGTACAGTCCCGAATCACATGGAGGCAATGAGCGATAGGAGGGGATTCGTCTCTCTCGGTATAGGGAGTTGATGTTGTGCTGTGTTCGATTGGCTATAACTGGAAGTCCCTGGCCAGGGCTGATATAGAGATTTACTGGTAAGTGTTACTAGTAGTTTCTCGACTCGTTATGAGCCACACATCGACACGACTTATCGGTTACTGGGGTCTGACGTATACCACCCATAGACTTGATATGCGACATATCAGACGAACAGACCGGACTGTACGGGAGTGTTACTGGTTGGATTCATAGGAGAACGCACAGGCTAGCTTGTTGATCTTCTGATCGCTCAATACTTGGGTGGCTGTTACGTTTAGCTGACCGCTTGCAGCTTATGGGTGTTTGATATGATCATCACCTGCTACCGGCGTATTGACGATTCTTTAGAGTCCTACACAGAGGTTTCTTGGCTCAGGCGAAACGGAGTAGTGGCACATATGTGATATGCGCAGGAACGAGAATAATGCGATATGGGTTACCGTATTATATTCTCGCGATATTTAGAAATGAACCGGGACATCGGATCAAGTGTTGATTCGATGAATCGGTACATGATATATTAGTCGGTAATATTCGATATAGCCGGATCGTCGGATCAAGTGTTGATTCGATGATTTAATGTATAATAATATATATGATATATTGTATTACATTATCTAATATTGGCTCGCTTTATTATTTCATTTTCTCAGTGGATGATACATTGATATATATGCGATATATGTTAATTGTATTATTTTCCTTTGTTGCAAATATATAATATATATGTGATATATATTATTGTGACATGATATGATTAATTGTTAAACATGTTTAAGGATGATTAATTGAGGTTAGGGTTTGTTTTGGGTTAGATGTTTCATGCATCTTCTAGAAGTTTTTGCTTTTGTCATTCTTAAGATATTTTGGATGACACATTCTTTAACTCAACCAAACCCTAACTCTAGTTTATTCTCTACTAAATCCTAGCCACTCATCCTTGACCATGGTTAACAAATCAATCATATAGTCTTCTTTCTATTCATCACAAAAGGATTAATATGATTATTGATTTTCCATTATCATCTTCTTCTCTCTTGAAAAGCTTGCTAGAAAATCCTTAAGTGATGAATAAATATGAGAAAATGATATAAAAAGAAAGCAAAATTACAACTCTCTCATCCTCATCTCATCTAGCCCATGGGATTAGTGTGTTCATCTCTTTTGAGTGAGAAAGCTTGAGTCTTTGCAACTTCGAGGTAGATCATCGGAGATTTGGAATACTTCGAGCTAGCATGGATCGTTCGAGTCGTGGAGCCTCTCATGAGTCCGGGAGATCGTGGATCGCGGCAAAGGGACTTCTACTCGGAGCTTGTGAAGTGAAGGAGCGGACTACAAAGGTTGTAATCCCTCACACTTAGATAAAAGTTATCATCTTGCATGTTAAACCCTAATAATCTAGCAAAGATCCCGGCTTTGGGTTGTTCGGCACGTCTAAATTTTTATCCGGGCATGTTTGATGCCTTTTGAACCTTCACAAGAGTGCCTAGGAACCCAACAGTGGTATCAGAGCCTAGCTAGAGCATTAGGCGATGTGTTTACGAAGTTAAAACTCCGATCGAACCCGAAACGACAAAATTGGACCCCTCTTTGGAAATTTTTTAAGTTTTGGGATTTTTCTGAATTAAAAATACCTGAAAAATACAGCAACAAAAGATAAGAATTACTGTGAAATTCGTGCCTCTAATTCGACCACGTGGCCGCGGAACCGCGGCAAAGACCCCCCAATGGCGGCGGTTCCGCGGCAGTATAAGGGAATTAGCCACGGTTTTTTGCACAGTAATTCTTGACTCTGTGTTTACTATTTTATGGGTATTTTTAATCTGTTTCAGGTGTTGAAAATTCTGGGGTTTGTTTTGTAATAGTAGACTCGATCGGAAATTTTAAATTCGTATTTCTTTCCGGATATTTAGAAACTGTTAAACTATTTGAACGGATATCATTAACTTACTGTTTCCCGGTACGGCAAATTTTCAATTGTTGAAATTTTTCCGGTTTTTAAATCTTTCGGACAAATTGTACAAGTTAAGCGGTGGACCCTCTAGAAGACAACAAACCTTAACTCGATTATGTGACCGTCTTGAACTGCCTTTTGAACCTTCGGGTTTGGGGCAGTACGGCGTGCCACATGTGAGGCGTTGGCTTGACCCTTCTACGGCTGGATCACCGGTACTGTGACATATTCTGGGATTATTTGAACTCCGCTCAAGAGTTGAGCACTTTGGGAAATTTTGGGTATTTGATTATCTGTTCGGAAAGTTTAATACTGTCTATTTATCTGGAATGTGATACAATATGTGGAATTCATAGAGTTAGGCATGAAATGCGAAGTATGTGATATTTCGGATTTACGATGTCTAAAGTGATTGTGGATTCCAAATGTTGTAGTTTTACACTTTCTTTTCTGTGACCGTAAGTGTAATATGTGATATCGCCGGTTTCGTTGCTATATGTCAACGACAATTGGGATGCGCATATTTACTTACGTTGATGATATGAGATATTATGTGTTGCTGTGATATGTTATATTGGATCGTCGCGTTCTGAATAGCCGGGGGTTTTATGTGAGATGAGGGTTTTTATTTTCATTCATGTAAAATTCAAATGTAATGTAATATTCTTTTATTTGGGGCACTTCCAGGTTGCGGTTGCTGTCACCAGTGTATATTATTTACTTTTCCGCATTAGGTAGACCCAAGGAGGGGAGCACAAGTAACCGGGTTCTAGGGTCCAGTGGGAGGCCATCTCGAGGAGTCGAGACCGGGTCTTCTAACCTTAGAATTGGCAGTGTTACTTGCCGCTCTCGTAGGGGTCTTGGGATGTGGGTTTGGCTATTCGTCGCGACCGTGGAATCCGTGTTTTATACTGGCTCGTATTGAAAACACGGACGTCCTAGTATATCCAATATTTCATATATGTTCTTCTGCTGCAATGTTCTGTGATGAGATCATATTACTGCCTGAGACGAATGCTTATACTATATATATATGTTGATATATAAATATTACTGCTTTCGTTTCTTCTGTGATGCTTAGGAAGCATAAGCTGATGGGATTTTTATTAATGAGATTAATAAAAGAAAAGAAACCTAAAGATGTTGTAGAATCAAAAAACTTTATAAAAGGGGTAGCTACAGTTTTGTTTTGCACAGCGATATATATAATATATCCTGCATCTTATTCGATGAGGAAAGGACCGAGATCCCGTCACCGGGAGTGACTCCTTTAGCAAAACTGGCAGATGCTACAAAACTCGGTTTTTCTTTTGATTGCTTTTAGTGTTTTGCTTTGCACAGCGGTATATATGATATATCCTGCACCTTATTCGATGAGGAAAGGGCCGACGATCCCTTCACCGGGAGTGACCCCTTTAGCAAAACTAAGAAAAGCCTCAAAAACACTCCTTTTCAAAACTTCACCCGATTCTACGACGATATCAAGTTCATTACGCTCAGGGTTTTCTGAAAAACCTGACGTAGCCCTCCGTTATTTCAGATAAGTCCTATTTAGTATTCGTGCTACGTTTGTTGACCTCCGTCAAGGCGTAGTGTACGGCAGCTGACTAGTTTTTTATCTGCTTATGCATTTGATGCAGATTGGATTAGGGCAGTCGTACGGCCTTGTTGACCTCCGTCAAGGGTTGTGCGGGTGGGTTTAATTCAATCAAGAAATGACAGGTTGAACTTGACTAGTAGCCTATGGTTTGTTGACCTCCGTCAAGGTCATAGGACACTAGGGGCAAAAATATTATCGGGAATTTCAAGTGTTGAAATTTGCAATGAGATTACATACCTCCTATGAGATAGTTGGATCCCGATACCCACTGCGAGTAAGTGTTACTCCTGGGAGAGTTTTACACAGGACAATTAGCCGATCAAGTAGGTGTCTAGAAAAGTGTTAACGAGGTTACGCCTCTGGAAAAAGGAGGTTTACTTTAATTAGGTCCGTGCGGTAGCACGGGGAACCTCCCTCAAAGTACCGATACTGATCTGGCTGAAAGATTGACGAAATTGTAAGGTGTAATTAATCCCGGCTAATCTTACCTTTTTGGGTTTTAAGGTAGATTTGATAAAACCAGTGGGAGACATCCTGATTAGATAAGATAATAACCAATCTAATCTTGCAAGAGCATACGCTAAAGTGTTTTCTTCTCTCTCTCTCCAGGTAGCGACCATGTCATGCCATAATCAAGATAATAATATGGATGTATTGACTGAACCCAATTATTGTACTGAGCTAGGGAATGTTGGACCCGTTCTTTCTTATAAGAGTTATAAGACTGAACAGGAAATAGAAGAATATCTGGATTCTCACGCCGCCCATAAGAACATACATGTTGATGCATCTTCTTCGGGTGTGTTAGTTATTGAGAACTGTTTCTCAGTTCACCCTACGTCCTGGGTATTAGATACCGGATCAGGATCCCACATATGTAAACAGTTACATGGGCTACGTAAAGGTAGAGAACTGGGAAAAGGTGATCATTCCGTTCAAGTAGGGAACGGTGCAAGTATTGTAGCCAAAGCAGTTGGCGAATATCACCTTGTATTACCAAGTCGTAATACACTGATTCTAAATGAGTGCTATTATATACCGAACATGATATGCAACATTATATCAGTCTCCTTATTAATTAAAGGAGGATATAATTTTGTAGTACAGGATAATGTTATGAACATATTCCTAGATCAAAAGTTGATTGCATCAGGCTCGTTACATAATGGCATATTCATTCTAAATCAGAATACAGTCCTGAATATACAAAACACACACAAGAGGAAAAGTTCGGATATGAACGAATCCTACTTGTGGCATTGTAGACTTGGTCATATCAATGCGACACGACTGGCTAAGTTACATAAGGATGGTTATTTGAATCCGTTCGAATTATCATCTTATGATACTTGCCATTCATGTCTCAAAGGAAAAATGACCAAAGCTCCGTTTAGTGGACACGGAGAAAGAGTTACCGAACTATTAGGACTGATACATAATGATATATGCGGTCCCATGTCTACGCATGCCAGGAACGGTTCTTCCTACTTCATTACATTCACTGACGATCTCTCAAGATTCGGATATGTGTTCCTGATGAAACACAAGTCTGAAGCTTTTGAGAAATTCAGAGAATATAAGCACGAAGTAGAGAACCAAACGGGCAAAAGTATTAAGATTCTTCGATCTGATCGAGGAGGTGAATACTTAAGCAGTGAGTTCCTAGTATATCTAAAAGAGAATGGGATTCTCTCTCAGCTTACTCCTCCTTATACACCACAACACAACGGTGTATCGGAACGAAGGAATCGCACCCTATTAGATATGGTGCGCTCTATGATGAGTACAGCTGAGTTACCTATTTCCTTCTGGGGGTATGCACTTGAGACAGCGGCATACATACTGAATAAAGTTCCTACCAAATCAGTGCCTACCACCCCATATGAGATATGGGAAGGGAAGAGACCATATCTTAATTTGGTTAAGATATGGGGTTGCCCGGCTTATGTCAAAAGACGAAACCCGGACAAACTCGAGGCAAGATCTGTTTTATGTAAGTTTATTGGATATCCCAAGCATTCGCGAGGGTATATTTTCTACCACAGTGAGGAACAAAGGGTGTTTGTTGCTCAACACGCCACCTTTTTAGAAAAGGAATTTCTTGCTAAAGAAATTAGTGGCTCTGAGGTAGAACTGGAAGAAGTTCCAGTAGAACAAACTACAACTGATGATTTATTGGAACCAGAAGATTCAGTAGTACCCGACGAACCCCAGCCTCTCCGCCGATCTAGTAGGGTTTCTCGTCCACCTGAGAGATACTACGGTTTTCTCATTGATGGTGGAAGCGAGGATTGCATCATGGATGATGATGACCCCACTAGTTTCGAGCAGGCCATCACGAGTGGTGACTCTGTGAAATGGCTGGATGCAATGCGATCTGAGATGGAATCCATGTATACCAATAAAGTATGGATTTTGGAAAATGCTCCTGAAGGGGTAAAACCCATTGGGAGCAAGTGGATTTTTAAAAAGAAATTTGGTGTAGATGGAAAAGTTGAGACTTTCAAAGCTAGACTTGTAGCAAAGGGTTTTTGTCAACGACCAGGTGTGGACTATGACGAAACCTTTTCTCCAGTGGCTATGCTTAAGTCCATCCGGATCTTACTTGCCATTGCTGCATACCATGACTACGAAATCTGGCAAATGGATGTTAAGACCGCCTTTCTAAACGGTGATTTAGAAGAGTGCGTGTACATGACTCAGCCAGAGGGCTTCGTAGATAGTGGGAGCAGCGGAAAGGTGTGCAAGCTGCTTAAATCCATTTATGGGTTAAAGCAAGCATCGCGGAGTTGGAACATCTGTTTTGATGTTGTAGTCAAAGAGTTTGACTTCATCAAAAATATAGATGAACCTTGTATCTATAAGAAGGTAGCAGAGGGTAAGGTTGTCTTCCTCGTATTGTACGTGGATGACATACTCTTGATAGGAAATGATATTCCTATGCTGCAATCAGTCAAGCTCTTCTTATCACAGAGATTCTCAATGAAAGATCTAGGTGATGCCTCCTGCATATTGGGAATCATGATCTATAGAGATAGATCTAAAAGGATACTGGGATTGTCCCAATCCAGGTACATTGACACCATACTAAAGTGGTTTAGTATGGAAGAATCCAAGCGTGGGAACCAACCCACGATCTCTGGACTCATTCTCTCCAAAGAGATGTCTCCCAAGACTGATTTGGAGAGAGCTCGCATGCAAGGGATACCCTATGCTTCGGCAGTAGGCTCTATCATGTATGCGATGCTATGTACCAGACCCGATGTAGCATGCTCACTAAGTGTAGTGAGTCGGTATCAAGCAGATCCTGGAGAGAGTCACTGGACAGCTGTGAAGAACATTCTCAAGTACTTGCGAAGGACTAAGGAGATGTTCTTGGTGTATGGTAACGGAGAACTCCAGGTGGAGTCCTTTACCGATTCCAGCTTCAAAAGTGATAAGGACGACTCTAAGTCGCATTCGGGTTTTGTCTTTACCCTCAATGGAGGGGCGGTATGTTGGAAGAGTTCCAAATAGGATACCGTTGCAGACTCGACGATGGAGGCTGAATACATCGCTGCCAACGATGCTGCCAAGGAGGCTGTCTGGATAAAGAAGTTCATTAGTGAACTTGGTGTGGTTCCATCCATTGAGCATCCAATACCTCTGTATTGTGATAACAATGGAGCTGTGGCTTTAGCCAAGGAACCCAGATCCCATCAAAAGTCCAGACATATTCTGAGGCGGTATCACCTGATCAGGGAGATAGTTGATCGCCGGGAGATCGAGGTCAGGAGAGTAGATACGAAGGACAACACTGCGGATCCATTCACGAAGGCTATTCCCCAGATACAGTTTGAGAGATTATTCGGGATGCTAGGTATGAGATACTACATCAGCTGGCCTTAGTGCAAGTGGGAGATTGTTAGTTATGTATATGCCCTAGAGGCCATTGTTGTACATATGATGTATATTATAATGGATGCTTGGTTATATATAGAGAAGACTTTCTTGCTCGTCATGATAGTATGCTATTTGGTTTCACTTTATCTTAACATGTTGACTTGTATTGGTTTACTGTTTTACTCTCACATGTTGATAAAGCCCTTAGGATTTGTACTCGACTACTGGGACTATGATGAGATCATACTAGTGGGGCCGCGGTAGTCGATGAGTACATCCTATAACTGTTCCTAGTCGAGGGTATATCGAGACAGGGCATCGATACACCAGAGTAGACTAGCGTATACGCATCTTGACCCTTATGATGGGCGATGGATGATCCATATCCATCGGTGTTAGACATCAAAGATGGTGTACGGGTGCTCAGTGGAGACAGGGTACACTGAACGGACTCGCCGAGAACTCCCAGATGGTGATATACCACACGTCAGATGGCAGTTCTCCGGTGACACTGGTACAAGGTAGTATGTAGACCCGAGATCGTCATAGAGTCTTGTGTGATTCCCACTGTGCTTTGATTTCCACCTTACCACGTCCAAGAGGGCGTGCAAAACGGTGGCTTTTGGGTACAGTCCCGAATCACATGGAGGCAATGAGCGATAGGAGGGGATTCGTCTCTCCCAGTATAGGGAGTTGATGTTGTGCTGTGTTCGATTGGCTATAACTGGAAGTCCCTGGCCAGGGCTGATATAGAGATTTACTGGTAAGTGTTACTAGTAGTTTCTCGACCCGTTATGAGCCACACATCGACACGACTTATCGGTTACTGGGGTCTGACGTATACCACCCCTAGACTTGATATGCGACATATCAGACGAACAGACCGGACTGTACGGGAGTGTTACTGGTTGGATTCACAGGAGAACGCACAGGCTAGCTTGTTGATCTTCTGATCGCTCAATACCTGGGTGGCTGTTACGTTTAGCTGACCGCTTGCAGCTTGTGGGTGTTTGATATGATCATCACCTGCTACCGGCGTATTGACGATTCTTTAGAGTCCTACACAGAGGTTTCTTGGCTCAGGCGAAACGGAGTAGTGGCACATATGTGATATGCGCAGGAACGAGAATAATGTGATATGGGTTACCGTATTATATTCTCACGATATTTAGAAATGAACCGGGACATCGGATTAAGTGTTGATTCGATGAATCGGTACATGATATATTAGTCGGTAATATTCGATATAGCCGGATCGTCGGATCAAGTGTTGATTCGATGATTTAATGTATAATAATATATATGATATATTGTATTACATTATCTAATATTGGCTCGCTTTATTATTTCATTTTCTCAGTGGATGATACATTGATATATATGCGATATATGTTAATTGTATTATTTTCCTTTGTTGCAAATATATAATATATATGTGATATATATTATTGTGACATGATATGATTAATTGTTAAACATGTTTAAGGATGATTAATTGAGGTTAGGGTTTGTTTTGGGTTAGATGTTTCATGCATCTTCTAGAAGTTTTTGCTTTTGTCATTCTTAAGATATTTTGGATGACACATTCTTTAACTCAACCAAACCCTAACTCTAGTTTATTCTCTACTAAATCCTAGCCACTCATCCTTGACCATGGTTAACAAATCAATCATATAGTCTTCTTTCTATACATCACAAAAGGATTAATATGATTATTGATTTTCCATTATCATCTTCTTCTCTCTTGAAAAGCTTGCTAGAAAATCCTTAAGTGATGAATAAATATGAGAAAATGATATAAAAAGAAAGAAAAATTACTACTCTCTCATCCTCATCTCATCTAGCCCATGGGATTAGTGTGTTCATCTCTTTTGAGTGAGAAAGCTTGAGTCTTTGCAACTTCGAGGTAGATCATCGGAGATTTGGAATACTTCGAGCTAGCATGGATCGTTCGAGTCGTGGAGCCTCTCATGAGTCCGGGAGATCGTGGATCGCGGCAAAGGGACTTCTACTCGGAGCTTGTGAAGTGAAGGAGCGGACTACAAAGGTTGTAATCCCTCACACTTAGATAAAAGTTATCATCTTGCATGTTAAACCCTAATAATCTAGCAAAGATCCCGGCTTTGGGTTGTTCGGCACGTCTAAATTTTTATCCGGGCATGTTTGATGCCTTTTGAACCTTCACAAGAGTGCCTAGGAACCCTACAGTGGTATCAGAGCCTAGCTAGAGCATTAGGCGATGTGTTTACGAAGTTAAAACTCCGATCGAACCCGAAACGACAAAATTGGACCCCTCTCTGGAAATTTTTTAAGTTTTGGGATTTTTCTGAATTAAAAATACCTGAAAAATACAGCAACAAAAGATAAGAATTACTGTGAAATTCGTGCCTCTAGTTTGCCACGGTATCTAGCTTGGAACTCCTCCAACATACCGTCCCTCTACTGAGGGCAAAGACAATGCCTGTGACTGACATTCAGTCGTCTTTATCACCTTGGAACTTTTCCAGTGATTCTCCCCAGGATCGATTGATACCATCTCACTAAACCTAGTGAGAAGCCTAACATCCATTTAGATCTATCTCATAGATCCAAAACCCAGGATTTAGGAGGTATCACCTTTATCCTATTGGAGAATCCTTGTGATAAGAGGAGATTGACCGTTCGTAGCATAAGAAACTCTTTTCCTATCAAGAGTATGTTGTCCACGTACAATACGAGGATGACCACCTTACTCTCTACTACCGTTTTGTATATACAGGGTTCATCTACTATTTTGATGAAGTCAAACACTTCGACTGCCACATCAAAACAGACGTTCCAACTCCGCGATGCCTGCTTTTTTCTGTAAAGCAACTTGCACACGTTTCTGCTACTCCTACTGTTTACGAAGCCTTCTGGCTGTGTTCTTATAGACGTTCTCTTCTAAATCATTTTAGAAAAGCAGTCATGGCACCCAACCACCAGATATCGTAGTCATGGTATGTAGCAGTGGCAAGTAGGATCTGGATGGACTTAAGCATAGTCCCTGGAAAAGGTTTCATCATTATCTATGCCTGGTCGATGACGAAAACCTTTAACAAGTCTAGCTTTGAAAGTCTCAACCTTTCCATCTACACCAAGTAATCTTCTCAAGATATACTTGCTCCTGATGGGGATTTAACCTTTGAGATATAGCAACCAAAGTCCATACTTTGTTGGTGTACATGGATTCCATCTCTGATCGCTAAGCATCCAGCCATTCCTACAGAGTCCCTACTGTCGATGGCCTGCTCGAAACTAGTTAGGTCATCATCTCATGATGTAATCCTCGCTCCTACTGTCATCGAGAAACCGAAGTATCTCTCAGGCGGATGAGGAACCCTACCAGATCGGCGGAGAGGCTGAGGTTCGTCGGGGACTATTGAATCCTTTGGTTCTGACAAATCATCAGCTGCAGTTCCGTATAGCTGGAACCTTTCCAGTTCTACAGAACTGACCTTGCCTCGATCTTTTCGGATTTTTCTTTTGACATAGGCCGGACAACCCCAAATCTTAACTTACTTAAGAGATAGGCTCTTCCCATACCATATCTTATATGGAGTGGTAGTCAATGATCTGATTCGAACCTAATTCAATAGGTATGCAGCTTCTCAAGTGAACAACCCCAAAAGGAAATATGTAACTCAGTAATACTTATCATAGAGCACACCATATCGAATATTGTGCGATTGCTCCGCCCCGATACACCGTTGTGCTGTGGTGCATTCAGAGGAGTAACACCGAGAGAGAATCTCATTTTCTTTTAGAATAGTCCAAGAATTCCATGCACAAGTATTCTCCTCCCTGATCTTATCATAGGACATAATACTTATACCCGGTTTTGGTTCTCTATTTCTAACTTATATTCTGTGAATATCTCAAAAGCTTTGGACCTATGTTTCAACAGGAACATATGGCTGAATCTTGAGAGACTATCATAGAATGTAATGAAATACAAAGAACCGGTCTTGGCATATGTAGACAGGAGACCTTACATACATCATCATGTATCAGTCCCAAGAGTTTACTAACTCTTTCTCTGTTTCCAATAGACAGAGCTATGGTCATTTAATCTGACAGGCAAGTTTCATAAGATATAAATTCAAACTGATTTAAATATGCATCTAAAATGTAACTTAAGCTAGTCGGGTCACATTGATATGACCTAGTCTACAATGTCTCAAGAAGAATTTGTTCATTTCTGAACTCTTCCTCTTGTGTGTGTTTCATATATTAGGAACTGTAGTTTGATTTAGAACGTCAATGCTTTTAGATAACGTGCCTGAACCGATCAATTTTTGATATAGGAAATGTTCAAAACATTATCCAACAGTACAAAATTTTATCATTTCTTTACTTCTAAAGAGACTGATATGATTTTGTAATCAGGTTCGGTATCTAATAGCATTTGTTCAGAATCAATGTATTGGTAATACAGGGTGACAGTGACTAACAGACTTGGCTGCAACACTTGACCCGTTTTCTGTCTCATGAAACTTATCACCCGTTCTCAGTTCTCTGCCTTTCTATAGCCCTATGTAACAGAGTATCAGATACCCAGGACGCAGAGGACACTGAGAAATAGTTCTTTATAATGAACACACCCGAAGGAGATGCATCATATGCGCTTTCTTCGTTTGGGCGGCATAGGAATTCTGGTATTCCCCTATTTCTTGCTCTGCCTTATAACAATTATAAGTTGGAGCGGGACCAACGTTCCCCAGCTCAGTATAACAAGCGGGTTCGGTCAATAATCCGTATTATTATCTTGATTAAGGCGTGATATGGTCGCTACCTGGAGAGAGAGAGAAGAAAACACTCAGCGTGCGCTCTTGCAAGATCAGATTGGTTATTTATTTTATCTAATCAGGACGGCTCCCACTGTTTTTATTAAATCTTTCTTTAAACCTTAAAAGGAAAGACTAGCCGGGATTAATTACACTCTACAAGTTCGCTAATCTTTCAGCCAGGCCAGTGTCGGTACTTTGAGGGAGGTTCCCCGTGCTTTCGCACGGACCTAATTACAATAAACCTCGTTTTCCCAGAGGCGTAACCCCGTTGACACCATTCTAGACACCTACTTGATCGGCTAATTGTAAAGTGCAAAACTCTCCCAGGAGTAACAATTACTCCTAGTGGGTATCGGGATCCAACTATCATATAAAAGGTATGCAATCTCATTGCAAATTTCAACACTTGAAACTCCTGATAAAGGTTTTTACCCCTAACACTTATGACCTTAACTATGGTCAACAAATCATAAGCACTAGTCAAGTTCTACCCGTCATTTCGTGATTAATTAGACCCACCCACATGACCCTTAACTAAGGTCAACAAAGTCACGCGACTGTCCTAATTAATCGCATCATATGCGGTGTAGGAAGACATCACTTAGCTACCGTACACTGTACCTTGACTATGGTCAACAAACACAGCACGAATACTAAGTACTCTACTTCCTAAAATGACGGAGGGTTGTGAATGTTTTTTATGAAAACCTTTAACGCTTTGAACTTGATCACGTTGCGGAATCAAATGGTTTTTAAATGGAATGTTTTTTGAAGCTTTTCTAGTTTTGCTAAAGGGGTCACTCCCGGTGAAGGGATCTTCGGCCCTTTCCTCGTCGAATGAGGTGCGGGATATATCATATATATCACTGTGCAAAGCAGAAACTATAGAAGCAATCAAAAGACAAACCGAGTGTGCAGCATCTGCCAGTTATTGCTAAAGGAGTCACTCCCGGTGAAGGGATCTCGGTCCTTTCCTCATCGAATAAGGTGCAGGATGTTCTTCAAGGAACACTGCGATGCAAAGCAAGAACTGTAGCTACCTGTTTTTATTTTGAAATTCGATTCCACAACATCAATTAGGTTTACTTTCTTTCATTAATCTCATTAATGAATATCCCATCATTTAATTCTACCAAAACATCACAGATAATTATAACGTACACTTATGCCATCCTCATTCGCCTCGATGTCCCGTCTGCACCGTTAGGTTAGGTAACTAACGCCAGAGCGAGGCAGGGCTAGCGCGGGTGTAAAACATAAGCAACGTCTATATAAACATATCAGACGAACAAACCGGACTGTACGGTAAGTGTTACTGGCTCGATTCACAGGAGTGTGAGCGGGCTTGCTCGTCGATCTTCTGATCGCTCAATACCCGGGTGGCCGTTACGTTTAGCAGACCGCTTGCGGCTTGTGGGTGTTTGATATGATCATCACCTGCTGCCGGCGTATTGACGAGTCTTTAGAGTCATACACAGAGGTTTCCTGGCTCAAACGAAACGAAATAGGAGCGCGTATGAGATATGTGCGGGACCGAGAATAATAACAGTATGTGATACTGTATTCTATTCTCGCGATATGTATCATGGGACGGTTATATATGATATAGCCGGGTTACCGAATCAAATGTTGATTCGATACATTGATACACATGATATTAGTCGGTTGTATGCAGTATGACCGGATCATTAAATCAAGTGTTGATTTAATGATTTAATGTATAATTATATATTTGATATATTACTTTGCATTAACTAGTATTGGTTCACTCAAGATTGATTTTCTCACTTGAAATGCACAAGTTGTATATGTGATATATTTTTGTGCACTTGTTTGTATCATGTTTGATGATACATGCAAACTTGGGTTTGTGTTTCCTTTAAACCATGTTTAAGTGAATGGTTAGGGTTTTATTATCTTCTATTGATTATTTATTTTATTTATTTATTCTTTATAGCAAGAAAAGAAATGGTTGCTTCTTTCGGATTTACTTTGAAGCTTCATGAAGTTTTGAAAAGTTCAACCATTTTTGTTTCTTTTGCTTAACCTAACAATTCACCTAACCCTAGTTTATTCTCTACACTTAACCATGGTTGCATTATGATAACCAACACTTGTTTTTCTATTATTGATAATTCTTTTTCATTCTTCTTCTTCATCTTGTTCATGAAGAGAGAAAGAAAAACCTTTGCTTGAAATTTCTAAGTGATGATTCCAAGTCCAAAGTGAACCCACTTCTTATTTCTTCATCCTTTACCACTTGCCATGTAGTATAGGGTGTTTTCTTCACAAGTTTCATGACTTGGTGAAGTTGGAGCTTGATCTTGAGTTGCCTCGACGTAGATCATCTTCGGCATCGAAGTCGACGACCTAGCCCGATCTTTTCTCCGATGAAACCACCACGAGAGTCTAGTATTCCGATGGTTGCAGCGGAGGGGCGTCATCACGGAGCCAAGGAAGTGGAGGACCGGATCTACAAAGGTTGTAGTCACTTTCCTTTTAGTTAAAGTTGTTAACTTGCATTGTTTCGCCTATACCTCTAGTTACGATCTTGCTTAGGGTTACTTGGCACATAGAAATTTTTTGAATTGGCCATGTTTGATCTGTTGTAGAACCTCATGGGTGTGCCTAGGAACCCTACAACGATGCCTTCCGAAACTTTGCTGCCATGCTAGGCAATCGTTCAGTGGTATCAGAGACATGCTAGAAATTTAGACGGATTTTGTAAAGATTGCGAAACCGAAATACTCCGAAACTTAAAACGCGAAAATGTAGTTTCTGTCGAATTTAAAATGCTGTCAAAATTTTTTTTAAACATGTGCAGAGTGTTATATGGGAAATATCATGAACACAGTGGAAATTTCAGGGGGTTTGCTCGGATTTTGGCCGAGATCAATGGTGTTGTGGCCGGCCCAATAGTGTTGGGTTTTCCTGAAATTTTCACTGTGTTCCAGTGACTGGGTTTTGGTGTTTCAGGTGTTGTTTGTTTTTTCTAATTTTGCATGTAATGTAATCTTACACTATAAGCAATTCGGAGTGTTTCGTATTCGTAGTTTTAACATTGTTTCGGGTTATTCACAAATTGTTTAGGCGAAGTTTAAAAGTTCGATTGAACGTCAAAAACCCATTTTTCCAAGTTTAACGTATTCGGAAAAACATGCAAGTAATTCTATGAACCCTCAAGAAGAATGAAACCCTAACTCGACTTTTTGGATCGCGGACCCACGGTCATACCCTAGGGTTTGCCGCAGTTCCGTGGCGACATGAGTGAGGCTTGGGTCTGCCCTTTTACGGCTGGTGCATAGGTACAGTGGCATGTTCTGGGTATTATTAAAACTGTGCTTAAGTGTTGAGCTCTCGGGAAATTATGGGACTTTGATGAATCGATCGAAAAGTTTAACGTCGTCCGGATATTATGTGATGGGATAAAATATTTGGAATCCACAAATGTAGTTATGAGATAACTAATTTGAATTTTATAAATCTAGTAGTTTAGTCTCATATGATCGGTTCCTACGGAATTTTAATGTGATCAAAAGTCCGTCGCAATCACGTAGCGTACGCGGATACTCGCCGGGTAACCTTATTAGATAGTCACGCCCCATAGCTCCGACCAAGTGACTGTAGGAGAACCCCGTCACCAAAAGCATCCGTTTGGGTGCTCGCGACCGCGGTATTCCGCCTTAGTGCACTTCATCGACGGGATCGGGGGGTGCGGTCGCCTACTAAAGTTTCCGACGAGCATTCGACCAGGATGTCGGGAATCTTGTTGAATTGCCCGACTTGATATTGAAAAGTGTTTTCGAGATCAAGACTAAAATGCGGGGTTTATAATTGTTAGGCATGCGATGTCTATGGAATTCATTTGGTTAGGCATGAAATCCAAAGTATGTGATACATTGGGTTTATGATGTCTAAGGTCGTTGCGGATTCCAATTGTTATAGTTTTTCACTTTCTTTTCTGCGACCATAAGTGTAATATGTGGTGTATTGTAGATTTCGTTGCTATATGTCAACAATAATTGGGATACGCATATTTACTTACGTTGATGAAATGTGATATTATGTGTTGTTGTGATATGTTATATTGTATCGTCGTGATTGAATAGCGGGGGGTTTTATGTGAGATGAGAGTTTTTCATTTTCATTCATGTAAAATTCATTGTATGTAATATTCTTTTATTGGGTACTTCCGGGTTGAGGATGATGTCACCATTGTATATTATTTACTTTTCCGCATTAGGATAGACCCAAGGCGGGGAGCACAAGTAACAGGGTTTTAGGGTCCAGTGGGAGACCATCTCGAGGAGTCGAGACCGGGTCTCCTAACTCTAGAATTGGTAGGGTTGCTTGCCGCTCTCGTAGGGGTCTAGGGATGTGGGTTTGGCTATTCATCACGACCGTGGAATCCGTGTTTTATACAGGCTGAATTTAAAACACGGAAATCTTAGTATATCCAATATTTCATATGTTATCATCTGCTGCTCTGTGATGTGATCACTGTGATATGTTCAGACGAATGCCTATATTATATATATGAGATATAATTAATATTGCTGCTTTCGTTTCATATATGATGCTTGGGAAGCATAATAAATGGGACTTCAATATTGGGATTAATGAAATAAAAGAAACCTAAAGATGTTGTAGAAACTTGTCTCGAAAACTGGTATCTCTACTTCTTGCTTTGAATAGAGGTATTCCTTGTAGAATATCCAGCACTTTATTCGATAAGGAAAGAGCCGAGATCCCTTCACCGGGAGTGACCTCTTTAGCGAAACTAGCAGATGCTACAAACCCGATTTGTCTTTTAATTGCTTTTATAGTTTTTTCTTTGCATAGTGGTATTCCTTGTAGAATATCCATCACCTTATTCGATAAGGAAAGAGCCGAGATCCCTTCACCGGGAGTGACCTCTTTAGCAAAACTAGTAAAAACCTAAAAAACACTTCTTTTAAAATTCACTCAATTCTACAACGATATCAAGTTCATTACGCTCATGGTTTTCTTAAAAACCTGCATAGCCCTCCGTCATTTCAGATAAGTACTACTTAGTATTCGTGCTGCGTGTTCATATCATAATATTGCAATTTATATTCCCCAATTCTTATTCGTTTTATAATTAAACAGGTGCTTTTGACGCATGTCTGCTGCATGTTACAGGATACAGGTTCTTGGAGAAAATACAGTGAAAAAGACAAAAAACGATACAAAAGAGTGACTTTTGACCAACAAGTAGAAGGGTCCTAGTCAAGCCTAGATGAAGAACAGTGTAAGGTCCAAAATGTCAAGGCAAACGGTTAAAAGATCGCTACAAGTTTTCACTGAAAGATCTGGAGAAGAATAAGAAGCCAAACAGAGAAAAGAATTATGGAAATAAAAAGCCCAAAGTATAAAGAACAAGCCCAGGAAGTTTGGTGAGATGATCTCACTAAAGGGCCGCGGAACCGCGGCCCAAGCCCACTAATGCCGCGGTTCCGCGGCCATTTAAAGCCCGTGTCGGTGTATTTTTTTGGTGTCGGTGCGTCGGTGCGGGGGTTTGGATTTTTCGTGGGCAAATCTGTAATTGCACATGTGCGAATCCCGTAACCCTAAATTCTCCTGTTTACTTATAAAGTGTAATCGAAAATTGTAAAACCCTATGCCTCTTTTCATTTCACAAAATTCAGATCTGTTCTGTATTATTTCTTGGAGGGAGCCATCAATAAAAATTAGTAAGTTAATTTTAATTCCTTGTTTTAATTCTCTTTTAATTAGAAGGTCTTTTAATCCCCTAATGAGCGAGTAATCTCCTCGCTTGTTAGGGTTAGCCTTAGGGAAAGGTTTGAGAGATGAGATCTCTCACCCCTTTCATGCCCCTTCATAACTAAGAATTAGAACTCCATGCATGCACGCACAACCTCTCCCTACGGCATCTTATCGCTCGAGGTAATGGTGACACCGTAGTATAAAGGACCGGTTGCGCGTGTTTTCCATGGAGGTTAGGGTAATTATCGATAAAGGAAGACAAGAATCTAGAGGAAGAAATATCTTCCTAAAAGATTCTTATCCACTTTATTGATAATTACTATAACATCTAATAGATCTAAAATAAGGCATTGAAAGCGGTGAGGAAACCTTTAATCTCCCAACTTCCCCTATGCCTAACCCTAGCAAGACTTTAATTTAGATTAATTTAGTTTATTGATAGATCTAGGTTTTATATTTAATAAATCAATCCAAAAAACATTTGGAATCAACTCGTAAAAACACATTAAGAAAATTACACATCTTTGTGGATCGACCCGTATTCACAGGCTAGCTGCAAAGCGACGCCGTTTCTGATTACGGTTAACAAGTATTTTTGGACTAATCAAATGGCGCCGTTGCCGGGGTTGGCGTAAAATTTCTTTTGTGTAATTTCGGGTTGATATAAATCTTAAAAATCATAAAAATCTGACAATAGAAAAAAAAACATTTTATCAATTTTTATCTGTTTGAAGGGTTTTTTCATTTGAATCTTGCAGGAACAGCGAAGACTCTCGGATCTGAAATTTTACAGAGGTCAAATCGGAAAAGTGAACATCAGAACAGAGGAGGAGTGGTACAAGGGTGCAGCACAAATTTTTTCAGAGCCTGATCCATCCATAAGACCGCGATTCCACCGCAAATCTGGTCCCCATACCGCGGTTCCGCGCTCTGACTGCGACGTCAGCGCACCAAATATTCTGGTCTGTTTTCTCCCTCTCTCCTCTGCAACCTACAATATATCTTTTGTGAAAATTTTCTGCAGGAATTCTTTGCGCTAAAAATCTTCTCTCCCCTTCTAAATAACAGATTTTCTGCAAGTTTCTTTGCGCCGCGCTAAAAAAATTTGATTGCAAGTGAATTTATTGTTTTGCATAATTTAATCAGATTTTAAGGGGCTAATTGACCAAACTCAGATTGGGTGGGGATTTCATCACCCTTCCCAGGACCCCAGAAAACACTTAATGCATTTGCATTGACCACAATTAATTAAAAAAATACTAGACTCAGCCCTAAGGACTTCGAGCTCAATTGGAAAAGGACTAGTATAGGCATCGGCCGTTTATCCTAACCTGACCTTGCGGTGTCTAGGCAAGTGTGTCTAGGCTAGTGGTTATTAATTAGGCCCACTGTTGTGGTTCCTTCCCACTTACCTGGCACTTACCTGGCCGCAAGTGTCGGTGAAAAGGCGGTTTGAGGTCCTATTTCTAGCCCTAGTTAGGAGCTGTCTAGCAGACCTAGGTGACCCTAGATCTAGGCCTGATTGTGCATGTGTGGTTGATACATTTGTGTCATAAGTCTCTTTTCAAAAACCTCTTTGCAAAACTCTTACATAAAAAAAAGAAAAATCTTTTCAAAACTTGCAACTTGTCGCTAAAGGAAACTTGCACCTCACTTCCACCATTTCTTCTCATTGACGTTTTCTTACCTCCACATTCTGTCTTTTATTTTTTCTGACTACACTACCGCTTTTAGTGTATGTCACTTTGGACTAGGGATACTAACGCCCGATTAGTCCGTGTTTCGTTGGTACTGACCGACAAACCTTTCGACACCGAAGTCGAAATTCCCTCCATTTCCTTACCTCCACCTTCAAATTTTTCTTTCGAAGGTATGTCGGGATTCAACCCCAACGATACCTTACCGACGGGAATGATTCCACCTCCGTTAGGTGCGAATAACCCGAATCTTCCTCCTGTTGTAGCGCCCCAACGAATCGCTCTCCAGGATCTCTTTTACCCCGTCCGCACTTCTTTACCTACCTGTCTTTCACCCCCACCGGTAAATGGGGACAATTTTGAAATAAAACCACAGTTCATCAATATGCTGCCAAAATTTCATGGTTTGGAATCTGAAGATGCATATATCTTTATCAATAAATTCCAAAACGTTTGCGCCATGATGAAAACTACACAATTATGTGATGACGCTATAAGGCTAAGGGTCATTCCTTTCACCTTATGTGACTTAGCCGAGACGTGGCTATACAGCACCGCATCACATTCCATTAGAAATTGGGACGGGTTTATGAAAGCTTTTCTGAAAAAGTTCTATCCTCATCACAAAACTGCTAGAATCCGTAACGAGATTATACAATTTTCACAGCTTCCTTCCGAACCGTTTTGGAAGTGCTTCGAGAGATTTAAAGTCCTACTTGTTCAATGCCCTCATCATGGGATCGAAAGTTGGCAACTTTGCTAAACATTATACGAGGGATTGAACTCGGCAACGAAGCAGTTGCTAGAAACCATATGTCAAGGTCATTTTCTCTCCAAGTCTAGCGACGAAGCGTGGCAGTTTCTTGAGGATCTTAGTGAGCAAACAATTCAGTGGGAGAGTACCAAGACCACATCATCTTCTTCTATTGGTCAATCTAGGACAGGCATACATCAAGTAGATATGTCGATTGCTATGAAGGCCGAGATTGCCGCACTTATGAAAAAGCTAGAAGCCATTGAGACCAAAATCTCATCGCCTTCTCCTACCCCTGTTATGCCTCCAAGAACTGTTTGTGCTTGTTGTGCGGATCCATCACATCTAACCGAAGAGTGTCCTTATAATGCATCTACTCAAGGACAGGATCATGTCAATGCTGCATTTCAGCAACGACAAAGAAACGATCCGTACTCTTCGACATACAATCCGGGGTGGAGGAGTCACCCAAATTTCGCTTGGAACCAAAATCAACAATTCCAAGGAAATAACAATTTTCAAAGACCTCCTCCTCCACAACAATAACAAGCACCTTCACAAACTCAAAACCAACAACCTTTCCAACAACAACCTTATACAAATCAAACGAACAATTTGGTTCAACCAAATGATGATAAGGTTATCTTGCTAGAAAAAAGTCTAGATGCATTTCTCAAGCAATCTACAGAATCCGCAGCAAGATTTGAAAATTATGTTCAGTCTTTGATGCATAACAATGCTTCACACGATCAATGTATCAAATCTATTGAGGCAAAAATTGCACAATTAACTGCTGCGTTGAGCGAGAGAGAAAAGGGAAAGCTTCCATCTCAACCATTGCCAAATCCTGGTCACACAGAAAATGCATATCACAATCACAATGTAAATGCGGTGACCACGTTGAGATCCGGAAGAGTGTTGCAGAATAATGTGGGTACTAGTGATGACATCCCCGCCGGTGGTTGTTCTTCTTCTTCTTCTTCTTCTCCATCGTCATCTTCTCCTTCTTCTCCTCCTTCTTTTTCACCCTCATCTCCTCCGCTAGAGCCTATTCTCCATTCTTCAAAAGGCTCTTCTTCTTCTAATCCGAACGGACCCACACTGGGATCCGTTCCTACTCCACATTCTACTCCACAGACATTTGACTCAACAAATTTTCAAAATGCTCCATTTCCAAACAGGTTGAGTCCCAATAAACCAACTGCACAAGTGGAGAAGATTGTGGAGTTATTTAAGCAGGTTAGCCTAAATATACCTCTCTTGGATGCAATCCAACAAGTCCCTTCATACGCGAAAATCTTAAAGGGCTTATGCACCTCGAAGAGAAAGTCATCTCAAGTACCCAAGAAAGTGCTAGTGGCTAGTGCAGTGAGCAATGCTATTAACCACCCTCAAACCTTACCACAAAAATGAAAGAACCCCGACTGTCCTACGATTTCATTCACAATTGGGGATAAGAAAATTAATCGAGCACTTTTAGATCTTGGGTCTAGTGTTAACCTGCTTCCCTACTCCGTATACGAACAATTAGGGGTTGGAGAGTTGAAACCCACTCGTTGTACTCTCCAAATGGCTGATCGATCAATCACCCATCCAAGGGGTGAGCTAGAGGATGTGTTGATCAAAGTTGGGGAGTTCATATTCCCCGTTGATTTTATTGTTATGGATACACAACCTGTTGCTAACCCACGGAACCAAATTCCGGTGATCCTTGGTTGACCATTTTTGGCCACTTCCAATGCTGTAATAAACTGTCGCAATAGCTCCATGACTCTATCCTTTGAGAAGATGTCTAGTGAGTTCAATATTTATAAGATGGGAAGTCTGCCGCCCGTGCCTAAAACTAGTACACGAGAAGTTTGCTCCGTTCACGAAATCACGCAGGAGGACTGCGAGCTTGAAAGATTCTTGTTTGATGAAAACAGTTTTGACGCCACTAGTGCGTCCCTCCTTGAGCCTACCACCGTTGACACAACCGATATGGATTATGAATGTTTCACTTTTTCGGATGATGACGACTCACAGCCCGAATATGAGTCTTTTGAATTTGTGGATGAGTTAGTTGAACCATCCGAATCGGTTGTTTGCAGTGATTTCGATCCCGTGTTGGAGTCCTTTGAGTTCGAGGTAGATTCCGCAATGATTCTTTCGCCTCCGAAACTCGAACTCATGTCCTTACCGCCTCACCTTAAATATGCTTACATAGGTGAGAATGAGACTTTTCCCATTATGATATCAGCCTCTCTAGCCTTCGAGCAAGAGATAGCTATTTTAAAAG
Organism: Agapanthus africanus; assembly: GCA_030015575.1. Taxonomy (NCBI): domain Eukaryota; kingdom Viridiplantae; phylum Streptophyta; class Magnoliopsida; order Asparagales; family Amaryllidaceae; genus Agapanthus; species Agapanthus africanus. The sequence continues at coordinate 455,288,045 of CM057345.1, read as the reverse complement.
TCTTACAAGATAGGCAGCAAGTTTTCGGTTGGACTATGGCGGACATCGAGGAGATCAGTTCCATTATAATTGAATATCATATGCAATTGATGGATGATGCCAAGTCAATAGAGGACCCACAGAAACATTTTGGGGGTATTGTGGTGAGTCAACCTCCTCCTTTAGAAGTTGAACCACCCCAATTTCTTTTAATAAGCTACGAGAATGCCAGCATTCCACTGATTGCTGATTATTCGCATTCTCGTTTTGATTCATCACCACCTCCTGTCTATTCTCTTCCATACCTTCCATACCACCACTTCTATCTTCCCCAATTCTTTATGGATCGCTACGACTTATTCTTCCACCAACTGATACTCTTTACTGATAAATTTTTCAACTGGTTGGTGTTAACGTTTGGTCTATGCATGGTTTGGCAGTAATGTCTAACATAGTTTAAATGAAGTTTGGGGGAGGGCCTTTCTGTATATATTTTTGTTTTTTTTAACAATAAAAAAAATTATAAATAAATAAACAGGAAAGTGCCGGTATTTTGATCCTCTTGGTTTAGTATGACAGTGAGGACACTGTCAAGTTCAAGTTTGGGGGTATACTCGGTACGTCTTCTTCCTTCGCATTCATTTGTACATATTTTTACATTTGCATATTTATTTGAAAACCCATAAAAATTTGAAAATTTTCAAAAATTATAAAAATATTATATTCAATTTTGGCTATATTTGATTGGAGTTTGACAGATAGGTTAACTGGGTAGGAACAACTAGATATTAGACTTAGTAAATTAAAAACCTTAAAAATAACCTTCCTTAAAATTTAACGGTAGAAAGTATATGCGTTGTAGTTTATTTAGAAATAGGCAAATTTTGGGTTCACTTCTTCGGCTAAGTCAAAATGAGGGAAGAGTATTGATGTTCTTATTAGAGTATAAGTTTGAAAAATAGTTCCTAGCTTAAGTCTAGATTCTGAAAATGTATACCCCACAATTTGCACACTCACGCACCTTGAAACTTGGAATAGTAGAAGAGACCTTGAAATGCTCTTGTCTAAAGTCCTTAGTACAATGAAAAAAAAATATATATATATATAAATGTAAATGTGAATAAAGAATAAAAAAAATAGACACTGGTTTTTGTGATTACTTAAGGCTGCAAAAATAAAAAAAATATTTAGCGAGGGTGCTTTATCACCTAGTGCCTTAGACCAACTGGTTTAGGAGTCACTGCTAAAGCCTTGGGTGTTGCAAAACTAGGAAGTACGCTTTAAAGTGCCAACGCATCTTGTAATCGGTTGTTGGTACCTCAAGAAGTATTAACGGTCGCATGAAGGATGTGTAAGCAAATTTCATTTAAAAAATTCACTAATTAATAAGTGCTTTGGACAATGGACGAGAGTACGATTGCTTGATTTGAATTTCCAAGTGTAGGGGTGATCTATACACACACGTGGGGATATGTGATTAGAGTTTAGATAAGAGAAAGGAATGAAAGATAGAACTTGTATCTTTAATAGAGTTGATAGAAATTCCTAAGTGAAGATGAAACCCTAGAAGGAAGACTTAAGAGATGCCGAAAGCTAAGTAGGTCTACATAACATATAATCTTAAGGTAAATAATGAGGAAGCATGAAGAATGTGGGTGGATAATTTGTGAGTCAAAAGATAATAGAATTCCTTGTTAGAAAACCTAATTGGAGAACAAAAGTAAATGGGCCGAGTTGTTAGGATTTTGTGGGTGTAATCCGCTGAAAACCCTCAGGAGACAACACTCCTCCTACTAGGGACACCTAGAGGTTTAACTGCTTGTTGCACGTGTTCAGTGCAATCGCATTTCCCTGCGAAAGTGTGGTTAGGATTTTAGTGAATAAAATAATAAGTTTGCTCGAGGACGAGCAAAAGATAAGTTTGGGGATATTTGTTCATATCATAATATTGCAATTTACATTCGTTTTATAATTAAACAGGTGCTTTTGACGCATGCCTGCTGCATGTTACAGGATCCAGGTTCTTGGAGCAAATACAGTGAAAAAAACAAAAAACGATACAAAAGAGTGACTTTTGACCAACAAGTAGAAGGGTCCTAGTCAAGCCTAGATGAAGAACAGTGCAAGGTCCAAAATGTCAAGGCAAACGGTTAAAAGATCGCTACAAGTTTTCACTGAAAGATCTGGAGAAGAATAAGAAGCCAAACAGAGAAAAGAATTATGGAAATAAAAAGCCCAAAGTATAAAGAACCAGCACAGGAAGTTTGGTGAGATGATCTCACCAAAGGGCCGCGGAACCGCGGCCCAAGCCCACTAATGCCGCGGTTCAGCGGCCATTTAAAGCCCGTGTCGGTGTATTTTTTTGGTGTCGGTGCGTCGGTGCGGGGGTTTGGTTTTTTCATAGGCAAATCTGTAATTGCACATGTGCGAATCCCGTAACCCTAAATTCTCCTGTTTACTTATAAAGTGTAATCGAAAATTGTAAAACCCTATGCCTCTTTTCATTTCACAAAATTCAGATCCGTATAGTATTATTGCTTGGATGGAGCCATCAATAAAAATTAGTAAGTTAATTTTAATTCCTTGTTTTAATTCTCTTTTAATTAGAATGTCTTTTAATCCCCTGATGAGCGAGTAATCTCCTCGCTTGTTAGGGTTAGCCTTAGGGAAAGGTTTGAGAGATGAGATCTCTCACCCCTTTCATGCCCCTTCACAACTAAGAATTAGAACTCCATGCATGCACGCACAACCGCTCCCTACGGCACCTTATCCCTCGAGGTAATGGTGACACCGTAGTATAAAGGACCGGTTGCGCGTGTTTTCTATGGAGGTTAGGGTAATTATCGATAAAGGAAGGATAAGAATCTAGAGAAAGAAACATCTTCCCAAAAGATTCTAATCCACTTTATTGATAATTACTATAACATCTAATAGATCTAAAATAAGGCATTGAAAGCAGTGGGGAAACCTTTAATCTCCCAACTTCCCCTAAGCCTAACCCTAGCAAGACTTTAATTTTGATTAATTTAGTTTATTGATAGATCTAGGTTTTAGATTTAATAAATAAATCCAAACAACATTTGGAATCAACTCGTAAAAACACATTAAGAAAATTACACATCTCTGTGGATCGACCCGTATTCACCGGCTAGCTGCAAAGCGACGCCGTTTCTGATTACGGATAACAAGTATTTTTTGGACTAATCACTGCGGTAGTTTGGCTTCCGTCAAGGCGTAGTGTACGATAGCTAACTTGTGCTTATCTGCAAGCATACGATACGATTGGATTACGGTATTCGTACGGCGTAGTTTGGCCTCCGTCTAAGGTCGTGCGGGTGGGTCTAATTCAATCAAGAAATGAACTGGTTGAACTTGATTAGCGCCCTATGGGTAGTTTGGCCTCCGTCAAGGTCATAGGACGTTAGGGTAAAAACCATTATCGGGAATTTCAAGTGTTGAAATTTGCAATGAGATTGTATACCTTCTATGAGATAGTTGGATCCCGATACCCACTGCGAGTAAGAGTTAATCCTGGGAGAGTTTTACACATTACAATTAGCCAATCAAGTAGGTGTGTAGAAAGGTGTTAACGGGGTTACGGCCCAGGGAAAACGAGGTTTATTTTAATTAGGTCCATGCGAAAGCACGGTGAACCTCGCTCAAAATACCAACACTGGCCTGACCGAAAGATTGGCGAACTTGTAGGGAGTAATTAATCCCGGCTAGTCTTACCTTTTAGGGTTTGAAGATAGATTTGACTAAAACAGTGGGAGCCATCCTGATTAGATAAATTAATAACCAGTCTAATCTTGCAAAAGCATACGCTGAGTGTTTTCTTCTCTCTCTCTCCAGGTAGCGACCATGTCACGCCTTAATCAAGATAATAATATGGATGTATTGATCGAACCCGCTTGTTACACTGAGCTGGGGAACGTTGGTCCCGCTCTAACTTTTAACTGTTATAAGACCAAGCAGGAAATAAGGGATTACCAGGATTCCCGTGCCGCCCAAACAAAGAAAGTACATGATGCTGCATCTTCTTTGGGTGTGTTCATTGCAGAGAACTGTTTCTCAGTATCCTTTACGTCCTGGGTATGAGATACCAGATCAGGATCCCACAGATGTAATATGTTACATGGGCTACAGATAGGTAGAGAACTGAGAATGGATGATAACTTTCAAGAGTTGGAAAAGGTGCAATTATTGCAGCCAAAACAGTTGGCAGTTATCACCATGTATTATCAAATACAATGATTCTGAACGAATGTTATTAGATAACGAACCTGATATACAACATCATATCAGTCTCTTTATTTATTAAAGAAGGATATAATTTTGTATTGTTGGATAATGTTTTGAACATTTCCTATATCAAGAGTTGATCGGTTCAGGCACGTTATCTAAAAGCATATACATTCTAAATCAAACCAAAATTCTTAACGTACAGAACACACATAAGGGGAAGAGTTCAGAAATGAACGAATCCTTCTTGAGTCATTGTAGACTAGGTCATATTAATGCGACCCGACTAGCTAAGTTACATAAAGATGCATATTTAAATCAGTTTGAATTTACATCTTGTGAAACTTGCCGGTCATGTCACAAAGATAAGATGACCATAGTTCCGTTTATTGAAAACAGAGAAAGAGTTAGTGAACTCTTGAGATTGATACATGATGATGTATGTAGGTCCCCTGTCTACACATGCCAGGAACGGTTCTTTGTACTTCATTATATTCACTGATGATCTCTCAAGATTCGGACATATGTTCCTGTTGAAATACAAGTCTACACCCTTTAAGAAATTCAAAGAATATAAGTCAGAAGTAGAAAACCAAAATGGGTATAAGTATTATGTCTTAAGATGTGATCAGGGAGGAGAATACTTGAGCACGAAATTCCTGGACTATTCTAAATGAGAATGAGATTCTCTTTCAGCATTACTCCTCCGTATACACTACCATACGTCGATGTATCGAGGCGGAGCAATCACACCGTATGAGATATGGTGTGCTCTATGATGAGTACTACTGAGTTGCCTATTTCCTTTTGGGGTTATGCACTTGAGAAGCTGCATACTTATTGAATAGGGTTCCAACCAAATCAGGTGTCTACCACTCCATATGCGATATGGTATGGGAAGAGCCCACCTCTTAAGAATGTTAAGATTTGGGGTTGTCCGGCCTATGTCAAAAGCAAAATCCGGACAAGCTCGAGGCAAGGTCAGTTCTGCGGAAGTTTGTTCGATATCCCAAGCATTCGCAAGGGAATATCTTCTACCACACTGAGGAGCAAAAGATGTTTTGTTTCTCAGCATGCCACCTTTTGGAAAGAGAATTTCTTGTGAAGAAATTAGTGGTCATGAAGTAGAACTAGAAGGAGTTCCAGTTATACAAACTACAGCTGATGATTTGGTAGAACCGTAGGATTCAATAGTTCCCGACGAATCTCAGCCTCTCCTCCGATCTGGTAGGGTTCCTCATCCACTTGAGAGATACTTCGGTTTTCTTTATGACAGTGGGAGAGAGTATTGCATCATGAGATGATGACCCAACTAATTTTGAGCAGGCCATCAAGAGTGGGGACTCTATGAGAATGGCTGGATGCTAAGCGATCTGAGATGGAATCCATATACACCAACAAAGTATGGACTTTGGTTGCTTTATCTGAACGGTTAAATCCCCATCAGGAGCAAGTATATCTTGAGAAGATTACTTGGTGTAGATGGAAAAGTTGAGACTTTCAAAGCTAAGGCTTTTTGTAAATGGTTTTCGTCACTGACCAGGTGTGGATAATGATGAAACCTTTTCTAGTGTCTATGCTTAAGTCCATCCAGATCCTACTTGCCATTGCTACATACCATGACTACGATATCTGGCGGTTGGGTGTCATCACTGCTTTTCTAAATAGTGATTTAGAAGAGAACGTCTATAAGTACACAGCCAGAGGGCTTCGTAAACAGTGGGAGCAGCAGAAACGTGTTCAAGTTGCTTTATGGGTTAAAGCAGGCATCGCGCAGATAGAACATTTGTTTTGATGTGGTAGTCAAAGAGTTTGACTTCATCAAAAGGGTAGATGAACCTTGTATATACAAAAAAGCAGTAGGGAGTATGGTGGTGTTCCTCGTATTGTATGTGGAAGACATACTCTTGATAGGAAATGAGTTTCCTATGCTACACTCGGTCAATCTCCTCTTGTCACAAGGATTCTCCATGTAGGATCAAGATGATACCTCATAAATCCTGGTTTTTGGATCTATGAGATAGATCTAAGTTGGATGTTAGGATTCTCACTAGGTGTAGTTAGATGGTATCAATCGATCCTAGGGAGAATCACTGGATAGCTTCCAGAGTGGTAAGGTCGATCGAATGTCAATCACAGGCATTGTATTTACCCTCAGTGGAGGGACGGTATGTTGGAAGAGTTCCAAGCTAGATACCGTGACAAACTAGACAATAAAGGCTGGATACATTGCTACCAAGGATACTACCAAAGAGGTAGTCTGGATGTATATAAGTTCATGAGATAAACTTCGTTCCTACCATTGTGTGACAATAGAGTTGTGGCTTAGGCCTAGGAACCCCCATCCCATCAGTGATCCAGACATATTCTTAGGCAGTATCACCTGATCATGGAGATGGTTGATCTCCAGGGAGATCGAGGTTAGGAGAGTAGACACAGAGGAGAACAGGGCGGATCCACTCACAAAGGCCTATTCCCAGGAGAGACTTTTATGGGATGGTTGAGTATGAGATACTTCAACCACAGGTGATTGTTGGGTATAGGATACTACAACAGATGGCCCTAGTGAAAGTGGGAGATTGTTAGTTATATGTGTGCCTTAGAGGCCATTACTGTTCATACGATGTATATTGTAGTAGATGCTTGGACATATACATGGAGGACTTTCTTGCTCGACATGATTATATGCTATCTGGTTACTCTTTATCTTAACATGTACACTGATTGTCTCTATGCTACATGTTGATAAAGCCCTTAGGATGAGTACTTGACTACCAGGATTATGATGCAGATCATACTAGTGGGGACAGAGTAGTCGCTAAGTACATCCTTCAAAATTTTCTAGTCATGGGTGTATCGAGACAGGGCATCGATATACCAGAGTAGACTAGCGTATAGCTTTTCGACCCATGTAGATGGGCGATGGATGATCCCATATCCATTGGTGTTTGACAACAGAGACAGTATACGGGTGCTCAGTGGAGACTGGGTACACTGGACGGACTTGCCGAGAACTCCCAGATGGTATTATACCTCACGTCAGATGGCAGTTCTCTGGTGACACTGGTACAGGTTAGTTTGTAGACCCGAGATCGTCATAGAGTCTTGTGTGATTCCCACTGTGCTTTGATTTCCACCTTACTACGTTCAAGAGAACGTGCAAAACGGTGGCTTTTTGGTATAATCCCGAATCACATGGAGGCAATGGGCGATAGGAGGGGTTTCATCTCTCCCGGTATTGGGAGTTGATGTTGCGCTGTGCTCGATTGGCCATAAAAGGAAGTCCCTGGCCAGAGCTGCTTTAGAGATATACTGGTAAGTGTTATCAGTAGTTTCTCGACCCGTTATGCGCCTCACATCGGCACGACTTATCGAGTTACTAGTGTCTGACGTTTACCACCCCTATACGAGATATGAGACATATCAGACGAAGAGACCGGACTGTACGGTAGTGTTACTGATTGGATTCGCAGGAGTATGAGCAGGGTTGCTTGTTGATCTTTTGATTGCTCAATAACCGGGTGGTCGTTACGTTTAGCAGACCGCTTGCGGCTTGTGGGTGTTTGATATGATCATCACCTACTGTCTGCGTATTAACGAGTCTTTAGAGTCCTACACAGAGGTTTCCTGGCTCAAGAGAAATGGAGTAGGAGCACATATGTGATATGTGCAGGACCGAGATTAATATGATATGTGATACCGTATTCTATTCTCGCGATTTGTGACATCGGTCGGTTATATGCGATATAGCCGGGTTATCGGATCAAGTGTTGATTCGATAAGTTGTTAAATATGATATTAGTCGGTTATATATGATATAGCCGGATTATTAAATCAAGAGTTGATTTGATAATCTAATGTATAATTATATATTTGATATATTTACATTAACTATTATTAGCTCACTTAAGATTTATTTTCTCACTTTTTGTGCACATTGTATATATGTGATATATGCAAGTGTACATTATTTTATGTCATGCTTGATGATACATGCAACTTGGGTGTGTGTATGACTTACACCATGCTATGAATAATGGAGGGTTTTTATTTATTTTGGTAAATCAAAATGGTGGCATTTTATCATGGCAAGAAGCTTTGAGAAGCTTGGATTTGCATTGACTAAGTCCACAAGTTTTGTTTTGCCTAATATATTTTATTAACCCAACCATTAAACCTAGTCATGGTTAACTCTCTACAAAGGTTAACATATGATGTTAACTCACCTAAGGTTGTCATTCTGGATTTGGTTAATTCCATGAGAGTTTTCTTCTTCTTCTTCCTCTCAAGCTTTCTAGCTTCAATGGAAAATGATGAAAACTTGTGAGAAAATTAAATCTAAAGTGGGCCCACTTCCTACTTTATCATGCTCTACTACTTTCCATTTAGTATAGGGTGTTTACTTAACTAATTCCATAATTAGTGAAGAGAGCGCTTGGGTTAGTGTCTTCTCGACGTAGATCATCTTCGGCCTCGAAGTCTTCTAGCAAGCTTGATCCGTACATCTTATGGAGCCTCTCTAGGGTCCGGGAGTTCATGATCGTGGCGAAGGGACGAGTACACGGAGCTAATGAAGTGAAGGACCGGTCTAGAAAGGTTGTATTCCTTGTTCACTTGACCTGCAAAGTCGTTTGCATTTCATTCCGTCAGATTTCTAGTTAACGATTCTATGTTAGGGTTAGCTAGAACGGAATATTTTTATTTTGGCATGTACGATCCCTTGCAAAACCTTGCTGCCGTGCTAGGCAACCCTTCAAACCTTAACCCAATTGTTGCTTTGTTAATTATTTGTTCTAATCAATTTTTGATTAGGTGTTAATATGGTTTTAATTTCAAAATAGGAATTTAAAGAGAAAGGGTTTGGGTTCAAGTTAGGCTTTTTATCAATAAATTAAGTTAACTAAGTATGGATTATCATCTAAAGACTTGCAAAATCTAATCTAGTTGTTAATTTTCTAATTGTTACTTTTAAATTGTCCTAATTAAATATTCTTGCAAACTAATTTCATGATTAGTGTGTAAATAGGTGAGATTAAAATTTAGTTAATAATTGTGTGGCCTAATTAAGATATTAAATAAACATTGTGGCCATTAGATTTTCTAAAACATCTAGATTTGTACTAAGATGGTTAATTGTTGCGTACTAGGTTTTTGGAATAAATAGCTTTTAATTTTGTTTGAGGTTGTGATGACCTACAACTTATTTCCTATGATTTTTAGTGTGTTGTGAATGCGCGATTGGGTTCTAGGCTTGATTGTTGTCACGTATAGCGACCCTAGTTATGGTTTGTGGCGTTGGCGAGAGCGCATTTTGTGCACCGAGTACGTGCGCGTCTAGTTAGTGCGCGTTGGTTGTCTTGTATCGTTTATGTCCGCGGATATTAATATATCTATCTTCTTATTTACTTGTGTGCGATTCTAGGATCGGGGGCTGAGACGTCGGACGCGGCGCGGAAAGACAAGGCTGTGATTGAATCAGATTAGCCAAGGCATCCATGTGAGTAAATGTACACATCTACGGGGGAATCGTCTGGATGGCGCAAGACGCCCGATAGTTAGGATTACTAGTAGTACTTGCATTTATATGCGTAGTTTCCTAGTTATTCATCTCATTGCATCGCATCATCTTATATATATGTGTGTGATATTATCTCGTAGGACACTTGCACCATTACCATTAGTTCATGCTGCACGTGCATTATTCATGCGAACACACACGCCTTTGGTAATTGCTATGCCACAAACACTATAGAACTTGCTTAAATCAGAATCTAAAACATTTGCACCATATATGATATGTAGACTTGTACTTGTATATTCATTTCATCAGTATGGATACGTAGGATTGTTAGTCATATATACATACCTCATTGCATCATGATTCATGCATAGCTTCTGGCCATATTTCGCATGGTATATAGTATCGTATCATAGATATCTTTCATCACCGACATGTTTACATATTGTGATTCTTCTCGAGGATTTCAGTATTTATGAGATTTGTGGATTTTGGGGGAAAACCGCAAGAATTTTATAAACCTATTATCATTTTGAAAATAGAAATTTGCGGTTTTCTCGTGATATGATGTGTGTGGCGTCCACCATGTATTTTCTTGGTTCTTGAGCTGCATCATATACCCGATTCGAGGAGGGGGATGCACCGTCTGCGGGTACATGGTGGACCCGGTGAGGTACCCCGGGGCAAGGTGGACATATTGAGAAAGCGTTGAGCCCGGCAGGGGAGCATTACTTACCGGTGATGTCTGACGCGGAGGATATCCGGAGGATACCGACGTATGCGTGAGATTTGATGATATAGGTTGATCCGGATTGACGGAGCCCGAGATATTGAGATATTGGGACATTGAGATATTGAGACATTGAGATATACATATTTTGTGTCGATATTTGACGTGGATTTCTGCCGATTTCATTGATGATAATCCAGTTTTATTTTACAAAAGGTTTTACTAAGTTAAAGATACAGATCTTCTCATATCAGATATATCATGATTTCGTGTTGATTATATATTCATGTTGCATTCATACTTGCGCATCACATCATATTAGTATATTTAGGCTGTGACGCATTTGCGTGCATGCTTACGATAGCCTTATTAGATATTACTTACTACTCACGAGTTGGCAACTCACCCCCGTTGTGCCACAGTATCTTGCAGGTCTGACCCGTCAGCGTAGTAGAGGCGGGCGTACTTCCTCATTTTGTTCCATTTGCATTGACTTGCGGTTTTGCTCGTAAGTGGGTTGTGAGGATATTTTTGTTCCCACCTTGTGTATTATTATTATATCTAGTACACTCCATCTACCTTATCTACCGTTCTTCACCAGTTGTATATTGGACTTAGATGGTGAGCTTGGGAGATTTGTATGTATTATATTTCTGGTGTCGATGCTCACTTGAGTCGACGTGGTGCTTTCTTATTTCTTGTTTTCAGATGCTTATCTCATATTATGATGATATATTGCATGTGGTTGTGATTTCGCTTTTGGCGAAGATCTAGCTCCTGCTTAGGGATGCCTTTATTCTTTACTTGTGTATATTCATGTGTTGAACCCGTTTGGGGCCAGCATTTACAAAGGAGACTCTGCCGAAATTTTGGTGAAAATTTGATGATTTAAAATGTTTTAATGTGACTTTATTTTACCAAAATCACCTTTTAAAGTTAAGTTTTCCTTCACTCTATTTCTTTAAACGGTTTAGATTTCTGGGTTTTGGCTTACTTAGGTTACGTTACGCCTTTAGACGATTCATAATTTAAGTGACAGTCACGTTCCGTACCTTCGGGTCGTGACAAGCATATCGCTTATACATATTGGTAGAGCCCTTAGGATCTTTGCTTGATTACCAGCGTTGTGATGGCAGCCGCACTAGTAGGGTCTGGGTAGTCTATAAGCACATCCTTATACAGGTCCCTAGTCGTTGGATTATCGAGACAGGGCATCAATACTTCAGAGTAGACTGGTGTATACGCTTCTCATCCCAACATGGGAGATGGTATGTCCCACAGACATTAGTACGTCGTACTGGAGATAGTATGCAGGTGCTCATTGGGTTATGAGTACACTAGACATGACTTGTTGGGAGCTGCTGGTGGGTATTATATCTTTCGTCGGGCAGCGGTTCCCAGGTGACATGAGTACAGTTTAGTCCGTCGACTTGACACTGCTACTTCGCCTCAAGTGTGTTCCCACTGTACTTTGATTACTACCTTACCTCGGCTCAAAGGAGTCGTGCAAACAGGTAGTAGTTGGGTGCAGTCCCCAAGCACTTGGTGGCAGCGGCGTTTAGATAGGATTCGTCTCTCCCGGTGTTTGGGGTTGATATCGCACTGTGTTCGGAAAGCCATTACACAAAGTCCCTGGACAGGTCAAGCGAGATTTACTGGTAGGTACTCCATTAGTTTCTCAGGGTGTTTTGGGTTATACTCCGACACGAGTTATTGCGCTATTAGGGGTCTCACAATTACCGCCCCCTAGGCCCGATATGCGATACACTTAGACGAACAGACCAAACTGTACGGAGATTGTCACAGACAGGCTCAGTAGGAGTTCGGATGAGTTATTCTCATCGGCCTTCTTATCAACATATACCTGGGTAGCCGTTACGTGCATCTAGTACTGCTTGTGGTTTGTGGTTAAACCCACTGCCAGCGTAGTGTCGAGTCTTTAGAGTCCCACACATAGGGTTTCCCTGCATCAAACAAAAGATGTAAAGGTCGTATGGTTTTACGACAGGGTTCGATCACGTACGTGTACTTGTACACGGATGATGATTCAGACAGATAATACTAGTGGGCTTTGGTTTAAGCCAGATCCTAGTATTGTAGTGATAGATTATTTTTATCTCTTTTGTATTCGTATTTTTCGTAATACGGATACGGGTATGTATATAAGGATGAGGGGCATTTTTGTAATTTGTTCAAAGATGATTCTAGAAGAGACACCTCATATTTAGTATTCAACATTTTAGGTTAAATGATTATTACAATATGAGGTGGAGGAAATGAGGTGGATTTTTGCATAAATTTGAGCATAGAAAAGAGAATAAGATTTCTTTGAGTATTTTTAATGCAGAAAAAATCACATTTTTACAAAATTTCCAGAGAGGGGTCTATTTCGACGTTTCGGGGTTCGATCAGAGTTTTAACTTCGTAAACACGTCGCCTAATGCTCTAGTTAGGCTCTGATACCACTGTAGGGTTACTAGGCACTCTAACAAGGTTCTACAAGGCATCAACCATGCCCGATTAAAATTTTAGTCGTGCCGAACAACCCTAAACAAGATCTTTGCTAGATTATTAGGGTTGCATATGCAACTAAATTTCATTTACGACTAAGTGAATATGAAATACAATCTTTGTAGATCGGTCCTTCACTTCTAAAGCTCCTTGTCGTAGTCCCTTCGCTGCGATCATGGTTCTTCTGGGCTCTTGCATGGCTTCACGAGGCGAAAGAAGCGTCATTGCTTGAAGTCTTCGAGGCCGAAGATGATCTACGTCGAGGGAATACCAACTCAAGCTACTACTTCACTAACCTAGAGAATTAGTGAAGCAAACACCCTAAACTAAAGTGCTAGTCTAGTAGAGGATGGAGAAATAGGAAGTGGGTTCTCTTTAGAATTTGATTTCTCACAATTTTTCACTCTCTTTTTAAAACCCTAGCAAGCTTTTCTTTTGCTCAAAGAAGAAGAAGAAGATGAACAAAAGAAAAGATGAGGATAATGATCAAGTCAAGAGGGCTAACCATGGGTGAGTGAGTATCATATACTAACTCATGTAGAGACAAAACCATGGCTAATCCAAAATGGTTAGGTTAATAAAAATCTAAGGTAAAACAAAGTTAGTGGACTTTGTCAAAGCATCCACAAGCTTCCACAAGCTTCATGCTTGTGACCGAACCTCTACTAATTTGTAATTACCTTAAATAATTATAACCACCATTTAAAATAAAATGGTGTATGTCTTGCACACCCATGCATGATGTATCAACAACCGTGATATAAAATGAAAACACATTTTAGTATATATCACATATATATTAAAGTTGTGCACATGTAAGAAAAATCCTTAAGTGAACAAATGTTAGTTAATGTAAATTAGTATATCATATATACAATTATACACTAAATTATTAAATCAACACTTGACTTAATAATCCGGTCATATCATATATAACTGACTAACATCCAATGTATCGACTTATCGAATCAACACTTGATTCGATAACCCGGCTATATCTCATATAACCGTCCGATACAAAAAATCGCGAGAATAGAAAACGGTATCACATACACGCATTATTCTTGGTCCCGCACATATCACATACGTGCTCCTATTTCGTTTTGCCTGAGGCAGTAAAACCTCTATGTACGACTCTAAAGACTCGTCAATACGCCGGCAGTAGGTGATGATCACATAAAGCACCCACAAGCCGTCAGCGGTACTATCTGGACGTAACGGCTACCAGGGTATTGAGCGATCAGAAGATCAGCAAGCAAGCCCGCTCCAACTCCTGTAAAAGCCTAATGGTAACACTTCCCGTACAGTCCGGTCTCCTCGTCTGATATGTCGCATATTAAGTCTAGGGGTGGTAAACGTCAGACTCTAATAACCGATAAGTCGTGCCGATATGAGGCTCATAACGGGTCGAGAAACTACTGGTAACACTTACCAGTAAATCTGTTGGAGATAGTGCCCTCAAAGTCAATTATTGGATCGCAGGTACGTGATTGCAATGATTGAGGCAGGACCTATACCGATATGACAGTCTTGCTCGAGATGATAGTTTGCTATCTGCTTTGTCTTTATCATCGTATACATGCTTTAGTTCGCTATTGCATGATGATAGAGCCCATAGAATTCGTGCTTGACTACCAGCAGTATGATGGCGATCATATATGTGGGAGCTGGGGTTTGTAAGCACATCCTTAAAGTGTCCCTAGTCGTGGGAGTTTCGAGACAGGGCATCGATACTCCAGAGTAGACTAGTGTATACAGTTGAGACCCCGACGAGGGGCGGTGGACGGTCTCACAAGCCATTGGTGTTAGTTGGTTCACCTAAGATGTATACATGTGCTCATTGGGTTATGAGTACACCAGACAGGACTCACCGGGAACATGTTAGTTGGTATTATACATATCGTCAGATAGCAGTTCCCTGGTGACATGTGTACAGGTTAGTTCATCGACCTGAGATCGTCATTTGCCTCGTGTGAGTTCCCACTGTGCTTTGATTTCTACCCTATCACGGCTCAAAGGAGTCGTGCAAACAGGTCTTTTTTGGGTACAGTCCCGAGCCACATGGAGGCAAGTGAGCGGATCGGCATAGGATTCGTCTCTCCCGGTATTGGGGGTGAGATCGCGCTGTGTCTAGGAGAGCTATTACACAAAGCCCTCGGCCGAGGCAGGAGATTTACTGGTGGGTACTCCAGTAGTATCTCAGGGTGTTCTGGGACACCCTCTGACACGACTTATACCGCTAATAGGGGTCTGACGTTACCAGCCCCCAAGGCAGATATGCGATACTCATAGACGAACGGACCGGACTGTATGTATATTGTCACCGTTAGGCTCAGTAGGGTTTATGGATGAGTTCGCTCGTCAGCTTCCCTTCCAATCAATACATAGGCAACCGTTACGTACAGCCAGTACCTCTGACGTGCTAGTGGTTATACCCTGTGCCAGTGTGTTGATGAGTCATTAGAGTCCCACATAGACACTTTCCCAAGTTCGGGAGAAATGTTGCAGAGGCCGTATGGTTTTATGGCAGGGTTCGGAAAATGCACGTGCGTTTTCGCACGTGTCATTTTTTGGGCAGATAATACTGGTCTGCTTTGGTTTAAGCCGGATCCGAGTATTATACTGTGTAGATATAATATCTTTGTCTCAGTTGCATTTGTATTCGGTCGTAATACAAATGCGGGTATGTTTATACTGTTACGGGGTTATCCTGAAATTCGTTTCAGGATCACTTTTGGAAGTTGCCAGTTTTCAGTTTTCTATCAGCCGTATTTAACATTCGGTTAAATGCAGATTTATCTTTTCTTCTTGGGTGAGTCATGAGGGTGAGTCATGCTTCTAGAAGGTTTTAGAAGTGATGATAAGGCTAGTGAGTCATTAGTGCTTTAAATGTTCATTTAATGTTTTAGATGACATAGTTAGTGATTCATTGTTTCATTAAATGTGTTCATACAAGGTGTTATGTGACTCATCCTCTTCATTGATCTTATGGTCACCTCCCCCTCTCCTACACTCACCTCCCCTCTCTCCTATATATGCCCGGCCATTCATTTGTGTGGGATGATGGTTGTTGTTTATTTTGGGAAAAAGATTAGGAATTTGTTTCATGGAAATTTCATATGCCCATTTCTCATTTCCCCGATTGAAAAGGCAAATTCATTAACCGTTCTTCCATAGCCCTGGACGTAACGAGACAAAGTGTTCTACTCATTCTCTATATCATCTTGGTCGTCTCTTTTAGCAAACTTGACGACCGAGTTGCCTCGGTTCAGAGGCGGGAGCCCGTTTAAAGATACATCGACGTGGTGCCACCTGGACGAGAAGACTGGAGATTCAGGAGATCGGAGCAGCCGCAACAAAGCGTGGGATGATGGTTGAAGACCGAAGGACTCGGATCGTTCGGTATAACATTTCTACCCACTTTGTAGTTTGTTAGTTTAGTTTTAATGGCAGATCCGGGTTATAGTACGCGGTAGCGCCAGTTGTAAAAGTTTTTGTTCCGCATTTGGCGTCAGTTAGACGGCCGGGGTGTTACCGTGGACTTACAGTTGTATCAGAGCCTCACCATTAAGCTTTACTAACTTGTGCTAACGCGTTTAAAAGATCGATCGAACGGAATTTCCGAAATCGAAATTTTCAGCACACGAGTTTCTGTCGATTTTTTAAAGGGTCAAAAAATAATTTTGCTTATCACAGAAAAGCGTGCAGGGGTTTTTAAGCTTACTGTACAAATTTGGTCACGTGACTCTACATGACCGCCGCGGATCTGCGGTCAAACCTAGGGTTTGACCGTGCATCCGCGGCCAGTCTGTGGGTTCAGTGTTTCAAATTTGTACAGTGTATTCATATTTGGAAATTGTGGTTTTTGGTACTATTCTTTTAGGCCCAGATTTTGTTACTGTACAACAGATATACGTGGGGTCCACTTCGGAAATTTTATCGATCGAAATTTTAAACTTGTTAGTATGCAGTACTTACTTTATATCTCCGACCGGGAATGTCATTTAAGCGGTAAACCGCGTCTAATTGCTATAGTTCTATTAGACGGGTTTGCAAACGTGACATTCGCGTTGATCATCTGTGTTGTGCTGTGATGTTGCGGATATGTCGTGGTGGATAGCAATGTGCAATGGTAGTGCAGTTTTGATTTATTTGTACATTTGATATTGCGGGGCGAGTGTCCAACATATGGACTACCGTCACCGACTGTTTGTATAATATTCATTTGGGGCACGACCGGGCTGTGGTCGATGTACCCGTTGTACATATTTTTATTTCTGTACTAGGTTTGCCCCGCGACGGAGTGCACGGATAGCCGGGTTCTGGAGGGCAATGGATCCATATCTCATGACTTTGAGAGGCAAAGGGACCTCACTCTAGAATTGGCAGACTATTCGCCGCACTCGTAGGGGGTACAGGTTGACCCAAGGAGGGGTGCTCAATTTACCGGATTCCGTGAAGTGCCGGGTGTTCCATTCACTATGCTGTGGGGGACTACCTCGCTTCAGGTTTTGGCGGGTAACTTGCCGCAGCCGTAGGGGTCTAGTTTTCATTGCACAGGCTATCCACACGACCAGGGGAACGTCGGGTTTCAGCAGCGGCTCTGTGAAACCCGGGGATCCCAGATTATCTGTATTGTTCTGTGATGCTTATTAATTTTCTGTAATGTTGCATATTATCACGCCTGGAGCGATTATTGTATATCGGTATATATACTATTAGATGTTGTATATGTTTTACACCCGCGCTAGTCCAGCCCCCGCTCTGTCGTTAATAAAGTAACTTAACGGGTGATGACGGGACCCAGTGACGAATGTGGAAGGCATATACGTACATTTTATTTTCGTTTTTTTCTCGTGTGATTGATTGATGGGATTGCGTTGATTCTGTTCAATGCAAAGGAAAACAAACCTGTTTGGCAGTTTTTGGAACAGTTTTAAAAAGAGTTATTACAAAGACATTTCCTTTTGTTTTGCATAGTGATATTCAGTTAGAATATCCTACACCTCATTCAACGAGGCAAGGGCCGAGATCCCTTCACCGGGAGTGACCCCTTGTGCAGAAGTTTGCGTCAGGGTAATAACTTCAATATAGTCGATTACAAGTTGCTTTGTATCGCGGTATTCAGTTGGAATATCCTGCACCTCATTCCACGAGGAAAGAGCCGAGATCCCTTCACCGGGAGTGACCTCTTTAGCAAAGGTTTTTCGCTACTATATTTTTATAAAAAAGCTATCAGGTTCCTTCAGTGATATCAAGTTCGTTACGTTAAAGGTTTTTCGCCAAAAACCAGCCGTAGCCCTCCATTATTTCTTATGGATGGTCAATAGTATTCAAGCTATGTTTGTTGACCTTCGTCAAGGCATAGTGCTTGGTAGCTACGGGGTATTCATTTGTTGCATAGATAGATGTGTTGGTTTGGGACAGTCGTATAGCCTTGTTGACCTTCGTCAAGGGCTTGTACGGGTGGGTTCAAATTGACCTGGACAATGACGGGTAGAACTTGACATGTGACTTATGATTTGTTAGCCTTCATCAAGGTCATAAGTGAATGGGACAAAAATCACATCGGGAGTTTCAAACATACAGGAAACTTGCCAGGCATGCGCATACCTTCTGGAGTGTGATAACTTGAGTGGCTTCCATCAAGTTATCATGCGATGATAGTTGGATCCCGATTCTCACTGATGAGTTGTTTTACTCTTCGGGTGATCCCAACTAATTCTTCTTTCAGGTTTGGAGGGGAATTTGAGATTACAGTGGGAGGTTTACTGATTAGATAAAGTGATAACCACTCTGATCTAGGTTAGAGTGCACGCAGAGTGTTTCTTTTCTCTCTCTCTCTTTGGCAGCGACTTTTGACCGACCTTAGACTATGACTCAGTAACCAAGTTGACCGAACCTTCTTAAAATACTGGCTTTTAGATTGTATGAGTTGCATAAGTCATTGCCGCTCCTTCTTTTACCCTTTGCATTTCTCAGAACACCCCGTATTATTACGGATATCCACTTTCATTGGATAGATCCATCGTATGGTTATATACAAACTCGAAAGGACTTCTTGGAGGATGGATCCAGGTTCAGGAGAAATAAAATTAGTTTATTCAGTTGTTTTTTATTATCACCTTCTCTCAGTTTGCGAGGGCTCCTTAGTTTAGGAGAGTACACCTATTACGCTTATTGGATAGTCTTATTCCAAACCATAGGCTGGTGCCGAAAGGTAGGGAATGAAGAAAACCAATTAGCCTAAGTAGGGTGTACAGAAGGTAATAACTAAAGACAAGATAAAAGATTAGAAAGAGGGCAAAGTAAATTGCGACTGTTAACATTCACGACCAAACCGCGTAGTTCATCGCCACTCCTATTTTCACCTTTGCTTTTTTCCCAGTTCGGGAGAAATAGAATATGGTATTATTCAGTAGTCTTTTATCATCTCCTTTCTCTCAAGTTGCGAGTACTCCTAGGATTATGAGGGTACACCTATTATGCTTACTGGATAGTCTTCTTCCAAACCATAGGCTGGTGCCGAACGATAGGAAAGGAAGAAAACCACTTAGCCTAAAAGGGGTGTACAGAAGGAAATGACTAAAGACAAATAAAGGGATTTGGAGAGATGACAAAGAATTATACGGTTACAGTCATGAATTGGATTATGGAAGAGGTATTACTAGGAATACCAGGATACCCCTACGAAACATTTTCATGTTTCAGTTACACTGTGCATTGTTAAAAGAAAACTGATTTCCCGATTACATACATACTCCAGGGTATGTATTTACCAGGTTTCATTCTCATATCTGTATGGTTTTACGGATGATGAGTAGGAGTAAGTTATTAGGAATTAGGTGATCATCCTCATTATATCGGAATTCGTTGTAATTGGTGATATTTGAGGAAATCGCCTGGGTACAGTTTTCAACCTACGACGCACAGGTTTTGAGTTATTCAACTCAGTGGACTTATACATAGTATTGTATGTTGTCCAGTGTCCGTCAGGACAAAGAGGTAGATCCTCGTACTATGTTCTGTTTACTTATGACTTCTCTAATTTTTAGACAAGTGTTTTGTAGAAATACAATGTATATGTTTTGAGAAGTTGTGGGTATAAGAATAAAGTAGAGAACCAGGTATCACAAGTATCGTGATTCTTCAAAGAGACCGAAGATGCAGATTCTTGTGATAGTATTCAGATGATAGTAATGGTTTTGAGAAACTTGTTTCTCTTTCTGGTTACTCATAATTGGATGGATTCCTAAGTTGAGAAATGCTGATTAGCCTCTCTCCATTAAGTTGATATGCACTGGAGACAGCTGCATGATTTGAATCTGGTTCCAATTAAATAAGTGCCAAATTTTTCTATATTGTATATAAAATGGTTCATATCTTAACGATGTTAAGATACAGGGAGTTGTCCAGCTTATGCTTAAAACCAGACTCTGGATAACTCAAGGCACGTTTCTGTAATGGCAGTTTGTGGGTTGACCCGTGCTTAGTCGAGGGTTAACTTTCTACCATCTGGAAGATCAATAGTGATATTGTTTTTGACTCGTCACAGTTTTAGTAAAATGGATTTTTTCAGAAAACAGTAGTGGGAGTAAGGTAGAACTGGAAGTGATTCCAGAACCGCAAACGATTACGGAAAATTTAATAGGACCTATATATTCAATCAGGTTTTACATTCCAATAGCCACTCCGCAAATATGGTGGATAACCTCAGACACCCGAGAGGTACTCCGGTAGCCTCAAGGACGGTGACAGGGAGGTTCTTGTTTACCCAGACTTGACACTACTGTTGTTCCAGACTATGAGACCCGGCAAGAGGATAAGTATAACGTCGTTCTAAACTAGCTTTAGAAGTGTACGTAGATATTATTCTGCCATAGGGTTGTCATAGTCAGTGGGAGCAGCGGAAGCATAGTGGGAAAGTAGCTTATTTCTATTTATAGGATTAAGCAGATATAGCGGAGATAAGATCATCTAATTTTGATGTGACAGTCATGGGTTTGACTTCATCAGAATAGGGGATGGATCTGTTAAGAAGGTAGTAGTGTGTGATGTCCTGGTATTTGGATGACATACACAGAGTAGGAAGTAAAATTCATATACTACAATCGGTTGTACTTCGGTCGTCACACAGTTGTTTCTCCACAAGGGACATGCATATAATATCTGACATTCTGGTTACTAGATCTATGGTTTTAGATCTAGTATTGGGTAGTTTCCCAATCAGGGTACTTTGACAGTATTCTAATAGTGTTTTAGATTAGATGACTCCTGGCATGGTAGTGTTCCTGCAGATGATGGAGTCACCCTCTCTTAAGGTGTCTTACAGACTAAAGGGGAGAGGGATGTGCATGATTGGCAGATCACTTGCTTAGGCAATTGAGTCAATCGTGAAAAGTCAAGTACCACACCAGATGATGTTTTTGCACTAGATGCGATAAGTTAATATTAATCCAATCCTGGAGAAACATAAGGAAGCAGTTTTAGAACATAAGTGAATATTCTACGGATTTGATGACGGCAGCCTCATTCGGGAGACGGTTATCATTCCAGGCTTCAAAGGTGACATGGATGACAGAGTGATTGTCAGAATTATAGTTTTCCCTCTGACGAGGGACAGTATTATGGACAGGTGGTCCAAGAGGATACTGTGGGAGGCATGGTGCTGGATACTGATTAGGTTCAGTTATCGATACAGTCTAAGAAGTTTGGATTTGGAGTTCATTTATGAACTAGGTCCCATCAGATATCCAGACATATTCTAAGACAGGTATTACTCAATTCGGGAAATGGCTTTCTCCGCGAACTTGAGATTAAGAGAGACATAGAAAGAAACATCAGGGCGGATCCACTCACTGAGGCTATTTCTCGAACAAAAGAGTTTTACAAACTAGCTTTGTAAAACTGATTAGTAGAGGAGTTGGATGTTCGGTATCACACGGGCTGTGAGTATGTGACATCGTAATAATTAGTCTTAAGTGCAAGTGGGAGATTGTTGGAGATAGTGCCCCCAAGGTCAATTATTGGATCGCAGGTACGTGATTGCAATGATTGAGGCAGGACCTATACCGATATGACAGTCAATTATTGGATCGCAGGTACGTGATTGCAATGATTGAGGCAGGACCTATACCGATATGACAGTCTTGCTCGAGATGATAGTTTGCTATCTGGTTTGTCTTTATCATCGTATACATGCTTTAGTTCTCTATTGCATGATGATAGAGCCTATAGGATTCTTGCTTGACTACCAGCAGTATGATGGTGATCATATACGTGGGAGCTGGGGTTTGTAAGCACATCCTTAAAGTGTCCCTAGTCGTGGGAGTTTCGAGACAGGGCATCAATACTCCAGAGTAGACTAATGTATACAGTCGAGACCCCAACGAGGGGCGGTGGCCGGTCTCACAAGCCATTGGTGTTAGTTGGTTCACCGAAGATGTATACAGGTGCACATTGGGTTTTGAGTACACCGGACAGGACTCGCCGGGAACATGCTAGTTGGTATTATACATATCGTTAGATAGCAGTTCCCTGGTGACATGTGTACAGGTTAGTTCATCGACCTGAGGTCGTCATTTGTCTCGTGTGAGTTCCCACTGTGCTTTGATTTCTACCCTACCATGGCTCAAAGGAGTCGTGCAAACAGGTCTTTTTTGGGTACATTCCCGAGGCACATGGAGGCAAGTGAGCGGATCGGCAAGGGATTCGTCTCTCCCGGTATTGGGGGTGAGATCGCGCTGTGTCTAGGAGAGCCATTACATAAAGCCTTCGGCCGAGGCAGGAGATTTACTGGTAGGTACTCCAGTAGTATCTTAGGGTGTTCTGGGCCACTCTCTGACACGACTTATACCGCTAATGGGGGTCTGACGTTTCCAGCCCCCTAGGCAGATATGCCATACTCATAGACGAACGGACCGGACTGTTTGTATATTATCACTGTTAGGCTCAGTAGGGTTTATGCATGAGTTCGCTCGTCAGCTTCCCTTCCAATCAATACATAGGCAACCGTTAAGTACAGCCAGTACCTCTGACGTGCTAGTGGTTATACCCTGTGCCGGAGTGTTGATGAGTCATTAGAGTCCCCCAATGACACTTTCCCAAGTTCGGGCGAAACGTTGCAGAGGCCGTATGGTTTTATGGCAGGGTTCGGAAAATGCACGTGCATTTTCGCACGTGTCATTTTTCGGGCAGATAATACTGGTCGGCTTTGGTTTAAGCCGGATCCGAGTATTATACTGTGTAAATATAATATCTATGTCTCAGTTGCATTTGTATTCGGTCGTAATACAAATGCGGGTATGTTTATACTGTTACGGGGTTATCCTGAAATTCGTTTCAGGATCACTTTTGGAAGTTGCCAGTTTTCAGTTTTCTATCAACCGTATTTAACATTCGTTTAAATGCGGATTTATCTTTTCTTCTTGGGTGAGTCATGAGGGTGAGTCATGCTTCTAGAAGGTTCTAGAAGTGATGATAAGGCTAGTGAGTCATTAGTGCTTTAAATTTTCATTTAATGTTTTAGATGACAAGGTTAGTGATTCATTGTTTCATTAAATGTGTTCATACAAGTTGTTATGTGACCCATCCTCTTCATTGATCTTATGGTTACCTCCCCCTCTCCTACACTCACCTCCCCCCTCTCCTATATATGGCCGGCCATTCATTTGTGAGGGATGATGGTTGTTGTTTATTTTGGGAAAAAGATTAGGAATTTGTTTCATGGAAATTTCATATGCCCATTTCTCATTTCCCCGATTCAAAAGGCAACTTCATTAATCGATCGTCCATAGCCTTGGACGTAACGAGGCAAAGTGTTCTACTCATTCTCAACATCATCTTGGTCGTCTCTTTTAGCAAACTTGATGACCGAGTTGCCTCGGTTCAGAGATGGGAGCCCGTTTAAAGATACGTCGACGTGGTGCCACCTGGACGAGAAAACTGGAGATTCTGGAGATCGGAGCAGCCGCAACAAAGCGTGAGATGATAGTTGAAGACCAAAAGACTCGGATCGTTCGGTACAACATTTCTACCCACTTTGTAGTTTGTTAGTTTAGCTTTAATGGCAGATCTGGGTTATAGTACGCGATAGCGCCAGTTGTAAAAGTTTTTGTTCCGCATTTGGCGTCTGTTAGACGGCCGGAGCACTACCGTGGACTTACAAAATCTCTAAATCAGCCCTGGCCAGGGACTTCCCTGTTATGGCCAATCGAGCACAGTGCAACATCAACCCCCAATACCGAGAGAGACGAAACCCCTCCTATCGCTCATTGCCTCCATGTGACTCGGGACTGTTCCCAAAAACCACCTTTTTGCACGCCCTCTTGGACGTGGTAAGGTGGAAATCAAAGCACAGTGGGAATCACACAAGACTCTATGACGATCTCGGGTCTACAGACTAACCTGCACAAGTGTCACCAGAGAACTGCCATCTGACGTGAGGTATAATACCATCTGGGAGTTCTCGGCGAGTCCGTCCTGTGTACTCAGTCTCCACTGAGCACCCGTATACCATCTCTGATGTCAAACACCAATGGATATGGGATCATCTATCGCCCATCTCATGGGTCGAGAAGCGTATACGCTAGTCTACTCTGGTATATCGATGCTCTGTCTCGATACACCCACGACTAGGAACATTAAAGGATGAACATATGGACTACCATGGCCCCACTAGTATGATCTGCATCATAGTCCTGGTTGTCAAGTACACATCCTAAGGACTTTACCAACATGTAACTATAAGACAGTATCAAGAGACAGGTACACATGTTAAGATAAAGAGCAACCGGATAGCATACTATCATATCGAGCAAGAAAGTACTCTCTATATATGTCCAAGTATCCAATATAATATACATCATCTGAACAATACTGGCCTCTAAGGCATACATACAACTAATAATCTCCCACTTGCACTAGGGCCAGCTGCTGTAGTATCGCATACCAAGCATCCCGAAGAGTCTCTCAAACTTTATCTGGGGAATGGGCTTCGTGAGTGGATCCGCAGTGTTGTTCTTCATATCAACCCTTCTAACCTCGATCTCCCGGTGATCTGCTATCTCCCGGATCAGGTGATACCGCCTCAGAATATGCCTGGATCGCTGATGGGACCTGGGTTCCATGGCCAAAGCCAACGCTCCATTGTTATCACAATACAAAGGTATTGGATGCTCAATGGATGGAACCACACCAAGTTCAGTAATGAACTTCTTGATCCAGACAGCCTCTTTGGCAGCATCGTTGGCAGCGATGTATTCAGCCTCCATCGTCAAGTCTACCACAGTTTCCTGCTTGGAACTTTTCCAGCTAACTGCCCCTCCGTAAAGGGTAAAGACAAATCCCGAGTGCGACTTAGAGTCGTCCTTATCACTCTGGAATCTCGAATCGATAAAGGACTCCACTTGGAGTTCTCCGTTACCATACACCAAGAGCATCTCTTTAGTCCTTCGTAAGTACTCGAGATTGCTCTTCACAGCTGTCCAATGACTCTCTCCAGGATCAGCTAAATACCTACTCACTACATTTAGTGAGTGTGCTACATCAGGTCTGGTACATAGCACCGCATATATGATAGAGCCTACAGCCGAAGCATAGGGTATCCCTTGCATGCGAGCTCTCTCCAAATCAGTCTTGGGAGACATCTCTTTGGAGAGAGTGAGTCCAGAGATCGTGGGTAAGTTCCCACGCTTGGATTCTTCCATACTAAACCTCTTTAGTATGGTGTCAATGTACCTAGATTGGGACAATCCCAATATCCTTTTAGATATATCTCTATAGATCATAATTCCAAATATGCAGGAGGCATCACCTAGATCTTTCATTGAGAATCTTTATGATAAGATGAGCATGACTGATTGAAGCATAGGAATGTCATTTCATATCAAGAGTATGTCTTCCACGTACAATACGAGGAAGATAACCTTACTCTCTACCACCTTCTTGTAGATACAAGGTTCATCTACGTTTTTGACGAAATCAAACTCTTTGATAACGACGTCAAAGCAGATGTTCCAACTCCGCGATGCTTGCTTTAATCTATAAATGGATTTAAGCAGCTTGCACACCTTCCCGCTGCTCCCACCAGCTACGAAGCCCTCTGGCTGAGTCATGTACACGCTCTCCTCTAAATCACCGTTTAGAAAGGCGGTCTTAACATCCATTTGCCAGATTTCATAGTCATGATATGCAGCGATGGCAAGCATGATCCGGATGGATTTAAGCATAGCCACTGGAGAAAAGGTTTCGTCATAGTCCACACCTGGTCTTTGACGAAAACCCTTTGCAACAAGTCTACCTTTGAAAGTCTCCACTTTCCCATCTACACCAAGTTTTTTCTTGAAGATCCACTTGCTCCCAATGGGTTTTACCCCTTCAGGAGCATCTTCCAAAGTCCATACTTTGTTGGTGTACACGGATTCCATCTCGGACCGCATTGCATCCAGCCATATCACTGAGTCCCCACTCGTGATGGCCTGCTCGAAGCTAGTTGGGTCATCATCTTCCATGATGCAATCCTCGCTCCCACCATCCATGAGAAAACCGTAGTATCTCTCAGGTGAGTGAGGAACCCTACTAGATCGGCGGAGAGGCTGAGGTTCGTTGGGTACTACCAAATTCTCTGGTTCCACTAAATCTTCAGTTGCAGTTTGTGTATCTGGAACCTCTTCCAGCTCTACCACTTTGCCACTAATTTCTTTTACAAGAAATTCCTTTTTTAAAAAGGTGGCATGTTGAGCAACAAACACATTTTGTTCCTCACTCTGGTAGAAAAAATACCCATATGAATTCTTTGGATATCCCACAAACTTGCAAAGAACTGACCGTGCCTCGAGTTTGTCCGGATTTTGTCTTTTGACATAGGCAGGACAACCCTATATCTTAACTCGTTTAAGATATGGCCTCATCCCACTCCATATCTTATATGGTGTGGTAGGTACAGATTTAGATGGAACTTGATTCAATAGGTATGTTGTTGTCTCCAGTGCATACCCCCAGAAGGAAATAGGTAACTCAGCTGTGCTCATCATAGAGCGCACCATATCTAATAGGGTGCGGTTCCTCCGTTCTGATACACCGTTGTGTTGTGGTGTATATGGAGGAGTCAGTTGAGAGAGAATCCCATTCTCTTTTAGATAATCTAGGAACGCATTGCTTAAGTATTCACCTCCTCGATCAGATCGAAGAATCTTAATACTTTTGCCCGTTTGGTTCTCTACTTCGTGCTTATATTGCCTGCATTTCTCAAAAGCTTCAGACTTATGTTTCATCAGGAACACATGTCCGAATCTTGAGAGATCGTCAGTGAATGTAATGAAGTAGGAAGAACCGTTCCTGGCGTGTGTAGACATGGGACCGCATACATCACTATGTACCAGTCCTAAGAGTTCAGTAACTCTTTCTCCGTGTCCACTAAACGGAGTGTTGGTCATTTTACCTTTGAGACATGAATGGCAAGTATCATAGGATGATAATTCGAACGGATTCAAATATCCATCCATATGTAACTTAGCTAGCCGTGTCGCATTTATATGACCAAGTCTACAATGCCACAAGAAGGATTCGTTCATTTCTGAACTCTTCCTCGTGTGTGTGTTTTGTATATTAAGGACTGTATTTTGATTGAGAATGAATATGCCATTATATAACGAGCCTGATGCAATCAACTTTTGATCCAGGAATATGTTCATAACATTATCCTGTACGACAAAATTATATCCTTCTTTACTTAATAAGGAAACTGATATAATGTTGCACATCATGTTCGGTATATAATAGCACTCATTCAGAATTAGTGTATTATGACTTGGTAATACCAGGTGATATTCGCCAACTGGTTTGGCTGCAATACTTGCACCATTCCCTACTTGTACGGAATGATCACATTTTCCCAGTTCTCTACCTTTCCGTAGCCCATGTAACAATTTACATATGTGGGATCCTGATCCAGTATCTAACACCGAGGACGTAGGGTGAACTGAGAAACAGTTCTCAATAACTAACACATCTGAAGAAGATGCATCGGTATGCATGTTCTTTGTTTGGGCGGCATGAGAATCCAGATATTCTCCTATTTTCTGTTCAGTCTTATAACTCTTATAAGAAAGAACGGGTCCAACGTTCCATAGCTCAGTATAATAAGCGGGTTCAGTCAATACATCCATATTATTATCTTGATTAAGGCATGATATGGTCGCTACCTGGAGAGAGAGAGAGAAGAAAAACACTTTAGCGTATGCTCTTGCAAGATCAGATTGGTTATATTTTATCTAATCAGGATAGCTCCCGCTGTTTTTTATCAAATCTTCCTTCAAACCCTAAAAGGAAAGAATAGCCGGGATTAATTACACCCTACAACTTCGCGAATCTTTCAGCCAGGCCAGTGTCGGTACTTTGAGGGAGGTTTCCCGTGCTTTCGCACGGACCTAATTAAAGTAAACCTCGTTTTCCCAGAAGAGTAACCCCGTTGACACCTTTCTAGACACCTACTTGATCGGCTAATTGTCCTGTGTAAAACTCTCCCGGGAGTAACAATTACTCGCAGTGGGTATCGGGATCCAACTATCTCATAGAAGGTATGCAATCTCATTGCAAATTTCAACACTTGAAATTCCAGATAATATTTTGCCCCAAACGATCTATGACCTTGACAAGGTCAACAAACCATAGACCGTAAGTCAAGTTCAACCCGTCATTTCTTGATTGAATTAAACCCACCCGCACGACCCTTGACAAGGTCAACAAGGCCGTACGACTACCCTAATCCAATCTGCATCATATGCATAAGCAGATAAATACTGGTCAGCTACCGCACACTACGTCTTGACAAGGTCAACAAACGCCGTACGAATACTAAGCAGGACTTATCTGAAATGACGGAAGGCTACGATAGGTTTTTCTGAAAACCTATTGCGTAATGAACTTGATATCATTGCAGAATCGAGTGAATTTTGAAATGGAGTGATTTTGAGGCTTTCATTAGTTTCGCTAAAGAGTTCACTCCCGGTGAAGGGGTCTCGGCTCTTTCCTTATGGAATAAGGTGCAGGATATATCATATATATCGCTATGCAAAGCAAAAACTCCAAAAGCAATCAAAGGACAAACCGAGTGCTGTAGCATCTGCCAGTTTTGCTAAAGAGGTCACTCCCGGTGAAGGGATCTCGGCTCTTTCCTTATCGAATAAGGTGCAGGATATATCACATATATCGCTATGCAAAGCAAAAACTGTAGCTACCCTTTTTGAAAATTTGATTCTAAAACATCTTTTAGGTTTCTTTTCTTTCATTAATCATATTAATGAAGTCCCATCATTTACGTCACCTAAACATCACAGATAAATACGACGTACACTTATGCCATCTGTATTTGCCTCGATATCCCCTCGTGCACTGTTAGGTTAGGTAACTAACGACAGAGCGGGGCAGGGCTAGCGCGGGTGTAAAGCATAAGTAACGTCTATATAATATATCATATATACTATATACAGTATCTATCACAACATATCAAATGATCACATCACAGATATCGCAGCAGAAGAAACATATGAAATAATGGATATACTAGAAGGTCCGTGTTTTATTTTGAGCCTCTATAAAACACGGATTCCACGGTCGCGAAGAATAGCCAAACCCACATCCCTAGACCCCTACGAGAGCGTTAAGCAACCCTACCAATTCTAGAGTTAGGAGACCCGGACTCGACTCGTCGAGTTGGTCACCCACTGGACCCTAGAACCCGGTTAGTTATGCTCCCCTCCTTGGGTCTACCTAATGCGGAAAAGTAAATAATATACAATGGTGACATCATCCTCATCCCGGAAGTGCCCCAATAAAAGAATATTACATACAATGAATTTTACATGAATGAAAATAATAACCCTCATCTCACATAAAACCCCCGGCTATTCAAAAACGCGACGATCCAATATAACATATCCAGCAACATATAACATCACATGTTATCAACGTAAGTAAATATGCACATCCCAATAGTCGTTGAAATATAGCAACGAAACCAGCGATATCACATATTACACTTACGGTCGCAGAAAAGAAAGTGTAAAACTAGAACATTTGGAATCCACAATCTCTTTAGACATCGTAAATCCGAAATATTGCATACTTCGCATTTCATGCCTAACTATATGAATTCCACATATTGTATTACATTCTAGATAAATAGACAGTATTAAACTTTCCGATCGAATAATCAAATACCCAAGATTTCCTAAATAGCTCAACACTTGAGCGATGTTTAAAAATTCTAGAATGCGTCACAGTACCAACGGTCCAGCCGTAGAAGGGTCAAGCCAACGCCTCACATGTGGCAACGCCGTACTGCCCCAAACCCTAAGGTTTAGAGGCGGTTCAGACGGTCACATAATCGAGTTAAGGTTTTTGTTCTTCTAGAGGGTCCATCGCGTTACATGCACGTTTTTCCGAAAGATTTAAACTCAAGAAAAATTCAACACTTGAAAGTTTTTCGTGTCGGGAAAAAGTGAGTTAATGATATCCGTTCGAACATTTTAATACTTTCTAAATTATCCGGAAAAAGCACGAAATTAAATTTTCCAATCGAATCAATGAATACAAAATAATTCCCAGAACACTCAACACTTGAGTCAGATTAAAAATACCCAGAAGAATGTACAAGTACCTACGGATATTACTGCACAAAATACTAACCCTAATTCTACTATTCCGCCGCGGAACAGCCGCGCAAGCAAGGTATTGCCGAGGTTCCGCGGCGCTTTGGTGGAATTAGGATGTCGTGTTTTACAGTAACTCTTAGAATTCCCTGCTGATTTTTTTGAGTATTTTTAATGCAGAAAAAATCTCATTTTTATAAAATTTCCAGAGAGGGGTCTATTTCGACGTTTCGGGGTTCGATCGGAGTTTTAACTTCGTAAACACGTCGCCTAATGCTCTAGCTAGGCTCTGATACCACTGTAGGGTTACTAGGCACTCTAATAAGGTTCTACAAGCCATCAACCATGCCCGATTAAAATTTTAGCCGTGCCGTACAACCCTAAACAAGATCTTTGCTAGATTATTAGGGTTATACATGCAAGTAAATATCATTTACGACTAAGTGAATACGAAATACAACCTTTGTAGATCGGTCCTTCACTTCTAAAGCTCCTTGTCGTAGTCCCTTAGCTGCGATCATGGTTCTCCCGGGCTCTTGCATGGCTTCACGAGTCGAAAGAAGCGTCCTTGCTTAAAGTCTTTGAGGCCGAAGATGATCTACGTTGAGGGAATACCAACTCAAGCTACTACTTCACTAACCTATAGAATTAGTGTAGCAAACACCCTAAACTAAAGTGCTGGTCTAGTAGAGGATGGAGAAATAGAATGTGGGTTCTCTTTAGAATTTGATTTCTCACAATCTTTCACTCTCTTTTTAAAACCCTAGCAAGCATTTCTTTTGCTCAAAGAAGAAGAAGAAGATGAACAAAAGAAAAGATGAGGATAATGATCAAGTCAAGAGAGCTAACCATGGGTGAGTGAGTATCATATACTAACTCATGTAGAGACATAACCATGGCTAATCCAAAATGGTTAGGTTAATAAAAATCTAAGGTAAAACAAAGTTAGTGGACTTTGTCAAAGAATCCACAAGCTTCATGCTTGTGACAAAAGCTCCACTAAATTGTAATTACCTTAAATAATTATAAACCACCATTTAAAATAGAATGGTGTATGTCTTGCACACCCATGCATGATGTATCAACAACCATGATACAAAATGAAAACACATTTTAATATATATCACATATATATTAAAGTTGTGCACATGTGAGAAAAATCCTTAAGTGAACAAATGTTAGTCAATGTAAATTAGTATATCATATATACAATTATACACTAAATTATTAAATCAACACTTGACTTAATAATCCGGTCATATCATATATAACCGACTAACATCCAATGTATCGACTTATCGAATCAACACTTGATTCGATAACCCGGCTATATCTCATATAACCGTCCGATACAAAAAGTCACGAGAATAGAATACGGTATCACATACACGCATTATTCTCGATCCCGCACATATCACATACGTGCTCCGATTTTGTTTTGCCTGAGCCAGTAAAACCTCTATGTAGGACTCTAAAGACTCGTCAATACGCCGGCAGTAGGTGATGATCACATCAAGCACCCACAAGCCGTCAGCGGTACTAGCTGGACGTAACGGCTACCCGGGTATTGAGCAATCAGAAGATCAGCAAGCAAGCCCTCTCCAACTCTTGTAAAAGCCTAATGGTAACACTTCCCGTACAGTCCGGTCTCCTCGTCTGATATGTCGCATATCAAGTCTAGGGGTGGTAAACGTCAGACCCCAATAACTGATAAGTCGTGCCGATATGAGGCTCATAACGGGTCGAGAAACTACTGGTAACACTTACCAGTAAATCTCTAAATCATCCCTGACCAGGGACTTCTCTGTTATGGCCAATCGAGCACAGCACAACATCAACCCCCAGTACCGGGAGAGATGAAACCCCTCCTATCGCTCATTGCCTCCTTGTAACTCGGGACTGTACCCAAAAACCACCGTTTTTCACGCCCACTTGGATGTGGTAAGGTGGAAATCAAAGCATAGGGGGAATCACACAAGACTCTATGACGATCTCGGGTCTACAGACTAACCTGCACAAGTGTCACCAGAGAACTGCCATCTGACGTAAGGTATAATACCATCTGGGATTTCTCGGCGAGTCCGTCCAGTGTACCCAGTCTCCACTGAGCACCCGTATACCATCTCTGATGTCAAACACCAATGGATATAGGATCATCCATCGCCCATCTCATGGGTCGAGAAACGTATACGCTAGTTTACTCTGGTATATCGATGCCCTGTCTCGATACACCCACGACTAGGAACATTAAAGGATGAACTTATGGACTACCATGGCCCCTCTAGTATGATCTGCATCATAGTCCTGGTAGTCAAGTACACATCCTAAGGGCTTTACCAACATGTAACTATAAGACAGTATCAAGAGACAGGTATACATGTTAAGATAAAGAGCAACCAGATAGCAAACTATCATATCGAGCAAGAAAGTTCTCTCTATATATGTCCAAGCATCCAATATAATATACATCATCTGTACAATACTGGCCTCTAGGGCATGCATACAACTAACATACTGTACATATAATGTATATTGTAGTGGATGCTTGGACATATATATGGAGGACTTTCTTACTCGACATGATAGTATGCTATTTGGTTGCTCTTTATCTTAACATGTATACTGATTGTCTCTATGTTACATGTTGATAAAGCCCTTAGGATGAGTACTTGACTACCAGGATTATGATGCTGATCATACGAGTGGGGACAGTGTAGTCGCTAAGTACATCCTTCAAATGTTCCTGGTCGTGTATCGAGACAAGGCATCGATATACCAGAGTAGACTAGCGTATATCTTCTCGACCTATGTAGATGGGCGATGGATGATACCATATCCATTGATGTTTGACATCAGAGATAGTATACGGGTGCTCAGTGGAGACTGGGTACACTGGACGGACTCGTCGAGAACTCCCAGATGGTATTATACCTCACGTCAGATGGCAGTTCTCTGGTGATACTGGTACAGGTTAGTCTGTAGACCCGAGATCGTCATAGAGTATTGTGTGATTCCCACCGTGCTTTGATTTCCACCTTACCACGTTCAACAGAATGTGCAAAACGGTGGTTTTTGGGTACAGTCCCGAGTCGCATGGAGGCAATGAGCGGTAGGAGGGGTTTCGTCTCTCCCGGTATTGGGAGTTGATGTTGCGCTGTGCTCGATTGGCTATAACAGGAAGTCTCTGGCCAGGGCTGCTTTAGAGATTTACTAGTAAGTGTTACTAGTAGTTTCTCGACCCGTTATGAGCCTTATATCGACACGACTTATCGAGTTACCGGGGTATGACGTTTACCCCCCTAGACGAGATATGCGACATATCATACGAAGAGATCGGACTGTACGGTAGTGTTACAGATTGGATTCGCTGGAGTATGAGCAGGCTTGCTTGTTGATCTTCTGATCGCTCAATACCCGGGTGGCCTTTACGTTTAGCAGACCGCTTGCGGCTTGTGGGTGTTTGATATGATCATCACCTACTGCCGGCGTATTGACGAGTCTTTAGAGTCCTACACAGGGGTTTTCTGGCCCAAGAGAAACGAAGTAGGAGCACATATGTGATATGTGCGGGACCGAGATTAACACGATATGTGTTACCGTATTCTATTTTCGCGATTTGTGAAATTGGTCGGTTATATGTGATATAGCAGGGTTATCGGATCTATTGTTGATTCGATAAGTTGTTACATATGATATTAGTTGGTTATATGTGATATAGCCGGATTAGTAAATCAAGAGTTGATTTGATAATCTAATGTATAATTATATATTTGATATATTACATTACATTAACTAGTATTAGCTCACTCAGGATTTCTTTTCTCACTAGTTTATGCATGTGTATATATGTGATATATATTAGTGTACAAAAGTATGTATCATGCTTGATGATACATGCAAGATGGGTGTATGAGACTTATACCATGCTAGGGTTAAGCTAGGGTTTATAATTTATTCAAAGTTAAACAAATTAGGAGAGAAATAGTTTAAGGTTCAAAGCTTGTAGAAGCTTGTATGAACCTTTGACTAAGTCCACTCTTTTGTCTGGCTTTGGATAATTGTTAACCCAACCCTTAAACTTATCTCTTGGTTTATTCTCTACTTGAGTTAGGCATGAGGGCTTAACCCACCCATGGTTGCAATAATTCATTTGGATTAATTTATATGATGAGTTCATTCTTCTTCTTCTTCTTCTTCCAAAAAGCTTTCTAGCTTTAATGGAGGTATGAGAAAAAAATGTGAGAAAATCAATTCTAAAGTGAGCCCACTTCCTACTTCATCATCCTCTACTACTTGCCATTTAGTATTGGGTGTTTTCTTCACTAATTCTGTAATTGGTGAAGTGATAGCTTGGGTTAGTGTCTCCTCGACGTAGATCATCTTCGGCCTCGAAGTCTTCTAGCAAGCTTGATCCGTACATCTTGTGGAGTCTCTCTAGAGTCCGGAGTTCATGGTCGCAGCGAAGGGACGATTACACGGAGCTAATGATGTGAAGGACCGGTCTACAAAGGTTGTATTCCTTGCTCTCTTTTAGTTGCAAAGTGTTTGCATTTCTATTCCGTCGATTTCTAGTTAACGATTCTCAGTTAGGGTTAGCTAGAACGGCAAATTTTTGAATTTGGCAGGGACGATGCCTCCTGAAACCCTACTGCCGTCCTAAGTAACCCAGCAGTGGTATCAGAGCCATGCTAGAAATTTATACGGTTTTTGTTAAGATTATGAAACCGAAATACTCCGAAACTTGAAACGCGAAAATCAAGTTTCTGTCGAATTTGAAAAGTTGTCAAAAAAATTTTTAAACAAGTACAGAGTGCTATATGGGATATAACATGAACACTGTGAAAATTTGAGGGCGTTTCATGCAATTTTGGCCGGCCACCATACCCTTGATCTCGGCCAAATCCGAGCAAAACCCTCTGAAATTTTGACTGTGTTCAAGTGACTTGGTTTTGATGTTTCAGGTGTTGTTTATTTTTGCTAATTTTGGATGTGATGTAATCTTACAGTATAAGCAATTCGGAGTGTTTCATATTCGTAGTTTTAACATTGTCTCGGGTTATTCACATGTTGTCTAGACGAAGTTAGAAAGTTCGAACGATTGTCAAAAGCCCAATTTTCCAAGTTTAACGTATTCGGAAAAACATGCAAGTGATTCTGTGGACCCTCTAGAAGAACGAAACCTTAACTCGATTATATGACCGTCAGAACCGCCACTAAACCCTAGGGTTTGTGGTAGTTCAGCGTTGTCACATGTGAGACGTTGGTTTGACCCTACTACGGCTGGTTCATAGGTACTGTGGCATATTCTGGGTATTATTGAACTGTGCTCAAGTGTTGAGCTGTCTGGAAATTATGGGACTTTGATGAATCGATCGAAAATTTTAATGTCGTCCGGATATTATATGATGGGATACAATATTTGGAATCCACAAGTAGTTATGAGATAACTAGTTTGAATGTTATAAATCTAGCAGTTTAGTCTCAGATGATCGGTTGCCACGTGATTTTGATGAGATCAAAAGTCTGTCGCAATCACGTAGTGTACGCGGATACTCGCCGTGTAACCTTATTAGATAGCCATTCCCCATAGCCCTGACAAGTGACTGTAGGAGAACCCCGTCACCAAAAGCATCCGTTCGGGTGCTCGCGGCAGTAGTGTTCTGCCTTTGTGCACTTCGTCGACGGTATCGGGGGGTGCAGCCATCTACTTAAGTTTCCGACGAGCATTCGATCAGGATGTCAGGAATCTTGTTGAATTGCCCGACTTGATATTGAAAAGTGTTTTTGAGATCGAGACTAAAATGCGGGGTTTATAATTGTTAGGCATGCGATGTCTAAGGAATTCATTTGGTTAGGCATATGATGTCTACGGTGGTTGCGGATTCCAACTGTTGAAGTTTTCACTTTCTTTTTTGTAACCGTAAGTGTAATATATGGTGTATTGCCAGTTTCGTTGCTATACGTCAATGACAATTGGGATATGCATATTTACTTACGTTGATGACATGTGATGTTATGTGTTGCTGGGATATGTTATATTGGATCGTCGTGTTTGAATAACCGGGGGTTTTACGTGAGATGAGTGTTTTTCATTTTCATTCATGTAAAATTCATTGTATGTAATATTCTTTTATTAGAGCACTTCCAGGTTGAGGATGATGTCACCATTGTATATTATTTACTTTTCCGCATTAGGATAGACCCAAGGTGGGGAGCACAAGTAACCAGGTTCTAGGGTCCAGTAGAAGACCATCTCGAGGTGTCGAGACTTGGTCTCCTAACTCTAGAATTGGTAGGGTTTCTTGTCACTCTTGTAGGGGTCTAAGGGTGTGGGATTGTCTATTCATCACGACCGTGGAATCCGTGTTTTATACAGGCTTAAAATAAAACACGGAAATCCTAGTATATCCAATATTTCATATGTTATCTTCTGCTGCTCTGTGATGTGATCACTGTGATATGTTCAGACGAATGCCTATATATTATATGTATGAGATATAATTAATATTGCTGCTTTCGTTCCATATGTGATGCTTGGGAAGCATAATAAATGGGACTTCATTAATGAGATTAATGAAATAAAAGAAACCTAAAGATATTGTAGAAACTTTTCTCGAAAACTGGTAGCTCTAGTTCTTGCTTTGCGTAGCGGTATTCCTTGTACAATATCGAGCACCTTATTCGATAAGGAAAGAGCCGAGATCCCTTCACCATGAGTGACCTCTTTAGCGAAACTAGCAGATGTTACAAACTCGGTTTGTCTTTTGATTGCTTTTATAGTTTTTTCTTTGCATAGTGGTATTTGTGAAATATCCTGCACCTTATTCGATAAGGAAAGAGCCGACGATCCCTTCACCGGGAGTAACCACTTTAGCAAAACTAGTAAAAGCCTAAAAAACACTCCATTTTAAATCATTTGATTCTACAACAATATCAAGTTCATTACGCAAAAGGTTTTTTTAAAAACCTGTCGTAGCCCTCCGTCATTTCAGATAAGTTCTTCATAGTATTCGTGCTACGTTTGTTGGCATCCGTCAAGGCGTAGTGTGCGGTAGCTATTTATGCTTATCTGCATAAGCATATGATGCGATTGAGTTAGGGTAGTCGTGCGACTTTGTTGGCCTCCGTGAAGGGTCGTGCGGGTGGTTTTAATTCAATCAGGAAATGACGGGTTGAACTTGACTATCAGCCTATAGTTTGTTGGCCTCCGTCAAGGTCATAGGAGGTTAGGGGCAAAATATTATCGGGAATTTCAAGTGTTGAAATTTGTAATGAGATTGCATACTTTCTATGAGATAGTTCGATCCCGATACCCACTGCGAGTAAGAGTTACTCCTTGGAGAGTTTTACACATTACAAATCGCCGATCAAGTAGGTGTCTAGAAAGGTGTCAACGGGGTTATGCCCTTGGGAAAACGAGGTTTATTTTAATTAGTTCCGTACGAAAACACGGGGAACCTCTCTCAAAGTACCGGCATTGGCCTAGCTGAAAAATTGGCGAACTTGTAGGGTGTAATTAATCCCGGCTAGTCTTTCCTTTTAGGGTTTGAAGGAAGATTTGACTAAAACAGTGGGAGCCATCCTGATTAGATATATTAATAACCAATCTAATCTTGCAAGAGCATACACTGAGTGTTTTCTTCTCTCTCTCTCCAGGTAGCGACCATGTCACGCCTTAATCAAGATAATATTATGGATGTATTGACCGAGCCCACTTGTTATACTGCGCTAAGGAACGTTGTTCCCGCTCCAACTTATAATTGTTATAAGACCGAGCAGGAAATATGGGATTACCGAAATTCCCGTGCCGCCCAAACGAAGAAAGTACATGACGATGCATCTTCTTCGGGTGTGTTCATTACAGAGAACTGTTTCTCAGGTATCCTTTACGTCCTGGGTATGAGATACCGGATCAGGATCCCACATATGTAATCTGTTACATGGGCTACAGATAGTTAGAGAACTGAGAATGGGTGATAAGTTTTAAGTGTTAAAAATAGTGCAATTGTTGCAGGGAAGTCTGTTGGCAATTATCACCCTGTATTACCAAATACATTGATTCTGAACGAATGTTATTAGATACCGATACAACATCATATCATTCTTTTTATTTAGTAAAGAAGGATATAATTTTGTATTGTTGGATAATGTTTTGAACATTTCCTATATCAAGAGTTGATCGGTTCAGGCACGTTATCTAAAATCAAATACATTCTAAATCAAACTACAGTTCTTAACGTATAAAACACACACAAGAGGAAGAGTTCAGAAATGAACAAATCCTTCTTGAAGCATTGTAGACTAGGTCATAACAATGCGACCCGACTAGCTAAGTTACATTTAGATGCATATTTAAATCAGTTTGTATTTACATCTTGTGAAACTTGCTAGTCATGTCACAAAGATAAGATGACCATAGCTCCGTTTATTGGAAACAGAGAAAGAGTTAGTGAACTCTTAGGATTGATACATGATGAGGTCTGTTGGTCCCCTGTCTACACATGTCAGGACTGGTTCTTTGTACTTCATTACATTCACTGATGATCTCTCAAGATTCGCACATGTGTTTCTGTTGAAAAACAAGTTTGAATGTTTTGAGAAATTCAAAGAATATAAGTTAGAAGTAGAGAACCAAAACGGGTATAAGTATTATGTCCTTTGATGTGATCAGGGAGGAGAATACTTGAGCACGGAATTCCTGGACTATTCTAAACGAGAATGAGATTCTCTCTCAACATTACTCCGCCATAAACACCACAGCACGTCGGTGTATCGGGGCAGAGCAATCTCACCCTATGTGATATGGTGTGCTCTGTGATGAGTGATACTGAGTTACCAATTTCCTTTTGGGGGTTATGCACTTAAGAAGCTGCATACCTATTGAATAGGGTTCAATCAAATCAGGTGCCTACCACTCCATGTGTAATATGGTATGGGAAGAGCCCATCTCTTAAGGATGTTAAGATTTGGGGTTGTCCGGCCTATGTCTAAAAAGCAAGATCCGGACAAGCTCGAGACAAGGTCAATTATGTGGAAGTTTGTTGGATATCCCAAGCATTCGCATGGGAATATCTTCAACCAAACAGAGGAAAGGTGTTTTATTTCTCGGCATGCCACCTTTTTGAGAAAAGGGAATTTCTTGTGAAGGAATTAGTGGTCATGCGGTAGGACTGGAAGGAGTTCCAGCTATACAAACTACAGCTGATTATTTGGTAGAACTGGAGAATTCAATAGTTCCCAACGAACCTCAGCCTTTCCGCCGATCTGGTAGGGTTCCTCATCCACCTGAGAGATACATCGATTTCTCTATGACAATGGGAGTGAGGATTGCATCATGAGATGATGACCTAACTAGTTTCGAGCAGGCCATCAAGAGTGGTGACTCTGTGAGAATGGCTGGATGCTAAGCGATCTGAGATGGAATCCATATACACCAACAAAGTATGGACATTGGTTGCTTTATCTGAAGGATTAAATCCCCATCAGGAGCAAGTATATCTTGAGAAGATTACTAGGTGTACATGAAAAAGTTGAGACTTTCAAAGCTAAGACTAGTTGTAAAAGGTTCTCATCATCGAGCAGGTGTGGATAATGATGAAACCTTTTCTAGTGCCTATGCTTAAGTCCATCCAGATCCTACTTGCCACTGCTAAATACCATGTCTACGATATCTGGCGGAAGGGTGTCAGGACTGCTTTTCTAAATAGTGATTTAGAAGAGAGCATCTATAAGTACATAGTCAGAGGGCTTCGTAGACAGTGGGAGCAGCGGAAACGTGTGCAAGTTTCTTTATGGGTTAAAGCAGGTATCGCGGAGTTGGAACATCTGTTTTGATGGGTAGTCAAAGAGTTTGACTTCATCAAAATGATAGATGAACGTTGTATTTACAAAAAGGTATTAGGGAGTATGGCGGCGTTCCTCGTATTGTACGTGGAAGATATACTCTTGATAGGGAAGGAGTTTCCTATGCTACGCTTGGTCAATCTCCTCTTATCACAATGATTCTCCATAAAGGATCAAGGTGATACCTCCTAAATCCTGGGTTTTGGATATATGAGATAGATCTAAATGGATGTTAGGATTCTCACTAGGTGTAGTGAGAAGGTATCAATTGATACTGGGGAGAATCACTGGAAAGATTCCAGGGTGGTAAGGTCGACTGAATATCAGTCACATGCATTGTCTTTACCCTCAGTGGAGGGACGGTATGTTGGAAGAGTTCCAAGCTAGATACCGTTGCAAACTAGACGATAAAGGCTGGATACATTGCTACCTACGATGCTACCAAAGAAGTTGTCTGGGTGTATATAAGTTCATGAGATGAACTTCTTTCCTACCATTGTGTGACAATAGAGTTGTGGCTTATGCCTAGGAACCCCCGTCCCATCAGTGATCCAGACATATTCTTAGGCAGTATCACCTGATGATGGAGATGGATGATCTCCAAGGAGATCGAGATCAGGAGAGTGGACACAGAGGAAAACAACGCAGATCCACTCACAAAGGCGTATTTCCCAGTAGAGACTTTTATGGGATGGTTGAGTATGAGATACTTCAACCACTGCTGATTGTTGGGTATGAGATACTACAGCAGATGGCCCTAGTGCAAGTGGGAGATTGTTAGTTATATGTATTCCCTATAGTCTATTACTGTACATATGATGTATATTGTAGTGGATGCTTGGACATATATATGGAGGACTTTTTTGCTCGACATGATAGTATGCTATCTGGTTGCTTTTTATTTTAACACGTACACTGATTGTCTCTATGTTACATATTGATAAAGCCCTTAGGATGAGTACTTGACTACCAAGATTATGATTCAGATCATACTAGTGGGGACAGTGTAGTCGCTAAGTACATCCTTCAAATGTTCCTAGTCATGGGTGTATCGAGACATGACATCGATATACCAGAGTAGACTAGCGTATAGCTTCTCGACCCATGTAGATGGGCAATGGATGATCCCATATCCATTGGTGTTTGACATCAGAGATAGTATACGGGTGCTCAGTGGAGACTGGGTACACTGGACGGACTCGCCGAGAACTCCCAGATGGTATTATACCTCACGTCAGATGGCAGTTCTCTGGTAACACTGGTACATGTTAGTTTGTAGACCCGAGATCGTCATAGAGTCTTGTATGATTCCCACTGTGCTTTGATTTCCACCTTACCGCGTTCAAGAGAACGTGCAAAATGGTGGCTTTTGGGTACAGTCCCGAGTCATATGGAGGCAATGAGCGATAGGAGGGGTTTCGTCTCTCCCGGTATTGGGAGTTGATGTTGCGCTGTGCTCGATTGGCTATAACAGGAAGTGCTTGGCCAGGGCTGCTTTAGAGATTTACTGGTAAGTGTTACCAGTAGTTTCTCGACCGGTTATGATCCTCTTATCGACACGACTTATCGAGTTACTGGGGTCTGACGTTTACCACCCCTAGACGAGATATGCGACATATCAGACGAAGAGACCGGACTGTACGGTAGTGTTACTGATTGGATTCGTAAGAGTACGAGCAGGCTTGCTTGTTGATCTTTTGATCGCTCAATACCTGGGTGGCCGTTACGTTTAGTAGACCGCTTGCGACTTGTGGGTGTTTGATATCATCATCACCTACTTCCGGCGTATTGACGAGTCTTTAGTGTCCTACACCGGGGTTTCCTTGCTCAAGGGAAACGGAGTAGGAGCATATATGTGATATGTGCGGGACCGAGATTAATAAGATATGTGATACCGTATTCTATTCTCGCGATTTGTGACATTGGTCGATTATATGTGATATAGCCGGGTTATCGGATCAAGTGTTGATTCAATAAGTTGTTACATATGATATTAGTCTGTTATATATGATATAACCGGATTATTAAATCAAAAGTTGATTTGATAATCTAATGTATAATTATATATTTGATATATTACTTTACATTAACTAGTATTAGGATTTCTTTTCTCACTAGTTTGTGCATGTGTATATATGTGATATATATTAGTGTACAAAAGTATGTGTCATGCTTGATGATACTTGCAAGATGGGTGTATGAGACTTATACCATGCTAGGGTTAAGCTAGAGTTTATAATTTATTCAAAGTTAAACAAATTAGGAGAGAATTAGTTTAAGGTTCAAAGCTTCTAGAAGCTTGTATGAACCTTTGACTAAGTCCACTCTTTTGTCTAGGTTAGGATATTTGTTAACCCAACCCTTAACCTTATCCTTTGGTTTATTCTCTACATGAGTTAGGCATGAGGGCTTAACTCACCCATGGTTACAATAATTCATTTGGATTAATTCATATGATGAGTTCATTCTTTTTCTTCTTCCTAAAAGCTTTCTAGTTTCAATAGAGGTATGAGAAAAAAATGTGAGAAAATCAATTCGAAAGTGAGCCCACTTCCTACTTCATCATCCTCTACTACTTGCCATTTAGTATAGGGTGTTTGCTTCACTAATTCCGTAATTGGTGAAGAGATAGCTTGAGTTAGTGTCTCCTCGATGTAGATCATCTTCGGCCTCGAAGTCTTCTAGCAAGCTTGATCCGTACATCTTGTAGAGCCTCTCTAGAGTCCGGAGTTCATGATCGCAGCGAAGGAACGACTACACGGAGCTAATGAATTGAAGGACCAGTCTACAAAGTTTGTATTCCTTGCTCTCTTTTAGTTGCAAAGTGTTTGCATTTCTATTCCGTCGATTTCTAGTTAACGATTCTTAGTTAGGGTTAGCTAGAACGGCAAATTTTTGAATTTGGCAGGGACGATGCCTCCCGAAACCTTGCTTCCGTCCTAGGTAACCCAGTAGATCCAACGTATTAACCTGCCTTTAGCATCCTTCTTAGATAAAAGATGGTTTAGGGCGGAGTGATCAGTGTAAACCACAATCGGTTAGCCAATCAAGTAAGGCTTGAATCTTTCTAATGCAAATACAACCGCCAAGAGTTCTTTCTCGGTAGTTGTATAATTAATTTGAGCATCATTCAAGGTCTTACTTGCATAAGAGATTGCATGTGGCATC
Source organism: Agapanthus africanus (assembly GCA_030015575.1). Taxonomy (NCBI): domain Eukaryota; kingdom Viridiplantae; phylum Streptophyta; class Magnoliopsida; order Asparagales; family Amaryllidaceae; genus Agapanthus; species Agapanthus africanus. The sequence continues at coordinate 455,244,403 of CM057345.1, read as the reverse complement.
TTATCAATGTGCTGTTCTAAGACTGCACCAACAGCGAAATCTGATGCATCACACATAAGCTCAAACGGGTGGTTCCAATCAGGAGATGATAGAATAGGAGCTGTAGTGAGAGATCTTTTGAGCGATTCAAATGCAGCCTCACAGTTCGAATCAAAGTGAAATGTAGTATCCTTGGCCAAGTGAAGAGTTAAAGGTCTAGCAATTTTGCTAAAATCCTTAATGAATCTCCTATAAAATCCTGCATGACCAATGGAATATCGTATGTTTTTGACGCATTTGGGATGAGGAAAGTTATGGATGACATCTATTTTAGCTCTGTCTACCTCAATACCTTTTCGTGAAATGACATGTCCAAGCACAATACCTTCTTGGACCATGAAATGGCATTTTTCCCAATTCAAAGTTAAATTCTTATCCTTACAATGGGTAAGAACCGCATCAAGATGAGATAGGCAATCCTCAAAAGAGTCCCCGAATACAGAGAAATCGTCCATGAAAATCTCCAGAAAATTCTCGACCATGTCCGAGAATATCCCCATCATACACCGCTGGAATGTAGCGGGAGCATTGCATAACCCAAAGGGCATGCGTCTATAAGCAAAAGTACCGAAAGGACAAGTAAATATTGTTCTATCTTGATCCTTTTCGACAATAGGGACCTGGTTATAGCCAGAGTATCCATCCATGAAACAATAATATTCATGTCCAGCTAATCGTTCCAACATCTGGTCAATGAAAGGTAGAGAGAAGTGATCTTTTCTCGTTGCGGCATTGAATTTTCTATAATCAATACATACATGCCACCCGGTTTGGGTGCGTGTCTGGATCAACTCATTAGCCTCATTAGTTATGACCGTGATGCCAGACTTCTTAGGGACCACATGAATAGGACTCACCCATTGGCTATCAGAGATTGGGTAAATCATACCACTATCAAGACACTTGACAATTTCTTTCTTTACCGCCTCCTTCATGATGGGATTTAACCGTCTTTGTGGTTCTCGAGTTGGTTTGGCTTCATCCATCAAATGTGTATGATGTTCTACAATCAAGGGACTAATCCCTTTGATGTCAGCCATTGTCCAACCAAATGCTTGCCGATTAGATCTCAAGACCATTAAAAGAGCGTCCTCTTGCTCTAAAGCTAGAGAAGCGGATATGATCACAGGCAAAGACTCATTCTCACCTAAAAATGCTTATTTAAGATGAGAAGGTAATAGTTTGAGATCTAATGTCGGCGGAGAAACAATAGAAGGTGGGGTAAGGCAATGATATTCGGATTCCCTAAGAAGTTCATAACCTGTGAAGGATACTGACTCAGAAAGTGCTACTGACTTTTGTGATGAGTCAAAAGGTTCAAACTCGGCGGTGGAATCGTCAAAAGTGTCCTCACTATGATATTGTGCAAGATGAAACAATGATGTGCTAATGTCATTGAGATCATCAAAGCAAAATTCATCAACCTTGCAGCTTTCGGGAGCTATCTCATGGACAGAACAAACATCAAGAATATGAGCAGAAGGTTTAGATGGTTGACTTCCTAGCTTGTAAATGTTAGGCTCAATTGTCATTTTCCCGAAGGATAAGTTCATAGAACCATTACTGCAATTAATGACAGTATTGGAAGTAGCTAAGAAGGGTCGACCGAGAATCACCGGAATTTGGTTCCATGGGTTCGCTACAGGTTTTGTATCTAGAACAATAAAATCCACAGGGAATATAAATTCCCCTACTTTTATCAACACATCCTCAAGTTCACCCCTAGGTTTGGTGATAGATCGATCTGCCATCTGGAGAGTGCAGTGAGCAGGTTTCAACTCTTCACTACCTAACTGCTCATAGACAGAGTATGGAAGCAGGTTAACACTTGCTCTAAAGTCGAGTAGAGCACGGTTATTATTTTTACCCCCAATAGAAATAGAGATTGTAGGACAGCCAGGATCATTAAGTTTCTTTGGTAACTGATGGGTAAAAACTGTGCTAACATTACTCGTCATGAACACTTTTTCGGCACTTGAGTCTTCCTCTTCCTAGTGCACAAGTCCTTAAGTATTTTCGCATAAGCCGGAACTTGTTGGATAGCATCTAGGAGAGGGATATTTATGTTAACCTGTTTAAACATTTCCATAATCTTCTCCATTTGTGGACTTGGTTTTTTTCCCCTTAACCAATTTGGATAAGGAGTTTTAGCTATAAGAGCTGGGTCCAACATTGGAGAAGGTCGTGTGGGTGGAACAGATCCCAGATTGGAGTGGAGATCGTCTTTGGTTGACTTGAAAAAGTGGGCTGAGGGTTCGAGCCTAGAGGAAAACGAAGAATAGGCTCGCAAGAAGGTGGAGTAGATGAAGTAGGGTAAGAAGTAGAAGTGGAAGCCGGGGTGTCATTGATCAATTCATCATTATCAATCTTTTCACCGACTTGGTTATTTAGCACTCTTCCGGATCTCAACGTTGTAATGGCAGTCACATTGTGTGAGTAGCCAGGATTAGGCAGGGGTTGAGCTGAAAGTTTCCCTTTTTCTCTAGCAATCATTGCGGCATTTAATTATTCAATTTGTGTTTCTATCGATTTAATACTCTCACCGTGTGAGGTGGAGTTTTTGTTTATGGTATTGATAGAGACCTTATATTGTAGGGTTCCTAGGTACACTAAGGAAGTCTCACAAGGCATCAACCATGCCTATTTCAAAAATTACGGTGCCGAGAAACCCTAATACGGATCATTGACTAGAAGTTTAGGCGAAAAAGAAACAGTTAACAACTTAACTAAATGGTAAACGGAAATAAAACTTTTGTAGATCCGGTGCTCCACCTCCATAGATCCGTGATGAAGTCCTCTCCGCTGTCCAAATGCAATCCCGGACTCTAGCGTCGGCTTCATCGAAGAAATGGGCTGGCAAGGTCGTCGGCTTTGTGCCGAAGATGATCTACGTCGAAGCAACACAAGATCAAGCTCCCACTTCAACAAATCATGAAACTTGTGAAGAAAACACACTCTACTACTTGGCAAGAGGTAGAGGATGACGAAATAGGAGGTGGGTTCACTTTAGAATTTGATTTCTCACTCATTTTCTCACTTTGCCATTGATGGAGGCAAGGTTTTCTTCAAGTAGAAGATGAAGAAGAAGAAGTTAATATTATGATAAGTTATTTAAAAAGGAAAAGAAAATGAATACTTATCATAATGTAAACCATGGTCAAGTGTAGAGATTAAACCAAGGTTAGTTGGAATGGTTAGGGTTAAGGATGAGATAAGAATGGTGGACTTTTTCAAAGCTTCAAGAAGCTTCAACATAAAAACAAAATAAGCCACCATCCTTAATAATTTCCAAAATGAATATATAAATAAATGACTAAGTAAATAATCAAAACCCTAACCATTCATATAACCATGGTTTAATCTTTACACAAACCCAAGTGAGCAAGTATCATCAAACATGATACAAACTAGTGTACAAAAGTATATCACATATACAATGTGCACATCAAGTGAGAAAATCCATTTAAAGTGAACCAATACTAGTTAATGCAAAGTAATATATCAAATATATAATTATACATTAAATCATTAAATCAACACTTGATTTAACGATCCGGTCATATCGCATATCACCGACTAGTATCCAATGTATCGGCTTATCGAATCAATCCTTGAATAAATAATTAGGTTATATCGCATACAACCAATCGATACATTTATCGCGAGAATGGAATACGGTATCACATACACGCATTATTCTCGGTCCCGTACATATCTCATATGCGCTCCTATTTCGTTTCGCTTGAGCCAGGAAACCTCTGTGTAGGACTCTAAAGACTTGTCAATACGCCGGCAGCAGGTGATGATCATATCAAACACCCACAAGCCGCAAGCGGTCTGCTAAACGTAACGGCCACCCGGGTATTGAGCGATCAGAAGATCGACGAGCAAGCCCGCTCACACTCCTGTGAATCCAACCAGTAACACTACCGTACAGTCCGGTCTGATCGTCTGATATGTCGCATATCTCGCCTAGGGGTGGTAAACGTCAGACCCCAATAGCTCGATAAGTCGTGTCGATATGAGGTCTATAACAATTCGAGAAACTACTGGTAACACTTACCTGTAAATCTCACCAACCCTGGCCAGGGATTTCCGGTTATAGCTAATCGAACACAGCGCAACATCAACTCCCTATACCGGGAGAGACGAATCCCCTCCTATCGCTCATTGCCTCCATGTGATTCGGGACTGTACCCAAAAACCACCGTTTTGCATGCCCTCTTGGACGTGGTAAGATGGAAATCAAAGCACAGTGGGAACCACACAAGACTCTATAACGATCTCGGGTCAACAGACTACTCTGTACCAGTGTCACCAGAGAACTGCCATCTGACGTAAGGTATAATACCATCTGGGAGTTCTCGGCGAGTCCGTCCAGTATACCCAGTCTCCACTGAGCACCCGTATATCATCTCTGATGTCAAACACCAATGGATATGGGATCATCCATCGCCCATCTGTATGGGTCGAGAAAGTACACGCTAGTCTACTCTGGTATATCGATGCCCCGTCTCGATATACCCACGACTAGGGACTTTGAAGGATGTACTTATGGACTACCATGTCCCCACTAGTATGATCCGCATCATAGTCCAGGTAGTCAAGTACACATCCTAAGGGCTTTACCAACATGTAACAGAGAGACAATCAGTGTACACGTTAAGGTAAAGATCAACCAGATAGCATACTATCATGTCGAGCAAGAAAGTCCTCCCTATATACGTCCTAGCATCCACTACAATATACATCATATGTACAGTAATGGCCTCTAGGGCATACATATAACTAACAATCTCCCATTTGCACTAGGGCCATCTGTAGCAGTGGTTGTAGTATCTCATACTCAACCATCCCATAAAAATCTCTCTGGGAATAAGCCTTCGTGAGTGGATCCGCCGTGTTGTCCTCTGAGTCTACTCTCCTAACCTCGATCACCCTGGAGATCAACCATCTCCATGATCAGGTGATGCTGCCTCAGAATATGTCTGGATCACTGATGGGACGGACGTTCCTTGGCATTACCCACAACTCCATTGTCACACAATGGGAGGAACTAAGTTCATCTCATGAACAAATATATATCCAGACTGCCTCTTTGGTAGCATCTTGAGTAGCGATGTATCCTGCCTTTATCTTCTAGTATGCCACGGTATCTAACTTGGAACTCTTCTAACATACCGTCCCTATACTTAGGGTAAAGACAATGCCTGTGACTGACATTCAGTCATCTTATCACCCTGGAACACTTCCAGTGATTCTCTCCAGGATCAATTGATACCATCTCACTACAACTAGTGAGAATCCTAACATCCATTTAGATCTATCTCATAGATAAAAACCCAGGATGTAGGAGGTATCACTTTGATCCTATATGGAGAATCCTTGTGATAAACGGAGATTGACCGAGCGTAGCATAGGAAACCCCTTCCCTATCAAGAGCATGCCATCCACGTACTTTACGAGGATCGTCACTATACTCCCTACTACCTTTTTGTTTATACAAGGTTCATCTCCCATTTTGATGATGTCAAACTCTTTGACTAATACATCAAAACAGATGTTCCAACTCCGCGATGCCTGCTTTATCACATAAAACATCTTGCACACGTTTCCGCTGCTCCCACTGTCTACGAAGCCCTCTGGCTGTGTACTTATAGACGCCCTCTTCTAAAACATCATTTAGAAAAGATGTCATGACACCCAACCACCAGATATCGTAGTCATGGTATGTAGCCGTGGCAAGTAGGATCTGGATGGACTTAAGCATAGCTACTTAGAAAAGGTTTCATCATCATCCATACCTGGTCAATGGTGTAGACCTTTAACAAGTCTAGCTTTGAAAGTCTCAACTCTTCCATGTACACCAAGTAATCTTCTCAAGATATACTTGCTCCTGATGGGGATTTAACCCTTCAGATATAGCAACCAAAGTCCATACTTTGTTGGTGTATAAGGATTCCATCTCAGATCACTAAGCATCCAGCCATTCTGACAGAGTCTTACTCCTGATGGCCAGTTCGAAACTAGTTGGGTCATCATCTCATGATGCAATCCTCGCTCCCACTGTCATAGGGAAACCGAAGTATCTCTCAGGTGGGTGAGGAACCCTACTAGATCGGCGGAGAGGCTGAGGTTCGTTGGTATCTACTGAATCCTTTGGTTCTACCAAATCATCTGCTGTTGTTTGTATAGCTGGAACCTTTCCGGTTGTACATAACAGACCTTGCCCCGAGCTTGTCTGGATTATGCTTTTAGACATAGACCGGATAACCCCAAATCTTAACTAACTTAAGAGATGGGCTCTTCCCTTTCCATATCACATATGAAGCGGTAGGCATAGATTTGATTTGAACCCTATTCAATAGGTATGTAGCTTCTCAAGTGCATAACTCCCAAAAAGGAAAAAGGTAACTCAGTAGTACTCATCATAGAGCACACCTTATCACATAGGGTGCTATAGCTCCGCCCCGATATACCATCGTGCTATGGTGTATACGGAGAAGTAATGCTGAGAGAGAATCTCATTCTCCTTTGGAATAATCCAGGATTTTCGTGCTCAAGTATTCTCCTCCTCGATCACATCAAAGGACATAATACTTATACCCTTATTTTGGTTCTCTACTTCTAACTTATATTCTGTGAATATCTCAAAAGCTTCGGACTTGTGCTTCAACAGGAATATAGGTCTGAATCTTGAAAGATCATCAGAGAATGTAATGAAGTATAAAGAACCGGTCTTGGCAAGTGCAGACAGGGGACCTTACATACATCAACATGTATCATCCCAAGAGTTCACTAACTCTTTCTCTGTTTCCAGTAAACGGAGCTATGGTCATCTTATCTCTGTGACATGATTGGCAAGTTTCACAAGATGTAGATTCAAACTGATTTAAATATGCATCTTCATGTAACTTCAGCTAGTCGGGTCACATTGATATGACCTAGTCTACAATGCCTCAAGAAGGATTCGTTCATTTCTGAACTCTTCCTCTTGTGTGTGTTCCGTATACTAAGAACTGTAGTTTGATTTAGAACATCAATGCTTTTAGATAACGTGCCTGAACCGATCAACTTTTGATATAGGAAATGTTCAAAACATTATCCAACAATACAAAAATATATCCTTTCTTTATTAACAAAGAGACATATATGATTTTGTATATCAGGTTCGGTATCTAATAACATTCGTTCAGAATCAATGTATTTGTAATACAGGGTGACAGTGACCAACAGACTTGGCTGCAACACTTGCCCCGTTTTCTGCCTCATGAAACTTATCACCCGTTCTCAGTTTTCTACCTTTCTGTAGCCCTATGTAACAGATTACATATCTGGGATCCTGATCTGGTATCACATACCCAGGACGTAAAGGATACTGAGAAACAGTTCTTTGTAACGAACACACCCGAAGATGATGCATCAGCATGCACTCTTTTCGTTTGGGCGGCACGGGAATTCTGGTAATCCCCAATTTCCTGCTCTATTTTATAACAATTATAAGTTGGAGCGGGACCAACGTTCCCCAGCTCAGTATAACAAGCGGGTTCGGTCAATATTCCGTATTATTATCTTGATTAAGGCGTGATATGGTCGCTACCTGGAGAGAGAGAGAAGAAAATACTCAGCGTGCGCTCTTGCAAGAATAGATTGGTTATTATTTTATCTAATCAGGATGGCTCCCACTGCTTTTTATCAAATCTTCCTTCAAACCCTAAAAGGAAAGACTAGCCGGGATTAATTACACACTACAAGTTCGCCAATCTTTCAGCCAGGCCAGTGTCGGTACTTTGAGGGAGGTCCCCGTGCTTTCGTACGAACCTAATTAATGTAAACCTCATTTTCCCAGAGGCGTAACCTCGTTAACACCTTTCTAGACACCTACTTGATCGGCTAATTGTAATGTATAGAACTCTCCCAGGAGTAACTCTTACTCACAGCGGGTATCGGGATCCAACTATCTCATAGAAGGTATGCAATCTCATTGCAAATTTCAACACTTGAAATTCCCGATAATATTTTGCCCCAAGCGATCTATGACTTTGACTGAGTCAACAAATCATAGACCACAAGTAAAGTTCAACCCGTCATTTCTCGATTGAATTAAACCCACCCGCACGACCCTTGACTGAGTCAACAAGGCCGCACGACTACCCTAATCCAATCGCATCATATGCTTTGCAGATAAGCACTAATCAGCTACCGCACACTACGCCTTGACTGAGTCAACAAACGCAGCACGAATACTAACTAGGACTTATCTGAAATGATGGAGGGCTACGTCAGGTTTTTAAGAAAACCTTTTGCGTAATTAACTTTATATCGTTGTAGAATCAAATGATTTTAAAATGGAGTGTTTTTGAGGCTTTTCTAGTTTTACTAAAGGAGTCACTCCCGGTGAAGGGATCGTCGGTCCTTCCCTCGTCGAATGAGGTGCGGGATATATCATATACATCACTGTGCAAAGCAAAAACTCTTAAAAGCAATCAAAAGACAAACCGAGTGTGTAGCATCTGCCAGTTATTGCTAAAGGAGTCACTCCCGGTGAAGAGATCTCGGTCCTTTCCTCATCGAATAAGGTGCAGGATATATCACATATACCTCTGTGCAAAGCAAGAACTGTAGCTACCTGTTTTTAATTTTGAAATTCGACTCTACAACATCTTAGGTTTCTTTTATTTCATTAATCATATTAATGAAGTCCCATCATTTAAGTACCTAAACATCACAGATAAATACGACGTACACTTATGCCATCCGCATTCGTCTCGATGTCCCCTCGTGCACCGTTAGGTTAGGTGACTAACGGCAGAGCGGGGCAGGGCTAGCGCGGGTGTAAAACATAAGTAACGCCTATATAATATATCATATATACTATATACAGTATCCATCATAGAACATATCATGATCACATCACAGATATCACAGCAGAAGAATCATATGAAATATTGGATATACTAGGACGTCCGTGTTTTCAATACGAGCCAGTATAAAACACGGATTCCACGGTCGCGATGAATAGCCAAACCCACAACCCTAGACCCCTACGAGAGCGGCAAGCAACCCTACCAATTCTAGGGTTAGGAGACCCGGACTCGACTCCTCGAGTTGGTCTCCCACTGGACCCTAGAACCCGGTTACTTGTGCCCTCCTCCTTGGGTCTATCCTAGTGCGGAAAAGTAAATAATATTCAAAGGGTGACATCTTCCGCAACCTGGAAGTGCCCCAATAAAAGAATATTACATACAAGTTTTTACATGAATAAAAATGAAAAACACTCATCTCACATAAAAAAACCCCGGCTATTCAAACACGACGATCCAATATAACATATCCAGCAACACATAACATCACATGTCATCAACGTAAGTAAATATGCGCATCCCAATTGTCATTGACATATAGCAACGAAACCGGCGATATCACATATTACACTTACGGTCACAGAAAAGAAAGTGTAAAACTACAACAGTTGGAATCCGCAACCTGCATAGACATCGCATACCTAATCAAATGAATTCCTTAGACATCGCATGCCTAACAATTATAAACCCCGCATTTTAGTCTCAAAATCGAAAACTCTTATCAATATCAAGTCGGGCAATTCAACAAGATTCCCGAAATCCTGATCGAATGCTCGTCGCAAACTTTAGTAGGCGGCCGCACCCCCGACGCCGTCGACGAAGTGCACCAAGGCGGAACACCGCTGCCGCGAGCACCCGAACGGATGCTTTCGGCGACGGGGTTCTCCTACAGTCACTTGGTCGGGGCTATGGAGTGAGGCTGTCTATTAAGTTTACCCGGCGAGTATCCGCGTACGCTACGTGATTGCGACGGACTTTTGATCACATCAAAATTCCGTGGCAACCGATCAAGTGAGACTAAAGTGCTATGTTTATAACATTCAAATTAGTTATCTTATAACTGCTTGTGAATTCCAAATATTGTATCACATTCTGAATAAGATAGAAAATGTTAAACTTTCCGATCGAACAATCGAACACCCAAGTTTTCCGAAACAGCTCAACACATGAAATAAGTCTAACAACATTCAGTTCGTGCCTCAGTACCAACGGTCCAGCCGTAGAAGGGTCAAGCCAACGCCTCACATGTGGCATGCCGTACTGCCCCAAACCCTAAGGTTCAAAGTGCAGTTCAAGACGGTCACATAATCGAGTTAAGGTTTGTTGTCTTCTAGAGGGTCCATCGCGTTACTTGCACTACTTAGAACGTCGTTAAACTACGGAAAAATCCAACACTTGGAAATTTCTCGACAGGGGAAAAATTGGGTATTTACATCCGGTCGAACTTTTTAACATATTCTAAAATTTATCCGGAAAGCCACATAGACAAAATCTGATACTCCGATCGAAACACCGAATCCCCAAAACAACCCCAGAAAATTCAACTCTTGAATAAATATTAAAAATTCCCAGAAAATCCAGCATAATAAAATAGGAGTTACTGTGCAAACAGGGGATGATGATGTCATCCATTGGCCGCGGAACCGCCGCAGAAGGCATGCTTCTGCCGCGGTTCCGCCGCACTTTGTACTATTCATGAGTCAAATTTTGCACCGTAATTCTTATAATTCCCTGCTGAATTTTTTAAGCATTTTTAATGTGGAAAAATCCCAGATTTTAGAAAAAGTCCAGAGAGCATGTTTGGTTTAGGGTTTCGGGTTCGTTCGGGTTTCAAACTTCGTCTACGCATCGCCTAAGGCTCTAGCTAGGCTCTGATACCACTGTAGGGTTCCTAGGCACGCTAAGGAGGTCTCACAAGGCATCAACCATGCCTATTTCAAAAATTACGGTGCCGAGAAACCCTAATACAGATCGTTGACTAGAAGTTTAGGCGAAAAAGAAACTAGTTAACAACTTAACTAAATGGTAAATGGAAATACAACCTTTGTAGATCCGGTGCTCCACCTCCATAGCTCCGTGATGAAGTCCTCTCCGCTGTCCAAATGCAATCCCGGACTCTAGCGTCGGCTTCATCGGAGAAATGGGCGGGCAAGGTCGTCGGCTTCGTGTCGAAGATGATCTACGTCGAAGCATCACAAGATCAAGCTCCCACTTCAACAAGTCATGAAACTTATGGAGAAAACACACTCTACTACTTGGCAAGAGGTAGAGGATGAAGAAATAGGAGGTGGGTTCACTTTAGAATTTGATTTCTCACTCATTTTCTCACTTTGCCATTGATGGAGGCAAGGTTTTCTTCAAGTAGAAGATGAAGAAGAAGAAGTTAATATTATGATAAGTTATTTAAAAAGGAAAAGAAAATGAATACTTATCATAATGTAAACCATGGTCAAGTGTAGAGATTAAACCAAGGTTAGTTGGAATGGTTAGGGTTAAGGATGAGATAAGAATGGTGGACTTTTTCAAAGCTTCAAGAAGCTTCAACATAAAAACAAAATAAGCCACCATCCTTAATAATTTCCAAAATGAATATATAAATAAATGACTAAGTAAATAATCAAAACCCTAACCATTCATATAACCATGGTTTAATCTTTACACAAACCCAAGTGAGCAAGTATCATCAAACATGATACAAACTAGTGTACAAAAGTATATCACATATACAATGTGCACATCAAATGAGAAAATCCATTTAAAGTGAACCAATACTAGTTAATGCAAAGTAATATATCAAATATATAATTATACATTAAATCATTAAATCAACACTTGATTTAACGATCCGGTCATATCGCATATCACCGACTAGTATCCAATATATCAGCTTATCGAATCAATCCTTGAATCGATAATTAGGTTATATCGCATACAACCAATCGATACATTTATCGCGAGAGTGGAATACGGTATCACATAAACGCATTATTCTCGGTCCCGCACATATCTCATATGCGCTCCTATTTCGTTTCGCTTGAGTCAGGAAACCTCTGTGTAGGACTCTAAAGACTCGTCAATACGCCGGCAGCAGGTGATGATCATATCAAACACCCACAAGCCGCAAGCGGTCTGCTAAACGTAACGGCTACCCGGGTATTGAGCGATCAGAAGATCGACGAGCAAGCCCGCTCACACTCCAGTGAATCCAACCAGTAACACTACCGTACAGTCCGGTCTGATCGTCTGATATGTTGCATATCTCGCCTAGGGGTGGTAAACGTCAGACCCCAATAGCTCGATAAGTCGTGTCGATATGAGGTCTATAACAATTCGAGAAACTAATGGTAACACTTACCAGTAAATCTCAGCAACCCTGGCCAGGGATTTCCGGTTATAGCCAATCGAACACAGCGCAACATCAACTCCCTATACCTGGAGAGACGAATCCCCTCCTATCGCTCATTGCCTCCATGTGATTCGGGACTGTACCCAAAAACCACCGTTTTGCATGCCCTCTTGGACGTGGTTAGATGGAAATCAAAGCACAGTGGGAACCACACAAGTCTCTATGATGATCTCGGGTCAACAGACTACTCTGTACCAGTGTCACCAGAGAACTGCCATCTGACGTAAGGTATAATACCATCTGGGAGTTCTCGGCGAGTCCGTCCAGTGTACCCAGTCTCCACTGAGCACCCATATATCATCTCTGATGTCAAACACCAATGGATATGGGATCATCCATCGCCCATCTGTATGGGTCGAGAAGGTACACGCTAGTCTACTCTGGTATATCGATGCCCCGTCTCGATATACCCACGACTAGGGACTTTGAAGGATGTACTTATGGACTACCATGTCTCCACTAGTATGATCCGCATCATAGTCCAGGTAGTCAAGTACACATCCTAAGGGCTTTACCAACATGTAACAGAGAGACAATCAGTGTACACGTTAAGGTAAAGATCAACCAGATAACATACTATCATGTCGAGCAAGAAAGTCCTCCCTATATACGTCCTAGCATCCACTACAATATACATCATATGTACAGTAGTGGCCTCTAGGGCATACATATAACTAACATATATCAGTTGACATTTGCATGGTATGTTTCATGAACAAATCCAAGGTCCGTTCGAGTGAAGAGGAGTTATCGGTACCGGCCAATTGCAATGAATTATTATACGGTGCAGAATTGTTAGTCGGATTTTGAAAATTTTGTAGTTGAAAGGGGTGCTGACCCTGTGTTGGATGCTGTTGTTGTGGAGGAACCCTTTGAAAGTTATTTTGGTTTGGAACTGTGTTCTGAGTTTGGTGTTGGTTCCAAGCAAAATTAGGGTGATTCCTCCTAACCTGATTATAAATGGAAAAATAAGGATCGTTTCTAGGTCGTTGCTGAAAAGCAGTATTAGTGTGCTCTTGACCTTGAAATGAAGAATTCAAAGGACATTCTTCCGTCATATGTGATAGATCGGAACAGCATCCACACACGGTTTTAGGGAGCATCACCTGGTTTACGGAGGCTAATAAAAATTTGTTTTCCATAACTTCGAGTTTCTTTTGCATTGCTGCCATTTCGGCTTTGGCTGCTATGGAAACATCAAGTTGATGGATACCACCCCCAGATAAATGACTAACGTTTTTCCATTGCAAAGTGTTTTCAGCGAAATTTTCCAAGAATTTCCAAGCTTCACCATCGTCTTTGGACATGAAATTGCCTTGACACATGGTTTCAAGCATCTGTTTTGTCATTGGATTAATGCCCTCATATATAATTCGGCACAGATCCTATCTATGGATTCCGTGATGAGGACATTAGACAAGCAGATCCTTGAACCGTTCAAAACATTTCTAAAATGTTTCATTAGGAAGCTGGGTAAATTGGTTAATTTCGCTACGAACACGGGCGGTCTTATGATTGGGATAAAATTTCTTTAGGAATGCTATAACGAATTCGTCCCAATTGGAAATAGAGTGTGCGGGTGTGTTATAAAGCCACTTCTCGGCTAAATCGCACAAAGTGAACGGGAGAAGACGTAAACGCATTGCATCCACAGAAAGTTGTGAAGTGCCCATCATAGCACATATGTTTTCGAATTTGGTGATAAAAACGTATGCGTCTTCAGACTCAAGACCGTGAAATTTAGTTAAAAGATTGATATAATGTGGTTTGATTTCGAAATTATCCCCATTGGCTGGTGGGATAGAAAGACAAGTAGAAAGAGGACCACGTATAGGGTAACATCTCTCTTGGAGAGATATACGCGGTAGATTCTGCCGACTGCTGGTGGTGGCAAAGTGGTGTTATTGAAATTTGATGGAGAACCGTCCATCTCGGTGGATGTGGTGTGTGGTGAGGAAAAAGAAGATGAAGAAATACCGACTTCGGAGTCGATTGAAGAAACCCGGACAAGACGGGCACTAGAATCCCGTGTCCAGCCGAGCATGCACTAAGCAGATTAGCACAAGTGGCAGCGTAAGTGATAATTAAAAGAAAGTGGTTTGTTTTGAAAAATACGGATTTTGAAAAATCACACAAAAAAATGCACAATCAACCCTAGATCTACGGTCACCTAGGTCAAGTCACTAGACCGCTCCTAGACTTTCAGGGGACAAATCGTAGGATAAATCCTCTACTACCTATTTATCCCTCCTGTGGCCAGGTAAGTGCCAGGTAAGTGGGAGGTATCCGCTACGTAAGTAGCAGGCCTAACTAAGTAACCAGTTGACTTAGACACACTTGCCTAAACACCACAAAAGAAATGTTAATAAGTAGTAGATTACCCACGACCTTCCTCTATCCTAATTGAGCGGGACGGTCCTTAGAGTCTTGTCTAGATATTTTTTAATTAAAGAAGGGTGATACAGATGCTAGTTTTATGATTTTTGGGGCTTAGGATGGGTAATGAAATCCCCACCTAATCTGAATTTGGTCTTTGCCCCTTAATTTCAATATTGAAATATGCACAAACAAACAATATCAAAACACGCAACAAGATTTTTTTTAAGCGCAGCGAATTTTTGCAATGAATCCTGCAGAAAAGTGTTATTGGACAAGATCAGAGAAGAGATAAGAAAGTAGAGAATATACCAGAGAAATTTAAAGCAGTGAATCACCAACTCAACGGCGGTTCCGCCGCAAAAACCTAGAATCCGCCGCGGTTCCACGGTGGATCGGACGAGTTAGGTGATTTACTTTTTACTGTAGCTTCCTTTGCTCCTCTGGAATGTTTAGGACGTCTCTGAATCTTGATCTCTCTGCTTCAGTGATGCCAGATTCCCTCGCAAAAATTCAAACACTAATCGTTAAGCACACGATGCGATTTTGATTTAAAATTTTGATGGAATAACAATATTTCAACTCAAATAGCAAGAACGAACAAATTACGCACGCATCCCCGGCAGCGGCGCCATTTGATTGATTTAGAGAATGTCTTACTTCTTTTATTTGTGAAGAAAAGATTTTGTCGAAAAGAAGCGATGCAAAGTTTTAATCGTATAATAACTGCAATCAATAACGGTGTCGCTTGTAGCGATCGTTAGTGAGCACGGGTCGTCCATTGAGATACGAGGAATTTGTAAATTCTTGCTTTAGTTGAGTCGAAAGAATTATTAAAGAAAATATTATCAAGAAAATCAAGAAAGAGTTTAAGATTTAGTTATCAAGATAATGTCCAAGATCAATTTAGTTATCAAGAATATTGAAGAATAGCTTGTAGGATTCGATAGGAATTAGTAACAATGATGAATACTAAAAATGACTCATCTTATCTATTGATGAATTATAGCTAGAATGATGGTGATGAATGAAGATTAGAGATCTTTTAAAGAAACTTGGGTTTCTCCTTCACTATCCCTTGTCTTTTCATTGATCACCATTCAAATCTAGCCTTTAGCAAAGAAAATCATCAATCATTTACTCCCAAATTGCAACGAAATTATCAAGAACGGTGATCTCGCTCAAAATTTGGTCATCGATGATTCTTTTTCCTAAAGTTAATAATTCTCTTAAGACTTCAGATGAGTATAGGATTTCCTCACCATTTGATCTTTCAAATTCCTTCGAATGCTTAGCAAGCGGAGATTTACTCTCGCATCATGAAAATAGAACAATCAACAATTATAAATTTCATAGTGCGAAAATTTAAAGAAAGTGAAAATTAACAAATGATCACCTTTATTATTCAACTTCGAATTACACTTCCTCAATCCGAGGTTACAAGAAAGAAAGCTCTCGATCACTCCTTTGAAGAAGTAATTTCTCCGTCGATCTTCGCTTTGCTCGATCACCGTGAGACTTGGACCTGTCAAGGATCTCTTGCTCGTAGATGACGATCGGCTTCGCGTAAAGGATCTTGAATGTCGTCGCTCAATATTGTTCTCAACGATTCTTGATTTTAGATCTTGATTTGGAATTGAATTGGATTGAATTGGCACTTAAATTGTGTATCGAATTGTTCTTAATTGTGTAACCCTAGAAAGGAAGACCCCTTCCACCAATCTTCCACTAGAAGCTAGACCAATCTTCCCCAATAAGCTAGGAAGTTTTAGGGAAACTTCTAGAATAAGGTAGTTATCAAGCTTCCTCAAGAAGCTAGGCTGTTGTAGGGAAATTTCCAGAACAAGGTTGTTACAATGGAGCGTCCTCAACAAGCTAGGAAGTTGTGTCGGCTATAGTGCCCTCAAGGCAATTATCATAGTCGCGGACTTATGATTATGATGATTGAGTGAGGACCTATACCGATAAAACAGTCTTACTCAAGATGATAGTATGCTATCTGGTTTGTCTTTATCATCATGTACGTGTTGATAGAGCCCATAGGATTCTTGCTTGACTGCCAGCATTGTGATAGCGATCATATATGTGGGAGCTGGGGTCTATAAGCACATCCTTAAATGTCCCTAGTCATAGGAGTATCGAGACCGGGCATCGATACTCCAGTGTAGACTAGTGTATACTGATCGAGACCCCGACGAGGGGCGGTGGCCAGGTCTCACAAGCCATTGGTGCTAGTTTGTTCACCTAAGATAGTATGCAGGTGCTCATTGGGTTATGAGTACACTGGACGGACTCGCCGGGAACCTGCTAGTTGGTATTATACCTATTGTCAGATAGCAGTTCCCAGGTGACATGTGTACAGGTTAGTCTGTCGATGTGAGATCGTCATTTTTCTCGTGTGAGTTCCCACTGTGCTTTGATTACTACCCTACCATAGCTCGAAGGAGTTGTGCAAACAGGTTTTAGTTGATTATAGTTCCGAGCCACAAGGAGGCAGTGATCGGATTGTCGGGGATTCGTCTCTCCCGGTATTGGGGGTTCATGTCGCATTGTGTATGGGTGGCCATCACCACAAATCCATGGCCATGGTAGACTAGAATTATCGATCCAGGATCGATTGTTTCTCAGGAGGTGATGGGTTACATGCCGACACTAAATATCATGTTGTTAGTGGTCTGACTTTATCCACCCCCCTAGACTCGATATGCGATACTCTTAGACGAACAGACCGGACTATACGGATATTGTCATTGACAGGCTCAGTAGGGGTTCAGGATGAGTTTGCTCGTCGGCCTCCCTTTCGCTCAATACCTGGGTAGCCGTTACGTACAGCTAGTGCCGCTGACGTGCTTCTGGTTAAACCCACTGCCAGCGTATTGACGAGTCTTTAGAGTCCCACACAGAGGGTTTTCACGGTTCAGGCGATATGGTGTACATGAGGTTTGTTGATAAATACAGGTGTCCGATTAAATATGTGCACATGATGCACAAACTTTAATCGGGCGGTTGATAATACTGGCAGCTTAGGATCAAGCCGGATTATTAAATCGGATTTTGATTTAATAATTAATATATGTATTTGTATATACGTATTCTAGTATTATTGTTCACTATTCGTTTTCTCTCTCGGTTATTCGTATTTTGGTACGAATACGCGTATATATATTTTGATACAAGTACCGGGAAGTATTCCGTATTTTATACGGAATAACTTCTAGAAGGTGCCACCTCATTAATGATTTTCTTTATTAAAAATCATTTGGGAAATGAGGTGGAAAGGAGGTATGGGTCAAAGCATGGTTCAAAGTGCATGTACCAAAGTATGGTGCATTTATTTAATGGAAAATTGTAAAAAGAAAATGGTTTTTTCGTTTGAAAGAGAGAGAAGGGGGGCCACTTCATCATGTGGTAGGGGTTTATTTAATTTGGTTGATGATTACATTCTACACAAGATTACTCCCACTCTCTCATTCACCCAAAAAGACTTAGCAAATTTTGCTCATGCCAAAGTTCACATCCTTCTTCATCTTTCTTAAGTTTCTTATTGAGCTCATGGTTTGAGAGAAAATTATAGTGACACTTTCATATACCCCCACTCTCCATCCCTAGCTACTTTGGAACGTCGGTTGCCTCATTCGACGAGGCTGGAGCTTGCACCGTTTCCCTCAGGTGGATCATTGGAGATGGAGGTAGACCGGCAACCAAACTTCATCAAGGAATCATTAAGAGCTTGGAATGAAGACCGAAGGACTCGAATCATCTCGGTATAACCATTCTAATTCTTAGTTAGCTCACTAGAATAGGGTTTAAGGTCGATCCGGGATTCGGGTAGCGGTAGCGCCGGTTTTAGAAATTTTTGTTCTGCATTTTGGCCGTGTTTCGATGGCCGGGGCGCTGCCGTGACCCAACATGGTATCAGAGCTACCCTTTAAACCCCTTACTAGCTTGGTTAAACATGCTTAAAAGATCGATCGACGGAATTTACCAAAATCACGATTTCATTTTTGGGTTTGCTGTCGATTTTCAAATGTGGTAAAAAAATTATTTCAGGCATCTTAAAAATCCGTGCAGAAAAATTTAAGGCGACACGAAAAATTTGGGCTAGTGATGCCTCTTACTTGCTGCATATCCGCCGCACTTACCCCCTTTTGGCGGCGGTTCCACGGCCATTTATTGGCGACGGGCCTTCAAATTTCACTGTAGCCCTCTAACTTGGAATTGTGATTTTTGACATATTCTGTTTTGGCCTAGATTTCTGTTTCACTGCTGGTTTTGCTATTGGGGCCAATTTGGAAATTTAGTCGATCGATATTTTAAGTGGGCATTTAACAGTACATACATTTATATATGCGACCGTGAATGTCATTTGATCGGTAAACCCGTCTAACTGCTATATGTTCTTTTAGACGGGTTTGCGAACGTGACATTCACGTTGATGTGCTGTGTTGTGCTGTGATGTTGGGTGGATTGTTGTGGTGGATAGCTGTGGTGCAATATTAGTACAGTTTTATTTCATTTGTACATTTGATATTGCGGGGCGAGCATCCGATATGTGGACTGCCGTCACTGCCAGTTTGTATATTATTCTTTTGGGGCACGACCGGGCTGAGGTCGATGTCACCCTTGTATATTATTTTCTTTTCTGTACTTGGATTACCCCACGGTGGAGTGCACGAATAGCCGGGTTCTAGAGGGCAACGGGTCCGCATCTCATGGCCTTGGGACGGAGAGGACCTTACTCTAGAATTGGCGGGCTATTCATCGCACTCGTAGGGGGTATAGGTTGACCCAGGAGGGGTGCTCAAGTTACCGGATTCCGTGAAATGCTGGGTGGTCCATTCACGTTGCTGAAGGGGGCTGCCTCACTTCTGGTTTTGGCGGGTAACTTGCCGCGCTCGTAGGGGTCTAGGTTTCATTGCATATGCTATCCACACGACAGGGAACGTCGGGTCTCACTTGCGGCTCAAGTGAAACCCGGGGCTCCAGATTATCCACCATTCTGTGTTGCTTCTGTGATGTTGCTTTATATCATTCCTGGGACGAATGTTATATATATATATATTTATATATACTAGTAAATGTTGTATATGTTTTGCACCCACGCTAGCCCAGTTCCCGCTCTGTCGTTAGTTAAGTAACCTAACGGGTGATGACGTGACCCAGTGGCGAATGCGGATGGCATATACGTACATTTTATTTTCGTTCTTTTCTGGTGTGATTAATTGATGGGACTGTATTGATTTTTATCAATGCAAGGATAAAACAAACCTATATGCGATGTTGTTGGAACCAAGTTTTTTTTAAAAACTGACATTACAGATGTTCTCTTTTGCTTTGCACAGTTGTATTCAATTTGAATATCCTGCATCTCATTCGACGAGGCAAGGGCCGAGATCCCTTCTTCGGGAGTGACCCCTTGAGTAAAAGTTTGCGTCAACGTAATAAGTTCAATATAGTCAAATATTTTTTCTTTGTATCGTGGTATTCAGTTTGGGATATCCTTCACCCCATTCGACAGGGAAAGAGCCGAGATCCCTTCACCGGGAGTGACCTCTTTAGCGAAAGTTTTCACCACTATATATTTATAAAATCACTTGGATTCCTTCAACGATATCAAGTTCATAACGATAAAGGGTTTTTGCCAAAAACCAGCCGTAGCCCTCTGTCATTTTAGACTAGTATTGTTTAGTATTCGTGCTACGTTTGTCGTTGCTATTCGCCGAGACGTAGTGTGCGGTAGCTCTGTAATGCTTTTCTGTCGCATGGATATGTGGATTGGTGAAGACAGTCGTACGACTTTGTTGATTATTCGTCAAGGGTCGTGCGGGTGGGTTTTGTAGGGTTCCTAGGCACTCTCAAGAGATCTCACAAGGCATCAACCATGCCAATTACAAAAATTACGGTGCCGAGAAACCCTAGACTATGGATCGTTGGCTAGAAGTTTAGGCGAAAAAGAAACTAGTTAACAACTTTAACTAAGAGAACGGAAATACAACCTTTGTAGATCCGGTTCTCCACCTCCATAGCTCCATGATGAAGTCCTCTCCGCTGTCCAAATCGAACCATGACTCTTGCATCGGCTTCATCGGAGAAAAAGCGGGCTAGGTCATCGACGACGATGCCGAAGATGATCTACGTCGAGGCATCACTAGATCAAGCTCCACCTTCACCAAGCCATGAAAACTTGTGAAGGAAACACACTCTACTACTTGGCAAGAGGTAGAGGATAAAGAAATAGGAAGTGGGTTCACTTTAGAATTGGATTTCTCACTCATTTTCAAGAGTTGCCATTGATGGAGGAAGGTTTCTTCTTCAAGAAGAAGAAGAGGAAGAAGATGATAGAATTATGATAAGTTAATTAGAATTGAAAAGAAAAATGAATCCTTATCATAATTCCAACCATAGTTAGGTGTAGAGAATAGACTAGGGTTAGTGAATGGTTAGGTTAAGGAGATGAAGACAAAATGGTCAAAGTTGCATGAAGCTTCAAGAAACTTCATGAATCAAAGCAACCATTTTGTTTTCTTCTCTCTTTATTAATCCAAAATAAATAGATAAATGAATGGATAAATAAATAAAAACCTAACCATATACTTAACCAAGGTTTAATTCTTTACACTTAACCAAAGCAAACATGTATCATCAAGCATGATACAATCAAGTGCACAAAAGTATATCACATATACAATGTGCACATCCGAGTGAGAATATCCATTTAAAGTGAACCGATACTAGTTAATGCAAAGTAATATATCAAATATATAATTATACATTAAATCATTAAATCAACACTTGATTTAACGACCCGGTCATATCGCATATAACCGACTAATATCAATAGTAACAACTTATCGAATCAACACTTGATCCGATAACCCGGCTATAACGCATATAACCGATCAATGTTACATATCGCGAGAATCGAATACGGTATCACATACTGGTATCATTCTCGGTCCCGCACATATCTCATATGCGCTCCTATTTCGTTTCGCTTGAGCCAGGAAACCTCTGTGTAGGACTCTAAAGACTCGTCAATACGCCGGCAGCAGGTGATGATCATATCAAACACCCACAAGCCGCAAGCGGTCTGCTAAACATAACGGCCACCCGGGTATTGAGCGATCAGAAGATCGACGAGCAAGCCCGCTCGCACTCCTGTGAATCCAACCAGTAACACTTACCGTATAGTCCGGTCTGATCGTCTGATCTGTCGCATATCTCGCCTAGGGGTGGTAAACATCAGACCCCAATAGCTCGATAAGTCGTGTCGATATGAGGTCTATAACAGTTTGAGAAACTACTGGTAACACTTATCAGTAAATCTCAGCAACCCAGGCCAGGGATTTCCGGTTATAGCCAATCGAACACAGCGCAACATCAACTCCCTATACCGGGAGAGACGAATCCCCTCCTATCGCTCATTGCCTCCATGTGATTCGGGACTGTACCCAAAAACCACCATTTTGCATGCCCTCTTGGACGTGGTAAGATGGAAATCAAAGCACAGTGGGAACCACACAAGACTCTATGACGATCTCGGGTCAACAGACTACTCTGTACCAGTATCACCAGAGAACTGCCATCTGACGTAAGGTATAATACCATCTGGGAGTTCTCGGCGAGTCCTTCCAGTGTACCCAGTCTCCACTGAGCACCCGTATATCATCCCTGTTGTTAAACACCAATGGATATGGGTTCATCCATCGCCCATCTGTATGGGTCGAGAAGGTATACGCTAGTCTACTCTGGTGTATCGATGCCCCGTCTCGATACACCCACGACTAGGGACTTTGAAGGATGTACTTATGGACTACCTTGTCCCCACTAGTATGATCCGCATCATAGTCCTGGTAGTCAAGTACACATCCTAAGGGCTTTACCAACATGTAACAGAGGGACAATTAGTATACACGTTAAGGTAAAGAGCAAGCAGATAGCATACTATCATGTCGAGCATGAAAGTCCTCCCTATATATGTCCAAGCATCCACTACAATATACATCCTATGTACAGTAATGGCCTCTAGGGCATACATATAACTAACAACCTCCCACTTGCACTAGGGCCATCTGATAGCAGTGGTTGTATTATCTCATACTCAACCATCCCATAAAAATCTCTCTCTGGGAACAGGCCTTTGTGAGTAGATCCGCTGTGTTGTCCTCTGAGTCTACTCTCCTGACCTCGATCCCCTGGAGATCAACCATCTCCATGATCAGGTGACACTGCCTTAGAATTATGTCTGGATCACTGATGGGATCGACGTTCCTTGGCATAAGCCACAACTCCATTGTCTCACAATGGTTGGAACGTTGTTCATCTCATGAACCAATATACACCCAAACAGCCTCTTTGGTAGCATCTTAAGTAGCGATGTATCCAGCCTTTATCGTCTAGTATGCCACGGTATCTAGCTTGGAACTCTTCCAACATACCGTCCCTTTACTGAGGGTAAAGACAATGCCTGCGACTGACATTCAGTCGTGTTTATCATCCTGGAACCCTTCCAGTGATTCTCCCCAGGATCGATTGATACCATCTCACTACAACTAGTGAGAATCCTAACATCCATTTAGATCTATCTCAAAGATCCAAAACTCAGGATTTAGGAGGTATCACTTTGATCCTATATGGAGAATCATTGTGATAAGCGGAGATTGACCGGGCGTAGCATAGGAAACTCCTTCCCTATCAAGAGCATGTCATCCACGTACTCTACGAGGATCATCACCATACTCCCTACTATCTTTTTGTATATACAAGGTTCATCTACCATTTTGATGATGTCAAACTGTTTGACTAACACATCAAAACAGATGTTCCAACTCCGCGACGCCTGCTTTATCCTATAAAGCATCTTGTACACGTTTCCGCTGCTCCAACTGTCTACGAAGCCCTCTGGCTGTGTACTTATAGACGTTCTCTTCTAAAACATCATTTAGAAAAGCTATCATGACACCCAACCACCAGATATCGTAATCATGGTATGTAGCCGTGGCAAGTAGGATCTGGATAGACTTAAGCATAGGCACTGGAAAAGGTTTCATCATTATCCACGCCTGGTCGATGACGAAAACTTTTAACAAGTCTAGCTTTAAAAGTCTCAACTTTTCCATCTACACCAAGTAATCTTCTCAAGATATACTTGCTCCTTATGGGGATTTAACCCTTCAGATATAGCACCCAAAGTCCATACTTTGTTGGTGTACATGGATTCCATCTCAGATCACTAAGCATCCAGCCATTCTTACAGAGTCTTACTCCTGATGGCCAGCTCGAAGCTAGTTGGGTCATCATCTCATGGTGTAATCCTCGCTCCCACTGTCATAGAGAAACCGAAGTATCTCTCAGGTGGGTGAGGAACCCTACTAGATCGGCGGAGAGGCTGAGATTCGTTGGTAACTATTGAATCCTTTGGTTTTATCAAATCATCTGCTGTAGTTTGTATAGCTGGAACCTTTCCAGTTCTACATTACAGACCTTGCCTCGAGCTTGTCCGGTTTTTGCTTTTCAGACATAGGCTGGACAATCCCAAATCTTAACTAACTTAAGAGATGGGCTCTTCCCTTATCATATCAAATATGAAGTGGTAGGCAACTGATTTGATTTGAACCCTATTCAATAGGTATGCAGCTTCTCAAGTGCATATCTCCCAAAAGGAAATAGGTAACTCAGTAGTACTCATCATAGAGCACACCTTATCATATAGGGTGTGATTGCTCCTCCCCGATATACCATCGTGCTATGGTGTATTCGGAGGAGTAATGCTGAGAGAGAATCTCATTCTCCTTTAGAATAGTCCAGGATTTCCGTGCTCAAGTATTCTCCTCCATGATCACATCAATGGACATAATACTTATACCCATGTTTTGGTTCTCTACTTCTAACTTATATTCTGTGAATATCTCAAAAGGTTCTGACTTGTGTTTCAACAGGAACACATGTCTGAATCAAAAGAGATCATCAGAGAATTTAATGAAGTATAAAGAACCGGTCTTGGCAAATGTAGACAGGGGACCTACATACATCAACATGTTTCATCCCAAGAGTTCATTAACTCTTTCTCTGTTTCCAATAAACAGAGCTGGTGTCATTATATCTTTGTGATATGACTGGCAAGTTTCACAAGATGTAGATTCAAACTCATTTAAATATGCATCTATGTGCAACTTAGCTAGTCGGGTCGCATTGATATGGCCTAGTCTACAATTCCACAAGAAGGATTCATTCATTTCTGGACTCTTCCTCTTGTGTATGTTCTGTATACTTAGAACTCTAGTTTGATTTAGAACATTAATGCTTGTAGATAACGTGCCTGATCCGATCAACTTTTGATATAGGAAATGTTCAAAACATTATCCATCAATACAAAATTATATCCTTTCTTTACTGATAAAGAGACTGATATGATTTTGTATATCAGGTTCGGTAACTAATAACATTCGTTCAGAATCAATGTATTGGTAATACAGGGTGACAGTGACCAACAGACTTGGCTGCAACACTTGCCCCATTTTCTGCCTCATGAAACTTATCACCCGTTCTCAGTCCTCTACCTTTCTGTAGCCCTATGTAACAGATTACATATCTGGGATCCTGATCTGGTATCACATACTCAGGATGTAAAGGATACTGAGAAACAGTTCTCTGTAACGAACACACCCAAAGATGATGCATCAACATGCACTCTCTTCGTTTGGGCGGCACGGGAAATCTGGTATTCCCCAATTTCCTGCTCTGTCTTATAACAATTATAAGTTGGAGCGGGACCAACGTTCCCCAGCTCAGTATAACAAGCGGGTTCGGTCAATATTCCGTATTATTATCTTGATTAAGGCGTGATATGGTCGCTACCTGGAGAGAGAGAGAAGAAAACACTCAGCGTGCGCTCTTGCAAGTATAGATTGGTTATTATTTTATCTAATCAGGATGGCTCCCACTGCTTTTTATCAAATCTTCCTTCAAACCCTAAAAGGAATGACTAGCCGGGATTAATTACACACTACAAGTTCGCCAATCTTTCAGCCAGGCCAGTGTCGGTACTTTGAGTGTGGTCCCCCGTGCTTTCGCACGAACCTAATTAATGTAAACCTCGTTTTCCCAGAGGCGTAACCTCGTTAACACCTTTCTAGACACCTACTTGATCGGCTAATTGTAATGTGTAAAACTCTCCCAGGAGTAACTCTTACTCGCAGCGGGTATCGGGATCCAACTATCTCATAGAAGGTATGCAATCTTATTGCAAATTTCAACACTTGAAATTCCCGATAATATTTTGCCCCTAGCGTCCTATGACCTTGACGGAGGCCAAACTACCCATAGTCTGCTAGTCAAGTTCAACCCGTCATTTCCTGATTGAATTAAACCCACCCGCACGACCCTTGACGGAGGCCAAACAACGCCGTACGAATACCCTAATCCAATCGCATCATATGCTAGCAGATAAGCAATAGTTGGCTACCGTACACTACGCCTTGACGGAGGCCAAACTACCGCAGCACGAATACTAACTAGTACTTATCTGAAATGACGGAGGGCTACGACAGGTTTTTCTGAAAACCTATTGCGTAATGAACTTGATATCGTTGTAGGATCGAATGATTTTTAAAATGGAGTGCTTTTGAGGCTTTTCTAGTTTTGCTAAAGGAGTCACTCCCGGTGAAGGGATCGTCGGTCCTTTCCTCGTCGAATGAGGTGCGAGATATATCATATATATCACTGTGCAAAGCAGAACTCTTAAAAGCAATCAGAAGACAAACCGAGTGTGTAGCATCTGCCAGTTATTGCTAAAGGAGTCACTCCCGGTGAAGGGATCTCGGTCCTTTCCTCATCGAATAAGGTGCAGGGTATATCACATATACCACTGTGCAAAACAAGAACTGTAGCTACCAGTTTTATTTTGAAATTCGATTCTACAACATCTTAGGTTTCTTTTATTTCATTAATCTTATTAATGAAGTCCCATCATTTAAGTACCTAAACATCACAGATAAATACGACGTACACATATGCCATCCGCATTCGCCTCGATGTCCCCTCGTGCACCGTTAGGTTAGGTAACTAACAGCAGAGCGGGGCAGGGCTAGCGCGGGTGTAAAACATAAGTAACGCCTATATAATATATCATATATACTATATACAATATCTATCAAAGAACATCACATTATCACATCACAGATATCGCAGCAGAAGAAACATATGAAATATTGGATATACTAGGACGTCCGTGTTTTTAATACGAGCCAGTATAAAACACGGATTCCACGGTCACGATGAATAGCCAAACCCACACCCCTAGACCCCTACGAGAGCGACAAGCAACCCTACCAATTCTAGGGTTAGGAGACCCGGACTCGACTCCTCGAGTTGGTCTCCCACTGGACTCCAGAACCCGGTTACTTGTGCTTCCCTCCTTGGGTCTATCCTAGTGCGGAAAAGTAAATAATATACAAACGGTGACAACTTCCGCTACCTGGAAGTGCCCCAATAAAAGAATATTACATACAAGTTTTTACATGAATGAAAATGAAAAACACTCATCTCACATAAAAACCCCCGGCTATTCAAACACGACGATCCAATATAACATATCCAGCAACACATAACATCACATGTCATCAACGTAAGTAAATATACGCATCCCAATTGTCGTTGACATATAGCAACGAAACCGGCGATATCACATATTACACTTACGGTCACAGAAAAGAAAGTGTAAAACTACAACAGTTGGAATCCGCAACCACCTCAGACATCGCATGCCTGACCAAATGAATTACTTAGACATCACATGCATAATAATTATAAACCCCGCATTTTAGTCTCAAAATCGAAAACACTTTTCAATACCAAGTCGGGTAATTCAACAAGATTCCCGACATCCTGATCGAATGCTCGTCGCAAACTTCAGTAGACGGCTGCACCCCTGATACCGTCGACGAAGTGCACCAAGGCGGAACACCGCTACCGCGAGCACCCGGACGTATGCTTTCAGCGACGGGGTTCTCCTACAGTCACTTGGTCGGGGCTATGGAGTGAGGCTGTCTATTAAGTTTACCCGGCGAGTATCCGCGTACGCTACGTGATTGCGACGGACTTTTGATCACATCAAAATTCCGTGGCAACCGATCAAATGATACTAAATTGCTAGATTTACTACATTCATTCAGTTATCTCATAATTTATTGTGAATTCCAATTATTGTATCCCATTCCGGATAAATAGAAAATGTTAAACTTTCCGATCGAACAGTCAAACACCCAAGTTTTCCCGATACAGATCAACACATGAAATAAGTCTAAAAACATTCAGTTCGTGCCTCAGTACCAACGGTCCAGCCGTAGAAGGGTCAAGCCAACGCCTCACATGTGGCACGCCGTACTGCCCCAAACCCGAAGGTTCAAAGGGCAGTTCAAGACGGTCACATAATCGAGTTAAGGTTTGTTGTCTTTTAGAGGGACCATCGCGTTACTTGCACTACTTAGAACGTCGTTAAACTACGGAAAAATCCAACACTTGGAAATTTCCCGACAGGGAAAAATTGGGTATTTATATCCGGTCGAACTTTTTAACATATCCAAAAAATATCCGGAAAGCCACAAAGACAAAGTCTGATAATCCGATCGAATCATCGAATCCCCAAAACAACCCTAGAAAATTCAACTCTTGAATAAATATTAAAAATTCGCAGGAAAACCAGCACCAGAAAGCATGAATTACTGTGCAAAGATTGAAGGCCAATCAAGTCAATAGGCCGCGGAACCGCCGCAGAAGGCAGGCTTCTGCCGCGGTTCCGCAGCGCATTAGAGGTATTATGAAAAAAATTTTGGATCGTAATTCTTAGAATTCCCTGATGAATTTTTTAAGAATTTTTAATCTGGAAAAAACCCAGTTTTTAGAAAATGTCCAGAGAGCACTTTATGGATTAGGGTTTCGATTCGTTCGGATTTCAAACTCCGTCTAGACTTCGCCTAAGGCTCTAGCTAGGCTCTGATACCACTGTAGGGTTCCTAGGCACTCTCAAGAGATCTCACAAGGCATCAACCATGCCAATTACAAAAATTACGGTACCGAGAAACCCTAGACTACGGATCGTTGGCTAGAAGTTTAGGTAAAAAAGAAACTAGTTAACAACTTTAACTAAGAGAACGGAAATACAACCTTTGTAGATCTGGTTCTCCACCTCCATTGCTCCATGATGAAGTCCTCTCCGCTGTCCAAATCGAACCATGACTCTTGCATCGGCTTCATCGGAGAAAAAGCGGGCTAGGTCATCGACGACGATATCGAAGATGATCTACATCGAGGCATCACTAGATCAAGCTCCACCTTCACCAAGCCATGAAAAATTGTGAAGGAAACACACTCTACTACTTGGCAAGAGGTAGAGGATGAAGAAATAGGAAGTGGGTTCACTTTAGAATTGGATTTCTCACTCATTTTCAAGAGTTGCCATTGATGGAGGAAGGTTTCTTCTTCAAGAAGAAGAAGAGGAAGAAGATGATAGAATTATGATAAGTTAATTAGAATTGAAAAGAAAAATGAATCCTTATCATAATTCCAACCATAGTTAGGTGTAGAGAATAGACTAGGGTTAGTGAATGGTTAGGTTAAGGAGATGAAGACAAAATGGTCAAAGTTGCATGAAGTTTCAAGAAACTTCATGAATCAAAGCAACCATTTTGTTTTCTTCTCTCTTTATTAATCCAAAATAAATAGATAAATGAATGGATAAATAAATAAAAACCTAACCATATACTTAACCAAGGTTTAATTCTTTACACTTAACCAAAGCAAACATGTATCATCAAACATGATACAATCAAGTGCACAAAAGTATATCACATATACAATGTGCACATCCGAGTGAGAATATCCATTTAAAGTGAACCGATACTAGTTAATGCAAAGTAATATATCAAATATATAATTATACATTAAATCATTAAATCAACACTTGATTTAACGACCCGGTCATATCGCATATAACCGACTAATATCAATAGGAACAACTTATCGAATCAACACTTGATCCGATAACCCGGCTATAACGCATATAACCGATCAATGTTACATATCGCGAGAATCGAATACAGTATCACATACTAGTATCATTCTCGGTCCCGCACATATCTTATATGCGCTCCTATTTCGTTTCGCTTGAGCCAGGAAACCTCTGTGTAGGACTCTAAAGACTCGTCAATACGCCGGCAGCAGGTGATGATCATATCAAACACCCACAAGCCGCAAGCGGTCTGCTAAACGTAACGGCCACCCGGGTATTGAGCGATCAGAAGATCGATGAGCAAGCCCGCTCACACTCCTGTGAATCCAACCAGTAACACTTACCGTATAGTCTGGTCTGATCGTCTGATCTGTCGCATATCTCGCCTAGGGGTGGTAAACGTCAGACCCCAATAGCTCGATAAGTCGTGTCGATATGAGGTCTATAACAGTTCGAGAAACTACTGGTAACACTTACCAGTAAATCTCAGCAACCCTGGCCAGGGATTTCCGGTTATAGCCAATCGAACACAGCGCAACATCAACTCTCTATACCGGGAGAGACGAATCCCCTCCTATCGCTCATTGCCTCCATGTGATTCAGGACTGTACCCAAAAACCACCGTTTTGCACGCCCTCTTGGACGTGGTAAGATGGAAATCAAAGCACAGTGGGAACCACACAAGACTCTATGACGATCTCGGGTCAACAGACTACTCTGTACCAGTGTCACCAGAGAACTGCCATCTGACGTAAGGTATAATACCATCTGGGAGTTCTCGGCGAGTCCGTCCAGTGTACCCAGTCTCCACTGAGCACCCGTATATCATCCCTGATGTCAAACACCAATGGATATGGGATCATCCATCGTCCATCTGTATGGGTCGAGAAGGTATACGCTAGTCTACTCTGGTGTATCGATGCCCCGTCTCGATACACCCACGACTAGGGACATTGAAGGATGTACTTATGGACTACCTTGTCCCCACTAGTATGATCCGAATCATAGTCCAGGTAGTGAAGTACACATCCTA
Source organism: Agapanthus africanus (assembly GCA_030015575.1). Lineage (NCBI taxonomy): Eukaryota > Viridiplantae > Streptophyta > Magnoliopsida > Asparagales > Amaryllidaceae > Agapanthus > Agapanthus africanus. The sequence goes on along the minus strand of CM057345.1, from coordinate 455,213,678 downwards.
AGGGCTTTACCAACATGTAACAGAGAGACAATCAGTATACACGTTAAGGTAAAGAGCAACTAGATAGCATACTATCATGTCGAGCAAGAAAGTCCTCCCTATATATGTCCAAGCATCCACTACAATATACATCCTATGTACAGTAATGGCCTCTAGGGCATACATATAATTAACAGGTTTAATGCAATCAAGTTAATGACGGGTTTAACTTGACTAGGACCTTTTGATTTGTTGATTATTCGTCAAGGTCACTTGGGTCCTAGGGGTAAAAACACACATCCGGAGTTTCAAACATAGAGGAAACTTGCCAGGCTTGCGCATACCTTCTGGAGTGTTGTGACTTGAGTGGCTTCCATCAAGTTATCATGCGATGATAGTTGGATCCCGATTCCCACTGATGAGTAGGAATACTCCTCGGGTGATTCCGACTAATTTTCCTTCTGCGTTTGGAGGAGAATTCGAGGAAACAGTGGGAGCCATCCAAGATTAGATAAAATGATTAACCATTCTGATCTGGGTTAGAGTGCACGCTGATTGTTTCTTCTCTCTCTGGTTGCGACTATGACCCGACTTTTGACTAAAACTCATGAAACCAAGTTGACCGAACCTTCTTTAAACACATTGGCTTTTGGAATGTCACGGTGTCGCATATACTGTTGCCACTTCTATATCACTTTTGCATTTCTCCAGAACATCCCGTATCACTACGAACGTCCACTTCCATTGGATAACTCTATCGTATGGTTATATACGAACTCGAAGGATCTGATTCGAGGATGGATTCTGGTTCTGGAGAGATTGAATAGGATTATTCGGTTGTCTTTTCCCTTTACCTTCTCTCAGGTTGCGAGGGCTCCTAGGATTAGGAGGTTACACCTATTGAGCTTATTGGATAGTCTTCCTCCAAACCATAGGCAGGTGCCGAACGGTAGGGATGGAAGAAAACCAACAAGCTTAACTGTGGTGTACATAAGGTAATAAGTAAAGACATATAAAGGGATTAGAATAATGGCAATGAAATTTGCGATCACTATCATTCACGACAAAGACCATGTATACCCCTGCCACTCCTACATCCACTTTGCATTTCTCTAGGACACTCCGTATCACTACGGATGTCCACTTCCATTGGATAAATCCATCGTATAGTTACATACGAACTCGAAAAAACTTTTTCGAGAATAGATTCTGGTTCAGGAGAAATTGAATAGGATTATTCAGATGTCTTTTCTCTTTACCTTATCTCAGGTTGCGAGGGCTCCTAGGATTAGGAGAGTACACCTATTGCGCTTATTGGATAGTCTTCTTCAAAATCTTAGGCTGGTGCCGAAAGGTAGGGAATGAAGAAAACCAATTAGCGTAAAGGAGGTGTACAGAAGGTAATAAGTAAAGACATATTAAAGGGATTGTAGTGAGGCTGGTAAGTATATGGTTACTGTCATGATTCAGGATAATGGAAGAAGCGTTACTAGGAATACCTGTTAACCCCTTTTGAAATATTTTCTTGTTTCAGTTTCACTGTGCGATGTTAATTGAAAACTGTTTTCCCAATTTGAATCTAAAACCAGGGTATGTATTCACCAGATCAGTTTCTTACATCTGCATGTTATTACGGATGGTGAGTGGGAGTAAGATATCGGGAATTGGGTGATTAGATCCTCACTATATCGGAATTCATTGTAATTGGTGATATTTGAGGGAATCATCTGGATTTTGCCGGATGGAAAATATTTGGTTTTGAATATCCGTTGTTATGTACCAATTTCAAACTGATATATCTGTACATTTATTTTATAAAGTGAGATATAACTTTTTGATATTGTGTCTATGACATTTACCTATATCAGTTGGTGATTAGGTAAGGTGCATTCAACAACGGTGTAATTCTTCTTAACCATATTACAATTTTTCAACCTACGACACATAGGGTTTGAGTTAATGAACTCAGGGGACTTATACAAAGTATTGTATTTTGTCCAGTGTCCATTATGAAAAAGGGGTTGGTACTCGTACTATATTCTGTTTACTTATGACTTCTCCTGTTCTGGACATGTATTTCGTTGAAATGCAAGGTCCAGATATTCAGAAGTTATAGGTATAAGAATAAAGTAGAGAACCATTTGTTGCAAGTATGAGGATTCTTCAAGGAAGTCGAAGATGTAGATACTTGTGTTTGGTATTCAGTTAATAGTAATGGTTTTGAGAACTTGCTTCTCTTTCGGGATACTCATATATGGATGCACTTCTAGATGAGTAATGCTGATTGGCCTTTTTCCATTTGATTGATATGAACTAGAGACAGCTGCATATTTTTGAATCTGGTTCCAATTAAATTAGTGCTTTTGTTTCTATATTAGATATATATAGAATCAATTTATATCTTAACGATGTTAAGGCATAGGGAGTTGTCCGGCTGATGCTTAAAACCATAATCAGGATAAACTCAAGGCACGTTTCAGTAATGGTTGTTTGTGGGTTATCCTGGGCTTTGACGAGGGTTAACTTTCTACCATCAGGAAGATCAATATTTATATTGTTCTTGACTCTCCACAGTTATAGTAAAATGGACTTTTTCAGAAAACACAAGTGGGACTATGGTAGAACTCGAAGTTATTCCAGAACCACAAACGATTACTGAAAATTTAATAGAACCTAAGAATTCAATTGGATTTGATGTTCCATTAGCCACTCCGCAGATTTGGTAGGTAACCTCAGGCACACGAGAGGTACTTCGGTCTTCTCAGAAACGGTGATAGGGAAGTTCTTGTTTATCCAGACTTGCCATTGCTGCTGTTCTAGACTATAAGACCCAACAGGATGATGAGTATAGCGTCATTCTAAACTAGCTTTAGAAGTGCATATGTATATGACTCTGCCAGAGGGTTGATGTAGTCAGTGGAAGCAGCGGAAGAATAGTGGGCAAGTAGCTTGTGTCTATTTATAGACTAAAGCAGGTATAGGCGAAATAGATCATCTATTTTCGATGTGACAATCATAGGTTTTGACCTTATCAGAATAGGAGATGGATCTGGTAAGAAGGTAGTAGGGTGTGAGGTCCGAGGATTCGGGATGACATGCACTTAATAGGAAGAGATATTCCAATAATACGATCGATTATACTATGGTTGTCACAAAGTTGTTTCTCCACATAGGATATGGATATAATATCAGGTTTTCTAGTTACTAGATCTATGTTTTTAGATCTAGATTTGGGAAGTGTCCCAATTTGGGTATTTTGACATTATTGTAAAGATATTTTAGAATGGACAACTCCTAGCATGGTGGTGAACCTGCAGGTGATGGAGTCAACCTCTCTAAAGGTGGCTTACAGACTAAAGGGGAGAGAGATCTACATGATTAACATATCATTTTCTTAGACAATTGAGTTGATCATGAAATGTTAAGACCACACCAGATATTGCTTTTGCACTAGATGCAATAAGCAGATATATTAATCCAATTCTCGAGAAACATTGGGAAGCAGTTATTGAACATAAGTGAATGTTCTTGGGAAATGATTACGGAAGCCTCCTTTAGAAGACGGTTATCATTTCAAGCTTCCCAGGTGACCTGGATGACAGGGTGACTGCTAGAGTTATAGTTTTTTCCTCTTCCGATGGTCAGTATGTTGGACAGGTGGTCCAAGCGGATACTGAGGAAAGGCATGGCGCAGGATACTGATTGAATTCAGTGGACGATACTGCAGGGTTCCTAGGCACACTAGTGAGGTCTCCCAAGCCATCAACCATGGCAATTTCAAAAATTATGGTGCCTACAAACCCTAAACTACGGATCGATAACTAGATGTCTAGGCGAAAAGAACTAGTTAACAATTAACTAAGGGAATACGGAAATACAACCTTTGTAGATCCGGTGCTCCACCTCCATAGCTCCGCAACGAGGTCCTCTCCGCTGTCCAAATCAAATCCGGGCTCTAGGATCGGCTTCGTCGGAGAATGGGCAAGCTAGGTCGTCGATGTCCATGCCGAAGATGATCTACGTCGAGGCATCGATGAATCAAGCTCCACCTTCACCAAACCGTGAAAAGTTGTGAAGGAAACACACTCTACTACTTGGCAAGAGGTAGAGGATGAAGAAATAGGAAGTGGGTAGACTTTAGAATTGGATTTCTCACTCATTTCCAACAATCACCATTGATGGACCTTGCTTTTCTTCACTTGAAGAATGAAGAAGAAGAAGGAAATAGTTATGATAAGAATTTTTTTAGAAAATGAAAAGAAAATGAATTCTTATCATAATTTTAACTAGAGTTAAGTGTAGAGAATGAATCATGGTTAGTGGGAATGGTTAGGGTTAAGGATGAGATAAGTATGGTTGACTTTATCAAAGCTTCATGAAGCTTCAACTAAAATCCAAATCTAGCAACCATTCTTTTCTCTTTTCTTTTATTCATTTATCAAAAATAAAAGGATAATTAAATAAGATAAATGAATAATAAATAATAAACCCTAACCATTTCATTAACCAAGGTTTAATCTTTACACTTGAACCCTAGCATGACTTGTATCATCAAACATGATACAATCAAGTGCACAAAAACATATCGCATATGCAATGCGCACGAACCAAGTGAGAAAATCCGTCTAAAGTGAACCGATACTAGTTAATGCAAAGTAATATATCAAATATATAATTATACATTAAATCATTAAATCAACACTTGATTCAATGATCCGGTCATGCGCACATAACCGACTGGTATCTAATATATCGGCTTATCGAATCAACGCTTGAATCGATAACTAGTTTATATCGCATACAACCATTCGATATATTTATCGCGAGAATAGAATACGGTATCACATACACGCATTATTCTCGGTCCCGCACATATCTCATATGCGCTCCTATTTCGTTTCGCTTGAGCCAGGAAACCTCTGTGTAGGACTCTAAAGACTCGTCAATACGCCGGCAGCAGATGATGATCATATCAAGCATCCACAAGCCGCAAGCGGTCTGCTAAACGTAACGGCCACCCGGGTATTGAGCGATCTGAAGATCGACGAGCAAGCCCGCTCACACTCCAGTGAATCCGACCAGTAACACTACCGTACAGTCCGGTCTGATCGTCTGATATGTCGCATATCTCGCCTAGGGGTGGTATACGTCAGACCCCAATAGCTCAATAAGTCGTGTCAATATGAGGTCTATAACTCTTCGAGAAACTACTGGTAGCACTTACCAGTAAATCTCAGCAACCCTGGCCAGGGATTTCCTGTTATAGCCAATCGAACACAGCGCAACATCAACCCCCATATACCGGGAGAGACGAATCCCCTCCTATCGCTCATTGCCTTCATGTGACTCGGGACTGTACCCAAAAACCACCGTTTTGCACGCCCTCTTGGACGTGGTAAGATGGAAATCAAAGCACAGTGGGAACCACACAAGACTCTATGACGATCTCGGGTCAACAGACTACTCAGTACCAGTGTCACCAGAGAACTGCCATCTGACGTGAGGTATAATACCATCTGGGAGTTCTCGGCGAGTCCGTCCAGTGTACCCAGTCTCTACTGAGCACCCGTATATCTCCTCTGATGTCAAACACCGATGGATATGGGATCATCCATCGCCCATCTGCATGGGTCGAGAAGGTATACGCTAGTCTACTCTGGTATATCGATGCCCCGTCTCGATACACCCACGACTAGGGACTTTGAAGGATGTACTTATGGACTACCATGTCCCCACTAGTATGATCCGCATCATAGTCCAGGTAGTCAAGTACAGATCCTAAGGGCTTTACCAACATGTAACAGAGAGACAATCAGCATACACGTTAAGGTAAAGATCGACCAGATAGCATACTATCATGTCGAGCAAGAAAGTCCTCCCTATATATGTCCCAGCATCCACTATAATATACATCCTATGTATAGTAATGGCCTCTAGGGCATACATATAACTAACAATCTCCCACTTGCACTAGGGCCATCTGTAGCAGTGGTTTGAAGTATCTCATACTCAACCATCCCATAAAAGTCTCTCTCTATGGGAACAGGCCTTTGTGAGTGGATCCGCTGTGTTGTCCTCTGAGTCTACTCTCCTAACCTCGATCTCTCTGGAGATCAATCATCTCCATGATCAGGCGATGCTGCCTTAGAATATGTCTGGATCACTGATGGGACGGACGTTCCTTGGCATAAGCCACAACTCCATTGTCACACAATGGGAGGAACATAGTTCATCTCATGAACCATTATACACCCAGACTGCCTCTATGGTAGCATCTTCAGTAGCGATGTATTCAGCCTTTATCGTCTAGTATGTCACGGTATCTAGCTTGGAACTCTTCCAACATACCGTCCCTTTACTGAGGGTAAAGACAATGCCTGCGACTGACATTCAGTCGTCTTTATCACCCTGGAACCCTTCCTGTGATTCTCCGCAGGATCGTTTGATACCATCTCACTACAACTAGTGAGAGTCCTAACATCCAATTAGATCTATCTCATAGATCCAAAATCCAGGATTTAGTAGGTATCACTTTGATCCTATGTGGAGAATTTTGGTGATAAACGGAGATTGATCGAGCGTAGCATAAGAAACTCCTTTCTTATCAAGAGTATGTCATCCACGTACTCTACGAGGATCGTCACCATACTCCCTACTACCTTTTTGTTTATACAAGGTTCATCTACCATTTTGATGATGTCAAACTCTTTGACTACTTCATCAAAACAGACGTTCCAACTCCGCGATGCCTGCTTTATCCTATAAAGTATCTTGCACACGTTTCCGCTGCTCCCACTGTCTACGAAGCCCTCTGGCTGTGTACTTATAGACACTCTCTTCTAAACATCATTTAGAAAAGCTGTCATGACACCCAACCGCCAGATATCGTAGTCATGGTATGAAGCCGTGGCAAGTAGGATCTGGATGGACTTAAGCATAGTCACTTGAAAAGGTTTCATCATGATCCACGCCTGGTCAATGATGAAAACCTTTAACAAGTCTAGCTTTGAAAGTCTCAACTCTTCCATGTACACCAAGTAATCTTCTCAAGATATACTTGCTCCTGATGGGGATTTAACCCTTCAGATATTGCAACCAAAGTCCATACTTTGTTGGTGTATAAGGATTCCATCTCAGATCGCTAAACATCCAGCCATTCTTACAGAGTCTTACTCCTGATGGCCAGCTCGAAACTAGTTGGGTCATCATCTCATGATGCAATCCTCGCTCCCACTGTCATAGAGAAACCGAAGTATCTCTCAGGTGGGTGAGGAACCCTACTAGATCGGCGGAGAGGCTGAGGTTCGTTGGTATCTACTAAATCCCTTGGTTCCATCAAATCATCTGCTGTAGTTTGTATAGCTGGAACCTTTCCAGTTCTACATAACTGACATTGCCTCGAGCTTGTCCGGATTCTGCTTTTAGACATAGGCCGGACAACCCCAAATCTTAACTAACTTAAGACATGGGCTCTTCCCTTTCCATATCGCATATGAAGTGGTAAGTATTGATTTGATTCGAACCCTATTCAATAGGTATGCATCTTCTCAAGTGCATAACTCCCAAAAGGAAAAAGGTAACTCAGTAGTACTCATCATAGAGCACACCGTATTAAATAGGGTGTATCTGCTCCTCCCCGATATACCATCGTGCCATGGTGTATACAGAGGAGTAATGCTGAGAGAGAATCTCATTCTCCTTTAGAATAGTCCAGGATTTCCGTGCTCAAGTATTCTCCTCCTTGATCTCATCATAGGACATAATACTTATACCCGTATATTGGTTCTCTACTTCTAACTTATATTCTGTGAATATCTCAAAAGGTTCGGACTTGTGTTTCAACAGGAACATATGTCTGAATCTTGAGAGAGATCATCAGAGAATGTAATGAAGTATAAAGAATCAGTCCTGGCATGTGTAGACAGGGGACCTTTACATACATCAACATGTATCATCCCAAGAGTTTACCAACTCTTTCTCTGTTTCCAGTAAACGGAGCTATGGTCATCTTATCTTTGTGACATGACTGGCGAATTTCACAAGATGTAAATTCAAACTGATTTAAATATGCATCTATATGTAACTCTAGCTAGTCGGGTCACATTGATCTGACCTAGTCTACAATGCCTCAAGAAGAATTCGTTCATTTCTGAACTCTTCCTCTTGTGTGTGTTCCGTATACTTAGATCTGTAGTTTGATTTAGAACATCAATGCTTTTAGATAACGTGCCTGAACCGATCAACTTTTGATATAGGAAATGTTCAAAACATTATCCAACAATACAAAATTTTATCCTTTCTTTACTAATAAAGAGACTGATATGATTTTGTATATCAGGTTCGGTATCTAACAACATTCGTTCAGAATCAATGTATCGGTAATACAGGGTGACAGTGACCGACAGACTTGGCTGCAACTCTTGCCCCGTTTTCTGCCTCATGAAACTTATCACCCGTTCTCAGTTCTCTACCTTTCTGTAGCCCTATGTAACAGATTACATATCTGGGATCCTGATCCGGTATCATATACCCAGGACGTAAAGGATACTGAGAAACAGTTCTGTATAATGAACACACCCGAAGATGATGCATCAGCATGCACTTTCTTCATTTGGGCGGCACGGGAAATCTGGTATTCCCCAATTTCCTGCTCTGTCTTATAACATTTATAAGTTGGAGCGGGACCAACGTTCCCCAGCTCAGTATAACAAGCGGGTTCGGTCAATAATCCGTATTATTATCTTGATTAAGGCGTGATATGGTCGCTACCTGGAGAGAGAGAGAAGAAAACACTCAGCGTGCGCTCTGTCAAGAATAGATTGGTTATTATTTTATCTAATCAGGATGGCTCCCACTGCTTTTTATCAAATCTTCCTTCAAACCCTAAAAGGAAAGACTAGCCGGGATTAATTACACACTACAAGTTCGCCAATCTTTCAGCCAGGCCAGTGTCGGTACTTTAAGGGAGGTCCCCCGTGCTTTCGCACGAACCTAATTAATGTAAACCTCGTTTTCCCAGAGGCATAACCCCGTTGACACCTTTCTAGACACCTACTTGATCGGCTAATTGTAATGTATAAAACTCTCCCAGGAGTAACTCTTACTCGCAGCGGGTATCGGGATCCAACTATCTCATAGAAGGTATGCAATCTCATTGCAAATTTCAACACTTGAAATTCCCGATAATATTTTGCCCCTAGCTCGCTATGACCTTGACGAATGCCAAACAACCCATAGTCCACTAGTCAAGTTCAACCCGCACATTACTTGATCGAATTAAACCCACCCGCACGACCCTTGACGAATGCCAAACAACGCCGTACGAATACCCTAATCCAATCTGCATCATATGCATAAGCAGATAAATACTAGTTAGCTACCGCACACTACGCCTTGACGAATGCCAAACTACCGCAGCACGAATACTAACTAGTACTTATCTGTAATGACGGAGGGCTACGACAGGTTTTTCTGAAAACCTATTGCGTAATGAACTTGATATCGTTGTAGGATCGAATGAATTTTGAAATGGAGTGTTTTTGAGGCTTTTCTAGTTTTGCTAAAGGAGTCACTCCCGGTGAAGGGATCGTCGGTCCTTTCCTCGTCGAATGAGGTGCGGGATATATCATATATATCACTGTGCAAAGCAAAAACACTTAAAAGCTATCAAAAGACAAACCGAGTGTGTAGCATCTGCCAGTTATTGCTAAAGGAGTCACTCCCGGTGAAGGGATCTCGGTCCTTTCCCTATCGAATAAGGTGCAGGATATATCATATATACCGCTATGCAAAGCAAGAACTGTAGCTACCTATTTTATTTTGAAATTCGATTCTACAACATCTTAGGTTTCTTTTAATTTCATTAATCACATTAATGAAGTCCCATCATTTAATTACCTAAACATCACAGATAGATATGACGTACACTTATGCCATCCGCATTCGCCTCGATGTCCCCTCGTGCACCGTTAGGTTAGGTAACTAACGGCAGAGCGGGGCAGGGCTAGCGCGGGTGTAAAACATAAGTAACGTCTATACAATATATCATATATACTATATACTGTATCTATCAGAGAACATCACATGATCACATCACAGATATCGCAGCAGAAGAAACATATGAAATATTGGATATACTAGGAAGTCCGTGTTTTCAATACGAGCCAGTATAAAACACGGATTCCACGGTCGTGATGAATAGCCAAACCCACACCCCTAGACCCCTACGAGAGCGGCAAGCAACCCTACCAATTCTGGAGTTAGGAGACCCAACCTCAACTCCTCGAGTTGGTCTCCCACTGGACTCCAGAACCCGGTTACTTGTGCCCTCCTCCTTGGGTCTATCCTAGTGCAGAAAAGTAAATAATATACAAGAGGTGACAACTTCCGCAACCTGGAAGCGCCCCAATAAAAGAATATTACATACAAGTTTTTACATGAATGAAAATGAAAAACACTCATCTCACATAAAAACCCCCGGCTATTCAAACACGACGATCCAATATAACATATCCAGCAACACATAACATCACATGTCATCAACGTAAGTAAACATGCGCATCCCAATTGTCGTTGACATATAGCAACGAAACCGGCGATATCACATATTACACTTACGGTCACAGAAAAGAAAGTGTAAAACTACAACAGTTGGAATCCGCAACCACCTCAGACATCGCATGCCTGACCAAATGAATACCTTAGACATCGCATGCCTAACAATTATAAACCCCGCATTTTAGTCTCATTATCGAAAACTCTTTTCAATATCAAGTCGGGCAATTCAACAAGATTCCCGACATCCAGATCGAATGCTCGTCGCAAACTTCAGTAGACGGCCGCACCCCCGTTACCGTCGACGAAGTGCACCAAGGCGGAACACCGCTACCGCGAGCACCCGGACGGATGCTTTCGGCGACGGGGTTCTCCTACAGTCACTTGGTCGGGGCTATGGAGTGAGGCTGTCTATTAAGTTTACCCGGCGAGTATCCGCGTACGCTACGTGATTGCGACGGACTTTTGATCGCATCAAAATTCCGTGGCAACCGATCAAGTGAGACTAAACTGCTACGTTTATAATATTCATTTAGTTATCACATAACTATTTGTGAATTCCAATTATTGTATCCCATTCCGGATAAATAGAAAATGTTAAACTTTTCGATCGAACAATCGAACACCCAAGTTTTCCCGATACAGATCAACACATGAAACTAGTCTAACAACATTCAGTTCGTACCTCAGTACCAACGGTCCAGCCGTAGAAGGGTCAAGCCAACGCCTCACATGTGGCACGCCGTACTGCCCCAAACCCGAAGGTTCAAAGGGCAGTTCAAGACGGTCACATAATCGAGTTAAGGTTTGTGTCTTCTAGAGGGACCATCGCGTTACTTGCACTACTTAGAACGTCGTTAAACTACGGAAAAATCCAACACTTGAAAATTTCCCGACAGGGGAAAAGTTGGGTATTTATATCCGTTCGAACTTTTTAACATATTCTAAAATTTATCCGGAAAGCCACACAGACAAAATTTGATATCCCGATCGAAACACCGAATTCCCAAATCAACTCAGAAATTTCAACTCTTGAAAAATTATTAAAAATTCCCAGGAAAACCAGCATAGAAAAAGAGGAATTACTGTACAAAATTAGTCACGCAAAACGACAAATCGGCCGCGCTTGCGCCGCACAAGCCAGGCTCGTGTCGCGGAAGCGCGGCGATTTAATTGAATTAGGCTGACGAATTTTGCAGTTTTCCTTAGAATCTCCTGCTGATTTTACTGAATATTTTTAATATAGAAAAATCCCATATTTTAAAAATTGTACAGAGAGCATGTTTTGGGTTTCGGTTTTGTGTCGTTCGGACTTCAAATTCCGTCTACGCTTCGCCTAAGGCTCTAGCTAGGCTCTGATACCACTGCAGGGTTCCTAGGCACACTAGTGAGGTCTCCCAAGCCATCAACCATGGCAATTTCAAAAATTATGGTGCCTACAAACCCTAAACTACGGATCGATAACTAGATGTCTAGGCGAAAAGAACTAGTTAACAATTAACTAAGGGAATACGGAAATACAACCTTTGTAGATCCGGTGCTCCACCTCCATAGCTCCGCAACGAGGTCCTCTCCGCTGTCCAAATCAAATCCGGGCTCTAGGATCGGCTTCGTCGGAGAATGGGCAAGCTAGGTCGTCGATGTCCATGCCGAAGATGATCTACGTCGAGGCATCGATGAATCAAGCTCCACCTTCACCAAACCGTGAAAAGTTGTGAAGGAAACACACTCTACTACTTGGCAAGAGGTAGAGGATGAAGAAATAGGAAGTGGGTAGACTTTAGAATTGGATTTCTCACTCATTTCCAACAATCACCATTGATGGACCTTGCTTTTCTTCACTTGAAGAATGAACAAGAAGAAGGAAATAGTTATGATAAGAATTTTTTTAGAAAATGAAAAGAAAATGAATTCTTATCATAATTTTAACTAGAGTTAAGTGTAGAGAATGAATCATGGTTAGTGGGAATGGTTAGGGTTAAGGATGAGATAAGTATGGTTGACTTTATCAAAGCTTCATGAAGCTTCAACTAAAATCCAAATCTAGCAACCATTCTTTTCTCTTTTCTTTTATTCATTTATCAAAAATAAAAGGATAATTAAATAAGATAAATGAATAATAAATAATAAACCCTAACCATTTCATTAACCAAGGTTTAATCTTTACACTTGAACCCTAGCATGACTTGTATCATCAAACATGATACAATCAAGTGCACAAAAACATATCGCATATGCAATGCGCACGAACCAAGTGAGAAAATCCGTCTAAAGTGAACCGATACTAGTTAATGCAAAGTAATATATCAAATATATAATTATACATTAAATCATTAAATCAACACTTGATTCAATGATCCGGTCATGCGCACATAACCGACTGGTATCTAATATATCGGCTTATCGAATCAACGCTTGAATCGATAACTAGTTTATATCGCATACAACCATTCGATATATTTATCGCGAGAATAGAATACGGTATCACATACACGCATTATTCTCGGTCCCGCACATATCTCATATGCGCTCCTATTTCGTTTCGCTTGAGCCAGGAAACCTCTGTGTAGGACTCTAAAGACTCGTCAATACGCTGGCAGCAGATGATGATCATATCAAGCATCCACAAGCCGCAAGCGGTCTGCTAAACGTAACGGCCACCCGGGTATTGAGCGATCTGAAGATCGACGAGCAAGCCCGCTCACACTCCAGTGAATCCGACCAGTAACACTACCGTACAGTCCGGTCTGATCGTCTGATATGTCGCATATCTCGCCTAGGGGTGGTATACGTCAGACCCCAATAGCTCAATAAGTCGTGTCAATATGAGGTCTATAACTCTTCGAGAAACTACTGGTAGCACTTACCAGTAAATCTCAGCAACCCTGGCCAGGGATTTCCTGTTATAGCCAATCGAACACAGCGCAACATCAACCCCCATATACAGGGAGAGACGAATCCCCTCCTATCGCTCATTGCCTTCATGTGACTCGGGACTGTACCCAAAAACCACCGTTTTGCACGCCCTCTTGGACGTGGTAAGATGGAAATCAAAGCACAGTGGGAACCACACAAGACTCTATGACGATCTCGGGTCAACAGACTACTCAGTACCAGTGTCACCAGAGAACTGCCATCTGACGTGAGGTATAATACCATCTGGGAGTTCTCGGCGAGTCCGTCCAGTGTACCCAGTCTCTACTGAGCACCCGTATATCTCCTCTGATGTCAAACACCGATGGATATGGGATCATCCATCGCCCATCTGCATGGGTCGAGAAGGTATACGCTAGTCTACTCTGGTATATCGATGCCCCGTCTCGATACACCCACGACTAGGGACTTTGAAGGATGTACTTATGGACTACCATGTCTCTACTAGTATGATCCGCATCATAGTCCAGGTAGTCAAGTACAGATCCTAAGGGCTTTACCAACATGTAACAGAGAGACAATCAGCATACACGTTAAGGTAAAGATCGACCAGATAGCATACTATCATGTCGAGCAAGAAAGTCCTCCCTATATATGTCCCAGCATCCACTACAATATACATCCTATGTATAGTAATGGCCTCTAGGGCATACATATAACTAACAATCTCCCACTTGCACTAGGGCCATCTGTAGTAGTGGTTTGAAGTATCTCATACTCAACCATCCCATAAAAGTCTCTCTCTATGGGAACAGGCCTTTGTGAGTGGATCCGCTGTGTTGTCCTCTGAGTCTACTCTCCTAACCTCGATCTCTCTGGAGATCAATCATCTCCATGATCAGGCGATGCTGCCTTAGAATATGTCTGGATCACTGATGGGACGGACGTTCCTTGGCATAAGCCACAACTCCATTGTCACACAATGGGAGGAACATAGTTCATCTCATGAACCATTATACACCCAGACTGCCTCTATGGTAGCATCTTCAGTAGCGATGTATTCAGCCTTTATCGTCTAGTATGTCACGGTATCTAGCTTGGAACTCTTCCAACATACCGTCCCTTTACTGAGGGTAAAGACAATGCCTGCGACTGACATTCAGTCGTCTTTATCACCCTGGAACCCTTCCTGTGATTCTCCGCAGGATCGTTTGATACCATCTCACTACAACTAGTGAGAGTCCTAACATCCAATTAGATCTATCTCATAGATCCAAAATCCAGGATTTAGTAGGTATCACTTTGATCCTATGTGGAGAATTTTGGTGATAAACGGAGATTGATCGAGCGTAGCATAAGAAACTCTTTTCTTATCAAGAGTATGTCATCCACGTACTCTACGATGATCGTCACCATACTCCCTACTACCTTTTTGTTTATACAAGGTTCATCTACCATTTTGATGATGTCAAACTCTTTGACTACTTCATCAAAACAGACGTTCCAACTCCGCGATGCCTTCTTTATCCTATAAAGCATCTTGCACACGTTTCCGCTGCTCCCACTGTCTACGAAGCCCTCTGGCTGTGTACTTATAGACACTCTCTTCTAAACATCATTTAGAAAAGCTGTCATGACACCCAACCGCCAGATATCGTAGTCATGGTATGAAGCCGTGGCAAGTAGGATCTGGATGGACTTAAGCATAGTCACTTGAAAAGGTTTCATCATGATCCACGCCTGGTCAATGATGAAAACCTTTAACAAGTCTAGCTTTGAAAGTCTCAACTCTTCCATGTACACCAAGTAATCTTCTCAAGATATACTTGCTCCTGATGGGGATTTAACCCTTCAGATATTGCAACCAAAGTCCATACTTTGTTGGTGTATAAGGATTCCATCTCAGATCGCTAAACATCCAGCCATTCTTACAGAGTCTTACTCCTGATGGCCAGCTCGAAACTAGTTGGGTCATCATCTCATGATGCAATCCTCGCTCCCACTGTCATAGAGAAACCGAAGTATCTCTCAGGTGGGTGAGGAACCCTACTAGATCGGCGGAGAGGCTGAGGTTCGTTGGTGTCTACTAAATCCCTTGGTTCCATCAAATCATCTGCTGTAGTTTGTATAGCTGGAACCTTTCCAGTTCTACATAACTGACATTGCCTCGAGCTTGTCAGGATTCTGCTTTTAGACATAGGCCGGACAACCCCAAATCTTAACTAACTTAAGACATGGGCTCTTCCCTTTCCATATCGCATATGAAGTGGTAAGTATTGATTTGATTCGAACCCTATTCAATAGGTATGCATCTTCTCAAGTGCATAACTCCCAAAAGGAAAAAGGTAACTCAGTAGTACTCATCATAGAGCACACCATATTAAATAGGGTGTATCTGCTCCTCCCCGATATACCATCGTGCCATGGTGTATACAGAGGAGTAATGCTGAGAGAGAATCTCATTCTCCTTTAGAATAGTCCAGGATTTCCGTGCTCAAGTATTCTCCTCCTTGATCTCATCATAGGACATAATACTTATACCCGTATATTGGTTCTCTACTTCTAACTTATATTCTGTGAATATCTCAAAAGGTTCGGACTTGTGTTTCAATAGGAACATATGTCTGAATCTTGAGAGAGATCATCAGAGAATGTAATGAAGTATAAAGAATCAGTCCTGGCATGTGTAGACAGGGGACCTTTACATACATCAACATGTATCATCCCAAGAGTTTACCAACTCTTTCTCTGTTTCCAGTAAACGGAGCTATGGTCATCTTATCTTTGTGACATGACTGGCGAATTTCACAAGATGTAAATTCAAACTGATTTAAATATGCATCTATATGTAACTCTAGCTAGTCGGGTCACATTGATCTGACCTAGTCTACAATGCCTCAAGAAGAATTCGTTCATTTCTGAACTCTTCCTCTTGTGTGTGTTCCGTATACTTAGATCTGTAGTTTGATTTAGAACATCAATGCTTTTAGATAACGTGCCTGAACCGATCAACTTTTGATATAGGAAATGTTCAAAACATTATCCAACAATACAAAATTTTATCCTTTCTTTACTAATAAAGAGACTGATATGATTTTGTATATCAGGTTCGGTATCTAACAACATTCGTTCAGAATCAATGTATCGGTAATACAGGGTGACAGTGACCGACAGACTTGGCTGCAACTCTTGCCCCGTTTTCTGCCTCATGAAACTTATCACCCGTTCTCAGTTCTCTACCTTTCTGTAGCCCTATGTAACAGATTACATATCTGGGATCTTGATCCGGTATCATATACCCAGGACGTAAAGGATACTGAGAAACAGTTCTGTATAATGAACACACCCGAAGATGATGCATCAGCATGCACTTTCTTCGTTTGGGCGGCACGGGAAATCTGGTATTCCCCAATTTCCTGCTCTGTCTTATAACATTTATAAGTTGGAGCGGGACCAACGTTCCCCAGCTCAGTATAACAAGCGGGTTCGGTCAATAATCCGTATTATTATCTTGATTAAGGCGTGATATGGTCGCTACCTGGAGAGAGAGAGAAGAAAACACTCAGCGTGCGCTCTGTCAAGAATAGATTGGTTATTATTTTATCTAATCAGGATGGCTCCCACTGCTTTTTATCAAATCTTCCTTCAAACCCTAAAAGGAAAGACTAGCCGGGATTAATTACACACTACAAGTTCGCCAATCTTTCAGCCAGGCCAGTGTCGGTACTTTGAGGGAGGTCCCCCGTGCTTTCGCACGAACCTAATTAATGTAAACCTCGTTTTCCCAGAGGCATAACCCCGTTGACACCTTTCTAGACACCTACTTGATCGGCTAATTGTAATGTATAAAACTCTCCCAGGAGTAACTCTTACTCGCAGCGGGTATCGGGATCCAACTATCTCATAGAAGGTATGCAATCTCATTGCAAATTTCAACACTTGAAATTCCCGATAATATTTTGCCCCTAGCTCGCTATGACCTTGACGAATGCCAAACAACCCATAGTCCACTAGTCAAGTTCAACCCGCACATTACTTGATCGAATTAAACCCACCCGCACGACCCTTGACGAATGCCAAACAACGCCGTACGAATACCCTAATCCAATCTGCATCATATGCATAAGCAGATAAATACTAGTTAGCTACCGCACACTACGCCTTGACGAATGCCAAACTACCGCAGCACGAATACTAACTAGTACTTATCTGTAATGACGGAGGGCTACGACAGGTTTTTCTGAAAACCTATTGCGTAATGAACTTGATATCGTTGTAGGATCGAATGAATTTTGAAATGGAGTGTTTTTGAGGCTTTTCTAGTTTTGCTAAAGGAGTCACTCCCGGTGAAGGGATCGTCGGTCCTTTCCTCGTCGAATGAGGTGCGGGATATATCATATATATCACTGTGCAAAGCAAAAACACTTAAAAGCTATCAAAAGACAAACCGAGTGTGTAGCATCTGCCAGTTATTGCTAAAGGAGTCACTCCCGGTGAAGGGATCTCGGTCCTTTCCCTATCGAATAAGGTGCAGGATATATCATATATACCGCTATGCAAAGCAAGAACTGTAGCTACCTATTTTATTTTGAAATTCGATTCTACAACATCTTAGGTTTCTTTTAATTTCATTAATCACATTAATGAAGTCCCATCATTTAATTACCTAAACATCACAGATAGATATGACGTACACTTATGCCATCCGCATTCGCCTCGATGTCCCCTCGTGCACCGTTAGGTTAGGTAACTAACGGCAGAGCGGGGCAGGGCTAGCGCGGGTGTAAAACATAAGTAACGTCTATACAATATATCATAAATACTATATACTGTATCTATCAGAGAACATCACATGATCACATCACAGATATCGCAGCAGAAGAAACATATGAAATATTGGATATACTAGGAAGTCCGTGTTTTCAATACGAGCCAGTATAAAACACGGATTCCACGGTCGTGATGAATAGCCAAACCCACACCCCTAGACCCCTACGAGAGCGGCAAGCAACCCTACCAATTCTGGAGTTAGGAGACCCAACCTCGACTCCTCGAGTTGGTCTCCCACTGGACTCCAGAACCCGGTTACTTGTGCCCTCCTCCTTGGGTCTATCCTAGTGCAGAAAAGTAAATAATATACAAGAGGTGACAACTTCCGCAACCTGGAAGCGCCCCAATAAAAGAATATTACATACAAGTTTTTACATGAATGAAAATGAAAAACACTCATCTCACATAAAAACCCCCGGCTATTCAAACACGACGATCCAATATAACATATCCAGCAACACATAACATCACATGTCATCAACGTAAGTAAACATGCGCATCCCAATTGTCGTTGACATATAGCAACGAAACCGGCGATATCACATATTACACTTACGGTCACAGAAAAGAAAGTGTAAAACTACAACAGTTGGAATCCGCAACCACCTCAGACATCGCATGCCTGACCAAATGAATACCTTAGACATCGCATGCCTAACAATTATAAACCCCGCATTTTAGTCTCATTATCGAAAACTCTTTTCAATATCAAGTCGGGCAATTCAACAAGATTCCCGACATCCTGATCGAATGCTCGTCACAAACTTCAGTAGACGGCCGCACCCCCGTTACCGTCGACAAAGTGCACCAAGGCGGAACACCGCTACCGCGAGCACCCGGACGGATGCTTTCGGCGACGGGGTTCTCCTACAGTCACTTGGTCGGGGCTATGGAGTGAGGCTGTCTATTAAGTTTACCCGGCGAGTATCCGCGTACACTACGTGATTGCGACGGACTTTTGATCGCATCAAAATTCCGTGGCAACCGATCAAGTGAGACTAAACTGCTACGTTTATAATATTCATTTAGTTATCACATAACTATTTGTGAATTCCAATTATTGTATCCCATTCCGGATAAATAGAAAATGTTAAACTTTTCGATCGAACAATCGAACACCCAAGTTTTCCCGATACAGATCAACACATGAAACTAGTCTAACAACATTCAGTTCGTACCTCAGTACCAACGGTCCAGCCGTAGAAGGATCAAGCCAACGCCTCACATGTGGCACGCCGTACTGCCCCAAACCCGAAGGTTCAAAGGGCAGTTCAAGACGGTCACATAATCGAGTTAAGGTTTGTGTCTTCTAGAGGGACCATCGCGTTACTTGCACTACTTAGAACGTCGTTAAACTACGGAAAAATCCAACACTTGGAAATTTCCCGACAGGGGAAAAGTTGGGTATTTATATCCGGTCGAACTTTTTAACATATTCTAAAATTTATCCGGAAAGCCACACAGACAAAATTTGATACCCCGATCGAAACACCGAATTCCCAAATCAACTCTTGAAAAATTATTAAAAATTCCCAGGAAAACCAGCATAGAAAAAGAGGAATTACTGTACAAAATTAGTCACGCAAAACGACAAATCGGCCGCGCTTGCGCCGCACAAGCCAGGCTCGTGTCGCGGAAGCGCGGCGATTTAATTGAATTAGGCTGACGAATTTTGCAGTTTTCCTTAGAATCTCCTGCTGATTTTACTGAATATTTTTAATATAGAAAAATCCCATATTTTAAAAATTGTACAGAGAGCATGTTTTGGGTTTCGGTTTTGTGTCGTTCGGACTTCAAATTCCGTCTACGCTTCGCCTAAGGCTCTAGCTAGGCTCTGATACCACTGCAGGGTTCCTAGGCACACTAGTGAGGTCTCCCAAGCCATCAACCATGGCAATTTCAAAAATTATGGTGCCTACAAACCCTAAACTACGGATCGATAACTAGATGTCTAGGCGAAAAGAACTAGTTAACAATTAACTAAGGGAATACGGAAATACAACCTTTGTAGATCTGGTGCTCCACCTCCATAGCTCCGCAACGAGGTCCTCTCCGCTGTCCAAATCAAATCCGGGCTCTAGGATCGGCTTCGTCGGAGAATGGGCAAGCTAGGTCGTCGATGTCCATGCCGAAGATGATCTACGTCGAGGCATCGATGAATCAAGCTCCACCTTCACCAAACCGTGAAAAGTTGTGAAGGAAACACACTCTACTACTTGGCAAGAGGTAGAGGATGAAGAAATAGGAAGTGGGTAGACTTTAGAATTGGATTTCTCACTCATTTCCAACAATCACCATTGATGGACCTTGCTTTTCTTCACTTGAAGAATGAACAAGAAGAAGGAAATAGTTATGATAAGAATTTTTTTAGAAAATGAAAAGAAAATGAATTCTTATCATAATTTTAACTAGAGTTATGTGTAGAGAATGAATCATGGTTAGTGGGAATGGTTAGGGTTAAGGATGAGATAAGTATGGTTGACTTTATCAAAGCTTCATGAAGCTTCAACTAAAATCCAAATCTAGCAACCATTCTTTTCTCTTTTCTTTTATTCATTTATCAAAAATAAAAGGATAATTAAATAAGATAAATGAATAATAAATAATAAACCCTAACCATTTCATTAACCAAGGTTTAATCTTTACACTTGAACCCTAGCATGACTTGTATCATCAAACATGATACAATCAAGTGCACAAAAACATATCGCATATGCAATGCGCACGAACCAAGTGAGAAAATCCGTCTAAAGTGAACCGATACTAGTTAATGCAAAGTAATATATCAAATATATAATTATACATTAAATCATTAAATCAACACTTGATTCAATGATCCGATCATGCGCACATAACCGACTGGTATCTAATATATCGGCTTATCGAATCAACGCTTGAATCGATAACTAGTTTATATCGCATACAACCATTCGATATATTTATCGCGAGAATAGAATACGGTATCACATACACGCATTATTCTCGGTCCCGCACATATCTCATATGCGCTCCTATTTCGTTTCGCTTGAGCCAGGAAACCTCTGTGTAGGACTCTAAAGACTCGTCAATACGCCGGCAGCAGATGATGATCATATCAAGCATCCACAAGCCGCAAGCGGTCTGCTAAACGTAACGGCCACCCGGGTATTGAGCGATCTGAAGATCGACGAGCAAGCCCGCTCACACTCCAGTGAATCCGACCAGTAACACTACCGTACAGTCCGGTCTGATCGTCTGATATGTCGCATATCTCGCCTAGGGGTGGTATACGTCAGACCCCAATAGCTCAATAAGTCGTGTCAATATGAGGTCTATAACTCTTCGAGAAACTACTGGTAACACTTACCAGTAAATCTCAGCAACCCTGGCCAGGGATTTCCTGTTATAGCCAATCGAACACAGCGCAACATCAACCCCCATATACCGGGAGAGACGAATCCCCTCCTATCGCTCATTGCCTTCATGTGACTCGGGACTGTACCCAAAAACCACCGTTTTGCACGCCCTCTTGGACGTGGTAAGATGGAAATCAAAGCACAGTGGGAACCACACAAGACTCTATGACGATCTCGGGTCAACAGACTACTCAGTACCAGTGTCACCAGAGAACTGCCATCTGACGTGAGGTATAATACCATCTGGGAGTTCTCGGCGAGTCCGTCCAGTGTACCCAGTCTCTACTGAGCACCCGTATATCTCCTCTGATGTCAAACACCGATGGATATGGGATCATCCATCGCCCATCTGCATGGGTCGAGAAGGTATACGCTAGTCTACTCTGGTATATCGATGCCCCGTCTCGATACACCCACGACTAGGGACTTTGAAGGATGTACTTATGGACTACCATGTCCCCACTAGTATGATCCGCATCATAGTCCAGGTAGTCAAGTACAGATCCTAAGGGCTTTACCAACATGTAACAGAGAGACAATCAGCATACACGTTAAGGTAAAGATCAACCAGATAGCATACTATCATGTCGAGCAAGAAAGTCCTCCCTATATATGTCCCAGCATCCACTACAATATACATCCTATGTATAGTAATGGCCTCTAGGGCATACATATAACTAACAGATACTGTCTAAGTAGTTTGCTAGATTTTGAGTTCATTTGAGAACTGGGTCCCATCAGATATCCAAAAAAATTCTAAGACAGGTATTGCTCATTTCAGGAGATAGTTTTCTCCGCGAAGTTGAGATTAAGAGAGATACATAAAGAAACATTGGAGTGGATCCACTCACTGAGGCTATTTCTCGAACGCAATCATTTTCGCAAACGGGCTTTGCGAAACTGATTAGTAGAGAAGTTGGGTGTTCGGTATCACACGGGCTGTGAGTATGCGACATCGCAATAATTGGCCTTAAGTGCAAGTGGGAGATTATTGGCTATAGTGCCCTTAAGGCAATTATCATAGTCGCAGACTTATGATTATGATGATTGAGTGAGAACCTATACCGATAAAACATTCTTACTCAAGATGATAGTATACTATCTGGTTTGTCTTTATCACCATGTACATGTTGAAAGAGCCCATAAGATTCTTGCTTGACAGCCAGCATTGTGATGGCGATCATATATGTGGGTGCTGGTGTCTATAAGCTCATCCTTAAATGTCCCTAGTCGTAGGAGTATCGAGACCGGGCATCGATACTCCAGTGTAGACTAGTGTATACTGATCGAGACCCCGACGAATGGCGGAGGCCAGGTCTCACAAGCCATTGGTGTTAATTTGTTCACCTAAGATAGTATGCAGGTGCTCATTGGGTTATGAGTACACTGGACAGACTCGCCGGGAACCTGCTAGTTGATATTATACCTATTGTCAGATAGCAATTCCCAGGTGACATATGTACAGGTTAGTCTGTCGACCTAATATTGTCATTTGTCTCATGTGGGTTCCTACTGTGCTTTGATTACTACCCTACCACGGCTCAAAGGAGACGTGCAAACAGGTTTTAGTTGAGTACAGTTCCGAGCCACATGGAGGCAGTGATCGGATCGTCGGGGATTCGTTTCTCCCGGTATTGGGGGTTGATGTCGCATTGTGTATGGGTGGCCATCACCATAAATCCATGGCCATGGTAGACGAGGATTACCAATCCAGAATCGATAGTTTCTCAGGAGGTGATGGGTTACATGCCAACACTAAATATCGCGTTGTTAGGGGTCTGAGTTTATCCACCCCCTATACTAGATATGCGATACTCTTAGACGAAGAGACCAGACTATACGGATATTTTCATTGACAGGCTCAGTAAGGGTTCAGGATGAGTTTGCTCGTCGGCCTCCCTTTCGCTCAATACCTGGGTAGCCGTTACGTACAGCTAGTGCTACTGACGTACTTGTGGTTAAACCCACTGCCCGCGTATTGATGAGTCTTTAGAGGCCCACACAGAGGGTTTTCACAGTTCAGGCGATATGGTGTACATGAGGTATGTTGATACATACAGGTGTCCGATTAAATATGTGCACATGATGCGCAGACTTTAATCAGACGGTTGATAATACTGGCGGCTTAGGATCAAGCCGGATTATTAAATCGGATTTTGATTTAATAATTAATATATGTATTTGTATATACCTATTCTAGTATTATTGTTCACTATTCGTTTTCTCTTTCGGTTATTCGTATTTTGGTACGAATACGCGTATATATATTTTGATACATGTACCGGGAAGTATTCTGTATTTTATACGGAATAGCTTCTAGAAGGTGCCACCTCATTAATGATTTTCTTTATTGAAAATCATTTGGGAAATGTGGTGGAAAGGAGGTATGGTTCAAAGCATGGTTCAATGTGCATGTAGCAAAGTATGGCGCATTTATTTAATAGAAAATTGTAAAAAGAAAATGTTTTTTTTTGTGAAGGAGAGAGAAAGGGGGACCGGCCACTTCATCATGGGATGGGGGTTCATTTCATTTGGTTGATGATTACATTCTACACTAGATTACTCCCACTCTCTCATTCACCAAAAAAGTCTTAGCAAATTTTTCTCATGCCAAAGTTCACATCCTTCTTCATCTTTCTTGAGTTTCTTATTGAGCTCATGGTTTGAGAGAAAATTATAGTGATACTTTCATACATCCCTACTCTCCATCATTAGCGACTTTGGGGCATCGTTTGCCTCGTTCGACGAGGCTGGAGCTTGCACCGTTTCCCTCAGGTGGATCATCGGAGATGGAGGTAGATCGGCAACCAAACATCGTCAAGGAATCACTAGGAGCTTGGAATGAAGACCAAAGGACTCGGATCATCTCGGTATAACCTTTATAACTCTTAGTTAGCTCGCTAGAATAGGGTTTAAGGTCGATCCGGGATTCGGGTAGCGGTAGCGCCGGTTTTAGAAATTTTTATTCCGCATTTTGGCCGTGTTTCGGTGGCAGGGCGCTGCCGTGACCCAACATGGTATCAGAGCCACCCTTTAAACCCCTTACTAGCTTGTTTAAACATGCTTAAAAGATCGATCGACGGAATTTACCAAAATCACGATTTCATTTTTGGGTTTGCTGTCGATTTTCAAATGTGGTCAAAAAATAATTTCAGGCATCTTAAAAATCCGTGCAGGAAAATTTAAGGCTACACAAAAAATTTGGGCTCGTGATGCCTCTTACTTGCCGCGGATCCGCCGCACTTACCCTCTTTTGGCGGCGGTTCCGCGGCCATTTATTGGCAACGGGCCTTCAAATTTTCACTGTAGCTCTCTGATTTGGAATTGTGATTTTTGACATATTCTGTTTTGGCCCAGATTTCTGTTTCATTGCTGGTTTTTCTATTGGGGCCAATTTGGAAATATAGTCGATCGATATTTTAAGTGGGCGTTTAACAGTACATAAATTTATATCTGCGACCGTGAATGTCATTTGATCGGTAAACCCGTCTAACTGCTATATGTTCTTTTAGACGGGTTTATGAACGTGACATTCACGTTGATGTTCTGTGTTGTGCTGTGATGTTGGTTCGATTGTTGTGGTGGATAGCTGTGGTGCAATGTTAGTACAGTTTTATTTCATTTGTACATTTTATATTATGGGGCGAGCGTCCGACATATAGACTGCCGTCACTGCCAGTTTGTATATTATTCTTTTGGTGCACGACCGGGCTGAGGTCGATGTCACCCATGTATATTATTTTCTTTTCTGTACTAGGATTACCCCACGGTGGAGTGCATGAATAGTCGGGTTCTAGAAGGCAATGGCTCCGCATCTCGTGGCCTTGGGACAGAGGGGACCTTACTCTAGAATTGGCGGGCTATTCGTCGCACTCGTAGGGGGTATAGGTTGACACAGGAGGGGTGCTTAAGTTACCGGATTCCGTGAAATGCTGGGTGGTCCATTCACGTTGCTGAAGGGGGCTGCCTCACTTCTGGTTTTGGCGGGTAACTTGACGCGCTCGTAGGGGTCTAGGTTTCATTGCATATGCTATCCACACGACAGGGAACATCGGGTCTCACTTGCGGCTCAAGTGAAACCCGGGGCTCTAGATTATCCACCATTCTGTGTTGCTTCTGTGATGTTTTTGTGATGTTGCTTTATATCATGCCTGGGACGAATGTTATATATATATTTATATATACTAGTTGATGTTGTATATGATTTGCACCCGCGCTAGCCCAGTCCCCGCTTTCTCGTTAGTTAAGTAACCTAACGGGTGATGACGGGACCCAGTGGCGAATGCGGATGGCATATACGTACATTTTATTTTCGTTCTTTTCTGGTGTGATTAATTGATGGGACTATATTGATTCTTATCAATGCAAGGATAAAACAAACCTATATGTGATGTTGTTGGAACCAAGTTTTTTTGAAAAACTGATATTATAGATGTTCTCTTTTGCTTTGCACAGTGGTATTCAGTTTTGAATATCCTGCACCTCATTCGACGAGGCAAGGGTCGAGATCCCTTCATCGGGAGTGACCCATTGAGTAAAAGTTTGCGTCAACGTAATAACTTCACTATAGTCGATTATTTTTGCTTTGCATCGTGGTATTCAGTTTGGGATATCCTTCACCCCATTCGATGGGGAAAGAGCCGAGATCCCTTCACCGAGAGTGACCTCTTTAGCGAAAGTTTTCAACACTATATATTTATAAAACCACTTGGATTCCTTCAATGATATCAAGTTCATTACGATAATGGTTTTTCGCCAAAAACCAGCCGTAGCCCTCCGTCATTTCAAACTAGTATTGCTTAGTATTCGTGCTACGTTTGTCGTTGCTATTCGCCGAGACGTAGTGTGCGGTAGCTCTGTAATGCTTTTCTGTCGCATGGATATGTGGATTGGTTAAGACAGTCGTACGACTTTGTTGATTATTCGTCAAGGGTCGTGCGGGTGGGTTTAATGCAATCAAGATAATGACGGGTTGAACTTGACTAGGACCATTTGATTTGTTGATTATTCGTCAAGGTCACTTGGGTCCTAGGGGTAAAAACACACATCGGGAGTTTCAAACATACAGGAAACTTGCCAGGCTTGTGCATACCTTCTGGAGTGTAGTGATTTGAGTGGCTTCCATCAAGTTATCGTGCGATAATAGTTGGATCCCGATTCCCACTGATGAGTAGGACTACTCCTCGGGTGATTCTGACTAATTCTCCTTTTGGGTTTGGAGGAGAATTCGAGGAAACAGTGGGAGCCATCCAAGATTAGATAAAATGATTAACCATTCTGATCTAGGTTAGAGTGCACGCTGAGTGTTTCTTCTCTCTCTCTGGTTGCGACTATGACGCGACTTTTGACTAAAACTCATGAAACCAAGTTGACCGAACCTTCTTTAAACACATTGGCTTTTGGAATGTCACGGTGTCGCATATACTGTTGCCACTTCTATATCACTTTTGCATTTCTCCAGAACATCCCGTATCACTACGAACGTCCACTTCCATTGGATAAATCTATCGTATGGTTATATACGAACTCGAAGGATCTGATTCGAGGATGGATTCTTGTTCTGGAGAGATTGAATAGGATTATTCGGTTGGCTTTTCTCTTTACCTTCTCTCAGGTTGTGAGGGCTCCTTGGATTAGGAGGGTACACCTATTGAGCTTATTGGATAGTCTTCCTACAAACCATAGGCAGGTGCCAAACGGTAGGGATGGAAGAAAACCAACAAGCTTAACTGTGGTGTACAGAAGGTAATAAGTAAAGACATATAAAGGGATTAGAATAACGGCAAAGAAAATTGCGATCACCATCATTTACGATAAAGACCATGTATGCCCCTGCCACTCCTACATCCACTTTCCATTTCTCTAGGACACTCCGTATCACTACGGATATCCACTTCCATTAGATAAATCCATCGTATAGTTACATACGAACTCGAAGGAACTTTTTCGAGGATGGATTCTGCTTCAGGAGAAATTGAATAGGATTTTTCAGATGTCTTTTCTCTTTACCTTCTCTCAGGTTGCGAGGGCTCCTAGGATTAGGAGAGTACACCTATTGCGCTTATTACATAGTCTTCTTCAAAACCTTAGGCTCGTGCTGAAGGGTAGGGAATGAAGAAAACCAATTAGCGTAAAGGAGGTGTACAGAAGGTAATAAGTAAAGACATTTTAAAGGGATTATAGTGAGGCAGGTATGTATATGGTTACTATCATGATTCAGGATAATGGAAGAGGCGTTACTAGGAATACCAGTTAACCCCTTTAGAAACATTTTCATGTTTCAGTTTCACTGTGCGATGTTAATTGAAAACTGTTTTCCTAATTGGAATCTAACTCCAGGGTATGTATTTACCAGATCAGTTTCTTACATCTGCTTGTTATTACGGATGGTGAGTGGGAGTAAGATATCAGGAATTGGGTGATTCGATCCTCATTATATCGGAATTCATTGTAATTGGTGATATTTGAGGAAATCATTTGGATTTTGCCGGATGGCAAATATTTGGTTTTGAATATCCGTTGTTATGCACCAATTTCAAACTCATATATCTGTACATTTATTTTATAAAGTGAGATATAACTTTTTGATATTGTGTCTATGACATTTACCTATATCAGTTGGTGATTAGGTAAGGTGCATTCAACAGCGGTGTAATTCTTCTTAACCATAGTACAGTTTTTCAACCTACGACGCATAGGGTTTGAGTTAATGAACTCAGGGGACTTATACAAAGTATTGTATGTTGTCTAGTGTCCATTAGGAAAAAGAGGTTGGTACTCGTACTATATTCTGTTTACTTATGACTTCTCCAATTCTGGACATGTATTTCGTTGAAATGCAAGGTCCAGATATTCAGAAGTTATAGGTATAAGAATAAAGTAGAGAACCATTTGTCGTAAGTATCAGGATTCTTCGAAGAAGTCGAAGATGTAGATACTTGTGTTTGTTATTCAGTTAATAGTAATGGCATTGAGAACTTGCTTCTCTTTCAGGATACTCATATATGGATGCACTGCTAGATGAGTAATACTGAATGGCCTTTTTCCATTTGATTGATATGAACTGGAGACAGCTGCATGTTTTTGATTTTATATTAGATTAGTGCTTTTGTTTTTATATCAGATATATATAGAATCAATTTATATCTTAACGATGTTAAGGTATAGGGAGTTGTCCGGCTGATACATAAAACCAGAATCCGGATAAACTCAAGGCACGTTTCAGTAATGGCTGTTTGTGGGTTATCCCGGGCTTTGACGAGGGTTAACTTTCTACCATCAGGATGATCAATATTTATATTGTTCTTGACTCGCTACAGTTTTAGTAAAATGGACTTTTTCAGAAAACACAAGTGGGAGTATGGTAGAACTGGAAGTTATTCCAGAACCACAAACGATTACTGAAAATTTAATAGAACCTAAGGATTCAATTGGATTTGATGTTCCATTAGCCACTCCGCAGATTTGGTAGGTAACCTCAGGCACATGAGAGGTACTTCGGTCTTCTCAGAAACGGTTATAGGGAGGTTCTTGTTTACCCAGACTTGCTATTGCTGCAGTTCTAGACAATAAGACCCGACAGGAGGATGAGTATAGCGTCATTCTAAACTAGCTTTATAAGTGCACGTGTATATGACTCTGCCAGAGGGTTGTTGTAGTCAGTAGGAGCAGCGGAAGAATCATGGGAAAGTAGCTTGTGTATATTTATAGACTAAAGCAGGTATAGTGGAAATAGATCATCTATTTTTGATGTGACAGTCATAGGTTTTGACTTCATCAGAATAGGAGATGGATCTGGTAAGAAGGTAGTAGGGTGTGAGGTCCGAGGATTCGGGATGACATGCACTTAATAGGAAGAGATATTCCTATATTACGATCGATTATACTATGTTTGTCACAAAATTGTTTCTCCACATAGGATATGGATATAATATCAGGTTTTCTAGTTACTAGATCTATGTTTTTAGATCTAGATTTGGGAAGTATCCCAATTTGGGTACTTTGACATCATTCTAACGATATTTTAGAATGGAGGACTCCTAGTATGGTGGTGAACCTGCAGGTGATGGAGTCAACCTCTCTAAAGGTGGCTTACAGACTAAAGGGGAGAGGGATTTACATGATTAACATATCATTTTCTTAGGCAATTGAGTTAATCATGAAATGTTAAGTACCACACCAGATATTGCTTTTGCACTAGATGCAATAAGCAGATATATTAATCCAATTCTGGAGACATTGGGAAGCAGTTATTGAACATAAGTGAATGTTCTTGGGATATGATTACGGCAGGCTCCTTTAGGAGACGGTTATCATTTCAAGCTTCCCAGGTGACCTGGATGACAGAGTGACTGTCAGAGTTATAGTTTTATCCTCTTCTGAGGGACAGTATGTTGGACAGATGGTCCAAGCGGATACTGAGGAAAGGCATGGCGCAAGATACTGATTGAATTCAGTGGACGATATAGTCTAAGTAGTTGGTTGGATTTTGAGTTCATTTGAGAAATGGGACCCATCAGATATCCAGACAAATTCTAAGACAGGTATTGCTCATTTCGGGAGATAGTTTTCTCCGCGAAATTGAGATTAAGAGAGATACAGAAAGAAACATTGGAGCGGATCCACTCACTGAGGCTATTTCTCGAACGCAATCATTTTCGCAAACGGGCTTTGCGAAACTGATTAGTAGAGAAGTTGGGTGTTCAGTATCATACGGGCTGTGAGTATGCAACATCGCAATAATTGGCCTTAAGTGCAAGTGGGAGATTGTTAGCTATAGTGCCCTCAAGGCAATTATTATAGTCACGGACTTGTGATTATGATGATTGAGTGAGGACTTATACCGATAAAACAGTCTTACTCAAGATGATAGTATACTATCTGGTTAGTCTTTATCATCATGTGCATGTTGATAGAGCCCATAGGATTCTTGCTTGACTGCCAGCATTATGATGGCGATCATATATATGGGAGCTGGGGTCTATAAGCACATCCTTAAATGTCCCTAGTCGTAGGAGTATCGAGACCGGGCATCGATACTCCATTGTAGACTAGTGTATACTGATCGAGACCCCGACGAGGGGCGGTGGCCAGGTCTCACAAGCCATTGGTATTAGTTTGTTCACCTAAGATAGTATGCTGGTGCTCATTGGGTTATGAGTACACTGGACGGACTCGCCGGGAACCTGCTAGTTGGTATTATACCTATTGTCAGATAGCAGTTCCCAGGTGACATGTGTACAGGTTAGTCTGTTAACCTGAGATCGTCATTTGTCTCATGTGAGTTCCCACTGTGCTTTGATTACTACCCTACCACGGCTCAAAGGAGTCGTGCAAACATGTTTTAGTTGAGTACAGTCCCGAGCCACATGGAGGCAGTGATCGGATCGTCGGGGATTCGTCTCTCCTGGTTTTGGGGGTTGATGTCGCATTGTGTATGGGTGGCCATCACCACAAATCCATGGCCATGATAGACGAGGATTACTAATCCAGAATCGATAGTTTCTCATGGGGTAATGGGTTACATGCCGACAATAAATATCGCATTGTTAGGGGTCTGACTTTATCCACCCCCTAGACTCGATATGCGATACTCTTAGACGAACAGACCGGACTATACGGATATTGTCATTGACAGGCTTAGTAGGGGTTCAGGATGAGTTTGCTCGTCGGCCTCCCTTTCGCTCAATACCTTGGTAGCCGTTACGTACAGCTAGTGCCACGGACGTGCTTGTAGTTAAATCCACTACCAGCGTATTGACGAGTCTTTAGCGCCCCACAGAGAAGGTTTTCACGGTTCGTGCGATATGGTGTACATGAGGTATGTTGATATATACAGGTGTCCGATTAAATATGTGCACATGATGCGGAGACTTTAATCGGACGGTTGATAATACTGGCGGCTTAGGATCAAGCCGGATTATTAAATCGAATTTTTACTTAATAATTAATATATGTATTTGTATATACGTATTCTAGTATTATTGTTCACTATTCGTTTTCTCTCTCGGCTATTCGTATTTTGGTACGAATACGCGTATATGTATTTCGATACATATACCGGGAAGTATTCCGTATTTTATACGGAATAGCTTCTAGAAGGTGCCACCTCATTAATGATTTTCTTTATTGAAAATCATTTGGGAAATGAGGTGGAAATGAGGTATGGGTCAAAGCATGGTTCAAAGTGCATGTAGTAAAGTATGGTGCATTTGTTTAATGGAAAATTGTAAAAAGGGAATGTTTTTTGGTGTGAAGGAGAGAGAAAGGGGGGCACTTCATCATGGGGTGGGGGTTCATTTCATTTGGTTGATGATTACATTCTACACTAGATTACTCCCACTCTCTCATTCATCCAAAAAGACTTAGCAAATTTTGCTCATGCCAAAGTTCACATCTTTCTTGAGTTTCTTATTGAGCTCATGGTTTGAGAGAAAATTATAGTGACAATTTCATACACCCCCACTCTCCATCGCTAGCGACTTTGGAGCGTCGGTTGTCTCATTCGCCGAGGCTGGAGCTTGCACCGTTTCCCTTAGGTGGATCATCGGAGATGGAGAAAGACCGGCAACTAAACTTCGTCAAGGAATCACTAGGAGCTTGGAATGAAGACCGAAGGACTCGGATCATCTCGGTATAACTATTCTAACTCTTAGTTAGCTCGCTAAAATAGGGTTTAAGGTCGATCAGGGATTCGGGTAGCGGTAGCGCCGGTTTTATAAATTTTTGTTCCGCATTTTGGCCGCGTATCGATGGCCGGGGCGCTGCCGTGACCCAACAAGTTGAGATGAAGCTTCTGGAGAATTATCGTCACCGACGCCCACAACTCGGCCGCAGTTCCGCGGCGGATCAGCCTGACTCGGCCGCGGTTCCGCGGCCGTTTGGTGAGCTTGTTGCTTCATTTTTCTTGTGTCTTCTGGTGTTTGTCTATTGGTATTCAGGTGATTTCTGGAATCTTCTTATCTCTTCGGAATCTCTGCCAGATTTTAACTCTTTGATTTCCTGTATTTTGTCGGTGAATTTACGATTCCGATATCTGTCCTGAGATAATTTTATGCACAAAATCTCAATGAAGAGTGTTGAGATATACATTATCATGCATGAAATAATAAACTTACAATTTCCTTCCAAAATGTTTATTATAATGTATAACACGTAGTATTTGATATTTTCCAGACGAACTTGTAATATGTGTTATATTTATAACAAACATCCTTAGATGATTAGAAAAGTGAGGAAATTGTTATGTTAAAAATTGCAATTATATCGACTGAACAATGCCTTAGAAAATGTAGTGAGGGTGCTAAGGAACCCTTCAGTGGTATCAGATCCAGACTAGAGAATTAGACGATGTTTGTAGAATTACGAAACCGAAACAACTCCGAAACCTCAAAACCAAAACCTTAGTTTCTGTCGTTTTTAAAACGTTCTCTGAAAAAAATTTAAACAGGTGCAGAATGTTACATATGATATAATATGAACACCAGAGAAAAACGAGCCCAAACCACTGCTTTTCAACAGGCGAAACTAAGCAAAAATCGGGCATCACCGATTTTGTAGATGAGTTTAGGCATCGTTTTACTTTGGTGTTCCAGTCTCTAAGGTTTGGTGTTTCAGGTATTATTTAATTTTGCTAAAGATTGCATGTGATGTTATCTTTCTATAATGGCAATTCGGAGTGTTTCGTATCCGTAATTTTAACATCGTTTGGGGATTGATATTGATATGTGATACAATATTTGGAATCCACAATAATTAGTTTTGTGAAAACTAGTTTGAATTTTGTAAACCTAGCAATTTAGTCTCATTTGATCGGTTGCCGCGGAGTTTTGATATGGATCAAAACTCTATCGCAATCACGTAGTGTAAGCGGATACTCGCCAGGTAGCATTACTAGATAGCTACGTCCCAAAGCCCCGACCAAGTGACTGTAGAAGAACCCCGTTGCCAAAATCATCCTCCCGGGTGCTCACGGCCGCGATGTTCCGCCTAAGTGCACTTCGTCGATGGTATCGGGGGGTGCGGCCGTCTACTAAAGTTTCCGACGAGCATTCGATTAGGTTATCGGGAATCTTGTTGAATTACCCGACTGGTTATTGAAAAGTGTTTTCAATATTGAGACTAAAATGCTGAGTTTATAAAGTTAGGCATGAAATTCGGAATATGAGATATTCCGGGTTTATAATGTCTAAGGAATTCATATGGTTAGGCATGAAATCCAAAGTTTGTGATATTTCGGGTTTATGATGTCTAAGGTGGTTGCGGATTCCAATTGTTGTAGTTTTCACTTTCTTTTCTGCGACCGTAAGTGTAATATGTGGTGTATCGCTGGTTTCATTGCTATATGTCAACGACATTTGGTATATGCATATTTACTTACGTTGATGACATGTGATATTATGTGTTAATGTGATATGTTATATTGGATCGTCGTTTTTGAATAGCCGGGGGGTTTTGCGTGAGATAAGAGTTTTTTTTATTTTCGTTCATGTAAAAACTTGTATGTAATATTCTTTTATTGGGGCACTTCTGGGTTAAGGATGATGTCACTATTGATGTATATTATTTACTTTTCCTCATTAGGATAGACCCAAGGCGGGGAGCATAAGTAACCGGGTTCTAGAGTCCAGTGGGAGACCATCTCGAGGAGTCGACACCGGGTCTCCTAACTCTAGAATTGGTAGGGTTGCTTGCCGCTCTTGTAGGGGTCTAGAGACGTGGGTTTGGTTATTCATCACAACCGTGGAATCCGTATTTTTTTACTGTCTTAATTTAAAACACGGACCTCCTAGAATATCTAATATTTCATATGTTGACTTCTGCTGTAATGTTCTGTGATGAGATCATATAACTGCCTGAGATGAATGCTTAATATTATATCTATGATATATAATAGACATTACTTATATTTTGCATCCGCGCCAGTCCTGCCCTCGCTCTGCCGTTAGTTATCTAACCTAACGGTGCATGACAGGACCCCGTGACGAATGCGGATGGCATAAGCGTACGTTGTATAAATATTTTCATTTCTTTATCTGTGATGCATAGGAAGCATAAATGATGGGACTTCATTAATGAGATTAATGAAAAAGAAAGAAAGATAAAGATGTTGTAGAGTCCTGTTTTAAAAACTGGTAGCTCTAGTTCTTACTTTGCATAGTGGTATTCCTTGATGAATATCCAGCACCTCATTCGATGAGGAAAGAGCCGAGATCCCTTCACCTGGAGTGACCTCTTTTGCGAAAATAGCATATGCTACAACCCACTCGGTTTTGTTTTTTGACTGCTTCTCTAGTTCTTTCTTTGCATAGTGGTATTCCTAAATATCCAGCACCTCACTCGATGAGGAAAGAGCCGAGATCCCTTCACCGGGAGTGAGCTCTTTGGCGAAACTAGCAAAAGTCTCAAAAACACTCTTTTTCAAAATCACTCGATTCTACAACAATATCAAGTTCATTACGTAATAGGTTTTCTTAAGAACCTGTCGTAGCCCTCTGTCATTTCAGATAAGTGCTATTTAGTATTCGTGCTGCGTTTGTTGGCCTTCGTCAAGGCATAGTGTGCGGTAGCTGATTAGTGCTTATCTGCTGTATATGATGCAATTTGATTAGGGTAGTCGTGCGATTTTGTTGGCCTTCGTCAAGGGTCGTGCGGATGGGTTTAATCTAATCATGAAATGTATGGGTTGAACTTGACTAGCGGCCTATGGTTTTTTGGCCTTCGTCAAGGCCATAGGACGTTAGGGGAAAAATATTATTGGGAATTTCAAGTGTTGAAATTTGCAATGAGATTGCATACATTCTATGAGATAGTTGGATCCCGATACCCACTCCGAGTAAGAGTTACTCCTAGGAGAGTTTTACACTTTACAATTAGCCGATCAAATAGATGTCGAGAAAGGTGTTAACGGGGTTACGCCCCTGGGAAATGAGGTTTACTTTAATTAGGTCCGTACGAAAGCATGGGGAACCTCCCTCAAAATACCGACACTAGCCTGGCCGAAAGATTGGTGAACTTGTAGGGTGTAATTAATCCCGGCTAGTCTTACCTTTTAGCGTTTGAAGGAAGATTTGATAAAAACAGTGGGAACTATCCTGATTAGATAAAATAATAATCAATCTAATCTTGTTAGAGCATAAGCTAAGTGTTTTCTTCTCTCTCTCTCCAGGTAGCGACCATGTCACGTCTTAATCAAGATAATAATATGGATGTATTGACCGAACCAGCTTGTTATACTGAGCTAGGGAACGTTGGATCTGCTCTTCCTTATAATTGTTATAAGTCTGAGCAGGAAATAGGGGAATATACGGATTCCCACGTGACCCAAATGAGGAATATGCATGTTGATGCATATTTTTCGAGTGTGTTTGTTACCGAGAACTGTTTCTCAATACATTCTACGTCCTTGGTATGAGATACCAGATCAGGATCCCACAAATGTAATATGTTACATGGGCTAAAAAAAGTAGACAAGTGAGAAAAGGTGATCATTCTCTAAAGAGTAGGGAATGGTGCAAGTGTTGTAGCCAAAGCAGTTGGTGAATATCACCTTGTATTACCAAATGGGAATACATTGATTCTGTACGAATGTTATTGCATACTGAACCTGATATGCAATATTATATCAGTTTTTTTATTAAGTAAAGAAGGATATAATTTTGTATTGCAGGATAATTTTATAAACATATTCCTAAATCTAAAGTTGATTGGATCAGGTTGTTTAAGTAATGGCATATACGTTCTAAATCAAACCACAGTTCTCATTGTACAGAACACACACCAGAGGAAGAGTTCAGAAATGAACGAATCCTTCTTGTGGCATTGTAGACTAGGTCATATCAATGCGACACGACTAGCTAAGTTACATAAGGATGAATATTTGAATCCGTTCGAATTTACATCTTATAATACCGGCCAGTCATGTCTCAAAGGCAAAATGACCGAAACTCCGTTTACTGGACACGGAGAAAGAGCTACTGAACTCTTGGGACAGATACATAGTGATGTATGCAGTCTTATGTCTACATATGCCAGGGTTGGTTCCTCGTATTTCATTATATTCACCGATGATCTCTCAGGATTCGGACATATGTTTCTGTTGAAACACAAGTCTGAAGCTTTTGAGATATTCAAGGAATATAAATGCGAAGTAGAGAACCAAATGGGTAGAAGTATTAGAGTCCTTTGATTTGATCAGGGAGGAGAATACTTGAGCACATAGTTCCTGTATTATTTAAAAGGCAATAGGGTTCTCTCTCAGCTTACTCCTCCATATACACCACAGCACAACGGTGTATTGAGGCGGAGGAATCGCACCCTATGTGATTAGTGCACTCTATGATGAGTACTCATGTGTTACCTATTTTCTTTTGGGGTTATGCGCTTGAGAAGCCGCATACCTATTTAATAGAGTTCCGACCAAATCAGTACCTACCACTCCATATAAGATATGGAATGGGAAGAGACCATCTCTTAAACGAGTTAAGATATGGGGTTGTCCGGCCTATGTTGAAAAGAAAAATTTAGACAAGATCGAGGCAAGGTCAGTACTGTATAAGTTTGTTGGATATCCCCAACATTCGTGAAGGTATATCTTCTACCACACTGAGGAGCAAAATGTGTTTTATTTCTGAGCATGCCACCTTTTTTAAAAAGGAATTTCTTATGGAAGAAATTAGTGGTCATGAGGTAGAACTGGAAGGAGTTCCAGCTAGACAAACTAACAGCTAATGATTTGGTAGAACCGGAGGATTCAATAGTTTCCGATGAACCTCAACCTCTCCACAGATCTAGTAGGATTCCTCATCCGCCTGAGAGATACTACGGTTTTCTCAATGACCATAGGAGCGAGGATTGCATCATGGAAGATGATGACCCAACTAGTTTCGAACAGGCCATCACAAGTGAGGACTCTGTGAAATGGCTGGATGCTATTCGATCTGAGATGGAATCCATATACACCAACAAAGTAGTGACTTTGGTAGTTGCGCTTGAAGGGGTAAAACCCATCGGGAGCAAGTGGATCTTGAGAAAATTCTTAGTGTAGATGGAAAAGTTGAGACTTTCAAAGCTGTACTTTTTGCAAATGGTTTTCGTCAATAACGAGGTGTGGATTTAGATGAAACCTTTCCTCCAGTGGCTATGCTTAAGTCCATCCGGATCCTACTTGCCATTGCTGGATACCACAACTACGAAATCTGGCATATCGACATCAAGACCTCTTTTCTAAATAGTGATTTAGAAGAGAGCGTGTGCATGACACTGCCAGAGAGCTTCGTAGATAGTGGGAATAGCGGAAATGTGTGCAAGTTGCTTATATAAATATACGGATTAAAGAAGGCATCGCGGAATTGGAATATCTGTTTTGATGTGGTAGTCAAAGAGTTTGACTTCATCAAAATGGTAGATGAACCATGTATATACAAGAAGGTTGTAGAGAGTAAGGTTGTCTTCCTCGTATCGAACGTGGATGACATACTCTTGATAGGAAATGGTGTTCCTATGCTACACTCGGTCAAGCTCCTCTTATAACAATGTTTCTCCATGAAGGATCTAGGTGATACTTCCTACATCTAGTGATTAAGATCTATAGAGATAGATCTAAGAGGATGTATCATACTCACTAGGTGTAGTGAGTAGGTGTCAATCAGATCCTAGAGAGAAACGTTGGATAGCTGGGAAGAACATTCTTAAGT
Organism: Agapanthus africanus; assembly: GCA_030015575.1. NCBI lineage: Eukaryota > Viridiplantae > Streptophyta > Magnoliopsida > Asparagales > Amaryllidaceae > Agapanthus > Agapanthus africanus. The sequence continues at coordinate 455,175,352 of CM057345.1, read as the reverse complement.
ACTTGAGAAGGACTAAATAAATGTTCTCAGTGATTGGTAATGGTGTTCTCCATGTGGAGTCCTTTAACGATTTGAGCTTCCAGAGTGATAAGGACAAATGCATGACAGTCGCGAGTTTTTTCTTTACCCTCAGTGGAGGGACGGTATGTTGGAAGAGTTCCAATCTAGATACTGTGGGAGACTCAACGAAAAAGGGTGAATGAATCGCTACCAACGATGCTACCAAAGATGTCGTCTGGATAAAGATGTTCATGAGATGAACTTGGTTCCTACCATTGTGGTGACAATGGAGCTGCTTTGGCCTAAGAACCCTGGTCCCATCGGTGATCCAGACATATTCTTAGGCAGTATCACCTGATCAGGGAGATGGTTGATCTCCGGGCGATTGAGGTCAGGAGAGTTGATAGAAAGAATGGCACGGAGGATCCACTCACCTAGGCCAAAACCACATATACAGTTTGAGAGTTTTTGGGATGTTGGGTATGAGATACTACAATAACTGGCCTTAGTGCAAGTGGGAGATTGTTAGTTGTATGTATGCCCTAGAGGCCATTGTTGTACATGATTTTATATTACAACGGATGCTTGGACATATACTGGGAGGACTTTCTTGCTCGACATGATAGTTTGCTATCTGGTTACTCATTATCTTAACATGTAGACTTGTATTGTGATACTGTCTTGCTCTCACATGTTGGCAAAGCCCTTAGGATGTACTTGACTACCAGAATTATGATGCAGATCATACAAGTGGGGCCAGGGTAGTCCACAAGTTCATCCTATAATTGTTCCTATTCGAGGGTGTATCGAGACAGGGCATCGATATTCCAGAGCAGACTAGTGTATACGCTTCTTAAACCATATGATGGGCGATGGACGATCCCATATCCATTGGTGTTTGACATCAAAGATGGTATACAGGTGCTCAGTAGAGACTGGGTATACTGAACAGGACTAGCCGAGAACTCCTAGATGGTATTATACCTAACGTCAGATAGCAGTTCTCTGGTGACATTGGTACAGGTTAGTCTCTAGACCCAAGATCGTCATAGTGTTTCGTATGATTCCCACTGTGCTTTGATTTCCACCTTACCATGTTCAAGAGAGCGTGCAAAACGGTAGTTTTTGGGTACAGTCCCGAGTCATATGGAGGCAATGAGCAATAGGAGGGGATTCGTCTCTCCCAGTATTGGGGGTTGATGTTGCGCTGTGCTCGATTGACTATAACAGGAAGTCCCTAGCCAGGGCTGATACGGAGATTTACTGGTAAGTGTTATCAATAGTTTCTCGACCCGTTATGAGCCTCACATCGGTATGACTTATCAAGTTACTTGGTTCTGACGTTTACCACCCCTAGACTAGATATGCGACATATCAGACGAAGAGACCGGACAGTACGATAGTGTTACTGTCACGTCCCAAAAGTACGGAACATGACCGGCACTTAAACTACGAAACGTCTCGAGGCGTACGTAATCCAAGTAAGCCGAAAACCCAGAAATCCAAACCAAGAAAAGTAGTGGAGTGAAGGAAAACCAATTTAAAATCAAGTAGTTTTAATAGCATAAGCCGAATCATGCGGTTTTAAAAAACGTCAAATATTTCCTGAAAATTTCGGCAGAGTCTCCTTTGTAAATACTGGCTCCCAAACGGGATACAACATGAATAGTATACGAAATCAATAAAAGGCATCCCCCAAGCGGGAGCTAGCTCTTCGTCAATCGACGGTCACAACCACAGAAGCAATATAATATACAACGCCAAGGGCGAGGATCAAAACTCAAAAGGAAACTCAAAACAACAAGAAATCCACCGAAATACAACCCGCGACTCTAAGGTCGAAAGAATAAACATCACTGGTCTCTATCTCTGAAATAAATACATGTTTGGTTGATGGAATTTACTAGATAAAACTGAATAATAATATACAATGTATAATGATGGGTACGATACAAATAAACCCACCTACTAGCAAGTCACCCGAATGAAGCAGTGCCAGCAAGCTGTAAAGAAACCTGTACGGCAAAACCTGCAAGAAACTGGGGCACAACGGGGGTGAGTTGCCAACTCGTGAATTGAATACATTTACGAACAGGAATCGCATGCATGACGCAATCCTAGGTCATACGATCAATATATCCTCAAATATATATATCATGCAGCCTATAACAATGACTAGGGTAAATATCTAACCCAAGTGTAATCCCATATGCCCGTGTCAGTGCCTCAGGTAGCAATATATTATATGGATGATATATGAATGCATGAAACAGAATGCATGTACTGAAGAAATATGCTTTCATAAATTAGTGAGATTTCTGTATTTTTGAAATGAGGTATCATAATGAAATCAGCATAAAACAGTACCTAGCATCGGCACAAAACGTAATCCTAATATCTCGATATCTCTGTATCACAGTCTCTGTACCTTAATATCTCGAAATCTCAATATCTCAATCACAATGACTAGGGCGCCGTCTGTCCAGGCCGGCCCCTACCATCCATTTCATGACTACGACGGTATCCTCCGGACATCCGACGGGTCGGGTAATATCACCGGTCGGTCGTGCTCCCCTGCACAGGCTCAACGTCAACAACACGATCTTCTTGCCCCGGGGTACCGCAACGGGCCCACCATGTACCCGAAACGGTTCATCCATCTCCTCGAATCGGGTCTCGAAATCCATCAACAAACTCATGGTGGACGACTCATACATCATGGGAAAACCGCACTTTTTATGTAAAAGAGAGGAAAGAAGCTTATACAAGTTTTGCGGTTTTCCCCTAAATCCAGAAAATCTCATGGAAAACCAAATCCAAATCATCAATAGCATGTAAAACCATGAATATAGGCATGAGAATCCATGAATACGGCATAACAATGAATAACAGTATGCATGAAGTGACAAGTAATAACTACAATATTCAAGTTGTCATATAAGGTAAGTACACTAATATCATGTCAAACTACTAGCTATCAAGCTAAGTTAAGCCATAATATTTTCTAAGGTGTACGTGACATGGCAAATACCGATGAAGATGTGTGTGAGCCGGCAAGTAAGTGTACGTGGTACATACGCATCATCGGTAATGGTGCTGGTGTCCTAACAGCATAATATCAACAACGCAATATGAAATAACAATGTAAATATGCGATGCAGAGCGAGCAACCATAATGAGCGGGAGCTAAATATTAAACAATGGTGCCATTTGAAATAACACGAATCGTGGGGTTTTGAAAATAAGGGCTACGGTGGTTTTTAAGAAAGGATACGTCTTTTGAAATATCCGTAGATCCCTTGACCTGTCTTTTAAAATACCCACGATCCGCTAGTTTTGAAATAGGTAGGAGTCTAAACTAATCTAACAACTACACTAAACTATACGGCTAAACTAACAAGCTGAACTACAGGTAAGGAAACCGCCTATCACCTGAGTCGATACATATACATATCTGTATATGTATAGTCGGTGATCCCACCTCAATAATATCATATCCGATACTATATCTATGATCAGACATCCCAAGTCAAGAGTGCGGATCAATCATCAATATATAGCTCGTACGTAAATCCGTCGTACGGCATCCCGAATCTGGATACGGGTCAATATCACATTCATCATACCATTCATCTGGTATCCTCTTTATCAAATATCATGATCGGGGTACTGATCTACGTCTAGTACAATACTGATACCGCCTAGGTATGCATGCACGTGTGTGAAACACTACGTCAAGGGCCCTCTACAACGTCATGTCGTATCTCAAATACGAACCCTGCCATATCACCGATCTCACGGCCTCAAATCAAATCTCATCGACTCATCTCAAATCCCAAGTACTATCATCATCATCCATGCATATGTATATGAATGTATATATGCATAGTCCCATCCCCCCGCGTATATACATATATACACATCCCCCTCTACGCATAAGAAAGTAATGTATGCAAGTCTGTGTATGCGTATGTGGGTAAAACAACTACTCTAGGGTTTCGCAACTAACCCAAAACTAATCCATGAACACATAATCATATCGTGAATAAACATTCTCGTATCATAAAACACCTATATAAACATATATATATATATATATATATATATAAACTATACTACGGACTGCGGGGGTGCTATACGCCATCCACCCGACTTCTCCCCGTAGATATAAATCTACTCACCTGGTCCATGTCTGCCGAAAATGATGTCGCCGTCCTCTTTATCATCGCCCGCAGCCTACGTGAGGGGTACCTATACACAAACATATATAGTATCGTAAACAGAATCACGAACAAAAGTCAAAACGACGCACGAAACGCGCATAGGTTAAAACCTATGTCCCGCTCTTGCAAAAGAGCCAAATATCGCTCGATATCGGCGTACAAACGCCGATTGATCGAGATAAACATCAACAAACAACTCATAGTTTTAAAACCCATTATTTATAATAGAAATATTATTTAAATCATCGAAACCCTAAAAATCGATCAAATCGTCTGATTCCGTAATATCCGAAAACACCAATTTACCGTTTTACTTCAAAACTTGATGTTTAAAAGAAAATAATGGTCATAATATTCATTAATTAGCATAACTAGACTATATAAACCATCATTTTATTTTTAACACCCTAATTTGCATTACATTGAAATTCTAGTTTGTAAACTTGCCCGATTTCGGTATTTTTATGCAAACTACACAATTTCACTTCCAAACTTGTTCTTGCATAACTTAAACCGTTAAACCACTCCTTGAAACCGTAAGGATGTTCTAAAAGCTTAGCTTTATTTTTAATCCCACATTTTAAATGAATTTTCAACACCTAGTTTAATAACATAGCAATGTTGTGAAAATTTTCAAGTGAAAACTAGAAATTGGCAACTAGTTTATGTTTAACCTTCACTTAACAGGTTAATAAACAAACTAACACTACAATCTAATAATAAAAACCCAAATTCTAATTTTATCTAACTTATTTACATGTTTTGCAAAAATCTAGTTTACAAAAATAACCTAATTAAACTATTAAATGCAATAACTAGCAAATTTGCTACTAGACTAAGTTTAACATTTTCTAATATGTTAAGCTACAATTTTAGATCACAACCTAAGAATCAAAACCCTAATAATAATTCAATAACCACTTTCTAGAAATTCAAATCTTGAATAAAAACCATAATGAAGCATTTTAATTAATCGGGTTGCAATAATCAACACAAATTAACATGGGTTTAGAATTTATACCAAAAAAAATTGAAGATCCCATAAGCAAACTTAACCCTCCAAATTAGCTTCTATTCACCAAGAACCATACCAGATAGGCTAGGGAAAAATGGGTAGGGCTTGGATTTTAATTTTGTGAGATTTTTGTGTTGATTTTTGTGCATTTTGTGGATTTTTTTAGTGGTGAAAGAGGGGAGAACAAGGGGAGGGGCTGCTGCCATGAGAGGCTCGACCACAAGGGGGAGAGGGGAGAGAGAGAGTGTGGGTATGATTTGGTCAACTCAAGAAAGCCCATACATCATTAATAAAACCCCACCCTTCAATATTCTAATCATTTTCATTCTAAAATTTGTGAGGAAAAAGAAATGAGTTGAATGGAAAGGGGGGAAATTGTGCTCGGCCACATGGCTGGAATGGTGAGTGTGAGGGAAAATTCCAAGCTCAACTCTCCCCATACCACACAAATAATATACACCATGCTTTAGTTTATTAAATAATTTTTTTTCAACAACTTTTATTTTCAATTTAATTTCTACCTGAATTGTTTAGAAACATGGTGGAAATTTTAAAGAAAGAACATATAACAAGGTGAGTGTTAGATGTGTTATGGTGCACTAAACATGTATTAACCCATTCTAATTTGTAATTTTTTCTAATTAAATGTATTAGTGACGGCTTAAAATAATATTAAAATAATTAATTTCGGAAAATTTTTCAGAAAATTTGAAATTTCACCAGTGGGTCAATAAACACTAAATACTAGCAATTACATAGATAGAATATGTATATTTAATTTTATAATAAAAATATTTGTATTTTGACTTTTTACGGAAAACCCCCCTTATTTTACCGATTTTCCGAAATTTCACCGAAACGATTTTCAAAACGTTACAATCTTCCCCACTTAAAGAAATTCGGTCCCCGAATTTAAATTAAAACTCCCCCCAAATACTAAAACATCTAAGCAAAACCATCAAGTCGTCTGGGCTCCAAAATCATAAATACATAAAACAAACCGTAGCGCAGCCCATGCGCATGAAAAATGAGCATATAACTCAAAATCAAAATTCCGTCAAGCATCCCGCAATCATGGGAGTCATGGTCTAAATCCAAAATGAAAATCAATATGATATACCTCATTAAAACATCTGGAAGCAATGCATGCCAAATCTTTTTCAAATCGTCGTGCGATGCTCGCAGCACTGCACAGTGGCGGACGTCTATTGTAAGAAAATAACTTCATATATATATATATATATAAATATATATATATATATATATCTTTTGTTTAATATGTACGTTCCGCCGTTTCGGAAACAATTTAGAAGGGTCTCCTTGTTTTAAATATTTCGTGTCATATCAGACACGTAGGTAAATACTAAGACTATAGCTCGCTTTTTGGAAATCCCTTCAATAACTATCAATGCATGAAAAATATATTAAGGTACTGTTCTCTGACTAGTCCTGCTCAGTACGAAAACACATAGCAAATATCATAAAAACATACTGCTGTATAAGAAATCAATCCCAAAATACGCATATGAATACTACGTGCGTCTGGTGCGCACGGAAATCAAAATCCATGAATGTGCCATAAATGCGCACAGAAACAACATCTAAGTGCATCGGGTGTGCACGAAACATCTGTCATAGACAACGTGTGTGTCTGACAGCAAAACAGGTGCATCTGACATGCACGAAGAATCTCAATTTAGTGCATCCGGTGTGCACCAAAATCGTATCTCACAACATGCGCCCAACATGCGCGAAAACCAAAATCAGGTGCATCCATCATGCACGAAATCATGAAATCCAATGTCAAGCGTCGAACATGCGCAAAATCCAATCAGGTGCACAAGGTGCACAAAACAATTATCGAGCAGCACAATCGAAATCGAAGTCCAGTGCATCTAAGTGCACAAAATGCGAATCACTGCACTACAAGCATATGTGAACTATACCGAGTGCAAAGACTAAATCGTGTGCGTACATATGCACAAAATCAACTCAGCTGTATGAAATCCATAAAATCATAAACGTGAGATACCAAGGCACGAAAACGATATCAAGTGCAACAACTGTGCAAAAATCGTAAATACTCAGCAGGTGCAACCATGATTCATGAAGACAAATATCATGAAACTCAATCATCAAAAATCAATCAAGCGAATAGATCGCCCAAAATACGCAAAATCAAGTATGGCGGAATAGTCCCGCTCAAGCCCATCCTCCAAGAATCTCTGGCCAACTGCCGTGGTCACTCATAGCATGTCTCGTCGACGATCCTGAACTCTGGCTAGCCGGTGTGCGTAACATGACCACTCCTGGGTCCAAGTCTTCTCATAATTCATTCCAGAAAGGTCCTGTCGAAATCTCTCCCAAATCTTGTCTCTTCCGAACTGTCAGGAAGTCATCGTCCTTTACTAGATCTGTTCTCGTTCCGGAACGGCTGCATACTCATCATGACTCCTTTTGGAAGGTATATCCAAGTACAATGCCTCGGCATGCGTATCGCATCTTTGATGTCGGCGGAGTGGAACGTCGTCTCATCAAGATCTCGTACGAACCACTTACTCCACTTTTCCCTAATATCGACTGCTTCGGACTCGACTCGTCGTGGCTGCATGGACTGAGCTCCTACGGCTATCCTCGCATCTGGAGTCTCCCACGAAATGCATCTCACGACCTTGCATCCGAATGAAGTCGAACCATCCGATCGATTTGTCAAAACCTCATAATCCCCCAAGAGCTCAACATCTTGGGTACAGTTTAACAGTATCGAGTACGTAACACAGCATCGATGGTCCAGCCGTAGAAGGGCAAACCCAAGCCTCCTAATGGCGCAGTGGAACTGCCGCAAACCCTAAGGTTCAAAGGCTTTCACACGGTTATTAAGTCGAGTTAGGGTTTCATTCTTCTGGAGGGTCCATAGAATTGCCTGCATGTCTTTCCGAATACTTTAAACTTGGAATAATAGGTTTCCGACATTCGATCGTCTCTGTCGACTCTCAACGTCTCCGCGTGAAGTCGTCTCTAGCTGGAATCAATCAATCTGATGACCTTGCATCAGGGTAGGTGAAAGAACCACCTGTCCTAGTCATTCATCCTTGGGTAACTAGCGACCTTCTATCATCTCTTAGTACAACTCGTCCTGCAATAGCTCCAACATCTGGGGCGATATCTCGTCGTTCGCAGCAATAACTGGCTCACTCGTCCGCACGCTGAACAGTGCCTCAATTATCATGAATAAGCAATGCGCCAACGGTCATCAAAAATCTGGCTGGCCTCTGTCGGTGGCCCAATCCTCTAGTACTGATCGGCACGTCCGAGAAATCTCGTAAAGGCGATCCGCCAAACGCTCGTGGCGTGAAAACACAGTAAAAAGACACATCTCCGCAATCGTGTGTCGCCGGAATTACGCCCTGGTCAGTCCTCGTTCGTGACGAGTTCTTGCTGACGGCAACTCTAGCCGTAGCTCTCACTGCCCGTAATCATGGCAGCAAAACCATAACTGGTACCGATGAGGCTAGATCAGGAATGAATATGATACTGAGCAAAGAAATGTATATCATAAGGCTCCTTAAGTGGAGTAGCGTATCGTAAGTATGCCGCGGAACATATCCACGGCACGTCACTCTACTTTAGTCACCTATTCCATCAACCAAGGGTCATCCTACGCTCCGAAGGTAAAACCTAACGCTCTGATACCAAGTTTGTCACGTCCCGAAAGTACGGAACATGACCGGCACTTAAACTACGAAACGTCTCAAGGCGTACGTAATCCAATAAGCCGAATCATGCGGTTTTAAAAAACATCAAATATTTCCTGAAAATTTCGGCAGAGTCTACTTTGTAAATACTGGCTCCCAAACGGGATACAACATGAATAGTATAAGAAATCAATAAAAGGCATCCCCCAAGTGGGAGCTAGCTCTTCGTCAATCGACGGTCACAACCACACAAGCAATATAATATACAACGCCAAGGGCGAGGATCAAAAATCAAAAGGAAACTCAAACCAATAAGAAATCCACAGAAATACAACGCGCGACTCTAAGGTCGAAAGAATAAACATCACTGGTCTCTATCTCTGAAATAAATGCATGTTTGGTTGATGGAATTTACTAGATAAAACTGAATAATAATATACAATGTATAATGATGGGTACGATACAAATAAACCCACATACTAGCAAGTCACCCGAATGAAGCAGTGCCAGCAAGCCGTAAAGAAACCTGTACGGCAAAACCTGCAAGAAACTGGGGCACAACGGGGGTGAGTTGCCAACTCGTGAATAGAATACATCTACGAACAGGAATCGCATGCATGACGCAATCCTAGGTCATACGATCAATATAACCTCAAATATATATATCATGCAGCCTATAACAATGACTAGGGTAAATATCTAACCCAAGTGTAATCCCATATGCCCGTGTCAGTGCCTTAGGTAGCAATATATCATATGGATGATATATGAATGCATGAAACAGAATGCATGTACTGAAGAACTCTGCTTTCATAAATTAGTGAGATTTCTGTATTTTTAAAATGAGGCATCATAATAAAATCAGCATAAAACAGTGCCTAGCATCGGCACAAAATGTAATCCCAATATCTCGATATCTCTGTATCACAGTCTCTGTACCTCAATATCTCGAAATTTCAATGTCTCAATCACAATGACTAGGGCGCCGTCTGTCCAGGCCGGCCCCTACCATCCATCTCATGACCACGACGGTATCTTCCGGACATCCGATGCGTCGGGTAATATCACCGGTCGGTCGTGCTCCCCTGCACAGGCTCAACGTCAACAACACGATCTTCTTGCCCCGGGGTACCGCACCGGGCCCACCATGTACCCGAAACGGTTCATCCATCTCCTCGAATCGGGTCTCGAAATCCATCAACAAACTCATGGTGGACGACTCATACATCATGGGAAAACCACACTTTTTATTTAAAAGAGAGGAAAGAAGCTTATACAAGTTTTGCGGTTTTCCCCCAAATCCAGAAAATCTCATGGAAATCCGAATACAAATCATCAATAGCATGTAAAACCATGAATATAGGCATGAGAATCCATGAATACGGCATAACAATGAATAACAGTATGCATGAAGTGACAAGCAATAACTACAATATCTAAGCTGTCATATAAGGTAAGTACACTAATATCATGTCAAACTACTAGCTATCAAGCTAAGTTACGCCATAATATTTTCTAAGGTGTACGTGACATGGCAAATACCGATGAAGATGTGTGTGAGCCGGCAAGTAAGTGTACGTGGTACATACGCATCATCGGTAATGGTGCTGGTGTCCTAACAGTATAATATCAACAACGCAATATGAAATAACAATGTAAATATGCGATGCGGAGCGAGCAACCATAATGAGCGGGAGCTAAATATTAAACAATGGTGCCATTTGAAATAACACGAATCGTGGGGTTTTGAAAATAAGGGCTACGGTGGTTTTTAAGAAAGGATACGCCTTTTGAAATATCCGTAGATCCCTTGACCTGTCTTTTAAAATACTCATGATCCGCTAGTTTTGAAATAGGTAGGAGTTTAAACTAATCTAACAACTACACTAAACTATACGGCTGAACTAACAAGCTGAACTACAGGTAAGGAAACCTCCTATCACCTGAGTCGATACATATACATATCTGTATATGTATAGTCGGTGATCCCGCCTCAATAATATCATATCCGATACCATATCTATAATCAGACATCCCAAGTCAAGAGTGCGGATCAATCATCAATATATAGCTCGTACGTAAATCCGTCGTACGGCATCCCGAATCTGGATACGGGTCAATATCATATTCATCATACTATTCATCTGGTATCCTCTTTATCAAATATCATGATCGGGGTACTGATCTACGTCTAGAACAATACTGATACCGCCTAGGTATGCATGCACGTGTGTGAAACACTACGTCAAGGACCCGCTACAACGTCATGTCGTATCTCAAATACGAACCCTGTCATATCACCGATCGCACGGTCTCAAATCAAATCTCATCGACTCATCTCAAATCCCAAGCACTATCATCATCATCCATGCATGTGTATATGAATGCATATATGCATAGTCCCATCCACCCGTGTATATACATATATACACATCCCCTTCTACGCACAAGAAAGTAATGTATGCAAGTCTGTGTGTACGTATGTGGGTAAAACAACTACTCTAGGGTTTCGCAACTAACCCAAAACTAATCCATGAACACATAATCATATCATGAATAAACATTCTCGTATCATAAAACACTTATATAAACATATATATATATATATATATATAAACTATACTACGGACTGCGGGGGTGCTATACGTCATCCACCCGACTTCTCCCCGTAGATATAAATCTACTCACCTGTTCCATGTCTGCTGAAAACGATGTCGCCGTCCTCTTCTTCATCTCCCGCAGTCTACGTGAGGGGTACCTATACACAAACATATATAGTATCATAAACTGAATCACGGACAAAAGTCAAAACGACGCACGAAACGCGCATAGGTTAAAACCTATGTCCCGCTCATGCAAAAGAGCCAAATTTTGCTCGATATCGGTGTACAAACGCCGATTGATCGAGATAAACATCAACAAACAACTCATAGTTTTAAAACCCATTATTTATAATATAAATATGATTTAAATCATCGAAACCCTAAAAATCGATCAAATCGTCTGATTCCGTAAAATCCGAAAACACCAATTTACCGTTTTACTTCAAAACTTGATGTTTAAAAGAAACCAATGGTCATAATATTCATTAATTATCAAAACTAGACTATATAAACCGTCACTATATTTTTAACACCCTAATTTGCATTACATTGAAATTCTAGTTTGTAAACTTGCCCGATTTCGGTATTTTTAAGCAAACTACACAATTTCACTTCCAAACTTGTTCTTGCATAACTTAAACCGTTAAACCACTCCTTGAAACCGTAAGGATGTTCTAAAACCTTAGCTTTATTTTTAATCCCACATTTTAAATGAATTTTCAACACCTAGTTTAATAACATAGCAATGTTGTGAAAATTTTCAAGTGAAAACTAGAAATTGGCAACTAGTTTATGTTTAACCTTCACTTAACAAGTTAATCTACACACTAACACTACAATCTAATAATAAAAACCCAAATTCTAATTTTATCTAACTTATTTACATGTTTTGCAAAAATCTAGTTTACAAAAATAACCTAATTAAACAATTAAGTGCAATAACTAGCAAATTTGCTACTAGACTAAGTTTAACATTTTCTAATATGTTAAGCTACAATTTTAGATCACAACCTAAGAATCAAAACCCTAATAATAATTCAATAACCACTTTCTAGAAATTCAAATCTTGAATAAAAACCATAATGAAGCATTTTAATTAATCGGGTTGCAATAATCATCATAAATTAACATGGGTTTAGAATTTATACCAAAAAAAATTGAAGATCCTACAAGCAAACTTAACCCTCCAAATTAGCTTCTCTTCACGAAGAACCATACCAGATAGGCTAGGGAAAAATGGGTAGGGCTTGAATTTTAATTTTGTGAGGTTTTTGTGTTGATTTTTGTGCATTTTGTGGAATTTTTTAGTGGTGAAAGAGGGGAGAACAAGGGGAGGGGCTGCTGCCATGAGAGGCTCGGCCACAAGGGGGAGAGGGGAGAGAGAGAGTGTGGGTATGATTTGGTCAACTCAAGAAAGCCCATACATCATTAATAAAACCCCACCCTTCAATATTCTAATCATTTTCATTCTAAAATTTGTGAGGAAAAAGAAATGAGTTGAATGGAAAGGGGGGAAATTGTGCTCGGCCACATGGCTGGAATGTTGAGTGTGAGAGAAAATTCCAAGCTCAACTCTCCCCATACCACACAAATAATATACACCATGCTTTAGTTTATTAAATAATTTTTTTTCAACAACTTTTATTTTCAATTTAACTTCTACCTGAATTGTTTAGAAACATGGTGGAAATTTTAAAGAAAGAACATATAACAAGGTGAGTGTTAGATGTGTTATGGTGCACTAAACATGTATTAACCCATTCTAATTTGTAATTTTTTCTAATTAAATGTATTAGTGACGGCTTAAAATAATATTAAAATAATTAATTTCGGAAAAATTTTCAGAAAATTTGAAATTTCACCAATGGCTCAATAAACACTAAATACTAGCAATTACATAGATAGAATATGTATATTTAATTTTTTAATAAAAATATTTGTATTTTGATTTTTTACGGAAAACCCCGCTTATTTTACCGATTTTCCGAAATTTCACCGAAACGATTTTCAAAACGTTACAGTTACTTATTGGATTCACAGGAGTATAGAAAAGCTTGCTTGTTGATCTTCTGATCGCTCAGTACTCGGGTAGCTGTTACGTCCAGTTAGTACCGCTGACGGCCTGTGAGTGACTGATATGATCATCACCTACTGCCGACGTATTGACGAGTCATTAGAGTCCTACACAGAGGTTTCCTACCTCATGCGAAACGAAGTAGGGCACATTTGTGATATGTGCGGGACCGAGATTAATACGTGTATGAGATACAGTATTTTAATCTCGCGATATAGGTTATATGTGATATAACCGGATTGTTGAATCAAGTGTTGATTCAATGATATGTTATATGTATATGTGATATGCATATAAATGATATTAGTCAGTTGTATGCGATACAACTAAGTTATTAAATCACGTGTTGATTTAATAATTTAATGTGTAATTATATATTTGATATATTAATATACATTAACTAATATTATCTCAATTAAGAAAATGTTTTCTCTTTATACATTTGATATATATGTGATATATGTTAATGTATTTATTTTTTGTCATGGACACATTGGAATTGGGTGTATGAGACTCATACCATACTTCAAATAATGTGGGGTTTTAATTATTAAGGGAAAATCAAAATTAGGTGGAAATTTGTCATGGCTTATGAAGTTTGGAGAAACTTGTGGAAACCTTGACTTAGTCCACTAATTTTGTTTTATCTTAGATATTTATTAACCTAACCATTATCTTTAGCCTTAGTTAAGTCTCTTCATGAGTTATATATGATATTTTCTCACCCATAGTTCAAGGGTTGTTGACTTGATCATTTTCTTCATCTTCCCCATTTTGCTCTCTAGTTTTGAGTGAGAAAAGAAAAGAAAGAGAGAAAAATTATTCTAAAGTGAGCAAAATTCCTACTTCACCAATCTATACCAAACTAGCCATTTAGTATAGGTTGTTTCTTCACTAGTTTATCAATTAGTGAAGAGATAGCTTGAGTTAGAGATTCTTCGACGCAGATCATTTTCAGCCTCGAAGATCCTTGAGCAAGCTCGTTCCTTTCACCTAGTGGAGCCAAAGGAGAGTCCGGGACACCACTACTTGGAGCAAAAGGGACTACTACACGTAGCTTGAAAAGTGAAGGACCGGTCTACAAAAGTTGTATTCCTATTTCACTTAGTGTAAAGTTGTTTACATGCTAGTTATAACACTAATCCTCTAGTTAGATCCTCATTCCGGGTTGCTTAGCACTCTAAGTTTTTTTAAATTGCATGCTAGATGCCTTAGAAAACGTAGTGAGGGTGCTAAGGATCCCTTCACAAGCATGCTTGAATAGTAACCATGAGTCACTACAAAGCCATGCTACAATAAATGCAATAAACACCTCATCCTCTCCACCTCATTAACCATTTAATCCTAAATGGTTGAAACTAAATGAGGTGGCATCTTCTAGAAGCACCTTGTAATAAATTACAAGAATACCCCTCATACGTATATATATACCCATATCCGTATTCCGAAAAATATGAATACAATGAGACAAAAATAATCCAACAATATAATACTAGAATCCGGCTTAAACCAAAGCCACTAGTATTATCCGTCTGAATCCTGATACGTGCACAAGTGCATGTATATGATCGAACCCTGCCGTAAAACCATATGGCCTCTACATCGTTTCGCCCGAAGTAGGGAAACCCTCTGTGTGCGACTCTAAAGACTCGTCAATTCACTGGTAGTTGGTTTAACCATAAGTACGTCAGCGGCACTAGATGTATGTAACGGCTACCTAGGTATTCAGCGAAAGGAAAACCGACAAGCAAACTCATCTGAACCCCTACTGAGGCTGTCCGTGACAATATCCGTAGAGTCTGTTCTGTTAGTCTAAGAGTATCGCATATCGAATCTAGGTGGTAGATATAGTTAGACCCCTAATATCTCAACATTTCGTGTCGGTATGAAGCCCATCACCAACTGAGAAACTACTAATCCAAATCAGTAATTCTTGACTAGCTTGGCTAAGGATTTCTGGTGATGGCCAGCCGTGCGCTGCATGACATCAACTCCCAATACCGGGAGAGACGAATCCCCGATGATCCGCTCACTGCCTTCATGTGGCTCAGGACTGTACCCAACTAAAACCTATTTGCACGACTCCTTTGAGCCGTGGTATGGTAGTAATCAAAGCATAGTGGGAACTCACAAGAGACAAATGACGATCTCAGGTCGACAGACTAACCTGTAGAAATGTCACCTGGGAACTGCTATCTGACAATAGGTATACTACCAACTAGAAGGTTCCCGGCGAGTCCGTCCAGTGTACTCATAGCCTAATGAGCATCTGTATACTATCTTAGGTGAACAAACTAACACCAATGGATTTTGAGACCTGGCCACCGCACCTCGTCGGGTCTCGATCAATATACACTAGTCTACTCTGGAGTATCGATGCCCAGTCTCGAAACTCGTACGATTAGGGTCATTTAAGGATGTGCTTATAGACCACCCAGCTCCCACATATATGATCGCTATCATAATGCTGGTAGTCAAGAAAGAATCCTATGGGCTCTATCAACATGTAATAGTGATTTGTAGTACCATATAAAACATGTACATGATGATAATGACAAACCAGATAGCATACTATCATTTTGAGTAAAAATGTTCTATCCGTATAGCTCCTCCCTCAATCATCGCAATCGCGTGCATGAGATTCATTAACTGAGTTGAAGGCACTACAGCCAACAACATCGGCATGACTGATAAAGTTACTGAGGTCTGACGATTCCACCCCAAGACTCGATATGCGACATATCAGACGAAGAGACTGGACTGTACGATAAGTGTTGCTTATAGGGTCTATAGGAGTTTGGACAAGTTTGCTTGTTGATCTTCTATTCGGTCAATGCCTGGGTAGCCGTTACGTCCAGCTAGTACCGCTGACGGCTTGTGGGTATCTGATGTGATCATTACCTACTGCTGGCATATTGACGAGTCTTTAGAGTCCCACACAGAGGTTTTCTAGCTCAAGCGAAACGATGTAGGGCACATATGGAGATATGCGCGGGAGCTTAATTAAATACGAATATATGATACCGTATTCTAATCTAGTGATATTTGATAATAGTCAGGTTATATGTGATATAACCGGATTATTTAATCTAGTGTTGATTCAATGATATTTTTATATGTTGTTTATATTTGATATTAGCCGGATTATATTTGATATAGCCGGATTATTTAATCAAGTGTTGATTTAATAATTTTATATAAATATATATATATATATATGATATATATATATATATTAACTAATATTGAGTATAAGCCAGTTGTATGTGATATGAAAGGATTATTGAATCAAGTGTTGATTTAATAATTTGATATACATACATACATACATACATACATATATATATATATATATATATATATATATTTGATATTAGTCGGTTACATATGATATATCCGGATTATTGAATTAAGTGTTGATTTAATAATTTGATATATATTTATATATTTGATATATGTACATATATTAACTAATATCAAGCCCACTTAGGATTTTCTTCTCTTTATTTACATTTATATATATGTGATATATATATATATATATATATGTATATATATATATATGTATTTATTTATGTATCATGGTTGATGATACATAGAACTAGGATGTATGAGAATCACATATGAGATTATGATGAGAAGCAAATGGTATTATTTATGAATTAAAAAAATGGAAAATGGGTCATTATCTTAAGATGCTTGTGGAAGACTTGAAAGCCATGACTCACCACTATTTCTTTGTTTTATTCATAGATATATATCATCTCATCTCATCACTTCACCTCATGGTTCTCTCTCTCTCATTCCAAGTTCATCTCCTTCTTCTTCCTCTCTAGATTATTCTTGATGTGAGAAAAAGAAAAGAAAAAGAAGAAAAATTAGTGAGCAAAATTCCTTTTTCATCAACCTACACTTTTCTAACCCATTAGTTTAGGTTGTTTGCTTCATTAATATCTTGATTAATGAAGAGTGAGCTTGCGTGAGAGAGACTTCAAGGTGGATCATCTTCGGCATCGAAGACTACAAGCAAGCTCGTTCCTTTCACCAAGTAGAGTTAAAGAAGAGTTCTAGGGACTACTACTTAGAGCTTTAGATGTGAAGGACCGGTCTACATTGGTTGTAAACCCTCTTCACTTTGTTTAGATCTTGTTTGCTTACATTAAAACCCTAATTATCTAGTTAGATTCTAGTTTAGTATGTTTACACATCTAGATTTTTTTAAATCGTATACTTTATGCTCTTTGAAATCTAGTAGAGGTGCTAAGACATACTTTCATGGTATCAGAGACAAGCGAGAGACTTAGGCGATGTCTAGACGATGTTAAAGTGTTCGATCGATGTTTCAAAAACCGATTTTTCATCATTTCTGTCCAATTTTTCAAAAGTTGAAATTTTCCAGAATAAAAATTCTCAGAAAATCATGCAGGTAATTTTATGGAGGCCCAAGAAGTACGAGGGCCTAAATCCTTAATGTGGCCGCAGAACTACCGCCTAAACCATGTTTTGGCCGCGGTTCCGCCGCAAACATGAAAAGTTGTGGACTCGTTTTTCTTCTGCCAATTCATTATCTCATTTTGGACTTTCTAGTTATTTTTAGTGAGGCTCAAGTTGTTGATGTCTCTGTGATTTGCCGGTGTTTGAAATATCGATCGAAATGTTTACTATCGTCTAGATAGTTTGGATATGTGATACAATTTTTGGAATCCTCATTGATTAGTTTTCTTAAAACTAGTTATTTATCTTTAAATATCACATTTTAGTCTCATTTTATGGATTGCCATGGAGTTTCGATTCGGATCAAAACTCCGTCGCAATCTCGTATCGTACGCGAATAGTTGTCGGGAGACACTACTAGACAGCCACGCCCCATAGCCTCGACCAAGTGACTATGGAAAACCTAATGGCCAAAAGTATCAACTCGGGTGCTCGCGGCCGCGGTGTTCCGTCCAAGTGCACTTCATTGACGACCTCGGAGGTCCGGCCATTTACTAAATTCCCGACGAGTATTCGATCTTATAATCGGGAATCTTGTTGAATTACACGACTTGTTTTTGAAAAGTGTTTTCAATTCGAAACTTAAATGCAAGGTTTATAGAGTTAGGCATGTAATCCGGAATATGTGATAATCTGGGTTTATGATGTCTAAAGATGATGCAGATTCTAATTATTGTAGTTTTCATTTCTTTTCTGCGACCGTAAGTGTAATATGAGGAGTATCCCCAATCTCGTTGCTATACGTCAACGACATTAGGGATACACATATTTACTTACGTTGATGACATGTGATGTTATTGTTTTTCTTGCAATATGTTATATTGGATTGCCGTGATTGAATAACCGAGGTTTTTTTTACGTGAGATGAGAGTTTTTCAATTTTCATTCATGTAAAAATTTATATGTAATATTCTTTTATTGGGAAACTTTCAGGTTGAGATTGTTGTCTCCACTGATGTATATTATTTACTTTTCCGCATTAGTATAGACCTATGGAGGGGAGCACAAGTCACCGGGTTCTAGAGTCCAGTGGGAGGCTATCTCGCGGAGTCGAGAAAGGTCTCCTAACTCTAGAATTGGTAGGGTTGCTTGCCGCTCTCATAGGGGTGTAGAGATGTAAGCTTAGCTATTCATCATGACCGTGGAATTCATGTTTTCCATTACTGGCTTAATCTAAAATGCGGACCTCTTAGTATATCCTATATTTCATATATTTGCTTCTGCTGGTTTCTCTGATATGATGTGATCATATAATTGCGTGAGACGAATGCTACTTATATATATGATATACTAGTAGACACTATAGATGTTTTGCATCCGCGCTAGTCCTGACCCTGCCCTGCCGTAAGTTAAGTAACCTTACGGTGAAAACCCAAGTCCCTGTGCCAAATGCGGATGGAATATATGTGTGTTTTATTTTCGTTTATTCTATGATGTTTAGGAAACATAAATGATGGGACGTCATTAATGAGATTAATGAAAAGAAAAGAAACCTAAAAGATGTTGTAGAATCAAATTTTTCAAAAAGGTAGCTCTAGTTCTTGCTTTGCATAGCGGTATTCCATTATAAATATCCAGCGCCCCATTCGATGAGAAAAGAGCCTATATCCCTTCACCGGGAATGAGCTCTTTAGTAAAACTAGCATATGCTACAACCCACTCGGTTTGTTTTGAAAACTATTCGATTTTAAAGCGGAGCTTAAACCACTCCTTTTCAAATTACTAGATTCTAAAAAGATATCAAGTTCATTACGCTAAAGGTTTTCTTTAAAACCAGTCGTAGCCCTCCGTTATTTGAGATAAGTGATATTTAGTATTTGTGCTGCGTTTGTTGACCTTGTCAAGGCGTAGTGTGTGGTTGTTGATTAATGGTTATCTGCCGCATGCTGATGCGATTGGATTAGAGTAATCGTACGGCCTTGTTAACCATAGCCAAGAGTCATGTCGGAGGGGTTAATTCAATCATGAAATAACCGGTTGAACTTGACTAGCGCTTATGATTTGTTGACCATAGCCAAGGTCATAAGTCGCTAGGGGTAAAAACATATATCGGGAATTTCAAGTGTTGAAATTTGCAATGAGATTGCATACCTTCTATATGATAGCTGGATCCCGATACCCACTGCGAGTAAGTGTCACTCCTAGGAGTGTTTTCCACTTTACAATTAGCTAATCCAGTAGGTGTCTAAGAAAGGTGTTAACGGGGTTATGCCCCTGCGGAAATGAGGTTATTTAATTAGTTCCATGCGAAAGTACAGAGAGACTCCCTCGGAATACCAATACCTGCCTGGCTGACCAATTGGCGAACTTGTAGGGTGTAATTAATCCCGGCTAATCTTACCTTTTAGGGTTTGAACGAAGATTTGATAAAAACAGTGGGAGCCATCCTGATTAGATAAAATAATAACTATTCTAATCTTGCAAGAACGTACGCTAAAGTGTTTTCTTCTCTCTCTCTCCAGGTAGCGACCATGTCATGCCTTTATCAAGATAATAAAATGGATGTTTTGACCGAACCCGCTTATTATACTAGGCTGGGGAACGTTAGTTCCGCTCTATCTTATAACAACTGTCATAAGTCTGAGCAATGGATATGGGAATGCAAGCATTCCCATGCAATCCAAACGAAAAAGAGCATTTTGATGCATCTTCTTCGGACGTGTTAATTATTGAGAACTGTTTCTCAGTTTGCTCTAAGTCCTGGGTATTAGATACCGGATTAGAATCCCACATTTGTAATATGTTACAGGGGTTAATGAGAAGTAGAGAACTAGGAAAGGGTGATATGTCTCTCAGAGTAGGGAATGGGGCAATTGTTGCTGCCAAAGCGGTCGGCGAATATCACCTAGTATTACCAAATGGTAATACATTGATTCTGAACGACTGCTATTTCATACCAAAGATTATGTACAATATAATATTCATTTCTTTATTACATAAAGAAGGATATAACTTTGCATTAAAGGAAAATTTTATGAACATTTTTCTAAATCAAGTGTTTATTGGGTTTGGTACGTTATGTAATGGTATATACGTTCTAAATCAAAATACAGTTCTAAATATACAGAACACACACAAGAGGAAAAGTTCAGAAATGAACGAAGCCTTCTTGTGGCATTGTAGACTTGGTCATATCAATGCGACAAGACCAGCTAAGTTGCTTAAAGATGGATATTTGAATCCGTTCGAATTTACATTTTATGAAACTTGTCAGTCATGTCTCAAAGGCAAGATGACCAAAACTCCGTTTACGGGACACGGAAAAAGAGCTACTGAACTCTTGGGACTGATACATAGTGATGTATACGGTCCTATGTCTACACATGCTAGGAATGGTTCCTCGTACTTCATTACATTCACCGACGATCTCTCAAGATTCGGACATGTGTTCCTGTTGAAACACAAACCTCAAGCTTTTGAGAAATTCAAGGAATATATGTGCAAAATAGAGAACCAGATGGGTAAAAGTATTAAAATCCTTCGATCTGATCGAGGAGGAGAATACTTAAGCACGGAATTCCGAGATTATTTAAAAGAGAATGGAATTCTCTCTCTGCTTACTCCTCCATATACACCACAGCACAATCGAGTTTCGGAGTGGAGGAATCGCACCCTATTAGATATGGTGCGCTCTATGATGAGTGTTGCTGAGTTGCCTATTTCCTTTTGGAGTTATGCACTTAAGACAGCTGCATACCTATTGAATAGGGTTCCGACCAAATCCGTGCCTACCACACCATATGAGATATGGTATGGGAAGAGACTATGTCTTAAACAAGTTAAGATATGGGGTTGTCCGGCCTATGTTAAAAAACAGAATCCGAACGAACTCAAACCACGATCAGTTCTTTGGAAGTTTGTAGGATGTCCAAAGAATTCATATGGATATCTATTCTTCCACAGTGAGGAATAAAAGGTGTTTGTTGCTCAACATGCCACCTTTTTAGAAAAGGAATTTCTTATGAAAGAAATTAGTTGTAATGAGGTAGAGCTGGAAGAAGTTCCAACTACACAAACTACAACTGATGATTTGGTAGAACCAGAGGATTCAATAGTTCTCGACGAACCACAGCCACTCCACAAATCTAGTAAGGTTTCTCATCCACCTGAGAGATACTACGGTTTTCTCATAGATGGTGGAAGAAAGGATTGTATCATAGAAGATGATGACCCTGTTAGTGATATGTATGCCCTAGAGGCCATTATTGTATGATATAGTGGATTCTTGGACATATATATGGAGGACTTTCTTGCGACATGATAGTATGCTATCTGGTTGTCTTTATCTTAACATGTTCACTGGTATTATTATACTGTCTCTCATATACATGTTGATAAAGACCTTAGGATGTAAGCTTGACTACCAGGACTATGATGCGGATCATAGTACTGGGACCTGGGTAGTCCACAATCACATCCTTTAATTGTTTCTAGTCAAGGGAATATCGAGACAAGGCATCGATATTCCAGAGTAGACTAGTGTGTACATTTTTTGATCCTATATAGGGCGATGGTTGATCCCATATCCATTGGTGTTTGATATTAAAGATTGTACACAGGTGCTCATTAGAGAATGGGTACACTGAACAAGACTCGCCGAGAACTCCTAGATGGTACTATACCTATCATCAGATAGCAGTTCTCTTGTGACACTGGTACAGTTTAGTCTGCAGAACTGAGATCATCATAGAGTCTTGTGTGGTTCCCACCGTACTTTGATTTCCTCCCTACCACGGCTCAAAAGAGTTGTAAAAACAGGTGTATTTTGGGTACAGTCCTGAGTCAAAAGGAGGCAATGAGCGATAGAAGGCGTTTCGTCACTTCCGGTATAGGGAGTTGATTTTGCGCTATGCTCGATTGGCTATAGCAAGAAGTCCCTGGCCAGGGCTGTTTTAAGAGATTTACTGGTAAGTGTTATCAGTAGTTTCTCGTACTTTTATAGGACTTACATCGGCATGTTTTATCAAGTTATTGGGGTCTGACGATTCCACCCCGAGACTCGATATGCGACATATCAGACGAAGTGACCGGATAGTACAGTAAGTGTTACCTATAGGCTTCAAGGAAGTTTGGACAAGCTTGCTTGTTGATCTTCTATTCGTTCAATACTTGGGTAGCCGTTACGTCCAGCTAGTACCGTTACTGCTTGTGGGTGACTGATGTGATCATCACCTACTGCTGGCGTATTGACGAGTCTTTAGAGTCCCACATAGAAGTTTCCTGGTTCAAGCGAAACGAAGTAGGGCACATATGCTGATATGTGTGAGGGTCTGATTAAATACGAGTATGAGATATCGTATTGTAATCTAGCGGCTATTTGTTATCAGTTAGGTTATATATGATATAACCGGATTATTGAATCAAGTGTTGATTTGATAATGTGATATACAGATAAATGATATTAGTCGGTTGATTTAATAATATGATATAACTGGATTATTAAATCAAGTGTTTATTTAATAATATGATATATATTTATATTTGATATAATTATATATTGACTAATATTATTAGCTCACTAATTATATGCTTATCTTTATATATATATATATATATATATATATATATATATATATTAATACATATGTGATATAGATATATATTATATGAAGCATGGCATGGTTTTTTCTATTTTTATAAAAAAGAAATTGAGGTGGAAAATGGGGAGAATTTTGTGGTATGGAACATAGCATGACTTATTCTATTTTATGTTCATTTGCTTGCACTATTGAAGCATTGCTACAATTTTTAAGTGTTAAAAATTGTATGCTTCAATAATGTGTGTGCTTTGAAGAGCCATTCTATCCTTCATTCTTGACTTGAGTTATTTTTCTTCACTTGAGAGCTCATGTGATGAGTTGCTCTCTAGCTCTCTCTATCTTCTTCACCTCCACATCCAAGCTCAATCCCTCACGTGAGTTGTGAACCCTTGAGCTTGTGAGAACCCTAGTGACCAAACAACACCCCTAATTCACCATCCTACACTAGATTAGTGCTTTGGTGTAGTGTGTTTACTTCACTAAAGAGTTTAGTGAAGAGGTAGCTTGGATTAACGGACTTCGGGTGGATCATCTTCAGCACGAAGGTCATCGAAGGAAGTTCGTTCAACCTTCAAGTGGAGCCTAGTGAAGTCGTATGGACTATGACATGGAGCTTTAGAAGAGAAGGGCACGATCTACAAAGGTTGTAGCCATCCATCTCTTAGTGAAAAGTTTATGATATCAAGTTAAACCTAATCATCTAGTTTAAGATCTTGGTTAGTGTAGATTAGCACCCTAAATTTTTAAAAAACTGCATGCTTGATACTTGTAAAACCCAATGGTGGTGCTAACATACACTTTCATGGTATCAGAGCCAAAGCTAGAAGATTAGACGATGTATATAAATCACGAAACCAAAACTGCAACCCGAAATCCCAAGTTTCTGTCGAATTTTAAACAGTCTCTGAAATTTTTTTAAATAGTTACAGAAGGCTAAATATTATGTACATAGAACACCAGAGAAATTTGAAACCCAAACACCTAAACTTGGCCGGCCAAAAGGCAAGAAAAACCGGCTTGGCAGGTTTTGTGAAGTGTTATAGGGTTCGTATTTGTTTGGTGTCCTTGTCTCCAGGTCTAGGGTTTCATGGTTATGTTTGATTGGCCCAGTTTGCATGTGATGTTAACAATTCTATTAGGGCTAATCGGAGTGTTTTGTAGTCGTGTTTTTAACGTCGTTTTGGGTTTAAGTTTGATTTGTGATACTGTAGTCGGAATCCATATTAAATTAGTTTTGTGAAAACTAGTTTGTTTGTAAATCTAGCATGTTAGTCACTACTGATCGGTTGCCATGAAGTTTCGATTCGGATCGAAACTCGTCGCAATCGCGTATCGTACACGAATACTCGCCAGATAACTTTACTAGGCAGCCACGCCCCATAGCCCCGACCAAGTGACTTTCGGAGAACCCTGTTGCCAAAAGCATCCACTCGGGTGCTCGCGACCATGGTGTTCCGCCTAAGTGCACTTGGTCAGAAGGTATTGGGGGTGTGGCCATCTACTAAAATTCCCGATGAGTATTCGATCGGGTAGTCGGGAATCTTGTTGAATTACTCGACTAAATTAATTGAAAAGAGTTTTTGATATGAGACTAAAATGCGGGGTTTATAGGGTTAGGCATGAAATCCGGAATATGAAATATTCTGGGTTTATGATGTCTAAGGAAATGCGGATTCTAATTTTTGTAGTTTTTAATTTCTTTTCTGCGACCGTAAGTGTAATATGTGGTGTATCCCAAATCTCGTTGGTATATGTCAATAGAATTTAGGATACGCGTATTTACTTATGTTGATGACATGTGATATTATGTGTTGCCGTGATATGTTATATTGGATCATCATGAATTAATAGCCGGGGGTTTTATGTGAGATGAGAGTTTTAAAATTTTCATTTATGTAAAATTTGTATGTAATATTCTTTTATTGGGACACTTCCGGGTTGAGGATGATGTCACCATTGATGTATATTATTTACTTTTTCACATTAGGATAGACCCAGAGCGGGGAGCACAAGTAACCGGGTTCTGGAGTCCAGTGGGAGACCATCTCGAGGAGTCGAGACCGAGTCTCCTAACTCTAGAATTGGCAGGGTTGCTTGCCGCTCTCGTAGGGGTATAGGGATGTGGGATTGGCTATTCATCACAACCGTGAAATCTGTGATTTTCATTATTGGCTTAATTTAAAATACGGACCTCCTAGTATATCTAATATTTCATATGTTGACTTCTGCTGCTTAGTTCTTTGATGTGATCATATAACTGCGTGAGACAAATGTTGTATATATATGATATATAATAAACGCTGCTTATATTTTGTACCCGCGCTAGTCCAGCCCCCGCTCTGCCGTTAGTTAAGTAACCTAACGGTGCATTATGGGCCCCATGGCGAATGCGGATGGCATAAACATACGTTCTATTTTCGTTTCATTCTCTTTGATGTTTAGGAAATATTAAATGATGGGACTTCATTAATGAGATTGATGAAAAGAAAAGAAACCTAAAGATGTTTTAGAATCAAAAGTTTTTTAAAAGGTAGCTCTAGTTCTTACTTTGCACAGTGGTATTCCTTGATGAATATCCAGCATCTCATTCGATGAGGAAAGAGCCGAGATCTCTTCACCGGGAGTGACCTCTTTAGCAAAACTAGAAAATGCAACAACCTAATCGATTTATCATCATAGCTTCTCTAGTTCTTGCTTTCCATAGTGGTATTCGTTGATGGATATCCAGCACCTCATTCGATGATGAAAAAGCCGAGATCCCTTCATCAGAAGTGACCTCTTTAGCAAAAGCTAGTAAAAGCTACTCGGTTTGTTTTTGAAAACTACTCGATTTTAAAAGCGGAGCATAAACTACTCCTTTTCAAAATCACTAGATTCTACAATGATATCAAGTTCATTACGTTAAAGGTTTTCTTAAAAACCAGTTGTAGCCCTCCGTCATTTCAGATAAGTGTTATTTAGTATTCGTGCTGCGTTTGTTGACTGTGTTAAGGCGTAGTGTGCGGTAGCTAATTAGTGCTTATCTGCAACCATATGATGCGATTGGATTAGGGTAGTCATACGGCTTTGTTGACTATGTTAAGGGTCGTACGGGTGGGTTTAATTCAATCAAGAAATGATGGGTTGAACTTGGCTACCGCTTATGATTTGTTGACATTGTTAAGGTCATAAGTGGCTAGGGGTTAAAACATATATTGGGAATTTCAAGTGTTGAAATTTTCAATGAGATTGCGTACCTTCTATATGATAGTTGGATCCTGATACCCACTGCGAGTAAGTGTTAATCCTGGGAGAGTTTTCTGCTTTACAATTAGCCGATCCATTAGGTTTCTAAGAAAGGTGTTAATGGGATGATGCCCTTGCAGAAACGAGGTTATTTAATTAGTTCCATGCGAAAGCATGGGGAGACTCCCTCGGAGTACCAATACCTACCTGGCCGAACGATTGGCGAACTTGTAGGGTGTAATTAATCCCGGCTAATCTTACCTTTTATGGTTTGAAGGAAGATTTGATAAAAACAGTGGGAGCTATCCTGATTAGATAAAATAATAACCAATCTAATCTTACAAAGAGCACACGCAAAGTGATTATCCTTCTCTCTTTCCTGGTAGCGACCATTGACACGCCTTAATCAAGATAATAATATGGATGTACTGATCGAACCCACTTATTATACTGGGCTAGGTTCCGCTCTATTTTATGATTGTCATAAGTTTGAGAAAGGAATAGGGGAATATCCAGATTCCCACGCCACCCAAATGAATAATAATCATGTTGATGCATCGTCTTCGGGTGTGTTTGTAACCGAGAACTGTTTCTCAGTTTGCTCTACGTCCTGGGTATTGGATACCAGATCAGGATCCCACATATGTAATTTGTTACATAGGCTAAAGATAGGTAGAGAACTGGGAAAGGGTAATATGTCTCTAGTAGTAGGGAATGGTGCAATTGTTGCAGCCAAAGCAGTTGGCGAATATCACCTTGTATTACCAAGTGGTAACACAATGATTCTGAGCGATTGCTATTTCGTACCAAAAATATTGTGAATATTTTCCTAAATCAAGTGTTGATTGGGTATGGTACGTTATTTAACGGTAAATACGTTCTAAATCACAACACAGTTCTAAGTATACAGAACACACACAAGAGGAAATTTTCAGAAATGAACGAAGCCTTCTTGCGGCATTGTAGACTAGGTCATATCAATGCGACACGACCAGCTAAGTAACATAAGGATGCATATTTGAATCCGTTCGAATTTACATCTTATGAAACTTGCCAGTCATGTCTCAAAGGTAAGATGACCAAATCACCGTTTACTGGACACGGATAAAGAGCTACTGAACTCTTAGGATAGATACATAGTGATGTATCCTATGTCTACACATGCCAGGAATTGTTCCTCGTACTTTATTACATTCACTGATGATCTCTTAAGATTCGGACATGTGTTCCTGTTGAAATACAAAAGTGAATCTTTTGAGAAATTCAAGGAATATAAGTACGAAGTTGAGAAACAGACGGGTAAAAGTATTAAAATCCTTCGATCTGATCGGGGAGGAGAATACTTGAGCACGGAATTCCGGGATTATTTAAAAGAGAATGGGATTCTCTCTCAGCTTACTCCTCCGTATACATTACAGCACAATGGAGTATCGGAGCGGAAGAATCATACACTATTAGATATGGTGCGCTCTATGATGAGTAATGCTAAGTTGCCTATTTCCTTTCGGGGTTATGCACTGAAGATAGCTGCATACCTATTGAATAGAGTTCCGACCAAATCCGTTGCCTACCACTCTATATGAGATATGGAATGGGATGAGACCATCTCTTAAACGAGTTAAGATATGAGGTTGTCTGGCCTATGTTAAAAAGAAAAATCCGGACAAGCTCAAGGCAAGGTCAGTTCTGTGCAAGTTTGTAGGATATCCCAAACATTCGCGAGGGTATATCTTCTACCGCACTGAGGAACAAAAGGTGTTTGTTTCTCGACATACCACCTTTTTAGATAAGGAATTTATTGTCAAAGATATTAGTGGTAATGAGGTAGAAATGGAAGAAGTTCCAGCAACACAAACTATAACTGACGATTTGGTGGAACCAGGGGATTCAATAGTCCCCGACGAACCTCAGCCGCTCCGCAGATCTAGTATGGTTCGTCATCTAGCTGAGAGATACTACAGTTTTCTCATAGACAGTGGGAGCGACGATTGCATCATGGAAGATGATGACCCAACTGGTTTTGAGCAGACCATTACAAGTGGAGACTCTGTGAAATGGCTGGATGCTATGCGATCTGAGATGGAATCAATGTACATCAACAAAGTATGGACATTGAAAGTTGCTCTTGAAAGGGTAAATCCCATCGGGAGCAAGTGGATCTTGAGAAGATAATTAGTGTAGATGGAAAAGTTGAGACTTTCAAAGCTAAACTTGTAGCAAAAGGTTTTCCTCAATGGCCAAGTGTCAACTATGATGAAACCTTTTCTCCAGTGGCTATATTTAAGTCCATCAGGATCCAACTTGCCGTTGCTGCATACCATGACTACGAAATCTGGCAGTTGGACGTCAAGACCACTTTTCTAAATGATGATTTAGAAGAGAGCGTGTACATGACATAGCCAGAGGGCTTCGTAGAAAGTGAGAGCAGCGGAAGCGTATGCAAGCTGCTTAAATCAATCCACGGATTAAAGCAGGCATCGCGGAGCTGGAACATCTGTTTTGATGAAGTAGTCAAATAGTTTGACTTCAGCGAAAATGTAGATGAACCATGTATATATAAGAAGGTAGCAGAGAGTAAGGTTGTCTTCCTCGTATTGTATGTGGATGACATACTATTGATAGGAAACGATGTTCCTATACTACACTCAGTCAAGCTCTTCTTATCACATAAGTTCTCCATGAAAGATCTAAGTGATGCCTCCTACATCCTTGGGATATAGATCTATAGAGATAGATCTAGACGGATGTTGGGATTGTCCCAATCCAGGTACATTGACACTATACTAAAGTGGTTTAGTATGGATGATTCTAAGCATGGTAATTTACCCGCTAATTAAGGAATCACTCTCTCCAAAGAGATGTCTCCCAAGACTGATTTGGAGAGGGCTCGCATGCAAGGGATAACCTATGCTTCGGCAGTCGGGACAATCATGTATGCGATGTTGTGTACCATACCAGATGTAGCTTACTCACTAGGTGTAGTGAGTAGGTATCAATCAGATCCTGGGGAGAAATATTGGACAGCAGTGAAGAACATTCTTAAGTACTTGAGAAGGACTAAAGAGATGTTCTTGGTGTATGGTAACGGTGAACTCCAGGTGGAGTCCTTTACCGATTCGAGATTCTATAGTGATAGGGACTACCGTAAGTCGGTCTCAGGTTTTGTCTTCACCCTCAGTGGAGGGACAATATGTTGGAAGAGTTCCAAGCTAGATACCGTAGCAGACTCGATGATGAAGGCTGAATACATCGCTGCTAACGATGCATCCAATGAGGCTGTCTGGATGAAGAAGTTCATAAGATAAACTTGCTGAGGTTCCATCCATTGAGCATCCAATACCTGTGTACTGTGATAACAATAGAGCTGTGGTTTTGGCCAAGGAACCCCGGTCCCATCAGTGATTCAGACATATTCTTAGGCGGTATCACCTGATCAGGAAGATAGTAGATCGCCGGGAGATCGAGGTCAGGAGAGTTGACACAGAGGATAACACAGGGGATCCACTCACCAAGGCCCTCCCTCAGATGCTAATCGAAAGACTTTTTGGGAAGTTCGGTATGAGATACTAAAACAACTGGCCTTAGTGTAAGTAGGAGATTGTTAGTGATATGTATGCCCTAGAGTCCATTACTATATGATATAGTGGATGCTTGGACATATATATGGAGGACCTTCTTGCTCGACATGATAGTATGCTGTCTGGTTGCCTTTATCTTAACATGTTAACTGGTATTATTATACTGTCTCTCATATACATGTTGATAAAGCTCTTAGGATTTAGGCTTGACTACCAGGACTATGATGCGGATCATACTACTGGGACCTGTGTAGTCCACAAGCACATCCTTCAATTGTTCCTAGTCGAGGGAATATCCAGACCAGAGTAGATGTAACACCTTAGAATACGATTAGTGGTTAATCAGGCGATAATGCGGTTTTTTAGTAAAAAGTTTACCAAAACGGTTTTCAAATATTTTATAAAAATTAATGAATATTTTATTAGTATTTAATTTGGGCATGCACACAGATGCGCATATTAACCTAGGGCTAATTTGGGGTTAAACCATGCTTAAGTAGCCATGGTGTGTTAACCCATTTCCATTAGGGTAGTATGTAGTTAATTAAGTAATTTAGTTTTCAAATTCAAAAAAAAAAATTGAACAAATGATTTTTCCTTTTGGGTTGACTTGAGAGAGAGAGGAAGAGAGAGAGAGGGAATGATGAGGTTAAGGCATGGGAGACAAGCATGCTTAGCATTTAATGAGGAGAGAGGAAGTGCCATGCTTGCTCCCATACCCCCCTCTCACTCTCTCTCTATTATTTGATATCTCATTTTCTTTATCTCATATTTTCCTCCTCTCTCTCCCCCAAAGCTGAAGCATTTCTGCCCTTCACCAAACCCTAACCCAAATCTTCAAAATCCTCACTACCCCTCACCAAAACTCACTACACCCTTTTTTGAACTTGAGCCAAAGCCTATGGAGACCACTCGGAGCTTGAAAAGTTAGAGTTTTGGGCAAGTTTGGGAAGGTAGTTCTTTTTCTACTGTTAATTAGCTAGTTAATATGTTGTGTTGCCTTGTAGTTTCTGTTTTGAACCATAAAGTCTAGTTTTGTGCCGATATCGTATTTTTTGTGTCGTTTTTGAGTTATTGTAACCTGCTGTGGCCCCGAGACTTTTTGGTAAAATCAAACAATGTAGTGGTGTAGTGCTAGTTAACCTGAGTGTGTACCTGAAGTTCGAGACTGATCTGGGCGGTTTTGGCCAGCGACGCGGTGGACAATTCCGGCGAGCTCGGCCTAGGAGGGAGCTGGGGGCTTCAAACTTTTAGGGTAGCTGTCTGCTGTGGTTAAGGGGTTTTTGGTACTGCTAGTTTTTTTAGTAATGGCTTTGGCTAAAATCTGAGATCGTTTAGCTAGTTTTCTTGTTTTGCGATGACGCACGATACGATACCCAACACGGTGTCCGAATCGGTTCTGCGCTTCGTGTGATTTCAGCACATAGGGTCTGATTGTTTAGGGTCATACACACGTTAGCCGCTCAACGAACACTTTTAAGTGGTTGTTGGAGTCGGTGCATCGGTTTAAGTGTAGTTGTGCGTATTATTGGTCGTTTTCTAAGTTTTGCTTTGCTATGTTTTATGTGTTAATAGGGACGCAGGCGGGGGCTTCGGACGCCGCGAAGAAGGAGAAGCAGGTGGTCGGATACACTTAGCTCGAGATCACCGGTGAATAGATTTAACATCTACGGGGAAATCGCCCGTATGGCGTTATGCATCAGGGCTTGATAGGATATTGTAGCCGAAGATTCATATTCATATATGTTGATTTTGCATAAGCATCATTACATGCCATCATATTGTAGTGCTCGATTTAGTACCTAGTAGACACTGCACTATTATTGACGGTCCATGTGCACGAGCACTAATTTACATGCTACACCCACACCATCGGTAATTTCCATGACACGCCTATACACATACACAGTGTTTTATTGTCATCGACATTGGTGCATGAATTATTATGCAGTTGTGCATCCATACTTGCGTACAAACACTTGTACATCCATACTTGCGTACATACATATTGTACACCTATACTTGCGTACATACACTTGTACACCCATTCTTGCATATATGCAGTTGTGCTTCCATACTTGCGTACATACACTTCTACATCCATACTTGTGTACATACATATTGTACACCTATACTTGCGTACATACACTTGTACACCCATACTTGCGTATATGCAGTTGTGCATCCATACTTGCGTGCATACACTTGTACACCCATACTTGCGTATATACAGTTGTGCATCTATACTTGCGTACATACATATAGTACACCTATACTTGCGTACATACCCACTTGTACACCCATACTTACGTTCATACAGTTGTGCATCCATACCTACGTACACATACATTTGCACATACATAGATGATGCTGGCTTTGATTTTGGAGAATTGGGGACCGCATGATATATTTTCAAAACTGGATCCATTTAAAAGAGCGGTATTCCCTTTTTGCTCATAGCACGATTTTATGCTGCATACATCACATTGCATGGATTTACGCATTGAGTTTTGGATTTCATGTGATTCTGGATTTGAGAACCGTAGTATTATTTTAAGAAAGTAGGCACTGTTTTGAAGACCCAATTTCTCTTGATGATATTTCAGTGCTTCGACCATGCGTTTTCTCGGTTCTGAGACGTGTGTTTGAAACCCGATTCGAGGAGTTGGATGATCCGTTTGCGGGTTCATGGTGGACCCGGTATGGTTCCCTGGGACGAGAAATGTTTTTCGTGGAGTACACGGTGAGCCAGGCAGGGTGGCTAGTACTTACCGGTGATTGGTAGGACAAGGCGGTTATCCGGAGGATACCGACCGGAGTCATGATTGTTAGTTGTATTTATGCCCTAGAGGCCAGTATTGTACAGATGATGTATATTATATTGGATGCTTGGACACATATAGAGATGACTTTCTTGCTCGATATGATAGTATGCTATCTGGTTGCTCTCTATCTTAACATGTACACTTGTCTCTTTAAACTGTCTTATAGTTACATGTTGATAAAGCCCTTAGGATGTGTACTTGACTACCTGGACTATGATGCAGATCATACTAGTGGGGGCATGGTAGTCCATAGGTACATCCTTCAAGGTCCCTAGTCGTGGGTGTATCGAGACGGGGCATCGATATACCAGTGTAGACTAGCGTATACGCTTCTCGACCTATGAGATGGGTGATGGATGATCCCATATCCATTGGTGTTTGACATCAGAGATGGTATACGGATGCTCAGTGGAGACTGGGTACACTGGACGGACTCGCCGAGAACTCCCAGACGGTATTATACCTCACGTCAGATGGCAGTTCTCAGGTGACACTTGTACAGGTTAGTCTGTAGACCCGAGATCGTCATAGAGTCTTGTGTGATTCCCACTGTGCTTTGATCTCCACCTTACCACGTCCATGAGGGCGTGCAAAACGGTGGTCTTTGGGTACAGTCCCGAGTCACATGGAGGCAATGAGCGATAGGAGGGGTTTCGTCTCTCCCGGTATTGAGGGTTGATGTTGCGCTGTGCTCGATTGGCCGTAACAGGGAAGTCCCTGGCCAGGGCTGATCAGAGATTTGCTGGTAAGTGTTACCAGTAGTTTCTCGACCCGTTATGAGCCTCACATCGGCACGACTTATCGGTTATTGGGGTCTGACGTTTACCACCCCTAGACTTGATATGCGACATATCAGACGAACAGACCGGACTGTACGGTAAGTGTTACTGGTTGGATTCACATGAGTGTGAGCGGGCTAGCTCGTCGATCTTCTGATCGCTCAATACCCGGGTGGCCGTTACGTTTAGCAGACCGCTTGCGGATTGTGGGTGCTTGATATGATCATCATCTGCTACCGGCGTATTGACGAGTCTTTAGAGTCCTACACAGAGGTTTCCTGGCTCAAGCGAAACGAAATAGGAGCGCATATGAGATATGTGCGGGACCGAGAATAATGCGAGTATGTGATACCGTATTTCATTCTCGCGATGAATGTTTCGATTGGTTGTATGCGATATAACCTAGTTATCAAATCGTTGATTCGATAAATCGATACATTGTATACTAGTCGGTTATGTGCGATATGACCGGAACATTGAATCAAGTGTTGATTTAATGATTTAATGTATAATTATATATTTGATATATTATTTTGCATTAACTAGTATTGGTTCACTTTAAATGGATTTTCTCACTTGATGTTCACAAGTTGTATATGTGATATACTTTTGTGCACTTGATTGTATCATGTTTGATGATACATATTCACTTGGATTTGTGTAAAGACTTAAACCATGTTTAGTGAATGGTTAGGGTTTCATATTTTCACTTAATATTTATCTTTTCTTTTTTTGAGAAATAGATAAAAGTAAACAAAATGGTTTCTTTTTTATCATGAAGCTTGTTGAAGCTTCATGAAGCTTTGACCAAGTGACCATTTTGTCTTCATGCTTAACCCTAACCATTCCCACTAACCATGGTCTATTCTCTACACCTAACCAAGGTTAGAAGACGATAAGTATTCATTTTATTATTCTTTTTGAGAAGAACTTATCATATTCTATCTTCTTCTTCTTCTTGATCTTCAAGAAAAAGCTTACTAGCTTTAATGGCACTTTGAGCAAAAGAGTGAGAAATCCAATTCTAAAGTGAACCCACCTCCTATTTCTTCACCCTCTACCTCTTGCCAAGTAGTATACGGTGTTTTCTTCACAAGTTTCACAACTTGGTGAAGTTGGAGCATGATCTTGTGTAACCTCGACGTAGATCATCTTCGGCATCGAAGCCGACGACTTGTCCGCTCATTTCTCCGATGAAGCCGATGCTAGAGTCTGAGATCCGACTAGGACAGCGAGAGGACGTCTATGTGGAGCTAAGGAAGTGGAGAACCGGATCTACAAAGGTTGTAGCTTCTCACTTTTAGTTAAGATGTTAACTAGCTTTTTGTTTCGCCTAAAATTCTAGTTAATGATCCGTATTAGAGTTTCTCGGCACTTGTAAAATTTGAAATTGGCATGGTTGATGCCTTGTGAGACCTCATTTGAGTGCCTAGGAACTCTACAGTGGTATCAGAGCCTAGCTAGAGCCTTAGGCGAAGTGTGGACGACGTTTGAAACCCGATCGAACCCGGAACCCTATTTTTTCCACGCTCTCTGGACATTTTTCAAAAACTGGGTTTTTTCCAGATTAAAAATGCTTAAAAAATTCAGCAGGAATTACAGTGCAAATTTTACCTGAAGATGTGTCAATAGTGCGGCGGAACCGCGGCCGAAGCATGGCTTCTGCGGCGGTTCCGCGGCCAGATTGTGTGAACATTCTACCATTTTTGCACAGTAATTCTTATTTTATGATGCTGAGTTTTATGGGAATTTTTAATTTGACTCAAGAGTTTAGTGTACTGGGGTTGCATTGAGAATCGTTGATTCGATCGGATTATCAAGCTTTGTATATGTGTTTTTCCGGATAATTTTAGAATGTGTTAAAAAGTTCGACCGGATAAAAATACCCAATTTTTCCCCTGCCAGGAAATTTCCAATTTTTGGACTTTTCCGTTGTTTAATGACATTCTAAGTAGTGCAGGTAACGCGATGGTCCCTCTAGAAGACAACAAACCTTAACTCGATTATGTGACCGTCTTGAACTGCCCTTTGAACCTTAGGGTTTGGGGCAGTACGGCGTGCCACATGTGAGGCGTTGGCTTGACCCTTCTATGGCTGGACCGTTGGTACTGAGGCATGAAGTGAATGTCTTTGAACTTATTTCATGTGTTGAACGGTTTCGGGAAAACTTGGGTGTTCGGATGTTCGATCGGAAAGTTTAATAGTTTCTGTTTATCCGGAATGTGATACAATAATTGGAATTCACACACAGTTATGAGATAACTGGATGAATGTTGTAAATCCAGCGGTTTAGTCTCACTTGATATTGAAAAGTGTTTTCGATAATGGGACTAAAATGCGGGGTTTATAATTGTTAGGCATGTGATGTCTAAGTATTTCATTTGATTAGGCATGCGATGTCTAAAGAGGTTGCGGATTCCAACTTTTGTAGTTTTACACTTTCTTTTCTGTGACCGTAAGTGTAATATGTGATATCGCCGGTTTCGTTGCTATATGTCAACGACAATTGGAATGCGCATATTTACTTACGTTGATGACATGTGATATTATGTGTTGCTGGATATGTTATATTGGATCGTCGTGTTTGAATAGTCGGGGGTTTTTATGTGAGATGAGTGTTTTTCATTTTCATTCATGTAAAAACTTGTATGTAATATTCTTTTATTGGGGCACTTCCAGGTTGCGGAAGATGTCACCATTTGTATATTATTTACTTTTCCGCATTAGGATAGACCCAAGGAGGGGAGCACAAGTAACCGGGTTCTACGGTCCAGTGGGAGACCATCTCGAGGAGTTGAGTACGGGTCTCCTAACCCTAGAATTGGTAGGGTTGCTAGCCGCTCTCGTAGGGGTCTGGGGGTGTGGGATTGGCTATTCATCACGACCGTGGAATCCGTGTTTTATACTGGCTCGTATTGAAAACACGGACGTCCTAGTATATCCAATGTTTCATATGTTTCTTCTGCTGCGATATCTGTGATGTGATCATATGATGTTCTGTGATGGATACTTTATATAGTATATATGATATATTATATAGACGTTACTTATGTTTTACACCCGCGCTAGCCCTGCCCCGCTCTGCCGTTAGTTACCTAACCTAACGGTGCACGAGGGGACATCGAGGCGAATGCGGATGGCATAAGTGTACGTCGTATTTATCTATGATGTTTAGGTACTTAAAATGATGGGACTTCATTAATGTGATTAATGAAAGAAAAGAAACCTAAAAGATGTTGTAGAATCAAATTTTAAACAAAAAGGGTAGCTACAGTTTTGCTTTGCACAGAGGTATATGTGATATATCCCGCACCTTATTCGATAAGGAAAGGACCGAGATCCCTTCACCGGGAGTGACTCCTTTAGCAATAACTGGAAGATGCTACACACTCGATTTGCCTTTTGATTGCTTTTAAGAAGTTTTTGCTTTACACAGTGATATATATGATATATCCCGCACCTTATTCGATGAGGAAAGGGCCGACGATCCCTTCACCGGGAGTGACCCCTTTAGCAAAACTAGAAAAAGCCTCAAAAACACTCCATTTCAAAATCATTCGATTCTACAACGATATCAAGTTCATTACGCAATAGGTTTTCAGAAAAACCTTGCGTAGCCCTCCGTCATTTCAGATAAGAACTGTTTAGTATTCGTGCTGCGTTTGTTGGCCTTTGTCAAGGCGTAGTGTGCGGTAGCTGAATAGTGCTTATCTGCTTGTGCATGTGATGCAGATTGTTTCAGGGTAGTCGTACGACCTTGTTGGCCTTTGTCAAGGGCCGTGCGGGTGGGTTTGATTCAATCAAGAAATGACGGGTTGAACTTGACTAGCAGCCTATGATTTGTTGGCCTTTGTCAAGGTCATAGGACGCTAGGGGCAGAATATTATCGGGAATTTCAAGTGTTGAAATTTGCAATGAGATTGCATACCTTCTATGAGATAGTTGGATCCCGATACCCACTGCGAGTAAGAGTTACTCCTGGGAGAGTTTTACACATTACAATTAGCCGATCAAGTAGGTGTCTAGAAAGGTGTCAACGGGGTTACGCCTCTGGGAAAACGAGATTTACTTTAATTAGGTCCGTGCGAAAGCACGGGGAACCTCCCTCAAAGTACCGACACTGGCTTGGCTGAAAGATTGGCGAAGTTGTAGGGTATAATTAATCCCAGCTAGTCTTTCCTTTTAAGGTTTGAAGGAAGATTTGATAAAAACCAGTGGGAGCCATCCTGATTAGATAAGATAATAACCAATCTGATCTTGCAAGAGCATACGCTAAAGTGTTTTCTTCTCTCTCTCTCCAGGTAGCGACCATGTCATGCCCTAATAAAGATAATAATATGGATGTATTGACTGAACCCGCATGTTATACTGTGCTGGGGAACGTTGGTTCCGTTCTTTCTTATAAGAGTTATAGGAATGAACAGGACATAGGGGAATACCAGGATTCCTATGCCACCCGAAAGAGGAAAGTACATGTTGATGCATTTTCTTCGGGTGTGTTCGTTACTGAGAACTGTTTCTCCATTTGCTCCACTTCCTGGGTATTAGATACCGGGTCAGGATCCCATATATGTAATCAGTTACATGGGCTAAGGAAAGGTAGAGAACTTGGAGAAGGTGATAAAGACATTAGAGTTGGAAATGGTGCAATTGTTGCAGCTAAGACTGTCGGGGAATATCACCTTGCATTACCTACTGGTAATACATTGGTTCTGAATGAATGCTATTACATGCCGAACCTGATATGCAACATTGTATCGGTTTCTTTGTTGAGTAAAGAGGGATATAATTTTGTATTACAGGATAATGTTATGAACATTTTTCGTAACCAAAAGTTGAGTAAAGAGGGATATAATTTTGTATTACAGGATAATGTTATGAACATTTTTCGTAACCAAAAGTTGGTTGGATCAGGCACGTTGTGCAATGGCATTTATGTTCTAAATCAATCAACAGTTCTGAGCATAACAAACACACACAAGAGGAAGAGTTCTGAACTGAATGAATCCTTCTTGTGGCATTGTACACTGGGTCACATCAATGCGACACGACTGGCTAAGTTACATAAGGATGGATACTTGAAACCATTCGAATTTTCATCTTATGACACTTTCCAGTCATGTCTCAAAGGCAAGATGACCAAAACTCCGTTTACGGGACACGGAGAAAGAGTTACTGAACTCTTAGGACTGATACATAGTGATGTATGCGGTCCTATGTCTACACATGCCAGGGATGGTTCTTCATATTTCATTACATTCACTGACGATCTCTCTAGGTTCGGGTATGTGTTCCTGATGAAACACAAATCAGAAGCTTTTGAGAAATTTAGAGAATATAAACAAGAAGTTGAGAACCAAACCGGAAAAAGTATTAAAATCCTATGATCTGATCGAGGAGGTGAATACTTGAGCAATCAATTCCTGGACTTCCTAAAAGAGAATGGGATTCTCTCTCAGCTGACTCCTCCATATACACCACAGCACAACGGTGTATCAGAACGGAGGAACCGCACCCTATTAGATATGATGCGCTCTATGATGAGCACAGCTGAGTTACCTATTTCCTTCTGGGGATATGCGCTGGAGACAGCTGCATACCTACTGAATCAAGTTCCA
Source organism: Agapanthus africanus (assembly GCA_030015575.1). Classification (NCBI taxonomy): domain Eukaryota; kingdom Viridiplantae; phylum Streptophyta; class Magnoliopsida; order Asparagales; family Amaryllidaceae; genus Agapanthus; species Agapanthus africanus. Next base: position 455,135,683 of record CM057345.1, on the reverse strand, counting down.
TCTAAATCTGTACCTACCACACCATATGAGATATGGAGTGGGAAGAGACCATATTTTAAACGAGTTAAGATATGGGGTTGTCCGGCCTATGTCAAAAGGCAAAATCCAGACAAACTCGAGGCACGGTCAGTTCTTTGTAAGTTTGTGGGATATCCTAAGAATTCACAAGGATATTTTTTCTACCATGCTGAAGAACAAAAGGTGTTTGTTTCTCAATATGCCACCTTTTTAGAAAAGGAATTCCTTGAAAAAGAAATTAGTGGCAAAGTGGTAGAGCTGGAAGAAGTTCCAGATACACAAAACGTAACTGAAGATTTAGTGGAACCAGAAGATTCAGTAGTTCCCAATGAACCTCAGCCTCTTCGCCGATCTAGTAGGGTTCCTCGCCAACCTGAGAGATACTATGGTTTTCTCATGGATGGTGGGAGAGAGGATTGCATCATGGAGGATGATGACCCAACTAGCTTCGAGCAGGCCATCACGAGTAAGGACTCAGTGAAATGGCTGGATGCAATGCGGTCCGAGATGGAATCCATGTACACCAACAAAGTATGGACTTTGGAAGTTGCTCCTGAAGGGGTAAAACCCATTGGGAGCAAGTGGATCTTCAAGAAAAAAACTTGGTGTAGATGGGAAAGTGGAGACTTTCAAAGCTAGACTTGTTGCAAAGGGTTTTCGTCAAAGACCAGGTGTGGACTATGACGAAACCTTTTCTCCAGTGGCTATGCTTAAATCCATCCGGATCATGCTTGCCATCGCTGCATATCATGATTACGAAATCTGGCAAATGGATGTTAAGACTGCCTTTCTAAATGGTGATTTAGAAGAGAGCGTGTACATGACTCAGCCAGAGGGCTTCATAGACAGTGGGAGCAGCGGGAAGGTGTGCAAGCTGCTTAAATCCATTTATGGATTAAAGCAAGCATCGCGGAGTTGGAACATCTGCTTTGACGTCGTTATCAAAGAGTTGGATTTCGTCAAAAACCCAGATGAACCCTGTATCAACAAGAAGGTGGCAGAGAGTAAGGTTGTCTTCCTCGTATTGTACGTGGACGACATACTCTTGATAGGAAATGATATTCCTATGCTGCAATCAGTCAAGCTCTTCTTATCACAAAGATTCTCGATGAAAGATCTTGGTGATGCCTCCTGCATATTGGGAATTAGGATCTATAGAGATAGATCCAACCGGATATTGGGATTGTCCCGATCCAGGTACATTGACACCATACTAAAGAGGTTTAGTATGGATGAATCCAAGCGTGGGAACTTGCCCACGATCTCTGGAGTCACTCTCTCCAAAGAGATATCTCCCAAGACTGATTTGGAGAGAGCTCGCATGCAAGGGATACCCTATGCTTCGGCTGTAGGCTCTATCATGTACGCGATGCTATGTACCAGACCTGATGTAGCATACTCACTAAGTGTAGTGAGCAGGTATCAAGCTGATCCTGGAGAGAGTCACTGGACAGCTGTGAAGAGCATTCTCAAGTACTTGCGAAGGACTAAAGAGATGCTCTTGGTGTATGGTAACGGAGAACTCCAAGTGGAGTCCTTTACCGATTCGAGCTTCCAGAGTGATAAGGACGACTCTAAGTCGCAATCGGGATTTATCTTTACCCTTTACGGAGGGGCGGTTAGCTGGAAGAGTTCCAAGCAGGAAACCGTGGCAGACTCGACGATGGAGGCTGAATACATCGCTGCCAACGAAGCTGCTAAAGAGGCTGTCTGGATCAAGAAGTTCATTACTGAACTTGGAGTGGTTCCATCCATTGAGCATCCAATACCTTTGTATTGTGATAACAATGGAGCGGTGACTTTGGCCAAGGAACCCAGGTCCCATCAGCGATCCAGACATATTCTGAGGCGGTATCTGATCCGGGAGATAGTTGATCGCAGGGAGATCAAGGTCAGGAGGGTTGACACGAAGAATAACACGGCGGATCCACTCACGAAGGCCATTCCCCAGATACAGTTTGAGAGACTCTTCGGGATGCTCGGTATGCGATACTACAGCAGCTGGCCCTAGTGCAAGTGGGAAATTGTTAGTTGTATGTATGCCCTAGAGGCCAGTATTGTACAGATGATGTATATTATATTGGATGCTTGGACATATATAGAGATGACTTTCTTGCTCGATATGATAGTATGCTATCTGGTTGCTCTTTATCTTAACATGTACACTTGTCTCTTTAAACTGTCTTATAGTTACATGTTGATAAAGCCCTTAGGATGTGTACTTGACTACCTGGACTATGATGCAGATCATACTAGTGGGGGCATGGTAGTCCATAGGTACATCCTTCAAGGTCCCTAGTCGTGGGTGTATCCAGACGGGGCATCGATATACCAGTGTAGACTAGCGTATACGCTTCTCGACCCATGAGATGGGCGATGGATGATCCCATATCCATTGGTGTTTGACATCAGAGATGGTATACGGGTGCTCAGTGGAGACTGGGTACACTGGACGGACTCGCCGAGATCTCCCAGATGGTATTATACCTCACGTCAGATGGCAGTTCTCAGGTGACACTGGTACAGGTTAGTCTGTAGACCCGAGATCGTCATAGAGTCTTGTGCGATTCCCACAGTGCTTTGATCTCCACCTTACCACGTCCATGAGGGCGTGCAAAACGGTGGTCTTTGGGTACAGTCCCGAGTCACATGGAGGCAATGAGCGATAGGAGGGGTTTCGTCTCTCCCGGTATTGGGGGTTGATGTTGCGCTGTGCTCGATTGGCCGTAACAGGGAAGTCCCTGGCCAGGGCTGATCAGAGATTTGCTGGTAAGTGTTACCAGTAGTTTCTCGACCCGTTATGAGCCTCACATCGGCACGACTTATCGGTTATTGGGATCTGACGTTTACCACCCCTAGACTTGATATGCGACATATCAGACGAACAGACTGGACTGTACGGTAAGTGTTACTGGTTGGATTCACAGGAGTGTGAGCGGGCTAGCTCGTCGATCTTTTGATCGCTCAATACCCGGATGGCCGTTACGTTTAGCAGACCGCTTGCGGCTTGTGGGTGCTTGATATGATCATCATCTGCTACCGGCGTATTGACGAGTCTTTAGAGTCCTACCCAGAGGTTTCCTGGCTCAAGCGAAACGAAATAGGAGCGCATATGAGATATGTACGGGACCGAGAATAATGCGAGTATGTAATACCGTATTTCATTCTCGCGATGAATGTTTCGATTGGTTGTATGCGATATAACCTAGTTATCGAATCGTTGATTCGATAAATCGATACATTGTATACTAGTCGGTTATGTGCGACATGACCGGATCATTGAATCAAGTGTTGATTTAATGATTTAATGTATAATTATATATTTGATATATTACTTTGCATTAACTAGTATTGGTTCACTTTAAATGGATTTTCTCACTTGATGTTCACAAGTTGTATATGTGATATACTTTTGTGCACTTGATTGTATCATGTTTGATGATACATATTCACTTGGATTTGTGTAAAGACTTAAACTATGTTTAGTGAATGGTTAGGGTTTCATATTTTCACTTAATATTTATCTTTTCTTTTTTTGAGAAATAGATAAAAGAAAACAAAATGGTTTCTTTTTTATTATGAAGCTTGTTGAAGCTTCATGAAGCTTTGACCAAGTGACCAGTTTGTCTTCATGCTTAACCCAAACCATTCCCACTAACCATGGTCTATTCTCTACACCTAACCAAGGTTAGAAGATGATAAGTATTCATTTTATTATTCTTTTGAGAAGAACTTATCATATTCTATCTTCTTCTTCTTCTTGATCTTCAAGAAAAAGCTTACTAGCTTTAATGGCACTTTGAGCAAAAGAGTGAGAAATCCAATTCTAAAGTGAACCCACCTCCTATTTCTTCACCCTCTACCTCTTGCCAAGTAGTATAGGGTGTTTTCTTCACAAATTTCACAACTTGGTGAAGTTGGAGCTTGACCTTGTGTAACCTCGACGTAGATCATCTTCGGCATCGAAGCCGACGACTTGTCCGCTCATTTCTCCGATGAAGCCGATGCTAGAGTCCGAGGTCCGACTAGGACAGCGAGAGGACGTCTACGTGGAGCTAAGGAAGTGGAGAACCAGATCTACAAAGGTTGTAGCTTCTCACTTTTAGTTAAGATGTTAACTAGCTTTTTGTTTCGCCTAAAATTCTAGTTAACGATCCGTATTAGAGTTTATCGGCACTTGTAAAATTTGTAATTGGCATGGTTGATGCCTTGTGAGACTTCATTTGAGTGCCTAGGAACCCTACAATGATATGGATATGAGTCGACCCGTACTGCCGGAGCCCGAGGGCCGATCCCGCAGACGGAGCCCGATATATATATATATATATATATATATATATATATATATATATATATATATATATATATATATATGGATTTACGTGTCGATGCTGGACACGAGTTTCATGATATGTTCGAGTGCCGATGTTGGGCACTCAAGTTCTATGAGATTTACAGGATATGAGGGCCGATTAGATTGACGGCGCCAGAGTTATTGGGATTTAGGGTGTATTTGGTAGACACCGGGTTTTTCCACGATGATGATTCGTGTAGATGATATTTTTATCCCATGCTCAGCATTCATCGATATGCATTGCATCATGTATTTATCGTACCTGATAGAGTACCTCGCATGATTATTTCATACCTAGATTATCATATTGATGTTATCAGATTGCACATATTAGAGTATCACAGTACGTGCATACTTGCAATTAGCTGTATATGTTATTTACTATTCACGAGTTGGCAACTCACCCACGTTGTGCCACAGTGTTTGCAGGTTGACCCTCAGAGTAGTCACGGCAGGGCTAAATCATTGTATCTTTTTACTACGGATACCGCTGCAGTTGGCGTGTGAGCCGTTTTGCTTATAGGTGGGTTTTGAGGTTATCCGTTTATATTTCAGTTTACACTCTATTGTATTTAGTACTCTCCATCTACCATTCCATGTATTGACTTAGAGACAATTTATGAGGACGATATTGTATATTATTTTGTACTCTGGATATCGAGCTCGTGTGAGCCGACTTTATTTATGCAATTTTATCTTTTATGTTGTTTTCCACTAATATTGTTCATTTCTTCGCTACGGCGTCCTATATTATTCTCGTGGTGATTGTTCCTGCCGTTGGGCGTGGTTGCTCCCGTTTGGGGATACTTTATCTATATTATATGTCATTTTACTTATATCATGTGTTGTACCCGTTTCGGGGCTAGTTTTTACAAAGGAGGTGCTGTCGAAATTTTTAAGAAAATAACTTAATCTTTAAAGAATTTTACTCGAGGTTTCCAAATGTTTTTACCAAAAGTATTCATCTCTTACTACTTTTGATGGTTTAGATTTCTGGGTTTTTCGGCTTACTTAATTGCGTTACACCTGTAGACGTTACGTGGTTAAGTGCCGGTCATTGGCCGAATTTTGCTTCGTGACAAAGTTGGTATCAGAGAGTAGGTTTTACCTTTCAGAGTGTAGGATGATCTTAGTATGATGGAGTAGGTAGCATAAGCAGAGTGGCGTAGCGTGTGTGTGTTCCGCGGCATACTCACGACACGGTACTCCGCCTAAATGACCTTAGGGCTTATTGGGAGGAATACCTTCGTGATTATATACATCCTTGTGATTCGATTTCCGTATTCTTATCGAATCTTGTTTTCATTTCCACCCACTATGCCGCCGAAGACTACGAGGGCGCAGAGATCGGCCGCGAGAGCCGAGGTCAGAGTTGACTCCTCTGAGATGAGGACTGACCCGGGCGGTATGCCAGTTTTACCGGAGCAGATTGATCTCCCTTCGACAGACCATATTGCTATGCTAAGGGCCGATATGCAGGATTTGCGCCAGATGATGGGGTCGTAAGTTGAGGTCATTCGAGCACAGAGACAGGAGGTTGTTCCACCTGTTGCGGGTGTAGGGTTCCTAGGCACACTAATGAAGTCTCACAGGGCATCAAACATGGCTAATTCAAATTTTACGGGTGCCTACAAACCCTAATACGGATCGTTAACTAGATAAACTAGGCGATGCAAGCAAGTAAACGGAAATATAGCTAAAGGGAAGGGGCTACAACCTTTGTAGATCCGGTCCTCCACCTCCTAGGCTCCGTGATGAAGTCCCCTCGCTGTCCAAATCGGATTCCGGACTCAAGCATCGGCTTCATCGAAGAAATGGGCGGGCTTGGTCGTCGGCTTCAATGCCGAAGATGATCTACGTCGAGGCATCACTAGATCAAGCTCCACCTTCACAAAGACATGAAAACTTGTGAAGGAAACACCCTATGCTACTTGGCAAGAGGTAGAGGATGAAGAAATAGGAGGTGGGTTCACTTTAGAATTGGATTTCTCACTCATATGCTCAACTTGCCAAAGACAAGCTTCTTCATTTTGTTGAAGATGAAGAAGAAGAAGAAGATATATGATAAGTTATTTAAAAAGGAAAATAAAAAGAATACTTATAATGACTTCAACCATGGTTTAGTGTAGAGATTTAACTAAGGTTAGATGAGTGGTTAGGGTTAGAGAAGAGACAAGAATGGTGGTCTTGTTCAAAGCTTCAACAAAAAACAAACTAAGCCACCATTTCTTTTTCTCTTTATATTTTCCAAAACAATAATAAATGGATAAATAAATAAGAGAAAAGAAACCCTTACCATTCACTAAACATGGTTTAATCTTTACACAAACCCAAATGAGTAAGTATCATCAAACATGATACAATCTTGTGCACAAAAATATATCATATACACAATGTGCACTTCAAGTGAGAAAACAATTTTAAAGTGAACAAATACTAGTTAATGCAAAGTAATATATCAAATATATAATTATACATTAAATCATTAAATCAACACTTGATTCTATGATCCGGTCATGTCGCATATAACCGGCTAGTATCCAATGTATCGGCTTATCGAATCAATCCTTTATTCGATAACTAGGTTATATCGCATATAACCATTCGACACATTCATCGCGAGAATGAAATACGGTATCACATACACGCATTATTCTCGGTCTCGCACATATCTCATATGCGCTCCTATTTCATTTCCCTTGAGCCAGGAAACCTCTGTGTAGGACTCTAAAGACTCATCAATACGGCGGCAGCAGGTGATGATCATATCAAACACCCACAAGCCGCAAGCGGTCTGCTAAACGTAACGGCCACCCGGGTATTGAGCGATCAGAAGATCGACGAGCAAGCCCGCTCACACTCCTGTGAATCCAACCAGTAACACTTACCGTACAGTCCGGTCTGTTCGTCTGATATACCGCATATCTCGCCTAGGGGTGGTAAACGTCAGACCCCAGTAGCTCGATAAGTCATGCCGACGTGAAGTCCATGACATGTGTGAAACTACTGATAACACTTACCGGTAGGTCACTGCAACCCTGGCCAGGGATTTCCTGTTATGGCCAGTCGAGCATAGCGCAACATCAACCCCCAATACCAGGAGAGACGAATCCCCTCCTATCGCTCATTGCCTCCATGTGAAGCGGGACTGTACCCAAAAACCACCTGTTTGCACGACTCAGTAGAGCCGTGGTAGGGTGGAAATCAAAGCACAGTGGGATACACACAAGACTCTATGACGATCTCGGGTCAACAGACTAAGCTGTACCAGTGTCACCAGAGAACTGCCATCTGACGTGAGGTATAATACCATCTGGGAGTTCTCGGCGAGTCCGTTCAGTGTACCCAGTCTCCACTGAGCACCCGCATACCATCTCCGATGTTAAACACCAATTGATATGGGATCATCCATCGCCCATCACATGGGTCGAGAAGATATACGCTAGTCTACTCTGGAATATCGATGCCCCGTCTCGATATTCCCACGACTAGGAACATTGAAGGATGTACTCATGGACTACCCAGGCTCCACTAGTATGATCTGCATCATAGTCCTGGAAGTCGAGTACACATCCTAAGGGCTTTATCAACATGTAACAGAGAGACAGAAAGTATACATGTTAAGATAAAGAGCAACCAGATAGCGTACTATCATGTCGAGCAAGAAAGTCCTACCTATATATGTCCCAGCATCCACTACAATATACATCCAATATACAGTAATGGCCTCTAGGGCATACATATAACTAACAATCTCCCACTTGCACTAGGGCCATTTGTAGCAGTAGTTGTAGTATCTAATACTCAACCATCCCCTAAAAGTCTCTCTTTGGGAAAAGGCCTTCGTGAGTGGATCCGCCGGTCCTCTGAGTCTACTCTCCTAACCTCGATCACCCTGGAGATCAACTATCTCCATGATCAGGTGATGCTGCCTCAGATTATGTCTGGGTCACTGATGGGACCAGGGTTCCTAGGCCAAAGCCACAGTTCCATTGTCACACAATGGTAGGAACCTAGTTCATCCTATGAACCAATATACACCCAAACTGCCTCTTTGGTAGTATCTTTAATAGCGATGTTACCAGCCTTTATCGTCTAGTTTGTCACGGTATCTAGCTTGGAAATCTTCCAACATACCGTCCCTTTACCGAGGGTAAAGACAATGCCTGCGACTGACATTCAGTCGTCCTTATCACTCTGGAACTTTTCCAGCGATTCTCCCCAGGATCGAGAAGGTATCACCTTTATCCTATTTGGAGAATCCATGTGATAATAGGAGATTGACCGATCGTAGTATAGGAAACTCTTTTCCTATCTAGAGTATGTTGTCTACGTACAATACGAAGATCAGCACCATACTCCCTACTGTCCTTTTTGTATATACAAGGTTCATCTACCATTTTGATGAAGTCAAACACTTTGACTATCACATCAAAATAGACGTTCCAACTCCGCGATGCCTGCTTCATTATCTAAAGCAAGTTGCGCACATTTCCGCTGCTCCCACTGTTTACGAAGCCCTCTGGCTGTGTTCTTATAGATGTTCTCTTCTAAATCAATATTTAGAAAAGTAGTCATGGCACCCAACCACCAGATATCGTAGTTATGGTATGCAGCAATGGCAAGTAGGATCTAGATGGACTTAAGCACAGTCCCTAGAAAAGGTTTCATCATTATCCATACCTGGTTGATGATTAAAATCTTTAACAAGTCTAGCTTTGAAAGTATCAACTTTTCCATATACACCAAGTAATCTTCTCAAGATATACTTGCTCCTGATGGGGATTTAACCCTTCAGATATAGCAACCAAAGTCCATACTTTGTTGGTGTATAAGGATTCCATCTCAGATCGCTAAGCATCCAGCCATTCTTACAGACTCCCTACTCTCGATGGCCTGCTCGAAACTAGTTGGGTCATCATCTCATGATGCATTCCTCACTCCCACTGTCATCGAGAAACCAAGGTATCTCTCAGGCAGATGAGGAACCCTACCAGATCGGCGGAGAGGCTGAGGTTCGTCGGAAACTATTGAATCCTTTGGTTCTGTCAAATCATTAGCAGTTTTGTACAGCTGGAACCTTTCCAGTTCTACAGAACTGACCTTGCCTCGAGCTTGTCCGGATTTTGCATTTAGACATAGGCCGGACAACCCCAGATCTTAACTTACTTAAGAGATAGGCTCTTCCCACATCATATCTTATATGGAGTGGTAGGCACTGATTTGATTCGAACCCTATTCAATAGGTATGCAACTTCATAAGTGCGTAACTCCAAAAGGAAATAGGTAACTCAGTAATACTCATCATAGAGCACACCATATCTAATATTGTGCGATTGCTCCACCCCGATACACCGTTGTGCTGTGGTGTATTCAGAGGAGTAACACTGAGAGAGAATCTCATTCTCCTTTAGAATAGTCCAGGAATTCCATGCACAAGTATTCTCCTCCCTGATCTTATCATAGGACATAATACTTATACCCGGTTATTGGTTCTCTACTTCTAACTTATATTCTGTGAATATCTCAAAAGGTTCGGACTTGTGTTTCAACAGGAACATATGTCAGAATCTTGAGAGATCATCAGAGAACGTAATGAAGTATAAAGAACCGGTCCTGGCATGTGTAGACAGGAGACCTTACATACATCACATGTATCAATCCCAAGAGTTTACTAACTCTTTCCCTGTTTCAAGTAAACAGGGCTATGGTCATCTAATCTTTGTGACATGACTGGCAAGTTTCACAAGATGTAAATTCAAACTGATTTAAATATGCATCTAAAATGCAACTTCAGCCAGTCGGGTCGCATTGATATGACCTAGTCTACAATGCCTCAAGAACGATTCGTTCATTTCTGAACTCTTCCACTTGTGTGTGTTCTGTATACTAAGAACTGTAGTTTGATTTAGAACGTCAATGCTTTTAGATAACATGCCTGAACCGATCAACTTTTGATATAGGAAATGTTCAAAACATTATCAACAATACAAAATTTTATCATTTCTTTACTCATAAAGAAACTGATATGATTTTGTATATCAGGTTCGGTATCTAATAGCATTTGTTCAGAATCAATGTATTGGTAATACAGGGTGATAGTGACCAACAGACTTGGCTGCAACTCTTGCCCCGTTTTCTGTCTCATGAAACTTATCACATGTTCTCAGTTTTTCTACCATTTTGTAGCCCTATGTAACAAATTACATATCTGGGATCCTGATCCGGTATCGAATACCCAGGATGCAGAGGATACTGAGAAATAGTTCTTTATAATGAACACACCCGAAGGAGGTGCATCATATGCACTTTCTTCGTTTGGGCGGCATAGGAATTCTGGTATTCCCCTTATTTCCTGCTCTGTCTTATAACAATTATAAGTTGGAGCGGGACCAACATTCCCCAGCTCAGTATAACAAGCGGGTTCGGTCAATATATCCATATTATTATCTTGATTAAGGCGTGATATGGTCGCTACCTGGAGAGAGAGAGAAGAAAACACTCAGCGTGCGCTCTTGCAAGATTAGATTGGTTATTTATTTTGTCTAATCAGGATGGCTCCCACTGTTTTTATCAAATCTTCCTTCAAACCTTAAAAGGAAAGACTAGCCGGGATTAATTACACTTTACAAGTTCGCCAATCTTTCAGCCAGGTCAGTGTCGGTACTTTGAGGGAGGTTCCCCGTGCTTTCGCACGGACCTAATTACAGTAAACCTCGTTTTCCCAGAGGCGTAACCCCGTTGACACCTTTCTAGACACCTACTTGATCGGCTAATTGTAAAGTGCAAAACTCTCCCAGGAGTAACAATTACTCGCAGTAGGTATCGGGATCCAACTATCACATAGAAGGTATGCAATCTCATTGCAAATTTCAACACTTGAAACTCCCGATAATGGTTTTTACCCCTAGCACCTATGACCTTGGCTAAGGTCAACAAATCATAGGTACTAGTCAAGTTCTACCCGTCATTTCGTGATTAATTAGACCCGTCCATATGACCCTTGGCTAAGGTCAACAAAGCCACATGACTGTCCTAACTAATCGCATCATATGCTGTGTAGGAAGACATCACTTAGCTATCGCACACTACGCCTCGGCTATGGTCGACAAACGTAGCACGAATACTAAGTACTCTACTTCCTAAAATGACGGAGGGTTGCGAATGGTTTTTTATGAAAACCTTTAACGCTTTGAACTTGATCTCGTTGCGGAATCAAATGGTTTTTAAATGGAATGTTTTCGAGGCTTTTCTAGTTTTGCTAAAGGGGTCACTCCCGGTGAAGGGATCGTCGGCCCTTTCCTCGTCGAATGAGGTATGGGATATATCATATATATCACTGTGCAAAGCAGAAACTATAGAAGCAATCAAAGACAAACCGAGGGTTGTAGCATCTTCCTGTTATTGCTAAAGGAGTCACTCCCGGTGAAGGGATCTCGGTCCTTTTCTCATCGAATAAGGTGCAGGATGTTCTATAATGAACACCGCGATGCAAAGCAAGAACTGTTGCTACCTGTTTTATTTTGAAATTCGATTCCACAACACCAATTAGGTTTATTTTCTTTCATTAATTCATTAATGAATATCCCATCATATAAGTCCACCTAACCATCACAGATAAATATAACGTACGCTTATGCCATCAGCATTCGCCTCGATGTCCTGTCTGCACCGTTAGGTTAGGTAACTAACGCCAGAGCGGGGCAGGGCTAGCGCGGGTGTAAAACATAAGCAACGTTTATATAATATATCATATATACTATATATAATATCTGTCACAGAACATCACATGATCACATCACAGATAAATCATAGCAGAAGAAACATATGAAATATTGGATATACTAGGACGTCCGTGTTTTCAATACGAGCCAGTATAAAACACGGATTCCACGGTCGTGATGAATAGCCAATCCCACACCCCTAGACCCCTACGAGAGCGGCAAGTAACCCTACCAATTCTAGGGTTAGGAGACCCGGACTCGACTCCTCGAGATGGTCTCCCACTGGACCCTAGAACCCGGTTACTTGTGCTCCCCTCCTTGGGTCTATCCTAGTGCAGAAAAGTAAATAATATACAAATGGTGACAACATCCGCAACCTGGAAGTGCCCCAATAAAAGAATATTACATACAAGTTTTTACATGAATGAAAATGAAAAACACTCATCTCACATAAAAAAAACCCCGGCTATTCAAACACGACGATCCAATATAACATATCCAGCAACACATATCATCACATGTCATCAACGTAAGTAAATATGCGCATCCCAATTGTCGTTGACATATAGCAACGAAACCGGCGATATCACATATTACACTTACGGTCACAGAAAAGAAAGTGTAAAACTACAACAGTTGGAATCCGCAATCTCATTAGACATCGCATGCCTAATCAAATGAATTCCTTAGACATCGCATGCCTAACAATTATAAACCCCGCATTTTAGTCTCATTATCGAAAACTCTTTCCAATATCAAGTAGGGCAATTCAACAAGATTCCCGAAAAACTGATCGAATGCTCGTCGCAAACTTTAGTAGGCGGCCGCACCCCCGACGCCGTCGACGAAGTGCACCAAGGCGGAACACCGCTACCGCGAGCACCCAAACGGATGCTTTCGGCGACGGGGTTCTCCTACAGTCACTTGGTCGGGGCTATGGGGTGAGGCTGTCTATTAAGTTTACCCGGCGAGTATCCGCGTACGCTACGTGATTGCGACGGACTTTTGATCACATCAAAATTCCGTGGCAGCCGATCAAGTGAGACTAAAGTGCTATGTTTATAACATTCATTCAGTTATCACATAACTTTTGTGAATTCCAATTGTTGTATCACATTCCGGATAAACAGAAAATGTTAAACTTTTCGATTGAACATTCGAACACCCAAGTTTTCCCGAAACAGCTCAACACATGAAATAAGTCTAACAACATTCAGTTCGTGCCTCAGTACCAACGGTCCAGCCGTAGAAGAGTCAAGCCAACGCCTCACATGTGGCACACCGTACTGCCCCAAACCCGAAGGTTCAAAGGGCAGTTCAAGACGGTCACATAATCGAGTTAAGGTTTGTTGTCTTCTAGAGGGTCCATCGCGTTACTTGCACTACTTAGAACGTCGTTAAACTACGGAAAAATCCAACAATTGGAAATTTCCCGGCAGGGGAAAAAGTGGGTATTTATATCCGGTCGAACTTTTTAACATATTCTAAAAATTACCCGGAAAAACACACAGACAAAATTAGACAATCCGATCGAAACACTGAGTCCCTAATACAACCCAGAAAATTCAATTCTTGAAAAAATATTAAAAATTCCCATGAAAACCAGCACTGCATACTAGGAATTACTGTGCACAATTCATTAAACAAGGAGACATTATGGCCGCGGAACCGCCGCATAAGCCATGCTTATGCGGCGGAACCGCGGCTCTTTGATGGATTCAAGAGCTCGAATTTCACTGTAAATCTTAGATCTTCCTGTTGATTTTTCTGCATATTTTTAATCTGGAAAAAACCACGATTTTCAAAATTGTCCAGAGAGCAATATTAGGGTTACGGTTTCGGTTCGATCGGATTTCTAACTCCGTCTACGCATCGCCTAAGGCTCTAGCTAGGCTCTGATACCACTGTAGGTCAGGCAGCCACCCCATCCAATGGGGTCGCCGTGGCACCAACGGGTCCCTTAGCAACTACTTTTTACGCATGCCCTCTAGCGAGGACTACAACCCGCCGGAACACCTTCCGGTCTCGGGACACCCTGGGGGTAAGAGCCTATGCTTCGCCACACTGTCACACAGTGAGAACCCCCCATAAGTCGACATCCAATGTCTAGTAGCTCTGATACCACTGTAGGGTTCCTAGGCACACTAATAAAGTCTCACAAGGCATCAAACATGGCTAATTCAAATTTTACGGGTGCCTACAAACCCTAATACGGATCGTTAACTAGATAAACTAGGCGATGCAAGCAAGTAAACGGAAATATAGCTAAAGGGAAGGGGCTACAACGTTTGTAGATCCGGTCCTCCACCTCCTAGGCTCCGTGATGAATTCCCCTCGCTGTCCAAATCGGATTCCGGACTCAAGCATCGGCTTCATCGAAGAAATGGGCGGGCTTGGTCGTTGGCTTCGATGCCGAAGATGATCTACGTCGAGGCATCACTAGATCAAGCTCCACCTTCACAAAGTCATGAAAACTTATGAAGGAAACACCCTATACTACTTAGCAAGAGATAGAGGATGAAGAAATAGGAGGTGGATTCACTTTAGAATTGGATTTCTCACTCATATGCTCAACTTGCCATTGGTGAAGACAAGCTTCTTCATTTTGTTGAAGAAGAAGAAGATATATGATAAGTTATTTAAAATGGAAAATAAAAAGAATACTTATCATGACTTCAACCATGGTTTAGTGTAGAGATTTAACTAAGGTTAGATGAGTGGTTAGGGTTAGAGAAGAGACAAGAATGGTGGACTTGTTCAAAGCTTCAAGAAGCTTCAACAAAAAACAAACTAAGCCACCATTTCTTTTTCTCTTTATCTTTTCCAAAACAATAATAAATGGATAAATAAATAAGAGAAAAGAAACCCTAACCATTCACTAAACATGGTTTAATCTTTACACAAACCTAAATGAGCAAGAATCATCAAACATGATACAATCTTGTGCACAAAAATATATCATATACACAATGTGCACTTCAAGTGAGAAAACAATTTTAAAGTGAACAAATACTAGTTAATGCAAAGTAAAATATCAAATATATAATTATACATTAAATCATTAAATCAACACTTGATTCAATGATCTGGTCATGTCGCATATAACCGGCTAGTATCCAATGTATCGGCTTATCGAATCAATCCTTGATTCGATAACTAGGTTATATCGCATACAACCATTCGACACATTCATCGCGAGAATGAAATACGGTATCACATACACGCATTATTCTCGGTCCTGTACATATCTCATATGCGCTCCTATTTCGTTTTGCTTGAGCCAGGAAACCTCTGTGTAGGACTCTAAAGACTCGTCAATACGTCGGCAGCAGGTGATGATCATATCAAACACCCACAAGCCGCAAGCGGTCTGCTAAACGTAACGGCCACCCGGGTATTCAGCGATCAGAAGATCGACGAGCAAGCCCGCTCACACTCCTGCGAATCCAACCAGTAACACTTACCGTACAGTCCGGTCTGTTCGTCTGATATGCCGCATATCTCGCCTAGGGGTGGTAAACGTCAGACCCCAGTAGCTCGATAAGTCATGCCGACGTTAAGTCCATGACATGTGTGAAACTACTGATAACACTTACCAGTAGGTCACTGCAACCTTGGCCAGGGATTTCCTGTTATGGCCAGTCGAGCATAGCGCAACATCAACCCCCAATACCGGGAGAGACGAATCCCCTCCTATCGCTCATTGCCTCCATGTGAATCGGGACTGTACCCAAAAACCACCTGTTTGCACGACTCAGTAGAGCCGTGGTAGGGTGGAAATCAAAGCACAGTGGGAGACACACAAGACTCTATGACGATCTCGGGTCAACAGACTAAGCTGTACCAGTGTCACCAGAGAACTGCCATCTGACGTGAGGTATAATACCATCTAGGAGTTCTCGGCGAGTCCGTTCAGTGTACCCAGTCTCCACTGAGCACCCGCATACCATCTCCGATGTCAAACACTAATGGATATGGGATCATCCATCGCCCATCACATGGGTCGAGAAGATATACGCTAGTCTACTCTGGAATATCGATGCCCCGTCTCGATATTCCCACGACTAGGAACATTGAAGGATGTACTCATGGATTACCCAGGCTCCACTAGTATGATCTGCATCATAGTCCTGGAAGTCGAGTACACATCCTAAGGGCTTTATCAACATGTAACAGAGAGACAGAAAGTATACATGTTAAGATAAAGAGCAACCAGATAGTGTACTATCATGTCGAGCAAGAAAGTCCTACCTATATGTGTCCCAGCATCCACTACAATATACATCCAATGTACAGTAATAGCCTCTAGGGCATACATATAACTAACAGCGGGGACCACGATGGTACCTACGGTTCAGGCAGTTGCATCTGGAGCTACGGAGGTGATCACAGTATCGTTATCTGAGTTCATGAGGCTGAAGCCTCCGGTCTTCACAGGCACAGTTGCAGCTGAGGACCCGCAGTCATATATCGATCGGATGGCCAGGATACGTCGTTCACTTAGATGCTCCGACGCAAGATGGGTGGAGTTCGTGAGCTTTCGTCTGGAAGGTCTTGCGCAGAAGTGGTGCGAGTCTCTCGAGAAGAGAAGAGCCGCAGGTCTTCCTCCCATGACCTGGGCTGAGTTCGTGACTGTGTTTCTTGCCCGTTTTCTTCCGCAGAGTGTCAAAGATGCTCGAGCACGTTGTTTCGAGTCGTTCCGCCAGACTCCGGAGATGACAGTGGCAGAGTACGATGTACAGTTTACCGAGCTATCCACGTATGCCCCGTATTTGGTAGCTACTGAGGAGATGCGGATCAAGAGGTTTGCTTGAGGCTTGCTTACCCAGTTGTTTCTCGCCATCAGCGCACAACATTGTGATACATATGCAGCAGCCGTAGATGCAGCCTTATTAGTCGAAAAGTGCCTTTCCGAGACGTCGGTCGTTTCGGAACCGAAGAGGGTTTGTATGAGTATATCAGAACGGAGACAGACGTTTGGACGCCGCAACAGATTTCGTTCAGGCATGGGGAGTAGCAGAGACTCGGGACGAGGCCAGTTGTTTAGCTCATATCCCCCGAAGGGTCAGCAGTCGTTGCATGGGTGCTATAGGTGTGGCAGTCTACTTCAACTCGTTAGAGTTTCTCCTGAGATACACTGGAGGGAGGCAGCGGTTCCACAGGATACCTTACCACATTCCCCACCACAGAGAGTGTTGCCTATTGCACCTGTTGTTACTCCGTGTCATACCTATGCACAGAGAGATCGTGGTCGCGGAGGATTTGTTCAGAGAGGACGGGGTGACCGGGGCAGAGGACAGCTAGCTGCCGATAGAGGACCGCCAGTCACAGGTAGAGGGCAGGCACGGGTCTTTGCTTTGACTCATCAGGACGCGCAGGCGTCCAATGCAGTGGTTTCAGGTACCCTTTCAGTATGTTATTTTGACGCACACGTGTTATTTGATCTAGGATCTACGCACTCGTATGTTTCCACACACTTCGTGCCGAGTTTGGGCAGAGAATCGTGTTTGCTAGATCGGCCGCTTGTTGTGACTACTCCTGTTGGCGAGTCGTTTATTGCGAGACACGTATTTCGGTCGTGTGTTGTCCGTATTGGTGAGAGAGAGTTGTCCGTCGACTTGATCCTTCCTGAGATGTTAGACTTCGACATTCTCCTGGGCATGGACTGGTTAGCTACGTGCTATGCGTCTATGGACTTCCGTGAGAAGATAGTTAGGTTTTGTTTTCCCGGCGAGTCGGTTTTTGTTGTGCAGGGGGACCGTGGTGCCATCCCTCACAGTTTGATTTCAGCCCTTCGCGCTAGTCGGCTTTTGAGGAGGGGATGTCAGGGATTCTTAGCTTCTATTCGTGACACCGGAGCCACAGTAGATTCGTTGGACCGGGTTCCTATCGTACGAGAGTTTTCTGACGTCTTTCCTAATGAGTTGCCTGGATTGCCGCCAGAGGGTGAGATAGAGTTTTGCATTGATCTAATTCCCGGCATGGGCCAGATTTCTATACCACCTTACCGGATGGCCCCGGCGGAGCTTAGGGGGCTTAAGGATCAGTAGCAGGAGTTTCTAGATAGGGGACTTGTACGTCCGAGTGTTTCACCGTGGGGTGCTCCTATCCTGTTCGTCAAGAAGAAGGACAGCAGTTTGCGTTTTTGTACTGATTACCGACAGCTGAACCGGGTTACTGTGCGGAACAGATATCCCTTACCTCGTATCAATGATTTGTTCGACCGCTTCAGGGTGCAGGACACTTCTCGAAGATTGACTTGCGATCAGGCTACCATCAGTTGCGGGTTCGATAGGAGGATATTCTAAGGACGTCTTTTCGCATGCATTACGGACACTATGAGTTTTTGGTGATGTCGTTCGGACTCACCAACGCCCCAGCAGCGCTTATGGACTTGATGAACCGCGTTTTCAGCTCGCATCTTTATCAGTTCATCATCGTATTCATCGACGACATCTTAGTGTACTCCCGGAGCCGAGAGGAGCACGAGCAGCACTTGTGTATTACGTTGCAGACCTTAAGGGAGCATCAGCTATTCGCTAAATTCTCCAAGTGCGCATTCTAGCTCGACAGTGTTGACTTCTTGGATCATGTGGTGATGAGAGATGGCATATGTGCGGATCCGAAGAAGATCGAGGCCTTTCAGCGTTGGCCCTGACCGGTATCAGTTACAGAGGTTCGCAGCTTTCTAGGACTGGCCGGCTACTACCGATGATTTGTTCAGGACTTCTCCCGTATCGCTGCACCGTTGACCGGGTTGACTCGGAAGGGAGTCCCTTTTGTTTGGACGGAGGCGTGCGAGCATAGCTTTCAGCAGTTGCAGACTCGTTTGAATACGGTGCCGGTGTTATCATTGCCTTCGGGATTAGGCGGTTTTGTGATATATTATGATGCTTTTCGGGTGGGGCTAGGCTGTGTATTGATGCAGCACGGCAGGGTTATCGCGCATGCTTCTCGGCAGCTGAAGAAGCACGAGCAAAACTACCCCACTCATGATTTAGAGATGGCTGCAGTGGGGTTTGCACTGAAGATGTAGAGACATTATCTATACGGCGAGTCGTGCCAGATATTCACGGACCACAAGATCTTGAAGTACATATTTCAGTAGCGAGACCTGAATCTGAGACAACACCATTGGATGGAACTAGTGAAGGACTACGATTGCGTGATTTTATATCATCCGGGAAAGGCGAACGTAGTAGCAGATGCTTTGAGTCATAGGCCCGGAGATAGTTTATCCTGTTTGAGCGCAGTTCCGAGGCAGTCGTCGGCAGATTGGCAGATTCTCTGCGACAGCCGAGTGCAGTTCGAGTTCACTCCGACCAGGGGACAGCTTGTGCATATTCGTGCACATCCACAGTTGCTTGACCGTATCCGTGAGGCGCAGCCTAGTGATGACCGTTTTTCAGAGATCATGGAGCAGGTTAGATAGGGCAGAGACTCCGAGTTCGTGATCGATGATAAGGGGGTACTGCTACTTAGGACTCGACTGTGCGTACCAGATTCTGAGGGACTGAGGCATGCGATTCTCGAGGAGGCGCATCGATCGGTATACAGTGTTCATCCAGGTTCCACCAAGATGTACTATGATCTGAGAGATGTTTACTAGTGGGAAGGGATGAAGAGGGACGTCACAGACTTCATTTCAAGATGCCTGACTTGTCAGCAAGTCAAGGCCGAGCACCAGAGGCCTTCGGGAGAGCTATAGCCGTTGCCCATTCTGGAGTGGAAATGGGAGCAGATTTCGATGGTCTTCATTATGGGTCTACCCAGGACCAGTCAAGGGTACGACCCTATTTGGGTGATCGTGGATCGATTGACGAAAGCAGCTCACTTTCTGCCAGTGAAGACCGCTTTTGGATTTGCTCAGTATGCCCAGATATACATCAACAGGTTTGTACGATTGCATGGCGTCCGACTTGTATCGTGTTCGACCGAGGCACCCAGTTCACCAGCCGACTATGGCAGAGACTTCAGGAGGCTTTGGGCACCCGCTTGAGTTTCAGTACAGCATTTCATCCGCAGACCGACGGCCGGTCAGAGCGGACTATTCAGACTTTTGATGACATGCTTCAACCCTGTATTCTAGATTTCAGTGGCTGGTGGGATCGTCATTTGCCCTTGGTGGAGTTCTTCTACAATAATAGCTTCCAGGATACGATTCGGATGGCACCTTTCGAAGCTTTATATAGGAGGAGATGTCGATCGCCCGTCTGTTGGACAAAGCTCAGTGAGAGCAGTATTTTGGGGCCGCAGATCGTATATGAGACGACCGAGAAGATACAGTTGATTTGAGATAGTATGAGGACAGCTCAGAGCAGGAAGAAATGGTATGCTGATAGACGTCGTCGCAGACTCGAGTTCGTCGTTGGAGATCATGTTTTTCTGAGGGTCTCTCCGATGAAGGGCGTGATGAGATTTGGGCGGAAAGGGAAGCTTAGTCCCAGATTTGTAGGTCCCTTCGAGATCCTCGAGCGTTTCTGCGTAGTTGCATATCGTTTGGCTCTTCCACCCATCTTTCCGGATGTTCACCCCGTATTCCATGTATCGATACTTCGCAGATACCTTCATGATCCTTCTCACATGATTCAGCACCAGACCGTTTAGCTTGAGCACGATCTTTCGTTCACCGAGAAGCTAGTAGTGATATTGGATCGGCAGGTGAAGAAACTT
This sequence comes from Agapanthus africanus, assembly GCA_030015575.1. Taxonomy (NCBI): domain Eukaryota; kingdom Viridiplantae; phylum Streptophyta; class Magnoliopsida; order Asparagales; family Amaryllidaceae; genus Agapanthus; species Agapanthus africanus. Next base: position 455,114,914 of record CM057345.1, on the reverse strand, counting down.
CGATCGAAGGTCTTGTCATCTGTGAAGGTTCTTTGGCATAGCCCGAATGGTGAAGAGATCACTTAGGAGGCCGAGGGCGAGATGCGGAAGAAATTCCCTCATCTCTTTGAAGGTACACCTAGTAAAATTTTTAAATTCGGGGACGAATTTCTATAAGGGGGGAAGATTGTAACACCTTAGAATACTATTAGTAGTTAATCAGGCGATAATGCAGTTTTTTATTAAAAAGTTTACCAAAACGGTTTTCAAATATTTTATAAAAATTAATGAATATTTTATTAGTATTTAATTTGGGCTTGCACACACATGTGCATGTTATCTTAGGACTAATTTGGGGTTAAACAATGCTTAAGTAGCCATAGTGTGTTAACCCATTTCCATTAGGGTAGTATGTCGTTAATTAAGTAATTTATTTTTCAAATTCAAAAATTCAAAATAAAAAAATTGATTTTTCCTATTGGGTTGACTTGAGAGAGAGAGAGGAAGAGAGAGAGAGAGAGGGAATGATGAGGTTAAGGCATGGGAGACAAGCATGCTTAGCATTTAATGAGGAGAGAGGAAGTGCCATGCTTGCTCCCATACCCCCCTCTCACTCTCTTTCTATTATTTGATATCTCATTTTCTTTCTCTCATATTTTCCTCCTCTCTCTCTCCCCCCCAAAGCTGAAGCATTTCTGCCCTTCACCAAACCCTAACCCAAATCTTCAAAATCCTCACTACCCCTCACCAAAACGCACCACACCCTTCTTTGAACTTGAGCCAAAGCCTATGGAGACCATTTGGAGTTTGGAAAGTTAGAGTTTTGGAAAAGTTTGGGAAGGTAGTTCTCTTTCTACTGTTAGTTAGCTAGTTAATATGTTGCGTTGCCTTATAGTTTCTGTTTTGAACCATAAAGTCTAGTTTTGTGCCGATATCGTATTTTTTGTGTCATTTTTGAGTTACTGTAACCAGCTGTGACCCCGAGACTTTTTGGTAAAATCAAACAATATAGTGGTGTAGTGCTAGTTAACCTGAAGTTTGAGACTGATCTGGGCGGTTTTGGCCTGTGACGTGGGGAACAATTCCGGCAAGCTCGGCCTAGGAGGGAGCCGGGGGCTTGAAACTTTTAGGGTAGCTGTCTGCTGTGTTTTAGGGGTTTTTGGTACTGCTAGTTTTTTAGTAATGGCTTTGGGTAAAATCTGGGATCGTTTATGTAGTTTTCTTGTGTTGCGACGACGCGTGTTACGATACCTGACATGTTGTCTGACTCAGTTCTGTGCTTTGTGTGATTTCAGAACGTTGGGTCTGATTGTTTAGGGTCACACACACGTTAGCCGCTCAACGAACACTTTTAAGTGGTTGTTGGAGTCGGTGCGTCGGTTTAAGTGTAGTTGTGCGTATTATTGGTCGATTTCTAAGTTTTGCTTTGCTATGTTTTATGTGTTAATAAGGTCGCAGGCGGGGTCTTCGGACGCCGCGAAGAAGGGAAAGCAGATGGTCGGATACACTTAGCTCGAGATCACCGGTGAGTAGATTTAACATCTACGGGAAAATCGCCCGTATGGCGTTATGCGTCAGGGCTTGATAGGATATTGTAGCCGCAGATTCATATTCGTATATGTTGATTTTGCATAAGAATCATTACATGCCATCATATTGTAGTGCTCGATTTAGTACCTAGTGGACATTGCACTATTACTGACGGTCCATGTGCACGAGCACTAATTTACATGCTACACCCACACCGTCGGTAATTGCCATGACACGCCTATACACATATACAGTGTTTTATTGTCATCGACATTGGTGCAAGAATTATTTTGCATTTATGCATCCATACTTGCGTACATACACTTGTACATCTATACTTGCGTACATACATATTGTACACCTATACATGCGTACATACACTTTTACACCCATACTTGCGTATATGCAGTTGTGCATCCAAACTTGCGTACAAACACTTGTACATCTATACTTGCGTACATACATATTTTACACCTTCACTTGCGTACATACACTTGTACACCCATACTTGCGTATATGCAGTTGTGCATCCATACTTGCATACATACACTTGTACACCCATACTTGCATATATACAGTTTTGCATCCATACTTGCGTAAATACATATTGTACACCTATACTTGCGTACATACCCACTTGTACACCCATACTTACGTACATACAGTTGTGCATCCATACCTACGTACATATACATTTGCACATACATAGATGATGCTGGCTTTGATTTTGGAGAATTGGGGACCGCATGATATATTTTCAAAACTGGATCCATTTAAAAGAGCGGTTTTCCCTTTTTGCTCATAGCACGATTTTATGCTGCATACGTCGCACTGCATGGATTTACGTATTGAGTTTTGGATTTCATGTGATTCTGGATTTGAGAACCGTTGTATTATTTTAAGAAAGTATGCATTGTTTTGAAAACCCGGTTTTTCTTGATATGATATTTCAGTGCGTCGACCATGCGTTTTCTCGGTTCTGAGACGTATGTTTGAAACTCGATTCGAGGAGTTGGATGATCCGTTTGCGGGTTCATGGTGGACCCGGTATGGTTCCCCGGGGCGAGAAATGTTTTTCGTGGATTAGACGATAAGCCTGGCAGGGTGGCTAGTACCTACCGGTGATTTGTTGGACCTGACGGTTATTCGAAGGATACCGACCGGAGTCGAGAGATGGATATGGGTCGACCCGTACTGCCGGAGCCCGAGGGCCGATCCCGTAGTCAGAGCCCGATATATATATGGATTTATGTGTCGATGCTGGACACGAGTTTCATGATATTTTCGAGTGCCGATATTGGGCACTCAGGTTCCATGAGATTTACAGGATATGAGGGCCGATTAGATTGACGGCGCTTGAGTTATTGGGATTTGGGGTGTATTTGGAAGACACCGGGTTTTTCCGCGATGATGACTCGTGTATATGATATTTTTATCCCATGCTCAGCATTCATCGATATGCATTGCATCATGTATTTGTAGTACCTGATAGAGTACCTCGCATGATTATTGCATACCCAGATTATCATATTGATGTTATCAGATTGCACATGTTAGAGTATCGCAGTACGTGCATACTTGTGATTACCTGTATATGTTATTTACTATTCATGAGTTGGCAACTCACCCCCATTATGCCACAGTGTTTGCAGTTTGACCCTCAGAGTAGTCGCGGCAGGACTACATCATTGTATCTTTTTGCTATGGATACCGCTGCAGTTGGCGTGCGAGCCGTTTTGCTTATAGGTGGGTTTTGCGGTTATCCGTTTATATTTCAGTGTACACTCTATTTTATCTAGTACTCTCCATCTACCATTCCATATATTGACTTAGAGACAATTTGTGAGGACGATATTGTATATTATTTTTTACTCTGGATGTCGAGCTCGTGTGAGCCGACTTTATTTATGCAATTTTATCTTTTATGTTGTTTTTGTAGGGTTCCTAGGCACGCTCAAGAGCTTCCACAAGGCATCAACCATGCCAAATTAAAATTTTCCGGTGCCGAGAAACCCTAATCGAGATCGTTAACTAGAGTTTAGGCGAAACGAAATGAAAGTAAATCACATTTACACTAAGTGAACGGAAATACAACCTTGGTAGATCCGGTCCTCCACCTCCATAGCTCCGTGACGATGTCCCTTCGCTGCGATAATCGGATCCCGGACTCTAGCATTGATTTCATCGGAGAATTGGTCGGGCTAGGTCGTTAACTTCGATGCCGAAGATTATCTACGTCGAGGCAACTCAAGATCAAGCTCCTACTTCACCAAGTCATGAAACTTGTGAAGAAAACACCCTATACTACATGGCAAGTGGTAGAGGATGAAGAAATAGGAAGTGGGTTCATTTTGGATTTTGATTTCTCACTTGATCATTTTCAAGAAAAGGTTTTCTTTTTCTTCATCAAGAAGAAGAAGAAGAAGAAAATCATAAGAATTATCAATAATAGAAAATAAAGTGATGGTTATCATTATGCAACCTTAGGTTAGTTTAACAAGTGTAGAGAATAAACTAGGGTTAGGTGAATGGTTAGGTTTAGGAAAGAAACAAAAATGGTCAAAGCTTCATGAAGCTTCAAGGTAGAAACAAAAGAAGCCACCATTTTGTTTCTTTCCCTAAAATAAATAAATAAAATAAATGATTAAGAAAAGATAACAAAACCCTAACCATTCACTTAAACAAGGTTTAAAGTAAACACACACCCAAGTTTGCATGTATCATCAAACATGATACAATCTTGTGCACAAAAATATATCACATATACAATGTGCACAATCAAGTGAGAAAACATCTTAAGTGAACCAATATTAGTTAATGTAAAGTAATATATCAAATATATAATTATACATTAAATCATTAAATCAACACTTGACTTAATGATCCGGTCATATTGCATATAACCGACTAATATCAATAGTAACAACTCATCGAATCAACACTTGATCCGATAACCCAGCTATATCGCATATAACCGATCAATGTCACAAATCGGGAGAATCGAATACAGTATCACATACTGGTATTATTCTCGGTCCCGTACATATCTCATATGCGCTCCTATTTCGTTTCTCTTGAGCCAAGAAACCTCTGTGTAGGACTCTAAAGACTCGTCAATATGCCGGCAGTAGGTGATGATCATATCAAACACCCACAAGCCGCAAGCGGTCTGCTAAACGTAACGGCCACCAGGGTATTGAGCGATCAGAAGATCAACGAGCAAGCCCGCTCACACTCCTGTGAATCCAACCAGTAACACTTACCGTACAGTCCGGTCTCGTCCTATATATGTCGCATATCTCGCCTAGGGGTAGTAAACGTCAGAACCCAATAGCTCGATAAGTCGGGTCGATATGAGGTCTATAACAGTTCGAGAAACTACTGATAACATTTACCAGTAAATCTCAGCAACCCTGGCCAGGGATTTCCGGTTATAGCCAATCGAACACAGCGCAACATCAACTCCCTATACCGGGAGAGACGAATCCCCTCCTATCGTTCATTGCCTCCATGTGATTCGGGACTGTACCCAAAAAACACCATTTTGCACGCCCTCTTGGATGTGGTAAGGTGGAAATCAAAGCACAGTGGGAATCACACAAGGCTCTATGACGATCTCGGGTCTACAGACTAACCTGTACCAGTGTCACCAGAGAACTGCCATCTGACGTAAGGTATAATACCATCTGGGAGTTCTCGGCGAGTCCGTCCAGTGTACCCAGTCTCTACTGAGCACCCGTATATCATCTCTAATGTCAAACATCAATGGATATGGGATCATCCATCGCCCATCTTTATGGGTCGAGAAGGTATACGCTAGTCTACTCTAGTATATCGATGCCCCGTCTCGATACACCCACGACTAGGGACCTTGAAGGATGTACTTATGGACTACCATGTCCCCACTAGTATGATCCGCATCATAGTCCAGGTAGTTAAGTACATATCCTATGGGCTTTACCAATATGTAACAGAGAGACAATCAGTGTACACGTTAAGGTAAAGAGCAACCAGATAGAATACTATCATGTCGAGCAAGAAAGTCCTCCCTATATATGTCCAAGCTTCCACTACAATATACATCCTATGTATAGTAATGGCCTCTAGGGTATACATATAACTAACAGTTTTCCACTAATATTGTTCATTTCTTCGCTACGACGTCCTATATTATTCTTGTGGTGATTGTTCCCGCCGTTAGGCATGATTGCTCCCGTTTGGGGATGCTTTATCTATATTATATGTCATTTTACTTATATCATGTGTTGTACCCGTTTCGGGGCTAGTTTTTACAAAGGAGGTGCTGCCGAAATTTTTAAGAAAATAACTTAATCTTTAAAGATTTTTACTCATGGTTTCCAAATGTTTTTAACAAATGTTTTCATCTCTTACTACTTTTGATGGTTTAGATTTCAGGGTTTTTCGGCTTACTTAATTGCGTTACGCCTGTAGACGTTACGTGGTTAAGTGCCGGTCACGGGCCGAATTTTTGGTCTTGACAGTAGACTAGTGTGTACGTTACTTGACCCTGTATGGGGCGATGGTTAATCCCATATCCATTGGTGTTTGACATCAAAGATTGTACACATGTGCTCATTAGAAAATGGGTACACTGAATAGGACTCGCCGAGAACACCTAGATGGTACTACCTATCGTCAGATAGCAGTTCACTGGTGACACTGGTACTGGTTAGTCTGTAGACCCGAGATCGTCATAGAGTCTTGTATGGTTTCCACTGTGCTTTGATTTCCTCCCTACCATAGCTCAAAGGACTCGTGCAAACAGGTGGATTTTTGGTACAGTCCCGAGTCATATGGTGGCAATAAGCGATAGGAGGGGTTTCGTCTCTCCCGGTATAGGGAGTTGATGTTGCGCTATGCTCGATTGTCTATAACAGGAAGCCCCTTGCCAGGGCTGTTGATGAGATTTACTGGTAAGTGTTATCAGTAGTTTCTCGTATCGTTATAGGCCTTACATCGGCTTGACTTATCAAGTTATTGGGGTCTGACGATTCCACCCTCTGACTCGATATGCGACATATCAGATGAAGAGACCGGACTGTACGGTAAGTGCTACCTATATGCTTCATGGGAGTTTGGAAAAGCTTGCTTGTTGATCTTCTATTTGTTCAATACCTGGGTAGCCGTTACGTCCAGTTAATACCGCTGACGGCTTATGGGTGACTGATATAATCATCACATACTGCTGGCGTATTGACGAGTCTTTAGAGTCCCACATAGAAGTTTCCTGGTTCAAGCGAAATGAAGTATGGCACATATGCTGATATATGCGGGGGTCTGATTAAATTCGAGTATGTGATACTGTATTGTAATCTGGCGGCTATATGTTATCAGTTAGGCTATATGTGATATAACCGGATTATTGAATCAAGTGTTGATTTGATAATGTGATATACAGATAAATGATATTAGTCGGATATATGTGATATAACCGGATTATTAAATCAAGTGTTGATTTAATAATATGATATATATTTATATTTGATATAATTATATATTGACTAATATTATTAGCTCACTAATTTTATGCTTATCTTTATATATATATATATATATATTATATGAAGCATGGCATGGTTTTTTCTATTTTTAGAAAATAGAAATTGAGGTGGAAAATGGGGAGACTTTTGTGGTATGGAACATAGCATGGCTTATTCTATTTTATATTCATTTGCCTGCATTATTGAAGCATGGCTATAATTTTTAAGTGTTAAAAATTGTTTGCTTCAATAATGTGTGAGCTTTAAAGAGCCATTCTACACTTCATTCTTGACTTGAGTTATTTTTCTTCACTTGAGAGCTCATGTGATGAGTTGCTCTCTAGCTCTCTCCATCTTCTTCACCTCCACCTCCAAGCTCAATCCCTTACATGAGTTGTGAACCCTTGAGCTTGTGAGAACCCTAGTGATCAAACAACACTCCTACTTCACCAACAATAGATTAGCGCTTTGGTGTAGTATGTTTACTTCACTAAAGAGTTTAGTGAAGAGGTAGCTTGGATTAGCGGACTTCGGGTGGATCATTTTCGGCACGAAGGTCATCGAAGGAAGTTTGTTCAACCTTCAAGTGGAGCCTAGTGGAGTCGTGTGGACTACAATCCGGAGCTTTAGAAGAGAAGGACACGGTCTACAAAGGTTGTAGCCATCCATCTCTTAGTGTAAAGTTTATGATATCAAGTTAAACCCTAATCATCTAGTTTAAGATCTTGGTTAGTATAGATTAGCACCCTAATTTAAAAAAAAAATAGCATGCTTGATACTAGTAAAACCCAGTGGTGGTGCTAACATACACTTCCATAACAAGTTTCGAGTCGGCCATCATAAGTGGGGACTCTATGAAATGGCTAGATGCTATGCGATCTGAGATGGAATCCATGTACACCAATAATGTATGGACTTTGGAAGTTGCTCCTGAAGGGGTAAACCCCATTAGAAGCAAGTGGACCTTTAAGAAGAAAATTGGTGTAGATGGAAAGGTTGAGACCTTCAAAGCTAGACTTGTAGCAAAAGGTTTTTGTCAACGACCAGGTGTCGACTATGATGAAACTTTTTTTCCAATGGCTATGCTTAAATCCATCAGGATCCTACTTGCAATTCCTGCATACCATGACTATGAAATCTTACAGATGGATGTCAAGACCGCTTTTCTAAATGGTGATTTAGTAGAGAGCTTGTTTATTACACAGCCAGAGGGTTTCGTAGACAGTGGGAGCAGCGGAAAGGTGTGCAAGCTGCTTAAATCAATTTATGGATTAAAGCAGGCATCGCGGAGCTGGAACATCTGTTTTGATGTGGCAGTCAAAGAGTTTGACTTCATCAAAAACGTATATGAACCTTGTATATATGAATAGGTAGTAGGGAGTAGGGTTGTCTTCCTCATATTGTACGTGGATGACATACTCTTTATAGGAAATTATGTTCCTATGCTGCACTCGGTCAAACTCTTCCTATCACAAAAGTTCTCCATGAAAGATCTGGGTGATGCCTCCTACATTCTGGGGATAAAGATCTATAGAGATAGATCTAAAAGGATGTTATGATTGTCCCAATCCAGGTACATAGACACCATACTAAAGAGATTTAGTATGGAAGATTCTAAGTGTGGTAATTTACCCTCTTATTCAGGAATCACTCTCTCCAAAGATATTTCTCCCAAGACTGATTTGGAGAGGGCTCGCATGTGCGTGATACCTATGCTTCCGCAGTTGGGTCTATCATGTACGTGTTATTTTGCACCAGACCGGATGTTGCTTACGCACTTAGTGTGGTATGTAGGTATCAATCAGACCCATAGGAGAAGCACTGGACAGTAGTGAAGAACATTCTTAAGTACTTGAGAAGGACAAAAAAGATGTTCTTGGAGTATGGTAACGGAGAACTCCAAGTGGAGTCCTTTATCGATTCGAGATTCCAGAGTAATAAGGACGACAAAAAGTCTGTCTCAGGTTTTGTCTTCACCTTCAATGGAGGAGTGGAATGTTGGAAGAGTTCTAATCAAGATACCGTAGCAGACTCGATAATGGAGGCTTAATACATCGCTGCCAACGATACTACCAAAGAGGCTATCTGGATGAAGAAGTTCATTGCTGAACTCGGTGTGGTTCCATCCATTGAGGATCCAATACCCTTGTATTATGATAACAATGGAGCTGCGTCTTTAGCCAAGGAACCCTGGTCCCATCAGCGATCTAGACATATTCTGAAGCGGTATCACCTGATCCGGAAGATAGTTGATCGCCGGGAGATCAAATTCAGGAGAGTAAATACGAAGGACAACATGGTGGATTCACTCACCAAGGCCCTCCCCAGATGCAGTTTGAGAGAATTTTTGGGATGTTGGTTATGAGAAACTACAACAAGCGGCATTAGTGCAAATTGGAGATTGTTCGGAATATGTATGCCTTAGAGGTCATTATTTTATGATATAGTGGATGTTTGGACATATATATAGAGGAATTTCTTGCTCGATATGATAGTATGCTATCTGGTTGCACTTAATCTTAACATGTACACTTGTATTAGTTTACTGTCTCTCTGATACATGTTGATAAAGCCCTTAGGATGTAAGCTTGATTACCAAGACTATGATGCAGATCATACTGGTGGGGCTTGTGTAGTCCGCAGGCACATCCTTTAACTGTTTCTAGTCGAGAGAGTATCGAGACAAGGGGTAATAACCGGTATCATCAATTTATATTTTTCCATACTACTTTCAAAAATAAATTCATTTGAGTTCATTAAGTTGTTATATATATATATATATATATATATATATATGTATTTCCTAATTTTCCTTCTCAAATGTTTTCCCCAACTCATTATTTATTCTACTTATCTTCTAATTCCTCTAGCTATTTTTCCTGACAAATTAATTCAAAATCCTTTTCCAATTTTTCCAAATCAGAAACCCTGAACCCTAAACCTTTTATTTTCTAATTCTTCTTAAACCCTAAATCCTATTAAAATTCTAAACACAGTATTTTGTATGCTATCCGTATTTTGATAATAATTTTTCCCTATGTTTTTCCTATTTTCCTAACTTTATTTAAAACCCTAACTATCAAACCCTAACCCTTTTCCTAGCCCAGCCCGACCCATAACCCACACCGTAAACTACCCAACCCGACCTAACTCGAACCCCCCATTCTTCTTCTTCTTCTTCTTCTTCTCCTTCTTCTCCTTCTTCTTTTCGTTTCTTTTCCCGCCTTTTCGCAACGAGCCCCCACGACCCGTGCTCTTCCACGACCTCGTCCTCACTCCAACGTCCCCATGACCGCCACGGCCACCTCCCTCTCTTCTCTCAACCGATCCTCTTCTCCTCCTTTCCTCTTCTCTACTTCTTCCTTTCTTTACTCCCCGAGCTTTCGCCCTCATCGTTCCTCCTCCCTCGCAACTGCCCGTACGACTTGCTCCTCCCCATGACCATGCCTCACCCCAACGTTCCTTCTCATCTCTTACGCCCACCTCCATCACCACAACGCCACTTCCCCTGCTCAATTTCTACCTCAAACCCAACCTCATCACCTCCTTCTTCGCAACTCCTCCTTCAAGAAACGCTCCATGACGACGATGCCCCACCCCAACAAACTCCCCGTGACCTCCTTAACTGTCACCCCAGCCCCTCTTTCGACCCATCTCCTTCTTCACAACAGAGCTCACACCTATTTCCTTCACCTAGTCTACCGAGCTTCTTTTCCCAACCCATACTCGAGACTTCCATCGCCATCAGCCACCGCCAACGCTGCCACCCCTCACCGGAGCTCACCTGAACTGCCTCGCTGGCGTTCTCGACCGCCGACGAGCCTCCTCCACCTGAGCTCCTTCGTCTTCACCAATCCTCAATCCCAAGCCTCCATAGTTAACTGCAACTACCACAGCCACCAACCTCGCCGCCGGTGCCGTCTCGACCCCCTCTCGTCGCACCATTACTGTTGAAGAGCTCTGACCTCCACCAACACCCCAAGCAACTAAACGGAGCCCTTACCCCCCTCATAGCTACCACCACTACCTCCGCCGTCAAGGCCATCCCTAGCGATGCCGAACTCCTCTTGCCTTCGAGTCTATCACCAACCCACAGCACTGAGCACCTTCCCTCTGTGCAACCCCAAGAACCCATCAAGCCAAGGTCGAGCTTTGTTTAAGTCAAACCCGATTCCCGATGAACCAAGGACGTTGTCGTCATAATCATTGTTGTTGTGCCGTTAACATCGTCGTGTCGTTTCCAACGTCAAAAACAGCAGTAGTAACCGCAACAACAAGCGGCCAATTGCCGAGCACCCCGTTGCTTAAACCTTAGCCAAGCCCTAAGCTTATCGCACCCTACGACAATTCATCGAGCATGTGTAATCATCGCCTTAGCCGCTGCCCTTGTCGCCTTTGTTGCTGACCAAGCTATAGCTTAGGTCATGGTAACCATCACGGTTATCAACGCAGTCTCCATCGCAACATCGTACACGTCCATCGCAATCTCTATCGCGCTCGAGCCTCGCGTCGCTCCATGCCGGTTCTGCGACATTCATCGTTGTCTCGTGTGTCGAGACGAATAATCTGCACGTTCATCGCTTCTATGTCACCGCCAGAGGCAAGTGAACCACTTCACTTGATCCTCATGCTATAGTAATCTCTAGATATTATATATGTTGATATATATATATATATATGTATATACATGTTTAAGTATAGATATTTCATATATACATCGTTGCGAATTTGATATCAAATAAGGACCATCATCGTAAATTTTAGTGTTTGAGACCCGACTTGGGTCAATTACACCGTGGTAATATCATATGGTAACTCATAAATTAATTTTGTGTTGATCGGGTAAATGAAATCGATATTTCGATCGTTAACCGTTTCCATAGTCTGAGTGTTCGATATAGAACCCTATGCGACAACTTAAGAGAATAAGGTAGAGCCCATGATCATTATACCCTATTACTTGTAATGTTTACCCTGTAGAGATTTGACGGCAAAACGACGCCGTTTCACCCATGAAACGTTACCCTCGATAACCTTTGCAAAAGCTGAATTTTCCCGGACAAACTAAACTGTTAAATTCATAATAAATCATTATATATTAGATCTTAGCGTTCTATGGCTCGTATCGAAGCCATCAGATAAACCTACAGTACCCCCTAGTTCATCTATGTATTCTAATAAGTTATGCCAATAAAAACTGAGGCGATTCATGGCTCTAGACTGCAGTCCAACGCCAGAGTTTTTACCTTTACTCATTTTAGAACGCATTATTTTCATTCTTTATGCGCGTAAGTGTGCAAAACCTTATACGGAAGCGTAGAGAATTGAATTAATTTTCTAACGGTACTGTCCCATTGCATTCCGGTGCCGTTTTATATTTATAACACCTTTTAAACCGTAGATGTGTACTGCAGTTTCATGCAAAAACAGAATGTATATCTTAACCTTAGGCAGTGCATATCTCACTGCATACAGCGAATATTATTGATCCGTCTGATGCGTTCGAAATATAACAGATAAGTATAAATATTATCTAAACTGTAGCATCGCCTAACTATGCTCCCAACAGGGAGTAAAACATGTTACAAAATGGACTTCTAGTTCAGAAACTGGATTTCCAGCAGTGAACACTTAAATGAAATGACCGTAACTCGCAAACCTGAAACCGATTGACTCGAAACTAATTTTAGATAATTTAATGCACTATTTACACCTTTTATATTGTTTCGCCAAATTAGGCAGGTGTGATTTTATGTGATTTTTCTGATCCAACCGACACCGGTTGCTTATATGCATTCAGTGGTGCATTCACTGTATCCCCATCATGTTGCATGACTGTTATACCCTTGTAAATAGTATTCATTTTCATCGATGTCCTAGTGACCATGTTACATTACCAAGTGATAAATTTTAGTGATTGGATTGTGGTATGTACGTTAGTGTAAAAGCGTGATTGAATAATGAAAGTGACACGTACTTGTACACAATCAGCGGAACCAGTTAGTTATTGCATTGTCGACGCCTATGGGGCATATATAAGTGTAACTATTGATGGTATGGGACGGGTATGGAAGCACTTATATTAGTATCATAGGTAAGACATCGAGCACTGTCCATTTATCTTGGATACCAGTCGAGACAAGCTTGATGGAGACCCTGTCTCCAGTTCTCGCGTAGACTTGTCATGGAGCGACTAGTATTTTGATTCGTGGTCGGTGTTTGATGTAGAACGCGGGATGTGGGGTAGTTTGAGTGTGAGTTTGATCAACGGAATCTCAGGAGTCCCACTGCCGGCATATTTCGTGATTTCATGATTTTGGATACTAATCGTGTTACTGATTCTTACTGATCATGATTCGATGGTGGGTTCCATTGCACCCTCACTAAGTTTTCTATGGTATCAAGCATGCAATTTTATATAAATCTAGAGTGCTAAGAAACCTGGACCAAGGATCCAACTAGAGAATTAGGGTTATGCTAAACAAGTAAACATCTTTACTCTAATTGAATAAGGAATACAACCTTTGTAGACCGGTCCTTCACTTCTAAAGCTCCATGTAGTAGTCCCTTCGTTCCATGTAGTGGTCTCCCGGACTCAAGTTAGGCTGCACTAGGCGAAAGGAACAAGCTTGCTTAAAGATCTTCGAGGCCGAAGATGATCTACGTTAAGAAATCTCCAACTTAAGCTATCTCTTCAGTAATTGAGAATTAGTGAAGCAAACAACCTATACTAAATCGCTAGTCTAGTGTAGATTGATGAAATAGGAATTTTTCTCACTTTAGAATAATTTTTCTCTCACTAATTCTTCAGCTCAAGAAAATGTAGTAAGCAAAACTTGAGATGAAGAAGACGAAGTCTAGAATGGAATGGCACCCATGGGTGAGAAAATATCATATATCAACTCTTGTAGAGACTTCACCGTGGCTAAAGATAATGGCTGGGTTAATAAATATCTAGAGCAAAAAAAAATTAATGGATTAAGTCAATGGTTTCCACATGCTTCCATAAGCATCCAACCATGACTAATTTCCACCTAATTTTGTATTTACCTTAAATAAATAAAAACCCTAATTATCTATAGTATGGTATGAGTCTCATACACCCATGAACAATGTATCATCAAGCATGACACAAATAAATAAATACAATTAATATATATATATATATCACATGTATATTATATGTATAAGTGAGAAAAAGAAATCCTTAAGTGAGCTAATATTAGTTAATGTATATTAATATATCAAATATATATAATCATACATTAAATTATTAAATCAACACTTGATTTAATAATCCGGCTATATCGTATACAACCGACTAATATCATATATATCATCTTATCAAATCAACACTTGATTCGATAACCTGGCTATATCACATATAACCGTCCGATATCACATATCGTGAGATTAGAATATGGTATCATATACACGTATTAATCTCAGTCCCGCACATATCACATATGTGCCCTACTTTGTTTCGCCTGAGCCTAGAAACCTCTGTGTAGGACTCTAAAGACTCGTCAATACGCCGGCAGTAGGTGATGATCATATCAGTCACACACAAGCCGTCAGCCATACTAGCTGGACGTAATAACTACCCGGGTATTGAACGATCAAAAGATCGACAAGCATGCCTGCTCATACTCCCATGAATCCAATAAGTAACACTACCGTACAGTCCGGTCATTTCGTCTGATATGTCGCATATCTAGCCTGGGGGTGGTAAATGTCAGACCCCAATAGCTTGATAAGTCATGCTGATGTGAGGCTCATAATGGGTCGAGAAACTACTGATAACACTTACCAGTAAATCTCATAATCAGCCCTGACCAGGGACTTCCTGTTATAGCCAATCGAGCACAGCGCAACACCAACCCCTAATACCGGAAGAAACAAAACCCCTCCTATCGCTCATTGCCTCCATGTGACTTGGGACTATACCTAAAAACCACCTATTTGCATGTTCTCTTGAACGTGGTAGGGTGGAAATCAAAGCACAGTGGGAATCACACAAGACACTATGAAGATCTTGGGTCTACAGACTAACCTGTACCAGTTTCACCAGAGAACTGCTATCTGACGATAGGTATAATACCATCTAGGAGTTCTCGGCGAGTCCTGTTCGGTGTACCCAGTCTCCACTGTGCACCCGTATAATATCTTTGATGTCAAACACCAATGGATGTGGGATAATCAATCGCCCATCATATGGGTCAAGAAACATATACGCTAGTCTACTCCGGAATATCGATGCCCCGTCTCGATACACTCACGACTAGGAACAATTAAAGGATGAACTTATGGACTACCCTGGCCCCACCAGTATGATCTGTATCATAATCCTGGTAGTCAAGTATACATCCTAAGGGCTTTATCAACATGTGAGAGAAAAGACATCATCACAATACTAGTCAACATGTTAAGATAAAGAATAACCAGATAGCATACTATCATGTCGAGTAAGAAAGTCCTCCCTATTTATGTCCAAGAATCCATCGTAGTATACAATCATGTACAACCATGGCCTCTAGGGCGTACATATAACTAACAATCTTCCACTTGCACTAAGGCCAGTTATTGTAGTATCTCATACCCAACGTCCCAAAAACTCTCAAACTGTATCTGGGGTTTTGGCCTAGGTGAGTAGATCCGCCGTGTCATTCTTCTTATCAACTCTCCTGACCTCGATCGCCCTGAGATCAACCATCTCCCTGACCAGGTGATACTGCCTAAGAATATGTCTGGATCACTAATGGGATCGGGGTTCCTAGGACAAAGCCACAGCTCCATTGTCACCATAATGGTAGGAACTTTACCAAGTTCATCTAATGAACATTTATACCCAGACAACCTCTTTGGTAGCATCGTTGGCAGCGATGTATTCACCTTTTATCGTTGAGTCCGCCACGGTTTCTTGCTTGGAACTCTTCCAACAAACTGCCCCTCTATTGAGGGTGAAGACAAAACCCGAGACCGACTTAGAGTCGTCCTTATGAATATGGAAGCTCGAATCGGTAAAGGACTCCATTTGGAGTTCACCGTTACCATACACCAAGAACATTTCTTTAGTCCTTGTCAAGTACTTAAGAATGTTCTTCACAGCTGTCCAGTGATTCTATCTAGGATTTGCTTGATACCTACTCACTACACCTAGTGAGTAAGCTACATCGAGTCTGGTACATAACATCGCATACATGATAGAGCCTACTGTGGAAGCATAGGGTATCCCTTGCATGTGAGCCCTCTCCAAATCAGTCTTGGGAGACATCTCTTAGGAGAGAGTGATTCCTGAGATCGTGGGTAAATTCCCATGCTTGGAATCTTCCATACTAAACCTCTTTAGGATGGTGTCAATATACCTGGATTGGGACAATCCCAACAACCGTTTAGATCTATCTCTGTAGATCTTAATCCCCAAAATGAAGGAGGCATCACCTTGATCTTTCATTGAGAATCTTTGTGATAAGAAGAGGTTGACCGAGTGCAGCATAGGAATATCATTTTCTATCAAGAGTATATCATCCACGTACAATATGAGGAAGACGAACTTACTCTTTGCAACATTCTTGTATACAAAAGGTTCATCTACGTTTTTGATGAAGTCAAACACATTGACTGCTACATCAAAGCAGATATTCCAACTCCGCGATGCTTGCTTTAACCCGTAGATGGATTTAAGCAGCTTGCACAACTTTCCGCTGCTCCCAATGTCTACGAAGCCCTCTTGCTGTGTCATGTACACGCTCTCTTCTAAATCACCGTTTAGAAAAGCGGTCTTGATGTCCATCTTCCGGATTTCATAGTCATGGTATGCAGCGATGGCAAGTAGGATCCGGATGGACCTAAGCATAGGCACTGGAGAAAAGGTTTCATCAAAATCCATACCTGGTTATTGACGATAACAATTTGCAACAAGTCTAGTTTTGAAAGTCTCAACTTTTCCATCTATACCAGGAATCTTCTCAAGATCCACTTGCTCCTGATGGGTTTTACCCCTTCAAGTGCAACTACCAAAGTCCATAGTTATTTAGTGTATATGGATTCCATCTCAGATTGCATAGCATCCAACCATTTCACAGAGTCTCCACTTGTGATAGCCTGCTCGAAACTAGTTGGGTCATCATCTTCCATGATGCAATCCTCGCTCCCACGGTCATTGAGAAACCATAGTATCTCTCAGGCGGATGAGGAACCCTACTAGATCTGTGAAGAGGCTGAGGTTCGTCGGGAACTATTGAATCCTCCGGTTCTACCAAATCATCAGCTGTTAGTTTGTCTCGCTGGAACTTCTTCCAGTTCTACCTCATGAGCACTAATTTCTTCAATAAGAAATTCCTTTTCTAAAAAGGTGGTATGCTGAGAAACAAAACATCTTTTGCTGCTCAGTGTGGTAGAAGATATACCCTCATGAATGTTCGGGATATCCAACAAACTTATAAAGTACCGACCTTGCCTCGAGCTTGTCCGGATTTTGCTTTTCAACATAGGCCGGACAACCCCGTATCTTAACTCGTTTAAGAGATGGTCTCTTCCCATTCCATATCTCATATGGAGTGGTAGGCAATTATTTGGATGGAATTCTATTCAATAGGTATGCGGCTTCACAAGCGCATAACCCCAAAAGGAAACAGGTAATTCAGTGTTACTCATCATAGAGCGCACCATATCAAATAGGGTGCGATTTCTCCTCTCCGATATACCGTTGTGCTGTGGTATATACGGAGGAGTAAGATGAGAGAGAATCCCATTCTCTTTTAGATAGTCCAGGAACTCATTGCTCAAGTATTCTCCTCCCCGATCAGATCGAAGGATTTTAATACTTTTACCCGTTTGGTTCTCGACTTCGCACTTATATTCCTTGAATTTCTCAAAAGCTTCAGACTTGTGTTTCAACAGGAATACATGTCCGTATCTTGAGAAATCGTCAGTGAATGTAATAAAGTATGAAGAACCATCCCTGGCATGTGTAGACATGGGACCGCATACATCACTATGTATCAGTCCCAAGAGTTCCGTGTCCTGTAAATGGAGTTTTGGTCATCTTGCCTTTGAGACATGACTGGCAAGTTTCATAAGATGAAAATTCGAACGGATTCAAATATCCATCCTTATATAACTTAGCTAGTCGTGTCGCATTGATATAATCTAGTCTATAATGCAACAAGAAGGATTCGTTCATTTCTGAACTCTTCCTCTTGTGTGTTTTCTGTATACTTAGAACTGTGGTTTGATTTAGAACGTATATGCCATTGCACAATGTGCCTGATCCAATCAACTTTTGATTCAAGAAAATGTTCATAACATTATCCTGCAATACAATATTATATCCTTCTTTACTTAATAAAGAAACTGACATAATGTTGCATATCAGGTTCGGCATATAATAACATTCATTCAGAATCAATGTATTACCACTTGGTAATACAAAGTGATATTCGCCAACTGATTTGGCTGCAACAATTGCATCATTTCCAACTCTTATATCTTTATCACCTATTCCCGGTTCTCTACCTTTCCGAAGCCCATGTAACAGATTACATATGTGGGATCCTGATCCGATATCCAATGCTCAGGACGTAGAGCACAGTGAGAAACAGTTCTCAGTAATGAACACACCCGAAGAAGATGCATCAACATGCTCTTTCTTCGATCGGGTGGCTTGGGAATCCTGGTATACCCCGATTTTCTGCTCAGACTTATAACAATTATAAGATAGAGCGGAACCAACGTTCCCCAGCTCAGTATAATAAGCAGGTTCGATCGATACAGCAATATTATTATCTTAATTAAGGCGTGTCATGGTCGCTACCTGAAGAGAGAGAGAGAGAAGAAAACACTTAGCGTATGCTCTTGCAAGATTAGATTGATTATTATTTTATCTAATCAGGATGGCACTCACTGTTTTTATCAAATCATCCTTCAAGCCCTAAAAGGTAAGACCAGCCGGGATTAATTACACCCTATAAGTTCGCTAACCGTTCAGCCAGGCCTGTGTTGGTACTTTGAAGGAGGTTCCCCGTTCTTTCGCACAGACTTAATTAAAGTAAACCTCGTTTTTTCAGAGTCATAACCTCGTTAACACCTTTCTAGACACCTAATGGGTTAGCTAATTGTAAAGTGCAAAACTCTCCCAGGAGTAACACTACTCGCAGTGGGTATCGGGATCTAACTATCTCATAGAAGGTATACAATCTCATTGCAAATTTAAACACTTGAAATTCCCAATAATATTTTGCCCCTAACGTCCTATGACCTTGATGAAGGTCAACAAACCATAGGGCGCTAGTCAAGTTCAACCCGTACATTTCGTGATTGAATTAAACCCACCAGCACGACCCTTGATGAAGGCCAACAAACTCGTACGACTACCCTGTTAGTTATATGTATGCCCTAGAGGCCATTACTATACATAGGATGTATATTGTAGTGGATGCTGGGACATATATAGGGAGGACTTTCTTGCTCGACATGATAGTATGCTATCTGGTTGCTCTTTACCTTAACGTGTATATTGATTGTCTCTCTGTTACATGTTGGTAAAGCCCTTAGGATCTGTACTTGACTACCTGGACTATGATGCGGATCATACTAGTGGGGACATGGTAGTCTATAAGTACATCCTTCAAAGTCCCTAGTCGTGGGTGTATCGAGACGGGGCATCGATATACCAGAGTAGACTAGCGTGTACCTTCTCGACCCATGTAGATGGGCGATGGATGATCCCATATCCATCGGTGTTTGACATCAGAGATGATATACGGGTGCTCAGTAGAGACTGGGTACACTGGACGGACTCGCCGAGAACTCCCAGATGGTATTATACCTCACGTCAGATGGCAGTTCTCTGGTGACACTGGTACAGAGTAGTCTGTTGACCCGAGATCGTCATAGAGTCTTGTGTGGTTCCCACTGTGCTTTGATTTCTATCTTACCACGTCCAAGAGGGCGTGCAAAACGGTGGTTTTTGGGTACAGTCCCGAGTCACGTGGAGGCAATGAGCGATAGGAGGGGATTCGTCTCTCCCGGTATATGGGGGTTGATGTTGCGCTGTGTTCGATTGGCTATAACAGGAAATCCCTGGCCAGGGTTGCTGAGATTTACTGGTAAGTGTTACCAGTAGTTTCTCGAAGTGTTATAGACCTCATATCGACACGACTTATCGAGCTATTGGGGTCTGACGTTTACCACCCCTAGGCGAGATATGCGACATATCAGACGATCAGACCGGACTGTACGGTAGTGTTACTGGTCGGATTCACTGGAGTGTGAGCGGGCTTGCTCGTCGATCTTCAGATCGCTCAATACCCGGGTGGCCGTTACGTTTAGCAGACCGCTTGCGGCTTGTGGGTGTTTGATATGATCATCATCCGCTGCCGGCGTATTGACGAGTCTTTAGAGTCCTACACAGAGGTTTCCTGGTTCAAGCGAAACGAAATAGGAGCGCATATGAGATATGTGCGGGACCGAGAATAATGCGTGTATGTGATACCGTATTCGATTCTCGCGATGTGACATCGATCGGTTATATGCGATATAGCCGGGTTATCGGATCAAGTGTTGATTCGATAAGATGTTACTAATGATACCCGTCGGTTATGTGCGTCATGACCGGGTCGTTAAATCAAGTGTTGATTTAATGATTTAATGCATAATTATATATTTGATATATTACTTTGCATTAACTAGTATCGGTTCACTTTGAATGGATTTTCTCACTCGGGTGTGCGCATTGCATATGCGATATGATTTTTGTGCACTTGATTGTATCATGTTTGATGATACATATCTTTTTGTTAAGTGTAATGAATTAAACCTAGGTTAAATAAATGATTAGGGTTTTCTTTTATTCATTTATATTTTCATTTGTATTTAAAAGATAAATGAGAAAAGGAAAAGAAGTCAAAAATGGTGGCTATTTTTGTTTTCAACTTGAAGCTTCATGAAGCTTTCTTCATGTCACCATTTTTGTCTCATCTCCTTTACCCTAACCATTCTTTAACCTTGGTCAATTCTCTACACTTAACTTGGGTTAAAATTATGATAAGAATAGAAATTATTATTCTTTTTATAATAACTCATCATCTTCTTGCTTTCTTCTTCTTCTTCACTTCATGAAGAAAACCTCCACTACATCAATGGTGGATTGATGATTAGAGTGAGAAATCCAATTCTAAAGTTAACCCACTTCCTATTTCTTCATCCTCTACCTCTTGCCAAGTAGTAGAGTGTGTTTCCTTCACAACTTTTTTCGGTATGGTGAAGGTGGAGCTTGATTCATCGATGCTTCGACGTAGATCATCTTCGGCATGGACATCGACGACCTAGCTTGCCCATTCTCCGACGAAGCCGATCCTAGAGCCCAGATTCGATTTGGACAGCGGAGAGGACCTCGTTGCGGAGCTATGGAGGTGGAGCACCGGATCTACAAAGGTTGTATTTCCGTATTTCATATAGTTAACTGTTAACTAGTTCTTGTTCGCCTAGAAATCTAGTATACGATCCGTTGTTTAGGGTTTGTAGGCACCATAATATTTGAAATTGCCATGGTTGATGGCTTGGGAGACCTCACTAGAGTGCCTAGGAACCCTGCAGTGGTATCAGAGCCTAGCTAGAGCCTTAGGCGAAGTCCAGACGGAAATTGAAGTCCGATCGAACCGAAACCTCACCCGGGAAATTCCTCTCTGTACAATTTTTAAAAACAGGGATTTTTCCATATTAAAAATGTTCAGAAATATCAGCAGGAAATTATAAGAAATTCTGTAAAATTCGGCTTCCTAATTCCTACAGTGCGCCGCGCTTCCGCGGCACGAGCTTGGCTCGTGCGGCGTAAGCGCGGCCATTTTGTCGTATTAGGCATCCTAATTGGTACAGTAATTCACAATATTCTGTGCTGGTTTTCCTGGGTATTTTTAATATTTTTTCCAGAGTTGAAATTTTCTGAGTTGATTTGGGAATTCGGTATTTCGATCGGGGTATCAAATTTTGTCTGTGTGGCTTTCCGGATAAATTATAGAATATGTTAAAAAGTTCGACCGGATACAATACCCAACTTTTCCCCTGTTGGGAAATTTCCAAGTGTTGGATTTTTCCGTAGTTTAACGACGTTCTAAGTAGTGCAAGTAACGCGATGGTCCCTCTAGAAGACACAAACCTTAACTCGATTATGTGACCGTCTTGAACTGCCCTTTGAACCTTCGGGTTTGGGGTAGTACGGCGTGCCACATGTGAGGCGTTGGCTTGACCCTTCTACGGCTGGACCATTGGTACTGAGGTACGAACGGAATGTTGTTAGACTCATTTCATGTGTTGATTTGTTTCGGGAAAACTTGGGTGTTCGAATGTTCGATCGAAAAGTTTAACATTTTCTGTTTATCTGGAATGGGATACAATAATTGGAATTCACAAGAAGTTATATGATAACTGAATGAATGTTATAAACATAGCAATTTAGTCTCACTTGATCGGTTGCCACGGAATTTTGATGTGATCAAAAGTCCGTCGCAATCACGTAGCGTACGCGGATACTCGCCGGGTAAACTTAATAGACAGCCTCACTCCATTGCCCCGACCAAGTGACTGTAGGAGAACCCCGTCGCCGAAAGCATCCGTTCGGGTGCTCGTGGTAACGGTGTTCCGCCTTGGTGCACTTCGTCGACGGTATCGGGGGTGCGGCCGTCTACTGAAGTTTGCGACGAGTATTCGATCAGACTGTCGGGAATCTTGTTGAATTCCCCGACTAGATATTGAAAAGAGTTTTCGATAATGAGACTAAAATGCGGGGTTTATAATTGTTAGGCATGCGATGTCTAAGTAATTCATTTGGTCAGGCATGCGATGTCTGAGGAGGTTGCGGATTCCAACTGTTGTAGTTTTACACTTTCTTTTCTGTGACCGTAAGTGTAATATGTGATATCGCCGGTTTCGTTGCTATATGTCAACGACAATTGGGATGGACATATTTACTTACGTTGATGACATGTGATGTTATGTGTTGCTGGATATGTTATATTGGATCGTCGTGTTTGAATAGCCAGGGGTTTTTATGTGAGATGAGTGTTTTTCATTTTCATTCATGTAAAAACTTGTATGTAATATTCTTTTATTTGGGGCGCTTCCAGGTTGCGGGAGTTGTCACCTGTTGTATATTATTTACTTTTCCGCACTAGGATAGACCCAAGGAGGGGAGCACAAGTAACCGGGTTCTGGAGTCCAGTGGGAGACCAACTCGAGGAGTCGAGTCCGGGTCTCCTAACTCTAGAATTGGTAGGGTTGCTTGCCGCTCTCGTAGGGGTCTAGGGGTGTGGGTTTGGCTATTCATCACGACCGTGAAATCCGTGTTTTATACTGGCTCGTATTGAAAACACGGACGTCCTAGCATATCCAATATTTCATATGATTCTTCTGCTGCGATATCTGTGATGTGATCATGTGATGTTCTGTGACAGGTATTATATATAGTATATATGATATATTATGTAGACGTTACTTATGTTTTACACCCGCGCTAGCCCTGCCCCGCTCTGCCGTTAGTTACCTAACCTAACGGTGCACGAGGGGACATCGAGGCGAATGCGGATGGCATAAGTGTACGTCGTATTTATCTGTGATGATTAGGTATTTAAATGATGGGACTTCATTAATGTGATTAATGAAATAAAAGAAACCTAAGATGTTATAGAATCGAATTTCAAAATAAAACAGGTAGCTACAGTTCTTGCTTTGCACAGCGGTATATGTGATATATCCTGCACCTTATTCGATGAGGAAAGGACCGAGATCCCTTTACCGGGAGTGACTCCTTTAGCAATAACTGGCAGATGCTACACACTCGGTTTGTCCTTTGATTGCTTTTAAGTGTTTTGCTTTGCACAGTGATATATATGATATATCCAGCACCTCATTCGACGAGGAAAGGACCAACGATCCCTTCACCGGGAGTGACTCCTTTAGCAAAACTAGAAAAGCCTCAAAAACACTCCATTTCAAAATTCATTCGATCCTACAACGATATCAAGTTCATTACGCAATAGGTTTTCAGAAAAACCTGTCGTAGCCCTCCGTCATTTCAGATAAGTAGTAGTTAGTATTCGTGCTGCGTTTGTTGGCCTTTGTCAAGGCGCAGTGTGCGGTAGCTAACTGGTGCTTATCTGCTTATGCATATGATGCAGATTGAGTTAGGGTAGTCGTGCGACCTTGTTGGCCTTTGTCAAGGGCCGTGCGGGTGGGTTTAATTCAATCAGGAAATGACGGGTTGAACTTGACTAGCATCCTATGGTTTGTTGGCCTTTGTCAAGGTTATAGGAGGTTAGGGGCAAAATATTATCGGGAATTTCAAGTGTTGAAATTTGCAATAAGATTGCATACCTTCTATGAGATAGTTGGATCCCGATACCCGCTGCGAGTAAGTGTTACTCCTGGGAGAGTTTTATACATTACAATTAGCCGATCAAGTAGGTGTCTAGAAAGGTGTTAACGAGGTTACGCCTCTGGAAAAACGAGGTTTACATTAATTAGGTTCGTGCGAAAGCACGGGGGACCTCCCTCAAAGTACCGACACTGGCCTGGCTGAAAGATTGGCGAACTTGTAGTGTGTAATTAATCCCGGCTAGTCTTTCCTTTTAGGGTTTGAAGGAAGATTTGACAAAAAGCAGTGGGAGCCATCCTGATTAGATAAAATAATAACCAATCTATTCTTGCAAGAGCGCACGCTTAGTGTTTTCTTCTCTCTCTCTCCAGGTAGCGACCATATCACGCCTTAATCAAGATAATAAAACGGATATTGACCGAACCCGCTTGTTATACTGAGCTGGGGAACGTTGGTCCCGCTCCAACTTATAAATGTTATAAGACAGAGCAGGAAATTAGGGATTACCAGAATTCCCGTGCCGCCCAAACGAAGAGAGTGCATGCTGATGCATCATCTTCGGGTGTGTTCATTATACAGAACTGTTTCTCAGTATCCTTTACGTCCTGGGTATGTGATACCAGATCAGGATCCCAGATATGTAATCTGTTACATAGGGCTACAGATAGGTAGAGAACTGAGAACGGGTGATAAGTTTCATGAGGCAGAAAACGGGGCAAATGTTGCAGCCAAGTCTGTTGGTCACTGTCACCCTGTATAACAATACATTGATTCTGAACGAATGTTATTAGATACCGAACCTGATATACAAAATCATATCTGTCTCTTTATTAGTAAAGAAACGGTAAAATTTTGTATTGTTGGATAATGTTTTGAACATTTCCTATATCAAAAGTTGATCGATTCAGGCACGTTATCTAAAAGCATTAATGTTCTAAATCAAACTACAGTTCTTAGTATATGGAACACACACAAGAGGAAGAGTTCAGAAATGAACGGATTCTTCTTGAGGTATTGTAGACTAGGTCAGATCAATGTGACCCGACTAGCTGAAGTTACATTTAGATGTATATTTAAATGAGTTTGAATTTACATCTTGTGAAACTTGCCAGTCATGTCACAGAGATAAGATGACCACAGCTCTGTTTATTGGAAACAGAGAAAGAGTTAGTGAACTCTTGGGATGATACATGTTGATGTATGTAGGTCCCCTGTCTACATATGCCAGGACTGGTTCTTTATACTTCATTACGTTCTCTGATGATCTCTTTAGATTCAGACATATGTTCCTGTTGAAACACAAGTCCGAACCTTTTGAGATATTCACAGAATATAAGTTAGAAGTAGAGAACCAGAATACGGGTATAAGTATTATGTCTTATGATGAGATCAAGGAGGAGAATACTTGAGCACGGAAATACTGGACTATTCTAAAGGAGAATGAGATTCTCTCTCAGCATTACTCCTCTGTATACACCATAGCACGATGGTATATCGGGGCGGTGCAGATACACCCTATTTGATAAGGTGTGCTCTATGATGAGTACTACTGAGTTACCTATTTCCTTTTAGGTGTTATGCACTTGAGAAGCTGCATACCTATTGAATAGGGTTCGAATCAAATCAGTTACCTACCATTTCATATATGATATGGAAAGGGAAGAGCCCATATCTTAAGTTAGTTAAGATTTGGGGTTGTCCGGCCTATGTCTAAAAGCAAAATCCGGACAAGCTCGAGGCAAGGTCTGTTATGTAGAACTGGAAGTGTTCCAGCTATACGAATTACAGCAGATGATTTGATAGAACCAAGGGATTCAGTAGATACCAACGAACCTCAGCCGCTCCGCCGATCTAGTAGGGTTCCTCACCCACCTGAGAAATACTTCGGTTTCTCTATGACAGTGGGAGCGAGGATTGCATCATGAGATGATGACCCAACTAGTTTCGAGCTGGCCATCAGGAGTAAGACTCTGTAAGAATGGCTGGATGCTTAGTGATCTGAGATGGAATCCTTATACACCAGCAAAGTATGGACTTTAGCTGCAAGATCTGAAGGGTTAAATCCCCATCAGGAGCAAGTATATCTTGAGAAGATTACTTGGTGTACATGGAAGAGTTGAGACTTTCAAAGATAGACTTGTTAAAAGTTTGCATCATTTACCAGGCGTGGATTATGATGAAACCTTTTCAAGGATCTATGCTTAAGTCCATCCAGATCCTACTTACCACGGCTACATACCATGACTACGATATCTGGTGGTTGGGTGTCTTGACTGCTCTTCTAAATGATGATTTAGAAGAGTGCGTCTGTAAGTACACAGCCAGAGGGCTTCGTAGACAGTGGGAGCAGCGGAAACGTGTGCAAGATGCTTTATAGGATAAAGCAGGCATCGCGGAGTTGGAACATCTATTTTGATGAATTAGTCAAAGAAGTTGACATCATCAAAATGGTAGATGAACCTTGTATAAACAAAAAGGTAGTAGGGAGTATGGTGACGATCCTCGTAAAGTACGTGGATGACATACTCTTGATAGGGAAGGAGTTTCCTATGCTACGCTCGATCAATCTCCGCTTATCACTATAATTCTCCATATAGGATCAAAGTGATACCTCCTAAATCCTGGATTTTGGATCTATGAGATAAATTTAATTGGATGTTAGGATTCTCACTAGTAGTAGTGAGATGGTATCAATTGATCCTGGGGAGAATCCCTGGAAGTGTTCCAGAGTGATAAAGACGACTGAATGTCAGTCACAGGCATTGTCTTTACCCTCAGTGGAGGGACGGTATGTTGGAAGAGTTCCAAGCTAGATACCGTGGCATACTAGACGATAAAGGCACGATACATCGCTACTTAAGATGCTACCAAAGAGGCTGTTTGGGTGTATATAGGTTCATGAGATGAACTACGTTCCTACCATTGTGAGACAATGGAGTTGTGGCTCATGCCAAGGAACGTCCGTCCCATTAGTGATCCAGACATATTCTAAGAAAGCATCGCCTGATCATGGAGATGATTGATCTCCAGGGTGATCGAGGTTTGGAGAGTAGACTCAGAGGACAACACAGCGGATCCACTCACAAAGGCCTGTTCCCAGAGAGAGACACTTTTATGGGATGGTTGAGTATGAGATACTGCAACCACTGCTACAGATGGCCCTAGTGCAAGTGGGAGATTGTTAGTTATATGTATGCCCTAGAGGCCATTACTATACATAGGATGTATATTGTAGTGGATGCTGGGACATATATAGGGAGGACTTTCTTGCTCGACATGATAGTATGCTATCTGGTTGCTCTTTACCTTAACGTGTATATTGATTGTCTCTCTGTTACATGTTGGTAAAGCCCTTAGGATCTGTACTTGACTACCTGGACTATGATGCGGATCATACTAGTGGGGACATGGTAGTCTATAAGTACATCCTTCAAAGTCCCTAGTCGTGGGTGTATCGAGACGGGGCATCGATATACCAGAGTAGACTAGCGTGTACCTTCTCGACCCATGTAGATGGGCGATGGATGATCCCATATCCATCGGTGTTTGACATCAGAGATGATATACGGGTGCTCAGTAGAGACTGGGTACACTGGACGGACTCGCCGAGAACTCCCAGATGGTATTATACCTCACGTCAGATGGCAGTTCTCTGGTGACACTGGTACAGAGTAGTCTGTTGACCCGAGATCGTCATAGAGTCTTGTGTGGTTCCCACTGTGCTTTGATTTCCATCTTACCACGTCCAAGAGGGCGTGCAAAACGGTGGTTTTTGGGTACAGTCCCGAGTCACGTGGAGGCAATGAGCGATAGGAGGGGATTCGTCTCTCCCGGTATATGGGGGTTGATGTTGCGCTGTGTTCGATTGGCTATAACAGGAAATCCCTGGCCAGGGTTGCTGAGATTTACTGGTAAGTGTTACCAGTAGTTTCTCGAAGTGTTATAGACCTCATATCGACACGACTTATCGAGCTATTGGGGTCTGACGTTTACCACCCCTAGGCGAGATATGCGACATATCAGACGATCAGACCGGACTGTACGGTAGTGTTACTGGTCGGATTCACTGGAGTGTGAGCGGGCTTGCTCGTCGATCTTCAGATCGCTCAATACCCGGGTGGCCGTTACGTTTAGCAGACCGCTTGCGGCTTGTGGGTGTTTGATATGATCATCATCCGCTGCCGGCGTATTGACGAGTCTTTAGAGTCCTACACAGAGGTTTCCTGGTTCAAGCGAAACGAAATAGGAGCGCATATGAGATATGTGCGGGACCGAGAATAATGCGTGTATGTGATACCGTATTCGATTCTCGCGATGTGACATCGATCGGTTATATGCGATATAGCCGGGTTATCGGATCAAGTGTTGATTCGATAAGATGTTACTAATGATACCCGTCGGTTATGTGCGTCATGACCGGGTCGTTAAATCAAGTGTTGATTTAATGATTTAATGCATAATTATATATTTGATATATTACTTTGCGTTAACTAGTATCGGTTCACTTTGAATGGATTTTCTCACTCGGGTGTGCGCATTGCATATGCGATATGATTTTTGTGCACTTGATTGTATCATGTTTGATGATACATATCTTTTTGTTAAGTGTAATGAATTAAACCTAGGTTAAATAAATGATTAGGGTTTTCTTTTATTCATTTATATTTTCATTTGTATTTAAAAGATAAATGAGAAAAGGAAAAGAAGTCAAAAATGGTGGCTATTTTTGTTTTCAACTTGAAGCTTCATGAAGCTTTCTTCATGTCACCATTTTTGTCTCATCTCCTTTACCCTAACCATTCTTTAACCTTGGTCAATTCTCTACACTTAACTTGGGTTAAAATTATGATAAGAATAGAAATTATTATTCTTTTTATAATAACTCATCATCTTCTTGCTTTCTTCTTCTTCTTCACTTCATGAAGAAAACCTCCACTACATCAATGGTGGATTGATGATTAGAGTGAGAAATCCAATTCTAAAGTTAACCCACTTCCTATTTCTTCATCCTCTACCTCTTGCCAAGTAGTAGAGTGTGTTTCCTTCACAACTTTTTTCGGTATGGTGAAGGTGGAGCTTGATTCATCGATGCTTCGACGTAGATCATCTTCGGCATGGACATCGACGACCTAGCTTGCCCATTCTCCGACGAAGCCGATCCTAGAGCCCAGATTCGATTTGGACAGCGGAGAGGACCTCGTTGCGGAGCTATGGAGGTGGAGCACCGGATCTACAAAGGTTGTATTTCCGTATTTCATATAGTTAACTGTTAACTAGTTCTTGTTCGCCTAGAAATCTAGTATACGATCCGTTGTTTAGGGTTTGTAGGCACCATAATATTTGAAATTGCCATGGTTGATGGCTTGGGAGACCTCACTAGAGTGCCTAGGAACCCTGCATACCCTAATCCAATCGCATCACATGCTTTAGCAGATAAGCACTAATCAACTACCGCACTCTATGCCTTGACGAAGGCCAACAAACGTAGCACGAATACTAAATAGTCCTTATCTGAAATGACGGAGGGCTACGACAGGTTTTTAAGAAATCCTTTTGCGTAATGAATTTGATATCGTTGTAGAATCGAGTGATTTGAAAAGGAGTGGTTTAGGTTCCGCTTTTAAAATTGAGTTTTTCAAAATAAACCGAGTGGGTGTAGCATCTGCTAGCTTCTGCTAAAGAGGTCATTTCCTGTGAAGGGATCTCGGCTCTTTCCACATCGAATGAGATGCTGGATATTCTACAAGGAATACCACTATGCATAGAAAGAACTAGAGCTACCAGTTTTGAAAATTTAATTATACAACATCTTTAGGTTTCTTTCCTTTCATTAATCCAATTAATGAAGTCCCATCATTTATGCTTCCTAACCATCACAGAAGAAACGAAAATACTTATACAACGTACGCTTATGCCATCCGCATTTGCCACGGGGTCCCGTCATGCACCGTTAGGTTAGATAACTAACGGCAGAGCGGGGGCAAGACTAGCGCGGATGCAAAACATAACCAACGTCTATTATATATCATATATATAATATAAAGCATTCGTCTCACGCAGTTATATGATCTCATCACAGAGCATTGTATCAGAAGTCAACATATGAAATATTTTATATACTAGGAGGTCCGAGTTTTAAATTAAGCTAGTAAAAAACATGGATTCCACGGTCGTGATGAATAACCAAACCCACATCCCTAGACCCCTGCGAGAGCGGCATGCAACCCTACCAATTCTAGAGTTAGGAGACCTGGTCTCGACTCCTCGAGATGGTCTCCCACTGGACTCTAGAACCCAGTTACTTATGCTCCCCTCTTTGGGTCTATCCTAATGCGGAAAAGTAAATAATATACATCAATGGTGAAATCAAGCTCAACCCGAAAGTGTCCCAATAAAAGAATATTACATACAATTTTTACATGAATGAAAATGAAAAACTCTCATCTTACCCAAAACCCCCCTGGATATTCAAACACGACGATCCAACATAATATATCACAGCAACACATAACATCACATGTCATCAACGTAAGTGAATATGCGTATCCAAATTTTCGTTGATGTATAGGAACGAAACCAGCGATACCACTTATTACACTTACGGTCGCAGAAAAGAAAGTGAAAACTAAAATAATTGGAATCCGCAACCACATTAGACATCATAAATCCGAAATATCACATACTTCGGATTTCATGCCTAACCATATGAATTCCTTAGACATCATAAACCTAAAATATCACATATTCCGAATTTCATGCCTAACATTATAAACCCCGCATTTTAGTCTTGAAACTAAAAACAATTTGCAATAACTAGTCGGGCAATTCAATAAGATTCCCGACATCCTGATCGAATGCTCATCGAAAACTTTAGTAGACGGTCGCACCTCCGATGCCGTCGATGAAGCGCACTTAGGCGGAATACCGCGGCCGCGAGCACCTGAACGGATTCTTTTGGCTAGGGGTTCTCCTATAGTCACTTGGTCGAGGCTATGGGGCGTGGCTATCTAGTAATATTACCCGGCGAGTATTCGCGTACACTACGTGATTGCGACGGAGTTTTGATCCATATCAAAATCCCGTGGCAACCGATTAAATGAGACTAAATTGCTAGATTTATAAAATTCAAACCAGTTTTCACAAAACTAATTATTGTGGATTCCAAATATTGTATCACATATCACATATAGCTAGACGATGTTAAACATTTCGATCGAATCAACAAACACCCATATTTCCCAGAGACCTCAACACTTGAGACAGTTTTAAAAGTACCCAGAACATGCCACAAGAACCTACGGACCTACTAAAGAAAGGCCGTTCCTGGCCTCACCAACGGCACCGCGAAACCGCCGCAAATCCTAGGGTTTGGCTGCGGTTCCGCGGTCGTATGGTCGAGTTAGGAGTTCTTTCTTCTTGTGGGTCCGTAGAAAACCCTGTATGATTTTTTGAATATTTTTAACTTGGAAAAATCCAACATTTCGAAACATTTCCAGAGAGCATGGGAAATATGATTTTCGGAATTCGATCGTACACTTTAACGTCGTCTAGGCCACTCCTAATGCTCTAGCTTGGCTCTGATACAACGGGTGCGTTCCTTAGCACCCTCACTAATGTTTTATAAGGCATCAAGCATGCAATTTTATATAAATCTAGAGTGCTAAGAAACTCGGACCAAGGATCTGAAAGGTTACGCTGGTGCCCCGGCCAACTACTATGGCCAAATGAGGAACAAATTTTTTTCTAACGATTAGAACATGGCACTAGAATAACCTTTAACCTGGATCTTTCCATAAACCTACCTAGAAATACTAAATGAGATGAACTAACTACTATGAAGGAAGTCTCACCAAACGATCCAAGTCCTTCGGTCATCTTTCCTCTTCGTTAGATCCAAGTGGCCACCTTGAACATGCTTGATCTTCTTTTTCCGCTCCATCGGTTCTCCAAGATCGAGCTTGTTCTCCGGTCCTCCTTTGTCGTAGATGATCCCCCCGAAGGATATGATCCATGGCTCTAGCTCCTCACAATATGTCAAGTGGAGCAATTAGAGAACTTGGGTTGCTAAACCAAGTAGTATAGGATGTAGTGTGAAGATCTAAGTGTTTGCTATCTTTTTCTTGCCTCTTCACTTGTTTCTCAATGCATGAGAAAGGTAGCGAAGAGGAAGATGATGAAGGTGGAGGAAACACAAGAGGAGGGAGGAGATGAAGAAAAATGGGAGCTCAAGAAATTATGAAGCATTCATGAAAGAGAAAATCAATGCCAAGGTTTTGTGTATGAATTCTCATGAATAAACAAGTGTAGCCATGCTTCAATAGTAACCACAAATGAATAAAGAATTCATTTATGAACTATTGAAGCCATGCCACTCACCATGCCTCCCTCTCCTTAATTTCCACCTCATTTCCATTTATCAATAAATGGAAAATTCCATGATGAGGTGTCCACCTTCTAGAAGGTAATCTGTAATAAAATATGGATTACAGTCTGCTGTATATACATACCTCCATCCGGATAAAAATACGAATGCCCAAAGAGATAGAATAACATGAAGAACGTAATACTAGAATATACATATCGAAATACATATTTGTAAACTATTAAATCAATACCTGATTTAATAATCCGGCTCAAACCCGAGCCGGCTAGTATTACCAACCGTCCGATCGAAAGTCCGAGTACTAAGTACATCAATCGATCGAGACCCTGCACGTATCCAATACGACTACTACATTATTTCTCTTGAACCAGGGAATCCCTCTGTGTGGGTCTCTAAAGACTCGATAGTATGCCGGTAGTGAGTTAGTTGATAAATCCATAACCACAAGCACGTCAGCAGCACTAGCTGTACGTAACCGCTACCCGGGTACCTTACGGAAAGGAAGGCCGACGAGCAAACTCATCCGGATCCCTACTGAGCCTATCTGTGACAATCTCCGTACAGTCCGGTCTCTTCGTCTGAGAGTATTACATATCTGGTCTCGTGGGTGGTAAACGTCAGACCCTAATAACCCGGTAATTAGTGCTGATGTGGCTCAGGACCAATCCGGGAAACTATTGATCAGCCTATCAGTAAATCCTAACTGCCTTGACCAAGGTCTTATGGTCCTGACCAATCGAACACAGTGCTATATCGACTCCCTATACCGGGAGAGACGAATCCCCGACAATCGCTCACTGCCTCCATGTGGCTCGGGACTGTACCCAACCAAAACCTGTTTGCACGACTCAGTAGAGCCGTGGTAGGATAGTGATCAAAGCACAGTGGGAACTCATAC
Organism: Agapanthus africanus; assembly: GCA_030015575.1. Taxonomy (NCBI): domain Eukaryota; kingdom Viridiplantae; phylum Streptophyta; class Magnoliopsida; order Asparagales; family Amaryllidaceae; genus Agapanthus; species Agapanthus africanus. The sequence continues at coordinate 455,081,252 of CM057345.1, read as the reverse complement.
GAGACAAATGCCGATCTCAGGTCTAAAAACTAACATGTACTCATGTCAACTGAGAACTTCCACCAGACGATAGGTATACTACCATCTGGATGTTCTTAGCGAGTCCATCCGGTGTACTCACCCCCTTTGAGCACCTTTATACGATCTTAGGTCTAAAGACCAATGGTTGCGGAACCAAACCATAGCCCCCCGTTGGGGTCTAGAAACGTATACACTAGTCTACTCTGGAATATCGATGCCCAGTCTCGATACACCCTCGACTAGGGACCGTTTAAGGATGTGTGTATCGACTACTCAGCTCCCACAAGTATGATTGCCATCACAACGCAGGTTGTCTATCAATGATCCTACGGGCTTTATCAACATGTATAAAAGATATGTAATAGTAAGTAGAACTTGCACATGTTAAGATAAAGACAAACCAGATAGCATACTATCATATCAAGCAAGACTGTCCTGTACATATATATGTCCAAGCATCCATATATATATATATACAATATTGGCCTCTAGGGCATATATATCCAACAATCTCCCATTTGCACTAAGGCCATATATTGGCGTACCGAGTATCCAACGTCTACTCTAGGGCCAGCTATTGGCGTACCGCATACCTAACATCTTAAAAGTCTCTCTAACTGTGCTTGAGGAAAGGCCTTGGTGAATGGATCCGCAGTGTTGTCTTTTCTATCCACTCTACGGACCTCGATCTCCTGGCGATCTACGATCTCCCTGATCAGGGGTGATACCGCCTTAAGATGTGCCTGGATTTCTGATGAGACCGTAGTTCCTTCGCCAAAGCTATAGCTCCATTGTTATCGTAATACAAAGGTATTGGGTTAATAATGGATGGAACTACCTGAAGTTCACTAATGAACTTCTTCATCTAGACCGCCTCTTTTGCGGCATCGCTCGCAGCAATGTATTCAGCCTCCATCGTCAAGTCTGGAACGGTATCCTGTTTGGAGCTCTTCCAACACACCGCCCCTCCGTTGAGGGTAAGCACAAAACCCGAGACAGACTTGCTGTCATCCTTGTCACTCTGGAAGCTTGAATCGGTAAAGGATTCGACCTTTAGGTCTCCATTATTGTAAACCAAGAACATCTCCTTAGTCCTTCTCAGGTATTTGAGAATGTTATTTACTGCTGTCCAGTGGTCCTCACCTGGGTTCAACTGATACCGGCTCACTACGCTTAGCGCATAAGTTACATCTGGCCTTGTACATAGCATCACATACATTATAGATCCTACCGCAGAAGTGTAGGGTATAGTGCTCATGCGAACCCTCTCCTCATCAGTCTTGGGAGACATCTCCTTGGAGAGGGAGATTCCGAATAATGCGGGTATATTACTGCACTTGGAATCTTCCATACTAAATCTCTTTAGTACGGTCTCTATGTACCTGGACTACGAGTGTCCGAGTAATCTCTTGGATCTATCTCTGTAGATCTTAATCCCCAGAATGTACGAGGCATCCCATGGTCCTTCATGGAGAACCTTTGTGATAAGAATAGCTTGACCAATTGTAGCATAAGAATGTCATTTCCTATCAAAAGAATGTCATCCACGTACAAGACTAGGAACACGACAGTTCGTATTTCAATCTTCTTATAAATACAAGGCTCATCCTCGTTCTTGATAAAGTCAAATTCCTTGACTATTTCATCAAAACAGATGTTCCAGCTCCGCTATACCTGCTTTAATCCATAAATGGATTTAAGCAACTTGCACACCTTTCCACTGCTCCCACTGTCTACGAAACCTTCCGACTGATCCATATAAACACACTCTTCTAAACATCCGTTTAGAAAAGCCATTTTTACGTCTATCTGCCAGATCTCATAGTCATGGAAGGCAGTAATGGCAAGTAGGATCCGAATGGATTTGAGCATAGCCACTGGAGAAAAGGTTTCATCATAGTACACACCTGGTCTTTGACGAAAACCTATTGCAACGAGTCTAGCCTTATAGGTTTCCACCTTCCCATCTACACCAAATTTCCTTTTGTAGATCCATTTGCATCCAATGGGTTTTACCCCAGGTGGAGCAATATCCAAGGTCCACACTTTATTGGTGTACATGGACTCCATTTCAGATCGCATAGCATCTAACCACTAATCAGAGTCTCTACTGTTAATGGCCTTCCTGAAACTAGTAGGATCATCTTCTTCCAAAATACAATCCTCTCGGTCCCCGTCTATGAGAAAACCGTAATATCTCTTGGGCGGATGAGAAATCCTACCAGATCTGCGGAGTGGCTGAGGTTCGTCGGGTATTTCAGCATCTAGGGGTTCTATCAAATCCTGGTTCCTAAACTTCTTCTAGTTCCACCATACTTCCACTAATTTCCTTTGCAAGAAATTTCCTTTCTAAAAAGGTAGCGTAGCGAGATACTAACACCTTATGTTCCTCAGTATGGTAGAACAGGTACCCCTTAGAATGCTTAGGGTATCACACAAACTTGCACAATACAGACCTTGCCTCGAGTTTATCTAGATTCTTCCTTTTAACAAAAGCAGGATACCCCCATATCTTAATGTAATTAAGACATGGTCTTTTATACTCCATATTTCATATGGGGTGGTAGGCACTGATTTGGACGGCGCTCTATTCAATATGAATGCAGCTGATTCAAGAGCAAACCCCCAGAAAGAATGAGGTAACTCGGTATTACTCATCATGGAGCGAACCATATCCAATAGAGTACGGTTCCTTCGCTCCGAAACGCCATTGTGCTGTGGTGTATACGGAGGAGTAAGATGAGGGAGAATACCATTCTCTTTTAGAAAGTCCTGGAATTCCGTACTTATGTACTCTCCCTCTCTATCAGATCAGAGGATCTTGATACTTTTGCAAGACAGGTTCTCTACTTCATTTCCGAATTCTTTGAATTTCTCAAAAACTTCAGATTTTTGTTTCATCAGATACACATAACCGAACCTAGAGAGATCGTCAGTTAATATGATGAAGTACGAGAACCCACCCCATGCATGTATAGACATTGGACAACATGCATCACTGTGTATGAGTCCCAAGAGCTCTCCTGCTCTTTCTCCGTGTCCGGTGAACGGAGACTTGGTCATCTTTCCTTTGAGACAGTACTGACAAGTTTCATAAGTTGAAAACTCGAACCTGTTCAAATATCCATCTTTATGTAATTTACTCAGTCTTTTCTCTCCGATATGACAAAGTCTACAATGCCACAAGTAGGATTCGTTCATTTCTGAACTCTTCATCTTGCGTGTGTTTTGTATTCTGATAACTGTGTTTTGATTAAGAACATAAATACCATTACACAGTGTACCTTCTGCAACCAATACCTGATTAAGGTTAATGTTCATGATATTTCTATCAAGAACAAACTTATATCCATCTTTATCAAGTAAATAAACTGATATGAAGTTGCAAACCATGGAAGGTACATAGTAGCAGTTGTTCAAAATCGTAGTATTACCATTTGGCAATGCTAGGTGATATTCTCCGACGGCAGAAGCATCAACCTGTGCTCCGTTCCCTACTCTGAGGGACATATCACAAGGTCCAACCATCCTGCTTTTTCTCAGCCCCTGTAATTAATTAGAGATATAAGATCCCGATCTGGTATCGAGTACCCAGGAGGTAGGACCGACCGAAAAATAGTTCTCAATAACAAGAACACCTGAAGAAGATACAATAGTATGTTTCTTCTTCAATGGGGTCATCAAGGAATTCAAACAATCCTCTTTCACTTGCTCACACTTATGACCGTTGTCATAAGTGTGAGTCGAACCGACGTTCCCCAGCCCCGAATAAGAATTCTGATCGGTCAAGCGATACATTTTATTATCTTGATTAGGGCGTTAAATGGTTGCTACCTGGAGAGAGAGAAAAGAAACACTCAGCGTGCGCTCCTACAAGATTAGATTGGTTATTAATTTATCTAATCAGGATGGCTCTCACTGTTTCCTCGAATTATTCTTCAAACCTTAAAAGAAGAATTAGTTGGGATTAATCGCACGTCATAATACTTGCTTAACCTTTCGGCCAGGCTGGTGTCGGTACTTCGAGGGGGGTTTTCCAACGCTTTCGTGAAGTTCCTTAATTACATTATCTCTTTTCCCAGGAGGTATAGCCCTGCTAACACCGTTCTAGAGACCTACTTGGTGTATAGCATTGATTGTTAAGTGAGAAAATATCCCAAGAGTAATCCTACTCATCAGTGGGATCGGGATCCAACTATCATTGTGTGGTGCACTGGATGGAATCCACTATAGTCACCACACTCCAGAAGGTATGCTAAATCTGCAAGTTTCCTGTATGTTTGAAACTCCCGATGTGGTTTATTCCCGAAGCGCTTATGACCTTGACTTTGGCCAACAAATCATAACGCGCAAGTCAAGTTTTACCCATCATTGTCCTGATTGATTTAGACCCACCCGTACACACCCTTTACTTTGGCCAACAAGATGGTATGACTGTCCTAAACTAATGCATTTATCTATGCTACGGATAAGAAACATACAGCTACCATACACGATGCCTTGATTTTGGCCAACAAACACCGCATGAATACTATGTGTTTTTATCCGAAATGATGGAGGTCTACGGCTGGGTTTTTGGCGAAAAACCCTGTTAACGTAATGAACTTGATATCGTCGAAGGAACCTGAGCAATTTTGAAAAAAGAGTGGTTTAAGCTCCGCCTTTTGAAAATTTCTGGTTTTGAAAAAAAACTGAGTAATCTATAGCATAATCTTCAGCTTAAGAGGTCACTCCCCGCAAAGGGATCTCGGCTCTTACTTTGTGGAATGAGGTGCTGGATATTCAAAACCGAATACCACTATGCAAAGAGAAAGAATATAGTTTATAGCTTTTCGAAATTTCTTCTACCAACATCTTTTAGGTTTTCTTTTCTTACATTAATCAAAATTAATGCGGTCCCATCATTTAACCTATCACACCAGAAAAAAAACGAAAATATGATGTACGTATATGCCATCCGCATTCGCCACGGGCCCGGTCATCACCCGTTAGGTTACTTAACTAACGACAGAGCGGGGGATGGACTAGCGCGGGTGTAAAACATATACAACATCTACTAGTATATATATAAGTATATATAACATACGTCCCAGGCATGATAATAAGCAACATCACAGAATCTCCGTCAACAATACAGAAAGGTGGATAATCTTGGAGCCCTGGGTTTTATCAGAGCCGCAAATAAAACCCGAAGTTCTCGGTCGTGTGGATAGCCTGTGTAATAAAAACCTGGACCCCTACGAGCGCGGCAAGTTACCCATCAATCCCAGAAGTGAGGTAACCCCCTTCAACAAAGTGAATGGGCCACCCAGCACTTCACGGAATCCGGTAACTTGGGCACCCCTCCGTGGGTCATCCTATACCCCCTACGAGTGTGGCGAATAGCCCGTCAATTCTAGAATGAAGCCCCCTCCGTCTCAACGCCATGAGATGCGGGCTTGTTGCCTTCTAGAACCCGGCTATTCGTGCACTCCACAGTGGGGTAATCCTAGTACAGAAAATAAAAATAATATGTACAAATGGTGACATCGACCTCAACCTGGTCGTGTCCCAAACAAATAATATGCAATCCGGCAAAGACGGCAGTCCACATGTCCGACGCTCGCCCCACAAGAAAAAATGTACAAATGAATACAAACTGTACTAAATCATTGCACCACCAGCTGTCCACCACGACAATCCAACCATAATATCAGCACAATCACAGATCATCAACGTGAATGTCATGTTCGCAAACTCGTCTAAAAGAACATATAGCAGATAGACGGGTTTACCGATCAAATGACATTCACGGTCGCAGATGCTAATCTAAATACTGATAACAATTAAACAGTTGTTAAAATATAACGACTTCGAAACGCTCCGAATTGCCCCAAACAGAAAAACAACAGAACATCAAACTTGGGCAAAAACAAACAACACCTGAAACCCAAACTCGACGAGATAAGAACCCAGAACAAAACTTGACCCAATTCTCCACTACAAAACCGGTGAGGCCGGATTTTTCCATTATGTGGACGGTCCAAACTTGGTAGAATTGCATCTTTTTTGTTCCGGGTTCATCTCATAGTCAAAGTACCACTCTGCACTTGCTTAAAAAAAATTTTGAAGCCTCTGAAAAATCGACAGAAACTTGAAGTTTGGTTTCAATGTTACGGAGTTGTTTCGGTTTCGTTGTTTTAACATTGTTTAAATTTTCTACTGTAGGGTTAATGGGCTGGCTCTGATACCATGAAAGCTTACGCTAGTGCCCCAGCCATCTACCATGGCCAAATGCGGAACAAATTTTTTTCTAACGATTAGAATATGGCACTAGAATAACCTTTAACCCGGATCTTTCCATAAACCTACCTAGCAAAACTAAATGAGATGAACTAACTGCTATGAAAGAAGACTCACCAAACGATCCAAGTCCTTCGGTCTTCTTTCCTCTTTGTTAGCTGTAAGTGGCCACCTTGAACATGCATGATCTTCTTTTCCCGCTCCATCGGTTCTCCGGGATCGAGCTTGTTCTCAGGTCCTCCTTTGTCATAGATGATCCATCTGAGGGATATGATCCATGGCTCTAGCTCATCACAATATGTCAAGTGGAGCAACTAGAGAACTTAGGATGCTAAACCAAGTAGTTTAGGATGTAGTGTGAAGATCTAAGTGTTTGCTATCTCTTTCTTGCCTCTTCACTTGTTTCTCAACTCATGAGAAGGGTAGTGAAGAGGAAGATGATGAAGGTGGAGAAATCTCAAGAGGAGGGAGGAGATGAAGAAAAATGGGAGCTCAAGAAATTATGAAGCATTCATGAGAGAGAAAATCAACACCAAGGTTTTGTGTATGAATTCTCATGAATAAACAAGTGTAGCCATGCTTCAATAGTAGCCACAAATGAATAAAGAATTCATTTGTGAACTATTGAAGCCATGCCACTCACCATGCTTCCCTCTCCTTAATTTCCACCTCATTTCCATTTATCAATAAATGGAAAATTCCATGATGTGGTGTCCACCTTCTAGAAAGTAATTTGTAACAAAATACGGATTATAGTCTGCTGTATATACATACCTGCATCCGGATAAAAACACGAATGCCCAAAGAGATAGAATAACACGAAGAACGTAATACTAGAATATACATATCGAAATACATATATGTAAACTATTAAATCAATACCTGATTTAATAATCCGGCTCAAACCCGAGCCGGCTAGTATTACCAACTGTCCGATCGAAAGTCCGAGTAATAAGTACATCAATCGGTTGAGACCCTGAACGTATCCAATACGGGTACTACATCATTTCGCCTGAACCAGGGAAACCCTCTGTGTGGGACTCTAAAGACTTGACAGTACGCCGACAGTGAGTTACTTGATAAATCCATAACCAAAAGCACATCAGCAGCACTAGCTGTACGTAACGGCTACCCGGGTACCTGTCGAAAAGGAAGGCCGACGAGCTACCTCATCCGGATCCCAACTGAGCTTATCTGTGACAATCTCCGTACAGTCCGGTCTCTTCGTCTGAGAGTATCACATACCGAGTCTGTGGGTGGTAAACGTCAGACCCTAATAACCCGGTAATTCGTGCTGATGTGGCTCAGGACCAATCCGGGAAACTACTGATCAGCCTATAAGTAAATCCCAACTATCTTGGCCAAGGTCTTATGGTCCTGACCAATCGAACACAGTGCTATTTCGACTCCCTATACCGGGAGAGACGAATCCCTGACAATCGTTCACTGCCTACATGTGGCTCGGGACAGTACCTAACCAAAATCTATTTCCACGACTCAGTAGAGCCGTGGTAGGGTATTGATCAAAGCACAGTAGGAACTCACATGAGACAAATGCCGATCTCAGGTCTAAAGACTAACCTATACTCATGTCACCTGAGAACTTCCACCTGACGATAGATATAGTACCATCTGGAAGTTCTCGGCGAGTCCCTCCGGTGTACTCACCCCCAGTGAGCACCTGTATACGATCTTAGGTCTAAAGACCAATGGTTCGGGACCAAACCATCGCCCTTCGTCGGGGTCTAGAAACATATACACCAGTCTACTCCGGAATATCGTTGCCCAGTCTCGATACTCCCATGACTAAGGACCGTTTATAGATATGCGTACCGACTACCCTGATCCCATAAGTATGATCGCCATCACAACGCAGGTAGTCTAGCAATGATCCTACAGGCTTTATCAACATATATAAAAGATATGTAATAGCAAGTAGAACATGCACATGTTAAGATAAAGAAAAACCAGATAGCAAACTATCATATCAAGCAAGACTATCCTGTACATATATATGTCCATGCATCCATATGTATACATATATAATAATGGTCTCTACGGCATACATATCCAACAATCTCCCACTTGCATTAAGGCCATATATTAGCGTACCGAGTATCCAACGTCTACTCTAGGGCCAGGTGTTGGCATACCGCATACCCAACATCTTAAAAAGTCTCTCGAACTGTGCTTGAGGAAGGGCCTTGGTGAATGGATCCGCAGTGTTGTCTTATGTATCCACTCTCCGGACCTCGATCTCCTGGCGATCTACGATCTCCCTGATAAGGTGATACCGCCTTAAGATGTGCCTGGATTTCTGATGGTACCATGGTTCCTTCGCTAAAGCTATAGGCCCATTGTTATCGCAATACAAAGGTATTGGGTTAATAATGGACGGTACTACCTCAAGTTCACTAATAAACTTCTTCATCCAGACCGCCTCTTTTATGGCATCGCTCGCAGAAATGTATTCAGCCTCCATCGTCGAGTCTGCAACGGTATCCTGTTTGGAGCTCTTCCAACACACCACCCCTCCATTGAGGGTAAACACAAAACCTGAGACAGACTTGCTGTCATCCTTGTCACTCTGGAAGCTTGAATCGGTAAAGGACTCGACCTTTAGGTCCCCATAATCGTAAACCAAGAACATCTCCTTAGTCCTTCTCAGGTATTTGAGAATGTTCTTTACTGTTGTCCAGTGGTCTTCACCTGGATTCGACTGATACTGGTTCACCACGCTTAGCGCATAAGATACATCTAGCCTTGTACATAGCATCACATACATTATAGATCCTACCGCCGAAGCGTAGGGTATAGTGCTCATGCGAACCCTCTCCTCATCAGTCTTGGGAGGCATCTCCTTAGAAAGGGAGATTCCGTGCAATGCGGGTATATTACCGCGCTTGGAATCTTCCATACTAAATCTCTTTAGTACGGTCTCTATGTACCTGCACTGCAAGAGTCCGAGTAATCTCTTGGATCTATCTCTGTAGATCTTAATCTCCAGAATGTATGAGGCATCCTCCAGGTCCTTCATGGAGAACCTTTGTGATAAAAATAGCTTGACCGATTGTAGAATAGGAATGTCATCCACGTATAAGACTAGGAACACGACAGTTCGTCCTACAATCTTCTTATAAAATCAAGGCTCATCCCCATTCATGATGAAGTCAAATTCCTTGACTGTTTCATCAAAACAGATGTTCCAGCTCCGCGATGCCTGCTTTAATCCATCAATTGATTTAAGCAACTTGCACACCTTCCCGCTGCTCCCACTGTCTATGAAACCCTTCGGTTGATACATATATACACACTCTTCTAAACTTCCGTTTAGAAAAGCCATTTTTACGTCCATCTGCCAGATCACATAGTCATGGAAGGCAGCAATAGCAAGTAAGATCCGAATGGATTTGAGCATAGCCACTGAAGAAAAGGTTTCGTCATAGTACACACCTGGTCTTTGAAGAAAACCTATTGCAACGAGTCCAGCCTTATAGGTTTTCACCTGCCCATCTACACCAAATTTACTTTTGTAGATCCATTTGCATCCAACGGGTTTTACCCCAGGTGGAGCAATATCCAAGGTCCATACTTTATTGGTGTACATGGACTCCATTTCAGATCGCATAGCATCTAGCCACTTATCAGAGTCCCTAATGATAATTGCCTGGCTGAAACTAGTAGGACCGTCTTCTTCCAAAATGCAATCCTCACGATCCCCGTCAATGAGAAAACCATAGTATCTCTCAGACGGATGAGAAATCGTACCAGATCTGCGGAGTGGCTGAGGTTCGTCGGGTATTTCAGCATCTAGGGGTTTTATCAAATCCAATATTGCAGTTTGTGGTTCCTGAACTTCTTCTAGTTCCACCGTACTTCCACTAATTTCCTTTGCAAGAAATTCCTTTTCTAAAAAGGTAGCGTGGCGAGATACTAACACCTTCTGTTCCTCAGTGTGGTAGAACATATACCCCTTAGAATTCTTAAGTTATCCCACAAACTTGCACAATACAGACCTTACCTCGAGTTTATCTAGATTCTGGCTTTTAACAAAAGCAGGATACCCCCATATCTTAATGTAATTAAGACATGGTCTTTTCCATTCCATATTTCATATGGGGTGGTAGGCACTGATTTGGACGTCGCTCTATTCAATATGAATGCAGCTGATTCAAGAGTAAACCCCTAGAAAGAAAGAGGTAACTCGGCATTACTCATCATGGAGCGAACCATATCCAATAGGGTACGGATCTTTCGCTCCGATACGCCATTGTGCTGTGGTGTATACGGAGGATTAAGCTGAGGGAGAATACCATTCTCTTTTAGAAAGTACTGGAATTTCGTATTTAAGTAGTCTCCCCGTCTATCAGATCGGAGTATCTTGATACTTTTGCCAGACCGGTTCTCTACTTCATTTCTGAATTCTTTGAATTTCTCAAAAGCTTTAGATTTGTGTTTCATCAGATACACATATCCGAACCTAGAGAGATCGTCAGTGAATATGATGAAGTACGAGAACCCACCCCGTGCATGTATAGACATTAGACCACATACATCTCTGTGTATGAGTCCCAAGAGCTCTCCTGCTCTTTCTCCGTGTCCGGAGAACGAAGATTTGGTCATCTTTCCTTTGAGATAGGACTGACAAGATTCATAAGATGTAAACTCGAACGTGTTCAAATATCCTTCTTTATATAACTTACTCAGTCTTTTCTCTCTGATATGAAAAAGTCTACAATGCCACAAATATGATTCGTTCATTTCTGAACTCTTCCTCTTGCGTGTGTTTTTTATACTGAGAACCGTGTTTTGATTAAGAACATAGATAACATTACACAGTGTACCTTTTGCAACCAATACCCGATTAAGATAAATGTTCATGATATTTCTATCAAGAACAAACTTATATCCATCTTTATCAAGTAAAGAAACTGATATTATGTTGCAAACCACGGAAGATACATAGTATCAGTTGTTCAAAATCATAGTATTGCCATTTGGCAATGCTAGGTGATATTCTTCTTCAATGGGGTCATCAAGAAATTCAAACAATCCTTTTTCTATTGCTTACACTTATGATTGTTTTCATAAGTTAGAGCCAAACCGGCGTTCCCCAGCCCCGAATAAGAATTCGGATCTGTCAAGCGATACATTTTATTATCTTGATTAGGGCGTCAAATGGTTGCTACCTGGAGAGAGAGAAAAGAAACACTCAGCGTGCGCTCCTGCAAGATTAGATTGGTTATTAATTTATCTAATCAGGATGGCTCCCACTATTTTCTCAAATTCTTCTTCAAACATTAAAAGAAGAATTAGTTGGGATTAATCGCACGTCATAATACTTTCTTAACCTTTCGGCCAGGTTGGTGTCGGTACTTCGAGGGAGGTTTTCCAACGCTTTCGCGAAGTTCCTTCATTACATAACCTCTTTTCCCAGGAGTCAAAGCCCCGCTAACACCGTTCTACACACCTACTTGGTTTATAGCATTGATTGTTAAGTAAGAAAATCTACCAAGAGTAATCCTATTCATCAGTGGAATAGGGATCCAACTATCATTGTGTGATGCACTAGATGGAATCCACTCTAGTCACCACACTGCAGAAGGTATGCTAAATCTGCAAGTTTCCTGTATGTTTGAAACTCCTGATGTGGTTTTTTCCCCAAGCGCTTATGACCTTGACTTTGGCCAACAAATCATAACGCGCAAGTCAAGTTCTACCTGTCGTTGACCTGATTGATTTAGACCCACCCACACACACCCTTGACTTTGGCCAACAAGATGGTACGACTGTCCTAAACCAATGCATTTATCTATGCTACGGATAAGAAACATACAGCTACCATACACGATGCCTTGACTTTGGCCAACAAACACCGCATGAATATTATGTGTTTTTATCCGAAATGACGGAGGTCTACGGCTGGGTTTTTGGCAAAAAACCATGTTAACGTAATGAACTTGATATCGTCGAAGGAACCTGAGAAATTTTGAAAAAGGAGTGGTTTATGCTCCGCCTTTTGAAAATTTCTGGTTTTGAAAAAAAACCGAGTAATCGATAGCATAATCTTCAGCTCAAGAGGTCACTCCCCGTGAAGGGATCTCGGCTCTTGCTTTGTGGAATGAGGTGCTGGATATTCAAAACCGAATACCACTATGCAAAGCGAAAGAATATAGTTTATAGATTTTCGAAATTTGTTCCAACAACAACTTTTAGGTTTTCTTTTCTTGCATTAATCAAAATTAAAGCGGTCCCATCATTTAACCTATCACACCAGAAAAAGAACGAAAATATGATGTACGTATATGCCATCCGCATTCGCCATGGGCCCCCGTCATCACCCATTAGGTTACTTAACTAACGACAGAGCGGGGGCTGGACTAGCGCGGGTGTAAAACATATACAACATCTACTAGTATATATATAAGTATATATAACATACGTCTCAAACATGATAATAAGAAACATCACAGAATCTCAGTCAACAATACATAAAGGAGGATAATCTTGGAGCCCCGGGTTTTATTAGAGCCACAAATAAAACCCGACGTTACCGGTCATGTGGATAGCCTGTGTAATGAAAACCTGGACCCCTACGAGCACGGCAAGTTACCCACCAATCACAAAAGTGAGGCAACCCCCTTCAACAAAGTGAATGGGCCACCCAACACTTCATGGAATCCGGTAACTTGGGCACCCCTCCGTGGGTCATCCTATACCCTCTACGAGTGCGGCGAATAGCCCGCCAATTCTATAATGAAGCCCCCTCCGTCTCAACGCCATGAGATGCGGTCTTGTTGCCTTCTAGAACCCGGCTATTCATGCACTCCACCGTGGGGTAATCCTAGTACAGAAAATGAAAATAATATGTACAAATGGTGACATCGACCTCAACCCGGTCGTGCCCCAAACAAATAATATGCAATCTGGCAAAGACGGCAGTCCACATGTCGGACGCTCGCCCCGCAATAACAAATTTACAAATGAATACAAACTGTACTAAATAATTGTACCACCGGCTATCCACCACGACAATCCAACAACAATATCAGCACAATCACAGAACATCAACGTGAATGCCATGTCCGCAAACTCGTCTAAAAGAACATATAGCAGATAGATGGGTTTACTGATCAAATGGCATTCACGGTTGCAGATGCTAATCTAAGTACTGATAACAATTAAAAAGTTGTTAATATATAACGACTTCGAAACACTCCGAATTGCCCCAAACAGAAAAACAACAGAACATCAAACTTGGGCAAAAACAAACAACACCTGAAACCCAAACTCCACGAGATAAGATCCCAGAACAAAACTCGACCCAATTCTCCACCACAAAACCGGTGAGGCCGGATTTTTCCATGATGTGGCCGGTCCAAACTTAGTAGAATTGCATCGTTTTTGTTCTGGGTTCATCTCATAGTCAAAGGATCACTCTGCACCTGCTTAAAAAATTTTTTGAAGCCTCTGAAAAATCGACAGAAACTTGAAGTTTGGTTTCAATGTTATGGAGTTGTTTCGGTTTCGTTGTTTTAACATTGTTTAAATTTGCAAGTGTAGGGTTTATGGTCTGGCTCTGATACCATGAAAGTTTACGCTAGTGCTCCGGCCAACTACCATGGCCAAATGCGGAACAAAATTTTTTCTAACGATTAGAACATGGCACTAGAATAACCTTTAACCCATATCTTTCCATAAACCTACCTATCAAAACTAAATGAGATGAACTAACTACTATGAAAGAAGTCTCACTAAATGATCCAAGTCCTTCGGTTTTCTTACCTCTTTGTTAGCTCCAAGTGTCCACCTCGAACATGCTTGATCTTCTTTTCCCGCTCCATCGGTTCTCCGGGATCGAGCTTGTTCTCCGGTCCTCCTTTGTCGTAGATGAACCATCTGAGGGATATGATCCATGGCTCTAGCTTCTCACAATATGTCAAGTGGAGAAACTAGAGAACTTGGGTTCCTAAACCAAGTAGTTTAGGATGTAGTGTTAAAATCTAAGTGTTTGCTATCTCTTTCTTGCCTCTTCACTTGTTACTCAACTCATGAGAAGGGTAGTGAAGAGAAAGAGGAAGAAGGTGGAGGAAACTCAAGAGGAGAGAGGAGATGAAGAAAAATGGGAGCTCAAGAAATTATGAAGCATTCATGAGAGAGAAAATCAACACCAAGGTTTTGTGTATTAATTCTCATGAATAAACAAGTGTAGCCATGCTTCACTAGTAACCACAAATAAATAAAGAATTCATTTGTGAACTATTGAAGCCATGCCACTCACCATGCCTCCCTCTTCTTAATTTTCCACCTCATTTCCATTTATCAATAAATGGAAAATTCCATGATGAGGTGTCCACCTTCTAGAAGGTAATTTGTAATAAAATACGGATTACAGTTTGCTGTATATACATACCTGCATCCGGATAAAAACACGAATGCCCAAAGAGATAGAATAACACGAAGAACGTAATACTAGAATATACATATCGAAATACATATATGTAAACTATTAAATCGATACGTGATTTAATAATCCGGCTCAAACCCGAGCCGGCTAGTATTACCCACTGTTCGATCGAAAGTCCGAGTACTAATTACATCAATCGATCGAGACCCTACACGTATCCAATACGGATACTACATCATTTCTCCTGAACTAGGGAAACCCTCTGTGTGGCACTCTAAAGACTCGATAGTACGTCGGCAGTGAGTTACTGGATAAATCCATAACCACAAGCACGTCAACGGCACTAGCTGTACGTAACGGCTACCCAGGTGCCCGTTGAAAAGGAAGGTCGATGAGCAAACTCATCTAGATCCCTACTGAGCCTATCTGTGAAAATCTCCGTGCAGTCCGATCTCTTCGTCTGAGAGTGTCACATATCAGGTCTGAGGAGTGGTAAACGTCAGACCCAAATAACCCGGTAATTCGTACTGATGGGGCTCAGGACCAATCCGGGAACTACTGATCAGCTTATCAGTAAATCCCAACTGCCTTGGCCAAGATCTTATGTTCCTGAATAATCGAACACAGTGCGATATCGACTCCCTATACCGGGAGAGACAAATCCCCAATAATCGCTCACTGCCTCCATGTGGCTCGGGACTGTACCCAACCAAAACCTGTTTGCATGACTCAGTTGAGCTGTGGTAGGGTAGTGATCAAAGCATAGTGGGAACTCATATGAGACAAATGCCGATCTCAGGTCTAAAGACTAACATGTACTCATGTCACCTGAGAACTTCCACCTAACGATAGGTATAATACCATCTGGAAGTTCTCGGCAAGTCCGTCCGGTGTACTCACCCCTAGTGAGCACCTGTATACAATCTTAGGTCTAAAGACCAATGGTTGCGGGACCAAACCATCGCCCCTCGTCGGGGTCTAGAAACGTATACACTAGTCTACTCCGTAATATCGATGCCCAGTCTCGATACTCCCATGACTTAGGACCGTTTAAGGATGTGCGTACCGACTACCCAGCTCCCACAAGTATGATCGCCATCACAACACAGGTAGTCTAGCAATGATCCTACGGGCTATATCAACATGTATAAAAGATATGTAATAGCAAGTAGAGCATGCACATGTTAGGAGAAAGACAAACCAGATAGCATACTATCATATCAAGCAAGACTTTCCTGTACATATATATGTCCAAGAATCCATATGTATAAATATACAATAATGGCCTCTAGGGCTTACATATCCAACAGATCTAACTAGAGAATTAGGGTTAAGCTAAACAAGTAAACATCTTTACTCTAAGTGAACAAGGAATATAACCTTTGTAGACCGGTCCTACACTTCTAAAGCTCCGTGTTGTAGTCTCTTCGCTCCAAGTAGTAGTCTCACGGACTCAAGTTAGGCTCCACTAAGCGAAAGGAACAAGCTTACTTAAAGATCTTTGAGGCCGAAGATGATCTACGTCGAGAAATCTCCAACTCAAGCTACCTCTTCACTAATTGAGAATTAGTGAAGCAAACAATCTATACTAAATAGCTAGTCTAGTGTAGATTGATGAAGTAGGAATTTTGCTCACTTTAGAATAATTTTTCTCTTACTAATTCTTCACCTCAAGAAAACCTAGTAAGCAAAACTTGAGATGAAGAAGATGAAGTCTAGAATGGAATGGCAACCATGTGTGAGAAAATATCATATATCAACACTTGTAGAGACTTAACCAAGGCTAAAGATAATGGTTGGGTTAATAAATATCTAGAGTAAAATAAAATTAGTGGACTAAGTCAATGGTTTCCACATGCTTCCACAAGCATCCAACCATGACTAATTTCCACCTAATTTTGTATTTACCTTAAATAAATAAAAACCCTAATTATCTATAGTATGGTATGAGTCTTATACATCGATGAACAATGTATCATCAAGCTTGACACAGATAAATAAATACAATTAATATATATATCACATGTATATTAAATGTATAAGTGAGAAAAAGAAATCTTTAAGTGAGCTAATATTAGTTAATGTATATTAATATATCAAATATATATAATCATACATTAAATTATTAAATCAACACTTGATTTAATAATCCGTTTATATCGCATACAACCGACTAATTGTTAGTTATATATATGCCCTAGAGGCCATTGTTGTACATATGATATATATTATAATGGATGCTTTGATATATATAGAGAGGACTTTCTTGCTCGCCATGATAGTTTGCTATTTGGTTTCTCTTTATCTTAACATGTTGACTTATATTAGTTTACTGTTTTACTCTCACATGTTGATAAAGCCCTTAGAATATGTACTCAACTACTGGGACTATGATGAGATCATACTAGTGGGGCCACGGTAGTCGACGAGTACATCCGATAACGGTTCCTAGTCGAGGGTGTATCGAGACAGGGCATCGATGCACCAGAGTAGACTAGCGTATACGCATCTTGACCCATATGATGGGCGATGGATGATCCCATATCCATCGGTGTTTGACATCAAGGATTGTGTACAGGTGCTCAGTGGAGACTGGGTATGCTGGACGGACTCGCCGAGAACTCCCAGATGGTATTATACCTCACGTCATATGGCAGTTCTCCGATGACACTGGTACAGGTTAGTCTGTAGACCCGAGATCGTCATAGAGTCTTGTGTGATTTCCACCTTACCACGTCCAAGAGAGCGTGCAAAACGGTGGCTTTTGGGTACAGGCAATGAGCGATAGGAGGGGATTCGTCTCTCCCGGTATAGGGAGTTGATGTTGTGCTATGTTCGATTGGCTATAACTGGAAGTCCCTGGTCAGGGCTGATATAGAGATTTACTGGTAAGTGTTACCAGTAATTTCTTGACCTTTTATGAGCCTCATATCGACACGACTTATCGGTTACTGGGGTCTGACGTATACCACCCCAAGACTAGATATGCAACATATCAGACGAAGAGACCGTACTGTACGGGAGTGTTACTGACTGGATTCACAGGAGAATGTACAGGCTTTCTTGTTGATCTTCTGATCGCTTAATACCTGGGTGGCTGTTATGTTTAGCTGACCGCTTGCAGCTTGTGGGTGTTTGATATGATCATCACCTACTGCCGGCGTATTGACGATTCTTTAGAGTCCTACACAGAGGTTTCTTGACTCAGGCGAAACGGAGTAGGAGCACATATGTGATATGTGTGTTATCGAGAATAATGCGATATGAGATACCGTATTCTATTCTCGCGATATATGATATCGGCCGGTGATATTTGATATCAGCCGGGTCATCGGATCAAGTGTTGATTCGATGAATCAGTACATGATATATTAGTCGGTTACATTCGATATAGCCGGATTGTCAGATCAAGTGTTGATTCGATAATTTAATGTATAATTATATATGTGATATATTAAATTACAATATCTAATATTGGCTCGCTTTATTATTTAATTTTCTCAATAGATAATACATTGATATATATGCGTTATATGTTAATTGTATTATTTTCTTTTGTTACAAATATATATTATATATGTGATATATAATATTGTAACCTGTTATGATTACTAATGCAACATGTTTAGTGGAGATTAAATATGGTTAGAGTTTGATTTGGGTTAGCTCTTTCATGATGCTTCTAGAAGGTTTTACTTTGTTTCTAGCAAAGATATTATGGTTGATATTTTGCTAGATATTTCTTTGACCCAAACCACACCCTTAACCCTAGTTAAGTCTCTACATTGGTTAGCCTCTTCATCTTTGACCATGGTTGCATTTGTAATCATAATAATCTTTTCATTTTTCATCACAAAAGGATATTCATTCTTCTTCTTCTTCCTTGAGCTCACAAAAAAAGCTTTCTAGGTTTTATTTTGTGATGAATGAGTGTGAGAATTTGATAATAAAGGAGAGCATAAATCCTACTTCATCATCCTCATCTAATCTAGCCAATTAGATTTGAGTGTTCACCTCATTAGTGAGTGAGAGCTTGAGTTAAAGAGATTTCAAGGTAGATCATCTTCGAATAGGAAGACTACAAGCAAGCATGGATCGTTCGGCTTGTGAAGCCTCTTTTGAGTCCGGGAGATCATGGATCGCGGTGAAGGGAGTTCTACTCGGAGCTTATGAAGCGAAGGAGCGGACTACAATGGTTGTAATCGCTCTCTCTTAGTTGTAAAGATATTTACTTGCATGTTTAACCCTAATAATCTAGCAAAAATCCTCGCTTTGGGTTGTTCGGCACGTCTAAATTTTAAATCGGGCATGGTTGATGCCTTATAGACCCTTGTAAGAGTGCCTAGTAACCCTACACTAATATCATATATATCATCTTATCGAATCAACACTTGATTCGATAACCCGACTATATCACATATAACCGTCCGATATCATATATCGCGAGATTAGAATACGGTATCACATACACGTATTTGCAGGGTCACCTAGCACGGCAGCAAGGTTTCGGGAGGATCTTCCATGCCATATTAAAATTTTGTCCTTCTAGCTAACCCTAACCATAGAATCGTCTACTAGAAAAAGCAACGGAATGAAATGCCAACAACTTTGGATAAGTAGTGAGCAAAGAATACAACCTTTGTAGACTGGTCCTTCACTTTAATAGCTCCGTGTAGTAGTCCCTTCACTGCGATCATGAAGTCCCGGACTCTAGAGAGGCTTCCATGAAGAAATGAACATGCTTGCATCGAAGTCCTCGAGGCCGAAGATGATCTACGTCGAGGAAACACTAACCCAAGCTATCTCTTCACTAATTATGGAATTAGTGAAGCAAACACCCTAAACTAAATGGCAAGTAGTAGAGGATGATGAAGTAGGAAGTGGGCTTACTTTAGAATTGATTTTCTCACATTTTTCCTCACATCTCCATTGAAGCTAGAAAGCTTTGAGGAAGAAGAAGAAGAAAACTCTCATGATAATTCACAAATGAATAATAGCAACCATGGTGAGTTAAGCATCATATGCTAACCCTTGTAGAGACATTACCATGGTTAGGATAATATGTTGGGATAATAAATATCTATGGCAAAAGAAAAGAGTGGACTTGGTCAATGCAAAGAAAAAGCTTCTACAAGCTTCATGCCTTGACAATTTCCAACCATTTTGTAATTAACAAAATGAATAAAAACCCTAATTATCATCATAAGCATGTGTGTGTGTCTCATACACCCATTTTGCATGTATCATCAAACATGACACATTATTTTGTACACTAACATATATCACATATATACACATGCACAAACTAGTGAGAAAAGAAATCTTAAGTGAGCTAATACTAGTTAATGTAATGTAGTATATCAAATATATAATTATACATTAGATTATCAAATAAATTCACGATTTAATAATCCGGCTATATCACATACAACCGACTAATATCAATAATATCAATTTACCGAATCAACACTTGATTCGATAACCCGGCTATGTCACATATACCCGTCCGATATCACATATCGCGAGAATACAATACGGTATCACATATTCGTATCAATCTCGGTCCCGCACATATCACATATGTACTCCTACTCTATTACTCTTGAGCCAGGAAACCTTTGTGTAGGACTCTAAAGACTCGTCAATACGCCGGCAGTAGGTGATGATCATATCAAACACCCACAAGCCACAAGCGGTCAGCTAAACGTAACGGCCACCCGGGTATTGAGCGATCAAAAGATCAACAAGCAAGCCTACACACACTCCTGCGAATCCAATCAATAACACTACCGTACAGTCCGGTCTATTCGTCTGATATGTCGCATATCTCGTCTTGGGGTGGTAAACGTCAGACCCCGGTAACTTGATAAGTCGTGTCGATATGAGGCTCATAACGGGTCGAGAAACTAATGATAACACTTAACAGTATATCTCTGAAGCAGCCCTGGCTAGGGACTTCCTGTTATAGCAAATCGAGCACAGCGCAACATCAACTCCCAATACCGGGAGAGACGAAACCCCTCCTATCGCCCATTGCCTCCATGTGATTCAGGACTGTACCCAAAAGCCACCGTTTTGCATGTTCTCTTGAACGTGGTAATGTGGAAATCAAATCACAGTGGGAATCATACAAGACTCTATGACGATCTCTGGTCTACAGACTAACCTGTACCAGTGTCACCAGAGAACTGCTATCTGACGATAGGTATAATACCATCTAGGAGTTATAGGCGAGTCCGTTCAGTGTACCCAGACTCCACTGAGCACCCATATACTATCTCTGATGTCAAACATGAATGGATATGGGATTATCCATCTCACATCTACATGGGTCGAGAAGCTATACGCTAGTCTACTCTGGTATATCGATGTCCTGTCTCGATACACCTACGACTAGAAACATTTGAAGGATGTACTTAGCGACTACACTGTCCCCACTAGTATGATCTGCATCATAATCCTGGTAGTCAAGTACTCATCCTAAGTGCTTTATCAACATGTAACATAGAGACAATCAGTGTACATGTTAAGATAAAGAGCAACCGGATAGCATATTATCATGTCGAGCAAGAAAGTCCTCCATCTATATGTCCAAGCATCCACTACAATATACATCGTTTGTACAGTAATGGCCTCTAGGGCACAGATGTAACTAACAATCTCCCACTTGCACTAGGGCCATCTGTTGTAGTGTCCCATACCCAACAATTAGCAGTGGTTGAAGTTTCTCATACTCAACCATCCCATAAAAGTCTCTCTGGGAGAAAACCTATGTGAGTGGATCTGCCGTGTTAACCTCTAAGTCTACTCTCCATTACCTCGATCTTGTAGGGTTCCTAGGCACGCTAATGAAGTCTCACAAGGCATCAACCATGCCAATTTCAAATTTTACGGGTGCCGAGAAACCCTAATACGGATCGTTAACTAGAATATTAGGCGAAACCGATAACAAGTTAACAATTTAACTACAAGAACGGAAATACAACCTTTGTAGATCCGGTCCTCCACCTCCATAGCTCCATAATGAAGTCTCATCGTTGTCCAAATGGAAACCCGGGCTTTAGCATCGGCTTCATCGGAGAAATGGGCGGGCTAGGTCATCGACTACGATGCCGAAGATGATCTACGTCGAGGCATCACTAGATCAAGCTCCCACTTCACCAAGTCATGAAACTTGTGAAGAAAACACCCTATACTACTTGGCAAGAGGTAGAGGATGAAGAAATATGAAGTGGGTTTACTTTAGAATTGGATTTCTCACTCTTTTTCATCAATCACCATTGATGGTCAAGCTTTTTCTTCTTGTGAAGAAGAAGAAGAAGATGAAGATAATATGATAAGAATTAAAGTATAGAAAAGAATAATCATTCTTATCATAATCAAACCATAGTTAAGTGTAGAGAGCTAACTAGAGTTTATGTGAGTGGTTAAGGTTAAAGAAGAAGACAAAATGGTCACTTGGTCAAAAGCTTCATGAAGCTTCAACAAGCTTCATGAAAGAAAGAATGAAAGAAAACCATTTTGTTTTTTCTCTTTATGCTTTTATTTTCCAAAACTAATAAATAAATAAATGAATTAGTAATCATAACCCGAACCATTCATATAATCATGGTTCAATCTTTACACTTAACCAATTTTGCATGTATCATGAAACATGATACAATCAAGTGCACAAAACTATATCGAATATACAATGTGCACATGCGAGTGAGAAAAGCCATTTAAAGTGAACCAATACTAGTTAATGCAAAGTAATATATCAAATATATAATTATACATCAAATCATTAAATCAACACTTGATTTAACGATCCGGTCATATCGCATATAACCGACTAATATACAATGTATCGATTTATCGAATCAATCCTTGATTCGATAACTAGGTTATATCGCATACAACCATTGTCGATACATTCATCGCGAGAATGAAATACGGTATCACAAACACGCATTATTCTCGGTCCCGCACATATCTCATATGCGCTCCTATTTCGTTTCGCTTGAGCCAGGAAACCTCTGTGTAGGACTCTAAAGACTCGTCAATACGCCGGCAGCAGATGATGATCATATCAAACACCCACAAGCCGCAAGCGGTCTGCTAAACGTAACGGCCACCCGGGTATTGAGCGATCAGAAGATCGACGAGCAAGCCCGCTCACACTCCTGTGAATCCAACCAGTAACACTTACCGTACAGTCCGGTCTCGTCGTCTGATATGTCGCATATCTCACCTAGGGGTGGTAAACGTCAGACCCCAATAGCTCGATAAGTCGTGTCGATATGAGGTCTATAACAATTTGAGAAACTACTGGTAACACTTACCAGTAAATCTCAGCAACCCTGGCCAGGGATTTCCGGTTATAGCCAATCGAACACAGCGCAACATCAACCCCCTATACCGGGAGAGACGAATCCCCTCCTATCGCTCATTGCCTCCATGTGATTCGGGACTGTACCCAAAAGCCACCGTTTTACACGCCCTCTTGGACGTGGTAAGGTGGAAATCAAAGCACAGTGGGAACCACACAAGACTCTATGACGATCTCGGGTCAACAGACTACTCTGTACCAGTGTCACCAGAGAACTGCCATCTGACGTAAGGTATAATACCATCTGGGAGTTCTCGGCGAGTCCGTCCAGTGTACCCAGTCTTTACTGAGCACCCGTATATCACCTCTGATGTCAAACACCAATAGATATGGGATCATCCATCGCTCATCTGTATGGGTCGAGAAGGTATACGCTAGTCTACTCTGGTATATCGATGCCCTGTCTCGATATACCCACGACTAGGGACCTTGAAGGATGTACTTATGGACTACCATGTCCCCACTAGTATGATCTGCATCATAGTCCAGGTAGTCAAGTACACATCCTAAGGGCTTTACCAACATGTAACAGAGAGACAATCAGTGTACACGTTAAGGTAAAGATCAACCAGATAGCATACTATCATGTCGAGCAAGAAAGTCATCCCTATATATGTCCCAGCATCCACTACAATATACATCCTATGTATAGTAATGGCCTCTAGGGCATACATATAACTAACAATCTCCCACTTGCACTAGGGCCATCTGACAGCAGTGGTTGTAGTATCTCATACTCAACCATCCCATAAAAGTCTCTCTCTGGGAAAAGGCCTTTGTGAGTGGATCCGCCGTGTTGTCCTCTGAGTCTACTCTCCTTACCTCGATCACCCTAGAGATCAACTATCTCCATGATCAGGTGATACTGTCTTAGAATATGTTTGGATCACTGATGGGACGAACATTCCTTGGCATAAGCCACAACTCCATTGTCACACAATGGGAGGAACTAAGTTCATCTCATGAACATATATACACCCAGACAGCCTCTTTGGGTAGCATCTTAAGTAGCGATGTATCCTGCCTTTATCGTCTAGTTAGCCACGGTATCTAGCTTGGAACTCTTCCAACATACCGTCCCTTTACTGAGGGTAAAGACAATGCCTGTGACTGAATTTCAGTCGTCCTTATCACCCTGGAACCCTTCCAGTGATTCTCCCCAGGATCGGTTGATACCATCTCACTACTTTTAGTGAGAATCCTAACATCCAATTAGATCTATCTCATAGATCCAAAATCCAGGATTTAGGAGGTATCACTTTGATCCTATATGGAGAATCATTGTGATAAGCGGAGATTGACCGAGCGTAGCATAGGTAACTCCTTCCCTATCAAGAGTATGTCATCCACGTACTCTACGAGGATCATCACCATACTCCCTACTACCTTTTTGTATATACAAGGTTCATCTACCGTTTTGATGATGTCAAACTGTTTAACTACTACATCAAAACAGATGTTCCAACTCCGCGATACCTGCTTTATCTTATAAAGCATCTTGTGCACGTTTCCGCTGCTCCCACTGTCAACGAAGCCCTCTGGCTGTGTACTTATAGACTCTCTCTTCTAAAACATCATTTAGAAAAGCAGTCATGACACCCAACCGCCAGATATCGTAGTCATGGTATGTAGCCGTGGCAAGTAGGATCTGGATGGATTTAAGCATAGCCACTTGAAAAGGTTTCATCATTATTCACGCCTGGTCGATGACGAAAAGCTTTAACAAGTCTAGCTTTGAAAGTCTCAACCTTTCCATGTACACCAAGTAATCTTCTCAAGATATATTTGCTCCTGATGGGGATTTAACCCTTCAGATATAGCAACCAAAGTCCATACTTTGTTGGTGCACATGGATTCCATCTCAGATCACTAAGCATCCAGCCATTCTTACAGAGTCCCACTCCTGATGGCCAGCTCGAAAATAGTTAGGTCATCATCTCATGATGCAATCCTCGCTCCCACTGTCATAGAGAAACTGAAGTATCTCTCAGGTGGGTGAGGAACCCTACTAGATCGGCGGAGAGGCTGAGGTTTGTTGGTAACAATTGAATCCTTTGGTTCTTTCAAATCATCAGCTGCAGTTTGTATAGCTGGAACATTTCCAGTTCTACATAACAGACCTTGCCTCTAGCTTGTCCGGATTTTTCTTTTAGACATAGGCCGGTCAACCACAAATCTTAACTAGCTTAAGACATGGGCTCTTCCCTTATCATATCACATATGAAGTGGTAGGCAACTGATTTGATTTGAACCCTATTCAATAGGTATGCAGCTTCTCAAGTGCATAACTCCCAAAAGGAAATAGGAAACTCAGTAGTACTCACCATAGAGCACACCATATCACATATGGTGCTATTGCTCCTCCCCGATATACCATCGTGCTATGGTGTATACGGAGGAGTAATGCTGAGAGAGAATCTCATTCTCCTTTAGAATAATCCAGGATTTTCGTGCTTAAGTATTCTCCTCCTCGATCACATCAAAGGACATAATACTTATACCCGTATTTTGGTTCTCTATTTCTGACTTATATTCTGTGAATATCTCAAAAGGTTCGGACTTGTGTTTCAACAGGAACATGGGTCTGAATCTCGAAAGATCATCAGAGAATGTAATGAAGTATAAAGAACCGGTCTTGGCAAGTGTAGACAGGGGACCTACATACATCAACATGTATCATCCCAAGTGTTCACTAACTCTTTCTCTGTTTCCAATAAACAGAGCTGGTGTCATTATATCTTAGTGACATGACTGGCAAGTTTCACAATATGTAGATTCAAACTGGTTTAAATATGCATCTACATGTAACTTCAGCTAGCCGGGTCGCATTGATATGACCTAGTCTACAATGCCTCAAGAAGGATTCGTTCATTTCTGAACTCTTCCTCTTGTGTGTGTTCCGTATACTAATGAACTGTAGTTTGATTTAGAACATCAATGCTTTTAGATAACGTGCCTGAACCGATCAACTTTTGATATAGGAAATGTTCAAAACATTATCCATCAATAGAAAATTATATCCTATCTTTACTAATAAAGAGACTGATATGATTTTGTATATCAGGTTCGGTATCTAATAACATTCGTTCAGAATCAATGTATTGGTAATACAGGGTGACAGTGACCAACAGACTTGGCTGCAACACTTGCCCCGTTTTCTGCCTCATGAAACTTATCACCCTTTCTCAGTTCTCTACCTTTCTGTACCCCTATGTAACATATTACATATCAGGGATCCTGATCTGGTATCACATACCCAGGACGTAAAGGATACTGAGAAACAGTTCTCTGTAATGAACACACCCGAAGATGATGCATCAACATGCACTCTCTTCGTTTGGGCGGCACGGGAATTCTGGTATTCCCCAATTTCCTGCTCTGTCTTATAACAATTATAAGTTAGAGCGGGAACAACGTTCCCCAGCTCAGTATAACAAGCGGGTTCGGTCAATAATCCGTATTATTATCTTGATTAAGGCGTGATATGGTCGCTACCTGGAGAGAGAGAGAAGAAAACACTCAGCGTGCGCTTTTGCAAGAATAGATTGGTTATTATTTTATCTAATCAGGATGGCTCCCACTGTTTTAATCAAATCTTCCTTCAAACCCTAAAAGGAAAGACTAGCCGGGATTAATTACACACTACAAGTTCGCCAATCTTTCAGCCAGGCCAGTGTCGGTACTTTGAAGGAGGTCCCCCGTGCTTTCGCACGAACCTAATTAATGTAAACCTCATTTTCCCAGAGGCGTAATCTCGTTAACACCTTTCTAGACACCTACTTGATCGGCTAATTGTAATGTATAAAACTCTCCCAGGAGTAACAATTACTCGCAGCGGGTATCGGGATCCAACTATCTCATAGAAGGTATGCAATCTCATTGCAAATTTCAACACTTAAAATTCCCGATAATATTTTGCCCCTAGCGTGCTATGACCTTGACGCATGCCAAACAACCCATAGTCCGCTAGTCAAGTTCAACCCGTACATTTCTTGATTGAATTAAACCCACCCGCACGACCCTTGACGCATGCCAAACAACGCCGTACGAATACCCTAATCCAATCGCATCGTATGCTAGCAGATAAGCACTAGTTAGCTACCGTACACTACGCCTTGACGCATGCCAAACAACCGCAGCACGAATACTAACTAGTACTTATCTGAAATGACGGAGGGCTACGACAGGTTTTTCTGAAAACCTATTGCGTAATGAACTTGATATCGTTGTAGAATCAAATGATTTTAAAATGGAGTGTTTTTGAGGCTTTTCTAGTTTTGCTAAAGGAGTCACTCCCGGTGAAAGGATCATCGGTCCTTTGCTCGTCGAATGAGGTGCGGGATATATCATATATATCACTGTGCAAAGCAAAAACTCTTAAAAGCAATCAGAAAACAAACCGAGTGTGTAGCATCTGCCAGTTATTGCTAAAGGAGTCACTCCCGGTAAAGGGATCTCGGTCCTTTCCTCATCGAATAAGATGCAGGATATATCACATATACCGCTGTGCAAAGCAAGAACTGTAGTTACCTGTTTTATTTTGAAATTCGATTCTACAACATCTTTGGTTTCTTTTATTTCATTAATCACATTAATGAAGTCCCATCATTTATATACCTAAACATCACAGATAAATACGACGTACACTTATGCCATCCGCATTCGCCTCGATGTCCCCTCGTGCACCGTTAGGTTAGGTAACTAACGACAGAGCAGGGCAGGGCTAGCACGGGTGTAAAACATAAGTAACGCCTATATAATATATCATATATACTATATAAAGTATCCATCACAGAACATATCACATGATCACATCACAGATATCGCAGCAGAAGTATCATACGAAATATTGGATATACTAGAACGTCCGTGTTTTCAATACGAGCCAGTATAAAACACGGATTCCACGGTCGTGATGAATAGCCAAACCCACACCCCTAGACCCCTACGAGAGCGGCAAGCAACCCTACCAATTCTGGAGTTAGGAGACCCGGACTCGACTCCTCGAGTTGGTCTCCTACTTGACTCCAGAACCCGGTTACTTGTGCTCCCCTCCTTGGGTCTATCCTAGTGCGGAAAAGTAAATAATATACAAAAGGTGACATCTTCCGCAACCTGGAAGTGCCCCAATAAAAGAATATTACATACAAGTTTTTACATGAATGAAAATGAAAACACTCATCTCACATAAAAACCCCCGGCTATTCAAACACGACGATCCAATATATCATATCCAGCAACACATAACATCACATGTCATCAACGTAAGTAAATATGCGCATCCCAATTGTCGTTGACATATAGCAACGAAACCGGCGATATCACATATTACACTTACGGTCACAGAAAAGAAAGTGTAAAACTACAACAGTTGGAATCCGCAACCTGCATAGACATCGCATGCCTAATCAAATGAATTCCTTAGATATCGCATGCCTAACAATTATAAACCCCGCATTTTAGTCTCATTATCGAAAACTCTTTTCAATATCAAGTCGGGCAATTCAACAAGATTCCCGACATTCTGATCGAATGCTCGTCGCAAACTTTAATAGACGGCTGCACCCCTGATACCGTCGACGAAGTGCACCAAGGCGGAACACCGCTACCGCGAGCACCCGGACGGATGCTTTCGGCGACGGGGTTCTCCTACAGTCACTTGGTCGGGGCTATGGGGTGAGGTTGTCTATTAAGTTTATCCGGCGAGTATCCGCGTACACTACGTGATTGCGACGGACTTTTGATCACATCAAAATTCCGTGGCAACCGATCAAGTGAGACTAAACTGCTATGTTTATAACATTCATTCAGTTATCTCATAACTTATTGTGAATTCCAATTATTGTATCACATTCCGGATAAATAGAAAATGTTAAACTTTCTGATCGAACAATCGAACACCCAAGTTTTCCCGAAACAGCTCAAAACATGAAACAAGTTCAAAAACATTCAGTTCGTGCCTCAGTACCAACGGTCCAGCCGTAGAAGGGTCAAGCCAACGCCTCACATGTGGCACGCCGTACTGCCCCAAACCCTAAGGTTCAAAGGGCAGTTCAAGACGGTCACATAATCGAGTTAAGGTTTGTTGTCTTCTAGAGGGACCATCGCATTACTTGCACTACTTAGAACGTCATTAAACTACGGAAAAGTCCAACACTTGGAAATTTCCCGGCAGGGGAAAAGTTGGGTATTTATATCCGGTCGAACTTTTTAACATATTCAAAAATTATCCGGGAAACACATAGACAAAGCTTGATAATCCGATCGAATATACGAAACCCCAAAGCAACCCAGAATATTCAACTCTTGAATAAATATTAAAAATTTCCATAAAATCCAGCACCATAAAATAGGAATTACTGTGCAAAAATTGTTGGATGATATGACAATTTGGCCGCGGAACCGCCGCACAAGCCATGCTTGTGCCGCGGTTCTGCCGCGCAATGAAGGAATCATGGGTACGGGCTTCACAGTAATTCTTACAATTCCCTGCTGAATTTTATGCATATTTTTAATCTGGAAAAAACCCATTTTTTCAAAAAAGTCCAGAGAGCAAATACGGGTTAGGGTTTCGGGTCGATCGGGTTTCAAACGTCGTCTACGCATCGCCTAAGGCTCTAGCAAGGCTCTGATACCACTGTAGGGTTCCTAGGCACGCTAATGAAGTCTCACAAGGCATCAACCATGGCAATTTCAAATTTTACGGGTGCCGAGAAACCCTAATACGGATCGTTAACTAGAATATTAGGCGAAACCGATAACAAGTTAACAACTTAACTACAAGAACGGAAATACAACCTTTGTAGATCTGGTCCTGCACCTCCATAGCTCCGCAATGAAGTCTCATCGCTGTCCAAATGGAAACCCGGGCTCTAGCATCGGCTTCATCGGAGAAATGGGCGGGCTAGGTCATCGACTACGATGCCAAAGATGATCTACGTCGAGGCATCACTAGATCAAGCTCCCACTTCACCAAGTCATGAAACTTGTGAAGAAAACACCCTATACTACTTGGCAAGAGGTAGAGGATGAAGAAATAGGAAGTGGGTTTACTTTAGAATTGGATTTCTCACTCTTTTTCATCAATCACCATTGATGGTCAAGCTTTTTCTTCTTGTGAAGAAGAAGAAGAAGATGAAGATAATATGATAAGAAATAAGGTATAGAAAAGAATAATCATTCTTATCATAATCAAACCATAGTTAAGTGTAGAGAGCTAACTAGAGTTTATGTGAGTGGTTAGGGTTAAAGAAGAAGACAAAATGGTCACTTGGTCAAAAGCTTCATGAAGCTTCAACAAGCTTCATGAAAGAAAGAATGAAAGAAAACCATTTTGTTTTTTCTCTTTATGCTTTTATTTTCCAAAACTAATAAATAAATAAATGAATAAGTAATCATAACCCTAACCATTCATATAACCATGGTCCAATCTTTACACTTAACCAATTTTGCATGTATCATCAAACATGATACAATCAAGTGCACAAAACTATATCGAATATACAATGTGCACATGCGAGTGAGAAAAGCCATTTAAAGTGAACCAATACTAGTTAATGCAAAGTAATATATCAAATATATAATTATACATCAAATCATTAAATCAACACTTGATTTAACGATCCGGTCATATCGCATATAACCGACTAATATACAATGTATCGATTTATCGAATCAATCCTTGATTCGATAACTAGGTTATATCGCATACAACCATTGTCGATACATTCATCGCGAGAATGAAATACGGTATCACATACACGCATTATTCTCGGTCCCGCACATATCTCATATGCGCTCCTATTTCGTTTCGCTTGAGCCAGGAAACCTCCGTGTAGGACTCTAAAGACTCGTCAATAGGCCGGCAGCAGATGATGATCATATCAAACACCCACAAGCCGCAAGCGGTCTGCTAAACGTAACGTCCACCCGGGTATTGAGCGATCAGAAGATCGACGAGCAAGCCCGCTCACACTCCTGTGAATCCAACCAGTAACACTTACCGTACAGTCCGGTCTCGTCGTCTGATATGTCGCATATCTCGCCTAGGGGTGGTAAACATCAGACCCTAATAGCTCGATAAGTCGTGTCGATATGAGATCTATAACAATTTGAGAAACTACTGGTAACACTTACCAGTAAATCTCAGCAACCCTGGCCAGGGATTTTCGGTTATAGCCAATCGAACACAGTGCAACATCAACCCCCTATACCGGGAGAGACGAATCCCCTCCTATCGCTCATTGCCTCCATGTGATTCGGGACTGTACCCAAAAGCCACCGTTTTGCACGCCCTCTTGGATGTGGTAAGGTGGAAATCAAAGCACAGTGGGAACCACACAAGACTCTATGACGATCTCAGGTCAACAGACTACTCTGTACCAGTGTCACCAGAGAACTGCCATCTGACGTAAGGTATAATACCATCTGGGAGTTCTCGGCGAGTCCGTCCAGTGTACCCAGTCTCTACTGAGCACCCGTATATCACCTCTGATGTCAAACACCAATGGATATGGGATCATCCATCGCGCATCTGTATGGGTCGAGAAGGTTTACGCTAGTCTACTCTGGTATATCGATGCCCTGTCTCGATATACCCACGACTAGGGACCTTGAAGGATGTACTTATGGACTACCATGTCCCCACTAGTATGATCTGCATCATAGTCCCGGTAGTCAAGTACACATCCTAAGGGATTTACCAACATGTAACAGAGAGACAATCAGTGTACACGTTAAGGTAAAGATCAACCAGATAGCATACTATCATGTCGAGCAAGAAAGTCATCCCTATATATGTCCCAGCATCCACTACAATATACATCCTATGTATAGTAATGGCCTCTAGGGCATACATATAACTAACAGATCTTCCTGGAGATCATCCATCTCCATGATGAGGTGATACTGCCTAAGAATATGTCTGGATCACTGATAGGACGGGGTTCCAAGGCCAAAGACACAACTCCATTATCATAGGATGGTTGGATCGAAGTTCATGTCATGAACTTATATACACCAAGACTTCCTCTCTGGTAGTATCGTTGGTAGCGATGTATCCGGCTTTTTTCGTCTAGTTTTCCAAAGTATGTAGCTTGGAACTCTTCCAACATACCTTCCCTCCACTAAGGGTAAAGACAATGCCTGTGACTGGCTTTCAGTCATCCTTACCACCATGGAAGCTATCCAGTGATTCTCCTCAGGATCGATTGATATCATCTCACTACACCTAGTGAGAATCCTAAAATCCACTTAGATCTATCTCATAGATCCAAAAAAAAAGGATTTAGGAGGTATCACCTTGATCCTATATGGAAAATCCTTGTGATAAGAGGAGATTGACCGAGTGTAGCATAGGAAACTCCTTTCCTATCAAGAGTATGTCATCCATGTACAATAAAAGGATCACCACCAAACTCCCTACTACCTTTTTGTATATACAAGGTTCATCTACCATTTTGATGAAGTCAAACGCTTTGACTACCACATTAAAACAGATGTTCCAACTCTGCGATGCCTGCTTTAACCCATAAAGCAACTTGCACACGTTTCCGCTGCTCCCACTGTTTACGAAGCCCTCTGGATGTGTACTTATACACGCTCTCTTCTAAATCACTATTTAGAAAAACAGTCATGACACCCCATGGCCAGATATCGTAGTCATGGTATATAGCAATAGCAAGTAGGATCCGGATGGACTTAAGCATAGGCACTAGAAAATGTTTCATCATTATCCACATCTGGTCGATGACGAGAGCCTTTTGCAATAAGTCTTAGCTTTGAAAGTCTTAACTTTTCCATATACACCAAGTAATCTTCTCAAGATATACTTGCTCCTGATGGGGATTTAACCCTTCAGATAAAGCAACCAAAGTCCATACTTTGTTGGTGTACATAGATTCCATCTCAGATTGCTTAGCATCCAGCCATTCTTACAGAGTCCCCACTCTTGATGGCCTGCTTGAAACTAGTTGGGTCATCATCTCATGATGCAATCCTCGCTCCCACTGTCATTGAGAAAATCGAAGTATCTCTTAGGCGGATGAGGAACCCTGCTAGATCGGCGGAGAGGCTGAGATTCGTTGGAAGCTATTGAATCCTTTGGTTCTACCAAATTATCAGCTGCAGTTTGTATAGCTGGAACTCTTTCCAGTTCTACCTCATGACCACTAATTTCTTCACAAAAAATTCTTTTTCAAAAGGTGGCATGCTGAGAAACAAAACACATTTTGCTCCTCAGTGCGGTAGAAGATATTCCCTTTCGAATGCTTGGGATATCCAACAAACTTCCACAGAACTGACCTTGTCTCGAGCTTGTCCGGATCTTGCTTTTGACATAGGCCGGACAACCCCAAATGTTAACTTTCTTAAGAGATAGGCTCTTCCCATACCATATCTCATATGGAGTGGTAGACACCTGATTTGGTGGGAACCCTATTCAATAGGTATGCATCTTCCCAAGTGCATAACTCCCAAAAGGAAATAAGCAACTCAATAGTACTCATCATAGAGCGCACCATATCAAATAGGGTGCGATTGCTCCGCCCCGATACACCGACGTGCTGTGGTGTATTCGGAGGAGTAATGCAGAGAGAGAATCTCATTCTCCTTTAAAATAGTCCAGGAATTCCGTGCTCAAGTATTCTCCTCCCTGATCACATCAAAGGACATAATACTTATAACCGTTTTGGTTCTCAACTTCTGACTTATATTCATTGAATTTCTCAAAAGCTTCAGACTTGTGTTTCAACAGGAACACATGTGCAAATCTTGAGAGATCATCAGTGAATGTAATGAAGTACAAAAAACCAGTCCTGGCATGTGTAGACAGGGGAGCTACATACATCATCATGTATCGATACCAAGAGTTCACTAACTCTTTCTCTGTTTCCAATAAACGGAGCTATGGTCATCTTATTTTTGTGACAAGACTGGCAAGTTTCACAAGATGTAAATTCAAACTGATTTAAATATGCATCTTTATGTAACTTCAGCTAGTCGAGTCGCATTGATATGTCCTAGTCTACAATGCCTCAAGAAGGATTCGTTCATTTCTGAACTCTTCCACTTGTGTGTGTTTTGTACGTTAAGAACTGTGGTTTGATTTAGAACGTATATGCTTTTAGATAACGTGCCTTAACCGATCAACTCTTGATATAGGAAATGTTCAAAACATTATCCAACAATACAAAATTATATCCTTCTTTACTAAATAAAGAGACTGATATGATATTGTATATCACGTTTGGTATCTAATAACATTCGCTCAGAATCAATGTATTTGGTAATACAGAGTGATAACTGCCAACTGCTTTGGCTGCAACACCTGCACCATTTTTAACTCTTAAAACTTATCACCCATTCTCAGTTCTCTACCTATCCGTAGC
This sequence comes from Agapanthus africanus, assembly GCA_030015575.1. NCBI lineage: Eukaryota > Viridiplantae > Streptophyta > Magnoliopsida > Asparagales > Amaryllidaceae > Agapanthus > Agapanthus africanus. The sequence goes on along the minus strand of CM057345.1, from coordinate 455,046,784 downwards.
CCATGTAACATATTACATTTCTGGGATCCTGATCCGGTATCAAATACCCAGGACTTAGAGGATACCGAAAAATAGTTCTCGGTAATGAACACACCCGAAGAAGATGCATCATCATGCACTTTCTTCGTTTGGGCGGCATGGGAATCTTGGCAATCCCTATTTCCTGCTCGGTCTTATAACAATTATAAGTTTGAGTGGGACCAACGTTCCTCAGCTCAGTATAACAAGCGGGTTCGGTCAATACATCCGTATTATTATCTTTATTAAGTCGTGACAGGGTCGCTACATGGAGAGAGAGAGAAGAAAACACTCAGCGTATGCTCTTTGCAAGATTAGATTGGTTATAATTTTATCTAATCAGGATGGCTCCCACTGTTTTAATCAAATCTTCCTTCAAACCCTAAAAGGAAAGACTAGCCGGGATTAATTACACTTTACAAGTTCGCCAATCTTTCAGCCAGGCCAGTGCCGGTACTTTGAGGGAGGTTCTCCGTGCTTTCGCACGGACCTAATTAAAATAAACATCGTCTTCCCAGGGGCGTAACCCCGTTGACATCTTTCTAGACACCTACTTGATCGGCTAATTGTAATGTGTAAAACTCTCTCAGGAGTAACTCTTACCCGCAGTAGGTATCGGGATCCAACTATCTCATAGAAGGTATGCAATCTCATTGCAAATTTTAACACTTGAAATTCCCGATAATATTTTGCCCCTAGCGTTCTATGACCTTGACGGAGGTCAACAAACTATAGGCTTCCAGTCAAGTTCAATCCGTCATTTCCTGATTGAATTAAACCCACCTGCACGACCCATGACGGAGGTCAACAAGGATGTACGACTATCCTAAAAAAATCGCATCACATGTAGCAGATAAATACTAGTCAGCTACCGCACACTACGTCTTGACGGAGGTCAACAAACGTAGCACGAATACTTAGTAGGACTTATCTGAAATGACGGAGGGCTACGACAGGTTTTTAAGAAAACCTTTTGCGTAATGAACTTGATATCGTTGTAGAATCAAATGGTTTAAATGGAGTGTTTTTTAGGCTTTTTCTAGTTTCACTAAAGAGGTCACTCCCGGTGAAGGGATATCGGCTCTTTTCTTATCGAATAAGGTGCAGGATATTTCACAAATACCACTATGCAAAGCAAAAACTATAGAAGTAATCAAAAGACAAATCCAGTGTTGTAGCATCTGCCAGTTATTGCTAAAGAGGTCACTCCCGGTGAAGGGATCTCGTCTCTTTCCTTATCGAATAAGGTGCTGGATATTCTACAAGGAATACCGCTATGCAAAACAACAACTGGAGCTACCTGTTTTTGAAAATTCGATTACACAACATCTTTAGGTTTATTTTCTTTCATTAATCTCATTAATAAAGTCCCATCATTTTAAGTTACCTAAGCATCACAGATAAATACAACGTACGCTTTTGCCATCCGCATTCGCCTCGATGTCCTCTCATGCACCGTTACGTTAGGTAACTAACGGCAGAGCGGGGCAGACCTAGCGCGGGTGTAAAACATAAGCAACGTCTATATAATATATCACATATACTATATACAGTATCTATCTCAACATATATAGTGATCACATCATAGAATATCGCAGCAGAACATAACATATGAAATATTGGATATACTAGGATTTCAGGGTTTTAGATTAAGCCAGTATAAAATACGGATTCCACGGTCGTGATGAATAGCCAAACCCACACCCCTAGACCCCTACGAGACTAGCAAGCAACCCTACCAATTCTATAGTTAGGAGACCCGGACTCGACTCCTCGAGATGGTCTCCTACTGGACCCTAGAACCCGGTTACTTGTGCTCCCCGCCTTGGGTCTATCCTAATGCGGAAAAGTAAATAATATACAATGGACACATCCTCAACCCGGAAGTGCCCCAATAAAAGAATATTACATAAAAAGAATTTTACATGAATGAAAATGAAAAACTCTTATCTCACATAAAACCCTCGGCTATTCAAAACACGGCGATCCAATATAACATATCACAGTAACACATAACATCACATGTCATCAACATAAGTAAATATGCGTATCCCAATTGTCATTGACATATAGCAATGAAACCGGCGATACACCGCATATTACACTTACGGTCGCAGAAAAGAAAGTGAAAACTACAACAGCTGGAATCCCCAACCACCTTAGATATCACATGCCTAACCAAATGAATTCCTTAGACATCGCATGCCTAACAATTATAAACCCCGCATTTTAGTCTCGATCTCGAAAACACTTTTTAATATCCAGTCGAGCAATTCAACAAGATTCTTGACATCCTGATCGAATGCTCGTCGGAATCTTTAGTAGACGGCCGCACCCCCCGATGCCGTAGACGAAGTGCACTAAGGCGGAACACCCCGGCCGCGAGCACCCGAACGGATGCTTTTGGTGACGGGGTTCTCCTACAGTCACTTAGTCGGGGCTATGGGGCGTGGATATCTAGTAAGGTTACCCGACGAGTATCCGCGTACGCTACGTGATTGCGACGGACTTTTGATCGCATCAAAATCCCGTGGCAACCGATCAAATGAGACTAAATTGATAGATTTATAAAATTCAAATTAGTTTTAATTCCAAGTATTGTATCCCATCACATGATATCTAGACGACGTTAAATTTTTCGATCGATTCATCAAAGTCCTACAATTCCCTATGAGCTCAATACTTGAGCACAGTTTAATATTACCCAGAACATGCCACAGTACCTATGCACCAGCCGTAGAAGGGCAGACCCAAGGCTCATTAATGGCACTGCGGAACTGCCGCAAACCCAAAGATTCGAAAGCGCTTCCATGGTCATTATGTCGAGTTAGTGTTTCATTCTTTTTGAGGGTTCACATAATTACTTGCATGATTTTCCGAATACGTTAAACTTGGAAAAATAGGTTTTTGACATTCGATCGAACTTTTTAACTTCACCTAGACAACATGTGAATAACCCGAAACATTGTTAAAACTACGAATACGAAACACTCCGAATTGTTTATAGTGTAAGATTACATCTCATGCAAAATTAGCAAAAACAAACAACACCTGAAACACCAAAACCCAGTGCCTGGAACACATTGAAAATTTCAAGCAAAAAGAACATTTTTTGGCCGGCCACCACCTCATTGTGCTCGGCCAAAATCAGAGCAAACCCCCTGAAAATTTCATGGTGTTCATGATATATCTCATATAACATTCTGCAATTGTTTAAAAAAAATTTAGAGGACTTTTAAAAATCGACAGAAACTAGGTATTCGTGTTTCAAGTTTCGGAGTATTTCGGTTTTGTAATCTTAACAAAATCCGTCTAATTTTCTAGCATGGCTCTGATATCACTGCAGGGCCATCTAGCATGGCAGCAAGGTTTCGGCACGCATCTTCCATGCCATATTAAAATTTTGCCGTTCTAGCTAACACTAACCCTAGAATCGTCGACTAGAAAAAGCGACAGAATGAATTGCAAAAAACTTTGCATAAGTAGTGAGCAAGGAATACAACCTTTGTAGACCGGTCCTTGACTTCAATAGCTCCGTGTAGTAGTCCCTTCGATGCGATCATGAAGTCCTGGACTCTAGAGAGGCTCCCATGAAGAAATGAACATGCTTGAATCGAAGTCTTCGAGGCCGAAGATGATCCACGTCGAGGAGACACTAACCTAAGCTATCTCTTCACTAATTGTGGAATTAGTGAAGAAAATATCCTAAACTAAATGGCAAGTAGTAGAGAATGATGAAGTAGGAAGTGGGCTCACTTTATAATTGATTTTCTCACATTTTTCCGCACATCTCCATTGAAGCTAGAAAGCTTTGAGGAAGAAGAAGAAGAAAACTCTCATGATAATTTACAAATGAATAATAGCAACCATGGGTGAGTTAAGCATCATATGCTAACCCTTGTAGATACATTACCATGGTTAGGATAATAGGTTGGGTTAATAAATATTTTTGGCAAAACAAAAGAGTGGACTTGGTCAATGCAAAGAACAAGCTTCTACAAGCTTCATGCCCTGACAATTTCCAACCATTTTGTAATTACCAAAATGAATAAAAACCCTATAAGCATGTGTATGTGTCACATACACCCATTTTGCATGTATCATCAAACATGACACATTATTTCGTATACTAATATATATCACATATATAAACATGCACAAACTAGTGAGAAAAGAAATCATAAGTGAGCTAATACTAGTTAATGTAATGTAATATATAAAATATATTATTATATATTAGATTATTAAATCAATTCTTGATTTAATAATCCGTCTATATCACATACAACCGACTAATATCAATAATATCAATTTACCGAATCAACACTTGATTCGATAACCCGGCTATATCACATATACCTGTCCGATATCACATATCGTGAGAATACAATACGGTATCACATAGTCGTATCAATCTCGGTCCCGTACATATCACATATGTGCTCCTACTCCGTTTCGCTCGAGTCAAGAAACTTCTTTATAGGACTCTAAAAACTCGTCAATACGCCGGCAGTAGGTGATGATCATATCAAATACTCACAAGCCGCAAGCGGTCAGCTAAACGTAACGGCCACCCGGATATTGAGCGATCAGAAGATCAACAAGCAAGCCTGCTCACACTCCTGCGAATCTAATAAGTAACACTACCGTACAGTCCTGTCTTTTCGTCTGATATGTCGCATATCTCGTCTAGAGGTGGTAAACGTCAGACCCCAGTAACTCGATAAGTCGTGTCGATATGAGGCTCATAACGGGTCGAGAAACTACTGATAACACTTACCAGTATATCTCTGAAGCAGACCTGGCCAGGGACTTCCTGTTATAGCCAATCGAGTACAGCGCAACATCAACTCCCAATACCGGGAGAGACGAAACCTCTCCTATCGCTCATTGCCTCTATGTGATTCGGGACTGTACCCAAAAGCCATCGTTTTGCACGTTCTCTTGAACATTGTAAGGTGAAAATCAAAGCACAGTGGGAATCACACAAGGCTCTATAACGATCTCGGGTCTATAGACTAACCTGTACCAGTGTCACCAGAGAACTGCTATCTGACGATAGGTATAATACCATCTTGAAGTTCTCGGCGAGTCCGTTCAGTGTACCCAGTCTCCACTGAGCACCCGTATACTATCTCTGATGTCAAACACCAATGGATATGGGATCATCCATCGCCCATCTACATGGCTCGAGAAGCTATACTCTAGTCTACTCTGGTATATCGATGCCCTGTCTCGATACACCTACGACTAGGAACATTTGAAGGATGTACTTAGCGACTACACTGTCCCCACTAGTATGATCTGCATCATAATCCTGGTAGTCAAGTACTCATCCTAATGGTTTTATCAACATGTAACATAGAGACAATCAGTGTACATGTTAAGATAAAGAGAATCCAGAAAGCATACTATCATGTCGAGCAAGAAAGTCCTCCATGTATATGTCCAAGCATCCACTACAATATACATCGTATGTAAAGTAATGGCCTCTAGGGTACACATATAACTAACAGTATTAATCTCGGTCCAGCTCATATCACATATATGCCCTACTTCATTTCTTCTGTGCCAGGAAACCTATGTGTAGGACTCTAAAGACTCGTCAATACGCCGGCAGTAGGAGATGATCATATGAGTCACCCACAAGCCGTTTACGGCACTGGCTGGACGTAACGGCTACCTGAGTGTTGAACGATCAGAAGATCAACAAGCATGCCTGCTCAAACTCCCGTGAATCAAATAAGTAACACTACCGTACAGTCCGGTCTCTTCATCTGATATGTCCCATATCTAGCCTGGGTGTGGTAAACATCAGACCCCAATAGCTTGATAAGTCATGTCGATGTGAGACTTATAATAGGTCGAGAAACTATTGATAACACTTACTAGTGAAGTTCATCATTAACCCTAGCCAGGGACTTCCTGTTATAGCCAATCGAGCACAACGCAATATCAACCCCCAATACCGGGAGAGACGAAACCCCTCCTCTTGCTCATTGCCTCATGTGACTCGGGACCGTACCCAAAAACCACCTGTTTGCACATTCTTTTGAACGTAGTAGGGTGGAAATCAAAGCACGGTGGGAATCACACAAGAAACTAAGATGATCTCGGGTCTACAGACTAACCTGTACCAGTGTCACCAGAGAACTGCTATCTGACGATTGGTATAATACCATTTAGGAGTTCTCGGAGAGTCTTTTTCGGTGTACCCAGTCTCCACAAAGCACCCATATACAATCTTTGATGTCAAAAACCAATGGATATGGGATCATCCATCACCCATCCTTTGGGGCAAGAAACGTATACACTAGTCTACTCTGGAATATCGATGCCCCATCTTGATAGACCCATGACTAGAAACAATTAAATGATGAACTTATGGACTACCCTGGCCCCACCAGTATGATCTGCATCATAATCCTGGTAGTCAAGTTTACATCCTAAGGGCTTTATCAACATATGAGAGAAAAGATAGTATCACAATACTTGTCTACATGTTAAGATAAAGAGTAACCAGATAGCATACTATCATGTCGAGCAAGAAAGTCCTCCCTATATATGTCCAAGCATCCATCGTAATATAAAATCATGTACAACAATGGCCTCTAGGGCATTCATACAACTAACATTCGGGCCCGTGTTTTCTTACCCCTGGAGCTTATCCTTGAGTTGGGGATAGTCCTGCGGTAGTTGACGCTCACCCTCGGACTGACGATAAGTTTAGTGATATGGACTTTGAGACTAGAGATTGATAGGTTTTGTGATATGGACATTGCATTGATTACTGATTCGATACACTTGCTTTATTGTTTACCTGTACTGGTTACTTCATGCTCACGTCATTACTCCCTGTTTACTGCTTCATGTTTACCATCATTGCACGTATTACACACATATATATATACCTTTCTATTGTGTCGCCCTGACAACCTGGGCATGCATGCTCAGAGTGAGAAGTGGACTTAGCTCGGATCAGGACCTTCCCTACCTCGAGGATATTGCAGACATCTAGATCAGCTACGTCAGCGCTATCATTCCCTTTGACTCTATCAGGTTAGTTTTATATCTGTTTTGATAGAATTAGTGACTGCATTTCTCATTACTTGTGTTATGATTACTGATTACCACGTAATGCTAGAAGCCGATGTGTGACTACAGCAGGATATTTCCTTGACCGTAGGAGCATGGTTGGCCTTGTCACACCTCGTATTCCATATTTTGCGAAGCGGGGCATGACATGGTTTTATTGGTATCAGAGCCAGGTTGGTTTGGAATGAGATTACAGTTTCCGACTAGTGCTTGACAATTTAAGTCGCCCATTCGGTCAAGATTGTAAATTTGTTATCCTTGACTAGGATCCCTATAGTTTGTCAAGCTATATTTTTGACTCCATCCGCTAGAGTTTTGGGTGACTTAGTAGAGTTATATGATTGTAACTATGAACTGCAGCATAGTTAAAAGGTAGCACTCTGCTCGAGTGACTTGGAGTTCTACATTTGATTTCCACTCGGTTGAGTTTCGCCTCACCACATATTCTTGCTACGTTGTCAATTCCATATCTTATACTGATTCTTATAACTTAAACCATCGTCCGAAATTTTTTTGTTTCGGAATCATGGCTTCCCACGGCTCTCCTTCCACCTCCGCTTCCCACGATCACCCCGCCGAGATTTTGGGTGTGCTGCAAGGATTGAGAGAAGCCCAGAAGAGCACGAACGATCTTTTAGCTGAGGGTTAAGGAGGCAGCTAGTTCGAGCAGCAGGAGGAGCCCCAATCATGAAGGAATCCCTGTTAGTAAAAGAGGAGGTGTACAGATAAAGCACCCATTTGTCCTTCAGCTTGAGGAGCAGCAGAGCATCCAAGTATGCTGTTATTGCAAGAGACTGGGGCACCTTCGGAGAGACCGTCGCTAGGCCAAAGGACAATATTTGATTTGTGGATCCGGCGAACACCTTGTCAATGGTTGCCCTCGAAGGAAAGAGTTACAAAGAGAAGATCCGTCAACACTTTCCCCATCCTTTCAGTAGTTGTTTGTTGCTGTTTTAGTTGTTTTCGTTCTTTAATTTCGAGGACGAAATTTTCTTTAAGGGTGGTATGATGTAACAACCGGTATTATCGGTTTGTATTTTTCCATATTATTTTCAATAATAAATTCATTTGAGTTCCATAAGTTGTTTTCTATATGTATTTTCTAATTTTCCTTCTTAAATGTTTCCCCTAACTCATTATTTATTCTACTTATCTTCTAATTCCTCTAGCTATTTTTCCTGATAAATTAATTCAAAATCCTTTTCCTATTTTTCTAAATCAGAAACCCTGAACCTTAAAACTTTTATTTCCTAATTCTTCTTAAACCCTAAATCCTATTAAGATTCTAAACACAGTATTTTGTATTCTATCCGTAATTTGATAATAATTTTAACCTATGTTTATCCTTTTTTCATAATTCTATTTAAAAACCTAACTAGTAAACCCTAACCCTTTTCCTAGCCCAGCCCAGCCTATAACCCACACCCTAAACTACCCTATCCGACCCGACCCGAACCCCCCATTCTTCTTCTTCTTCTCCTTCTTCTTTTCGTTTCTTTTTCTGCCTTTTCGCCACGAGCTCCCATGACCCACGCTCCTCCATGACCTCGTCCTCACCCCAACGTCCCCGCGACCTCTGCGGCCACCTCCCTCTCTTCTCTCAACCGACCCTCTTCTCCTACTTCCCTCTTATCCATTTCATCCTTTCTTTCCTCCCCGAGCTTCTGCCCTCTTCGTTCCGCCTCCTTCGCAACTGCCCACACGACTCGATCCTCCCCATGACGGTGCCTCACCCCAATGTTCCTCATCGTCTCTCACGCCTACCTCCATCACCACAGCGCCACTTCCCCTGCTCCACTTATCCATCAAACCCAACCTCATCACCTCCTTCTTCTTCGCAACTCCTCCCTCGAGAAACGCTACACGACGACGACGCCCCACCCCAACAAACTCCCTATGACCCCTCAACTGTCACCCCAGCCACTCTTCCGACCCATCTCCTTCCTCACAGCCGAACTCACACCTATTTCCTTCACCAAGTCCACCGAGCTTCCTTTCCCAACCTATACTCGAGACTTCCATCACCGTCAGCCACCACCATCGCTGCCACTCCTAAACGGAGCTCACCTGAACCGCTTTGCTGGCGTTCTCGACCGCCGATGAGCCTCCTCCACCCAAGCTCCTTCGTCTTCACCAACCTTCGATCCCAAGATGCCATAACCTACTGCAACTACCGCAGCCACCAACCTCGCCGTCGGTGCCTTCTCGACCCTCTCTCGCCGCACCATCACCATCAAAGAGCTCCGGCCTCCACTTTCGAGTACGACTAACACCCATAGCAACTAAACGGATCCCTTACCCCCTCATAGCTACCACCGTTACCTCCACCGTCAAGGCCATCCCCAGCGACGCCGAACTCCTCTCTCCTTTGAGTCCATCGCAAACCCACAGCACCGAGCACTTTCCCTATGTGCAGCACCAAAAACCTATCAAGCCAAGTTTGGGTTTTGTTCAAGTCGAACCCGATTCCTGACGAACCAAGGACGTTGTCGTCATAATCATCACTGTTGTACCATTAACATCACCGTGTCGTTGCCAACGTCAGAAACAACAGCAGTAGCCGCAACAACAAGCGGCCAATATCCGAGCACCCCGTTGCTTAAACCTAAGCCAAGCCCCAACCTTATCGCACCCAACGGCATTTCATCGAGCACATGTATCCGTCGTCTTAGCCGCTGCCCTTGTCGCCTTTGTCGCTGACCAAACTGTAGCTTAGGTTCTGGTAACCATCACGGTTATCAACGCAGTTTCCGTCGCAACATTGCACACATCCGTCGCAATTTCTATCGCGCTCGAGCCTCGCGTCGTACCGTGCCGGTTCTACGACATTCATCGTTGTTTTATGTGTCGAGACTAATAATATGCACATTCGTTGCTTCCATGTCAGCGATCGAGGCAAGTAAACCTCTTCACTTATTCCTCATGCTTTAGTAATCTCTAGATATTATATATGTTGATATATATATATATACACATGTTTATGTATATATATTTCATATATACATCGTTGCGAATTTAATAACAAATAAGGACCATCTTCGTAAATTTTAGTGTTTGAGACCTGACTTGGGTCGATTATGCCATGGTAATATCACATAGTAACACATAAATTAATTTCGTGTTGATCGAGCAAAAGAAATCGATATTTCGATCGATAACCGTTTGCATAGTCTAAGTGTTCGATATAGAACCCTATGCGATAACTTAAGCGAATATGGTAGAGCCCATGATCATTATACCCTATTACTGGTAATGTTTACCTTGTAGAGATTGGACGGCAAAAAGACATCGTTTCACCCATGAAACGTTACCCTCGATAACCTTTGCAAAACCTGAATTTTCCCGGACAAAATAAACTGTTAAATTCATAATAAATCATTTATATATCGGATCTTAGCGTTCTATGGCTCGTATCGAAGCCAACAGATAAGAATACATAACCCCATAGTTCTTCTATATATTTTAATAATTTATGCCAATAAAAACCGAAGCGATTCATGGCTCTAGACTGCAGGCCAGAGCCAGAGTCTTTACCTTTACTTGTTTTAGAACGCATACTTTTCACTTTTTAAGTGCGCAAGTGTGCGGAACCATATACGTAAGAATGTATAATTGAATTTTTTTTCTAACGGTACTGGTCCCATTGCATTCAGGTGCCGTTTGATATTTATAACACCTTTTAAACCGTAGATGTGTACTGCAGTTTAATGCAGAAACAAAACGTATATCTTAATCTTAGGCAGTGCATATCTCACTGCCTACAGCGGATATTATTGATCCGTATGATACGTTTGAGACATAACAGATAAGTCTTAATATTATCTAAACTGTAGCGTCGCTTAATTATGCTCCCAACAGGGAGTAAAACGTGTTACAAAACGGACTTCTAGTTCAGAAACTGGATTTCCAGCAGTGAACACTTAAAATGAAATGACCGTAACTCGCAAACCTGAAACCCGATTGACTTGAAACCAATTTTACTGTAGAGATAATTTAATACACTTTTTAAACCTTTTATATTGTTTCGCCAAATTATGCACGTACGATTTTATGTGATTTTTCTGATCCAACCAACACTGGTTGCTCATATGTATTCACTGGTGCATTCACTGTATCCCCATCATGTTGTATGACTGTTATACCCTTGTAAATAGTGTTCATTTGCATCCTAGTGACCATGTTACATTACCAATTGATAAATGTTAGTGATTGGATCATGGCAAGTACGTTAGTGTAAAAGCGTGATTGAATAATGAAAGTGACATGTACTTGTACACAATCAGCGGAACCAGATAGTAATTTTATTGTTGACGCCTATGGGGAATATATAAGTGTAACTATAACTGGTATGGGATGGGTATGGATGCATTTACATTAGTGTCATAGGTAAGACATCGAGCACTGTCCATTTTTCTTGGATACCAGTCGAGACATGCTTGAAGGAGATCTTGTCTCCAGTTCTCACATAGACTTGTCAAGGAGCGACTAGTATTTAGATTCATTGTCGGTATTTGATATAGACCATAGGGTGTGGGGTTTTTTATGTGTATTTCGATCAACGGAATCTCAAGAGTCCCACTGCCGGCATATTTCATGATTTCATGATTTTAGATACTGATCATGTTACTGATTCTTACTGATCGTGATTCGGGCCCGTGTTTCCTTGCCCATAGGGCTTACCTTTGGGTTGGGGATACTCCTGCGGTGGTTGACGCTCACCCTCGGACTGAAGAAAAGTTTAGTGATATGGAATTTGAGACTCAGAGATTGATAGGTTTAGTGATATGGACATTGCATTGATTACTGATTCGATACACATGCTTTATTGTTTACCTGTACTGGTTACTTCATGCTCACATCATTACTCCATTTGTACTGCTTCATGTTTATCATCATTACACGTATTACATATATATATATATATACCTTGCTATTGTGTCACCCTGACGACCTGGGTATGCATGCTCAGAGCGCGAAGTGGACTTGGCTCGGATCAGGTCCTTCCCTTGTTCGAGGATATTGCGGATATCAAGATCAGCGACGTCAGCGTTATCATTCCCTTTGTCTCTATCTGGTTCATTTTATATCTGTTTTGATAGAATTATGAAGGGTTCCTTAGCACCCTCACTAGGCATCAAGCATGCAATTTTTAAAAATCTAGAGTGCTAAGAAACCCTAAACCAAGGATCTAACTAGAGGATTAGGGTTATAATTAACATGAAAACAACTTTACACTAAGTGAAATAGGAATACAACCTTTGCAGACCGGTCCTTCACTTCTAAACCTCCGTGTAGTAGTCCCTTTTACTCCAAGTAGTGGTGTCCGGGACCTCCTTTGGCTCTATTAGGTGAAAGGAACGAGCTTGCTCAAGGATCTTAGAGGCCGAAGCTGATCTACGTCCAAGAATCTCTAACTAAGGCTATCTCTTCACTAATTGAGAATTAGTGAAGCAAACAACCTATACTAATTAGCTAGTCTAGTATAGATTGGTGAAGTGGGAATTTTACTCACTTTAGAATAATTTTTCTCTCTTTCTTTTCTTTTCTCACTCAAAGCTAGGGAGCAAATGAAGGAGATGAAGAAAATGAACAAGTGATCCACACATCAACCATAGGTGAGAAAATATCATATATAACTCATGTGGAGACTAAACCATGGCTAAATATAATGGTTAGGTTAATAAATATCTAAAGTAAAACAAAATTAGTGGAATAAGTCAATGGTTTCCACAAGCTTCTCCAAGCTTCAAGCCTTGACTAATTTCCACCTAATTTTGATTTATCCCTTAATATTTAAACACCTAAATTATCTTAAATTAGGTATGAGTCTCATACACTAAAGTCCAATGTATCATCTTCCATGACACAAAATAAATACATTAACATATATCACATATATATTAAATGTATAATGAGAAAAGAAAATCTTAAGTGAACTAATATTAGTTAATGTATATTAATATATCAAATATATAATTACACATTAAATTATTAAATCAACACTTGATTTAATAACCCGGCTGTATTGCATACAACCGACTAATATCATTTATATGTATATCACATATAACATATCATTGAATCAACACTTGATTCAACAATCCGGTTATATCACATATAACCTGTATCGCGAGATTGGAATACGGTATCACATACACGTATTAATCTCGGTCCCACACATATCACATATGTGCCCTACTTCGTTTCGCATGAGCTAGGAAACCTCTGTGTATGACTCTAATGACTCGTCAATACGCCGGCAGTGGGTGAAGATCATATCAGTCACCCGCAAGCCGTCAGCGGTACTAGCTGGATGTAACGGGCATCCGGGTATTGAGCAATCAGAAGATCAAAAAGCAAGTTTTCCATACTTCTGTGAATCCAACAGCAACACTATCGTATTGTCCGGTCTCTTCGTTTGATATGTCGCATATCTAGTCTAGGGGTGGTAAACGTCAGACCCCACTAACTCGATAAGTCATGCCGATATGAGGCTCATAATGGGTCGAGAAACTACTGATAACACTTACTAGTAAATCTTCCTATCAGCTATGGCCAGGGACTTCTTGTTATTGTAGCGTTTTGAAAATCGTTTAGGTGAAATTTCTGATTTTCGGTAAAATAACCGGTGTTTTTCGTAAAAACCTAGATATAAATATCTTTCATGAATATACAATTAAATATACCTATTCAAGCTAATTAGGTGTTTAATTGTGGGTTTTATTGAAAGTTAGAAATCTAAAGAGAAGGTTTTGATTTAAAATTAGAGTTTTGGTTATTGGATTATGGTTGTGATGTTTAGTTTAACATCTTGAGTTTTGCAAAACCTAACCTAGTAGCTAGTTTGCTAATTGTTAGTTTAAAATTGTTAAAAGTGGTTAATTTTGCAAACTAGTTTTTTTTAAATGAATACAAATTAGTGTGATAAAATCTAGTAAATTTTTATGTGACCTAATTAAGATAATTGGTGAACATTGTGGCCATTAGAATTGTTAGAACATCAAGTTTTGTACTAAAACGGCTAATTGATGCTTAGTAGGTTTCTTGAAATAAATCGATTTGATCAATTTTAAGGTTTTGATGATTTGCACCCTATTTCATATATAATTAGTGAGTTGTGAAATCACGATTGGTACGTTTGGGTTTTATCTCGATCAATCGGCGTTTGTATGCAGATGTCGAGGGTTATTTGGTTCTTTTGCATGAGCGGGTCATAAGTTTTAATATATGCGCGTTTCGTGTGCCGTTTTGGTTTTTATCCGCGATTTCGGTTTACGATATTATATGTTTACATATAGGTACCTCTCACATGGACTTCGAACGATGAAGAAGAGGTTGGCGACATCGACTTCGGCAAGTAAGGATCAAGGTGAGTAGATATATATCTACGGGGGAAGTCGGGTGGATGGCGTATAGCATCCCCGCAGTTTCGTAGTATAGAACGCGAATGCGTTATGATACACACACACACACACACACTTATGTTTTATGAGATGTGTATACTTAGTAAGAAATGTTAGGTGACTTTGGGATAGTTTTAGCATACTTGTAGGAAAACGCATTTAGTTAGTTTTTTAGTCGCAAACCCTAGAGTAGTGATTTGCATATACGCAAACATATACGCGTACATTTTATTTTCTTATGCGTATATGGGGATATGTATATATATATATATACACATAGGTATGGGACTATGTATATATATATATATATACGTATACATATGCATGGATGATGAGGATAGTATACGATATTTGGAGATGAGTCAATGAGATTGGGCATGGTGCCACGAGATCGGTGATATGATTTGGTTCATATTGTGAGATACGACATGATATTATAACGTGTCCATAGGTGATGTGTTTTCATACACACGCATATATATATGTAGATGGTATCAGTATGTACTAGACATTAGATCAGTACCTCCATTCATGTTATGACGATAAGGATACCAGATAAATGATGAGATAAGTGTGATATTCGACCCGTACCCAGATTGGGATGCCATACGATGGATTTACCGTACGAGCTATATATTGATGATAGATCTGCACTCTTAACTCAAGGATGTCATATTATATATTGTATCGTATGTGATACTATTTAGGCGGGATCATCGACTATTATATTTATATATATATCGACTCAGATTTAGGTGGTTTCCTTACCTTTTTGATTAGTCTTTTAGTTAGTCCTATAGTTTATTTATAGATGTTAGACTAGACTCGAGTCATACCTATTTCAAAACTAACGAATCGTGAGTATTTTAAAGACAGGACAAGGGATTCTACGGATATTTCAAAAGACGCACATTTTCTTAAAAACACCGTAGTCCCTATTTACTTAACACCACGATTCGTGTTATTTCAAATGTCAAAACTATATGACTCATATATAGTAATGTATATTCCTTATTGCTGCGTTTACCATTCATTTTCCGCATATTATATTATTCACATCGCATTGCATGCTTATTTGTGCTTTAGTAATTATTATGAAACACATGCTGTCAGGACACCAACACCATTACCAATGAAGTGTATGCTCCACATACACCTGCTTGCCGGCTCACACACATCATCATCGGTAATTGCCATGTCACGTACACATTAGAAAATACTACTTCATTAGTATAAAATGTTAGCTGATAGTTTCGACATGGTACTAGTGAGCTTTCTTTTATATGATAGCTTAGACATTGTATTTATTACTGTGATTTTCATGTTTATATATATATATTCATTTGCCATGACATTATGGGCTAGTCCGGATTGCCGGAGCCTAATATTATGAAATTCATTGTATATTTACCCCTGAGATTTGGATTTCGGATTTCCATGAGATTTCTGGATTTAGAGAAACCGCAAGGATTTTATAAACTGATTATCATTTTAAAATGAAAGTTGCGGTTTTCTCATGATATGATTTAGATATGTCCACCATGAGTTTTCTCGGCTCTTGAACGATATCATACACCCAATTCGAGGAGGAGGAGGAACCGTCTGTGGGTGCATGGTGGACCCGGTGCAGTACCCCGGGGCAAGATGGTCGCAGATGATGGCGTTGAGCCTGGCAGGGGAGCACTACCGACCGGTGATTGTTTTGTGACTCGACGGATATCCAGAGGATACTGATCGGAGTATGGGCCAGTCCGGCTAGCCGGAGCCCTAGATTTTGAGATTTGATGATATGGGCCAGTCCGGATAGCCGGAGCCCTAGATATTGAGATTCGAGGATACAGGCTCGTCCGGATTGCCGGAGCCTGAGATATTGAGATATTGGGATATATGTTTTGTGTCGATGCTTGACACTGGTTTCATGTTGATTTCATTGACGATACCTCGATTTATAAATATACAGAAATCTCACCCACCTAAGAAAACAGTTTTCTTATTTATAATATATTCTGTTTTCTTTATATTGCATTCATACCTCATATTTATGATATGTTGCTACCTGAGGCACTGACACGAGTACATGGTATTACACTTATGTATAGATGTTTACCCTTGCCACCTTAACATGCTTCAGACTTTATCATTTTGGGGTTATATTTTATTGATCGTATTGACCTAGGATTGAGTCATACATACGATTTCTGCTTAGTGATATTTTCTACCCACGAGTTGGCAACTCACCCCCGTTGTGCCATAGATTCTTGCAGGTTTTGCCGTACAGGTTTTCATTGCGGCTTGCAGGCACACTGTTCCTTCCGGGTGATTGCTTTGGTAAGTGTGTTCACTCGCATCGTGACCACCATTGTATTTATTTTACTTTAAGTTGTATCTAGAAACTCCATCAACCAGCCTTGTATATTATTTATAGACTTAGAAAACTTGTTGACCTTAGAGTCGCGTTGTATTATTATGGTTTTCTTGATATTTTTGAGTTTCCTTTTGAGTTTTGATCCTCGCCCTTAGCGTTGTATATTATATTGCTTGCGTGGTTGTGATCGTCAATTGACGAAGAGCTAGCTCCCGCTTGGGGATGCCTTTATTCATATTATTCTTGTTGTACCCTTTTGGGGCCAGTATTTACAAAGGAGTCTCTGCTGAAATTTTCGGAAAATATATGATGTTTTAAAAATGTTTACAACAACTATTTAAAGTGGTTATATGCAACTTTAAAACAAGTTTTCCTTCACTTCTTCTTTAAAATGGTTTAGATTTCTGCGATTTTTGGGCTTACTTGAATTAGATGGTGTCCTATAGACTTCATATGATTCAAGTTCCAGTCACGTGCCATTTCGGGTCATGACAGTTATGGCCAATCGAGCACAGCGCAATATCAACCCCCAATATCGGGAGAGACGAATTTCCTCCTATCGCTCATTGCCTCTATGTGACTCGGGAATACACCCAAAGACTACCGTTTTGCACCCTCTTTTGAACGTGGTAAGGTGGAAATCAAAGCACAGTGGGAATCACATAAGAATCTATGACGATCTCGGGTCTACAGACTAATCTGTACTAGTGTCACCAGAGAACTACTATCTGACGTTAGGTATAATACCATCTAAGAGTTCTCGGCGAATCCTGTTTAGTGTACCCTATTTCTATTGAGCACCCGTATACCAACTTTGATGTCAAACACCAATAGATATGGGATCATCCATCGCCCATCATATGGTTCAAGAAGCGTATACGCTAGTCTACTCTGGAATATCGATGCCCCGTCTCGATACACCCTCGACTATGAACAATTAAAGGACGTACTTGTGGACTACCCTGGTATGACCTGCATCATAATCCCGGTAGTCAAGTACATCCTAAGGGCTTTATCAACATGTGAGAGCAAGACAGTATCACAATACAAGTCTACATGTTAAGATAAAGAGCAACCGGATAGCATACTATCATGTCGAGCAAGAAAGTCCTCTCTATATATGTCCACGCAACCACTATAATATACAATAATGGCCCCTAGGGCATACATACAACTAACAATCTCCCACTTGCATTCAGGCCAGTTGTTGTAGTATCTCTTACACAACATCCCAAAGAGTATCTCAAATTGTATCTTGGGTATGGCCTTCGTGAGTGGATCCGCCGTGTTATTCTTCGTGTTAACTCTCCTGACCTTGATCTCCCAGCAATCAACTATCTCCCGGATTAGGTGATACCGCCTCAGAATATGCCTGGATCGCTGATGAGAACCTGGGTTCCTTGGACAAAGCCACTGCTCCATTGTTATCACAATACAAAGGTATTGGATGCTCAATGGACGGAAACACACCAAGTTCGGTTATAAACTTCTTCATCCAGACAACCTCTTTGGGGGCATCGTTGGCAGCGATGTATTCAGCCTCCATCGTCGAGTCTGCCATGGTTTCTTGCTTAGAACTCTTCCAACAAACCACCCCACCATTGAGGGTGAAGACAAAACCCGAGACCGACTTAGAGTCGTCCTTATCACTCTGGAAGCTCGATTCGGTAAATGACTCCACTTGGAGTTCACCATTACCATATACCAAGAACATTTTTTTATCCCTTCTCAAGTACTTAAGAATGTTCTTCACAGCTGTCCAGTGATTCTCCCCACGATCTGATTGATACCTTCTTACAACACCAGTACGTACGCTACATCCGGTCGGGTACATAACATCGTATACATGATAGAACCGACTGCCGAAGCATAGGGTATACCTTAGATGCGAGCCCTCTCAAAATCTGTCTTGGGGACATCACTTTGAAGAGAGTGATTCCTGAGATCGTGGGTAAATTCCCACGCTTGAAATCCTCCATACTAAACCTCTTTAGTATTGTGTCAATGTATCTAGATTAGGACAATCCCAGCATCCGTTTAGATCTATCTCTATAGATCATAATCCCCAGGATGTAGGAGGCATCATCCAGATCCTTCAAGGAGAATCTTTGTGATAAGAAGAGCTTGACCGAGTGCAGCATAGGAACATCATTTCCAAACAAGAGTATATCATCCACGTACAATACAAGGAACGCAACCTTACTCTCCGCCGCCTTCTTTTATACACAAGGTTCATCTACGTTTTTGAAGAATGAAACTCTTTGACTGCTACATCAAAACAGATATTCCAACTCCGTGATTCCTGCTTTAACCCGTAAATTGATTTAACCAGCTTGCACACCTTTCCACTGCTCCCACTATCTACGAAGCCCTCTAGCTGACGCTCTCTTCTAAATCACCATTTAGAAAAGCGGTCTTGACGTTCATCTGCTAGATTTCATAGTCATGGTATGCAGCGATGGCAAGTAGGATCCGGATGGACTTAAGCATGGACACTGGAGAAAAGGTTTCATTATAATCCATACCTGGTCATTAATAGAAACCTTTTGCTACAAGTCTATCTTTGAAAGTCTTAACTTTTCCATCTACACCAAGTTTTTCTTAAAGATCCACTTGCTCCCGATAAGTTTTACCCCTTCAGGAGCATCTTCCAAAGTCCATACTTTGTTGGTGTACATGGATTCCATCTCAGATCGCATGCATCAAGCCATTTCACAGAGTCCCTACTCTTAATGGCTTTCTCAAAGCTAGTTGGGTCATCATCTTCTATGATGCAATCCTCGCTCCCACCATCAATAAGAAAACCGTAGCATCACTCAAGTGGATGAGGAACCCTACTAGATCGGCGGAGAGGCTATGGTTCGTCGGGTACTATCGAATTCTCTGGTTCTACTAAATCTTCAGTTGTAGTCTATGTAACTGGAACTTTTTCCAGTTCTACCTCTTTGCTACTAATTTCTTTTTCAAGAAATTCCTTTTCTAAAAAGATGGCATTGCGAGAAACAAACACCTTTTTGTTCCTCGGTGTGGTAGAAGATATACCTACGTGAGTTTTTGGGATATCCTACAAACTTGCACAGAACTGACCTTGCCTCGAGCTTGTCCGGATTTTGCGTCTTAACATAAGCCGGACAACCCCATATCTTAATATAATTAAGACATGGTCTCTTCCCCTTCCATATCTCATATGGAGTGGTAGGCACAGATTTGGTAGGGACCATATTCAATAGGTGTATGGCCGTTTCAAGCGCATAACCCCAAAAGAAAATAGGCAACTCAGCAGTACTCATCATAGAGCGCACCATATCTAATAGGGTGCCATTTCTCCACTCCAATACACCGTTGTGCTGTGGTGTATACGGAGGAGTAAGTTGAGAGAGAATCTCATTCTCTTTTAGATAGTCACGAAATTCTGTGCTCAAGTATTCTCCTCCCTGATCAGATCGTAGGATTTTAATACTTTTACCCGTTTGGTTCTCGAATTCGCACTTATATCCTTTGAATTTCTGAAAAGCTTCAGACTTGTGTTTCAACAGGAACGCATGTACGTATCTAGAGAGATCATCAGTGAATGTAATGGAGTACGAGGAACCATTCCTGGCATGTGTAGACATGGGGCCGCATACATAACTATGTATCGGTCCCAAGAGTTCTGTAGCTCTTTCTCCGTGTCCAGTAAACGGAGTTTTGGTCATCTTTCCTTTGAGACTTGACTGCAAAGTTTCATATGATGTAAATTCAAACGGATTCAAATGTCCATCCTTATGTAACTTAGCTATTCATGTCGCATTGATATGACCTAGTCTACAATGTCACAGGAAGGACTCGTTCATTTCTGAACTTTTCCTCTTCTGTGTGTTCTGTACGTTAAGAACTGTGGTTTGCTTTAGAACGTATATGCCATTACATAACGAGCCTGATCCAATCAACTTTTGATTCAGAAAAATATTCATAACATTATCCTGCAATACAAAATTATATCCTTCTTTACTTAATAAAGAAACTGATATAGTATTGCATATGAGGTTCGGTATGTAATAACATTCGTTCAGAATCAATGTATTACCATTTGGTAATACAAGGTGATATTCGCCAACTGCTTTGGCTGCAACATTTGCACCATTCCCTACTCTTATAGAATGATCACCTATTCCCAGTTCTCTACCTATCTTTAGCCCATGTAACATATTACATATGTGGGATCCCGATCCGGTATTTAATACCCAGGACATAGAGTGTAGTGAGAAACAGTTCTCGGTAACTAACACACCCGAAGATGATGAATCAGCATGCTCATTCCTCATTTGGGTGGCGTGGGAATCCAGATATTCCTTTATTTCCTGCTCGGACTTATAACAATTATAAAATAGAGCGGAACCAACGTTTCCCAGCACAGAATAAGAAACGGGTTCGGTCAATACAACCATATTATTATCTTGATTAAAGCGTAACATGGTCGCTACTTGGAGAGAGAGAGAAGAAAACACTTAGCGTATGCTTTTGTAAGATTAGATTGGTTATTATCTTATCTAATCAGGATGGCTCCCACTGTTTTTATCAAATCTTCCTTCAAACCCTAAAAAGTAGGACTAGTCGGGATTAATTACACTCTACAAGTTCGCCAATCGTTCAGCCAGGACAGTGTCGGTAGTTTGAGAGAGGTTCCCCGTGCTTTCGCACGGACCTAATTAAAATAAACCTCATTTTCCTAGAGGCATAACCCAATTGACACCTTTCTAGTCACCTACTTGATTGGCTAATTGTAAAGTGCAAAACTCTCCCAGGAGTAACTCTTACTCGCAGTGCGTATCAGGATCCAACTATCTCATAGAAGGTATGCAATCTCATTGCAAATTTCAACACTTGAAATTCCCAATAATGTTTTTCCCCTAATGTCCTATGACCTTGACAAATGCCAACAAACCATAGGCCGCTAGTCAAGTTCAACCCGTACATTTCGTGATTGAATTAAACCCACCCGCACGACCCTTGACGAAGGACAACAAAGTTGTACGACTACCCAAATCCAATCGCATCATATGCATCAGATAAGCACTAATCAGCTACTGCACACTACGCCTTGACTGTCACGACCTAAAATTGGCCCGTGACGGCCCTAATACTACGCAACGCCAAAAGACGTAACGCAGTAAAAGAAAACCAAAACCCAGAAATCTAAACCAAGAAAATACGGAAAAAAGATAATATAAGTTTTTAAAACATTTGAAATCGCAACCCAAATTCTTTAAAAGTCCTACTTTATTTCTTTAAAATTTTGGCAACACCCCTTTTTGTAAAAACTAACCCAAGATGAATACAATACAAAATATGACGCCGTAGCGAAGAAGTAAAGACAATAGAGAGAAA
Source organism: Agapanthus africanus (assembly GCA_030015575.1). Lineage (NCBI taxonomy): Eukaryota > Viridiplantae > Streptophyta > Magnoliopsida > Asparagales > Amaryllidaceae > Agapanthus > Agapanthus africanus. The sequence goes on along the minus strand of CM057345.1, from coordinate 455,024,536 downwards.
TCTGTATATAAAAGGCAACAAATCCACTATTAATATACAATAACGTCCTCACCAAGTCTCTAAGTCAACAACATAATAGTAGACGGAGAGTACAAAATACAACGAATGTACAAAACAAAATACAAATAACCACCGAAACCCACCTAAGCAAAATAGTACTGTGAGCTGATGCGGTATCTGTAGCAAAAGATGATAGCGGAAAAGCGGAATAGCCTGCCTCGACTACTCTGGGGAACAACCTGAAACACATGTGGCACAACGGGGGTGAATTGCCAACTCGTGAATAGTAGATAACATATGGAGGTAATCACAGGAATGCACGTACAGTATGAATCTAAGATATGCGATTACAGTAATAACATGTCATGCAAATGCTGAATAAAGGGAAGTACACCAGCAGGTACAATCAATATATGAAGCAATAGTAACATGACAATAATATGCAATAACCATGCAATAGGGATATGAGAATGTAAATATGCAACTATTATAAGGGTACACTAACAGGTACTACCAATATATGAATCTGTGCATAGAATAGATAAGTGTGAGGTATGGGGTGGAATATGTCATTTCCACGGAAAGCTGACATCATGGTAGGATCACAATCCATCAAGACACTGAAATCCCAAATCCTCAAATCAGCCCCCAAACTGGGCTGTCACATCATAAGTCTCACATCACCTCAATGTACAATATCGAGTAGCTCTCCTATATCTCGAATGTACAAATCAACAATCTCTTTCATATCCAATATCCAATGTCAATGAATCACTTATATCCCAAGTCGAATCTCAAGTAAGTTTCTAACATCCTAAAGGTATATATATTTGCAGAAATAAATATGATGGGGGCAATACACATATATTAGCGTCCCATTCCACTAATATTGGTGTAAGGATATATATAACAACGGCTGATCCCCTATTATATATACAAAAGTGTTTAAAAGAAATATCATGAAAACAATGTGCTAAGTATCGACACAGAAACCCTGATAGGTACGTATCATACGCTGTCCCGAAAGCACGAGTGCCTAGCTCCGACCGTCGCCTTTCGACGTATGCATACGTACAAGACTGTGGTCGGTATCCCCAAGATAACCGCCGAGTAAAAGGTAATATCACCGGACGGTATGGTTCCCCTGACAGGCTCACCGGCTAACAAATCCAGCGATCCGTTCTCGCCCCGGGGTACCTCCGGGCCCCACCATGTACCCTCATGCGGTCTCTAAGCCTCCTCGCATGGGGTATAAATAATCAGCACCGATAAAACCCATGGTGGATGCGCAAATATCATATCAAGAAAACCGGGTTTTTCAATGTATGCATAATTTCATGAACTCCCGCGGTTCCCAAATCCAGAAAACATCATGTAAAATCCAAATAAACAATGCGCAAATCCAGGAATAAACTTATGCGATATATCTGAAATGCGAGCATATAAATAAGAATATGTAGCTGAAACCAGATGTATGCGAAACCAATAAGGTACAGCTAAGTAACATCAGTAAAGGTAAATATGTGACTGCGACTGAATATATGTGTAACATACAGGTGTAGCAATGTATAGGTATCTACCTATAAGAACTGATATCGTATATCCCCCTGGGTATAAGTAAAATATGTGCAAGGTATACCTATAAGCTAGATGTCATGTGTGACAAGCAATAATATCTATACTGGTTAGTGTGTGACATGGCAATTATTGACGGTGTGTTTGTAGCATACAATCCGTGCTCGTGCAACATGAACCGTCAATAATATGTGCAGTGTCCTACGGCTGCTAGTCACAGTATAACTATATCAAGGAAATATAGTAAAGGTGCAATTCTAACAATGACGTAGAATGTGCGATAGGTATTGAATCCTAACCCAGACGCAAAACGGTATGCGGGCGATTCCCCTGTAGATGTTAAATCTACTCACCTACGCCCCACGCTAGGTGAATCCAACCATCTGCTCCCCCCTGTAGCCGTGTCCGTAGTCCCTGCCTGCAAACCTGCAAATAAGACATGGAAATCATATATAAGCCAAATATTCCGCGAAATGCGATATCGAACCAAAACGAGAAACTCGCGTTGCGAACTAAACGCGCGTGTGCACGATACGCTGAATCGTGTGTGTACGCGTCTAAAACCATCGCGACACGCCGCGATACGCTGGATCACAGAACCCACTCACCTATCGCGCGTATCGCGCAAACACAACGGACACCAAAAACGATATATAGTCTCAGATTTTCCTACAGGCCAAAACTTACAAAACTAGACATGCCAAAGCACTATACAACATTGCAGACAACCCTAGCCAAGACCCCAACACCCCTGCCCCCTACTTGGCCGCAATTTGCGGCCAAACACATTAAATCTGTGGCTTGGGTAGGGAAATAGGGGCTCGTGTTTTGGTGGTGGTGTCTATACCTAGTGTACATGCCCCAGTTTCCTCAAATTTGTCCTGAAGGCCCCCGGTCAAAAGCAGATTCCAGATTGCCAATATATCGCTTTAAAATCACCAATTGCACAATTTAGAAACCTTATGGTATTTTAGTGAAATCTAGGGAGTTCTCAGTTGGAGTGACCTAAATAACACTAAAATAGGTAGGGTTATCTAATACAATCATCAATTTACCACCACATCTCACAAATCACCAAAAGTAGCACCAAACTAGCTAATTAACACTAATTGACACTAAACCACACACAACTTAAGCAACAAGAAATGGGGTTCAGAATATAACCTAGAGAACCCTAAGAAGCAGGAGAATGAGTGAATGGGGGAGACGAGGGGTTGCTACTGCTGCTGGGGTTCCTGTTGCTGCTGCTGCTACAGGTGCTGCCTGCTGTTGCTGATGCTGCTGATAGCTGCTGCTGAGGATGGTTCTGGGGTTGCTGCTGCTTGTTTCTGGTGATGAAGATGATGCTGATGCTGCTGATGTGCTGTTGTTGATGTGGCTGAGCTGCTGCTGATGCTGCTGCCTGCTCGAGCTGCTGCTAGCTGTGGCTGTTGCTTCAGCTGCTGCTGTTTCTGTTGTTGTTGTTGTTGCTGAGGTTGTTGTTGCTGCCAGTGCTGCTTGCTGCTGATGCTGTGAGGGTGTGTGTGTGTTGTGTGAGAGAATGGGAGTGAGAGAATGAGAGTGAGAGAATGAGAGAACACGACAAGTCAACCCCCTTCTCTCTCTCTTCATTTAATGAAGCATGGCAAAAGCCATCATGCCCCATCATGCACTCTCTCTCTCCCCCACCAAGTCAACACCCAAAACAAAAATTCAAAATAAAACCCTTTTTATTTAAACAACCATGCACATTAAAAAAAACCCATAACACTTAAACAAAATATAAAAATAGATTAGGGAAAATGGTTAGTTAACTATGATTGCTAATCATGTTTAACCCCAAAAACAACCCTAGTTATCATGCACAAGTGTGTGCAAGCCTAGGAAAAATCTAATAAAATACTCAATAAATAGGATAAAATATTTAAAACCCAAATCGGTAAACTTTTTATTAAAAGCTATGTATAAAAATATAATTAGATACAAAACACATTCTAAGGTGTTACAATCTCCCCCCTTAAAAGAAATTCGTCCCCGAATTTAAAAAATATACTATACATACCTTCAAAGTGAAGATTACGACTCTCAAATCTCGCTCGCAGCCTCCCAAGTGATTATCTCACTTTTACGGCTACGCCCAAGAAAAACCCTTCACAGATGGCAAGACCCTTGACCGATGTTCCTTCACCTGCCGAGCCATTAACACAATGGCTGCCGGTGAACGAAACGATCGCGTCTAAGCTAAATGGTCTGGTGCCAAATCATGTGAGAAAGGTCAAGAAGGTAATTGGAGAGTATCATCACGAGGAATACACGGTGAAAATCCAACAATCTGGGCGGAAGTGCCAAATTAAAGGCAACGAAACTAACTTGCTTATAGGATCTCAGAAGGACCAAAATTCTGGAACAAGCCTCCCAAAATCCAACACGTCATTCATCGGGAAGTCCGTAGGAATACATGATCTGTCCCTGCGAGCTCGAGTCTATGACCAACGCAGTCGGCATAAGACCTCAGTTCGCAATGGACAATTCCCATCCTGACCTAACACAACTGGACTATCTCCGAAGTCTCTAGACTAGCTGGGGTCCAAAGTCCTACTTACGCAGAGTCAGAAAAACAACAGACTGGTGATCGACATGACCTAACCCCTAAACCTAAAGATGGCCAATTGGAGTGTCTCCTGATAACAGCTAACGAAGGAGAACCCTAGCGATGGCGAGTGACGATCCCCAACTGCCGACAACAATCAAACAAACACACAACTTAACAAGAACCAACTGAGCACATTGAGTATAACCGGATGACAAGAATCCGAATGGAGTCACACCCTGACTAAACTTGGGTAGAAACCATAACGAAATTCATGGAGATCTGCTCCCACTCCTACTTCGGAACGGTAAAAGATTGCAACTCTCCAGCCGGCCTCAGATGCTCGACCCAAACACACAACAAGACAGACACCTTGAAACGAAACCTGAAATATCGCTTTACATCCCTGTCCACCCGTAACTATCTCACAAGTCACGTTAAATGTTGGTAGAACTTGAATGCATATAAAGAATTGACAGATGTGCTAGCTCTAGGATTTCACGTCTCTACCTGATAATACCAGGTACACAAACGCGTCCCTAACTTAGCACACCATTGTCACAAATCAAGGTCCCTGAATCATTACCCAGCCGAGTATGCTCAAGTATCACTGACGAACGAGTATCGGCGTGCAGTGTCTCGCGAAAACGAATTAAGAAAAGTGGTCGGGCGCGGACATGAGCAAGCTGTCCCCTCCGTAGAGACGAACTTAAGCTATACTCAACGATCACACAAAAACTGTAAATCTGCAGAAGACTATGACAACAATCAAAATCCGCTGCAGGAAGATGTTCATTAAGCTCTAGTGGTCCGTGGAAAATCGGACATGACTCTCGAACAAGTAGTGTCTCCAAATCTCCAACGCAAAACCACCGCGGCCATCTCCAGATCATGAGTGGAATATCCTTCTCGTACTTCCTCCAAATGTAGGGAAGCAAAAGCGATGACTCTGTAGTGTCACATCAGTACACACTCGAGCCTACTCAAGAAATATTACAGTTAAACAACAAAGTCGCCCGAACCAAAAGCAAAGAAAGAACTGATGCAGTTGTTAACCGAATCTCCAACTGCCGAAAACTCCGTACACATGCCTCAGTCCACAGAAAAGAAACCTCCCTTCCGGTCCTTTCAGTCGACGGTGCAGCACTACTCTAGCAATCCTGCACGAAACGGTGGTAAAACCTGCTAAGCCCAAAAATCTGCGGATCTCCGTCCTGCACACAAGTCTGGGCCTAAGCTGTACGGCCACGATCTCCCTCGGAACCATACGAAACCGGCTTCTGTGACTACAAGACCTAGGAGTCAACACAAAACAATCCTGAAGAAACACTCCGAGAATTTAGCAAACTGCTGGTGCTCTCCCAGTATCTGCATAACAAATCGTCAAGTGCTACTACTGTCCCTCAAGGCACATTAAATAGACCAGAATGTCGTATATAACACAAAAAAAACTGGTCGAGGGACGGCCTGAAGAAATCTGGTTCATCACATCTACGAATGCTGCTAGGGCATCAGTGAATCCAATGACACACCAAAACACACAAAGCCCGTAGCACGCACAAGGCAGTCTTCGGAATGCTGTCACTCCGAACCGCAATAATGATGACCTGATCCCAAGAAAACTTAGAAGATGTCTCGCACTCTGGAGCTGATCGAAGAAATCGTCACGGCGAGGTGAAGGACACCTATCCGCACCGTAAGCCGGTTCAATTGACGATCTGTCGATACACAACCTCAAACTGCCGTCTTCCTCCTCGACGAACAGAAATAGGAGCCTCCAAAAGTGAAACACCCAGACAAACAAACTCCTCAAAGCACAACTCAGCAGTTGATCCTTAAGCTCCCCAAGCTTCGCCGGCTCATCCGGAACAACGTCGGAAAAACTCTCGCACGAAAGGAACCCGGTCCAACAATCCTACTTTGGCTCCGGTACCACGAATGAACGCCAAGAATCCACGACATCTCCTCAGCAGCCGACTAGCGGAAAAGGCTGAATTCAAGCTGTGAGAGGTGGCACAACTATCCACCTGCACAATAAGAACTGACTTGCCGGGGAAACAAAACTGACTGTTTCCTCACGGTAGTCCACAGATGCCTAACACGTAACTAAACAGTCTGTGCCCAGAAGAACGTCAAATCCAACATCTTTAGAAGGATCAAAACGACGGACGAATCTCTATCTCCTATCCGATTGGCACACAACTGAATACGTGTCTCGCAACAAAAGAATCGCTGACAGAAGTTAACACAACTACGACTAATCTACCTAACCACGGCACAATCATGAAAAACAAACGAACACATCAAAAGAGCATGCGAAATAAGGATACCTGAAAACTCCACATTGGACGTCTGCGCGTCCCGATGAGTAGAAGCAAACTCCTGCGTCTGCCCTCTACCCGTAACTGGATGCACTCCTCTGGTAGCCTGATCCCTCTGAGCAAACCTCCCACGTCCACGGCCTCTCTGAATACGATCATGACGAGGTGCTAAGGAACAATCCCTGACGAAGTGCTGAAGGCTTCCGCATCGAAAACATCCACGCGCTGACGGCTGACCATCCTGGGGATGAGAGCTGAACGACTGTCCTTGTCCTAAGCTTCTGCTACTCCCGCGACGGCCACGAAATCTGTCTCGATAACCAAACCTCTGCCTCTAGGCTGGTACGCTGGTACGAGTCCTCCACTGTCCTGGAATATGTGCCCCGTCAACTGGAGCTGCAACAACTGGTGCTATGTAGGTGACGGACTGCTGCATGCTGATCGCAACTGACAACTTAGTAACAGGGGTGACAACCTCCTGTCGTAGCTCCCGAACGACATCAACCAAAGAACTCATAGTCTGGCGGAAGTCCTGCATCTCTGCCAAAAGTCTATCAATAGTATATGTCGTAGGCTGATCCGTCTGCACCTGTGCAACTAGAGTGCCATCCTGGTCAGTACTCGTCTCACCCGAGCCAACCCTGTCCTCGGCCCTTGCTGCATCACTCTGAGTCCCCATAGTCATCGGCGGCAAGGCTATAAATAGATATAAGATTCAATGAGAATAAGGAATCGAATCTCAAGGATATGAATCATCAAGAAAGGAATTTCAAGCAAATTTGTACTTAGGTCACTTTAGGCGAAGTATCGCATCGTGGGTATGCTGCAGACATACACACACTACGTTACTTTGCTTAAGCTACCTACTCCATCATACTAAGGTCATCCTACACTCCGAAAGGTAAAACCTAGCGCTCTGATACCAACTTTGTCACGACCCAAAATTGGCCCATGACGGCCCTAATACTACGCAACGCCAAAAGACGTAACGCAGTAAAAGAAAGCCAAAACCCAGAAATCTAAACCAAGAAAATACGGAAAAAAGATAATATAAGTTTTTGAAACATTTAAAATCGCAACCCAAATTCTTTAAAAGTCCTACTTTATTTATTTAAAATTTTAGCAACACCCCTTTTTGTAAAAACTAACCCAAGATGAATACAGCACAAAATATGACGCCGTAGCGAAGAAGTAAAGAGAATGGAGAGAAAGCTGTATATAAAAGGCAACAAATCCACAATTAATATACAATAACGTCCTCACCAAGTCTCTGAGTAAACAACATAATAGTAGATGGAGAGTACAAAATACAACGAATGTACAAAACAAAATATAGATAACCACCAAAACCCACCTAAGCAAAATAGTACTGTGAGCTGATGCGGTATCTGTAGCAAAAGATGATAGCTGAAAAGCGGAATAGCCTGCCTCGACTACTCTGGGGAACAACCTGAAACACCTGTGGCACAACGGGGGTGAGTTGCCAACTCGTGAATAGTAGATAACATATGCGGGTAATCGCAGGAATGCGCGTACAACATGAATCTAAGATATGCGATTACAGTAATAACATGTCATGCAAATGCCGAATAAAGGGAAGTACACTAGCAGGTACAATCAATATATGAAGCAATAGTAACATGACAATAATATGCAATAACCATGCAATAGGGATATGAGAATGTAAATATGCAACTATCATAAGGGTACACTAACAGGTACTACCAATATATGAATCTGTGCATAAAATAGATAAGTGTGAGGTATGGGGTGGAATATGTCATTTCCACGGAAACCTGACATCGTGGTAGGATTACAATCCATCAAGACACTCAAATCCCAAATCCTCAAATCAGCCCCCAAACTGGGCTCTCACATCATAAGTCTCACATCACCTCAATGTACAATATCTTATAGCTCTCTTATATCTCGAATGTACAAATCAACAATCTCTTTCATATCCAATATCCAATGTCAATGAATCACTTATATCCCAAGTCGAATCTCAAGTAAGTTTATAACTTCTTAAAGCTATATATATTTGCAGAAATAAATATGATGGGGGCAATACACATATATTAGCGTCTCATTCCTCTAATATTGGTGTAAGGGTATATATAACAATGGCTAATCCCCTGTTATATATACAAAGGTGTTTAAAAGAAATATCATGAAAACAATGTGCCAAGTATCGACACAGAAATCCTGATAGGTACGTATCATACGCTGTCCCGAAAGCACGAGTGCCTAGCTCTGACCCTCGCCTTTCGACATATGCATACGTACAAGACTCCGGTCGGTATCCCCAAGATAACCGCCGAGTAAAAGGTAATATCACCGGACGGTATGGTTCTCCTGACAGGCTCACCGTCTAACAAATCCAGCGATCCGTTCTCGCCCCGGGGTACCTCCGGGCCCCACCATGTACCCTCATGCGGCCTCTACGCCTCCTCGCATGGGGTATAAATAATCAGCACCGATAAAACCCATGGTGCATGCTCAAATATCATATCAAGGAAACCGGGTTTTTCAATGTATGCATAATTTCATGAACTCCCGTGGTTCCCAAATCCAGAAAACATCATGTAAAATCCAAATAAACATTGCGCAAATCCAGGAATAAACATATTCGATATATGTCAAATGCCAGCATATAAATAAGAATATGTAGCTGAAACCAGATGTATGCGAAACCAATAAGGTACAGCTAAGTAACATCAGTAAAGGTAAATATGTGACTGCGACTGAATATGTGTGTAACATACAGGTGTAGCAATGTATAGGTATCTACCTATAAGAACTGATGTCGTATATCCCCCTGGGTATAAGTAAAATATGTGCAAGGTATACTTATAAGCTAGATGTCATGTGTGACAAGCAATAGTATCTATACTGGTTAGTGTGTGACATGGCAATTATTGACGGTGTGTGTGTAGCATACAATCCGTGCTCGTGCAACATGAACCGTCAATAATATGTGCAGTATCCTACGGCTGCTAGTCACAGTATAACTATATCAAGGAAATAAAGTAAAGGCGCAATTCTAACAATGACGTAGAATGTGCGATAGGTATTGAATCCTAGCCCAGACGCATAACGCCATGCGGGCGATTCCCCTGTAGATGTTAAATCTACTCACCTACGCCCCACGCTAGATGAATCCTACCATCTGCTCCCCCTGTAGCCGTGTCCGTAGTCCCTGCCTGCAAACCTGCAAATAAGACATGGAAATCATATATAAGCCAAATATTCCGCGAAACGCGATATCGAACCAAAACGAGAAACTCGCGTCGCGAACGAAACGCGCGTGTGCACGATATGCTGAATCGTGTGTGTACGCGTCTAAAACCATCGCGACACGCCGCAATACGCTGGATCACAGAACCCACTCACGTATCGTGCATATCGCGCAAACACAATGGACACCAAAAACGATATATAGTCCCATATTTTCCTACAGGCCAAAACTTACAAAACTAAACATGCCAAAGCACTATACAACATTGCAGACAACCCTAGCCAAGACCCCAACACCCCTGCCCCCTACTTGGCCGCAATTTGCGGCCAAACACATTAAATCTTCGGCCTCGGTAGGAAAATAGGGGCTCGTGTTTTGGTGGTGGTGTCTATACCTAGTGTACATGCCCCAGTTTCCTCAATTTTGTCCTGAAGGCCCCGGGTCAAAAGCAGATTCCAGATTGCCAATATATCGCTTTAAAATCACCAATTGCACAATTTAGAAACCTTATGGTATTTTAGTGAAATATGGGGAGTTCTCAGTTGGAGTGACCCTAATAACACTAAAATAGGTAGGGTTATCTAACACAATCATCAATTTACCACCACATCTCACAAATCACCAAAACTAGCACCAAAGTAGCTAATTAAAACTAATTGACACCAAACCACACACAACTTAAGCAACAAGAAATAGGGTTCAGAAATATACCCTAGAGAACCCTAAGAAGCAAGAGAATGAGTGAATGGGGGAGACGAGGGGTTGCTACTGCTGCTGGGGTTCCTGTTGCTGTTGCTGCTACAGTTGCTGCCTGCTGTTGCTGATGCTGCTGATGGCATCTACTGAGGATGGTTCTGGTGTTGCTACTGCTTGTTTCTGGTGATGAAGATGATGCTGAGCTGCTGCTGATGCTGCTGCCTGCTCGAGCTGCTGCTAGCTGTGGCTGTTGCTTCAGCTGCTGTTGTTTCTGTTGTTGTTGTTGTTGCTGAGGTTGTTGTTGCTGCCAGTGCTGCTTGCTGCTGATGCTGTGAGGGTGTGTGTGTGTTGTGTGAGAGAATGGGAGTGATAGAATGAGAGTGAGAGAATGAGAGAACACAACAAGTCAACCCCCTTCTCTCTCTCTTCATTTAATGAAGCATGGAAAAAGCCATGATGCCCCATCATGCACTCTCTCTCTCTCTCTCTCACCAAGTCAACACCCAAAACAAAAATTCAAAATAAAACCCTTTTTATTTAAACAACCATGCACACTAAAAAAAACCCATAACACTTAAACAAAATATAAAACTAGATTAAGGAAAATGGTTAGCTAACCCTGATTGCTAATCATGTTTAACCCTAAAAACAACCCTAGTTATCATGCACAAGTGTGTGCAAGCCTAGGAAAAATCTAATAAAATACTCAATAAATAGGATAAAATATTTAAAACCCAAATTGGTAAACTTTTTATTAAAAGCTATGTATAAAAATATAATTAGCTACAAAATACATTCTAAGGTGTTACATTGACGAAGGCCAACAAACGTAGCACGAATACTAAATAGTACTTATCTGAAATGACGGAGGGCTATGACAGGTTTTTAAGAAAACCTATTGCGTAATGAACTTGATATCGTTGTAGAATCGAGTGATTTGAAAAGGAGTAGTTTAAGCTCCGCTTTTAAAATCAAGTGTTTTTCAAAATAAACCGAGTGGGTGTAGCATCTGCTAGCTTTTGCTAAAATGGTCACTCCCGGTGAAGGGATCTAGTTGTTAGTTATATGTATACCCTAGAGGCCATTATTATACATGTGATGTATATTATAGTAGATGCTTGGACATATATAGGGAGGACTTTCTTGCTCGACATGATAGTATGCTATCTGTTTGCTCTTTATCTTAACATGTACACTAATTGTCTCTCTATTACATGTTGATAAAGCCCTTAGGATGAGTACTTGACTACCAGGATTATGATGCAGATCATACTAGTGGGGCAGAGTTTGTCGATAAGTACATCCTTCAAAAGTTCCTAGTCGTGGGAGTATCGAGACGGGGCATCGATATTCCAGAGTAGGCTAGCGTTGCGCTTCTTGACCCATATGATGGGCGATGGATGATCCCACATCCATTGGTGTTTGACATCAGAGAGGGTATACGGGTGCTCAGTGGAGACTGGGTACACTGAACGGATTCGTCGAGAACTCCTAGATGGTATTATACCTATCGTCAGATAGCAGTTCTCAGGTGGCACTGGTATAGGTTAGTCTGTCGACCCGAGATCGTCATAGAGTCTTGTGTGATTCCTACTGTGCTTTGATTTCCATCTTACCATGTTCAAGAGATCATGCAAAACGGTGGTTTTTGGGTACAGTCCCGAGTCACATGGAGGCAATGAGCGATAGGAGGGGATTCGTCTCCCCCGGTATTGGGGGTTGATGTTGCACTATGCTCGATTGACCGTAACAGGAAATCCCTGGCCAGGGTTGCTGAGTTCTGCTGGTAAGTTTTATCAGTAGTTTCTTGAATCGTTATGGACCTTGCATCGGCATGACTTATCAGGCTACCGGGGTCTGATGTTTTACCACCCCCAGGCTGCGATATGCGACATATCTGACAAAGAGACCGGACTGTACGGTAGTGTTACTGATTGGATTCGCAGGAGTATGTGCAGGCTTGCTTGTTGATCTTCTGATCGCTCAATACCCGGGTGGCCGTTACGTTTAGCGGACCGCTTGGCTTGTGGGTGTTTGATATGAGCATCACCAACTGCCGGCATATTGACGAGTCTTTAGAGTCCTACACAGAGCTTTCCTGGTTCATGCGAAATGAAGTAGGAGCACATATGTGATATGTGTGGGACCGAGATTAATGCGCATATGTGATACCGCATTCTATTCTCGCGATATGTGATATCGGACGGTTATATGTGATATAGTCGGGTTATCGGATCAAGTGTTGATTCGATAAGTTGTTACATTTGATATTAGTCGGTTATATGTGATGTAGCCGGATTATTAAATCAAATGTTGATTTAATAATTTAATGTATAATTATATATTTGATATATTGAATTACATTAACTAATATTAACTCACTTAAACATTTCTTTTTCTCACTTGTGTGCATATAGTATATATGTTATATATATTTATGTAAATTTATTTGTGTCATGCTTGATGCCACAAGCTTAATGGGTGTATGAGACTCACACCATGCTTGATATAATGAAGGGTTTTATTTATTTAAAGTTAATCAAAATTAGATGGCAATTGTCATGGCTAGAAGCTTGGAGAAGCTTATGCTAACCATTGACTTAGTCCACTAACTTTGTTTTACTTGTAGATATTTATTAACCTAACAATTATTGTTAGCCATGGTTTATTCTCTACATGAGTTAGTGTATGACACTAACTCACCCATGGTTTCTATTCTCACCTCATGAGTTTCATTCTCATCTCCACTTCATCTTCCTCTTCCTCATGAGAAAGCTTTCTAGCTTTTCTCAAGGTGATGAAATATTGTGAGAAAAATTAATCTAAAGTGAGCCCAATTCCTACTTCATCATCCCCTACTATATTATCCATTTAGTTTAGGGTGTTTGCTTCACTAATCTACCATTAGTGAAGAGTTAGCATGAGCTTGAGTCTCCTCGACGTAGATCATCTTCGGTCTCGAAGACTTCGAGCAAGCTTGTTCATTTCTTTATGTGAACCCTTACTAGAGTTTGGGTGTTCACTACTTGGAACAAAGGGACTACTACATGGAGCTTTAGAAATGAAGGACCGGTCTACAAAGGTTGTATTCCCCATTCACTTAGATGTAAAGTTGTTTACATTGCTTGTTCGTCTAAATCTCTAGTTATGATTCTAGGGCTAGGGTTCTTTAGTATGGCAAATTTTTTAACTTGGCATGGATGATGCATCTCGAAACCTTGCTGCCATGCTAGGCAACCCTGCAGTGGTATCAAAACTAAGCTAGAGAATTAGACGATGTTTGTTAGATTACAAAACCGAAACTACTCCGAAACAACACTAAACCTAGTTTCTGTCGATTTTTAAATGGCCTCTAAAATTTTTTTAAGCAACTGCAGAATGTTGTATGTGATATAACATGAACACCACAGGAATTTGAAGCAAGGTGGTCGGAAAATGGCCGGCCACATTCATGAAAAATCCGAGCTCACCAGTTTTTTGGTGGGTTTTTGGCTTCAAATTTGTCTGATGTTCCAATCTCTGGGTTTCGGTGTTTCAGGCGTTGCTTGTTTTTTCTAAGATTGCATGTGATGTGGTCTTACTATATTGGCAATTCAGAGTGTTTCGTATTCGTAATTTTAACATTGTTTCAGGTTATTTAGACGACGTTAAAAAGTTCGAACGGATATCAAGAACCCAATTTTTCCCTCACTGGAAATTTTCCAAGAGTTCAATTTTTTCCAAGTTTAAAATCTTCAGAAAATCATGCAGGTGATTCTGTGGACCCTCTAGAAGAACGAAACCCTAACTCGATTCTGTGACCGTCGGAACCGCCACCAAACCCTAGGGTTTGTGGTAGTTCCGCGGCGCCATAGGTAAGGCAAGGGTTGACCCTTCTACGGTTGGTCCATAGGTACTGTGGCATGTTCTGGGTACTTTTTAATCTCCACTCAAGTGTTGAGCTCTTTGCGAAATTTTGGATGTTTTTTTATTCGATCGAAAAGTTTAATATCGTCTAACTATCTGTGATTGTGATACAATATTTGGAATCCACAATATTAGTTATGTGATAACTAGTTTGAATTTTATAAATCTACCAATTTAGTCTCATTTGATCGGTTGCCACGGAATTTTGATGTGGATCAAAAGTCCGTCGCAATCACGTAGCGTACGTGGATACTCACCGGGTAACATTACTAGATAGCCATGCCCCATAGCCCTAACCAAGTAACCTTACTAGATACCCTGTCGCCAAAAGCATCCGTTTGCGTGCTCGCGGCCACGGTATTCCGCATAAGTGCACTTTGTTAGTTATGTATATGCCCTAGAGGCCATTGTTGTACATATGATGTATATTATAGTGGATGCTTGGATATATATAGAGAGGAATTTCTTGTTCGATATGATAGTATGCTATCTGGTTTCCCTTTGTCTTAACATGTTGACTTGTATTGGTTTACTGTCTTGCTCTCACATGTTGATAAAGCCTTTAGGATATGTACTCGATTACTTGGAATATGATGTAGATCATACTAGTGTGGCCAGGGTAGTCCAAGAGTACATCCTATAACTGTTCCTAGTCGACGGTGTATCTAGACAGGGCATCGATACTCCAGAGTAGACTAGCGTATACACATCTTGACCCGTATGATGGGCGATGGATGATCTCACATCCATTAGTGTTTGACATCAAAGATGGTGTACGGGTGCTCAATGGTGACTTGGTACACTGAACGGACTCGCCGAGAACTCCTAGATGGTATTATACATATCGTCAGATAGCAGTTCTCTGGTGACACAGGTACATGTTAGTCTGTAGACCCGAGATCGTCATAGAGTCTTGTGTGATTCCCACTGTGCTTTGATTTCCACCTTACCACGTTCATGTGAACGTGCAAAACGGTGGCTTTTGGGTACAGTCCCGATTCACATGGAGGCAATGAGCGATAGGAGGGGTTTCGTCTCTCCCGGTATTGGGAGTTGATGTTGCGCTGTGTTCGATTGGCTATAACTGGAAGTCCCTGGCCAGGGCTGATATAGAGATCTACTGGTAAGTGTTATCAGTAGTTTCTTGACCCGTTATGAGCCTTATATCGACATGACTTATCGGTTACTGGGGTCTGATGTTTACCACCCCTAGACTAGATATGCGACATATCAGACGAAGAGACCGGACTGTACGGTAGTGTTACTGATTGTATTCGTAGGAGTCTGTACAGGCTTGCTTATTGATCTTCTTGTCGCTCAATACCCGGGTGGCTGTTACGTTTAGCTGACTGCTTGCAGCTTGTGGGTGTTTGATATGATCATCAGCTGTTGCCGGCGTATTGACGGGTCTTTAGAGTCCTACACAGAGGGTTCCTGGCTCAGGCGAAACGGAGTAGGAGCACATATGTGATATGTGCGGGACCGAGATTAATACGATATGTGATACCGTATTCTATTCTCGCGATATGTGATATCGGCCGGTTATATGTGATATAGCCGGGTTATCGGATCAAGTGTTGATTCGATAAAATGATACACATTATATTAGTCGGTTATATGTTATATAGCTGGATTATTAAATCAAGTGTTGATTTAATAATTTAATGTAGAATTATATATTTGATATATTAAATTACATTAACTAATATTTGCTCACTAAAGAATTACTTTTTCTCACTTGATAATGCATTGATATATATATATATATATGTGTGTGTGTGTGATATATGTTAATCGTATTATTTTCTTTTGTTACAAAATATTATATATGTGATATATGATATTGTAACATGCTATGTTATGCATGCAACTAGGGTTTATGAGATTCTCACCTTGGCTAGTGATTTGGGTTAGATTTATTATATTTTGGTTAATTCAAATTGTGGACTTTTGTTAAGATATCTATTCATATTGACTAAGTTCACTCTCTTGATATTTTCTAAGATATTTATTAACCTAACCTTTAACCCTAGCCCATAGTTAGTTCTCTACACGAGTTAGCCATGACACATTTAACTCATGGTTGCATTTCTAACCTCACAACAATAATTCATTCATCACATGTTCTTCTTCTTCTTCTTCAAAAAGGAGCCTGCTTGATTTTTTCCAAGTGATGAAAGATTGTGAGAAATGGAAAAATAAAGAGAGCAAAATTCCTGTTTCATCATCCTCTTCTATACTAGCCATATTGTCACGACCCGAAATAGCACGAGACTGGCACTTGAATCATATGAAGCCTATAGGACCTCATCTAACTCAAGTAAGCCAAAAACCCAGAAATCTAAAACCATTTTAAAGAGTAAATAAAGAAATTAGTTTTTAAGAAATAAGAAACATGTTTAAAAACAAGGTTTTTAAATAAGTAAGCCGAATATACAATTTTAAAATCCTCAATGTCTTTTCTGAAAATTTCGGCAGTGTTTCCTTTGTAAATACTGGTCCCGAACGGGGTACAACAAAAATAATATATATGCAAGGATAAAAGGCATCCCCAAGCGGGAGCTAGCTCTTCGTCAATCAATGGTCACAACCACGCAAGCAGTAATATACAAGGGCGAGGATCAAACTCAAAAGAACCCAAAATATTAAGAAAACCATAATACTACAACGCGGGACTCTAAGGTCGAAATAATACACAACTGGTTTTCTAATTCTGAAACAATATACATGTTTGGTTGATGGAATTTCTAGATACAACTGAATAAAATAAATACAAGGGTGTTCGCGATGCGAGTGAACCCACCTACCAATGCAATCACCCAGAAGGAGGCAGTGTGCCAGAAAAGCCGCAATGAAACCTGTACGGCAGTAACTTGCAAGAAACTGTGGCACAACAGGGGTGAGTTGCCAACTCGTGAATAGAAAACATCACAGAGCAGAAATCGTATGTATGGCACAATCCTAGGTCAATACGATCAGATATATATATAAAGCTTAAATGAATAAGTCTGAAGCATGATAAGGTGGCAATATAACATTTATACATGAGTGTAGTGCCAAGTGCCCGTGCAAGTGCCTCAGTTAATAACATATCATAAATATGAGGTATGATCAAGGTAATCAGTGTCGACTATATCATCAAGTCTATGAGTATGTGGATATCACCAATTATGTGATCAATATTATCAATGTCAACTATATGTATGTGGAAATCGTCCACGTGTCACCCAATGACAATAAGCATCATGCATGTAAATATCATAAAGCATATGCATGGAAGTATGAGAATATAAATCAACGTGCGTCCCTCGCGACACATCAAAATCATGGAACTGAGAAAACATCATGAAACCTGTGCCCAGCATCGACACGTAAATCCTCATATATCGGGCTCCGTCCGTCCGGATCGGCCCATGGGCTCCGTTAGTCCGGATCGGCCCACATCATCTCTCGACTCCGGTCGGTATCCTCCGGATATCCGCCGAGCCCAAATAATATCACCGGTAGGTAGTAGTCCTTCTGCCAGGCTCACCGTCTGTATATACAGCATCCCTTTCTTGCCTCGGGGTACCATAACAGGCCCCACCATGTACTCGCACACGGCTCACGGCTCCTCCCCGCATGGGGTATATATATATATACATCAGAACCGATAAAACTCATGGTGGGCGCACTGAAATATTATATCAAGGGTAACCGGGTTTTTAAAACAATACATACTCTCTTTTGAAATACCCACGTTCCCAAATCCAGAAATATCATGGAATCAACATATCTCAATACGTATAATCATAAAGCATGATGTATGCGACATATAAAAGAAATGTAAGCATATCAGTATATTATGCAAGTATGGGTGTACGATAGGTATGTGCACAAGTATGAGTGTACGATATGTATGTGCGCAAGTATGCCCTGCAAGGGTCATATCCTGATGCAATAATCCTACCGTGTAATGACATAGCAATTATCGATGATGAAGTGTGTGAGCCGGCAAGCAGGTGTACGTGGAACATATGCATCATCGATAATGGTGCCGGTGTCCTATCAGCATGGTTTTGATATAACAATAAGATATTTAACATGCAATGCGATGCACACAGTAAGAATATGCGGCAAATGAATAATAAGCACAACAGTGCAGAATCTACATCAATGTATCTATGTCATACTGTTTTACCATTTGAAAGAAGACGAATCGGGTTTTTTAGGAAAAATAAGGGCAACGGTGTTTTTAAGAAAAGATGCGTCTTTTGAAAATATCCGTAGAATCCCTTAGGCTGTCTTTAAAATACTCCCGATTTGTTAGTTTTTGAAATAGGTATGACATCGGCCTAGCCTAACATCTACAAGCAAAACTACAGTTCTAACTAACAAGTCAATCAGGAGGGGTATGGAAACCACCTAAATCTGAGTCGATATATATATATATATTTAAATATAGTAGTCGGTGATCCCGCCTCAATAGTATCACGTACGATACAATATATCATATGACATTCTCGAGTCATGAGTGCGGATCTATCATCAATATAAAGCTCGTACGGTACATCCATCGTACGGCATCCCAAATCTGGGTACGGGCCAATATCACAATCATCTCATCAACTATTTGGTATCCTTATCGTCATATCTCATGATCTGGGGTACTGATCTAGTCTAGTACTTACCGATACCACCTATATATATATGTGTGCGTGTATAAAAACACACCCAAAGGCCCGCTAAAATCTCATGTCGTATCTCAAATACGAACCACATCATATCACCGATCTCAAGGCACTATGCCCAATCTCA
Organism: Agapanthus africanus; assembly: GCA_030015575.1. NCBI lineage: Eukaryota > Viridiplantae > Streptophyta > Magnoliopsida > Asparagales > Amaryllidaceae > Agapanthus > Agapanthus africanus. The sequence continues at coordinate 455,005,434 of CM057345.1, read as the reverse complement.
TCGACTCATCTCCAAATATCACCCACTATCTTCATCATCCAGGTATAAGTATAACAAATAAGCATGTGTGTGCGTGTGGGTGTAAACCTATTCTAGGGTTCATAACTAGGAAACTATACTAGTTTACTTCTAAACCCTAATCTAACCATAGTACACTTAATCACATCTTGAATATCCATATCATACATAAACTATCATATATATATATATATATAATACATATAGTATACTAGATATCGAACTGTGGGGGTGCTATACGCCATCCACCCAACTTCCCCCGTAGATATAATCTACTCACCTGCATCTTGCATGTCGGTGTCGATGTCGCTTTCATCTTCTTCATCATACGAAACCCTCGAGAAGGTACCTACAAAGATAACACGATCGCAAATGCACACTAAATCACATCAGAAAACCAAAACGACACGCTAAGGCCTATAGGTTAGAACCTATGGACTACGCTTTCAAAACCACCAAATAACCCTCGACATCATCATACAAACGTCGAATGATCGAGGTACAACACAGATACAAAAATCAAGAATGCAAAATACGCAAAACGAAACCCCGAATCAAAACAGCAACTCTTGAAAATGGTCCCAGATTTTACCCTAAGTCAATTTGGTCAATTTTGCATATGCCAAGGGTCTAGTTTACATGAGATAAAGCTATAGAACCAACACGAATCAATTCCAAACTGATCTAGCCGCAAATTGCGGCCATAATAATTAAATCTGCAGCCAAGTAGAGGGTGTAGGGGTTGGGGTTTTTATGGTAGCTTCCTAGGTGCCTGCATGTATCACTATCGTTGCAAAATAATTTTCAGAGTTTCGGGGTGATAGCATATTCCATTTTACATCCAAAGAATTTACAATTTTCCGATATCGGGTTTTCAAATCCGTATTCCGGGGTTCTAGTCTCTGGTTTGGGTCTCCAATCAATCACCACAGGAGTTATATAGCCTCTAGTAACCCTAATTTCACCTTTGGTTTAAACTAAAACCCTAATTCTCAACTCAAGTTTTTAAACTCCCAAAAACCACACAATATCGGTAACAATTTTAACATGGATGCTAAGGGAAAGGAAATTCAATACTAGTGATGGAAAAATTACCTCATGTTGCACTCAAGAATCCTCTACAACTCCAAAACTCAAACTTTCTTGGTCCAAGGGGTTGCTTGAGAACTTGTGCACCATTTTAATGAAAAGGGTAATAGGTTTTGAGGTGTTTAGCATGGAGTTTTGGGGGGTTTTGTGAAGGTGGAAGAGAGGGGCAGCAGCAGCAGAAGCTTGATGAGGGAGAGGGAGAGAATGATAGAGAAAAATGAGAAGGAATGGGAGCTTAGTCCTAGTTTGACCCCTCACCCTCTCTTTCTCTCTCTTAACCATACCTAATTCTTTACTCATTTCATTTTTCTTTTCCATTTTCTTTCTCACCTCAAAAGTAATCCCAAAACAAAAGTCATGCACCCAAAAACATGTAGTAAAAATGCAACAAGTATAAAAAAAAAGATATGGTGCATGTTCGCACGAAATACGCTTAAAGCGCGATTAGCGATTTTTAATCACGATTAGCACTAAATTAGTGTATAATTAATCATAAAAACTTAAAATTTGCATAATTCACATAAAACACCCTCTTTCAGGTAATTTCTACAATTTTCAAAAAATTTCCCCAATTTATCGGTGTTTAATTATACCGCTTTATTAAAATAATCAATATTTTATTATTAAATTATAAAAATTCCCAAAAATAATATTTTATTTTTATGAAATGTTACAATCTTTCCCCTTAAGGAAATTCGGTCCCCGAATTTAAATTTAAACCCCCAAATACTAAAACATTTCAGTAAAAGTTTAAGTCGTCGGGGCTCCGAAATCATCAATAGATAAAACGCATCATAGCGCAATGCATGCGCATGAACAATGAGCAGATAACTCAAAATCAAAACTCCGTCATGCATCCCGCAATCATCGGAGTCATGGTAAAGACACAAAGGTCAAATCCAAAACAAAACCAATATGATATACATCAAAACTATACATGTAGACCTCAAATCTATACATGTAAATATCTAAAAGAAATGCATGCCAAATCTTTCATGTTGCTGTGCGATGCGCGTATCACGGCACAGTGGCGGATGTCTATTGTAAGAAAATATCTATATATGTGTATATATTTTGTTTAATATGTACGTTCCGCTGTTTTGAAAACAATTTTGATGGGTTTCCTTGTTTTAAACGTGTCGTGTCATATCAGACACCTAGGTAAATACTGAGGCTACAGCTCGCCATTTTGGAAATCCCTTCGATAACTATCAATGCATGCAAAATATATTCAGGTACTGTCCTCTGACTAGTCCTGCTCAGACGAAAACATATAGCAAATATCATAAAACGTACTGCTCCATAAGAAACCAATCCCAAAATGTGTATATGAATGCAACGTGCGTGTGGTGCGCACGGAAATCAAAATCCATATATGTGCCATACTTGTGCACAGAAACAACATTTAGGTGCAACGGGTGTGCGCGAAACATCTGTCATGGGCAACGTGTGTGCCTGACAGCAAAATCAGGTGCATTTGACATGCACGAAATATCTCGATTTAGTGCATCTGGTGTGCGCCAAAATCGCATCTCAAAACATGTGCTCAACACGCGTGAAAATCCAAATCGGTGCATCCATCATGCACAAAATCATGAAATCAACATCAAAATCAGAATCGAAATCGACGGTATACAATACAGCTCAATCCAGATAGGGTATACCGCGGTATATAATCTCACAACCATGTGCATCAGCGTACCCAAATTAAATCAAAATACTAAAAGTGCATGTAAACTATGCCGAAAGCATAAGTCAAATCACATGCTTAACATATGCATGAATTCAAAATCAACATATCGAATGACATCAAATCGAAGTCCTATGCAACTGTGGTGCACAAATATGTATCAATGCACTGCAAGCATATGTGAACTATACAGAGTGCAAAAACCAAATCGTGTGCATATCACATGCACAAAATCAACTCAACTTTATGAAATCCATGAAGTCATAAGCATGTGCAGCCAAGGCACGAAAACGATATCAGGTGCAATAGCTATGCACAAATATGAATACCTAGTAGGTGCAACCATGGTGAACGAAAACAAATATCATGGAACTCAGCCGTTAAGACTAAATCATGCGAATAGATCGCCCAAAACACCGAAATCCAAGGTGACGGATTTGTGATAATCGAATCACCAAATCACAAATCACAAATATCGTCGTCGATACTTCCTCCTTCGCAGTCGAGAAGGTGTCGGTGCATCCAATGCTAGTAGAGCAAGATATCTACTTGCCTCAAGCTCACGGTCTGGTTTCCTCTGTCTCTGGGCCCTTATCTTCTCTGTGGATTACCAATCTCGCAATCCATCGGCTCATCGGCCTTGTGAGGTTGCTAACGGAAACGATTCCACTCTAGCACTTCTCTGGTCATCTCTCGGTCAATCATCATGACCACTCGTAAAGCAGCACGTTACTGGAGTCGGCCTCCGGTTATCTGAATACACGTGACACATCTGATCCTGGATGCAAATCTTATCGCAGCAGTGTCTTGGAAGGAATCCTGCTCAAGGTCTTTTCCGATCTCGCCTATACCGAACTATACTGAGGCTGGTACTCTTGCATAATTTTTTCACACTCTCTGAACATCTGCGTCCTCAGCACAGCATTTCCTCGGAAACTGGTCGCATCCCAACACCTCTGTAGGCATATCCGACCTGTAATCTTACGGGGAGTAGAAACAGCTCATCAGCATCTCGCACGAACCTCTTGTCCCATTTGTCTGTATCGTCGTCCACTTCGACGTCACGTCTCTATCTGCGCACTGCAAATGTTCTCGGCTACGCTCAATCCGAAGTCTCTCACACGTACTCGAAATGACGAACTCGCTATCTTCATCACTCTGTAGAAGATATCTAGCCGAACACGTCCTCAGGAACTCGTCCCAACCTGCGAAGGTATACTCCATACGCGTCCATTCTAGATCAACTCACAACGCATCTGGTTGAGGTCCTTTATCCGAACTTGGTCAACTACCATGTCGACGATGCCGAGCTCTGGCCTGCTGGGTGTGCGCAATATGACCACTCCAGGGTCCAAGTCTTCTCGTATAGTATTCCAGAAAGGTCCTGTCAAGGTCTCTCTCAAATCTCGTTTCTGCCAAATTGCCTGGAAGTTACCATCCTTTACTATATCTGTTTCTTGTTCCGGAACGGCTGCATACTCATCGCGACTCCTTCTGGAAAGTATATCAATAATCAACGCCTCTGCATGCGTATCGCATCTCTGCTGTCAGCGGAGTGGAACGTCATCTAGTCAAAATTTCGTGCGAACTCTTTACTGCACTCTGCTCCAACGTCGACCAATTTGGACTCATCTTCTCGTGGTTGCACGGACTGCGCTCCAACGGCTATACTCGTATCTAGAGTCTCCCAAGCTATGTGTCCCATCACATGATATCCGAATGATGTCGAACCTTCCAATCGATATGTCAGAACCTCATATTCTCCCAAGAGATCAACATCTTGAGTACAGTTTAATAGTATTTCAGTACATACCACAGCACCTCTGGACCAACCGTAGTAGAGCAAACCCAAGCCTCACAAACGGCACCGCTAAACTGCCGTAAACCCTAAGGTTCGAAGGCGTTCCACGGTCATTACGTCGAGTTAGGGTTTCATTCTTCTAGAGGGTCCATAGCATTACTTGCATTGTCTTTCGAATACTTTAAACTTGGAATCGGGTTCCTGACATTCGATCGTCTCTATCGACACTCAACGAATCTGCGTGAAGTCGTCTCTAGCTGGAATCAATCTATCTGATGACCTCGCATCGGAGTAAGTGAACGAACCACATGTCCTAGTCATTCATCCATAGGTGCCTTGCGACCTTCCATCATATCTCTGAGTATATACTCATGCTGCAGTAGCTCCAACATCTGGGCGATATCTCGTCATTACAGCAACAACTGGCTCATTCGTCTGTACGCTGAACAGCGCCTCTATCATCATGAATAAGAGATATATCAATGGTCATCATATTCCGGCTGGCCTCTAGCAGTAACCAGATCCTCTGGTGCCGATCAGCACATCCAGGAAATCTCGTAAAAGCAATCTGTCAAACGCTCATGGCGCGAAAACGCAATAAAGCGACGCCTCTAAACAATCGTACGTCTCTGGAATCACGCCTTGGTCAGTCCTCGTCTGTGACGAGCTCATGCTGACGCAACTCTAGCCGTAGCTCTCTCTTCCCGTGTAATCGTGGCAGCAAAATCATAACCAATATCAATGAGGATAGATCATAGGAATGAATATAATACCGTGCAAGGAAATGTACATCCTAAGGTTTCTTAAGCGGAGTAGCGTATCGTAAGTATGCCGTGGAACATACGTACGGTACGTCACTCTACTCAAGCTACCTACTCCATCAACCAAGGGTCATCCTACGCGACGAAAGTTCGGGTATAATACCCCCTCGACTAAGTCTAAGTTCCGTAAGGTCAAGCCTAAGTTCCGTATATATATATATAACGCTCTAGGCTCCGCATAGTCAAACTTAGACTCGAACCAAGGTTAACCTAGCGCTCTGATACCAACTTTGTGACGACCCAAAATAGAACGTGACTGGAACTTGAATCATATGAAGCCTATAGGACCTCATCTAACTCAAGTAAGCCAAAAGCCCAGAAATCTAAAACCATTTTAAGGAGTAAATAAAGAAAATTAGTTTTTAAGAAGTAAGAAACATGTTTAAAAACAAGGTTTTTAAATAAGTAAGCCGAATATACAATTTTAAAATCCTCAATGTCATTTCTGAAAATTTCGGCAGAGTTTCCTTTGTAAATACTGGTCCCGAACGGGGTACAACAAGAATAATATATATGCAATGATAAAAGGTATCCCCAAGCGGGAGCTAGCTCTTTGTCAATCGACAGTCACAAACACGCAAGCAGTAATATACAACGCCGAAGGGCGAGGATCAAACTCAAAAGAACCGAAAATATTAAGAAAACCATAATACTATAACGCGCGACTCTAAGGTCGAAATAATACACAACTGGTTTTCTATGTCTGAAACAATATACATGTTTGGTTGATGGAATTTCTAGATACAACTGAATAAAATAAATACAAGGGTGGTCACGATGCGAGTGAACCCACCTACCAATGCAATCACCCAGAAAGGAGGCAATGTGCCAGAAAAGCCGCAATGAAACCTGTACGGCAAAAACCTGCAAGAAACTGTGACACAACGGGGGTGAGTTGCCAACTCGGGAATAGAAAACATCACAGAGCAGAAATCATATGTATGACACAATCCTAGGTCAATACGATCAGATATATATATAAAGCTCAAATGAATAAGTCTGAAGAATGATAAGGTGGCAATATAACATCTATACATTAGTGTAGTGCCAAGTGCTCGTGTCAGTGCCTCGGTAATAACATATCATAAATATGAGCTATGATCAAGGTAATCAGTGTCGACTACATCATGAAGTCTATGAGTATGTGGATATCATCCAACTATGAGATCAATATTATCAATGTCAACTATATGTATGTGGAAATCGTCCATGTGTCACCCGATGACAATAAGCATCATGCATGTAAATATCATAAAGCATATGCATGGAAGTATGAGGATATCAATCAACGTGTGTCCCTCGCAACACATCAAGATCATGGAACTGAGAAAACATCACGAAACCTGTTCCCAGCATTGGCACGTAAATCCTCATATATCGGGCTCCGTCTGTACGGATCGGCCCATGGCCTCCGTCAGTCCGGATCGGCCCACATCATCTCTCGACTCCGGTCGGTATCCTCCGGATATCCGCCGAGCCCAAATAATATCACCAATATGTAGTAGTCCCTTTGCCCGGCTCACCGTCTATAGACACAGCATCCCTTTCTTGCCCCGGGGTACCATACCGGGCCACACCATGTACCCGCACATGGTTCACGACTCCTCCTCGCATGGGTTATATATATAAACATCAGAACCGATAAAACTGATGGTGGGTGCACTGAAATATCATATCAAGGGTAACCGGGTTTTTAAAATAATACATACTGTCTTTTGAAATACCCACGGTTCCCAAATCCAGAAATATCATGGAATCAACATATCTCAATGCGTATAATCATAAAGCATAATGTATGCGACATATAAAAGAAATTTAAGCATATCGGTATATCATGCAAGTATGGGTGTACGATAGGTATGTGCACAAGTATTAGTGTACGATATGTATGTGCACAAGTATGCCCTGCAAGGGGTCATATCCTGATGCAATAATCCTACCGTGTAGTGGCATGGCAATTGTCGATGATGAAGTGTGTGAGCCGGCAAGCAGGTGTACGTGGAACATATGCATCATCGATAATGGTGCTGGTGTCCTATCAGAATGGTTTTGATATAACAATAACATATTTAACATGCAATGCGATGCAAACAGTAAGAATAAGCGGCAAATGAATAATAAGCACAACAGTGCAGAATCTACATCAATGTATCTATGTCATACTGTTTTGCCATTTGAAAAAAGACGAATCGGGGTTTTTAGGAAAAATAAGGGATACGGTATTTTTAAGAAAAGATGCGTCTATTGAAAATATCCGTAGAATCCCTTTTCCTGTCTTTAAAATACTCCGGGGTCGTTAGTTTTTGAAATAGGTATGACATCGGCCTAGCCTAACATCTACTAGCAAAACTACAGCTCTAACTAACAAGTCAATCAGGAGGGGTATGGAAACCACCTAAATCTGAGTCGATATATATATATAAATATAGTAGTCGGTGATCCTGCCTCAATAGTATCACGTACAATATAATATATCATATGACATCCTCGAGTCATGAGTGCGGATCTATCATCAATATAAAGCTCGTACGGTACATCCATCTTACGGCATCCCAAATCTGGGTACGGGTCAATATTACAATCATCTCATCAACTATCTGGTATCCTTATCGTCATATCTCATGATCTGGGCTACTGATCTAGTCTAGTACTAACCGATACCATCTATATAGATATATGTGCGTATATAAAAACACGCCCAAAGGCCCGCTAAAATCACATGTCGTATCCTAAATATGAACCACATCATATCACCGATCTCACGGCACTATGCCCAATCTCATCGACTCATCTCCAAATATCACCCACTATCCTCATCATCCAGGAATAAGTATAACAAATAAGCATGTGTGTGCGTGTAGGTGTAAACCTATTTAAGGGTTCGTAACTAGGAAACTATACTAGTTTACTTCTAAACCTTAATCTAACCATAGTACACCTAATCACATCTTGAATATCCATGTCACACATAAGCTATCATATACATATATAGTATATATAGTATACTAGACATCGAACTGCGGGGGTCTATACGCCATCCACCCGACTTCCCCCTGTAAGTCTACGTTAGCGCCCCGGCAGTCTACAGACGCCAAATGCGGAATAAAACTTTTTAACTTGGCGCTATCGTATACTTTAACCCGGATCTACCATTATTGCTAAACTAACAAACTGTAAAGAGTGTAGAAAGGTTGTACCGAACGATCCGAGTCCTTCGTTCTTCAACCATCATCCCACGCTCCGTTGCGGCTGCTCCGATCTCGTCGATCTCCGAATCCTTCGTCGAGCTGGCACCACATGATCGGTTCTTTAAACGGGCTCCCGCCTCTGACTCGAGGCAACTCGATCGTCAAGTTTGCTAAAAGAGACGACCAAGATTGATGTAGAGAATGAGTAGAATACTTTGTCTCACTTCGTCCATATCCGTAGACGATCGGTTAATGAAGTTGCCGTGGGAATCGGGTGATGGAATGAAAATCAAGCAATGAAATTTCCATGCACCTTAAACTATAATCTTTTCTCTCAAAAATGAAAATGATCTCCCTCTCTCTCCACCAAGATGGCCGGCCACTTATAGCAAGAGGTGAAGGTGAGTGTAGGAGCAAGGAAAGGGGGTGAAAACATACAAGAAGCTTCATGATTATCCATGACTCACACAAAGTAATTAAAGCAAACCAATGAAACTAACACAACTCTCCCTTGCATTAAATGAGTCATTAATGGCACTAATGACTCACCATGCCTCATCACCACTTCAAGAAGTTTCTTAGATGCTGACTCACCTCAACAGAAGAAAAGATAAACCCGTCTTTAACCAAATGTTAAAAGACGGCTGATAGAAAACTGGAAACTGGCAACTTCCAAAAGTGATCCTGAAACGAATTTCAGGACAACCCCGAAACTGTATAAATATACCCGCATTTGTATTACGACCGAATACAAATGCAACTGAGACAAAGATATTATACCTACTCACTATAATACTCGGATCCGGCTTAAACCAAACCCGACCAGTATCATCTGTCCGAAAATCGACTCGTGCGTAAACGCACGTGCATTTTCCGAACCCTGCCATAAAACCATACGGCCTCTACAACGTTTCGCCCGAACTTGGGAAACTGTCTGTGGGGGACTCTAATGACTCGTCAGCACCCTGGCAGTGGGTTTAACCACAAACCGTCAGCGGCACTAGCAATGCGTAACGGCTGCCCACGGACTGACCTCAAGGGTGGCCGAGGAGCGAACTCAAGGGAGACCGATGAGCGAACTCCTCCGAAAACCCTACTGAGCCTAACAGTGACAATGTATATACAGTCCGGTCCGTTCGTCAATGAGTATCGCATATCCGCCTAGGGGGCTAGTAACGTCAGACCCCCAATAGCAGTATAAGTCGTGTCGGAGTGAAGCCTCAATACACCCTGAGATACTACTGGAGTACCTACCAGTAAATCTCCTACCACGGCCATGGATTTGTGTAATGGCTCTCCTAGACACAGCACGACCTCGCCCCCAATACCGGGAGAGACGAATCCTCTGCCGATCCGCTCACGTGCCTCCATATGGCTCGGGACTGTACCCAAAAGCTACCTGTTTGCACGACTCCTTTGAGCCGTGGTAGGGTAGAAATCAAAGCACAGTGGGAACTCACACGAGACAAATGACGACCTCAGGTCGATGAACTAACCTGTACACATGTCACCAGGGAACTGCTATCTGACGGTAGATATAATACTAACTAGCAGATTCCCGGCGAGTCCTGTCCGGTGTACTCATAACCCAATGAGCACCTGTATACATCTTAGGTGATCCAACATACACCAGTGGCTTGTGAGACCGGCCACCGCCCCTCGCCGGGGTCTCGACTGTATACACTAGTCTACTCCGGAGTATCGATGCCCTGTCTCGAAACTCCCACGACTAGGGACCACAATTAAGGATATGCATATAAACTACCCAACTCTCACGTATATGATCGCCCTCATACAGTTGGTAGTAAAGCAAGATCCTAAGGGCTCTATCAAAGTGTAACATGCAATCAGTCACCTGAACATGTACACAACTGATAAAGGCAAACCAGATAGCATACTATCATTTCGAGTAAGACTGTCCTACCGGGATAGGTCCTCCGCAATCATTGCAATCACGTACCTGCGATCCAATAATTGACTATGAGGGCACTATCTCCAACAATCTCCCACTTGCACTCAAGGCTAATATTGCGATGTCGACTACTCACAGCCCGTGTGAAACCGAACATCCAACTCCTCTACTAATCAGTTTCACAAAGCCCGTTTGTAAAACTATTGTGTTCGAGAAATAGCCTCGGTGAGTGGATCCGCCTAGAAGTTTCTTTCTGTATCTCTCATAATCTCAAGTTCGCGGAGAAAGTCATCTCCCGAATTGAGTAGTACCTGTCTTAGAATATGTCTGGATATCTGATGGGTCCTTAGTTCATAAATGAACTCCATATCCAAACTTCTTAGACTGTATGGATCACTGAACCTAATCAGTATCCGGCACCATGCCACCCACAGTATCCTCTGGAACCACCTGTCCATAACACTGTCCCTCGTCAGAGGGAAAACTAAAACTCTGACAATCACTCTGTCATCCATGTCACCTTTGAAGCCTGGAATGATAACCGTCTCCCGAAAGAGGCTGCCGTTATCAAATCCGTAGAACATGTACCAATGTTCTAAAACTGCTTCCTTATGTTTCTCCAGGATTGGATTAATACAAACTTATTGCATCTAGTGCAAAAACAACATCTGGTGTGGTACTTGACATCTCATGATTGACTCAATTGCCTAAGCAAGTGATCTGCCAATCATGCACATCCCTCTCCCCTTTAGTCTATACGACACCTTTAGAGAGGGTGACTCCATCACCTGCAGGTACACTACCATGCTAGGAGTCAACTATTCTAAAAACCATTAGAATATCTGTCAAAGTACCCACATTGGGAAACCACCCAAATCTAGATCTAAAACCATAGATCCAGAAACCAGAATGTCAAATATTATATCCATGTCCTGTCTGGAGAAACAACTGTGTGACGACCACGGTACAACCGATCGTAGTAAAGGAATTTTACTTCCCACTCTGTGTATGTCATCCAGATACCATGACATCACATCCTACTACCTTCTTAACTGATCCATCCCCTATTCTGATTGAAGTCAAACCCATGACTGTCACATCAAAATTAGACGATCTATCTCCGCTATAACTGCTCAAGTCTATAAATAGATATAAGCATCTTGCCCACTATGCTTCCGCTGCTCCCACTGACTACGACAACCCTCCTACCGGGTCTCATATCCTGGAACAACAGTAGTGTCAAGTCTGGGTAGATAAGAACCTCCCTGTCACCGTCCTTGAAGCTACCAAAGTACCTCTCGGGTGTCTGAGGTTACCTACCATATCTGCGGAGTGGCTATTGGAATGTCAAACCTGATTGAATGTATAGGTCCTATTAAATTTTCCGTAATCGTTCGCGGTTCTGGAATCACTTCCAGTTCTACCATACTCCCACTACTGTTTTCTGAAAAAGATCCATTTTACTAAAACTGTGGCGAGTCAAGAACAATAACACTATTGATCTTCCAAATGGTAGAATATCAACCCTCGTCATAGCCAGGGTCAACCCACAAACAGCCATTACAGAAACGTGCCCTGAGTTATCCAGAGTCTGGTTTTAAGCATAAGCTGGACAACTCCCCGTACCTTAATTTCTTTTAAGGTACGATCCATTCTATATCCAATACAGAAACTTTGGCACTTATTTAATTGGAACCATATTCAAACCATGCAGCTGTCTCCAGTGCATATTAACTTAATGGAAAGAGGCTAATCAGCATTACTCAACTTAGGAAACCATCCAATTATGAGTAACCTGAAAGAGAAACACGTTTCTCAAAACCATCACTATCATCTGAATACCAATCACAAGAATCTACATCTTCGATCTCTTTGAAGAATCCCGATACTTGTGATACCTGGTTCTCTACTTTATTCTTATACCCACAACTTCTCAAAACTTAGACCTTGTATTTCTACGAAACACTTGTCTAAATACTAGAGAAGTTATAAGTAAACAGAACAAAGTACGAGGACCTACCCCTTTGTCCTGAAGGACACTTGGACAACATACAATACTCTGTATAAGTCCGCTGAGTTAAACAACTCATAACCTGTGCGTCGTAGGTAGAAAACTGTACCCTGGCGATTTCCTCAAATATCACCAATTACAACGAATTCCGATATAATGAGGATGATCACCTAATTCCCAATATCTTACTCCCACTCATCATCTGTAAAACCATACAGATATGAGAATGAAACTTGGTAAATACATACCCTTGGAGTAAGTGTCTAATCGGGAAAACAGTTTTTCTTTAACAATGCACTGAAACATGAAAATGTTTCGTAGGGGTATCCTGGTATTCAAAGCAATGCCTCTTCCATAATCCAATTCATGACTTCAACCGTATATTTTATTGCCGTCTCTCCAAATCCCCTTTATTTGTCTTTAGTCGTTACCTTCTGTACACCATCGTTAGGCTAAATGGTTTTCTTCCTTCCCTACCGTTCGGCACCAGCCTATGGTTTGGAAGAAGACTATCCAGTAAGCATAATAGGTGTACCCTCCTAAACCAAGGAGTACTCGCAACTGAGAGAAGGTGATGATAAAAGACAACTGAATAATACCTTATTCTTTTAAAGGTGAAATAGGAGTGGCGATGAAATACGCGGTTTTGGTCGTGAATGATATCAGTCGCAATTTACTTTGCCCTCTTTCTAATCCCTTTATTTTGTCTTTACATATTACCTTATGCACACCCTACTTAGGCTAATTGGTTTTCTTCATTCCCTACCTTTCGGCACCAGCCTATGGTTTGGAATAAGACTATCCAATAAGCGTAATAGGTGTGCTCTCCTAAACCAAGGAGCTCTCGCAACCTGAGAGAAGGTGATAATAAAAGACAACTAAATAAACCAATTCTTTTCCTCCTGAACCTGGATCCATCCTCGAAGAAGTCCCTTCGAGTTCGTATATAACCATACGATGGATCTATCCAATGGAAGTGGATATCCGTAGTTATACGGGTGTTCTGAGAAATGCAAAGGGTAAAAGGAGTGGCATTGACTTATGCAACTCAGACAATCCAAAAGCCAGTATTTTAAGAAGGTTCGGTCAACCTGGTCACTGAGTCATAGTCTAGGGTCGGTCAAAGGTCGCTGCCAAAGAGAGAGAGAGAAAAGAAACACTCTGCGTGCACTCTATCCTAGATCAGAATGGTCATCACTTTATCTAATCCGGAAACCTCCCACTGTCCTGTCAAATTCTCCTCCAAACCTAAAGAAGAATCAATCGGGATCACCCGAAGAGTAAACCAACTCATCAGTGGGAATCGGGATCCAACTCTCATCGCATGTTAACGTGATGGAATGCATCCACGTTATTCATACTCCAGAAGGTATGCGCATACTTGGCAAGTTTCAGTTTCTTTAGAAACTCCCGATATCATTTTCTTGCCCCATGCTCTTATAACCTTGGCTTTGGTCAAAATGTCATAAGTCACATGCCAAGTTCTACCCGTCACTATCTTGTCAATTTGAACCCACCCGCACATGCCCCTGACTTTGGCCAATCGGCAGAACGACTGTCCCAAACTAACTCATCTATCTATGCAACAATTGAATACCCAGCAGCTACCAAACACTATGCCTTAACTTTGGCTAAAATGCATAGCTTGAATACTACTAAATACCCAAAAGAAGTGACGGAGGGCTACGGCTGGTTTTTGGCGAAAAACCTTTAGCGTAGTGAACTTGATATCGCTGAAGGAACCTGATAGCTTTTTAAAATATAGTGGCGAAAACCTTTTGCTAAAGAGGTCACTCCCGGTAAAGGGATCTCGGCTCTTTCCTCGTGGAATGAGGTGCAGGATATTCCACTGAATACCGCTATGCAAAGCAACTTGTAATCGACTATAGTAAAGTTATTACCCTGACGCAAACTTCTGTCCAAGGGGTCTTTCCCGGTGAAGGGATATCAGCCCTTGCCTCGTCGAATGAGGTGCTGGATATTCCACTGAATACCGCTATGCATAACAAAAGAAAATGTCTTTGCAATAACACTTTTTAAAATTGTTCCAACAACTCAAACAGGTTTGTTTTACTTTGCATTGATCAGAATCAACGCAGTCCCATCAATCAATCACACCAGAAAAGAACGAAAATAAAATGTACGTATATGCCATCCGCATTCGTCACTGGGTCCCGTCATCACCCGTTAGGTTACTTAACTAACGACAGAGCGGGGACTGGACTAGCGCGGGTGTAAAACATATACAACATCTAATAGTATATAAGCCAATATACATAATCGCTCCAGGCGTGATAATATGCAACATTACAGAAAAGTAATAAGCATCACAGAACAATACAGATATCTGGGATCCCCGAGTTTCACAGAGCCGCTGCTGAAACTCGACGTTCCCCTGTCGTGTGGATAGCCTGTGCAATGAAACCTAGACCCCTACGGGTGCGGCAAGTTACCCGCCAAAACCTGAAGCGAGGCAGTCCCCACAGCACAGTGAATGGAACACCCGGCACTTCACGGAATCCGGTAATCTTAGGCACCCCTCCTTGGGTCAACCTGTACCCCCTACGAGTGCGGCGAATAGTCTGCCAATTCTGAAGTGGGGCCCCTCTGCCTCTCAAAGCCATGAGATGCGGACCCGTTGCTTTCCCGAACCCGGCTATCCGTGCACTCCGTCGCGGGGTAAAACCTAGTACAGTAATGAAAAATAGTACAATAGGTACATCGACCGCAACGTGGTCGTGCCCCAAAAGAATATTATACAACAGGCAGTGACGGCAGTCCACATGTTGGACGCTCGCCCCGCAATATCAAATGTACAAATAAACACAAACTGTACTACCATTGCACACTGCTATCCACCACGACAAATCCGCAACATCACAGCACAACACAGAACATCAACGCGAATGTCACGTTCGCAAACCCGTCTAAAAGAACTATAGCAATCAGACGCGGTTTACCGATCAAATGACATTCCCGGTCGGAGATATAATGTAAGCACTGTAAACTAACGTGTTTAAATTTCGATCGACCAAAGACCAAAAATCAAAAAGTGGGCCCCACTGCTAACTGGTGAACAGTAACAAAACCTGGGCTAAAACTGTATATACCAAAAATCCCAAAATCCAAAGAAAAACCCACTGAAAAAAATTGGGAGCACGTGCTCCTCACATGGCCGCGGAAGGGCGGCCAAACCATGGGTTTGGCCGCGCTTCCGCGGCAACTTGGAGGGATCACGACCCCAAATTTTGTCGTGGGTCTTAAAAAACCCTGCACGGATTTTTAAGATGTACAGAAATCAATTTTGATACCGTTTAAAATTAACAGAACTGTCAAGTGAAGAAAAATGCGATTTTTGCAGTTTTCGATTTTCGGTCGGATCGATGTTTTAAACGCGTTAGCACAAGTTAGTATAGCAAAATGGTGAGGCTCTGATACCACTGTAAGTCTACGTTAGCGCCCCGGCAGTCTACAGACGCCAAATGCGGAATAAAACTTTTTAACTTGGCGCTATCGTATACTTTAACCCGGATCTACTATTATTGCTAAACTAACAAACTGTAAAGAGTGTAGAAAGGTTGTACCGAACGATCCGAGTCCTTCGTTCTTCAACCATCATCCCACGCTCCGTTGCAGCTGCTCCGATCTCATCGATCTCCGAATCCTTCGTCGAGGTGGCACCACATGATCGGTTCTTTAAACGGGCTCCCGCCTCTGACTCGAGGCAACTCGATCGTCAAGTTTGCTAAAAGAGACGACCAAGATTGATGTAGAGAATGAGTAGAATACTTTGTCTCACTTCGTCCATATCCGTGGACGATCGGTTAATGATGTTGCCGTGGGAATCGGGTGATGGAATGAAAATCAAGCAATGAAATTTCCATGCACCTTAAACTATAATCTTTTCTCTCAAAAATGAAAATGATCTCCCTCTCTCTCCACCAAGATGGCCGGCCACTTATAGCAAGAGGTGAAGGTGAGTGTAGGAGCAAGGAAAAGGGGGTGAAAATATACAAGAAGCTTCATGATTATCCATGACTCACACAAAGTAATTAAAGCAAACCAATGAAACTAACACAACTCTCCTTTGCATTAAATGAGTCATTAATGGCACTAATGACTCACCATGCCTCATCACCACTTCAAGAAGTTTCTTAGATGCTGACTCACCTCAACAGAAGAAAAGATAAACCCGTCTTTAACCAAATGTTAAAAGACGGCTGATAGAAAACTGGAAACTGGCAACTTCCAAAAGTGATCCTGAAACGAATTTCAGGACAACCCCGAAACTGTATAAATATACCCGCATTTGTATTACGACCGAATACAAATGCAACTGAGACAAAGATATTATACCTACTCAATATAATACTCGGATCCGGCTTAAACCAAAGCCGACCAGTATCATCTGTCCGAAAATCGACACGTGCGTAAACGCACGTGCATTTTCCGAACCCTGCCATAAAACCATACGGCCTCTACAACGTTTCGCCCGAACTTGGGAAACTGTCTGTGGGGGACTCTAATGACTCGTCAGCACCCTGGCAGTGGGTTTAACCATAAACCGTCAGCGGCACTAGCAATGCGTAACGGCTGCCCACGGACTGACCTCAAGGGTGGCCGAGGAGCGAACTCAAGGGAGACCGATGAGCGAACTCCTCCGAAAACCCTACTGAGCCTAACAGTGACAATGTATATACAGTCCGGTCCGTTCGTCAATGAGTATCGCATATCCGCCTAGGGGGCTAGTAACGTCAGACCCCCAATAGCAGTATAAGTCGTGTCGGAGTAAAGCCTCAATACACCCTGAGATACTACTGGAGTACCTACCAGTAAATCTCCTACCATGGCCATGGATTTGTGTAATGGCTCTCCTAGACACAGCACGACCTCGCCCCCAATACCGGGAGAGACGAATCCCCTGCCGATCCGCTCACGTGCCTCCATATGGCTCGGGACTGTACCCGAAAGCTACCTGTTTGCACGACTCCTTTGAGCCGTGGTAGGGTAGAAATCAAAGCACAGTGGGAACTCACACGAGACAAATGACGACCTCATGTCGATGAACTAACCTGTACACATGTCACCAGGGAACTGCTATCTGACGGTAGATATAATACTAACTAGCAGATTCCCGGCGAGTCCTGTCCGGTGTACTCATAACCCAATGAGCACCTGTATACATCTTAGGTGATCCAACATACACCAGTGGCTTGTGAGACCGGCCACCGCCCCTCGCCGGGGTCTCGACTGTATACACTAGTCTACTCCGGAGTATCGATGCCCTGTCTCGAAACTCCCACGACTAGGGACCACAATTAAGGATATGCATATAAACTACCCAACTCTCACGTATATGATCGCCCTCATACAGTTGGTAGTAAAGCAAGATCCTAAGGGCTCTATCAAAGTGTAACATGCAATCAGTCACCTGAACATGTACACAACTGATAAAGGCAAACCAGATAGCATACTATCATTTCGAGTAAGACTGTCCTACCGGGATAGGTCCTCCACAATCATTGCAATCACGTACCTGCGATCCAATAATTGACTATGAGGGCACTATCTCCAACACCCCCGTAGATATAATCTACTCACCTGCATCTTGCATGTCGGTGTCGATATCGCCTTCATCTTCTTCATCATATGAAACCCTCGTGAAGGTACCTACAAAGATAACACGATCGCAAATGCACATTAAAATCACATCGGAAAACCAAAACAACACGCTAAGGCCTATAGGTTAGAACCTATGGACTACGCTTTCAAAACCACCAAATAACCCTCGACATCATCGTACAAACGTCGAATGATCGAGGTACAACACAGATACAAAAATCCAGAATGCAAAATACGCAAAACAAAACACTGAATCAAAACAGCAACTCTTGAAAATGGTCCCAGATTTTACCCTAGGTCAAATTGGTCAATTTTTAATATGCCAAGGGTCTAGTTTACATGAGATAAAGCTACAGAACCAACACGAATCAATTCCAACCTGATCTGGCCGCAAATTGCGGTCAGAATGATTAAATATACGGCCAAGTAAAGGGTGTAGGGGCTGGGATTTTTAGGGTAGCTTCCTAGGTGCCTGCATGTATCACTGTCGTTGCAAAATAATTTTCAGAGTCTCGGGGTGATAGCAGATTCCATTTTACATCCACAGAATTCACAATTTTCCGATATCGGGTTTCCAAATCCGTATTCCGGGGTTCTAGTCTCTGGTTTAGGTCTCCAATCAATCACCACAGGGGTTGTATAGCCTCTAGTAACCCTAATTCACCTTTCGTTTAAACTAAAAGCCTAATCCTCAACTCAAGTTTTCAAACTCCCCAAAACCACACAATATCGGTAACAATTTTAACATAGATGCTAAGGGAAAGGAAATTCTATACCAGTGATGGAAAAATTACCTCATGTTGCACTCAAGAATCCTCTACAGCTCCAAAACTCAAACTTTCTTGGTCCAAGGGGTTGTTTGAGAGCTTGTGCACCATTTTAATGAAAAGGGTAATGGGTTTTGAGGTGTTTAGCATGGATTTTGGGGGGTTTTGTGAAGGTGGAAGAGCGGGGCAGTAGCAGCAGCAGCTTGATGAGGGAGAGGGAGAGAATGATGGTGAAAAACGAGAAGGAAAGGGAGCTTAGTCCTAGTTTGACCCCTCACCCTCGCTCTCTCTCCCTTAACCATACCTAATTCTTTACTCATTTCCTTTTTCTTTTCCATTTTCTTTCTCACCTCAATAGTAACCCCAAAACAAAAGTCATGCACCCAAAAACGTGTAGTAAAAATGCAACAAGTGTATAAAAAAATATATGGTGCATGTTTGCACGAAATACGCTTAAAGCGCGATTAGCGATTTTTAATCGCGATTAGCACTAAATTTGTGTATAATTAATCATAAAAACATAAAATTTGTATAATTCACATAAAACAACATCTTTTAGGTAATTTCTATAATTTTCAAAAAACTTCCCCAATTTATCGTTGTTTAATTATACCGCTTTATTAAAATATTCAATATTTTATTATTAAATTATAAAAATTCCCAAAAATAATATTTTATTTTTATGAAATGTTACAATCTTTCCCCCTTAAGGAAATTCGGTCCCCGAATTTAAATTTAAACCCCCAAATACTAAAACATTTCAGTAAAAGTTTAAGTCGTCTGGGCTCCGAAATCATCAATAGATAAAACGCATCATAGCGCAATGCATGCACACGAACAATGAGCAGATAACTCAAAATCAAAACTCCGTCAAGCATCCCGCAATCATCGGAGTCATGGTAAAGACACAAAGGTCAAATCCAAAACAAAACCGATATGATATACATCAAAACGATACATGTAGACCTCAAATCTATACATGTAAATATCTAAAAGAAATGCATGCCAAATCTTTCATGTTGCTGTGCGATGCGCGTATCACGGCACAGTAGCGGATGTCTATTGTAAGAAAATATCTATATATGTGTATATATTTTGTTTAATATGTACGTTCCGCCGTTTTGAAAACAATTTAGAAGGGTTTCCTTGTTTTAAACGTGTCGTGTCATATCAGACACCAAGGTAAATACTGAGGCTACAGCTCGCCATTTTGGAAATCCCTTCGATAACTATCAATGCATGCAAAATATATCCAGGTACTGTCCTCTGACAAGTCCTGCTCAGACGAAAACATATAGCAAATATCATAAAAACGTACTGCTTCTTAAGAAACCAATCCTAAAATGTGTATATGAATGCAACGTGTGTGTGGTGCGCACGGAAATCAAAATCCATATATGTGCCATACTTGTGCACAGAAACAACATTTAGGTGCAACGGGTGTGCACGAAACATCTGTCATGGGCAACGTGTGTGCCTGACAGCAAAATCAGCTGCATTTGACATGCACGAAATATCTCAATTTAGTGCATCTGGTGTGCGCCAAAATCGCATCTCAAAACATGTGCTCAACACGCGTGAAAATCCAAATCGGTGCATCCATCATGCACAAAATCATGAAATCAACATCAAAATCAGAATCGAAATCGACGGTATACAATACAGCTTAATCCAGATAGGGTATACCGCGGTATATATTCTCACAACCATGTGCATCAGCGTACCCAAATTAAATCAAAATACTAAAAGTGCATGTAAACTATGCTGAACGCATAAGTCAAATCACATGCATAACATAGGCATGAAATCAAAATCAACATATCGAATGACATCAAATCGAAGTCCTGTGCAACTGTGGTGAACAAATACGTATCAATACACTGCAAGCATATGTGAACTATACCGAGTGCAAAAACCAAATCGTGTGCATATCATATGCACAAAATCAACTCAACTTTATGAAATCCATGAAGTCATAAGCATGTGCAGCCAAGGCACGAAAACGATATCAGGTGCAATAGCTATGCACAAATATGAATACCTAGTAGGTGCAACCATGGTGCACGAAAACAAATATCATGGAACTCAGCCGTCAAGACTAAATCATACGAATAGATCGCCCAAAACACCGAAATCCAAGATGACGGATTCGTGATAATCGAATCACCAAATCACAAATCATAAATATCGTCGTCGATACTTCCTCCTTCGCAGTCGAGAAGGTGTCGGTGCATCCAATGCTAGTAGAGCAAGATATCTACTTGCCTCCAGCTCACGGTCTGGTTTCCTCTGTCTCTGGGCCCTTATCTTCTCTGTGGATTACCAATCTCGCAATCCATCGGCTCATCGGCCCTGTCAGGTATGCTAACGGAAACGATTCCACTCTAGCACTTCTCTGGTCATCTCTCGGTCAATCATCATGACCACTCGTAAAGGAGCACGTTACTGGCATCGGCCTCCGGTTATCTGAATACACGTGACACATCTGATCCTGGATGCAAATCTTATCGCAGCAGTGTCTTGGAAGGAATCCTGCTCAAGGTCTCTTCCGATCTCGCCTATACCGAACTATACTGAGGCTGGTACTCTTGCATAATCTTTTCTCACTCTCTGGACATCTGCGTCCTCGGCACAGCATTTCCTCGGAAACTGGTCGCATCCCAACACCTCTATAGGCATATCCGACCTGTAATCTTACGGGGAGTAACAACAGCTCGTCAGCATCTCGCACGAACCTCGTGTCCCATTTGTCTGTATCGTCGTCCACTTCGACGTCACGTCTCTATCTGCGCACTGCAAATGTTCTCGGCTACGCTCAATCCGAAGTCTCTCACACGTACTCGAAATGACGAACTCGCTATCTTCATCACTCTGTAGAAGATATCTAGCCGAACACGTCCTCAGGAACTCGTCCCAACCTGCGGAGGTATACTCCATACGCGTCCATTCTTGATCAGCTCACAACGCATCTCGTTGAGGTCCTTTATCCGAACTTGGTCAACTACCTCGTCGACGATGCCGAGCTCTGGCCTGCTGGGTGTGCGCAATATGACCACTCCTGGGTCCAAGTCTTCTCGTATAGTATTCCAGAAAGGTCCTGTCGAGGTCTCTCCCAAATCTCGTTTCTGCCAAATTGCCCGGAAGTTACCATCCTTTACTATATCTGTGTCTTGTTCCGGAACGGCTGCATACTCATCGCGACTCCTTTTGGAAAGTATATCAATAATCAACGCCTCTGCATGTGTATCGCATCTCTGCTGTCAGCGGAGTGGAACGTCATCTAGTCGAAATTTCGTGCGAACTCTTTACTGCACTCTGCTCCAACGTCGACTGATTCAGACTCGTCTTCTCGTGGCTGCACGGACTGCGCTCCAACGGCTATACTCGTATCTAGAGTCTCCCAAGCAATGTGTCCCATCACATGATATCCGAATAATGTCGAACCTTCCAATCGATTTGTCAGAACCTCATATTCTCCCAAGAGATCAACATCTTGAGTACAGTTTAACAGTATTTCAGTACATACCACAGCACCTCTGGACCAACCGTAGAAGGGCAAACCCAAGCCTCACAAACGGCACCGCTAAACTGCCGTAAACCCTAAGGTTCGAAGGCGTTCCATGGTCATTACGTCGAGTTAGGGTTTCATTCTTCTAGAGGGTCCATAGCATTACTTGCATTGTCTTCCGAATACTTTAAACTTGGAATCGGGTTCCTGACATTCGATCGTCTCTATCGACACTCAACGAATCTGCGTGAAGTCGTCTCTAGCTGGAATCAATCTATCTGATGACCTCGCATCGGAGTAAGTGAACGAACCACATGTCCTAGTCATTCATCCATAGGTGCCTTGCGACCTTCCATCATATCTCTGAGTATATACTCATGCTGCAGTAGCTCCAACATCTGGGCGATATCTCGTCATTACAGCAACAACTGGCTCATTCGTCTGTACGCTGAACAGCGCCTCTATCATCATGAATAAGCGATATATCAATGGTCATCATATTCCGGCTGGCCTCTAGCAGTAGCCTGATCCTCTGGTGCCGATCAGCACATCCGAGAAATCATGTAAAAGCGATCTGTCAAACGCTCATGGCGCGAAAACGCAATAAAGCGACGCCTCTAAACAATCGTACGTATCTGGAATCACGCCTTGGTCAGTCCTCGTCTGCGACGAGCTCAAGCTGACGCAACTCTAGCCGTAGCTCTCTCTTCCCATGTAATCGTGGCAGCAAAATCATAACCAATATCAATGAGGATAGATCATAGGAATGAATATAATACTGTGCAAGGAAATGTACATCCTAAGGTTTCTTAAGCGGAGTAGCGTATCGTAAGTATGCCGCGGAACATATGTACGGTACGTCACTGTACTCAAGCTACCTACTCCATCAACCAAGGGTCATCCTACGCGACGAAAGTTCGGGTATAATACCCCCTCGACTAAGTCTAAGTTCCGTAAGGTCAAGCCTAAGTTCCGTATATATATATATAACGCTCTAGGCTACGCATAGTCAAACTTAGACTCGAACCAAGGTTAGCTTAGCGCTCTGATACCAACTTTGTGACGACCCGAAATAGAACGTGACTGGAACTTGAATCATATGAAGCTTATAGGACCTCATCTAACTCAAGTAAGCCAAAAGCCCAGAAATCTAAAACCATTTTAAGGAGTAAATAAAGAAAATTAGTTTTTAAGAAGTAAGAAACATGTTTTAAAACAAGGTTTTTAAATAAGTAAGCCGAATATACAATTTTAAAATCCTCAATGTCTTTTCTGAAAATTTCGGCAGAGTTTCCTTTGTAAATACTGGCCCCGAACGGGGTACAACAAGAATAATATATATGCAATGATAAAAGGCATCCCTAAGCGGGAGCTAGCTCTTTGTCAATCGACAGTCACAAACACGCAAGCAGTAATATACAACGCCGAAGGGCGAGGATCAAACTCAAAAGAACCAAAAATATTAAGAAAACCATAATTCTATAACGCGCGACTCTAAGGTCGAAATAAAACACAACTGGTTTTCTATGTCTGAAACAATATACATGTTTGGTTGATGAAATTTCTAGATACAACTGAATAAAATAAATACAAGGGTGGTCATGATGCGAGTGAACCCACCTACCAATGCAATCTCCCAGAAAGGAGGGAATGTGCCAGAAAAGCCGCAATGAAACCTGTACGGCA
This sequence comes from Agapanthus africanus, assembly GCA_030015575.1. Classification (NCBI taxonomy): domain Eukaryota; kingdom Viridiplantae; phylum Streptophyta; class Magnoliopsida; order Asparagales; family Amaryllidaceae; genus Agapanthus; species Agapanthus africanus. Next base: position 454,981,321 of record CM057345.1, on the reverse strand, counting down.
AAAACCTACAAGAAACTGTGACACAACGGGGGTGAGTTGCCAACTCGTGAATAGAAAACATCACAGAGCAGAAATCATATGTATGACACAATCCTAGGTCAATACGATCCGATATATATATAAAGCTCAAATGAATAAGTCTGAAGCATGATAAGGTGGCAATATAACAATTATACATGAGTGTAGTGCCAAGTGCTCGTGTCAGTGCCTCGGGTAATAACAAATCATAAATATGAGGTATGATCAAGGTAATCAGTGTCGACTACATCATGAAGTCTATGAGTATGTGGATATCATCCAACTATGAGATCAATATTATCAATGTCAACTATATGTATGTGGAAATTGTCCACGTGTCACCCGATGACAATAAGCATCATGCATGTAAATATCATAAAGCATATGCATGGAAGTATGAGGATATAAATCAACGTGTGTCCCTCGCAACACATCAAGATCATGGAACTGAGAAAACATCATGAAACCTGTGCCCAGCATCGGCATGTAAATCCTCATATATCGGGCTCCGTTAGTACGGATCGGCCCACGGCCTCCGTCAGTCCGAATCGGCCCACATCATCTCTCGACTCCGGTCGGTATCCTCCGGATATCCGCCGAGCCCAAATAATATCACCAATATGTAGTAGTCCCTTTTCCCGGCTCACCGTCTATATACACAGCATCCCTTTCTTGCCTCGGGGTACCATACCGGGCCCCACCATATACCCGCACATGGCTCACGACTCCTCTTCGCATGGGTTATAAATATAAACATCAGAACCGATAAAACTCATGGTGGGTGCACTGAAATATCATATCAAGGGTAACCGGTTTTTTAAAACAATACATGCTCTCTTTTGAAATACCCACGGTTCCCAAATCCAGAAATATCATGGAATCAACATATCTCAATGCGTATAATCATAAAGCATAATGTATGCGACATATAAAAGAAATATAAGCATATCGGTATATCATTCAAGTATGGGTGTACGATAGGTATGTGCACAAGTATGAGTGTACGATATGTATGTGCACAAGTATGCCCTGCAAGGGGTCATATCCTGATGCAATAATCCTACCGTGTAGTGACATGGCAATTGTCGATGATGAAGTGTGTGAGCCGGCAAGCAGGTGTACGTGGAACATATGCATCATCGATAATGGTGCTGGTGTCCTATCAGCATGGTTTTGATATAACAATAACATATGCGCAAATGTATAATAAATACAACAGTGCAGAATCTCCATCAATGTATCTATGTCATTCTGTTTTGCCATTTGAAAGAAGACGAATCGGGGTTTTTAGGAAAAATAAGGGCTACGGTATTTTTAAGAAAAGATGCGTCTATTGAAAAGATCCGTAGAATCCCTTTTCCTGTCTTTAAAATACTCCGGGGTCGTTAGTTTTTGAAATTGGTATGACATCGGCCTAGCCTAACATCTACTAGCAAAACTACAGCTCTAACTAACAAGTCAATCAGGAGGGGTATGGAAACCACCTAAATCTGAGTCGATATATATATATATAAATATAGTAGTCGGTGATCCTGCCTCAATATTATCACGTACGATACAATATATCATATGACATTCTCGAGTCATGAGTGCGGATCTATCATCAATATAAAGCTCGTACGGTACATCCATCGTACGGCATCACAAATCTGGGTACGGGTCAATATTACATTCATCTCATTAACTATCTGGTATCCTTATCGTCATATCTCATGATCTGGGGTACTGATCTAGTCTAGTACTAACCGATACCATCTATATAGATATATGTGCGTGTATAAAAACACGCCCAAAGGCCCGCTAAAATCACATGTCGTATCCTAAATATGAACCACATCATATCACCGATCTCACGGCACTATGCCCAATCTCATCGACTCATCTCCAAATAACACCCACTATCCTCATCATCCAGGTATAAGTATAACAAATAAGCATGTTTGTGCGTGTAGGTGTAAACCTATTTTAGGGTTCGTAACTAGGAAACTAGACTAGTTTACTTCTAAACCCTAATCTAACCATAGTACACCTAATCACATATTGAATATCCATGTCACACATAAGCTATCATATACATATATAGTATATATAGTATACTAGACATCGAACTGCGGGTGTCTATACGCCATCCACCCGACTTCCCCCGTAGATATAATCTACTCACCTGCATCTTGCATGTCGGTGTCGGTGTCGCCTTCATCTTCTTCATCATATGAAACCCTCATGAAGGTACCTACAAAGATAACACGATCGCAAATGCACATTAAAATCACATCGGAAAACCAAAACGACATGCTAAGGCCTATAGGTTAGAACCTATGGACTACGCTTTCAAAACCACCAAATAACCCTCGACATCGTCGTACAAACGTCGAATGATCGAGGTACAACACAGATGCAAAAATCCAAAATGCAAAATACGCAAAACAAAACCCCGAATCAAAATAGCAACTCTTGAAAATGGTCCTAGATTTTACCCTAGGTCAAATTGGTCAATTTTGCATATGCCAAGGGTCTAGTTTATATGAGATAAAGCTACAGACCCAACACGAATCAATTCCAACCTGATCTGGCCGCAAATTGCGGTCAGAATGATTAAATATGCGGCCAAGAAAAGGGTGTAGGGGCTGGGGTTTTTAGGGTAGCCTCCTAGGTGCCTGCATGTATCACTGTCGTTGCAAAATAATTTTCAGAGTCTCGGGGTGATAGCAGATTCCATTTTACATCCACAGAATTCATAATTTTCCGATATCGGGTTTCCAAATCCATATTCCGAGGTTCTAGTCTCTGGTTTAAGTCTCCAATCAATCACCACAGGGGTTGTATAGCCTCTAGTAACCTTAATTCACCTTTGGTTTAAACTAAAAGCCTAATCCTCAACTCAAGTTTTCAATCTCCCCAAAACCACACAATATCGGTAACAATTTTAACATAGATGCTAAGGGAAAGGAAATTCTATACTAGTGATGGAAAAATTACCTCATGTTGCACTCAAGAATCCTCTACAGCTCCAAAACTCAAACTTTCTTGGTCCAAGGGGTTGTTTGAGAGCTTGTGCACCATTTTAATGAAAAGGGTAATGGGTTTTGAGGTGTTTAGCATGGAGTTTTGGGGGGTTTTGTAAATGTGGAAGAGAGGGGCAGCAGCAGCAGCAGCTTGATGAGGGAGAGGGAGAGAATGATGGTGAAAAATGAGAAGGAATGGGAGCTTAGTCCTAGTTTGACCCCTCACCCTCTCTCTCTCTCTTAACCATACCTAATTCTTTACTCATTTCCTTTTTCTTTTCCATTTTCTTTCTGACCTAACTAGTATCCCCAAAACAAAAGTCATGCACCCAAAAACGTGTAGTAAAAATGCAACATATGTAAAAAAAAAAGATATGGTGCATGTTTGCATGAAATACGCTTAAAGCGCGATTAGCGATTTTTAATCGCGATTAGCACTAAATTAGTGCATAATTAATCATAAAAACATAAAATTTGCATAATTCACATAAAACACCCTCTTTTAGGTAATTCTATAATTTTCACAAAATTTCCCCAATTTATCGGTGTTTAATTATACCGCTTTATTAAAATATTCAATATTTTATTATTAAATTATAAAAATTCCCAAATATAATATTTTATTTTTTTGAAATGTTACACATATAGATTAGTGTGTTAGCTTCACTAATCTCTAATTAATGAAGTAATAGCGTCGGTTTGTGATTCCTCATGGTAGATCATCTTTGATTATGAAGACTTCAAGCTAGCATAGATCATTCACCTCATAGAGCCTCTCTAGAGTCCGGGAGGATGGTGATTGCAGCGAAGGGACCACAACTCGGAGCTTATGAAGCGAAGGAATGGACTACAAAGGTTGTAATCCGTATCACATAGTAGTAAATATGTTTGTTTTAAGTTTCTAACCCTAATTCTCTAGTTAAGATACTTGCTTAGGTTGTTTGGCACTTGAAAATTTTAAATACGGCATGTTTGATGCCTTGTAGAACCTTGTTCTAGTGCCTAAGAACCTTACAGTGGTACCAAAGACTAGCTAGAGCATTAGGCATTGCGTAGGCGAAATTAAAAGTCCGAACGAACTCCGAATAACCAAATTTTCCCACTTTCTGGAAATTTTTCCAAAAGTTGGATGTTTTCATGTTAAAAATATTCAGAAAAACATGCAGGGAATTGTATGGACACACCTGAAGAACGAAACCCTAACTCGTCTAAGTGACCACGGATCCGCGGCTAAAACATGGTTTTGGCAGCGGATCCGCGGCGCCACTTTAGAGGCTTGGGTCGGGCCCTTCAGCTGTAGGTCCGTAGGTGCTGTGGTATGTCTCTGGTTAACTTTAACAGTGCTCAAGTATTGAGCTTTCTGAGAATTTTGGGAATTAATTGATTCGATCGAATTGTTTAACGTCGTCTAGTTTTCTGAAATGTGATACAATAATTGGAATCTACAAATTTGTTTGTTGCGTGTAAATCTAACATTTCGGTCTCGGATGGAATCAGAAATTTTGTTGAATTATCCGACTTATTTTGAAAAACTGTTTTCATGGGTGAGACCTAAATGCGAGCTTTATGTTGTTAGGCATGAAATCTTGGATATGTTATATCCCGGGTTTGTGTTGTCTAAGGGCAGTTACGATTCCAATTGTTATAGTTTTTCATTTTTCTTTTCTGCGACCGTAAGTGTAATATGCGGAGTACAGCCAGTTTCGATGCTATATGTCAACGACAATTTGGATATGCATATTTTCTTACGTTGATGACATGTGATGTTATGTGTTGCTGTGATATGTTATATTGGATCGTCGTGATTTGAATAGCCGAAGGTTTTATGTGAGATGAGGGTTTTTATTTTCATTCATGTAAAATTCATTGTATGTAATATTCTTTTATTGGGGCACTTCCGGGTTGAGAATGATGTCACCATTGTATATTATTTACTTTTCCTCATTAGGATAGACCCAAGGAGGGGAGCACAAGTAACCGGGTTCTAGGGTCCAGTGGGAGGCCATCTCGAGAAGTCGAGACCGGGTCTCCTAACCCTAGAATTGGGAGGGTTGCTTGCCGCTCTCGTAGAGGTCTAGGGATGTAGGTTTGGCTATTCATCGCGACCGTGGAATCCGTGTTTTATACATACTCAAAATAAAACACGGACCTCATAGTATATCCAATATTTAATATGTTGTCTTCTGCTGCTGATATACTGTGATGTGATCATTTTATATGCGTTAGATGAATTCTTTATTATTGTATATATGATATATAATAAACGTTGCTTATGTTTTGCACCCGCGCTAGTCCCGCCCCGGTATGCCGTTAGTTAAGTAACCTAACGGTACATAACGGGACACTGTGGCGAATGCGGATGGGATAAGCGTACGTTGTATTTTCGTTTCTTTTGTGATGCTTAGGAAGCATAAATGATGGGACGTCATTAATGAGATTAATGAAAGAAAAGAAATCTAAAAGATGTTGTAGAATCAAATTTATAAAAAGGGTAGCTCTAGTTTTTGCTTTGCATAGCGGTATTCCTTGTAGAATATCTAGCACCTTATTCGATAAGGAAAGTGCCAAGATCCCTTCACCGGGAGTGACTTCTTTAGCGAAACTCACAGATGCTACAACTCAATCGGTTTTTTTTATTGCTTCTATAGTTTGCTTTGCATAGCGGTATTTGTGAAATATCCTGCACCTTATTCGATAAGAAAAGAGCCGAGATCCCTTCACCGGGAGTGACCTTTTTAGCGAAACTAGTAAAAGTCTCAAAACACTCATTTTAAAAATCACTTGTTTCTACAACGATATCAAGTTCATTACGCAAAAGGTTTTCTGAAAAACCTGTCGTAACCCTCCGTCATTTTAGGAAATAGAGTACTTAGTATTCGTGCTGCGTTTGTTGACCATAGTTAAGGCGCAGTGTACGGTAGCTGAGTGACGTCTTCCTATATAGCATATGATGTGATTAATTAGGACAGTCATATGACTTTGTAGACCTTAATTAAGGGTCATGTGGGTGGGTCTAATTAAATAAGAAATGACGGGTAGGACTTGACTAGTGCTTATGATTTGTTGACCATAGTTAAGGTCATAAGACACTAGGGGTAAAAGTATTATCGGGAATTTCAAGTGTTGAAATTTGCAATGAGATTGCAAACCTTCTATGAGATAGTTGGATCCTGATAGCCACTGCGAGTAAGAGTTACTCCTGGGAGAGTTTTACACATGACAATTAACCAATCAAGTAGGTGTCTAGAAAGTTGTTAACGGGGTTATGCCTCTGGGAAAACGAGGTTTATTCTAATTAGGTCCGTGCGAAAGCACGGGGAACCTCCCTCAAAGTACCAACACTGGCCTGGCCGAAAGATTGGCGAACTTGTAAGGTGTAATTAATCCTGGCCAGTCTTACCTTTTAGTGTTTGAAGGAAGATTTGATAAAAACAGTGGGAGCCATCCTGATTAGATAAGATAATAACCAATCTAATCTTGTAAGAGCATATGCTAAAGTGCTTTCTTCTCTCTCTCCAGGTAGCGACCATGTCAGGCCTTAATCAAGATAATAATATGGAAGTATTGACTGAGCCCGCTTGTTATACTGAGCAGGGGAACGTTGGTTCCGTTCTTTCTTGTAATTGTTATAAGACTGAGAAGGGAATAGGGACATATCCGGATTCTCACGCCGCCCAAACGAAGAATAAGTATGTTGATGTATCTTCTTCAGGTGTGTTTGTTATTGAGAACTGTTTCTTAGTTCACTCTACGTCCTGGGTATTAGATACCGGATCGGGATCCCACATATGTAATATGTTACAAGGGCTAAGGAAAGGTAGAAAACTGGGAATGAATGATCATTCCATAAGAGTAGGGAATGGTGCAAATATTGTAGCCAAAGCAGTTTACATTCCATAAGAGTAGGGAATATCACCTTGTATTGCCAAATGGTAATACATTGATTCTGAACGAAAGCTATTACATTCCGACCCTGATATGCAATCTTATATCAGTTTCTTTATTGAGTAAAGAAGAATATAATTTTGTAGTACAGGATAATGTTATGAATATCTTCCTGGATCAAAAGTTGATTGGATCAGGCTCGTTAAATAATGGTATATACATTCTAGATCAAACCACGGTTCTTAATTTACAAAACACACACAAGAGGAAGAGTTCAGAAATGAACAAATCCTTCTTGTGGCATTGCTGACTAGATCGTATCAATGCGACACGACTAGCTAAGATACATAAGGATGGATATTTGAATCCATTCAAATTTTCATCTTATAATACTTGCCAGTCATGTCTCAAAGGAAACATGACCAAAACTCCATTTAGTGGACACGAAGAAAGAGTTACGGAACTCTTGGGACTGATATATAGTGATGTATGTGGTCCCATGTCTATACATGCTAGGAATGGTTCCTCGTACTTTATTACATTCACTGACGATCTCTCAAGGTATGGACATGCGTTCCTGTTGAAACACAAGTCTGAAGCTTTTGAGAAATTCAAAAAATATAAGCACGAAGTCGAAAACCAAACAGGTAAAAGTATTAAGATCCTTCGATTTTATCGAGGAGGAGAATACTTGAGCAATGAGTTCCGGGAAAATCTAAGAGAGAATGAGATTCTCTCTCAGCTTACTCCTCCCTATACACCACAGCACAACGGTGTATCGGGACGAAGGAATAACACCCTATTTGATGTGGTGCGCTCAATGATGAGCACCGCTGAGTTACCTATTTCCTTTTGGGGTTATGCGCTGGAGACGGCCGCATACATATTGAATAGAGTTCCAACCAAATCGGTGCCTACCACTCCATATGAGATATGGAATAGGAAGAGACCATCTCTTAAAGGAGTTAAGATATGGGGTTGTCCGGCCTATGTTAAAAAGCACAATCCGGACAAGCTCGAGGCAAGATCAGGTCTATATAAGTTTGTAGGATATCCAAAATATTCCTATAGATATATCTTCTACTACGGTGAGGAACAAAAGGTGTTTTTTCTCAATATGCCACCTTTTTAGAAAAGGAATTTCTTATAAAAGAAATTAGTGGCGAAGAGGTAGAGCTGGAAGAAGTTCCAGCAGCACAAACTATAACTGATGATTTATTGGAACCAGAGGATTCAGTAGTTCCCGACAAACCTTAGCCGCTCCGCCGATCTTGTAGAGTTCCTCATCCACCTGAGAGATACTATGGTTTTCTCATTGATGGTGGGAGTGAGGACTGCATCATGGAAGATGATGACCCGACTAGCTTCGAGCAGGCCATCACGAGTGAGGACTCTGTGAAATGGCTGGATGCAATGCGATCTGAGATGGAATCCATGTACATAAACAATGTATGGACTTTGAAAGTTGCTCCTGAAGGGGTAAAACCCATTAGGAGAAAATGGATCTTTAAGAAGAAGCTTGGTGTAGATGGAAAAGTTGAGATTTTCAAACCTAGACTTGTTGTAAAGGGTTTTTGTCAACGACCAGGTGTGGATTATGACGAAACCTTTTCTCCAGTGGTTATGCTTAAGTCCATCCGGATCTTACTTGCCATTGATTCATACCATGACTACGAAATCTGGCAAATAGATGTTAAGACCGCCTTTCTAAATGGTGATTTAGAGGAGTGCGTGTACATGACTTAGGCAGAGGTCTTCGTAGACAGTAGGAGAAGTGGGAAGGTGTGCAAGCTGCTTAAATCTATCTATGGATTAAAGTAGGCATCGCGGAGTTGGAACATCTGTTTTGATGTTGTAGTCAAAGAGTTTGACTTCATCAAGAACGTAGATGAACCATGTATTTACAAGAAGGTGGCAGAGAGTAAAGTAGTCTTCCTCGTATTGTACGTGGATGACATACTCTTGATAGGAAATGATGTTCCTATGCTGCACTCGGTCAAGCTCTTCTTATCACATAGATTCTCAATGAAAGATCTAGGTGATGCCTCCTGTATTTTGGGAATTACGATCTATAGAGATAGATCTAAACGGATACTGGGATTGTCCCAATCTAGGTACGTTGAAACCATACTAAAGAGGTTTAGTATGGAAGAATCCAACCGTGGGAATTTACCCACGATCTCTGGACTCACTCTCTCCAAAGAGATGTCTCCTAAGATTGATTTGGAAAGAGCTCGCATGCAAAGGATACCCTAAGCTTCGGCAGTAGGCTCTATCATGTACGCGATGCTATGTACCAGAACCGATGTAGCATACTCACTAAGTGTAGCGAGTAGGTATCAAGCAGATCCAGGAGAAATACACTGGACAGCTGTGAAGAATATTCTCAAGTACTTGAGAAGGACTAACGAGATGTTCTTGGTGTATGGTAATGGAGAACTCCAAGTGGAGTCCTTTACCGATTCGAGCTTCCAAAGTGATAAGGATGACTCTAAGTCGCAATCGGGATTTTACTTTACCCTCAATGGAGGGGCGGTTTGTTGGAAGAGTTCCAAGCAAGAAACCGTGGCAGACTCGACAATGGAGGCTGAATACATCGCTGCCAACGATGCTGCCAGAGAGGCTGTCTGGATGAAGAAGTTCATCACTGAACTTGGTGTGGTTCCGTCCATTGAGCATCCAATACCTTTGTATTGTGATAACAATTGAGCTGTGGCTTTGGCCAAGGAACCTGTTAGTGTATATGCCCTAGGGGCCATTATTGTATCATACTAGATTGTATATTACTTAATGGAAGCTTGGGATATTCACAATTGTATATACAGTCTTGCAAAAAATGGTAGTATGCTACTTGGTTTGTGTCTAATTTAATATGTGCATATGTTTCTTGTAACGTATCAATTATACATATTAGTAGAGCCCATTGGTTCTTTGCTTGATTACCAGCGTTGTGATAGCAGTCACACTAGTGGGGGCTGGGTAGTCTATAAGCAACATCCTATACATGTCCCTAGTCATAGGATTATCGAGACAGGGCATCGATATTCCAGAGTATACTGGTGTATACGCTTCTCATCCCAGTTGGGGAGATGGTCTGTCCCATAGCCATCAGTACGTCGTACTGGAGATAGTATACAGGTGCTCGTTAGGTTACGGGTAGACCGGACAGGACTCGCAGGGGAACTGATTGGTTGGTATTATACCCGTCGTCAGTTAACAGTTCCCAGATGACATGAGTACAACATTGTAACACCTTAGACTTTGTTTTGTAGCTAATTATATTTTTATATATGGTTTTCACTAAAAAGTTTACCAATTTGGTTTTTAAAAATTTTATCCTAATTATTGAGTATTTTATTAGATTTTTCCTAGGCTTGCACACACTTGTGCATGATAACTAGGGTTGTTTTGGGGGTTAGACCATGTTTAGCAAGCATGATAGAATAACCCCTTTCTCTTTAAGTTAATTACTTAGGTGTTTTGGGTTTAATAGTGATGGTTGTTTTAAAAATGAAAATGAATTTAAAAAGGTTTTTTTTTTATTAAATTGTCTTCATTGTTGACTTTGTGTGAGAGAGGGGGGCATGGGAAGCATGGTGTGAGCCATGCCTCATTATGAGGGAAGAGAGAGAGAGGGGGGTCTTGGCTTGTTCTCTCATTTCTCCTCTCATTTTCTTCTTTCTCTCATTCCTCTCACAAACACACACACACACTCACACCAAGAGAGAGAGAGGCAGCAGCAGAAGCAGCAGCAACACCAGAGACAACAACAAGAGCAGCAATGGCAACAGCAGCATCATTATCATCAGCAGCAGCAGGAGCAGCAGGCAGCAACAGCAACAACAGGAGCTCCAGCAACCTACGGCAGCTCTTCTCCACTCCTTCACCTGCTTCTTGGGGGTCTTTAGGGTATAACTCTTGAACCCAATTCCCCTTATTGCTTGCTTATGTGTTAATTAGCGTCGGTTTGTGTTAAATTGTCGATTTAGTGCTAGATTATGGTGTTTAAGTGGAATTTTGGGAAATTGTTGATTGTGTTAGCTACCCTAGTTCATTTAAGTGCTAATAGGGCCACTTCAACTAAGACTCCCCAGATTACACTAAAACACCATAGGTTTTCCTTTTTGTGCAAAATTGGAGTTTTAAAGCGATATTTGTGACTTTGTAATCTGCTGTGGACCCGGACCTTACAGAGTGAAATTGAGAAAACTAGGACATGATACCTAGGTTTAGATCACACCACCAGAGCACGAACCCACCATTCCCAATTCTGGCTGCCAATTAATCCACATTGGCCGCAATTTGCGGCCAAGAGGGGGAAAAGGGTGTTGGGCTCTGGGCTAGGGGTCCCTGCTGTGTTGTCTAGGTCTTTGGTCTAGTTTTGTGATATCTTACCTATAGGAAAATCTGGGGTCATATATCGTTTTTGTGTCCGTTGTGTTTGCGCGATACGCGCGATACGTGAGTGGGTTCTATGATCCAGCGTATCGCGGCATGTCGCGATGGTTTTAGACGCGTATACACACGATTCAGCGTATCGTGCACACGCGCGTTTAGTTCGCGACGCGAGTTTCTCGTTTTGGTTCGATATCATGCTTTGCGAGATATTTGGCTTATATATAATTTCCATGTCTTATTTGCAGGGTTACGGGCAAGGATTACGGACACTACTACAGGGGGAGCAGATGGTAGGATTCACCTAGCATGGGGCGTAGGTGAGTAGATTTAACATCTACAGAGGAATCGCCCGCATGACGTTATGCGTCTGGGCTAGGATTCTAATACTTGTCGCATATTCTACGTCATTGTTAGAATTGCGCCTTTACCTTTTTAGTCAGATATAGTTATACTGTGACTAGCAGCCGTAGGACACTGCACAGATTATTGACGGTTCATGTTGCACGGGCACGGATTGTATGCTACACACACACCGTCAATAATTGCTATGTCACACACAACCATTTTAGACATTATATTGCTTATCACAGATGACATTACCATACCTATATACCTATAGAGTATCGCACCATTAGTGATAGGTACACTTACCCTTTACGATACATCTACAGGTATACCTTACTCATATTTTCTTATACCCAGGGGGGTATACGACATCAGTTCTTATAGGTAGATACCTATACATTGCTACACCTGTATGTTACGCACATATTCAGTTGCAGTTACATATTTACCTTTACTGATGTTACTTAGCTGTACCTTTTTGGTTTCGCATACATCTGGTTTCAGCTACATATTCTCATTTATATGCTCGCATTTCAGATATATCGCATATGTTTATTCCTGGATTGCGCATTATTATTTGGATTTTACATGATGTTTTCTGGATTTGGGAACCGCGGGAGTTCATGAAATTATGCATACATTGAAAAACACGGTTTCCTTGATGTGATATTTGCGCGTCCACCATGAGTTTTATCGGTGCTGATTATATACTCCATACGAGGTGTGGTTGCCGTATGAGAGTACATGGTGGGCCCGGTATGGTTCCCCTCGGCAAGAAGATCGATGGGTTTGCCGATTGAGCCTGGAGGCGGGCGAGTACCTACCGGTGATTGGTTGGAACTGGCAGTTGTCCGGGGGATACTGGCCAGAGTCGAGAGATGGATGCGGGATGATCTGTACTGCCGGGGCCGAGGGCCGACACCGCAGACGGACCACGTGGGCCGATCCGGACTGACGGAGCCCGATATACGAGGATTTCTGTGTCGATGCTTGGCACACTGTTTTCATGATATTTCTTTTAATACCTTTGTATATATATAACAGGGGATTTATCCGTTGTTATATATACCTTTACACCAATATTAGTGGAATGGGACGTTAATATATGTGTATTGCCCCCATCATATTTATTTCTGCATATACATATATACCTGTAGGATGTTAGATTTTACTTAAGATTTGACTTGGGATAGTAGGTGATTCATAGAGATTGGATATTGGATATGAAAGAGATGGTTGATTTGTACATTCGAGATATAGGAGAGCTATTCGATATTGTACTTTGAGGTGATGTAAGATCTATGTGATGTGAGAGCCCAGTTTGGGGGCTGATTTGACGATTTGGGATGTGAGTGTCTTGATGGATTGTGATCCTACCACGATGTCAGGTTTCCGTGGAAATGACATATTCCACCCTATACCTCACCCTTATCTACCTTATGCACGGATTCATATAGTGGTAGTACCCGTTGTGTACCCTTATGATAGTTGCATATTTACATTTTCATATCCTTATTGCATAGTTACTGCATATTACTGTCATGTTACTATAGCTTCACATTTTACTTGTACCGGCTACTGTACTTTCCTTATTTCAGCATTTGCATGACATGCTATTACTGTAATCGCATATCTTAGATTCGTGCTGTACGTGCATTCCTGCGATTACCTGCATATGTTATCTACTTTTCATGAGTTGGCAACTCACCCCCGTTGTGCCACAGGTGTTTCAGGTTGTTCCCCAGAGTAGTCGAGGCAGGCTATTCCACTATTCCGCTATTCAGCTTTCCAGCTATCATCTTTTGCTACAGATACCGCATCAGCTCACAGTACTATTTTGCTTAGGTGGGTTTTGGAGGTCATTTGTGTTTCATATTGCACATTCGTTGTATTTTGTACTCTCCATCTACTATTGTATTGTTGACTTAGAGACTTGGTGAGGACGTTACTGTATATTATGTGTGTGTTGTTGTCTTTTATATACAGCTTTCTCTCTATTTTCCTTATTTCTTCGCTATAGCTTTATATTTTTGTGTTGTATTCATCTTGGCTGGTTTTTACGAAAAGGGGTGTTGCTAAAATTTTAAAGAAAGAAAGTATGACTTTTTAAAGAATTTGGGTTGTGATTTCAAATGTTTCAAAACTTATATTATCTTTTTCGTATTTTCATGGTTTAGATTTCTGGGTTTGGCTTTCTTTTACTACGTTGCGTCTTTAGGCGTTGCGTAGTATTAGGGCCGTCACGGGCCAATTCTTGGGTCGTGACAAAGTTGGTATCAGAGCGTTAGGTTTTACCTTTCGGAGTGTAGGATGACCATAGTATGATGGAGTAGGTATCTTAAGATGAGTAACGTAGTGTGTGTATGTCTGCAGCATACCCACGATGCGGTACTTCGCATTAAGTGACCTAAGTACAATTTGCTTGAAATTCCTTCCTTGATGATTCCTACCCTTAAGATTCGATTTCCTTATCCTTATCGAATCTTATCTTATATCTATTTATAGCCTTGCTGCCGATGACTATGGGGACTCAGAGAGATGCAGCGAGGGCCGAGGTCAGAATTGGCTCGGGTGAGACGAGTACTGACCAGGATGGCACTCTAGTTGCACAGGTGCAGACGGATCAGCCTACGATCTATACTATGGATAGACTTTTGGCAGAGATACAGGACTTCCGCCAGACGTTGAGTTCTTTGGTTGATGTCGTTCGGGAGCTACGACAGGAGGTTGTTACCCCTGTTACTCAGCTGTCCCTTACGATCAGCATGCAGCAGTCCGTCACCTATATAGCACCAGCGGTTGCAGCTCCAGTTGACGAGGCGCATATTCCAGAGGCTCAGAGAGTTCCAGGACAGTGGAGGACTCGTACCAGCGTACCAGCCCAGAGACAGAGGTTTGGTCATCGAGACAGATTTCGTGGCCGCCGCGGGAGTAGCAGAGGCTTAGGACGAGGACAGTCGTTCAGCTCTTATCCCCAGGATGGTCAGCAGTCAGCGCGTGGATGTTTCCGATGCGGGAGCCTTCAGCACTTCGTCAGGGATTGTTCCTTAGCACCTCGTCAGAGTCGTATTCAGAGAGGCCGTGGACGTGGAAGATTCGCTCAGAGGGCTCAGTCTACCAGAGGAGTTCATCCAGCTGTGAGTAGAGGGCAGTCACAGGAGTTTGCTTCTACTCATCGGGACGCGCAGACGTCCAATGTGGAGTTTTCAGGTACCCTTGATTTATATGTTCTTTTCATGTATTCGTTTGTTTTTCATGCTTGTACCGTGGTTGGGTAGTTTAGTCATAGTTGTGTTAACTTCTGTCGGCGATTCTTTTGTTGCGCGACACGTATTTCAGTTGTGTGCCAATCGGATAGGAGATAGAGATTCGTCCGTCGTTTTGATCCTTCTAGAGATGTTGGATTTGACGTTCTCCTGGGCACGGACTGATTAACTACGTGTTAGGCTTCTGTGGACTACCGTGAGGAAACAGTCAGGGTTGTTTTCCCGGCAAGTCAGTTCTTGTTGTGCAGATGGATAGTTGTGCCGCCTTTCACAGCTTGAATTCAGCCTTTTTCGCTAGTCGGCTACTGAGGAGATGTCGTGGATTCTTGGCGCTTATTCATGATACCGGAGCCACAGTGAGATTGTTGGACCGAGTTCCTTTCGTGTGAGAGTTTTTCCGACGTTGTTCCGGATGAGCCGGCGAAGCTTGGAGCTTAAGGATCAGCTGCAGAGTTGTGGTTTGGGGAGTTTTGTGTGTCTGAGTGTTTTGCTTTTGGAAGCTCCTATTTCTGTTCGTCAAGGCGAAAGACGGCAGCTTGAGGTTGTGTATCGACGGATCGTCAATTGAACCGGCTTACGGTGCGGATAGGTATCCTTCACCTTTCCGTGACGATTTCTTCGATCAGCTCCAGAGTGCGAGACATTTTTTCTAAGTTTGCTTGGGATCAGGTCATCATTATTGCAGGTTCAGAGTGATGGCATTCCGAAGACTGCCTTGTGCGTGCTACGGGCTTGTGTGTATTTGGTGAGTCGTTGGATTCACTAATGCCCTGACAGCATTTGTAAATATGATGAACCAGATTTCTTCAGGCCGTTCCTCGACCAGTTATTGTTGTGTTATTTACGACATTCTGGTCTAACTAATGTGTCTTGAGGAACAGGAGCAGCACTTGAGGATTTGTTTTGCAGATACTGGGAGAGCACCAGCAGTTTGCTAAATTCTCGGAGTGTTTCTTCAGGCTTGTTTTGTGTTGACTCCTAGGTCTTGTAGTCACGGGAGACGGTTTCGTATGGTTCCGAGGGAGATCATGACCGTACAGCTTAGGTCCAGATATGTGTGCAGGACGGAGGTCCGCAGATTTTAGGCTTAGCAGGTTTTTACCGCCGTTTCACGCAGGATTGCTAGAGTAGTGCTGCACCGTCGACTGAATGGACAGGAAGGGAGATTTCGGTTCTGTGGACTGAGGCATGTGTACGGAGTTTTCGGCAGTCGGAGATTCTGTTAACAACTGCGTCAGCTCTTTCTTTGCTTTCGGTTCGGGCGACTTTGTTGTTTAACTGTAATGTTTCTTGAGTGGGCTCGAGTGTGTACTGGTGTGACACTACAGAGTCATCGTTTTTGCTTCCCTACATTTAGAGGAAGTACGAGAAGGATATTCCACTCATGATCTGGAGATGGCCGCGGTGGTTTTGCGTTGGAAATTTAGGAACACTACTTGCTTGAGAGTCGTGTCAGATTTTCCACGGACCACTAGAGCTTAATGAACATCTTCCTGCAGCGGATTTTGATTGTTGTGATAGTCTCCTGCAGATTTACAGTTCTTGTGTGATCGTTGAGTACAGCTTTAGTTCGTCTCTACGGAGGGGACAGCTTGCTCATGTCCGCGCCCGACCACTTTCCTTAAATCGTTTTCGCGAGACACTGCCCGCCGAAGCTCGTTCGTCACCGATACTTGAGCATACTCGGCTGGGTAATGATTTGGAGACCTTGATTTGTGACAATGATGTGCTAAGTTAGGGACGCGTTTGAGTACCTGGTTTCATCGGGTAGAGACGTATAATCCTAGAACATGCACATCTGTCAATCCTCTATATGCATTCAAGTTCCACCAACATTTAGCGTGACTTGTGAGATGGTTATGGGTGGACAGGATGAAAAGAGAAGTTTCAGGTTTCGTTTCAGGGTGTCTGTCTTGTTGTGTGCTTGAGTCGAGCATCTGAGGCCGGCTGGAGAGATGCAACCTTTTACCGTTCCGAAGCAGGGATGGGAGCAGATCTCCATGAATTTCGTTATGGTTTCTACCAAAGTTTAGTTAGGGTGTGACTCCATTCGGATTCTTGTCGTCCGGTTATACTCAGTTTGCTCAGTTGTTTTGTTAAGTTGTGTGTTTGTTTGGTTGTTGTCAGCAGTTGGGGATCGTCACTGGCCATCGTTAGGGTTCTCCTTCGATAGCCGTTATCAGGAGACACTCCAATTGGCCACCCTTAGGCTTAGGGTTTAGGTCGTGTCGATCACCAGTCTGTTGTTCTTCTGACTCTGCGTAAGTAGGACTTTGGACCCCAGCTATGTCTAGAGACTTCGGAGATAGTCCAGTTGTGTTAGGTCAGGATGGGGATTGTCCATTTCGAACTGAGGTCTTGGGACGACTGTGTTGGTCATAGACTCGAGTTCGCAGGGACAGATCATGTATTCCTATGGACTTTCCGATGAATGACGGTGTTGGATGTTGGGAAGTTTGACCCAAGATTTAGGTCCTTTTAAGATCCTATAAGCGAGTTAGTTTCGTTGCCTTTAATTTGGCACTTCCGCCCAGATTCTTGGATTTTCACCCCGTATTCCTTGTGATGATACTCTACAACCACCTTCTTGACCTTTCTCACATGTTTTGGCACCAGACCATTTAGCGTGACGCGATCTTTCGTTCACCAGCAGCCAATTGTGTTAATGGCTCGGCAGGTGGAGGAACATCGGTCATGGGTCTTGCTATCTGTGAAGGTTTTTCTTGGACGTAGCCGTATAGTGAGATAATCACTTGGAGGCTACGAGCGAGATTTGGGAGTTGTAATCTTCCCTTTGAAGGTACGTGTATCAGTATGTTTTTAAATTCGGGGACGAATTTCTTTTAAGAGGGGGGAGATTGTAACACCTTAGACTTTGTTTTGTAGCTAATTATATTTTTATATATGGTTTTTACTAAAAAGTTTACCAATTTGGTTTTTAAATATTTTATCCTATTTATTGAGTATTTAATTAGATTTTTCCTAGGCTTGCACACACTTGTGCACGATAACTAGGGTTGTCTTGGGTGTTAGACCATGTTTAGCAAGCATGATAGAATAACCCCTTTCTCTTTAAGTTAATTACTTAGGTGTTTTGGGTTTAATAGTGATGGTTGTTTTAAAAATGAAAATGAATTTAAAAAGGTTTTTTTTTATTAAATTGTCTTCATGGTTGACTTTGTGTGAGAGAGGGGGGCATGGGAAGCATGGTGTGAGCCATGCCTCATTATGAGGGAAGAGAGAGAGGGGGGGTCTTGGCTTGTTCTCTCATTTCTCCTCTCATTTTCTTCTTTCTCTCATTCCTCTCACAAACACACACACACACTCACACCAAGAGAGAGAGAGGCAGCAGCAGAAGCAGCAGCAACACCAGAGACAACAACAAGAGCAGCAATGGCAACAGCAGCATCATTATCATCAGCAGCAGCAGGCAGCAACAGCAACAACAGGAGCTCCAGAAACCTACGGCAGCTCTTCTCCACTCCTTCACCTGCTTCTTGGGGGTCTTTAGGGTATAACTCTTGAACCCAATTCCCCTTATTGCTTGCTTATGTGTTAATTAGCGTCGGTTTGTGTTAAATTGTCGATTTAGTGCTAGATTATGGTGTTTAAGTGGAATTTTGGGAAATTGTTGATTGTGTTAGCTACCCTAGTTCATTTAAGTGCTAATAGGGCCACTTCAACTGAGAATCCCCAGATTACACTAAAATACCATAGGTTTTCCTTTTTGTGCAAAATTGGTGTTTTAAAGCGATATTTGTGACTTTGTAATCTGCTGTGGACCCGGACCTTACAGAGTGAAATTGAGAAAACTAGGACATGATACCTAGGTTTAGATCACACCACCAGAGCACGAACCCACCATTCCCAATTCTGGCCGCCAATTAATCCATATTGGCCGCAATTTGCGGCCAAGAGAGGGACAAGGGTGTTGGGCTCTGGGCTAGGGGTCCCTGCTGTGTTGTCTAGGTCTTTGGCATGTCTAGTTTTGTGATATCTTACCTGTAAGAAAATCTGGGGTCATATATCGTTTTTGTGTCCGTTGTGTTTGCGCGATACGCGCGATACGTGAGTGGGTTCTGTGATCCAGCGTATCGCGGCGTGTCGCGATGGTTTTAGACGCGTATACACACGATTCAGCGTATCGTGCACACGCGCGTTTAGTTCGTGACGCGAGTTTCTCGTTTTGGTTCGATATCGCGCTTTGCGAGATATTTGGCTTATATATAATTTCCATGTCTTATTTGCTGGGTTGCAGGCAAGGATTACTGACACTACTACAGGGGGAGCAGATGGTAGGATTCACCTAGCGTGGGGCGTAGGTGAGTAGATTTAACATCTACAGGGGAATCACCCGCATGGCGTTATGCGTCTGGGCTAGAATTCTAATACTTGTCGCATATTCTACGTCATTGTTAGAATTGCGCCTTTACCTTTTTAGTCAGATATAGTTATACTGTGACTAGCAGCCGTAGGACACTGCACAGACTATTGACGGTTCATGTTGCACGGGCACGGATTGTATGTTACCACACACCGTCAATAATTGCTATGTCACACACAACCATTTTAGACATTGTATTGCTTATCACAGATGACATTACCATACATATATACCTATAGAGTATCGTACCATTAGTGATAGGTACACTTATCCTTTACGATACATCTACAGGTATACCTTACTCATATTTTCTTATACCCAGGGGGGTATACGACATCAGTTCTTATAGATAGAAACCTATACATTGCTACACCTGTATGTTACGCACATATTCAGTTGCAGTTACATATTTACCTTACTGATGTTACTTAGCTGTACCTTTTTGGTTTCGCATACATCTGGTTTCAGCTACATATTCTCATTTATATGCTCGCATTTCAGATATATCGCATATGTTTATTCCTGGATTGCGCATTATTATTTGGATTTTACATGATGTTTTCTGGATTTGGGAACCGCGGGAGTTCATGAAATTATGCATACATTGAAAAACCCGGTTTCCTTGATGTGATATTTGTGCGTCCACCATGAGTTTTATCGGTGCTGATTATATACTCCATACGAGGTGTGGTTGCCGTATGAGAGTACATGGTGGGCCCGGTATGGTTCCCCTCGGCAAGAAGATCGATGGGTTTGCCGATTGAGCCTGGAGGCGGGCGAGTACCTACCGGTAATTGGTTGGACCTGGCAGTTGTCCGGGGGATACTGGCCAGAGTCGAGAGATAGATGCGGGATGATCTGTACTGCCGGGGCCGAGGGCCGACACCGCAGACGGACCCCGTAGGCCGATCCGGACCGACGGAGCCCAATATACGAGGATTTCTGTGTCGATGCTTGGCACATTGTTTTCATGATATTTCTTTTAATACCTTTGTATATATAACAGGGGATTTAGCCGTTGTTATATATATCTTTACACCAATATTAGTGCAATGGGACGCTAATATATGTGTATTGCCCCCATCATATTTATTTCTGCATATACATATATACCTGTAGGATGTTAGATTGATAGTAGGTGATTCATTGAGATTGGATATTGGATATGAAAGAGATGGTTGATTTGTACATTCGAGATATAGGAGAGCTATTCGATATTGTACTTTGAGGTGATGTGAGATCTATGTGATGTGAGAGCCCAGTTTGGGGGCTGATTTGACGATTTGGGATGTGAGTGTCTTGATGGATTGTGATCCTACCACGATGTAAGGTTTCCGTGGAAATGACATATTCCACCCTATACCTCACCCTTATCTACCTTATGCACGGATTCATATAGTGGTAGTACCCGTTGTGTACCCTTATGATAGTTGCATATCTACATTTTCATATCCTTATTGCATAGTTACTGCATATTACTGTCATGTTACTATAGCTTCACATTTTGCTTGTCCCGGCTACTGTACTTTCCTTATTTCAGCATTTGCATGACATGCTATTACTGTAATCGCATATCTTAGATTCATGCTGTACGTGCATTCCTGCGATTACCTGCATATGTTATCTACTATTCACGAGTTGGCAACTCACCCCCGTTGTGCCACAGGTGTTTCAGGTTGTTCCCCAGAGTAGTCGAGGCAGGCTATTCCTCTATTCCGCTATTCAGCTTTCCAGCTATCATCTTTTGCTACAGATACCGCATCAGCTCACAGTACTATTTTGCTTAGGTGGGTTTTGGTGGTCATCTGTGTTTCATATTGCATATTCGTTGTATTTTGTACTCTCCATCTACTATTGTATTGTTGACTTAGAGACTTGGTGAGGACGTTACTGTATATTATGTGTGTGTTGTTGTCTTTTATATACAGCTTTCTCTCTATTGTCCTTATTTCTTCGCTATAGCTTTATATTTTTGTGTTGTATTCATCTTGGCTGGTTTTTACGAAATGGGGTGTTGCTAAAATTTTAAAGAAAGAAACTACGACTTTTTAAAGAATTTGGGTTGTGATTTCAAATGTTTCAAAACTTATATTATCTTTTCCGTATTTTCATGGTTTAGATTTCTGGGTTTGGCTTTCTTTTACTACGTTGCGTCTTTAGGCGTTGCGTAGTATTAGGGCCGTCACGGGCCAATTCTTAGGTCGTGACAAGCATAGTCCGCAGACTTGACACTGCTACTTCGCCTCGAGTGTGTCCCACTGTTCTAAGATTGCTACCCTACCACGGCTCAAAGGAGTCATGCAAACAGGTAGCAGTTGGGTGCAGTCCCGAGCACTCGGAGGCAGTTGTGGTTAGATAGGATTCGTCTCTCCCGGTATTAGGAGATGATATCGCGCTGTGTCAGAGAGCCATTACGCAAAGTCCCTGGCCAAGGCAAGCGAGATATACTGGTAGGTTCCAGTAGCTTCTCAGGGTGTAATGGGTTTCGCTCCGACACGACTTATACAGCTATTAGGGGACTGGCGCTTGCCGCCCCATAGGCTTGATATGCGATAGTATTAGACGAACAGACCGGACTGTACGGAGATTGTCACATCAGGCTCAGTGGGAGTTCGGATGATTTTCCGATCGAATTTCTAGTTACTATGCTAACATGTTAGGTAGAGTTTAACTAGGCTCTGATACCACTGTAAGTCCATGCTACCTCTCCCGGTACTTTCGGGCATGCGGAATTTGACGAAAAACAATTTTCTAGAAGTGGTAACATGGACTTAAAAACCCGGATCTTTGTTAAACATCTAACTAACAACCTAACTACGAGTTGCTAACTACTCGGTTAGGGGTTTATACCTTTCTTTTTCTCGAACTCCTTCGTCTCAAGCTTCGATGGTCGTCCGAATCGGCTTCTCCCCGTCGTCTCCTTGCGCCGAAGATAGATCCACCTGAAAGCTTCAACCTTTGGCTCCTTCTTCAAACATTGAAGAAACTAGTTCACTCGGTTTGCTAAACCTTGTGAACTAGAGTGAGTAGAGAAGAGTTTTTATGGGATTTTATCTATGGTTCTTGGTTCTCAACTCATGAGACAAGTGAACCATAGAGTCAAGAGAGGGAGAGCAAGAGGAGGAGATGAGAGCTCAAGAACAAGAGAAAGAATGATCATGAAAGAATGAGAGAAGACTTTTATCATTTGGCCCTCATAATTCAAAACCATCATAACACATCATAGCAATCAAGTATTATGTGATGGTTTAAGCAACAATAGCCATATCATTTCATGCACTCATTTTGCACAAGAAGGCAAGCAAGCAAAAGTCTTTGCCATGAAATGATAGCTATTGTTATCATGATGGTCAACTAGTCAAGCCTAGTCAACCGGCCAACAAAGTCAACAAGTCAACAAAGTCAACAAGTCAACAAAGTCAACCCCTCAACAACCATGTCACCATAATACTTAATTAATATAATTGTTAATCATATATCATATTCTTATTAGGGTTGAGCAAAAAGTCAATAGTCAACGGTCAACAACCCTAATGAGAATCCTCTGCCTCTGTCTCTCCGTCAACTGTGCATACACACCCGCATCCGCGTTCCAAGGAACACGAATACAAACTGGATAAAACCAATCCCAAAACGTACACTAGGATCTGGCTTAAACCAAAGCCCGTTAGTGTAAACTGTCTGGACACTGTACGTGCACAAGTGCACGGATGTGACCGAACCCTGTCGCAAAACCATGCGACCAGTCGCAAAACCATGCGACCTCTACTCTTTTGCCTAAAGGCGAAAATCTTTCTGTGTGGGACTCTAAAGACTCGACACTACGCTGGCAGTGGGTTTAACCACAGACTGCAAGCGGCACTAGCTGTGCGTAACGGTCCCCAGGTAGATGCCGACAAGAAGACTGACGAGGCGAAACCCATCTGAACTCCTACTGAGCCTGAATGTGACATTCTCCGTACAGTCCGGTCTGTTCGTCTGATACATCGCATGGCGGGCCTAGGGGGGCGGTAAACGTCAGTCCCCTATTAGCGGTACAAGTCGTGTCGGAGTGAAGCCCAATACATCCTGAGATAACACTGGAAACCTACCAGTATATCCCGCTTGCCGTGGCCAGGGACTACTCGTGTAATGGCTCTCCTAGACACAGCGCGATGTCAACCCCCAATACCGGGAGAGACGAATCCTGTCTAACCGTCACTGCCTCCAAGTGCTTCTGGACTGCACCCAACTACTACCTGTTTGCACGACTCCTTTGAGCCGTGGTAGGGTAGTAATCAAAGTACAGTGGGAACACACTCGAAGCGAAGTGACAGTGTCAAGTCAGCGGACTAAGCTGTACTCATGTCACCTGGGAACTGATAACTGACGATAGGTATAATACCAACCGGTCAGTTCCCGACGAGTCCTGTCCAGTGTACTCATAACCCAACGAGCACCCGCATACTATCTCCAGTACGACGTACTGACGGCTGTGGGACAGACCGTCTCCCACACTGGGATGAGAAGCGCATACGCTAGTCTACTCTGGAGTATCGATGCCCTGTCTCGATAGTCCTGCGACTAGGGACCTGCATAAGGACGTGCTTATAGATTACCCAGCCCCACTAGTGTGACTGCCATCACAACGCTGGTAATCAAGCAAAGATCCTAAGGGCTCCACTAATGCGTATAGGTGATATAATAAAATAAACATATGTACACATTGAAGTAGAAACAAACTAAGTAGCATACTACTATTTTGAGCAAGATTGTATATACAAGGTGAATATCCCAAGCTTCCATTAAGTAATATACAAACTAGTATGATACAGTAATGGCCTCTAGGGCATATACACTAACAATCTCCCACTTGCACTAAGGCCATGTACTGGCGTATCGAAGACCTATCATCTCGATCAGCCGCTCAAACTGAGTCTGGGGCAAGGCCTTGGTGAATAGATCTGCAGTGTTATCTTCTGAAGCAACCCTCCGAACCTCGATCTCCTGGCGATCCACGATCTCCCTGATCAGGTGATACCGCCTCAAGATGTGTCTGGATCTCTGATGGGACCTGGGTTCCTTCGCTAAAGCTATAGCCCCGTTGTTGTCGCAATACAGAGGTATTGGATCAACAATGGACGGAACCACCTGAAGTTCTTTCAAGAACTTCCTCATCCAGACAGCTTCTTTTGCGGCATCAGATGCAGCGATGTATTCCGCTTCCATCGTCGAGTCTGCAACGGTTTCCTGTTTGGAACTCTTCCAACACACCGCCCCTCCATTGAGGGTAAAGACAAAACCTGACATGGACTTGGAATCATCCTTGTCACTCTGGAAGCTGGAGTCAGCAAAGGCCTCGATCTGGAGGTCTTTTCCGCCATACACCAAGAACATCTCCTTAGTCCTTCTCAGGTACTTGAGAATGTTCTTTACCGCTATCCAGTGTTTCTCCCCAGGGTTTGACTGATACCGGCTTACCACACTCAGTGCATAAGCTACATTCGGTCTGGTACACAACATCGCATACATTATAGAGCCTACCGCAGAAGCGTAGGGTATAATAGACATGCGATCCCTCTCTAAATAAGTCTTGGGAGAAATCTCTTTAGAGAGGGTATCCCGTGACAAGCCGGTAGGTTACCGCGCTTGGAATCTTCCATACTGAATCTTTTCAGTATGGTGTCGATGTACCTGGACTGTGAAAGTCCTATTATCCTCTTGGATCTATCACGATGGATCCGGATCCCCAGGATGTATGAGGCATCACCCAGGTCTTTCATGGAGAACCTATGCGACAAGAACCCCTTGACAGATTGTAGCATAGGAATGTCATTTCCCATTAATAGAATGCCATCCACGTATAAAACGAGGAATACTACAGTTCTCGCTACAAATCTACTGTAGATGCATGGTTCATCTGGATTTTTGATAAAGCCAAATTCCTTGACCGTCTCAGCAAAACAGATGTTCCAACTCTGCGATGCCTGCTTTAGTCCATAGATGGACTTAAGCAACTTGCACACCTTTCCGCTGCTCCCACTCTGAATGAAACCCTCTGGTTGGTCCATATAGACACACTCCTCTAAATTTCCATTTAGAAAAGCGGTCTTTACGTCCATCTGCCAGATCTCATAATCGTGGAAGGCAGCAATGGCAAGAAGGATCCGAATGGATTTCAGCATAGCCACTGGAGAAAAGGTTTCGTCATAGTCCAAGCCAGGTCTTTGACGAAAACCCTTTGCAACCAGTCTAGCTTTATAGGTCTCAACCTGTCCATCTACACCAATCTTCCTTTTGAAGATCCACTTGCATCCTACGGGTTTTACCCCGTCTGGAGCAATGTCCAACGTCCATACCTTGTTGGTGTACATGGACTCCATTTCGGTCTGCATTGCATCCAGCCATTTTACTGAGTCAACGCTCTGAACGGCCTGCTGGAAGCTAGTAGGCTCATCATAATCTATGATAAAATCCTCTCTATCCCCGTCTATGAGAAAACCGTAGTATCTCTCGGGCGGATGAGAATGCCTACTACTCCTGCGGAGCGGCGTAGGAATGTCCTGTTCTTTTGAACCCTCTGGTTCCACTAAGCTTTCAGTAATAGTCTGTGGTTCTGGAATTTCTTCCAGTTCTACTGCGCTCCCACTAATTTCCTTTTCCAAGAACTGGTGTTCTAGAAAGTGGGCATTACGAGAAACAAGGACTTTTTGTTCCTCTGCGTGGTAGAAAAGATACCCCCTGGTGTTCTTTGGGTATCCCACAAACTTGCACAGTACTGAGCGTGCCTCGAGTTTGTCCGCATGCTGCTTTTTGACAAAAGCTGGACATCCCCAGATCTTCAGATATTGAAGATAGGGTTTCTTCCCACTCCATAACCCACATGGTGTGGTAGGCACAGTTTTAGTGGGAACTCGGTTCAAAAGGTATGCGGCTGATTCTAGCGCATACCCCCAGAATGATCGCGGTAACTCTGCGTTACTCATCATGGACCGTACCATATCCAATAGGGTTCGGTTCCGTCTCTCCGATACACCGTTAGGTTGCAGAGTGTATGGAGGAGTAAGCTGAGAGAGAATTCCGTTCTCTTTTAAATAGTCCAGGAACTCGGCACTCAAGTATTCACTACCTCGATCCGATCTTAGGATCTTGATACTTTTGCCGGTTTGTTTTTCTACTTCATTCTTATATTCCTGGAATTTTCCAAAGGCTTCGGACTTATGTTTCATTAAGAAGACATAACCGTACCTTGAAAAGTCATCCGTAAAAGTAATGAAGTAAGAATAACCGCTTCGCGCATGTGTAGACATTGGACCGCACACGTCGCTGTGTACGAGTCCCAAGAGCTCGCTCGCCCTTACTCCGTGTCCAGTAAACAGAGTCTTTGTCATCTTTCCTTTGAGACAGGATTGACAAGTGGCATATAATTGATATTCGAACGGATTCAAATATCCTTCTGTATGTAACTTCGTCAACCTTCTCTCATTGATGTGACCCAGTCTACAATGCCATAAGAAAGTCTGATTGATTTCCGGAGACTTTCTTTTGTGTGTATTCTGGACATTGAAAATCCGTGGTTGGTTTAATACGTATATACCATTGCTCAATGTACCTGACCCAATCAGAAGTTGATTAAGGTGAATGTTTACAACATTACTTACAAACGCAAATTCATAACCTTCTTTAGAAACCAAAGATACAGAAATGATATTACAAGTTGCGTTGGGTACAAAAAAGCAATTACGCAAAACCAAAACATGTCCATCTGACATTCCCAGGTGATAGTCCTCCACGGCCTTAGCATCCATGCTAGCTCCGTTTGCAACTTTGAGTCATGTCACCTGCCTTCAAAACCCTATGGTTTCTCAATGCCTGCAAAGAATTACAGATATGAGATCCAGATCAGGTATCCAATACCCAGGAAGTAGAGTTTATTGCAAGACAGTTTTCAATAACATACACACCTGAAGCTGAAGCTGCAACCTGCTTCAATTCCTGTGTCCTGGCTTTCCAAGCCCTGCAATCATTCTTCCAGTGTCCTTTCGTATGAAAATAGAAGCATTCTTCCTTATCCACAAGCTTTCCCACTTTCTTTGTTGCTTTTGACTTTCCATTCGTATCCACTTTACTAACACCGCCCCTTGGTTTGGCGGGGGCTTTCTTCTTCTTTCCCTTGGCTTTCGCTTTGGACCTAGAAGAAGAAGATCCTCCTACAAACAAAGTGGATGTTTCCCTACCTTTCTGTAGGGTGCCCTCTGCGCTCCTCAGCATGTTGAGGAGTTCTGAAAGTTCAACTTCCTTTTATTGTAAGTTGAAGTTCAGTATAAACTGGGCGTAAGTGGAAGGAAGGGACTGGAGAATCAAGTCCGTATAGAGCTCATTCTCCAACGTGGTCCCAAGGTCCGCGAGCTCCTCAATGTAGCCAATCATCTTAAGCACGTGTTCCGCTACCGATGATCCGACGGCCAATCTTGCCGAAAATAACTTCTTCGACACTTCGTATCTTGCGATACGAGATTGCTCTCCATACAGTTCTTTTATATGAAGAAATATGGATTCCAGGTCCATATTCTCGTGCCTCCTCTGATGTTCATTGTCCATAGAGGCAAGCACGAGGCACTTGGCCTTCGCGCAGTCTAGTTCCCAGGTCTTACGGATTTCCTTATCCGCGACGCTGGTTTTGGGACCTGGGACAGGGGGAGCTTTGGTGGTAAGAAGATACCCCAGCTTGTCGTAAGTGATTGCCATCTTGACATTCCTGAGCCAATCTTTGTAGTTTGGCCCTGTCAGTATGTTTTTATCCAGGAGTAACTTAAGTCCAGTCATGTCGATTGGTCGCTGCAATTAGGAGAGAGAAGAAACACTCAGCATGATGCTCTTGCAAGTTTAGAATGGTTTTTAGTTTGTCTAAACAGGATGGCTCCCACTGTTTCTCGAATCCCTCCTCAAACCAAAAAGGAAAAATTAGTCAGGATCAATCTCACCGTATAATACTTGCTTAACCGTTCAGCCAGGCCAGTGTTGGTACTTCGAGGGAGGTTTTCCAACGCTTTCGCAAAGTTCCTTAATTAAATAACCTCTTTTCCCTGGGGGCGTAGCCCCGCTAACACCTTTCTAGACACCTACTAGGTTTATAGAATTGATCGTTTAGCGAGAAATTTCCCGAGGAGTAGCATATACTCACAGTAGGATCGGGATCCAAATATCATCGCGTGACGAAACTGAAGGAATCCTACCAGTATCATCACACTCTAAATGGTATGCAACACTAGCAAGTTTCAGTTCTTTTGAAACTCCCGATGTGGATTTTTGCCCCATGCTCTTATGACCTTGGCGTGAGGTCAAAATGTCATAAGTCACATGTCAAGTTTTTCCCATCATTATCCAGGTTAATTTGAACCCACCCGTACCTACCCTTGACGTAGGCCAAAATGGTAGTACGGCTGTCCCAAACCAACGCATTCTATCTATGCAACAGATAAATATCCGGCAGCTACCAATCATTATGCCTTGGCGTGAGGTTAAAATACATAGCTTGAATACTACCGAATATTTAACTGAAATGATGGAGGGCTACGAATGGTTTTGGCAAAACCGTGAACGTAGTGAACTTGATATAATCGATGGAACGAGATAGCTTTTAAAAGGAGTGGCTCAAGCTCCGCATTTAAAAGTTAGTTTTGAAAAGAACCGAGTGGTTTTTCGAAAGTGTTCCAACGACTTTTACTTGGTTTATTTTTCTTGCATTAGTTCTTTTAATGCGTGATATTCTTGCATTAGTTCTTTTAATGCGTCCCATCATTTAATCCTACCATTGCAGAAAACAACCAAAATATGACGTACGCTTATGCCATTCGCATTCGCCACGGGGTCCCGTCATTACCCGTTAGGTTACTTAACTAACGACAGAGCGGGGGCTGGGCTAGCGCGGCTGTAAAACATAAGCAACGCCTAAATAATATCATATATAGATATACTGCAATGATAGCCATTTCAGATCACAGATGAACACATTGGATATACTAGGAATCCGCAATTCGTATGAGCCTGTATCGAAAAGCAGATTACACGGTCGCGGTGAATAGCCAATACCCCACCCAAGACCCCTACGGGTGCGGCAAACTACCCGCCAAGTACCCGAAGCGAAGCAACCTTCCTCAACTCTGTGAGTAGGCCACTCGGCACTTCGGCATACCGGGTAGTTTGTGCACCCCCTCCATGGGTCTATCCTAGGAGCAAAAACAGTAAAAAGAAATTATACAAAGACGGCTACAACCCCGACCCGGTTGTGCGGCCATACAAATAATTATTACATCAATTTACAAATTTACATGAATTGAAAGAAAAGAAAACTCTCGTCTCACAACCCTCGGCTATTCACCCGCGATAATCCAATGAATTCATATACACATTCCAATAACATTACAGATCACAGATTTGTATAACCCCCACTAATCGACATATAGCGATTAGCAGACGTTCAATACAAATATCACATCACAAAAAAACCCGTCAGCTTAAGTCTTTTAGAAGTTCGATCAAAAATACGGATTTTCAGGCCCCAAACACAAAATTTTCGTTCTGGAAAATCTGGGCATAAAATATATATTCCAAAAATCCCAAAATACCCCTATAAGTATACTGTAGCAAAGAAGACCCAGAGAGGAGCCAAGACGGCCGCGGAAACGCGGCAATAGCAAGCTATTGCCGCGTTTCCGCGGCTCTTTGATGAGATCAGGGGACCGTCTTTCTACAGTATACTCTAAAAACCCTGAGTCGATTTTTGGTGTATGTCAAATAATTTTTCCAGCACTTTGAAAATCGACAGAAAGTTTGAAAACGGGTGTATTTCGCGAATTTTTCTCCGATCGAATTTCTAGTTACTATGCTAACATGTTAGGTAGAGTTTAACTAGGCTCTGATACCACTGTAAGTCCATGCTACCTCTCCCGGTACTTTCGGGCATGCGGAATTTGACGAAAAACAATTTTCTAGAGGTGGTAACATGGACTTAAAAACCCGGATCTTTGTTAAATATCTAACTAACAACCTAACTACGAGTTGCTAAATACTCGGTTAGGGGTTTATACCTTTCTTTTTCTTGAACTCCTTCGTCTTCAAGCTTCGATGGTCATCCGAATCGGCTTCTCCCCGTCGTCTCCTTGCGCCGAAGATAGATCCACCTGAAAGCTTCAATCTTTGGCTCCTTCTTTGAACTTTGAAGAAACAAGTTCACTCGGTTTGCTAAACCTTGTGAACTAGAGTGAGTAGAGAAGAGTTTGTATGGGATTTTATCTATGGTTCTTGGTTCTCAACTCATGAGACAAGTGAACCATAGAGTCAAGAGAGGGAGAGCAAGAGGAGGAGATGAGAGCTCAAGAACAAGAGAGAGAATGAGCATGAAAGAATGAGAGAAGACTTTTCTCATTTGGCTCTCATAATCCAAAACCATCATAACACATCATAGCAATCAAGTATTATGTGATGGTTTAAGCAACAATAGCCATATCATTTCATGCACTCATTTTGCACAAGATGGCTAGCAAGCAAAAGTCTTTGCCATGAAATGATAGCTATTGTTATCATGATGGTCAACTAGTCAAGCCTAGTCAACCGATCAACAAAGTCAACAAGTCAACAAAGTCAACCCCTCAACAACCATGTCACCATAATACTTAATTAATATAATTGTTAATCATATATCATATTCTCATTAGGGTTGAGCAAAAAGTCAATAGTCAACGGTCAACGGTCAACAACCCTAATGAGAATCCTCTGCCTCTGTCTCTCCGTCAACTGTGCATACACACCCGCATCCGCGTTCCGAGGAACACGAATACAAACTGGATAAAACCAATCCCAAAACGTACACTAGGATCTGGCTTAAACCAAAGCCCGCTAGTGTAAACTGTCCGGACACTGTACGTGCACAAGTGCATGGATGTGACCGAACCCTGTCGCAAAACCATGTGACCTGTCGCAAAACCATGCGACCTCTACTTTTTTGCCTAAAGGCGAATAGTTTTCTGTATGGGACTCTAAAGACTCGACACTACGCTGGCAGTGGGTTTAACCACAGACCGCAAGCGGTACTAGCTGTGCGTAACGGTCCCCAGGTAGATGCCGACGAGAAGACTGACGAGGCGAAACCCATCTGAACTCCTACTGAGCCTGAATGTGACATTCTCCGTACAGTCCGGTCTGTTCGTCTGATACATCGCATGGCGGGCCTAGGGGCGGTAAACGTCAGTCCCCTAATAGCGGTACAAGTCATGTCGGAGTGAAGCCCAATACACCCTGAGATAACACTGGAAACCTACCAGTATATCCCGCTTGCCCTGGCCAGGGACTACTCGTGTAATGGCTCTCCTAGACACAGCGCGATGTCAACCCCCAATACCGGGAGAGACGAATCCTGTCTAACCGTCACTGCCTCCAAGTGCTTCGGGACTGCACCCAACTACTACCTGTTTGCACGACTTCTATGAGCCGTGGTAGGGTAGTAATCAAAGTACAGTGGGAACACACTCGAGGCGAAGTGACAGTGTCAAGTCAGCGGACTAAGCTGTAATTATGTCACCTGGGAACTGATAACTGACGTTAGGTATAATACCAACCGGTCAGTTCCCGACGAGTCCTGTCCAGTGTACTCATAACCCAACGAGCACCCGCATACTATCTCCAGTACGACGTACTGACGGCTGTGGGACAGACCGTCTCCCACACTGGGATGAGAAGCGCATGCGCTAGTCTACTCCGGAGTATCGATGCCCCGTCTCGATAGTCCTGCGACTAGGGACCTGCATAAGGATGTTCTTATAGATTACCCAGCCCCACTAGTGTGACAGCCATCACAACGCTGGTAATCAAGCAAAGATCCTAAGGGCTCCACTAATGCGTATAGGTGATATAATAAAATAAACACATGTACATATTGAAGTAGAAACAAACCAAGTAGCATACTACTATTTTGAGCAAGATTGTATATACATGGTGAATATCCCAAGCTTCCATTATGTAATATACAAACTAGTATGATACAGTAATGGCCTCTAGGGCATATACACTAACAATAACTTCGTATCCGAGTAGTTAAACCCCTAGTTGATAGTTAGCAATGGTTTAGAAATGATTCATGCGCTCAAGTCCGTGTTACGAAGCTTTGATAATCGTTTTTCATATATTCCACCTCCCCGCAAGTTCGTGGGGTGCGTGACATGGACTTACAGTGGTATCAGTGCCAACTAAACCATTAGTAGCTTGTTAGCAACTAATTAGAAGTTCGATCGACGGAAAACACGAAAACAAAAAACCGAAAATCCTAAGTTTCTGTTAATTTTAAACTTGTCCGATAAAATATTTGACATACCTTAAAATTCACAGCAGGGAAATATATGAGTTATGGGAAAATACGAGCCAGTGACTCGGTAAAACGGCCGCGGAACCGCGGCAATAGAGAGCTTCTGCCGCGGATCCGCCGCCGAGTCAACGCGGAGTTGACTCGGAGTTTCATAGTAATTCATATTTTTTGGGTTTTTGTCTTCCTGTATGTTCTGTTTTTACCCTGGTTGCTTCAGTGCAGGTTTGCTTTTGGGGTAAACACGGAATATGGTAATCGATCGATATTCCAAGATATTTGCTAATTGGGTTTTTATCTGTAATGTTTAATGTGTTCGTAAAGCTCCCCTAACTGCTAGTATGTCGGTTGGCAGGGGGTTGCACATTTCTGAAATGTTTATTGCTTGTGTGTATGAACTGTGTTGGACTATTGTGATGCTTAGTCGTGGTTTGAGATGTGTTTAATATTCATTCAATGTAAATGTAATTTGATGTAATATTCTTTTGCGGGGCACATCCAGGTTGCGGTTGTAGCCATCGTTGTATTATTTCTTTTTACTGTTTTTGCTCATAGGATAGACCCAAGATGGGGTACACAAACTACCGGGTACGTTAAAGTGTTCAGTGGCCTACTCATGTTGTTGAGGGAGACTGCTTCATTTCGGGTGCTTGACGGGTAGTTTGCCGTACCCGTAGGGGTCTAGGGTGGGGTAATGGCTATTCATCACAACTATGTAATCCGTCTTTTATTGCAGGCTCAAAGCAAATGCGGATTGCTTGTAAATCCAATAAAGTTCATCTGTGATCTGGAATGCTTATTATTGCGTCTGACGAATGTACAATATCTATATATGATAGCTATTAGACGTCACTTATGTTTTACACCAGTGCTAGCCCAGCCCCCGCTCTGTCATTAGTTAAGTAACCTAACGGGTGATGACAGGACCCAATGGCGAATGCGGATGGCATAAGAGGGCGTGGTATTTTCGTTGTTTTCTGCAATGATAGGTTAAATGATGGGACACATTATTATAATGCAAAGAAAATAAACCAAAGTTTAATCGTTGGAACAAATTTAAAAGAAACCACTCGGTTATTTTAAAAGATCAGATTTTTTAATTGCGGAGCTTTAACCACTCCTTTTAAAAAGTATCAGATTCCTTCGATTATATCAAGTTCACTACGTTCACGGTTTTGCCAAAACCATTCATAGCCCTCCGTCATTTCATATGGATATTCAGTAGTATTCAAGCTATGCATTTGACCAACGCCAGGGCATAGTGTTTGGTAGTTGCTGGGGTATTTCATTTGTTTGCATAGATAGATGTGTTAGTTTGGGACAGTCGTATTATCATTTGGCCAACGTCAGGGATATGTACGGATGGGTTCAAATTAACTAGGACAATGATGGGTAGAACCTGACTTGTGACTTACGACATTTTGACCAACGCCAAGGTCATAAGAGCATGGGGCAAAAATCTATATCGGGAATTTCTAAAGAAACTGAAATTTGCAGAAAGAGCATACCATTTTGGAGTTTGATGAATGCTGGTATGATTCCTTCAACATTATCATACGATGATATTTTGGATCCCAATCCTACTGTGAGTATATACTACTTATCAGGAGATTCGTCACTTAACGATCAATGCTATAAACCAAGTAGGTGCCTAGAAAGGTGTCAGCGGGGTTACGCCCCCAGAGAAAAGAGGTTATTTAATTAAGGAACTTCGCGAAAGCGTTGGAAAACCTCCCTCGAAGTATCGACACTGGCCTGGCCGAACGGTTAAGCAAGTATTGTACGGTGAGAATAGTCATGGCTAATTCTTCTTTTATGCTTTGAGGAAGGATTCGAGATACAGTGGGAGCCATCCTGTTTAGATAAATTGAAAACCACTCTAAACTTACAAGAGCATCATGCTAATAGTATTTTCTTCTCTCTCTTAAATTGCAGCGACCTTGTGACCACACATAGGTTACATCTAGATAATAATTTGACTGAATCTTACTTATATGAATAGCAAAAGTCTGTCCAGATGTCCATTGCCTATGACAAGTTGGACCACCCTATTACTACTCAAGATCCCGCCGTCCCAGGTCCAGTTTCCACTGTCATGGATATGGATATCCGTCAGACAAGGGAAAAAGATAAAGCTAAAGCTGAGTGCCTCGTGTTAGCTTCAGTTGATGGTGTAAACCAGAAGCAGCACGAGAAGATGGACTTAGTTCCCATCTTTCTCCATAACAAAGATTTATATGAAGAGCAATCTCATATCGCAAGATATGAGACCTCGAACGAATTAATTCAAGCGAGGTTGGCTGACGGGTCATCTGTAGGGGACAACGTCCCTACAATGACTAGCTATATTGATGAGCTCCAGGACCTGGAGACCGCGTTGGGAAACAAGTCAGATACTGACTTGATTCTACAGTCTCTGCCTCCAACCCTGAAGGAAACCATGGAAGAAGGAAAGAGAACGACAAAAGTTTCGGGACTGGATATAGTAAAAGAGGGACGTTCCTATTGTTACAGGAATGAACATTGGCAGAATGATTGCCGGGCTAGCAAAGCCAGTAGCCAGGATTTGAAGCATGTTGTGGCTTCAGCCTCAAGTGTGTTTGTTATTGAGAACTGTTTGTCAATTAACTCTACTTCCTGAGTATTAGATACCGGAGCAGGATCTCATATCTGTAATTTAATACATGCTTTGAGAAACCGTAGAGTTATAAAGGTAGGTGATTGGTCTCTCAAAGTTGCAAATGGAATGAGCGTGGACGCTGAATCCGTGGGAGAATATCGCCTAGGTTTGACAAGTGGGCATATATTGATTCTACGTAACTGTTTGTATGTACCTAGTATGACATGTAATATCATATCAGTGTCCTCACTTTCGAGAGAGGGATATGATTTTACATTCGTAAGCGATGCAGTTAACATCCACCTAAATCAAGTTATGATTGGGTCCGGTACATTAGATAACGGTATATACGTATTAAGTCAAGCTCAGGTTTTCAATATCCAGAACACACTTAAAAGAAAGTCTCCAGAAATAAATCAGGCTTTCTTATGGTATTGTAGACTAGGTCACATCAATGAGAGAAGGTTGACTAAGTTACATAGAGAAGGATATTTGAATCCGTTCGAATATCAATCTTATGCTACTTGTGAATCTTGTCTCAAAGGAAAGATGACAAAGACTCCGTTCACTGGACACGGAGTAAGAGCAAGCGAGCTCTTGGGACTCGTACACAGTGACGTGTGCGGTCCAATGTCTACACATGCGCGAGGTGGTTATTCCTACTTCATTACTTTTACGGATGATTTCTCTAGGTATGGATATGTCTTCTTAATGAAGCATAAATCCGAGGCTTTTGAGAAATTCCAAGAATACAAGAATGAAGTGGAAAAACAAATAGGCAAGAGTATAAAAACACTGAGATCTGATCGAGGTGGTGAATACTTAAGTGCCGAGTTCCTGGGTTGCTTAAAAGAGAATGGAATTCTCTCTCAGCTTACTCTTCCATACATGCCACAACATAACGGTGTATCGAAAAGGAGGAATCGAACCCTATTGGATATGGTTCGTTTCATGATGAGTAACGCTGAGTTACCGCGATCATTCTGGGGATATGCGCTAGAATCAGCGACATATCTTATGAACAGGGTTCCTACCAAGACAGTGCCTACCACCCCATATCAGATGTGGAGTGGGAAAAAACCCTATCTTCAGTATCTGAAGATTCGGGGATGTCCGGTTTTTGTTAAAAAACAGTATGCGGAAAAGCTCGAGGCACGATCTGTTGGAGATAGTGCCCTCAGAGTCAATTATTGGATCACAGGCACGTGATTGCAATGATTGAGGGAGGACCTATCCCGGTAGGACAGTCTTACTCGAGATGATAGTATGCTATCTGGTTTATCTCTATCATCGTGTACTGCTTTAGGTGACCTTACGAGTCGCTATTACACATTGATAGAGCCCCTAGGATTCTTGCTTGACTACCAGCAGTATGAGGGCGATCATATACGTGAGAGCGGGAGTCTATAAGCACATCCTTAAAAGGTCCCTAGTCGTGGGAGTTTCGAGACAGGGCATCGATTCTCCAGAGTAGACTAGTGTATACAGTCGAGACCCCGACGAGGGGCAGTAGCCGGTCTCACAAGCCACTGGTGTCAGTTGGTTCACCTAAGATGTATACAGGTGCTCATTGGGTTATGAGTACACCGGACAGGACTCGCCGGGAACCTGCTGGTTGGTATTATACCTGACGTCAGATAGCATTTCCCTGGTGACATGTGTACAGGTTAGTTCATCGACCTAAGATCGTCATTTGTCTCGTGTGAGTTCCCACTGTGCTTTGATTACTACCCTACCACGCTCATAGAAGACATGCAAACAGGTTTTAGTTGGGTACAGTCCCGAGCCATATGGAGGCAGTGAGCGGATCTGCAGGGGTCGCCTCTCCCGGTATTGGGGGTGAGGTCGCGCTGTGTGTAGGAGAGCCAGAACATGAAAAGTCCTTGGCCAAGGAAGGAGATTTACTGGTAGGTATTCCAGTAGTATCTCAGGGTGTTCTGGGCTACACTCTGACACGACTACCGCTATTGGGGGTCTGACTTTTACCAACCCCCTAGGCCCGCCATGCGATGCTCATAGACGAACGGACCGGACTGTGCGGATATTGTCACTGACAGGCTCAGTACGGTGTCAGGATGAGTTCGCTCATCGACGTCCCTTTTAGTCAATAGCTGGTGGCCCGTCACGTATGGCTAATACCTTTGACGTGCTAGTGTTTAAATCCACAGCTATAGTATTGACGAGTCTTTAGAGTCCACCACACACACAGTTACTCAAGTTTCGGGCGAAACACTGTAGAGGCCGTATGGAGATATGGCAGGGTTCGATCAGATACGTGCGGTATTGCACGAATCGTGATCGGACGGTTTTTACTAGCCGGCTTTGGCTTAAGCCGGATTCTAGTATTTGATAGTGTAGATATTGTCTCTTTGCATTTGTGTTCAGTGGGAATACAAATGCGGACATGTATTTGCAGTAGCAGGGTTTTCCTGTAATTTATTACGAGATCGGTTTTCTGAAGTTGCCAGTTTGCATTCCGTTCCGGCCGGTTTTCCTTTGATCCATTTGTGGCCGGACTTTCGTTGGAGGGGGTAATTTGCAATTGTGCAAATTACTTTTTGTGGAGGGGTTTTATTGCATTATGTAGCTTCCTCATCATGAGATTCCATACTAGTCTCATCCTTTGATTTATTGTGATGGTTTTGGTGAAAGGATTGAAAAGGGAAATGAGGGTGACTTAAATCTTGCATTATCTTTTCTTTTCTCCTCTTGTTAATTATTCATCTATTTTTTCCACCCACTACAAGTGGGGGCCGGCCACTTGAGGGGAGAGGATGAGTGAGGTTTATTTTTGAGTGGTGCCATTATTCTTCATCTCACTCTCTTGCTAGGAAAATTGAAAGCACCAATTTTCCTTAACCACTTTCCTCCACATCCAAAGCAACTTCTATAACCCCAAAGAAACATGGCTACTACACTATTCTACAGCAAATCTTGGAAGCGTCGGCTAACCAACTTCGCGCCCGAGTTGCCTCGGTCAAGAGGTGGGAGCCCGTAAAAGATTCCGGCTACGTGGTGCCCTTTCCGACGAGGAGGAGATGAACGGAGTTTCCGCAGGAGATCGGAGTGGAGACGAAGACCGAAGGACACGGATCGCTTGGTATACTTCTCTACTCTTATTTTAGTTTACTAGTTGCTAGGTTAATGGCCCGATCCGGGGTAAAAGTACGCGGTGGTGCTGGTTCAATAGTTTTTGAAAGTTTTGTTTCCGCGTTTCCGGCGTCGGATCGATGGCCGGGCGCCGCCGCGGACTTACATTGGTTTCAGAGCCACGCCATTAACCTACCTAGCTTGCTCTAGTATGTTTAAAGTCTCGATCGATCAAAATCCCAAAAACCGTATTTTCACATGCTCAGTTTCTGTCGAAATTTTTTCAGCACCAAAAATTTTTCAGGTTGTCTCAGAATACTGTGCATGAATAAAGAAGCAATCTGTGAAAATTTGGTCGCGCGATCTCTCCATACCGCCGCGGAACCGCGGCCAAACCCATGCTTGGGCCGCGGTTCCGCCGCTCTTTTGATTGATCACTTGATCAAAATTTTGCAGATTGCTCCTGAGTTGGAAATAGGGGTTTTGGGATATTCTTTTTGGGCCCAGATTTTCTGTAAGTGCTACAGTACTGCTTGAGGCCCACTTGATAAAATTTGTTCGATCGGATATTTTAAACATGCTAGTTCACAGTATTTACATTATATCTGCGACCGTGAATGTCATTCGATCGGTAAATCCAGTCTATCTGCTATAGCCCTTTTAGACGGATTTGCGAACGTGACATTCACGTTGATGTTCTGTGTTATGCTGTGTTGTTGCGGATCGGTCGTGGAGGATAGCCTGGTTGCAGTGGTAGTACAGTTCTATTTTATATTTGCATTTGATATTGCGGGGCGAGCATCCGACATGTGGACTGCCATCACTGCCTGTTTGTATTATTCTTTGGGGCACGACCAGGTTGCGGTCGATGTACCCGTTGTATGTATATTTTACTTTCTGTACTAGGATTGCCCCGCGGAGGGGTGCACGGGTAGCCGGGTTATAGAAGGCAACGAGCCCGCATCTCATGGCATTGAGACGGAGGGGGCATTACTCTAGAATTGGCGGGCTATTCGCCGCACTCGTAGGGGGTATAGGTTGACCCAAGAGGGGTGCCCAAGTTACCGGATTCCGTGAAGTGCTGGGTGGTCCATTCACGTTGCTGAAGGGGGCTGCCTCGCTTCAGGTTTTGGCGGGTAACTTGCCGCGCCCGTAGGGGTCTAGGATCTCATTGCACAGGCTATCCACACGACCAGGGGAACGTCGGGTTTCAGTAGCGGCTCTATGAAACCCGGGGATCCCAGATATCTGTATTGTTCTGTGATTCTGTATATTTCTGTGCTGTTGCATTTTTATCACGCCTTGAGCGAAAATTATATATTATATATATACTAGTAGATGTTGTATATGTTTTGCATCCGCGCTAGTCCAGTCCCCGCTCTGTCGTTAGTTAGCTAACCTAACGGGTGATGACGGGACCCAGTGGCGAATGCGGATGGCATATACGTACGTCATTATTTTCGTTCTTTATGGTGTGATCAATTGATGGGATTGCGTTGATTCGGATCAATGCAAGATAAACAAACCTATTTGATGTTGTTGGAACACTTTTCAAAAAGCTGTTATTGCAAGGGCGTTCTCTTTTGTTTTGCACAGTGGTATTCAGTTGGAATATCCTGCTCCTCAGTCGACGAGGCAAGGGCCGAGATCCCTTCACCGGGAGTGACCCCTTGGACAAAAGTTTGCGTCAGGGCAATAACTTCACTATAGCCGATTACTTTTGCTTTGCATCGTGGTATTCAGTTGGAATATCCTGCACCCCATCCTATGGGGAAAGAGCCGAGATCCCTTCACCGGGAGTGACCTCTTTAGCAAAGGTTTTCGTCACTATATTTTTATAAAGCTATCAGTTCCTTCAACGATATCAAGTTCATTACGTTAAAGATTTTCGCCAGAAACCATTCATAGCCCTCCGTCGTTTCATATGGATAGTCAATAGTATTCAAGCTGTGTATGTTGGCCAAAGTCAAGGCACAGTGTTTGGTAGCTGTTGGATATTCATATGCAGCATAGATAGATGCGTTGGTTTGGGACAGTCGTACTACTACTTTGGCCAAAGTCAAGGGTATGTACGGGTGGGTTCAAATTAACCTGGAGAATGACGGGTAGTGTTAGTTATATGTATGCCCTAGAGGCCATTACTGTACATTGGATGTATATTGTAGTGGATGCTGGGACATATATAGGTATGACTTTCTTGCTCGACATGATAGTACGCAATCTGGTTGCTCTTTATCTTAACGTGTATACTTTCTGTCTCTCTGTTACATGTTGATAAAGCCCTTAGGATGTGTACTCGACTTCCAGGACTATGATGTAGATCATACTAGTGGGGCCTGGGTAGTCCATGAGTACATCCTTGAAATGTTCCTAGTCGAGGGAATATCGAGACGGGGCATCGATATTCCAGAGTAGACTAGCGCATATCTTCTCGACCCATGCGATGGGCGATGGATGATCCCATATCCATTGGTGTTTGACATCAGAGATGGTATGCGGGTGCTCAGTGGAGACTGGGTACACTGAACGGACTCGCCGAGAACTCCCAGATGGTATTATACCTCACGTCAGATGGCAGTTCTCTGGTGACACTGGTACAGCTTAGTCTGTTGACCCGAGATCGTCATAGAGTCTTGTGTGTCTCCCACTGTGCTTTGATTTCCACCCTACCACGGCTCTACTGAGTTGTGCAAACAGGTGGTTATAGGGTACAGTCCCGATTCACATGGAGGCAATGAGCGATAGGAGGGGATTCGTCTCTCCCGGTATTGGGGGTTGATGTTGCGCTATGCTCGACTGGCCATAACAGAAAATCCCTGGCCAGGGTTGCAGTGACCTACTGGTAAGTGTTATCAGTAGTTTCACACATGTCATGGACTTCACGTCGGCATGACTTATCGAGCTATTGGGGTCTGACGTTTACCACCCCTAGGCGAGATATGCGACATATCAGACGAACAGACCGGACTTTAAGGTAAGTGTTACTGGTTGGATTCACAGGTGTGTGAGCGGGCTTGCTCGTCGATCTTCTGATCGCTCAATACCCGGGTGGCCGTTACGTTTAGCAGACCGCTTGCGGCTTGTGGGTGTTTGATATGATCATCACCTGCTGCCGGCGTATTGACGAGTCTTTAGAGTCATACACAGAGGTTTCCTAGCTCAAGCGAAACGAAATAGGAGCGCATATGAGATATGTGCGGGACCGAGAATAATTCATGTATGTGATACCGTATTCCATTCTCGCGATGAATGTATCGATTGGTTATATGCGATGTAACCTAGTTATCGAATCAAGAATTGATTCGATAAGCCGATACATAGGATACTAGTCGGTTATATGCGATATGACCGGATCGTTAAATCAAGTGTTGATTTAATGATTTAATGTATAATTGTATATTTAATATATTACTTTGCATTAACTAGTATTGGTTCACTTTAAATGGATTTTCTCACTTAAATATCACAAGTTGTATATGTGATATACTTTTGTGCACTTGATTGTATCATGTTTGATTATACATGCTTACTTGGTTAAGTGTAAAGAATTAAACCATGGTTAAACTAATGATTAGGGTTTTGTTTATCCATTACTTATTTAATCATTTATTTATTTACTTTTTCATTTTGGAAAGGATAAATGAATGGTGGATTGGTTTGTTTGTTAGTTGAAGCTTCATGCAGCTTTGACTAAGTCACCATTCTTGTCTTATACTTAACCCTAACCATTCAAGTTAACCATGGTCTATTCTCTACACTCAACTAAGGTTAGTATATGATAAGTATTTCTTTTATTTTCAAGATTATTCAACACTTATCATATTCTTTCTTCTTCATCTTCATCTTCATCAAAAAGAAAGCTTGCCTCATCAATGGCAAGTGAAGAAATCAAGTGAGAAATCCAATTCTAAAGTGAACCCACTTCCTATTTCTTCATCCTCTACCTCTTGCCAAGTAGTATAGGGTGTTTTCTTCACAAGTTTCATGACTTGGTGAAGTGGGAGCTTGATCTTGTGATGCCTCGACGTAGATCATCTTCGGCATCGAAGCCGACGACCAAGCCCGCCCATTTTTTCGATGAAGCCGACGCTAGAGTCCGGGATCCGATTTGGACAGCGGAAGGACATCATCGCGGAGCTTAGTAAGTGGTGGACCGGATCTACAAAGGTTGTAGCCCCTTTCCTTTTAAGTTAAAGTCGTTAACTTGCATCGCATAGCCTATAAATCTAGTTAATGATCCGTATTAGGGTTTGTAGGCATATGTAAAATTTGAATTAGCCATGTTTGATGCCTTGTGAGACTTCATTAGTGTGCCTAGGAACCTACAGTGGTATCAGAGCCTAGCTAGAGCCTTAGGCGATGCGTAGACGGAGTTAGAAATCCGATCGAACCGAAACCCTAACCCTAATATTGCTCTCTGTACATTTTTGAAATTCGTGGATTTTTGTGAATTAAAAATATGCAGAAAAATCAGCAGGAGATTGTAAGGGTTACTGTAAAATTCAATGGCCTAATTCCTTAAAGGCGCCGCGGTTCCGCGGCACGAGCATGGCTCGTGCGGCGGTTCCGCGTCCATTTTGTCTTGTTGTTCATCGAATTTTATACAGTAATTCTTAGATTGCAGTGCTGGTTTTCCTGGGAATTTTTAATATTTATTCAAGAGTTGAATTTTCTGGGTTGTATTGTGGACTCGGTGTTTCGACCGGATTGTCTAATTTTTTCAGTGTGTGTTTTTCCGGGTAATTTTAGAATATGTTAAAAAGTTCGACCGGATATAAATACCAACTTTTTCCCCTGCCGGAAAATTTCCAAGTGTTGGATTTTTCCGTGGTTTAAGGACGTTCTGAGTAATGCAAGTAACGCGATGGTCCCTCTAGAAGACAACAAATCTTAACTCGATTATGTGACCGTCTTGAACTGCCCTTTGAACCTTAGGGTTTGGGGCAGTATGGCATGCCACATGTGAGGCGTTGGCTTGACCCTTCTACGGCTGGACCGTTGGTACTGAGGCATGAAGTGAATGTCTTTGAACTTATTTCATTCGGATGATCGGGAAAACTTGGGTGTTCGATTGTTCGATCGGAAAGTTTAACATTTTCTATCTTATCCAGAATGTGATACAATAATTGGAATTCACAAGTAGTTATGAGATAACTGAATGAATGTTATAAACATAACACTTTAGTCTCACTTGATCGGTTGCCGCGGA
Organism: Agapanthus africanus; assembly: GCA_030015575.1. NCBI lineage: Eukaryota > Viridiplantae > Streptophyta > Magnoliopsida > Asparagales > Amaryllidaceae > Agapanthus > Agapanthus africanus. The sequence continues at coordinate 454,937,765 of CM057345.1, read as the reverse complement.
ATTTTGATGCGATCAAAAGTCCGTCGCAATCACGTAGGGTATGCGGATACTCGCCGGATAAACATAATAGACTGCTACACTCCATAGCCCCGACCAAGTGACTGTAGGAGAACCCCGTCGCCGAAAGCATCCGTTCGGGTGCTCGCGGCAGCGGTGTTCCGTCTTGGTGCACTTCGTCGACGGCATCGGGGGTGCGGCTGCCTACTAAAGTTTGCGATGAGCATTCGATTAGGATGTCGGGAATCTTGTTGAATTGCCCGACTTGATATTGAAAAGAGTTTTCGATAATGAGACTAAAATGCGGGGTTTATAATTGTTAGGCATGCGATGTCTAAGTAATTCATTTGATTAGGCATGCGATGTCTAAAGAGCTTGCGGATTCCAACTGTTGTAGTTTTACACTTTCTTTTCTGTGACCGTAAGTGTAATATGTGATATCGCCGGTTTCGTTGCTATATGTCAACGACAATTGGGATGCGCATATTTACTTACGTTGATAACAAGTGATGTTATGTGTTGCTGGATATGTTATATTGGATCGTCGTGTTTGAATAGACGGGGGGTTTTTATGTGAGATGAGTGTTTTTCATTTTCATTCATGTAAAAACTTGTATGTAATATTCTTTTATTGGGGCACTTCCAGGTTGCGGATGATGTCACCATTTGTATATTATTTACTTTTCTGCACTAGGATAGACCCAAGGAGGAGAGCACAAGTAACCGGGTTCTAGGGTTCAGAGGGAGACCATCTCGAGGAGTCGAGTCCGGGTCTCCTAACTCTAGAATTGGTAGGGTTACTTGCCGCTCTCGTAGGGGTCTAGGGGTGTGGGTTTGGCTATTCATCACGACCGTGGAATCCGTGTTTTATACTAGCTCGTATTGAAAATACGGACGTCCTAGTATTTCCAATATTTCATATGATATTTTTCTGCTGCGTTATCTGTGATGTGATCATGTGATTTGTTCAGATGGATATTATATATAATATATGATATATTATATATACGTTGCTTATGTTTTACACCCGCGCTAGCCCTGCCTCGTTCTGGCGTTAGTTACCTAACCTAACGGTGCTGACGGGACATCGAGGCGAATGCGGATAGCATAAGCGTACGTTATATTTATCTGTGATGTTTAGGTGGACTTAAATGATGGGACATTCATTAATGAGATTAATGAAAGGAAATAAACATAATTGATGTTGTGGAATCGAATTTCAAAATAAAAACAGGTAGCTACAGTTCTTGCTTTGCATCGCGGTGTTCCTTGTATAACATCCTGCACCTTATTCGATGAGGAAAGGACCGAGATCCCTTCACCGGGAGTGACTCCTTTAGCAATAAATGGCAGATGCTACACACTCGGTTTGTCTTTTGATTGCTTCTATAGTTTATGCTTTGCACAGTGATATATATGATATATCCCGCACCTCATTCGACGAGGAAAGGGCCGACGATCCCTTCACCGGGAGTGACCCCTTTAGCAAAACAAGAAAAGCCTAAAAAAAATTCCATTTAAAAACCATTTGATTCCGCAACGAGATCAAGTTTAAAGCGTTAAACGTTTTCACAAAAACCATTCGCAACCCTCCGTCATTTTAGGAAGTAGAGTACTTAGTATTCGTTCTGTGTTTGTTGACTTTAGTTAAGGCACAGTGTACGGTAGCTAAGTGATGTCTTCCTACACCGCATATGATGCGATTAGTTAGGACAGTCGCGTGACTTGGTTGACCTTAGTTAAGGGTCATGTGGGTGGGTCTAATATATGATATATCCCGCACCTCATTCGACGAGGAAAGAGCCGACGATCCCTTCACCGGGAGTGACCCCTTTAGCAAAACTAGAAAAGCCTAAAAAACATTCCATTTAAAAACCATTTGATTCCGCAACGAGATCAAGTTTAAAGCGTTAAAGGTTTTCACAAAAACCATTCGCAACCCTCCGTCATTTTAGGAAGTAGAGTACTTAGTATTCGTGCTGTGTTTGTTGACTTTAGTTAAGGCACAGTGTACGGTAGCTAAGTGATGTCTTCCTACACCGCATATGATGCGATTAGTTAGGACAGTCGCGTGACTTTGTTGATCTTAGTTAAGGGTTATGTGGGTGGGTCTAATTAATCACGAAATGACGGGTAGAACTTGACTAGTGCTTATGATTTGTTGACCATAGTTAAGGTCATAAGTGCTAGGGGTAAAAATCTTTATCGGGAGTTTCAAGTGTTGAAATTTGCAATGAGATTACATACCTTCTATGTGATAGTTGGATCCCGATACCCACTGCGAGTAATTGTTACTCCTGGGAGAGTTTTGCACTTTACAATTAACCGATCAAGTAGGTGTCTAGAAAAGTGTCAACGGGGTTACGCCTCTGGGAAAACGAGGTTTACTATAATTAGGTCCATGCGAAAGCACGGGGAACCTCCCTCAAAATACCTACACTGGCCTGGCTGAAAGATTGGCGAACTTGTAGAGTGTAATTAATCCCGGCTAGTCTTTCCTTTTAAGGTTTGAAGGAAGATTTGATAAAAACAGTGGGAGCCATCCTGATTAGATAAAATATATAACCAATCTAATCTTGCAAGAGCGCACGCAGAGTGTTTTCTTCTCTCTCTCTCCAGGTAGCGACCACATCACGCCTTAATCAAGATAATAATATGGATGTATTGACCGAACCCGCTTGTTATACTGAGCTGGGGAACGTTGGTCCCGCTCCAACTTATAATTGTTATAAGACAGAGCTGGAAATAGGGGAATACCAGAATCCCTATGCCGCCCAAACGAAGAAAGTGCATATGATGCATCTCCTTCGGGTGTGTTCATTATACAGAACTGTTTTCTCAGTATCTTCTGCATCCTGGGTATTTGATACTTGATCAAGATCCCAGATATGTAATCATGTTACATAGGGCTACAAAAAGGTAGAAAACTGAGAACGGGTGATAAGTTTCATGAGACAGAAAACAGGGCAAGTGTTGCAGCCAAGTCTGTTGGTCACTGTCACCCTGTATTACCAATACATTGATTCTGAACAAATATTATTAGATACCGAACCTGATATACAAAATCATATCTATCTCTTTATTAGTAAAGAAATGATAAAATTTTGTATTGATGGATAATGTTTTGAACATTTCCTATATCAAAAGTTGATCGGTTCAGGCACGTTATCTAAAAGCATTGACGTTCTAAATCAAACTACAGTTCCTCGTATACAGAACACACACGAGAGGAAGAGTTCAGAAATGAACGGATCCTTCTTGAGGCATTGTAGACTAGGTCATATCAATGCGACCCGACTGGCTGAAGTTACATTTTAGATGCATATTTAAATCGGTTTGAATTTACATCTTGTGAAACTTGCCAGTCATGTCACAAATATTAGATGACCATAGCTCTGTTTATTGGAAACAGAGAAAGAGTTGATGAACTCTTGAGATTGATACATGATGATGTATGTAAGGTCTCCTGTCTACACATGCCAGGACCGATTCTTTATACATCATTACGTTCTCTGAAAATCTCTCAAGATTCAGACATATGTTCCTGTTGAAACATAGGCCCGAATCTTTTGAGATATTCACAGAATATAAGTTAGAAGTAGAGAACCAATAACCGGGTATGAGTTTTATGTCCTATGATAAGATCAGGGAGGAGAATACTTGTGCATGGAATCCTTGGACTATTCTAAAGGAAAATGAGATTCTCTCTCAGCATCACTCCTCCGAATACACCATAGCACGATGGTATATTGGGGCGGAGCAATTGCACCCTATTCGATATGGTGCGCTCTAGGATGAGTAATACTGAGTTACCTGTTTCTTTTTGGGGTTGTGCACTTGAGAAGCTGCATACCTATTGAATTAGGTTCGAATCAAATCAGTGCCTACCACTCCATATGAGATATGGTGTGGGAAGAGCCCATCTCTTAAGTAAGTTAAGATTTAGGATTGTTCGGCCTATGTCTAAAGCAAAATCCGGACAAGATCGAGGCAATGACAGTTCTGTAGAAATGGAAAGGTTCCAGCTATACAAAACTGCAGCTGATGATTTGACAGAACCAAAGGATTCAGTAGTTCCCGACGAACCTCAGCCTCTCCGCCGATCTGGTATGGTTCCTCATCCGCCTGAGAGATACCTTGGTTTATCGATGACAGTGGGAGCGAGGAATGTATCATGAGATGATGACCCAACTAGTTTCGAACAGGCCATCCAGAGTAGGGACTCTGTAAGAATGGCTGGATGCTTAATGATCTGAGATGGAATCCATGTACACCAATAAAGTATGGACTTTGGGTGCTATATCTGAAGGGTTAAATTCCTATCAGGAGCAAGTATATCTTGAGAAGATTACTTGGTGTAGATGGAAAAGTTAAGACTTTCAAAGCTAGTCTTATTAAGGTTATAGTCATCAACCAGGCGTGGATAATGATGATACCTTTTCCAGTGGCTATGCTTAAGTCCATCCGGATCCTACTTGCTACGGCTACATACCATGACTACGATATCTGGTGGTTGGGTGCCATGACTACTTTTCTAAATAATGATTTAGAAGAGAACGTCTATAAGAACACAGCCAGAGGGTTTCGTAAACAGTGGGAGTAGCGGAAACGTGTGCAAGATTGCTTTACAGAATAAAGCAGGCATCGCGGAGTTGGAACGTCTGTTTTGATGTAATAGTCAAAATGTTTGACTTCATCAAAATAGTAGATGAACCTTGTATATACAAAAAAGGTAGTAGAGAGTAAGGTGGTCATCCTCGTATTGTACGTGGACAACATACTCTTGATAAGAAAAGAGTTTCCTATGCTACGCACGGTCAATCTCCGCTTATCACATGGATTCTCCATATAGGATAAAGATGATACCTCCTAAATCCTGAGATTTGGGTCAATGTGATAGATCTAAATGGATGTTAGGATTCTCACTAGCTATAGTAAGATAGTATCAATCGATCCTGGGGAGAATCACTGGAAGTGTTCCAGGGTGATAAGGACGACTGAATGTCAGTCACAGGCATTGTCTTTACCCTCAGTAAAGGGACGGTATGTTGGAAGAGTTCCAAGCTAGATACCGTGGCAAACTAGACGATAAAGGCTAGTAACATCGCTATTTAAGATACTACCAAAGAGGCAGTTTGGGTGTATATTGGTTCATAAGATGAACTAGGTTCCTACCATTGTATGACAATGGAACTGTGGCTTTGGCCTAGGAACCCTGGTCCCATCAGTGACCCAGACATATTCTGAGGCAGCATCACCTGATCATGGAGATAGATGATCTCTAGGGTGATCGAGGTTAGTAGAGTAGACTCAGAGGACAACACGGCGGATCCACTCACAAAGGAATTTTCCCAGAGAGAGACTTTCAGGGGATGGTTGAGTATGTGATACTGCAACCACTGCTACAGATGGCCCTAGTGCAAGTGGGAGATTATTAGTTATATGTATGCCCTAGAGGCCATTACTGTACATTGGATATACATAGTAGTGGATGCTGGGACATATATAGGTAGGACTTTCTTGCTCGACATGATAGTACGTTATCTGGCTGCTCTTTATCTTAACGTGTATACTTTCTGTCTCTCTGTTACATGTTGATAAAGCCCTTAGGATGTGTACTCGACTTTCAGGACTATGATGCAGATCATACTAGTGGGGACTGGATAGTCCATGAGTACATCCTTCAATGTTCCTAGTCGAGGGAATATCGAGACGGGGCATCGATATTCCAGAGTAGACTAGCGTATATCTTCTTGACCTATGTGATGGGCGATGGATGATCCCATATCCATTGGTGTTTGACATCAGAGATGGTATACGGGTGCTCAGTGGAGACTGGGTACACTGAACGGACTCGCCGAGAACTCCCAGATGGTATTATACCTTACGTCAGATGGCAGTTCTCTGGTGACACTGGTGCAGCTTAGTCTGTTGACCCGAGATCGCCATAGAGTCTTGTGTGTCTCCCACTATGCTTTGATTTCCACCCTACCACGGCTCTAATGAGTCGTGCAAACAGGTGGTTTTTGGGTACAGTCCCGATTCACATGGAGGCAATGAGCGATAGGAGGGGATTCGTCTCTCCCGGTATTGGGGGTTGATGTTGCGCTATGCACGACTGGCCATAACAGGAAATCCCTGGCCAGGGTTGCAGTGATATACTGGTAAGAGTTATCAGTAGTTTCACGATAGTTATGGACCTCACGTCGGCATGAGTTATCGAGCTACTGGGGTCTGACGTTTACCACCCCTAGGCGAGATATGCGACATATCTGACGAACAGACCGGACTATACGGTAAGTGTTACTGGTTGGATTCACAGGAGTGTGAGCGGGCTTGCTCGTCGATCTTCTGATCGCTCAATACCCGGGTGGCCGTTACGTTTAGCAAACCGCTTGCGGGTTGTGGGTGTTTGATATGATCATCACCTGCTGCCGGCGTATTGACGAGTCTTTAGAGTCCTACACAGAGGTTTCCTGGCTCAAGCGAAACGAAATAGGTGCGCATATGAGATATGTGCGGGACCGAGAATAATGCGTGTATGTGATACCGTATTCCATTCTCGCGATGAATGTATCGAATGGTAGTATGTGATATAACCTAGTTGTCGAATCAAGGATTGATTCGATAAGCCGATACATAGGATACTAGTCGGTTATATGCGATATGACCGAATCGTTAAATCAAGTGTTGATTTAATGATTTAATGTATAATTATATATTTGATATATTACTTTGCATTAACTAGTATTGGTTCACTTTAAATGGATTTTCTCACTTGAATATCACAAGTTGTATATGTGATATACTTTTGTGCACTTGATTGTATCATGTTTGATGATACTGCTTACTTGGTTAAGTGTAAAGAATTAAACCATGGTTAAACTAATGATTAGGGTTTTGTTTATATATTACTTATTTATTCATTTATTTATTTACTTTTTCATTTTGGAAAGGATAAATGAATGGTGGATTGGTTTGTTTGTTAGTTGAAGCTTCATGAAGCTTTGACTAAGTCATCATTCTTGTCTTATACTTAACCCTAACCATTCAAGTTAACCATGGTCTATTTTATACACTCAACTAAGGTTAGTATATGATAAGTATTTCTTTTATTTTCAAGATTATTCAACACTTATCATATTCTTTCTTCTTCATCTTCATCTTCATCAAAAAGAAAGCTTGCCTCATCAATGGCAAGTGAAGAAATCAAGTGAGAAATCCAATTCTAAAGTGAACCCACTTCCTATTTCTTCATCCTCTACCTCTTGCCAAGTAGTATAGGGTGTTTTCTTCACAAGTTTCATGAATTGGTGAAGTGGGGGCTTGATCTTGTGATGCCTCGACGTAGATCATCTTCGGCATCGAAGCCGACGACCAAGCCTGCCCATTTTTCCGATGAAGCCGACGCTAGAGTCCGGGATCCGATTTGGACAGCGGAGGGACATCATCGTGGAGCTTAGGAAGTGGTGGACCGGATCTACAAAGGTTGTAGCCCCTTTCCTTTTAAGTTAAAGTCATTAACTTGCATCGCATAGCCTATAAATCTAGTTAACGATCCGTATTAGGGTTTGTAGGCACATGTAAAATTTGAATTAGCCATGTTTGATGCCTTGTGAGACTTCATTAGTGTGCCTAGCAACCCTACAGAGTGTTTAGAGTCCACCACACACACGGTTACTCAAGTTTCGGGCGAAACGCTATAGAGGCCGTATGGAGATATGGCAGGGTTCGATCAGATACGTGCTGTATTGCACGAATCGTGATCGGACGGTTTTTACTAGCCGGCTTTGGCTTAAGCCGTATCCTAGTATTTGATAGTGTAGATATTGTCTCTTTGCATTTGTGTTCATTGGAAATACAAATGCGGGTATATATTTGCAGTAGTGGGGTTTTCCTGTAATTTATTACGGGATCGGTTTTCTGAAGTTGCCAGTTTGCATTCCGTTCCGACCGGTTTTCCTTTGATCCTTTCGCTGCCGGACTTTCGTTGGAGGGGGTAATTTGCAATTGTGCAAATTACTTTTTGTGGAGGGGTTTTATTGCATTATGTAGCTTCCTCATCATGAGATTCCATACTAGTCTCATCCTTTTGATTTATTGTGATGGTTTTGGTGAAAGGATTGAAAAGGGAAATGAGGGTGACTTAAATCTTGCATTATCTTTTCTTTTCTCCACTTGTTAATTATTCATCTATTTTTTCCACCCACTACAAGAGGGGGCCGGCCACTTGAGGGGAGAGGATGAGTGAGGTTTATTTTTGAGTGGTGCCATTATTCTTCATCTCACTCTCTTGCTAGGAAAATTGAAAGCACCAATTTTCTTTAACCTCTTTCCTCCACATCCAAAGCTACTTCTATAACCCCAAAGAAACATGGCTACTACACTATTCTACAGCAAATCTTGGACGCGTCGGCTAGCCAACTTCGCGCCCGAGTTGCCTCGGTCAAGAGGTGGGAGCCCGTAAAAGATTCCGGCTACGTGGTGCCCTTTCCGACGAGGAGGAGATGAACGGAGTTTCCGCAGGAGATCGGAGTGGAGACGAAGACCAAAGGACACGGATCGCTTGGTATACTTCTCTACTCTTATTTTAGTTTGCTAGTTGCTAGGTTAATGGCCCGATCCGGGGTAAAAGTACACGGTGGTGCCGGTTCAATAGTTTTTGAAAGTTTTGTTTCCGGCGTCGGATCGACGGCCGGGGCGCCGCCGCGGACTTACACGATCAGTACAATATAAGTTTGTGGGATATCCAAAGAACTCCAAGGGATATCTATTCTATTACGCAGAGGAACAAAAGGTTTTTGTTTCTCGTAATGCCCAATTTTTAGAACAACAAGTTTTAGAAAGGGATACAGGTGGGAGCGAAATAGAACTGGAAGAAATTCCAGAACCACAAGCTATTACTGAAAGCTTGGAAGAACCAGAAGGTTCGGGAGAACAGGACATCCCAACGCCACTCCGCAGGAGTAGTAGGCAATCTCATCCGCCCGAGAGATACTATGGTTTTCTCATAGACGGGGATAGAGAGGATTGCACTATTGACTATGATGAGCCTACTAGCTTCCAGCAAGCCATTCAGAGCAGTGACTCAGTAAAATGGCTGGATGCAATGCGGACCGAAATGGAGTCCATGTACACTAACAAAGTATGGACTTTAGACATTGCTCCAGATGGGGTAAAACCCGTAGGATGCAAATGGATCTTCAAAAAGAAGATTGGTGTAGATAGATAGGTTGAAACCTATAAGGCTAGACTTGTTGCAAAAGGTTTCCGTCAAAGACCTGGTTTGGACTATGACGAAACCTTTTCTCCAGTGGCTATGCTGAAATCCATTCGGGTCCTTCTTGCTATTGCCGCCTTCCACAATTATGAAATCTGGCAGATGGACGTAAAGACGGCCTTTCTAAATGGTAATTTGGATGAAAGCGTCTATATGGATCAACCAGAGGGATTCATTCAGATTGGGAGCAGCGGTAAAGTATGCAAGCTGCTTAAGTCCATTTATGGACTAAAACAAGCATCACGGAGTTGGAACATCTATATTGATGATGCTGTCAAAGAATTTGACTTTATCAAAAATCCAGATGAACTATGCATATACAGTAAGATTGTAGGGAGAGCTGTAGTATTCCTCGTCTTGTACGTGAATGACATTCTCCTAATAGGAAATGATATTCCTATGTTACAGTCAGTCAAAAGATTCTTGTCACATTAATTCTCCATGAAAGACCTGGGTGATACCACCTACATTCTGGAAATTCGGATCTATCGTGGTCGATCAAAGAGGATGTTGGGACTTTCGCAGTCTAGGTACATAGACACCATAGTAAAGAGATTCAGTATGGATGATTCTAAGCGCGATAACCTACCGGCTTGTCATGGAATCACCCTCTCCAAAGAGATGTCTCCCAAGACTGATTTGGTAAGGGATCGCATGTCGATTATACCCTACGCTTCTGCGGTAGGCTGTATAATGTATGCGATGTTATATACCGGACCAGATGTGGCAGACGCATTGAGCGTAGTAAGCCGGTATCAAGCAAACCAAGGGGAGAAGCACTGGATAGCAGTAAAGAACATTCTCAAGTACCTGAGGAGGACTAAGAAGATATTCTTGGTTTATGGCGGAAAAGACCTCCAGATGGAGGCCTTTGCCGACTCAGGTTTCCAGAGTGACAAATATGACTCCAAGTCCATGTCGGGTTATGTCTTTACCCTCAATGGAGGAGTGGTCTGTTGGAAGAGTTCCAAGCAGGAGACCGTTGCTGACTCAACAATGGAAGCGGAGTACATAGCTGCTTGCGATGCCGCAAAAGAAGCTGTCTGGATGAATAAGTTCCTCACAGAACTTCAGGTGGTTCCTTCCAGTATTGGTCCAATACCTCTGTATTGTGACAACAACGGCGCTATAGCTTTAGCGAAGGAACCCAGCTCCCATCAGAAGTCCAGACACATCTTAAGGCGGTATCACCTGATCAGGGAGATTGTAGATCGCCGGGAGATCGAGGTGAAAAGAGTAGAGACGGAGAATAACACAGCTGATCCATTCACAAAGGCCCTTCCTCAGACGCAGTTCGAGAGGCTATTCGAGATGATAGGTCTCTGATATGCCAGCACATGGCCCTAGTGCAAGTGGGAGATTGTTAGTGTATATGCCCTAGGGGCCATTATCTTATCATACTAGATTGTATATTACTTAATGGAAGCTTGGGATATTCACAGTTGTATATACAGTCTTGCTAAAAATAGTAGTATGCTACTTGGTTTGTGTCTACTTTAATATGTGCATATGTTTCTTGTAACGTATCAATTATACATATTAGTAGAGCCCATAGGTTCTTTGCTTGATTACCAGCATTGTGATGGCAGTCACACTAGTGGGGGCTGGGTAGTCTATAAGATGTAAGTGCACGGCGGCGCCCCGGCCGTCGAACCGACGCCGGAAAGCGGAAGCGGTGAATAACTTTAATTTTTGCGGACTTTGCAAACCGGCACCACCGCGCACTAAAACCGGATCGGGCCATTAAACTAAATCTAGCTAACAACAAAGAGAAGGGGAAGAGATGTACCGACGATCCAAGTCCTCCGGTCTTCATCTCCACTCCGATCTCCTCGCGGGATCTCCGTCCGTCTCCTCCTCGTCGGAAAGGGCACCACGTCGCCTGTATCTTTTACGGGCTCCCACCTCAATACCGAGGCAACTCGGGCGCGAAGCTGGCGAATCGACGCGTCCAAGATATGCTGTAGGAAGTGTAGAGTCTATGTCTCATTGGGGTATTAGAGTTGCCTTTAGATGGAGGGATCAATAAGAAATGAACTTGGGGTTTTTTGTAGCAATGGAAAAATGAGATGAATCAATAATTTTTCCATACCCTCACCAAAAAGAAAATGAACCATCATCCTCTACTCAAGTGGCCGGCCAAGTCTATATGTGGGAAAATGGTGGGAGGAATTAACAAAGGAAGGTGAGTGTAGGAGATAGAAGGAGGTGACCACATCCTCAACCATACCCTTTCCTCCATACCCTTTCCAATCACACCATACTCACACTTTATCACAATAAATGCAAAAGCATGGTGAAAAGATAATGATAGCTATCATAATCAATAGATTTGCAAGAAACCCCCTCCACAAAGATTATTTGCACAATTGCAAATAACCCCCTCCATCGGAAAAGTCCGGCCGGGAAAAAGCAAAGGAAAACCGGCCGGAACGGAATGCAAACTGGCAACTCCAGAAAACTGGTCCCGTAATAAATTACAGGAAAACCCCGATACTGTGCATACACACCCGCATCTGTATTCCGTCCGGATACAAATGCAATGAGACAAAATCTACACTGTACTAAACTAGGAACGGCTTAAACCAAAACCGGCTAGTAATATCTGTTCGATCCTGATCCGTGCAATACCGCACGTATCTGATCGAACCCTGCCATATACCTATACGGCTACTAGTACAAACCGTCCGATCCTGATCCGTGCAATACCGCACGTATCTGATCGGACCCTGCCATATCTCCATACGGCCTCTACAGCGTTTCGCCCGAAACTTGAGTAACTGAAAGTGTGGTGGACTCTAAAGACTCGTCAATACTATGGCTATGGATTTAACCACTAGCACGTCAGAGGTATAAGCCAATACGTAACGGGCCACCAGCTATTGACCAAAAGAGACGTCGATGAGCGAACTCATCCTGACACCCTACTGAGCCTGTCAGTGACAATATCCGTGCAGTCCGGTCCGTTCGTCTATGAGTATCGCATGGCGGGCCTAGGGGGTTGGTAAAAGTCAGACCCCCAAAAGCGGTACAAGTCGTGTCGGAGTGTAGCCCAGAACACCCTGAGATACTACTGGAATACCTACCAGTAAATCTCCTTGCCTTGGCCAAGGACTTTGTGTAATGGCTCTCCTAGACACAGCACGACCTCACCCCCAATACCGGGAGAGACGAACCCCTGAAGATACGCTCACTGCCTCCATGTGGCTCGGGACTGTACCCAACTAAAACCTGTTTGCACGACTCCTTTGAGCCGTGGTAGGGTAGTAATCAAAGTACAGTGGGAACTCACACGAGACAAATGACGATCCCCAGGTCGATGAACTAACCTGCACACATGTCACCAGGGAACTGCCATCTGACGTCTGGTATATGACCAACTAGCATGTTCCCGGCGAGTCCTGTCCGGTGTACTCATAACCCAATGAGCACCTGTATACATCTTAGGTGAACCAACTGACACCAGTGGCTTGTGAGACCGGCCACCGCCCCTCGTCGGGGTCTCGACTGTATACACTAGTCTACTAATGGAGTATCGATGCCCGGTCTCGAAACTCCCACGACTAGGGACCTTTTAAGGATATGCTTGTAGACCCCCAGCTCTCACTTATATGATCGCCCTCATACTGCTGGTGGTCAAGCAAGAATCCTAGGGGCTCTATCAACGTGTAATAGCGACGTGTCAGGTCACCTAAAACAGTACACGATGATAAAGGTAAACCAGATAGCATACTATCATCTCGAGTAAGACTGTCCTACCGGGATAGGTCCTCCCTCAATCATTACAATCACGTACCTGTGACCTAATAATTGACTCTGAGGGCACTATCTCCAACAATCTCCCACTTGCACTCAAGGCTAATTATTGCGATGTCGCATACTCACAGCCCGTGTGATACCGAACATCCAACTCCTCTACTAGTCAGTCTCACAAAGCTCATTTGCAGAACTATTGCGTTCGAGGAATAGCCTCAGTGAGTGGATCCGCTTTGTTGTTTCTTTCCATGTCTCTCTATATCTCATGTTCGCGGAGAAAACCATCTCCCGAAATGAGCAATACCTGTCTTAGAATGTGTCTGGATGTCTGATGGGACACAGCTCATAAATGAACTCCAAATCCAAACTTCTTAGACTGTATCGTCAACTGAACTTAATCAGTATCCTGCGCGCCATGCCTCCCTCAGTATTGCCTTGGATCACCTGTCCAAAATACTGCCCCTCGTCAGAGGGAAAACTATAACTCTGACAACCTCCTTGTCGTCCATGTCACCTTGGAAGCCTGGAATGATAACTGTCTCCCAAATGAGGCTGTCGTTATCATATCCCTAGAACATCCACTTATGTTCTAAAACTGCTTCCGACTGTTTCTCCAGGATTGGATTAATGTCAACTTATTGCATCTAGTGCAAGAACAACATCTGGTGTGGTACTTGACATCTCACGATTGACTCAATTGCCTAAGCAAGTGATCTGCCAATCATGCACGTCCCTCTCCCCTTTAGTCTGTAAGACACCTTTAGAGAGGGTGACTCCATTACCTGTAGGTACACTACCGTGCCAGGAGTCGTCCATCCTAAATACTCTTAGAATGCTGTCAAGTACCCTGATTGGGAAACCACCCAAATCTAGATCTAAAACCATAGATCTAGTAACCAGTATGTCTGATATAAAATCCATGTCCTTTGTGGAGAAACTACTGTGTGACGACCAAAGTATAACCGATTGTAGTGTAGGAGTTTCTTTTCCTACTCTGTGTATATCATCCAAATACCAGGATATCACACCCTACTACCTTCTCAACAGATCCATCCCCTATTCTGATGAAGTCAAACCCATGACTGTCACGTCAGAAATAGATGATCTATCTCCGCTACTTCTGCTTTAGTCTATAAATAGACATAAGCTACCTGTCCACCAATGCTTCCGCTGCTCCCACTGACTACGACAACCCTCTGGCAGAGTCATATAGACGTACACTTCTAAAACTGGTTTAGAACGACGCTATACTCATCCTCCCGCCGGGTCTCGTAACCTGGAACAACAGCAATGGCAATTGTGGGTAAACAAGAACTTCCCTGTCACCGTCCTTGAGGCTACCGTAATACCTCTCGGGTGCCTGAAGTTACCCACCTTATCTGCGGAGTGGCCAATGGAATGTCAATCCTATTGAATCTTTAGGTTCCTTATCAAATCTTCAGTAATCGTTTGCGGTTCTGGAATCACTTCCAGTTCTACCATACTCCCACTACTGTTTTCTGAAAAAAAATCCATTTTTAATAAAACTGTGGCGAGTCTAGAACAATATTGCTATTGTTCATCCAGATGGTAGAAAATCAACCCGCGTCATAGCCTGGGTCAACCCACAAACAGCCATTACAGAAACGTGCCTCGAGTTATCCAGTGTCTGGTTTTAATCATAAACCGGACAACTCCCCGTACCTTAACATCGTTAAGATATGAACTGTTCTATATCCAATATAAAAAACAGAGGCACTGATTTAATTGAACCAGATTCAAATCATGCAGCTGTCTCCAGTGCATGTCAACTAAATGGAGAGAGGCCGATCAGCGTTACTCAACTTAGGAATGCTTCCAATTATGAGTAACCTGAAAGAGAAGCAATTTCTCTTTATCATTACTATCAACTGAATACCATACACAAGTATCTACATCTTCGATCTCTTTGAAGAATCCCGATACTTGCTATACCTGGTTCTCTACTCTATTCAAATACCTATAACTCCTCAAAACTTAGACCCTGTGTTTCCACGAAACACCTGTCTAAAAACTAGAGAAGTCATAAGTAAACCTAATATAGTACGAGGACCAACCCCTCTGTCCTGATGGATCCTGGACAACATACAATACTCTGTATAAGTCCCTTGAGTCTGATAACTCATTCACTGTGTGTCGTAGGTTGAAAACTGTACTTATGGTTAAGAAGAATTACACCGATGTTTAATGCTCCTTACCTAACCATCCACTGATATAGGTAAATGTCGTAGACATAATTTCAGAAAGGTATATCTCACTCTATGAAAATAGACGTACAGATATATCAATTTGAAATTGGTGCATAACAGCGGATATTCAAAACCAGATATTTGCCGACCGGCAAACAGCCCAGGTGATTTCCTCAAATATCACCGATTACAATGAATCCCGATATAATGAAGATGATCACCCAATTCCCAATAACTTACTCCCACTCATCATCTGTAAAACCATAAAGATGTGAGAATCGTACCTGGTAAATACATACCCTGGAGTAAGTATCTAATCGGGAAATCAGTTTTTCTTTAACATTACACAGTGAAACTGAAACATTGAAATGTTCCGATGGGGTATTTTGGTATTCCTAGTAATGCCTCTTCCAGATTCACGACTGTAACCGTATAGTTCTTTGCCACCTCTCCAAATCCCTTCATATGTCTTTAGTCTTTGCCTTCTGCACACCCCTTAAGCCAAATGGTTTTCTTCCTTCCCTACCATTCGGCACCAGCCTATGGTTTGGAAGAAGACTATCCAATAAGCATAATGGGTGTACTGTCCCAATCCTAGGAACACTCGCAATGCGAGAGAAGGTGAAGATAAAAGACACCTGAATGTACTTTATTCCTATTTCTCCTGAACCAGGATCCATCCCCGAACTGGAACAAGTTCCTTTCGAGTTCGTATATAACCATACGATGGATTATCCAAATAAACTGTGGATCTTCGTAGTGATACGGAGTGTCCTGGAGAAATACAAAGGTGATGTGGGAGTGGTAACGAAATATTTGGTTTGGTCGTGAATATCTGTTGCAATTTACTTTGCCCTCTTACTAATCCCTTGCTTTGTCTTAATCTTAATACCTTCTGCACACCATCGTTATGCTAATTGGTTTTCTTCATTCCCTACCGGTCGGCACCAGCCTAAGGTTTGGAAGAAGACAATCCAATTTGCGTAATAGGTGTACTACCCCTAAACCAAGGAGTACTCGTAACCTGAGAGAGGGTAAAAGGAAAAGACAACTGAATAATCCTATCTGTTTTCTCCAGAACCGGAAACCATCCTCGAATTCCTTCGAGTTCGTATCTAACCATACGATGGTTTTGTCCAATGGAAGTGGACGTTCGTAGCAATACGGGGTGTCCCGGAGAAAAGGGTAAAAGTAGGAGTGGCAATGAGGTCCGCAACTCTGACAATCCAAAAGCCAGTGTTAAGTAAGGTTCGGTTAACTTGGTCACTGAGTCATAGTCTTAGGGTCGGGTCAATGGTCGCTGCCAAAGAGAGAGAGAAAAGAAACACTCAGCGTGCACTCTACCCTAGATCAGAATGGTTACCAATTTATCTAATCTGGAAACCTCCCACTGTACCTCAAATTCTCCTCCAAACCTGAAAGAAGAATTAGTCGGGGTCACCCGAGGAGTAAACCAACTCATCAGTGGGAATCGGGATCCAACTCTCATCGCATGATAACGTGACGGAATCCGCTCACGGTATCACACTCCAGAAGGTATGCGCATATCTGGCAAGTTTCAGTACTTTTGAAACTCCCGATGTGATTTCTGCCCCATGCTCTTATGACCTTGGCGTGAGGTCAAAATATCATAAGTCACATGTCAAGTTCTGCCCGTCATTATCCAGGTTAATCTGAACCCACCCGTACATACCCTTGACGTAGGCCAAAATAGTAGTACGACTGTCCCAAACCAACGCATCTATCTATGCAACAGATAAATACCCGGCAGCTACCAATCACTATGCCTTGGCGTGAGGTCAAAATACATAGCTTGAATACTACCGAATATTTAACTGAAATGACGGAGGGCTACGAATGGTTTCTGGCGAAAACCTTTAACGTAATGAACTTGATATCGTCGAAGGAACGGATAGCTTTTTGAAAATATAGTGACGAAAACCGTTGCTAAAGAGGTCACTCCCGGTGAAGGGATCTCGGCTCTTTCCCCGTAGAATGAGGTGCAGGATATTCCAACTGAATACCACGGTGCAAAGCAAAAGTAATCGGCTATAGTGAAGTTAGTGCCCTGACGCAAACTTCTGTCCAAGGGGTCACTCCCGGTGAAGGGATCTCGGCCCTTGCCTCGTCGACTGAGGAGCAGGATATTCTAATGAATACCACGATGCAAAACAAAAGTAAACGTCTTTGCAATAACAGCTTTTGAAAAAGTGTTCCAACAACATCAGAATAGGTTTGTTTTTAACTTTGCATTGATCCGAATCAATGCAGTCCCATCAATTGATCACACCAAGAAGAACGAAAATATACTGACGTACGTATATGCCATCCGCATTCGCCACTGGGTCCCGTCATCACCCGTTAGGTTAGCTAACTAACGGCAGAGCGGGGACTGGACTAGCGCGGATGAAAAACATATACAACATCTACTAATATATATACCAATATATAGTATTTCGCTCAAGGCGTGAATAGAAATGCAACATCACAGAAATGTACAGCATCACAGAACAATACAGATATCTGGGATCCCCGGGTTTCACAGAGCCACTACTGAAACCCGACGTTCCCCTGGTCGTGTGGATAGCCTGTGCAATGAGAATCCTAGACCCCTACGGGCGCGGCAAGTCACCCGCCAAAACCTGAAGCGAGGCAGCCCCCTCCAGCACCGTGAATGGACCACCCAGCACTTCACGGAATCCGGTAACTTGGGCACCCCTCCTGGGTCAACCTGTACCCCCTACGAGTGCGGCGGATAGCCAGCCAATCCTGGAGTGAAGCCCCCTCCGTCCCAATGCCATGAGATGCGGGCTTGTTGTCTTCTAGAACCCGGCTATCCGTGCACCCCACCGCGGGGCAATCCTAGTACAGAAAGTAAAATATACATACAACGGGTACATCGACCGCAACCAGGTCGTGCCCCAAAAGAATAATACAAACAGGCAGTGACGGCAGTCCACATGTCGGACGCTCGCCCCGCAATATCAAATGTACATAATACAACAGCACAGTACTAGCATTGCATCCAGGCTATCCCCCACGACCGATCCGCAACATCACAGCAAATACATAGAACATCAACGTGAAAATCACGTTCGCAAATCCGTCTAACCGGGCTATAGCAGTTAGACCGGATTTACCGATCGAGTGACATTCACGGTCGCAGATATAATGTAAATACTGTGAAAAATGTGTTTAAAAAATTTCCGATTGATCAAACAATTAACAAGTGGGCCCCAAAGAAAACTGTAGCACTCACAGAAACAATTGGCCCAACTTTAATATTCCAAAGCCCATATTTTAAGCCCTGAAGGCCTCTGTAAAAAAATGGTGAAGTGATGTGAATAGTGCGCGGCGGAAGGGCCGCACAAATGGGGTTTACGCGGCGGTTCCGCGCTCCAACTGTGGATTCACTTCATCGAATTTTTACAGAGCTCTTAGATTTTCCAGTACATCATTATTTTACAACCTGAAAAATTTTTCGAGACCAAAATATTTCAACAGAAACTGATGTGAACAAAAAATACGGTTTTTGGAAATTTTGGTCGATCGGAAATGCAAACACACCAAACGAAGCTAGACGAAGTTAATGGCGAGGCTCTGATACCACTGTAAGTGCACGGCGGCGCCCCGGCCGTCGAACCGACGCCGGAAAGCGGAAGCGGTGAATAACTTTAATTTTTGCGGACTTTGCAAACCGGCACCACCGCGCACTAAAACCGGATCGGGCCATTAAACTAAATCTAGCTAACAACAAAGAGAAGGGGAAGAGATGTACCGACGATCCAAGTCCTCCGGTCTTCATCTCCACTCCGATCTCCTCGCGGGATCTCCGTCCGTCTCCTCCTCGTCGGAAAGGGCACCACGTCGCCTGTATCTTTTACGGGCTCCCACCTCAATACCGAGGCAACTCGGGCGCGAAGCTGGCGAATCGACGCGTCCAAGATATGCTGTAGGAAGTGTAGAGTCTATGTCTCATTGGGGTATTAGAGTTGCCTTTAGATGGAGGGATCAATAAGAAATGAACTTGGGGTTTTTTGTAGCAATGGAAAAATGAGATGAATCAATAATTTTTCCATACCCTCACCAAAAAGAAAATGAACCATCATCCTCTACTCAAGTGGCCGGCCAAGTCTATATGTGGGAAAATGGTGGGAGGAATTAACAAAGGAAGGTGAGTGTAGGAGATAGAAGGAGGTGACCACATCCTCAACCATACCCTTTCCTCCATACCCTTTCCAATCACACCATACTCACACTTTATCACAATAAATGCAAAAGCATGGTGAAAAGATAATGATAGCTATCATAATCAATAGATTTGCAAGAAACCCCCTCCACAAAGATTATTTGCACAATTGCAAATAACCCCCTCCATCGGAAAAGTCCGGCCGGGAAAAAGCAAAGGAAAACCGGCCGGAACGGAATGCAAACTGGCAACTCCAGAAAACTGGTCCCGTAATAAATTACAGGAAAACCCCGATACTGTGCATACACACCCGCATCTGTATTCCGTCCGGATACAAATGCAATGAGACAAAATCTACACTGTACTAAACTAGGAACGGCTTAAACCAAAACCGGCTAGTAATATCTGTTCGATCCTGATCCGTGCAATACCGCACGTATCTGATCGAACCCTGCCATATACCTATACGGCTACTAGTACAAACCGTCCGATCCTGATCCGTGCAATACCGCACGTATCTGATCGGACCCTGCCATATCTCCATACGGCCTCTACAGCGTTTCGCCCGAAACTTGAGTAACTGAAAGTGTGGTGGACTCTAAAGACTCGTCAATACTATGGCTGTGGATTTAACCACTAGCACGTCAGAGGTATAAGCCAATACGTAACGGGCCACCAGCTATTGACCAAAAGAGACGTCGATGAGCGAACTCATCCTGACACCCTACTGAGCCTGTCAGTGACAATATCCGTGCAGTCCGGTCCGTTCGTCTATGAGTATCGCATGGCGGGCCTAGGGGGTTGGTAAAAGTCAGACCCCCAAAAGCGGTACAAGTCGTGTCGGAGTGTAGCCCAGAACACCCTGAGATACTACTGGAATACCTACCAGTAAATCTCCTTGCCTTGGCCAAGGACTTTGTGTAATGGCTCTCCTAGACACAACACGACCTCACCCCCAATACCGGGAGAGACGAACCCCTGAAGATACGCTCACTGCCTCCATGTGGCTCGGGACTGTACCCAACTAAAACCTGTTTGCACGACTCCTTTGAGCCGTGGTAGGGTAGTAATCAAAGTACAGTGGGAACTCACACGAGACAAATGACGATCCCCAGGTCGATAAACTAACCTGCACACATGTCACCAGGGAACTGCCATCTGACGTCTGGTATATGACCAACTAGCATGTTCCCGGCGAGTCCTGTCCGGTGTACTCATAACCCAATGAGCACCTGTATACATCTTAGGTGAACCAACTGACACCAGTGGCTTGTGAGACCGGCCACCGCCCCTCGTCGGGGTCTCGACTGTATACACTAGTCTACTAATGGAGTATCGATGCCCGGTCTCGAAACTCCCACGACTAGGGACCTTTTAAGGATATGCTTGTAGACCCCCAGCTCTCACTTATATGATCGCCCTCATACTGCTGGTGGTCAAGCAAGAATCCTAGGGGCTCTATCAACGTGTAATAGCGACGTGTCAGGTCACCTAAAACAGTACACGATGATAAAGGTAAACCAGATAGCATACTATCATCTCGAGTAAGACTGTCCTACCGGGATAGGTCCTCCCTCAATCATTACAATCACGTACCTGTGACCTAATAATTGACTCTGAGGGCACTATCTCCAACATAAGAAACATCCTATATATGTCCCTAGTCGTAGGATTATCGAGACAGGGCATCGATATTCCAGAGTAGACTGGTGTGTATGCTTCTCATCCCAGTTGGGGAGATAGTCTGTCCCATAGCCATCAGTACGTCGTACTGGAGATAGTATACAGGTGCTCGTTAGGTTGCGGGTACACCGGACAGGACTCGTAGGGGAACTGATTGGTTGGTATTATACCCGTCGTCAGTTAACAGTTCCCAGATGACATGAGTACAGCATAGTCCGCAGACTTGACACTGCTACTTCGCATCGAGTGTGTCCCACTATTCTTAGATTGCTACCTTACCACGGCTCAAAGGAGTTGTTCAAACAGGTAGTAGTTGGGTGCAGTCCCGAGCACTTGGAGGCAGTAGTGGTTAGATAGGATTCGTCTCTCTCGGTATTGGGAGATGATATCGCACTGTGTCAGAGAGCCATTACGCAAAGTCACTGGCCAGGGCAAGCGAGATATACTGGTAGGTTCCAGTAGCTTCTCAGGGTGTAATGGGCTTCGCTCCGACACGACTTATACATCTATTAGGGGACTGACGCTTGCCGCCCCCTAGGCTTGATATGCGATAGTCTTAACGAACAGACCGGACTGTACGGAGATTGTCATATCAGGCTCAGTGGGAGTTCGGATGATTTTCCTCATCGTCCTTCTTATCGACATCTACCTGGGGACCGTTACGTATAGCTAGTGCCGCTTGCGGTCTGTGGTTAAACCCACTGCCAGCGTAGTGTCGAGTCTTTAGAGTCCCACACAGAGAGTTTCCCTGCTCCAGGAGAAACGATATAGAGGTCGTATGGTTTTACGACAAGGGTTCGGACGCGTACGTGTGTTTATGCACGTACGACTTTTCGGACAGTTTTTACTAGCCGGCTTTGGTTTAAGCCAGATTCTAGTATCGGGTTATTGGATTTATACTGTCTAAAGTTTTTCCGTGTTTTCACGGATTGGAGGGGCATTCTCGTAATTTTTCGGGAAGCTTCTAGAAGAGTGGTGACTAAGCGGTTAAGGTGGCATTGCATTAAATGAGATTAGTGACTCATTTGTATGATTCATCCATGTCATTAATGCATTATAAATGCTTAATGACTCATGGTGATGAATCACTCATAGATATTTATGAAGCATGGTTGTTAATTCAATTATTCCATTTTTGGATAAATAAATAATGCTTCATATATATTATGATACATCATTATCTCATTTCATTCTCATCTTCACCTTCTCTCTCTTCAAGCTCACTTTCTCTTCAAACCCTAACCCTAACCTCTCATGTGTTGAGATCAAGGGTTAGCTAGACTAATACATCCATAACCTCACTCTATATCCCCTAGGTAGCTTAGATTAGCACTTAGAGCAACCTAGTTATCTCAAGTTTGAGATTAAGCTTGCCGTAGGAGCTTTCGGATGGATCGTCTTTGATTTAAAGAGGCCGTTGAGCTGCCGATGTTCCAAGGAGCCTACGAGGAGTGGAGGACCGCGATGAAGATGTAGGGTTCCTAGGCACTCTAATAGAGTCTCACAAGGCATCAAACATGGCCAATTAAAATTTTACAAGTGCCTACAAACCCTAATACGGATCGTTAACTAGATAATGAGGCGATGCAAGCATGTAAACGAATTAAATGCTAAAGGAAAGTGGCTACAACCTTTGTAGATCCGGTCCTCCACCTCCATGGCTCCGCGATGAAGTCTCCTCGCTGTACAAATCGGATCTTGGGCTCTAGCGTCGGCTTCATCGGAGAAAAAGCGGGCTAGGTCATCGACGACGATGCCGAAGATGATCTACGTCGAGGCATCGCTAGATCAAGCTCCAACTTCACCAAGTCAAGAAAACTTGTGAAGGAAACACCCTATACTACTTGGCAAGAGGTAGAGGATGAAGAAATAGGAAGTGGGTAGACTTTAGATTTGGATTTCTCACACTTTTTCATCAATCACCATTGATGTAGCAAGCTTCTTTTCATGGAAGAAGAAGATGATGAAGAAGAAGAAGATATGATAAGTTAATTAGAAAATAGAAAATAAATCATACTTATCATAATGTCAACTATGGTTATATGTAGAGAATAAACTAAGGTTAAAGTGAATGGTTAGGGTTAAGGAAGGAAACAAAATAGTCAACCATTCAAAGCTTCATGAAGCTTCAAAGATAAACCAAACTTAGCCACCATTTTATTTCTTTCAATAAAGAATAAAGAAATAAAGAAATAAGCAAATAAAAATGAAACCCTAATCATTCATATAACCATGGTCAATTCTTTACACAAACCCTAGCTTGCATGTATCATCAAATATGATACAATCTTATGCACAAAAGTATATCACATATACAACTTGTGCATTTCAAGTGAGAAAATCAATTTAAAGTGAACCAATACTAGTTAATGCAAAGTGATATATCAAATATAAAATTATACATTAAATCATTAAATCAACACTTGATTTAATGATCCGGTCATATCGCATATAACCGACTATTATCATATGTATCGGCTTATCGAATCAATCCTTGATTCGATAATTAGGTTATATCGCATATAACCAATCGATACATTCATCGCGAGAATGGAATACGGTATCACATACACGAATTATTCTCGGTCCCGCACATATCTAATATGCGCTCCTATTTCATTTCGCTTGAGCTAGGAAACCACTGTCTAGGACTCTAAAGACTCGTCAATACGCCGGCAGCAGATGATGATCATATCAAACACCCACAAGCCGCAAGCGGTCTGCTAAACGTAACGGCCACCCGGGTATTGAGCGATCAGAAGATCGACGAGCAAGCCCGCTCACACTCCTGTGAATCCAACCAGTAACACTTACCGTACAGTCCGGTCTGTTCGTCTGATATGTCGCATATCTCGCCTAGGGGTGGTAAACGTCAGACCCCAGTAGCTCGATAAGTCATGCCGACGTGAAGTCCATGACATGTGTGAAACCACTGATAACACTTACCAGTAGGTCACTACAACCCTGTCCAGGGATTTCCTGTTATGGCCAGTCGAGCATAGCGCAACATCAACCCCCAATACCGGGAGAGACGAATCCCCTCCTATCGCTCATTGCCTCCATGTGAATCGGAACTGTACCCAAAAACCACCTGTTTGCACGACTTAGTAGAGCCGTGGAAGGGTGGAAATCAAAGCACAGTGGGAGACACACAAGACTCTATGATGATCTCGGGTCAACAGACTATGCTGTACCAGTGTCACCAGAGAACTGCCATCTGACGTGAGGTATAATACCATCTGGGAGTTCTCGGCGAGTCCGTTCAGTGTACCCAGTCTCCACTGACCACCCGTATACCATCTCTGATGTCAAACACCAATGGATATGGGATCATCCATCGCCCATCGCATGGGTCGAGAAGATATACGCTAGTCTACTCTGGAATATCGATGCCCCGTCTCGATATTCCCTCGACTAGGAACATTGAAGGATGTACTCATGGACTATCCAGGCTCCACTAGTATGATCTGCATCATAGTTCTGGAAGTCGAGTACACATCCTAAGGGCATTATCAACATGTAACAGAGAGACAGAAAGTATACATGTTAAGATAAAGAGCAACCAGATAGCGTACTATCATGTCGAGCAAGAAAGTCATACCTATATATGTCCCAGCATCCACTACAATATACATCCAATGTACAATAATGGCCTCTAGGGCATACATATAACTAACAATCTCCTACTTGCACTAGGGCCATATGTAGCAGTAGTTGTAGTATCTAATACTCAACCATCCCCTAAAAGTCTCTCTTTGGGAAAATGCCTTCGTGAGTGGATCCGCCGTGTTGTCCTCTGAGTCTACTCTCCTAACCTCGATCACCTTGGAGATCAACTATCTCCATGATCAGGTGATGCTGCCTCAGATTATGTCTGGGTCACTGATGGGACCAGGGTTCCTAGGCCAAAGCCACAGTTCCATTGTCACACAATGGTAGGAACCTAGTTCATCCTATGAACCAATATACACCCAAACTGCCTCTTTGGTAGTATCTTTAATAGCGATGTTACCAGCCTTTATCGTCTAGTTTGTCACGGTATCTAGCTTGGAAATCTTCCAACATACCGTCCCTTTGCTGAGGGTAAAGACAATGCCTGTGACTGACATTCAGTCGTCTTTATCACTCTGGAACCCTTCCAGTGATTCTCCCCAGGATCGATTGATACCATCTCACTACAACTAGTGAGTATCCTAACATCCAATTAGATCTATCTCATAGATCCAAAGCTTAGGATTTAGTATGTATCACTTTGATCCTATATGGAAAATTATTGTGATAAGCGGAGATTGATCGAGCGGAGCATAGGAAACTCCTTCCCTAACAAGAGTATGTCATCCACGTACTCTACGAGGATCGTCACCATACTCCCTACTACCTTTTTGTTTATACAAGGTTCATCTACCATTTTGATGATGTCAACTTCTTTGACTAATCCATCAAAACAGATGTTCCAACTCCGCGATGCCTGCTTTATCCTATAAAGCATCTTGCACACGTTTCTGCTGCTCCCACTGTCTACGAGGCCCTCTGGCTGTGTACTTATAGACGTACACTTCTAAAACATCATTTAGAAAAGTAGTCATGGCACCCAACCACCAGATATCGTAGTCATGGTATGTAGCCGTGGCAAGTAGGATCTGGATGGACTCAAGCATAGTCCCTAGAAAAGGTTTCATCATTATCCACACCTGGTTGATGACTAAAACCTTTAACAAGTCTAGTTTTGAAAGTCTCAACTTTTCCATCTACACCAAGTAATCTTCTCAAGATATACTTGCTCCTGATGGGGATTTAACCCTTCAGATATAGCAACCAAAGTCCATACTTTGTTGGTGTATATGGATTCCATCTCAGACCGCTAAGCATCCAGCCATTCTTACAGAGTCCCTACTCTTGATGGCCTGCTCGAATCTAGTTGGGTCATTATCTCATGATGCATTCCATGCTCCCACTGTCATCGAGAAACCAAGGTATCTCTCAGGTGGGTGAGGAACCCTACTAGATCGGCGGAGAGGCTGAGGTTCGTTGGAATCTACTGAATCCTTTGGTTCTACCAAATTATCTGCTGTAGTTTGTATAGCTGGAACCTTTCCAGTTCTACATTACAGACCTTGCCTCGAGCCTGTCCGGATTTTGCTTTTAGACATAGGCCGGACAATCCCAAATCTTAACTAACTTAAGATATGGGCTCTTCCCTTTCCATATCACATATGAAGTGGTAGGCAGTGATTTGATTCGAACCTAATTCAATAGGTATGCAGCTTCTCAAGCGCATAACATTCAAAAGGAAATAGGTAACTCAGTAATACTCATCATAGAGCACACGATATCTAATATTGTGTGATTGCTCCGCCCCGATACACCGTTGTGCTGTGGTGTATTCAGAGGAGTAATACTGAGAGAGAATCTCATTTTCCTTTAGAATGGTCCAGGAATGCCATGCACAAGTATTCTCCTCCCTGATCTTATCATAGGACATAATACTTATACCCGTATTTTGGTTCTCTACTTCCTACTTATAATCTGTGAATACCTCAAAAGGTTCGGACTTATATTTCAACAGGAATATATGACTGAATCTTGAGAGATTATCAGAGAATATAATGAAGTATAAAGAACCAGTCCTGGCATGTGTAGACAGGAGACCTTACTTACATCATTATGTATCAGTCCCAAGAGTTCATTAACTCTTTCTCTGCTTCCAGTAAACAGAGCTGGTGTCATTATATCTTTGTGACATGACCGGCAAGTTTCACAAGATGTAAATTCAAACTGATTTAAATACGCATCTAAATGTAACTTCAGCTAGTCGGGTCGCATTGATATGACCTAGTCTACAATACCTCAAGAAGAATTTGTTCATTTCTGAACTCTTCCTCTTGTGTGTGTTCAGTATATAAGGAACTGTAGTTTGATTTAGAACGTCAATGCTTTTAGATAACGTGCCTGAACCGATCAACTTTTGATATAGGAAATGTTCAAAACATTATCCAACAATACATATCATTTCTTTACTAATAAAGAGACTAATATGATTTTGTATATCAGGTTCGGTATCTAATAGCATTTGTTCAGAATCAATGTATTGGTAATACAGGGTGACAGTGACCAACAGACTTGGCTGCAACACTTGTCCCGTTTTCTGTCTCATGAAACTTATCACCCGTTCTCAGTTTTTCTACCTTTTTGTAGCCCTATGTAACAGATTACATATCTGGGATCCTGATCCGGTATCATATACCTAGGATGCAGAGGATACCGAGAAACAGTTCTTTGTAATGAACACACCCGAAGGAGATGCATCATATGCACTTTCTTCGTTTGGGCGGCATAGGAATTCTGGTATTCCCCAATTTCCTGCTCTGTCTTATAACAATTATAAGTTGGAGCGGGACCAACGTTCCCCAGCTCAGTATAACAAGCGGGTTCGGTCAATACATCCATTTTATTATCTTGATTAAGGCGTGATATGGTCGCTACCAGGAGAGAGAGAGAAGAAAACACTCTGCGTGCGCTCTTGCAAGATCAGATTGGTTATATATTTTATCTAATCAGGATGGCTCCCACTGTTTTTATCAAATATTCCTTCAAACCTTAAAAGGAAAGACTAGACGGGATTAATTACACTCTACAAGTTCGCCAATGTTTCAGCCAGGCCAGTGTCGGTACTTTGAGGGAGGTTTCCCGTGCTTTCGCACGGACCTAATTATAGTAAACCTCGTTTTCCCAGAGGCGTAACCCCGTTGACACCTTTCTAGACACCTACTTGATCGGCTAATTGTAAAGTGCAAAACTCTCCCAGGAGTAACAATTACTCGCAGTGGGCATCGGGATCCAACTATCATATAGAAGGTATGCAATCTCATTGCAAATTTCAACACTTGAAACTCCCGATAAAGATTTTTACCCCTAGCACTTATGACCTTAACTATGGTCAACAAATCATAAGCACTAGTCAAGTTCTACCCGTCATTTCGTGATTAATTAGACCCACCCACATGACCTTTAACTAAGGTCAACAAAGTCACGCGACTGTCCTAACTAATCGCATCATATGCGTTGTAGGAAGGCATCACTTAGCTACCGTACACTGTGCCTTGACTATGGTCAACAAACACAACACGAATACTAAGTACTCTACTTCCTAAAATGACGGAGGGTTGCGAATGGTTTTTGTGAAAACCTTTAACGCTTTGAACTTGATCTCGTTGCGGAATCAAATGGTTTTTAAATGGAATGTTTTTGAAGCTTTTCTAGTTTTGCTAAAGGGGTCACTCCCGGTGAAGGGATCGTCAGCCCTTTTCTCGTCGAATGAGGTGCGGGATATATCATATATATCACTGTGCAAAGCAGAAACTATAGAAGCAATTAAAGGACAAACCGAGTGTGTAGCATCTGCCAGTTATTGCTAAAGGAGTCACTCCCGGTGAAGGGATCTCGGTCCTTTCCTCATCGAATAAGGTGCAGGATGTTTTATAATGAACACCGCGATGCAAAGCAAGAACTGTAGCTACCTGTTTTTATTTTGAAATCCGATTCCACAACATCAATTAGGTTTATTTTCTTTCATTAATCTCATTAATGAATATCCCATCATTTAAGTCCACCTAAACATCACAGATAAATATAACGTACGCTTATGCCATCCGCATTCGCCTCGATGTCCTGTCTGCACCGTTAGGTTAGGTAACTAAAAGCAGAGCGGGGCAGGGCTAGCGCGGGTGTAAAACATAAGCAACGTCTATATAATATATCATATATACTATATATAATATCTGTCACAGAACATCACATGATCACATCACAGATAAATCACAGCAGAAGAAACATATGAAATATTGGATATACTAGGACGTCCATGTTTTCAATACGAGCCAGTATAAAACATGGATTCCACGGTCGTGATGAATAGCCAATCCCACACCCCTAGACCCCTACGAGAGCGGCAAGCAACCCTACCAATTCTAGAGTTAGGAGACCCGGACTCGACTCCTCGAGTTGGTCTCCTACTGGACTTCAGAACCCGGTTACTTATGCTCCCCTCTTTGGGTCTATCCTAATGCGGAAAAATAAATAATATACATCAACGGTGACAACTTCCGCAACCTGGAAGTGCCCTCAATAAAAGAATATTACATACAAGTTTTTTACATGAATGAAAATGAAAAACACTCATCTCACATAAAAACCCCCGGCTATTCAAACACGACGATCCAATATAACATATCCAGTAACTCATAATATCACATGTCATCAATGTAAGTAAATATGCGCATCCCAATTGTCGTTGACATATAGCAACGAAACCGGCGATATCACATATTACACTTACGGTCACAGAAAAGAAAGTGTAAAACTACAACAGTTGGAATCCGCAATCTCATTAGACATCGCATGCCTAATCAAATGAATTCCTTAGATATCGCATGCCTAACAATTATAAACCCCGCATTTTAGTCTCATTATCGAAAACACTTTTCAATACCAAGTCGGGCAATTCAACAGGATTCCCGACATTTTGATCGAATGCTCGTCGCAACCTTTAGTAGACGGTCGCACCCTCGATACCGTCGACGAAGTGCACCAAGGCGGAACACCGCTACCGCGAGCACCCAAATGGATGCTTTCGGCGACGGGGTTCTCCTACAGTCACTTGGTCGGGGCTATGGGGTGAGGCTGTCTATTAAGTTTACCCGGCGAGTATCCGCGTACACTACGTGATTGCGACGGACTTTTGATCACATCAAAATTCCGTGGCAACCGATCAAGTGAGACTAAACTGCTATGTTTATAACATTCATTCAGTTATCTCATAACTATTTGTGAATTCCAATTGTTGTATAACATTCCGAATAAGATAGAAAATGTTAAACTTTCCGATCGAATAATCGAACATTTTAACATATTCTAAGATTATCCGGAAAAGCCACATAGACAAAGTTAGACAATCCGATCGAAACACCAAGTCCCCAATACAACCCAGAAAATTTAACTCTTGAATAAATATTAAAAAATCCCAGAAAATCCAACACCAGAAAATAGGAATTACTGTGCAAGATTTATTGGGTAATGGGACCATATGGCAGCGGAACCGCGGCAGAAGCCATGCTTCTGCCGCTGTTCTGCGGCGGTTTAGAAGAGTTAGGTCCTCGTTTTGCACCATAATTCTTAGGTCTTCCTGCTGAATTTTTTAGGAATTTTAATCGGGAAAAAACCCATTTTTTCAAAAAAGTCCAGAGAGCAAATTACGATTAGGGTTTCGGGACAATCGGACTTCTAACTCCGTCTACGCATCGCCTAAGGCTCTAGCTAGGCTCTGATACCACTGTAGGGTTCCTAGGCACTCTAATGGAGTCTCACAAGGCATCAAACATGGCCAATTAAAATTTTACAAGTGCCTACAAACCCTAATACGGATCGTTAACTAGATAATGAGGCGATGCAAGCATGTAAACGAATTAAATGCTAAAGGAAAGTGGCTACAACCTTTGTAGATCCGGTCCTCCACCTCCATGGCTCCGCGATGAAGTCTCCTCGCTGTACAAATCGGATCTTGGGCTCTAGCGTCGGCTTCATCGGAGAAAAAGCGGGCTAGGTCATCGACGACGATGCCGAAGATGATCTACGTAGTGGCATCGCTAGATCAAGCTCCAACTTCACCAAGTCATGAAAACTTGTGAAGGAAACACCCTATACTACTTGGCAAGAGGTAGAGGATGAAGAAATAGGAAGTGGGTAGACTTTAGATTTGGATTTCTCACACTTTTTCATCAATCACCATTGATTTAGCAAGCTTCTTTTCATGGAAGAAGAAGATGAAGAAGAAGAAGAAGATATGATAAGTTAATTAGAAAATAGAAAATAAATCATACTTATCATAATGTCAACTATGGTTAGATGTAGAGAATAAACTAAGGTTAATGTGAATGGTTAGGGTTAAGGAAAGAAACAAAATAGTCAACCATTCAAAGCTTCATGAAGCTTCAAAGATAAACAAAACTTAGCCACCATTTTATTTCTTTCAATAAAGAATAAATGAATAAAGAAATAAGCAAATAAAAATGAAAACCTAACCATTCATATAACCATGGTCAATTCTTTACACAAACCCTAGCTTGCATGTATCATCAAACATGATACAATCTTGTGCACAAAAGTATATCACATATACAACTTGTGCATTTCAAGTGAGAAAATCCATTTAAAGTGAACCGATACTAGTTAATGCAAAGTGATATATCAAATATAAAATTATACATTAAATCATTAAATCAACACTTGATTTAACGATCCGGTCATATCGCATATAACCGACTAGTATCCTATGTATCGGCTTATCGAATCAATCCTTGATTCGATAATTAGGTTATATCGCATATAACCAATCGATACATTCATCGCGAGAATGGAATACGGTATCACATACACGAATTATTCTCAGCCCCGCACATATCTCATATGCGCTCCTATTTCATTTCGCTTGAGCTAGGAAACCTCTGTGTTGGACTCTAAAGACTCGTCAATATGCCGGCAGCAGATGATGATCATATCAAACACCCACAAGCCGCAAGCGGTCTGCTAAACGTAACGGCTACCCAGGTATTGAGCGATCAGAAGATCGACGAGCAAGCCCGCTCACACTCCTGTGAATCCATCCAGTAACACTTGCCGTACAGCCCGGTCTGTTCGTCTGATATGTCGCATATCTCGCCTAGGGGTGGTAAACGTCAGACCCCAGTAGCTCGATAAGTCATGCCGACGTGAAGTCCATGACATGTGTGAAACCACTGATAACACTTACCAGTAGGTCACTACAACCCTGGCCAGGGATTTCCTGTTATGGCCAGTCGAGCATAGCGCAACATCAACCCCCAATACCGGGAGAGACGAATCCCCTCCTATCGCTCATTGCCTCCATGTGAATCGGGACTGTACACAAAAACCACTTGTTTGCACGACTCAGTAGAGCCGTGGTAGGATGGAAATCAAAGCACAGTGGGAGACACACAAGACTCTATGACGATCTCGGGTCAACAGACAAAGCTGTACCAGTGTCACCAGAGAACTGCCATCTGACGTGAGGTATAATACCATCTGGGAGTTCTCGGCGAGTCCGTTCAGTGTACCCAGTCTCCACTGAGCACCCGTATACCATCTCTGATGTCAAACACCAATGGATATGGGATCATCCATCGCCCATCGCATGGGTCGAGAAGATATACGCTAGTCTACTCTGGAATATCGATGCCCCGTCTGATATTCCCTCGACTAGGAACATTGAAGGATGTACTCATGGACTATCCAGGCTCCACTAGTATGATTTGCATCATAGTCCCGGAAGTCGAGTACACATCCTAAGGGCTTTATCAACATGTAACAGAGAGACAGAAAGTATACATGTTAAGATAAAGAGCAACCAGATAGCGTACTATCATGTCGAGCAAGAAAGTCATACCTATATATGTCCCAGCATCCACTACAATATACATCCAATGTACAGTAATGGCCTCTAGGGCATACATATAACTAACAGAAGACCCGAAGGACTAGTATCATGAGGTATAACTTCGTATCCGAGTAGTTAAACCTCTAGTTGATAGTTAGCAATAGTTTAGAAACGATTCATGCGCTCAAGTCCGTGTTACGAAGCTTTGATAATCGTTTTTCATATATTCCGCCTCCCCGCAAGTTCGTGGGGTGCGTGACATGGACTTACAGAACCCAGGTCCCATCAAAGATCCAGGCACATTCTGAGGCGGTATCACTTGATCCGGGAAATAGTTGATCACCGCGAGATCGAAGTCAGGAGAGTTGACACGAAGGAAAACACTGCGGATCCACTCACGATGGCCATACCCCAGATACAATTTGAGAGACTCTTCGGGATGTTGGGTATGAGATACTACAACAGCTGGCCTTAGTGCAAATGGGAGATTGTTAGTTATGTATATACCCTCGAGGCCATTGTTGTACATATGATGTATATTATAGTGGATGCTTGGATATATATAGAGAGGACTTTCTTGCTCGATATGATAGTCTGCTATCTGGTTTACTATGTCTTAACATGTTGACTTGTATTGGTTTACTGTCTTGCTCTCACATGTTGATAAAGCCCTCAGGATATGTACTTGACTAGTAGGACTATGATGTAGATCATACTAGTGGGGCCAGGGTAGTCTAAGAGTATATCCTATAATTGTTCCTAGTTGAAGGTGTATCGAGACAGGGCATCGATACTCCAGAGTAGACTAGCGTATTAGCATCTTGACCCATATGATGGGCGATGGATGGTCCAACATCCATTGGTGTTTGACATCAAAGATGGTGTACGGGTTCTCAGTGGTGACTGGGTACACTGAACGGACTCGCCGAGAACTCCTAGATGGTATTATACTGTAACATTTCAGAAAATATAAAATATTATTTTTGGAATTTAATATTAAAATAATATTTTTCGCGAAAACTACCCGATTTGCGAAATTGGGGTTTTCATAAAATGGTATAAATATATACCAATAATTGTGAAATAATTGGAGATTAAAATTATTTATTCATTTAAAAATATCTTTATCGGATTTGGCATTTTAAAAATTTATTATATGCTGTTTAAATAAAAACCCGATTAGTCCACTGCTAATCGCGATTAGGCCAAATCCGTGTTTCTACAGTTTTCCATGGTTAGTGCATCATGTCATGTCGCAATTTGGTTACACGTTGTTTTCTTGTGTTTTTGGGGTATTATGTGATTTGGTTTTAAAAATAAAAAGAAAAGGAAAAAAGGGTAATTATTGTGAGAGGGGGTTAGAATAAGAGAGGAGAGAAAGAGAGGGCAGCCACATTTTTTTCCTCCCCCATTGTTATTTCTTCATCTCTCTCAACCTCATCTCCCTCCACCTCTACCCCAAGATCCATCTCCAAAGCTTCATCAAAAGCCTAAACCCTTTCATTAAAGTTGATCTCCTCTTCACCCTCTACACTTTCGACCCATCAATGTTAGATTTTGAGGACTTAGGGGAGCTAGGGTTTTGCTTGGCTACATCCATGAGGTACCTTCGTGTGGATTCTGATACGATGGAGCATGGCGTCATCGACTTCGGCGATCAAGGATCAGGTGAGTAGATCTATATCTACGGGAGAAGTCGGAGGGATGGCGTATAGCACCCCCGCAAATTATTAAATGGAAACCGATCTAAAGGGTACAGTCGTAGAAACCTAGATTAGGAAACTAGGGATATGGTTTAAAGGATAATTAGTGATGATATTAGTAATTGAATATATATATTCAGATATGAGAAAGTTTTAGGGATATGAAAAGTGAATGTGAATCACAACTTATAAATATGTAGTTGCAATAGGATAGGTATGAGTTTTAGGGTAGCATGACACTTGATGTGTAAGGTAGAATATATATATAAAATGTGTTAGTGTATATGCCCTAGAGGCCATTACTGTATCATACTAGTAAGTATATTACTTGATGGAAGCTTGTGATATTCACAGTTGTGCAGACAATCTTGCTCTATATAGTAGTATGCTACTTGGTTTGTCTCTGCTTTAATGTGTACTTGTGTGTTTATTCATTATATCACCTATACGCATTAGTAGAGCCCTTAGGATCTTTGCTTGATTACCGGCATGGTGATGACGATCACACTCGGAGGGGCTGGGTAATCCACAAGCACATACTTATACACGTCCCTAGTGTGGGAGTATCGAGATAGGGCATCGATACTCCGGAGTAGACTAACGTATGCGCTTCTCATCCCAGCACGGGAGACAGTCTGTCCCATAACCATCAGTACGTCGTACTTGAGATAGTATGCGGGTGCTCGTTGGGTTACGAGTATGCTGGACATGACTCGTCGGGAACTGATGGTTGGTATTATACCTATCGTCAGTTATCATTTCCCAGGTGACATGAGTACAGCTTAGTCCGCTGACTTGACACTATCACTTCGCCTCGAGTGTGTTCCCACTGTTCTTTGATTACTACCCTACCACGGCTCTACTGAGTCATGCAAACAGGTAGTAGTTGGGTGCAGTCCCGAAGCACTTGGAGGCAGTGACGGTTAGACAGGATTCGTCTCTCCCGGTATTGGGGGTTGACATCGCGCTGTGTCTAGGAGAGCCATTACACGAGTAGTCCCTGGCCAGTGCAAGCGAGATATACTGGTAGGTTTCCAGTGTTATCTCAGGGTGTTCTGGGCTTCACTCCGACACGACTTGTACCGCTATTAGGGGACTGACGTTTACCGCCCCCCTAGGCCCGCCATGCGATGTATCAGACGAACAGACCGGACTGTACGGAGATTGTCACATACAGGCTCAGTAGGAGTTCGGATGGGTTTACCTCATCGGCCTTCTTATCGACATCTACCTAGGGACCGTTACGTACAGCTAGTGCCGCTTGTGGTCTGTGGTTAAACCCACTGCCAGCGTAGTGTCGAGTCTTTAGAGTCCCACACAGAGAGTTTCCCTGCACTGAGCGAAACGTATAGAGGCCGTATGGTTTTACGGCAGGGCTGCGATCACTTACGTATACTTGTATGCGTATGGTGTTTGGGCAGGCAATACTAGTGGGCTTTGGTTTAAGCCGGATCCTAGTATTGTACGGATGGATTTGTTTTGTCTTCTGTGCATCCGCATTCTACGGAATACGGAAGCAGGTGTGCACTGTTTTCCGGAGCGATGAAGGAGTAGGTGCCTCATTAGGGTTTTGGCAGTTGGTTCAGCCAAAACCGTTATGTGGCAGACTCATTAGGGTTTTGACAGTTCGTTTGGTCAAAACCATTATGAGCCAGGGACATTATTTACTAATCCTTTCATTGATAATTATGTTATGGCTAATTACATTGACCATTTGACCATCTTGACTTTGTTGACCGTTTGACCAAAGTTGACTAGGATTTTCTTGAAAGATCTAAAGTATTCTTTGGTTTTCTTTTTCTTTTTGTTATGATAATGGTCATGTCATTTGTAGCCATCAACTTTATCTTGATGGGATTAGTAATGTAATGTTTTTGCATTATTGCAACCATGGTTGGTTTTTCTCTTGGTTATGTTTTTTCATTTGCTCACTCTCATTCTCTCTCTTGAAATGAGAAGCTCCATGGTTGCTAGCTCCTTCTTCTTCTTCCTCCTCTTGATTCATCTTTTGATCTCATGTGTTGAGAGATAAAGATCCCACAAAGACAAAACCATTCATCTACCACTTCTACACAACCTAGGGCTTCTAGATTAGCAATCTTATTGCCCTAGTTACCTCGGCTCGAGGTGGAGCTCGGTGTACATCTCTCGGGTGGATCGTCTTCGACTCAAGGAGGCCGCGGAGGTGACCAAAGTCCGGATCAAGCCTCGGAGCAAGCAAGGAGAAGAACAACAAGAAGAGAAGGATTTCAAGTTGAGGTATAACCCCTAACCGAGTAGATAAATCTCTAGTTAGGATGCTAGTGTATTGTTTAGTAAAGATCCGGCTTTTACGGTCCATGTTACCAAGTTTAGAAAAAAATTTGTTTTACCGTTTCCGCAACCCCGAAAGTGCCGGGAGAGGTAACGTGGACCTAACAGTGGTATCAGAGCCTAACTAAACACACCCTAGCATGTTAGCAAAGTATTTAGAATTTCGACCGGACGAAAAACCGCAAAACACCCCGGAAAAATTTAGTTTCTGCCGATTTTCAGATCTGTTCCAAAATTAAAAATTCATGCACTAAAAATCGGCTCAGGCTTTTATTAGAAAACTGCAAAAATTTGATCACCCAACTCGACTAAACCGCCGCGTATCCGCGGCATAAGCTTGCTTATGCCGCAGAACCGCGGCCAGTTTGGCTCCGTTGGGGGATCTCCTTCTTGCAGTTTTCTTAGATGGGTATTTTGGGATTTTTACAATATGACATTTCTGCCCAGATTTTACAGAAAGCAAAATTTGTTTTTGGGGCTCAAAAATCCGTATTTTTGGTCGATGTTCTGTAGACTTTGGCTAATGGTTGTATCTGTAATGTTATATGTGTATTGAACGTCTACTAATCGCTATACGTCGATTAGTGGGGGTTATACATATTTGTGATCTGTGTTATTGATGGTTTGTGTATATGAACTCGTTGGATTGTCGCGGATGAATAGCCGGGGTGGATGTGAGATGAGAGTTTCTTTTTCTTTCATTCATGTAATAAATTTGTAAATCGATGTAATATTATTTGTATGGCCGCACAATCGGGTCGAGGTTGTAGCCGTCATTGTATAATTCTTTTTACTGTTTTTGCTCCTAGGATAGACCCATGGAGGGGGTGCACAAACTACCGGGTATCTCGAAGTGCCGAGTGGCCTACTCACGGCGTTGAGGGAGGTTGCTTCGTTTCGAGTACTTAGCGGGTAGTTTGCCGCACCCGTAGGGGTCTTGGGTGGGGTATTGGCTATTCATCGCGACTGTGTAATCCACTTTTCGTTGCAGGCTCGAACGAATCGCGGGTTCCTAGTATATCCAAAGTGTTCCTCTGTGATCTGGATTGGCTATCATTGCTATATATCTATATATAATAACTATTTAGGCGTTGCTTATGTTTTTCAGCCGCGCTAGCCCAGCCCCCGCTCTGTCGTTAGTTAAGTAACCTAACGGGTGATGACGGGGCCCCGTGGCGAATGCGAATGGCATAAGCGTACGTCATATTTTGGTTGTTTTCTGCAATGGTAGGATTTAAATGATGGGACGCATTAAAAGAACTAATGCAAGAAAATAAACCTAAAAGACGTTGTTGGAACAATTTTTCAAAAAGCTGTTATTGCAAGGACGTTCACTTTTGTTTTGCATCGAGGTATTCGGTCATGAATGCCCAGCACCTCAGTCGACGAGGCAAGGGCCGAGATCCCTTCATCGGGAGTGACCCCTTGGACAAAAGTTTACGTCAGGGTAATAATTTCACTATAGTCGATTATTCTTGCTTTGCATCGAGCTATTCAGTTTGGAATATCCTGCACCTCATTCGACGAGGAAAGAGCCGAGATCCCTTCACAGGGAGTGACCTCTTTAGCAAAAGTTTTCGCCACTATATTTTCAAAAACTGTATCACGTTCCTTCAACGATATCAAGTTCATTACGTTAACGGGTTTTCGCCAAAACCCAGTCGGAGCCCTTATTCGTTTCGGATTGATATTGCTTAGTATTCGTGCTACGTATTTCGTGCTCAGCCGAGGCGTAGTGTACGGTAGCTATGTAATATTTTTCCGTAGGATACAAAGTGATTGGTTAGGACAGTCGTGCGGTCATTTTGGCTCAGTCAAGGACTCGTACGGGTGGGTCTAATGCAGTCAAGATAATGACGGGTTGAACTTGACTAGGATCCTTTGATATGTTGGCTCAGTCAAGGTCACTTGGGTCCTAGGGGCAAAAACCACATCGGTGTTTTCAAAAGAACTGAAACTTGCAGATTTAGCATACCTTCTGGAGTGTAGTGACTAGAGTGGATTCTATCTAGGTCACCACACAATGATAGTTGGATCCCGATCCTGCTGATGAGTTAGATTACTCTCGGGAGATTATGCCACTTAACAATCAATGATATAAACCTAGTAGGTGTCTAGAAAGGTGTTAGCAGGGTTACGCCCCCAGGGAAAAGAGGTTCTTAAATTAATGAACTTCGCGAAAGCGTTGGAAAACCTCCCTCGAAGTACCGACACTAGCCTGGATGAAAGGTTAAGCAAGTATTGTGACGTGAATGAAATCCCGACTAGTTCTTCTTTTAAAAGGTTTTGAGAAGAATTTGAGGAAACAGTGGGAGACATCCTGGTTAGATAAACTAATAAAACAATCTAATCTTGCAAGAGCGCCCGCTGAGTGTTTCTTTTCTCTCTCTCCAGGTAGCAGCCATTTCACGCCCTAATCAAGATAATAAAATGTATCACTTGACCGATCCGAATTCTTATTCGGGGCTGGGGAACGTTGGTTCAGCTCTAACTTGTGGCAACAGTCATGAGTATAAGAATGGGAAAGGGGATTGTATGGATTTCCAGGATGCCCAGTTGAAGAAGAAGCATGGTTTTGCATCTACTTCAGGTGTTCTTGTAATTGAGAACTGTTTTACGGTCAGCCCTACCTCCTGGGTACTTGATACCGGATCAGGATCTCATATCTGTAATTTATTACAGGGACTGAGAAAAAGTAGGAAAGTTGCACCGGGTGATATGTCGCTCAGTGTAGCGAACGGAGCACAAGTTAATGCGGCAGCCGTCGGTGAATATCATCTAGTATTGCCAAATGGCAAGACTATGATTTTGAACGATTGCTACTATGTACCCTCCATGGTTTGCAACATCATATCTGTTTCTTTACTCGATAAAGATGGATATAACTTTGTTCTTGACAAGAATATCATGAACATTTACCTTCATAAGGTACTGGTTGCAGAGGGTACACTGTGTAATGGTATCTACGTTCTAAATCAGAATACAATTCTCAATGTACAAAACACACGCAAGAGGAAGAATTCAGATACGAATGAATCCTACTTGTGGCATTGTAGACTTGGTCATATCGGAGAGAAAAGACTGAGTAAGTTGCATAAAGATGCACTCTTGAATACGTTCGAGTTTTCATCCTATGAAACTTGTCAGTCTTGTCTCAAAGGGAAGATGATCAAATCTCCGTTCACCGGACATGGAGAAAGAGCAGCAGAGCTCTTGGGACTTGTACATAGTGATGTATGTGGTCCGATGTCTATACATGCAAGGGGTGGGTTCTCGTACTTCATCACATTCACTGACGATCTCTCTAGGTTCGGATATGTGTATCTGATTAAACACAAATCTGAAGCTTTTGAGAAATTCAAGAAATTCAGAAACGAAGTAGAAAACCAGACTGACAAAAGTATCAAGATCCTCCGGTCTGATAGAGGAGGGGAGTACTTAAGCACGGAATTCCTAGATTACTTAAAAGAGAATAGTATTCTCTCTCAGCTTACTCCTCCTTATACACCACAGCACAACGGTGTATCGGAGCGGAGGAATCGTACCCTACTGGATATGGTTCGCTCCATGATGAGTAATGCCGAGTTACCTCTTTCATTTTGGGGACATACGCTGTTGACGGCAGCATATCTATTGAACGATGTTCCGTCTAAATCTGTGCCTAAGACACCGTTCGAGATATGGAATGGTAAAAAGCCGTATCTTAAACGTATTAAGATATGGGGTTGTCCGGCCTATGTAAAAGTACAAAATCCGGAAAAACTGCAGGCATGTTCAGTTCTATGTAAATTTGTGGGATATCCTAAGAACTCCACAGGATATTTGTTCTACCACACCGAGGAACAGAAGGTGTTTGTATCTCGCCACGCCACCTTTTTAGAGTGGCAATTTCTTGCAAAAGAAACAAGTGGGAGTTCGGTAGAACTGGAAGAAATTCAGCGACCACAAAATGAAACTGAAGATTTGACAGAACCTCAGAATTCAATAACCCCAGAAGAACCTCAGCTACTCCGCAGATCTGGTAGGATTTCTCATCCGCCCGAGAGATACTACGGTTTTCTCATAGACGGGGATCGAGAGGATTGCATCTTGGAAGAAGATGACCCTACCAGTTTCAGGCAGGCCATTATCAGTAGGGACTCTGATAAGTGGCAGGAAGCAATGCAATCCGAAATGGAGTCCATGTACGCCAATAATGTGTGGACCTTGGATATTGCTCCACCTGGGGTAAAACCCGTTGGATGCAAATGGATCTACAAAAGGAAACTTGGTGTAGATGGGCAGGTAGAAACCTATAAGGCTAGACTCGTTGCAAAAGGTTTTCGTCAAAGACCTGGTTTGGACTATGACGAAACTTTTTCTCCGGTGGCTATGCTCAAATCCATTCGGATCCTACTTGCCATTGCTGCCTTCCATGACTATGAGATCTGGCAGATGGATTTTAAAACGGATTTCCTAAACGGTTGTTTGGAAGAGTGCATTTACATGCATCAACCAGAAGGTTCCGTAGACAGTGGGAGCAGCGGGAAGGTATGCAAGTTGCTTAAATCCATTTATGGATTAAAGAAGGCATCGCGGAGCTGGAACATCTGTTTTGATGAGGCAATCAAGGAATTTGATTTCATCAAGAACGAGGATGAACCCTGTGTCTTTAAGAAGATTGTAGGACGAACTGTCGTATTCCTAGTCTTGTACGTGGACGACATTCTTTTGATAGGAAATGACATTCCTATGCTACAATCGGTCAAGCTATTTTTGTCACAACGGTTCTCCATGAAGGACCTGGGTGATGCCTCGTACATTCTGGGGATCAAGATCTATAGAGATAGATCCAAGAGACTATTGGGATTTTCGCAGTCCAGGTACATAGAGACCGTACTAAAGAGATTTAGTATGGAGGATTCCAAGCGCGGTAACATACCCGCATTGCACGGAATAACCCTCTCCAAGAAGATGTCTCCTAAGACCGACGAGGAGAGGGTTCGCATGAGCACTATACCCTACGCTTCGGCGGTAGGATCTATAATGTATGCGATGCTATGTACAAGACCAGATGTAGCTTACGCGCTGAGCGCGGTAAGCCGGTATCAGTCAAATCCAGGGGAGGACCACTGGACAGCAGTGAAGAACATTCTCAAGTATCTGAGAAGGACTAAGGAGATGTTCCTGGTTTACAGTAAT
Organism: Agapanthus africanus; assembly: GCA_030015575.1. Classification (NCBI taxonomy): domain Eukaryota; kingdom Viridiplantae; phylum Streptophyta; class Magnoliopsida; order Asparagales; family Amaryllidaceae; genus Agapanthus; species Agapanthus africanus. The sequence goes on along the minus strand of CM057345.1, from coordinate 454,896,007 downwards.
GGAGGCCTCAGGGTCGAGTCCTTTACCGATTCAAGCTTCCAGAGTGACAAAGATGACAGCAAGTCTGTCTCGGGTTTTGTGTTTACCCTCAACGGAGGGGCGGTATGTTGGAGGAGTTCCAAACAGGATACCGTCGCAGACTCGACGATGGAGGCTGAATACATTGCTGCAAGCGATGCCGTAAAAGAGGCAGTCTGGATGAAGAAGTTTATTAGTGAACTTCAGGTGGTTCCTTCCATTGTTGACCCAATACCTTTGTATTGCGATAACAATGGGGCTATAGCTTTAGCGAAGGAACCAAGGTCCCATCAGAAATCCAGGCACATCTTAGGGCGGTATCACCTGATCAGGGAGATCATTGATCGCCAGGAGATCGAGGTGCGGAGAGTGGACACAAAGGACAACACAGCGGACCCATTCACAAAGGCCTTGCCCCAGACTCAGTTCGAGCGGCTGATCGAGATGATAGGTCTTCGATACGCCAGTACATGGTCTTAGTGCAAGTGGGAGATTGTTAGTGTATATGCCCTAGAGGCCATTACTGTATCATACTAGTATGTATATTACTTGATGGAAGCTTGGGATATTCACAGTTGTACAGACAATCTTGCTCTATATAGTAGTATGCTACTTGGTTTGTCTCTGCTTTAATGTGTACTTGTGTGTTTATTCATTATATCACCTATACGCATTAGTAGAGCCCTTAGGATCTTTGCTTGATTACCGGCGTTATGATGACGAACACACTCGTGGGGGCTGGGTAATCCACAAGCACATCCTTATACACGTCCCTAGCCGTGGGAGCATCGAGATAGGGCATCGATACTCCGGAATAGACTAGAGTATGCGCTTCTCATCCCAGCACGGGAGACGGTCTGTCCCATAACCGTCAGTACGTCGTACTTGAGATAGTATGCGGGTGCTCGTTGGGTTACGAGTACACTGGACAGGACTCGTCAGGAACTGATGGTTGGTATTATACCTATCGTCAGTTATCAGTTCCCAGGTGACATGACTACAGCTTAGTCCGCTGACTTGACACTATCACTTCGCCTCGAGTGTGTTCCCACTGTTCTTTGATTACTACCCTACCACGGCTCTACTTAGTCGTGCAAACAGGTAGTAGTTGGGTGCAGTCCCGAAGCACTTGGAGGCAGGGACGGTTAGACAGGATTCGTCTCTCCCGGTATTGGGGGTTGACATCGCGCTGTGTCTAGGAGAGCCATTACACGTCTAGTCCCTGGCCAGGGCAAGCGAGATATACTGGTAGGTTTCCAGTGTTATCTCAGGGTGTTCTGGGCTTCACTCCGACACGACTTGTACCGCTATTAGGGGACTGACGTTTACCGCCCCCCTAGGCCCGCCACGCGATGTATCAGACTAACAGACCGGACTGTACGGAGTTTGTCACATACAGGCTCAGTAGGAGTTCGGATGGGTTTACCTCATCGGCCTTCTTATCGACATCTACCTGGGAACCGTTACGTACAGCTAGTGCCGCTTGCGGTCTGTGGTTAAACCCACTGCCAGCGTAGTGTCGAGTCTTTAGAGTCCCACACAGAGAGTTTCCCTGCACTGAGCGAAACGTATAGAGTCCGTATGGTTTTATGGCAGGGCTGCGATAACTTACGTATACTTGTATGCGTATGGTGTTCGGGCAGGCAATACTAGTGGGCTTTGGTTTAACCCGGATCCTAGTATTGCACGGATGGATTTGTTTTGTCTTCTGTGCATCCGCATTCTACGGAATACGGATGCAGGTGTGTATGCACTGTTTTCTGGAGCGATGAAGGAGTAGGTGCCTCATTAGGGTTTTGGCAGTCGGTTCGGCCAAAACCGTTATGTGGCAGACTCATTAGGGTTTTGACAGTTCGTTTGGTCAAAACCATTATGAGCCGGGGACATTATTTACTAATCCTTTCATTGATAATTATGTTATGGCTAATTACATTGACCATTTGACCATCTTGACTTTGTTGACCGTTTGACCAAAGTTGACTAGGATCTTCTTGAAAGATCTAAAGTATTCTTTGGTTTTCTTTTTCTTTTTGTTATGATAATGGTCATGTCATTTGTAGCCATCAACTTTATCTTGATGGGATTAGTAATGATAATGTTTTTGCATTATTGCAACCATGGTTGGTTTTTCTCTTGGTTAAGTTTTTTCATTTGCTCACTCTCATTCTCTCTCTTGAAATGAGAAGCTCCATGGTTGCTAGCTCCTCCTTCTTCTTCCTCCTCTTGATTCATCTTTTGATCTCATGTGTTGAGAGATAAAGATCCCACAAAGACAAAACCATTCATCTACCACTTCTACACAACCTAGGGCTTCTAGATTAGCAATCTCTTTGCCCTAGTTACCTCGGCTCGAGGTGGAGCTCGGTGTACATCTCTCGGGTGGATCGTCTTCGACTCAAGGAGGCCGTGGAGGTGACCAAAGTCCGGATCAAGCCTCGGAGCAAGCAAGGAGAAGAACAACAAGAAGAGAAGGATTTCAAGTTGAGGTATAACCCCTAACCGAGTAGATAAATCTCTAGTTAGGATGCTAGTGTATTGTTTAGTAAAGATCCGGGTTTTACGGTCCATGTTACCAAGTTTAGAAAAAAATTTGTTTTGCCATTTCCGCAACCCCGAAAGTACCGAGAGAGGTAACGTAGACCTAACAAAATGGACTTGTTATGAAATATTAATGTAATAGAAAAGAGTATACGATGTGATATGACGACTTGGTGTGATATGTCGTTATATGAATACGAGTCGATATGTGATAACTGATACCTATGCCGGTCCCATGATCTGAGATTGATACGGATAGGACTTGAGAGATAGGTATATATATATAGATCATATTGTGAATCTTGAATGATAAGCCGTACGAGACGTGAGGTCCGTACCCTCCTTGTCATATAGGTTATTAGGATCCCAAATTGTTTAATAACGCCGTACAATGAGTTACCGTACGTGATGAGTTAATTGATGATTGATCCATACCCTTGACTATAGGAGGCCGATTGATAGATTCACCGACTCGGTCATGTTAGATACGTATACCTTATACCTTTTAGCTGCCAATTTAATTTATGCTAACTTTCATGTCATTTCCATTGCATTTCATATACCTGTGCTAGTACACCTACACCATTATCGATGATGCATATGTCACACTTACATAAGCTTGCCGGCTCACACACTTCATCATCGATAATTTCCACGTCACTACACAGTAGAATTGCTGCATCATGATATGACTCTTTGCATAATTTACTTGCTATAGTTGCATATACACCTTTATACGATGATGTATTTGACCTTAGAGAAATTGGGGACCGTATGATATATTTTAAAACTGGATTCATTTTAAAGAGCAGTTTTCCCTTGATCTTTGGATATTACTGTTCCATGATTGCATGATTTACTGATATGCTTACATTCTGTTATATGTCGCATACATCATGCCTTACGATTTTACGCATTGAAATATTGTTTTCATGGGATTTCTGGATTTGAGAACCGTGGTTATTTCAAAGGAAAGTATGTATTGTTTTAAAAACCCGGTTTCTCTTGATATGATATTTCATTGCGTCCACCATGTGTTTTCTCGGTTCTGAGATTGGCATGATTCACCCGATTCGGGGAGGAGGAGGAACCGTCTGCGGGTGTATGGTGGACCCGGTGAGGTACCCCTGGGAAAGATGGTCGCAGATGATGGCGTTGAGCCTGGCAGGGGAGCACTACCAACCGTTGATAGTATTTTAGACCTGGCAGTTATCCAAAGGATACCGACCGGAGTCATGAGATGGATACAGGCCAGTCCGGATAGCCGGAGCCTGAGATATGAGGATTTACGTGTCGATGCTGGACACGGGTTTCATGATATTTCGAGCATCATTGTTGGACACTCAGGTTATATGTTTTAGTATGTCATCGATGGACACACACATTCTTGATATCCTCATATATTTACATGCATATGCTATTACGATGTTTCGAGTGGACGAGATCTGCATGTATATTGACATTGATTATATTATTGGATGGCATCCACTTGCATACTTGCATTTATTATCTGTTGGCACATATACAGATACAGTCATCCTAGATATCATAGTATTAACTTTATGATATAGTTGACCTAGGAAATCGTTATTTTATTCGATTTCTACCTGTTGATGTTTTCTACTCACGAATTGGCAACTCACCCCCGTTGTGCCATGGTTATTGCAGGTTGATCGCAAGGATCGGTAGCGGAATCGTTGGCACACAGCTTGCATTCGGGTGACTTGCTTTGGAAGGTGGTACATGTTGGATCATACCACTTTTGTATTTTATTAGTCATATTGTATCTAGTCAACTCCATCAATCAAAACTAGTATTTGTATATATAGTAAGACTTAGTGAGACATGTAGTTGCGAGATTTAAGCGATGGGTTTTTTGTTCGCTCTTTGGGTTCATGTCTTGCTTTATTTATTATCTTTTGTGTTGATCTTCGCCGATTGGGCGTCGTATACTTGTTTTATTACTTGCGTTGTCATAAATCCGCCGTTTGGAGAAAAGTTAGCTCTCGCTTGGGGATGCCTTTTAAATTATCATGTATTTGTGGTTTTGGATCAAAATATACAAAGGAGGTGTTGCCCAAATTTTTAAAAAAGACGAATATTTTTTACAACAAGTAGGATAAACTTGCATTTTCATGTTCCCTTTTCTATGCATTTAAGAAAACACTTTTCTTCATTATATCTTATTTCAAAACTGCACCTCTTTTATTTCTTTAAAAGGTTTAGATTTCTGGGTTTCAGCTTACTTGGATTACGTTACGCCTTTAGACGTTGCATGATATAAGTGCAGGTCACGAGCTAATATTGTTAGTGGGATATGCCCTAGAGACCATTATTGTATAGTACTAGTTTGTATATTACATTTTGGAAGCTTGGGATACATACACGGATTTATGACAGTCTTGCTCGATATAGTAGTATGCTACTTGGTTTGTATCTATCTTAATATGTGTATGTGTTTCTTTTAACATATCGCTAATACATATTGATAGAGCCCTTAGGATCTTTGCTTGACTACCAGCGTTGTGATGGCAGTCACACTAGTGGGGGCTAGGTAGTCTACAAGCACATCCTTATACAGATCCCTAGTCGTGGGATTATCGAGACAGGGCATCGATACTCCAGAGTAGACTAGTGTATACGCTTCTCATCCCAGGAGGGGAGATGGTCTGTCCTACAGCCATCAGTACATCGTACTGGAGATAGTATGCAGGTGCTCGTTAGGTTACGAGTACACTGGACAAGACTCACTGGGAACTGTTGGTTGGTACTATACCTATCGTCAGTTATCAGTTCGCAGGTGACATGAGTACAGCTTAGTCCATTGAGTTGACACTGCTGTTTCGCCTCGAGTGTGTTCCCACTGTTCTTAGATTACTACCCTACCACAGATCTATTGAGTCATGCAAACAGGTGGTAGTTAGGTGCAGTCCCGAAGCACTTGGAGGCAGTGGCGGTTAGACAGGATTCGTCTCTCCCGGTATTGGGGGTCGATATCACGCTGTGTTTGGAGATCCATTACACAAAGTCCCCGGCCAGAGAAAGCGAGATTTACTGGTAGGTACTCCAGTAGTTTCGCAGGTGATTTGGGCTACACTCCGACACGACTTATACCGCTATTAGGAGACTGACATTTACCGCCTCCCTAAGCCCGATATGCGATACTCTTAGACGAACAAACCGGATTGTACGGAGATTGTCACATTCAGGCTCAGTAGGAGTTCGGATGGGTTTTCCTCATCGGCCTTCTTATCGATATCTACCTGAGGACCGTTACGTACAGCTAGTACCGCTTGCGGCCTGTGGTTAAACCCACTGCCAGCGTAGTGTCGAGTCCTTAGAGTCCCACACAGAGGGTTGTTCACCTATGGGCGAAACGAGGTAGAGGTCGTATGGTTTTACGACAGGGTTCGTTCACATACGCATACTTGTGCGTGTTTGGTGTTCGGAAAGTAGATACTAGTGGGCTTTGGTTTTTGCCAAATCCTAGTAGCCGTTTTGGGATTGGTTTAGTCTCATTGTATTAGTGTTTCTTCGGAACACGGATGCGAGTATGTATGTACTGTTGACAGAGGCAGAGTGGGAGACGCCTCATTAGGGTTTTGACCATTGACTTGATTATAACCCTAATGAGAAGGAGGAATTTGTTTATAATTATTATTATGGACAATTGTCATGGTTAATTGGTTTGTCCAGTTGACCTTGTTCACCATTGTTGACTTAGATATTTTCTTGAGCATGCTTAGCATTTAATGTGATATGATAATGGTCAAATCAAGTGACCCATCACAATTATCTTAATAATTCTAATTATTCCTTTTTCCTCATATGAGAGCTTCATCCTCTCATTATCTCATGTTCTTTCTCTCTCAAGGTTTGCTCTCTCCTCTTCCTCTCTCAAAGCTCTATTGTTACATGTGTTGAAAATCAAGAGCCTTTGAGATTAAACCACCAAAACACTTCTCTACGTACTCTAGGGTTCTTAGTCTAGCATGCCAAGTACTCTAGTTACTTCATTGTTGAGGTTGGAGCTCAAGGTAGAGTCCTTCGGGTGGATCTTCTATGATATAGAGAAGCCGGTGAGGAGGAGCCATCAACACCATTCCAAGGAGCACACAACAAGAAGCAGAAGGAGTTCAAGACTTAGGTATAACCATCTAACATTGTAGTTAAAACCCTAAGTTATTTTGTTAGTTAATGTTTAGCAAAGATCCTAATGCATAGTCTATGTCATCTTGTGATAAAAATTCGATTTTTACTCTTTCCGCCTCCCCGTAAGTACCCGGGTGGGTATCATAGACTTTCAGTGATATCAGAGACTAGCTAAACAACAACTAACATGTTAGCAAAGTTTTTAGAACTTCGATCCCGAAAAAATCGCAAAATACATCAAAAATTTATGTTTTTTGCCGATTTTCAAAACAAGTCTAAAAATATTTTCAGAGACCTGAAAAATACGTGCAGGCTTATTAAGGAAAACCAAGAAAAAAGAGCTCGTGACTCGATCAGACTGCCGCGGAAGCGCGGCGAAACTATGCGTTTCGCCGCGGATCCGCGACCGAGTCGACTCGGAGTCAACTCGTTTTTCCTGCAGATTGTCCAACTTGATGTTTTGTGATTTTTCAGATACTTTGTTTCTGCCCAGATTCCTTTGAGTGCAGTGTTGTATTTGTTAGTTGTATGTATGCCCTAGAGGCCAGTATTGTACAGATGATGTATATTATATTGGATGCTTGGACATATATAGAGATGACTTTCTTGCTCGATATGATAGTATGCTATCTGATTACTCTTTATCTTAACATGTACACTAGTCTCTTTATACTGTCTTATAGTTACATGTTGGTAAAGCCCTTAGGATGTGTACTTGACTGCCTGGACTATGATGCAGATCATACTAGTGGGGACATGGTAGTCCATAAGTACATCCTTCAAGGTCCCTAGTCGTGGGTGTATCGAGACGGGGCATCGATATACCAGTGTAGACTAGCGTATACGCTTCTCGACCCATGTGATGGGCGATGGATGATCCCATATCCATTGGTGTTTGACATCAGAGATGGTATACGGGTGCTCAGTGGAGACTGGGTACACTGGACGAACTCGCCGAGAACTCCCAGATGGTATTATACCTCACGTCAGATGGCAGTTCTCAGGTGACACTTGTACAGGTTAGTCTGTAGACCCGAGATCGTCATAGAGTCTTGTGTGATTCGTACTGTGCTTTGATCTCCACCTTACCACATCCATGAGGGCGTGCAAAACGGTGGTCTTTGGGCACAGTCCCGAGTCACATGGAGGCAATGAGCGATAGGAGGGGTTTCGTCTCTCCCGGTATTGGGGGTTGATGATGCGCAGTGCACGATTGGCCATAGCAGGGAAGTCCCTGGCCAGGGCTGATCAGAGATTTGCTGGTAAGTGTTACCAGTAGTTTCTTGACCCGTTATGAGCCTCATATCGGCACGACTTATCGGGTTATTGGGGTCTGACGTTTACCACCCCTAGACTTGATATGCGACATATCAGACGAAGAGACCGGACTGTACGGTAAGTGTTACTGGTCGGATTCGCAGGAGTGTGAGCGGGCTAGCTCGTCGATCTTCTGATCGCTCAATACCCGGGTGGCCGTTACGTTTAGCAGACCGCTTGCGGCTTGTGGATGCTTGATATGATCATCATCTGCTACCGGCGTATTGACGAGTCTTTAGAGTCCTACACAGAGGTTTCCTGGCTCAAGCAAAACGAAATAGGAGCGCATATGAGATATGTTCGGGACCGAGAATAATACCAGTATGTGATATTGTATTCGATTCTCGCGATTTGTAGCATTGATCGGTTATATGCATTATAGCCGGGTTATCGGATCAAGTGTTGATTCGATAAGTTGTTACTATTGATATTAGTCGGTCATATGCGATATGACCGGGTCGTTAAATCAAGTGTTGATTTAATGATTTAATGTATAATTATATATTTGATATATTACTTTACATTAACTAATATGGGTTCACTTTAAATGGATTTTCTCACTTGATGTGCATGATGTATATGTGATATACTTTTGTACACTTGTTTGTATCATATTAGATGATGCATGTTTATTTGGTTAAGTGTAAAGAATAAACCCATGGTTAAGAGGATAATTAGGGTTTTGATTTTATCACACATTTATTTATCCATTCCTTTTTATTTAAATTTTTTTATAAAAACAAAATGGTTTTCTTTTGTCATGAAGCTTAATGAAGCTTCATGAAGGTTTGACTCAAAGACCATTTTGTCTTTATGCTAAACCCTAACTATTCCCACTTACCATGGTTTGCTCTCTACACTTAACCCATGTTAGATTATGATAAGTATCAATTTTATTTCATTATTGAAAAAGACTTATCATAATACTAGCTCATCTTCTTCTTCATCTTCAAGTTAGAAACCTTGAGGCCATTAATGGCAACTTGAGCTTGAGAGTGAGAAATCCAATTCTAAAGAGAACCCACCTCCTATTTCTTCACCCTCTACCTCTAGCCAAGTTGTAGAGTGTGTTTTCTTCACAAGTTTCATCACTTTGTGAAGTCGGAGCTTGAACTTGCGATGCCTCGACGTAGATCGTCTTTGACACGAAGTCGGCGACCTAGCTCACCCGATTCTCCGATGAAGCCGACGCTAGAGCCCGGGGTTCGACATGGACAGCAAGGAGACTTCATTGCGGAGCCGTGGAGGTGGATATCCGGATCTACAAAGGTTGTAATTTCCATATCCAAGTAGTTAAGTGTTAACTAGTTTACTTTTCGCCTAAACATCTAGTCTAAGATCCGTAGTCTAGGGTTTCTCGGCACAATATTTTTTAAATTGGCATGTTCGATGCCTTGTGAGACCTCTCTAGAGTGCCTAGGAACCCTACAGTGGTATCAGAGCCTAACTAGAGCCTTAGGCGAAGTCTAGACGGAGTTTGAAACCCGGGCGAACCGAAAAACCAACCCCAAAATAGCTCTCTGGAAATTTTTCAAATTTGTGGTTTTTTGTCAATTAATATTGCCTAAAAAAATCAGCAATAAAATCTAAGAATTACTGTGCAAATCGTTTCCTGTGAACAGTAAAAACGGCGGCGGAACCGCGGCAGAAGCATGGCTTCTGCGGCGGTTCCGCGGCTCGTTGATGACGTCAGCCCCACTTCTTTGCACAGTAATACCTGATTTATTATTCTGAGTTTTCTGGGAATTTTAATTTGACTCCAGGTTTGAGTATTCTGCGGTTGTACAGGGAATCGTCGATTCAATAGGATTATCGAACTTTGTCTAAGTGCTTTCCGGATAATTTTTTGAATATGTTAAAAACTTCGACCGGATATAAATATCCAACTTTTCCCCTCTCGTAAAATATCCAAGTGTTGGATTATTGTGTGGTTCAAGGACGTTCTGAGTAGTGCAAGTAACACGATGGTCCCTCTAGAAGACAACAAACCTTAACTCGATTATGTGACCGTCTTGAACTGCCCTTTGAACCTTCGGGTTTGGGGCAGTACGGCGTGCCACATGTGAGGCGTTGGCTTGACCCTTCTACGGCTGGACCGTTGGCACTGAGGCATGAAACGAATGTCTTGGAACCTATTTCATGTGTTGGACGGTTTCGGGAAAACTTGGGTATTCGAATGTTCGATCGGAAATTTTAATATATTCTATTTATCCGGAATGGGATACAATAATTGGAATTCACAAACAGTTATGTAATAACTGAATGAATGATATAAATCTAGCGGTTTAGTTTCATTTGATATTGAAAAGAGTTTTCGATAATGAGACTAAAATGCGGGATTTATAATAATTAGGCATGTGATGTCTAAGATATTCATTGGATTAGGCATGTGATGTCTAAAGTAGTTGCGGATTCCAATTGTTGTAGTTTTACACTTTCTTTTCTGTGACCGTAAGTGTAATATGTGATATCGCCGGTTTCGTTGCTATATGTCAACGAAAATTGGGATGCGCATATTTACTTACGTTGATGACATGTGATGTTATGTGTTGCTGGATATGTTATATTGGATCGTCGTGTTCGAATAGCCGGGGGTTTTTATGTGAGATGAGTGTTTTTCATTTTCATTCATGTAAAAACTTGTATGTAATATTCTTTTAATTTGGGGCACTTCCAGGTAGCGGAAGTTGTCACCCTTTGTATATTACTTACTTTTCCGCATTAGGATAGACCCAAGGAGGGGAGCACAAGTAACCGGGTTCTGGGGTCCAGTGGGAGACCAACTCGAGGAGTCGAGTCCGGGTCTCCTAACCCTAGAATTGGCAGGGTTGCTTGCCGCTCTCGTAGAGGTCTAGGGGTGTGGGATTGGCTATTCATCACGACCGTGGAATCCGTGTTTTATACTGGCTCGTATTGAAAACACGGACGTCCTAGTATATCCAATATTTCATATATTTATTCTGCTGCGATATCTGTGTTGTGACTTTGTGATGGATATAGTATATAGTATATATGATATATTATATAGAACTTACTTATGTTTTACACCCGCGCTAGCCCTGCCCTGCTCTGTCGTTAGTTACCTAACCTAACGGTGCACGAGGGGACATCGAGGCGAATGTGGATGGCATAAGTGTACGTCATATCTATCTGTGATATTTAGGTATTAAATGATGGGACTTCATTAATGTGATTAATGAAAGAAAAGAAACCAAATGATGTTGTAGAATCAAATTTTAAACAAAACAGGTAGCTACAGTTCTTGCTTTGCATTGCGGTATATATGATATACCCTGCACCTTATTCGATGAGGAAAGGACCGAGATCCCTTCACCGGGAGTGACTCCTTTAGCAATAACCGGCAGATGCTGCACACTCGGTTTGGCTTTGATTTCTTTTAAGAGTTTTTGCTTTGCACAGTGATATATATGATATATCCCGCACCTCATTCGACGAGGAAAGGGCCGACGATCCCTTCACCGGGAGTGACCCCTTTAGCAAAACTAGAAAAGCCTCAAAATCACTCCATTTTAAAAAAAAACTTCATTTGATTCCACAACGATATCAAGTTCATTACGCTCATGGTTTTATGAAAACCTACGTAGCCCTCCGTCATTTCAGATAAGTACTAATTAGTATTCGTGCTACGGTAGTTTGGCATTCGTCAAGGCGTAGAATACGGTAGCTAACTAGTATTTATCTGCTTATGCATATGATGCAGATTGGATTAGGGTGTTCGTACGGCGTTGTTTGGCATTCGTCAAGGGTCGTGCGGGTGGGTTTAATTCAATCAAGAAATGTACGGGTTGAACTTGACTAGTGGACTATGGGTTGTTTGGCATTCGTCAAGGTCATAGAACACTAGGGGTAAAATATTATCGGGAATTTCAAGTGTTGAAATTTGCAATGAGATTGCATACCTTCTATGAGATAGTTGGATCCCGATACCCACTGCGAGTAAAAGTTACTCCCGGGAGAGTTTTACACATTACAATTAGCCGATCAAGTAGGTATCTAGAAAGGTGTTAACGAGGTTACGCCTCTGGGAAAACGAGGTTTACATTAATTAGGTTCGTGCGAAAGCACGGGGGACCTCTCTCAAAGTACCGACACTAGCCTGGCTGAAAGATTGGTGAACTTGTAGTGTGTAATTAATCCCGGCTAGTCTTTCCTTTTAGGGTTTGAAGGAAGATTTGATAAAAAGCAGTGGGAGCCATCCTGATTAGATAAGATAATAACCAATCTGATCTTGCACGAGCATACGCTAAAGTGTTTTCTTCTCTCTCTCTCCAGGTAGCAACCATTTCATGCCTGAATCAAGATAATAATATGGATGTATTGACCGAACTCGCATGTTATACTGTGCAGGGGAACGTTGAACCCGTTCTATCTTATAAGTGTTATAAGAATGAACAGGAAACAGGAGAATATCTGGATTCTCAAGACGCCCAAAAGAACATGCATGTTGATGCATCTTCTAAAGGTGTGTTAGTTATTGAGAATTGTTTCTTAGTTCACCCTACGTCCTGGGTATTAGATACCGGATCAGGATCCCACATATGTAAACAGTTACATGGGCTACGAAAAGGTAGAGAACTGGGGAAAGGTGATCATTCCGTTCAAGTTGGGAACGGTGCAAGTGTTGCAGCCAAAGCAGTTGGCGAATATCACCTAGTATTACCAAGTGGTGATACAATAATTCTGAATGAGTGCTATTATATACCGAACATGATGTGCAACATTATATCAGTTTCTTTATTGAGTAAAGAAGGATATAATTTTGTAGTAAAGGATAATGTTATGAACATATTCCTAGATCAAAAGTTGATTGCATCAGGCTCGCTACATAATGGCATATTCATTCTAAATCAAAATACAGTCCTCAATACACAAAACACACACAAGAGGAAAAATTCAGAAATGAACGAATCCTTCTTGTGGCATTGTAGACTTGGTCATATCAATGCGACACGACTGGCTAAGTTACATAAGGATGGTTATTTGAATCCGTTCGAATTATCATCTTATGACACTTGCCATTCATGTCTCAAAGGAAAAATGACCAAAGCTCCGTTTAGTGGACACGGAGAAAGAGTTACTGAACTCTTAGGACTGATACATAGTGATGTATGCGGTCCTATGTCTACACATGCCAGGGATGGTTCTTTCTACTTCATTACATTCACTGACGATCTCTCTAGATACGGGCATGTGTTCCTGTTGAAACACAAGTCTGAAGCTTTTGAGAAATTCAGAGAATATAAGCACGAAGTAGAGAACCAAACGGGCAAAGGTATTAAGATCCTTCGATCTGATCGAGGAGGAGAATACTTGAGCAATGAGTTCCAAGATTATCTAAAAGAGAATGGGATTCTCTCTCAGCTTACTCCACCTTATACACCACAGCACAACGGTGTATCGGAACGAAGGAATCGCACCCTATTAGATATGGTGCGTTCAATGATGAGCACAGCTGAGTTACCTATTTCCTTCTGGGGGTATGCGCTTGAGACAGCCATACACCTATTGAATATGGTTCCTACCAAATCAGTGCCTACCACTCCATATGAGATATGGAGAGGGAAGAGACCATCTCTTAAGTATGTTAAGATATGGGGTTGTCCAGCCTATGTCAAAAGACAAAATCCGGACAAACTCGAGGCAAGATCTGTCTTATGTAAGTTTGTAGGATATCCCAAAAATTCACAAGGGTATATCTTCTACCACCCCGAGGAACAAAAGGTGTTTGTTTCTCGACATGCCACTTTCTTAGAAAAAGGTTTTCTAATGAAACAGATTAGTGGCATTGAGGTAGAACTGGAAGAAGTTCCAGCAACACAAACTGTAACAGAAGACTTGGTAGAACCAGAGGATTCAGTAGAACCCGACGAACCCCAGCCTCTCTGCCGATCTAGTAGGGTTTCTCGTCCACCTGAGAGATACTACGGTTTTCTCATTGACGGTGGAAGCGAGGATTGCATCATGGAGGATGATGACCCAACTAGCTTCGAGCAGGCCATCACGAGTAGGGACTCAGTGAAATGGCTGGATGCTATGCGGTCCGAGATGGAATCCATGTACACCAACAAAGTATGGACTTTGGAAGTTGCTCCTGAAGGGGTAAAACCCATTGGGAGCAAGTGGATCTTCAAGAAGAAACTTGGTGTAGATGGGAAAGTGGAGACTTTCAAAGCTAGACTTGTAGCAAAGGGTTTTCGTCAAAGACCAGGTGTGGACTATGACGAAACCTTTTCTCCAGTGGCTATGCTGAAATCCATCCGGATCATGCTTGCCATTGCTGCCTTTCATGACTACGAAATCTGGCAAATGGATGTTAAGACCGCCTTTCTAAATGGTGATTTAGAAGAGTGCGTGTACATGACTCAGCCAGAGGGCTTCGTAGACAGTGGGAGCAGCGGGAAGGTGTGCAAGCTGCTTAAATCCATTTATGGATTAAAGCAAGCATCGCGGAGTTGGAACATCTGCTTTGATGTCGTTATCAAAGAGTTTGATTTCGTCAAAAATCCAGATGAACCTTGTATCTACAAGAAGGTGGCAGAGTGTAAGGTTGTCTTCCTCGTATTGTACGTGGACGACATACTCTTGATAGGAAATGATATTCCTATGCTGCAAGCGGTCAAGCTCTTCTTATCACAAAGATTCTCAATGAAAGATCTTGGTGATGCCTCCTGCATATTGGGAATTAGGATCTATAGAGATAGATCCAAACGGATTTTGGGATTGTCCCAATCCAGGTACATTGACACCATACTAAAGAGGTTTAGTATGGAAGAGTCCAAGCATGGGAACTTACCCACAATCTCTGGAGTCACTCTCTCCAAAGAGATGTCTCCCAAGACTGATTTGGAGAGAGCTCGCATGCAAGGGATACCCTATGCTTCGGCAGTAGGCTCTATCATGTATGCGATGCTATGTACCAGACCCGATGTAGCATACTCACTAAGTATAGTGAGCAGGTATCAAGCTGATCCTGGAGAGAGTCACTGGACAGCTGTGAAGAGCATTCTCAAGTACTTGCGAAGGACTAGAGATATGTTCTTGGTGTATGGTAACGGAGAACTCCAAGTGGAGTCCTTTACCGATTCGAGCTTCCAGAGTGATAAGGACGACTCTAAGTCGCAGTCGGGCTTTGTCTTTACCCTTTACGGAGGGGCGGTTAGCTGGAAGAGTTCCAAGCAGGAAACCGTGGCAGACTCGACGATGGAGGCTGAATACATCGCTGCCAACGATGCTGCCAAAGAGGCTGTCTGGATCAAGAAGTTCATTACTGAACTTGGAGTGGTTCCATCCATTGAGCGTCCAATACCTTTGTATTACGATAACAATGGAGCGGTGGCATTGGCAAAGGAACCCAGGTCCCATCAGCGATCCAGGCATATTCTGAGGCGGTATCACCTGATCCGGGAGATAGTTGATCGCCGGGAGATCGAGGTCAGGAGGGTTGACACGAAGAATAACACGGCGGATCCACTCACGAAGGCCATTCCCCAGATACAGTTTGAGAGACTCTTCGGGATGCTCGGTATGCGATACTACAGCAGCTGGCCCTAGTGCAAGTGGGAGATTGTTAGTTGTATGTATGCCCTAGAGGCCAGTATTGTACAGATGATGTATATTATATTGGATGCTTGGACATATATAGAGATGACTTTCTTGCTCGATATGATAGTATGCTATCTGGTTGCTCTTTATCTTAACATGTACACTAGTCTCTTTATACTGTCTTATAGTTACATGTTGATAAAGCCCTTAGGATGTGTACTTGACTGCCTGGACTATGATGCAGATCATACTAGTGGGGACATGGTAGTCCATAAGTACATCCTTCAAGGTCCCTAGTCGTGGGTGTATCGAGACAGGGCATCGATATACCAGTGTAGACTAGCGTATACGCTTCTCGACCCATGTGATGGGCGATGGATGATCCCATATCCATTGGTGTTTGACATCAGAGATGGTATACGGGTGCTCAGTGGAGACTGGGTACACTGGACGGACTCGCCGAGAACTCCCAGATGGTATTATACCTCACGTCAGATGGCAGTTCTCAGGTGACACTTGTACAGGTTAGTCTGTAGACCCGAGATCGTCATAGAGTCTTGTGTGATTCCCACTGTGCTTTGATCTCCACCTTACCACGTCCATGAGGGCGTGCAAAACGGTGGTCTTTGGGCACAGTCCCGAGTCACATGGAGGCAATGAGCGATAGGAGGGGTTTCGTCTCTCCCGGTATTGGGGGTTGATGATGCGCAGTGCACGATTGGCCGTAGCAGGGAAGTCCCTGGCCAGGGCTGATCAGAGATTTGCAGGTAAGTGTTACCAGTAGTTTCTTGACCCGTTATGAGCCTCATATCGGCACGACTTATCGGGTTATTGGGGTCTGACGTTTACCACCCCTAGACTTGATATGCGACATATCAGACGAAGAGACCGGACTGTACGGTAAGTGTTACTGGTCGGATTCGCAGGAGTGTGAGCGGGCTAGCTCGTCGATCTTCTGATCGCTCAATACCCGGGTGGCCGTTACGTTTAGCAGACCGCTTGCGGCTTGTGGATGCTTAATATGATCATCATCTGCTACCGGCGTATTGACGAGTCTTTAGAGTCCTACACAGAGGTTTCCTGGCTCAAGCAAAACGAAATAGGAGCGCATATGAGATATGTGCGGGACCGAGAATAATACCAGTATGTGATACTGTATTCGATTCTCGCGATTTGTAGCATTGATCGGTTATATGCATTATAGCCGGGTTATCGGATCAAGTGTTGATTCGATAAGTTGTTACTATTTATATTAGTCGATCATATGCGATATGACCGGGTCGTTAAATCAAGTGTTGATTTAATGATTTAATGTATAATTATATATTTGATATATTACTTTACATTAACTAATATGGGTTCACTTTAAATGGATTTTCTCACTTGATGTGCATGATGTATATGTGATATACTTTTGTACACTTGTTTGTATCATATTAGATGATGCATGTTTATTTGGTTAAGTGTAAAGAATAAACCCATGGTTAAGAGGATAATTAGGGTTTTGATTTTATCACACATTTATTTATCCATTCTTTTTTATTTAAATTGTTTTATAAAAACAAAATGGTTTTCTTTTGTCATGAAGCTTAATAAAGCTTCATGAAGGTTTGACTCAAAGACCATTTTGTCTTTATGCTAAACCCTAACTATTCCCACTTACCATGGTTTGCTCTCTACACTTAACCCATGTTAGATTATGATAAGTATCAATTTTATTTCATTATTGAAAAAGACTTATCATAATACTAGCTCATCTTCTTCTTCATCTTCAAGTTAGAAACCTTGAGGCCATTAATGGCAACTTGAGAGTGAGAAATCCAATTCTAAAGAGAACCCACCTCCTATTTCTTCACCCTTTACCTCTAGCCAAGTTGTAGAGTGTGTTTTCTTCACAAGTTTCATCACTTTGTGAAGTCGGAGCTTGAACTTGCGATGCCTCGACGTAGATCGTCTTTGACACGAAGTCGGTGACCTAGCTCACCCGATTCTCCGATGAAGCCGACGCTAGAGCCCGGGGTTCGACATGGACAGCAAGGAGACTTCGTTGCGGAGCCGTGGAGGTGGATATCCGGATCTACAAAGGTTGTAATTTCCATATCCAAGTAGTTAAGTGTTAACTAGTTTACTTTTCGCCTAAACATCTAGTCTAAGATCCATAGTCTAGGGTTTCTCGGCACAATATTTTTTAAATTGGCATGTTCGATGCCTTGTGAGACCTCTCTAGAGTGCCTAGGAACCCTACAGTATTTGGGGTAGTTTCAAATTTGAATATCGATCGAAATTCTGTAAACTTTAGCTGATCGGATTATATCTGTGATGTGATATATGTATTGAACGTCTACTAATCACTATACGTCGATTAGTGGGGGTTGTACATATCTGTGATCTGTGTTATTGGTTTGTGTATATGAACTTGTTGGATTGTCGTGGCTGAATAGCCGGGGATGTGAGATGGGTGTTTTTTCATTTTTCATTCGATGTTAATTGTAAATTGATGTAATATTAATTTTTGGTCGCACATTCGGGTTGAGGATGTAGCCGCCATTGTATATGATTTCTTTTATTGTTTTCTACTCCTAGGATAGCCTCATGGTGGGGTACACAAACAACCGGGTACTTTGAAGTGCCAAGTTATCTACTCACTTTGTTGAGAGAGGATGCTTCACTTCGGGTATTTGGTGGGTAGTTTGCTGCACCCATAGGGGTCGAGGGTGGGGTTTTTGGCTATACATCACGATCGTGTAATCCGTCTTTCGTTGCAGGCTCGAATGAAATGCGGATTCCTAGTACATCCAATGTGTTCATCTGTGATCTGGAATGATTATCATTGTGTCTGACGAATGTATATATCTATATATGATATTTAGTAGACGTTGCTTACGTTTTGCATCCGCGCTAGTCCAGCCCCCGCTCTGTCGTTAGTTAAGTAACCTAACGGGTGAATGACGGGGCCCAGTGGCGAATGCTGATGGCATAAGCGTACGTTATATTTTCATTGTTTTCTGCAATGGTAGGATTAATTGATGGGACGCATTATTTTAATTCAAAGAATAAAAACCAAAGTTGAATTGTCGGAACAATTTCAAAAATACTCGGTTTTTTCAAAACAGCAAAACTTTTAAATGCGGAGCTTAAACCACTCCTTTTAAAAGCTATCACGTTCCTTCGATTATATCAAGTTCATTTTGTTCACTGTTTCGCCAAAACCATTCGTAGACCGCCGTCATTTCATATGAATAGTCAATAGTATTCAATCTATGTTTGTTGGCCAAAGTCAAGGCATAGTGGTTGGTAGCTGTTGGATATTCATATGAAGTATAGAAAGATGCGTTGGTTTGGGACAGTCGTACTGCTTTGTTGGCCAAAGTCAAGGGTATGTACGAATGGATTCAAATTAACCTGGAGAATGACAGGTGGAACTTGATATGTAACTTATGATTTGTTGGCCAAAGTCAAATGTTGGATATAGTGCCCTCAGAGTCAATTATTGGATCACAGGCACGTGATTGCATTGATTGAGGGAGGACCTATGCCGGTAGGACAGTCTTACTCAAGATGATAGTATGCTATCTGGCTTATCTTTATCATCGTGTACTGCTTTAGGTGACCTTACAGGTCACTATTGCACGTTGATAGAGCCCCTAGGATTCTTGCTTGACTACCAGCAGTATGAGGGCGATCATATACGTGGGAGCTAGGGTCTATAAGCACATCCTTAAAAGGTCCCTAGTCGTGGGAGTTTCGAGACAGGGCATCGATACTCCAAAGTAGACTAGTGTATACAGTCGAGACCCCGACTAGGGGCGGTGGCCGGTCTCACAAGCCACTGGTGTCAGTTGGTTCACTTAAGATGTATACAACTGCTCATTGGGTTATGAGTACATCGGACAGGACTCGCCGGGAACATGCTAGTTGGTATTATACCTGATGTCAGATAGCAGTTCCCTGGTGACAAGTGTACAGGTTAGTTCATCGACCTGAGATCGTCATTTGTCTTGTGTGAGTCCCCACTGTGCTTTGATTACTACCCTACCACGGCTCAAAGGAGTCGTGCAAACAGGTTTTAGTTGGGTACAGTCCAGAGCCACATGGAGGCAGTGAGCGGATCTGCAGGGGTTCGTCTCTTACGGTATTGGGGGTGAGGTCGCGCTGTGTCTAGGAGAGCCAGTACATGAAAAGTCCTTGGCCAAAGTAGGAGATTTACTGGTAGGTATTCCAGTAGTATCTCAGGGTTTTCTGGGCTGATCTCCGACACGACTTGTACCGCTTTTGGGGGTTTGACTTTTACCAACCCCTAGGCCCGCCATGCGATGCTCATAGACGAACGGACCGGACTGCACGGATATTGTCAATGACAGGCTCAGTAGGGTGTCAGGATGAGTTCGCTCATCGACATCCCTTTTGGTCAATACCTGGTAGCCCGTTACCTATTCGCTAATACCTCTGACGTGCTAGTTGTTAAATCCGCAGCCAAAGTATTGACGAGTCTTTAGAGTCCCCCACTGACCAGTTTCTCAAGTTTCGGGCGAAACGCTGTAGAGGCCGTATGGATATATGGCAAGGTTCGATCAGATACGTGCAGTATTACACGGATCATGATCGGACGGATAATACTAATGGGCTTTGGTTGAAGCCGGATCCTAGTATTGTACAGTGTAGATTTTGTCTCTGTGCATTTGTATTCAGTGGGATTACAAATGCGGGTATGTATATACAGTCACCGGGTTTTCTTGTAATTTATTATGGGATCAGTTTTCTGAAATTGCCAGTTTGCATTCCGTTTCGGCCAGTTTTCTTTTGTTCCTTCGCGGCCGGACTTTCCGTTGGAGGGGCTAATTTGTAAATTCGCAAATTAGCAATTGTGGAGGGGTTAGTTGTGATATGAGAGATTATGAGAGCATCTTTTGATTCCATTCTTTTCTTGTGATCATTTCTTGCATTAATGCGATTAGAGTTGATTAGGAGTTGATGTGAGGCTTGCTTTTGGATGTGGTCACCCTTTTCCTTTCCTACACTCACCTCCCTTCATGGTTTTGATTTATTATTTTTCTCTCCACCATTCTATCATAAGCATGGCCGGCCACTTTGAGGGGAGATGAGAGGGAGTACATTTTGGAGTGTGGGAAATTTACATCTCTCATTTTCATGCTTGCAAAAATACACACCATCCTTCTCCAAAAGTTCTTTGATTCCTCCATCATGGCAACTTCTATAACCCCAAGAGACAACCATTCTACACCTACCTACATCATTCCTTGGGAACGTCGGCTCGCTAAATTCATGCCCAAGTTGCCTCGGTCCAAAGGTGGGAGCCCGTAAAAGAACCCGGCGATGTGGTGCCCGTTCCAACGAGGAGTTGAAGACCGGAGATTCCGCAAGGAGATCGGAGTGGTGGCCGAATACCGAAGGACACGGATCGCTTGGTATAGCTTCCTTCCCATTTTCTAGTTTGCTAGAGTTAGGTTAATGGCCCGATCCAGGATTTTAGTGCGCGGTGGTGCCGGTTTGCAAGTTTCGCAAAGTTTTTCGTTTCCGCATTCCGGCATCGGATTGACGGCCGGGGCGCCGCTGTGCACTTACATTGGTATCAGAGCCACGCCATTATCCTAGTCTAGCTTGCTCTAGTATGTTTAAAGACTCGATCGAACAAAAATCCCCAAAACCGTATTCTCTAGTGCATTAGGTTTCTGTCGAAATTTTTTGGGCTCTAAAAATTTTTCAGGTTGTTGCAGAAACATGTGCAGGGTTTTGTAAGAGCACTGTAAAAATTTGGTGACCTGATCCTTCAATAAGACCGCAGAACCATGGCCATAACTCCACTTTGTCCGCGGTTCCGCCGCAGTAATTAAGCTTCATTTCACCAACTTTTTCCAGTGAGCTTCTGGGTTGAAAATAGGGTTTTTGGGATATTCTTTTTGGGCCCAGATTTTCTGTGAGAGCTGCAGTAGTGCTTGGGGCCCACTTCGATAAATTTGATCGATCGAAAATTTTAAACATGTTAGTTCACAGAATTTACATTATATCTGCGACCGTGAATGTCACTTGATCGGTAAATCCTGTCGAACTGCTATAGCTCTTTTAGACGGATTTGCGGACGTGACATTCATGTTGATGTTCTGTGTTGTGCTGTGATGTTGCGGATCGGTCATTGGGGATAGCCTGGATGCATTGTTAGTACAGTTTTGTTTTATATGTACATTTGATATTGCGGGGCGAGTGTCCGACATGTGGACTGTCGTCACTGTCTGTTTGTATATTATTCTTTTGGGGCACGACCGGGTCGAGGTCGATGTACCCGTTGTATGTATATTTTACTTTGTGTACTAGGATTGCCCCGCGGAGGGGAGCACGGATAGCCGGGTTCTAGAGGGCAACGAGCCCGCATCTCATGGCATTGAGACAGAGGGGGCTTTACTCTAGAATTGGCGGGCTATTCGCCGCACTCGTAGGGGGTATAGGTTGACCCAGGAGGGGTGCCCAAGTTACCGGATTCCGTGAAATGCTGGGTGGTCCATTCACGTTGCTGAAGGGGGCTGCCTCGCTTCAGGTTTTGGCGGGTAACTTGCCCGCTTATAGGGGTCTAGGATTTCATTGCACAGGCTATCCACATGACCAGAGGAACGTCGGGTTTCAGTAGCGGCTCTATGAAACCCGGGGATCCCAGATATCTGTATTGTTCTGTGATGCTGATTACATTTGTTTGATGTTGCATTTTATCATGCCTTGAGCGAATTTTATATATTGATATATATACTAGTAGATGTTGTATATGTTTTGCATCCGCGCTAGTCCAGTCCCCGCTCTGTCGTTAGTTAAGTAACCTAACGGGTGATGATGGGACCCAGTGGCGAATGCGGATGGCATATACGTACATCATTATTTTCATTCTTTATTGGTGTGATCAATTGATGGGACTGCGTTGATTCGGATCAATGCAAACTAAACAAACCTATTCTGATGTTGTTGGAACATTTTTCAAAAAGCTGTTATTGCAAGGGCGTTCTCTTTTGTTTTGCACAGTGGTATTCAATTATGAATATCCATCACCTCAGTCGACGAGGCAAGGGCCGAGATCCCTTCACCGGGAGTGACCCCTTGGACAAAAGTTTGCGTCAGGACAATAACTTCACTATAGTCGTTTACTTTTGCTTTGCATCGTGGTATTCAGTTGGAATATCCTGCACCTCACTCTACGGGGAAAGAGCCGAGATCCCTTCACCGGGAGTGACCTCTTTAGCAAAGGTTTTTGTTACTATATTTTTATAAAGTTATCCGGTTCCTTCAACGATATCAAGTTCATTACGTTATAGGTTTTTCGCCAGAAACCATTCGTAGCCCTCCATCGTTTTAGACGGGTAGCATGTAGTATTCATGCTATGTTTGTTGACCTTCGTCAAGGCATAGTGTATGGTAGCTGCTTGTTACCTTTCTGCTTCATAGATAGATGCGTTGGTTTGGGATAGTCGTATAGCCTTGTTGACCTTCGTCAAGGGCTTGTACGGGTGGGTTCAAATTAACCTGGACAATGACGAGTAGAACTTGACATGTGACTTATGATTTGTTGACCTTCGTCAAGGTCATAAGAGCATGGGGCAAAAATCACATCGGGAGTTTCTAAAGAAACTGAAAATTACCAGATATGCGCATACCTTCTGGAGTGTGATAACGTGAGTGGATTCCATCACGTTATCAAGCGATGATAGTTGGATCTCGATTCCCACTGATGAGTTGGTTTACTCCTCGGGTGATCCCGACTAATTCTTCTTTCAGGTTTGGGGAAGAATTTGACTTTACAGTGGGAGGTTTCCTAATTAGATAAAGTGATAACCATTCTAATTTAGGTTAGAGTGCACGCTGAGGGTTTCTTTTCTCTCTCTCTTTGGCAGCGACCATTGACCCGACCGTAGACTATGACTCAGTGACCAAGTTAACCGAACCTTCTTATATAACTGGCTTTTGGATTGTCAGAGTTGCAAACCTCATTGCCACTCCTACTTTTACCCTTTTCTCCAGGACACCCCGTATTACTACGAACGTCCACTTCCATTGGACAAAACCATCGTATGGTTATATACGAACTCGAAGGAATTTATTCGAGGATGGTTTCCAGTTCTGGAGAAAACGAATAAAACTATTCAGTCGTCTTTTCCTTTTACCTTCTCTCAGGTTACGAGTGCTCCTTGGATTAGGACAGTACACCTATTACGCAAATTGGATAGTCTTCTTCCAAACCATAGGCAGGTGCCGACCGATAGGGAATGAAGAAAACCAATTAGCCTAAACGGTGTACAGAAGGTATTAAGTTAAGACAAAGAAAGGGATTAGAAGGAGGGCAAAGTAAATTGCAACTGCTATTCACGACCAAACCATGTATTTCTTCGCCAATCCTAAATCACCTTTGTATTTCTCTAGGACACTCCGTATCACTACGAAGATCCACAGTTATTTGGATATTCCATCGTATGGTTATATACGAACTCGAAAGGAACTTGTTCCAGTTCGGGGATGGATTCTGGTTCAGGAGAAATAGGAATAAGGTTTATTCGGTTAACTTTTATCCTCACCTTCTCTCGCATTGCGAGTGTTCCTAGGATTAGGACAGTAAACCCATTATGCTTATTGGATAGTCTTCTTCCAAACCATAGGCTGGTGCCGAACGGTAGGGAAGGAAGAAAACCATTTGGCCTAAAGGGGTGTACAGAAGGTAATGACTAAAGACATATAAAGGGATTTGGAGAGGTGGCAAAAAAATATACGGTTACAGTTGTGAATCTGGATAATGGAAGTGGCATTACTAGGAATACCCAGATACCCCATCGAAACATTTCAATGTTTCAGTTTCACTATGTACTGTTAAAAGAAAACTGATTTCCCAATTAGATACTTGCTCCAGGATATCTATTTACCAGGTATGATTCTCACATCTGTATGGTTTTACAGATGATGAGTGGGAAAAAGTTATTGGGAATTAGGTGATCATCCTAATTATATCGGGATTCGTTGTAATTGGTGATATTTGAGGAAGTCACCTGGGTTGTTTGCCGGACGGCAAATATTTGGTTTTGAATACCCGTTGTTATGCACCAATTTCAAATTGATATATTTGTACATCTATTTTCATAGAGTGAGATATAACTTTTTGAAATTATGTGTATGACATTTACCTATATCAGTGGATGGTTAGGTAAGGAGCATTAAACAGCGGTGTAATTCTTCATAACCATAAGTACAGTTTTCAACCTACGACACACAGTGAATGAGTCACTAAATTCAGGGGAATTATACAGTGTATTGTATATTGTCCAGTGTCCATTAGGACAAAGGGGTTGGTACTCGTACTATATTCTGTTTACTTGTGACTTCTCTAGTTCTTAGACATGTGTTTCGTAGAAATGCATGTTCTGAGTTTTGAGAAGTTACAGGTATATGAATAAAGTAGAGAACCAGGCGTTGCAAGTATCAGGATTCTTCAAAATGATCGAAGATGTAGATACTTGTGCATGGTATTCAGTTGATAGTAATGATTAGGAGAACTTGCTTCTCTTTCAGATTACTCATAATTGGAAGCACTCCTAAGTTGAGTAACGTTGATCGGCCTCCTTCCATTTAGTTGACATGCACTGGAGACAGCTGCATGATTTGATTCTGGTTCAATTAAATCAGTGCCTCTGTTTCTGTATTGGACATAGGACAGTTCATATCTTAACGATGTTAAGGTACGGGGAATTGTCCGGCTTATGCTTAAAATCAGACTCTGGATAACTCAAGGCACGTTTCTGTAGTGGTTGTTTGTGGGTTGACCCAGGCTATGACGAGGGTTGACTTTCTACCATCTGGAAGATCAATAGTGATATTGTTCTTGACTCGACACAGTTTTAATAAAAATGGATTTTTTCAGAAAACAGTAGTGGGAGTATGGTAGAACTGGAAGTGATTCCAGAATCGCAAATGATTACTGAAAATTTAATAAGAACCTAATTCAATCTGGTTTGACATTCCATTAGCCACTCAGCAAATATGGTGGGTAACCTCAGGCACCCGAGAGGTACTCCGGTAGCCTTAAGGACGGTGACAGGGAGGTTCTTGTTTACCCAGACTTGCCATTGCTATTGTTCCAGATTGTGAGACCCGGCAGGAGGATGAGTATAGCGTCATTCTAAACTAGCTTTAGAAGTATACGTCTATATGACTCTGCCAGAGGGTTGTCGTAGTCAGTAGGAGCAGCGGAAGCATTGGTGAACATGTGGCTTATGTCTATTTATAGACTAAAGCGGATATAGCGGAGATAGATCATCTATTTTTGATGTGACAGGCATAGGTTTAACATCATCAGATTAGGGGATGGATCTGTTAAGAAGGTAGTAGAGTGCGATGTCCTGGTATTTGGATGACATACACAGAGTAGGAAGTGAAATTCCTATATTACAATCGGTTATACTTTGGTTGTCACACAGTGGTTTCTCCACATGGGACTTGGATATAATATCAAGACATTCTGGTTATTAGATCTATAGATCTAGATTTGGGTGGTTTCCCAATCAGGGTACTTAGAAAGCATTCTAAGAGTTTGTAAAATGGACGACTCCTGGCATGGTAGTGTACCTGCAGGTGATGGAGTCACCCTCTCGAAAGGTGTCTTACAGACTAAAGAGGAGAGGGATGTGCATGATTGGCAGATCACTTGCTTAGGAAATTGAGTCAATCATGAGATGTCAAGTACCACACCAGATGTTGTTTTTGCAGTAGGTGCAATAAGTTGATATTAATCCAATCCTGGAGAAACAATCGGAAGCAGTTTTAGAACATAAGTGAATGTTCTAGGGATATGATAACGGCAGCCTCCTTTAGGAGACGGTTATCATTCTCGGCTTCCAAGGTGACATGGATGACAGAGAGGTTGTCAGAGTTATAGTTTTCCCTCTGACGAGGGGCAGAATTTTGGACAGATGGTCCAGGAAGATACTGAGGAAGGCATGACGCAGGATACTGATTAAGTTCAGTTGACGATACAGTCTAAGAAGTTTTGATTTGAGTTCATTTATGAGCTAGGTCCCATCAGACATCTAGACACATTCTAAGACAGGTATTGCTCATTTCGCGAGATGGCTTTCTCCGCGAACTTGAGATATAGAAAGACATAGAAAGAAACATCACAGCGGATCCACTCACTGAGGCTATTCCTCGAACGCAATAGTTTCGCAAACGAGTTTTGTGAGACTGACCAGTAGAGGAGTTGGGTGTTTGGTATCACACGGGCTGTGAGTATGCGACATCGCAATAATTAGCCTTGAGTGCAAGTGGGAGATTGTTGGATATAGTGCCCTCAGAGTCAATTATTGGATCACAGGCACGTGATTGCAATGATTGAGAGAGAACCTATGCCGGTAGGACAGTCTTACTCAAGATGATAGTATGCTATCTGGCTTATCTTTATCATCGTGTACTGCTTTAGATGACCTTACAGGTCACTATTGCATGTTGATAGAGCCCCTAGGATTCTTGCTTGACTACCAGCAGTATGAGGGCGATCATATATATGGGAGCTAGAGTCTATAAGCACATCCTTAAAAGGTCCCTAGTCGTGGGAGTTTCGAGACAGGGCATCGATACTCCAGAGTAGACTAGTGTATACAGTAGAGACCCCGACGAGGGGCGGTGGCCGGTCTCACAAGCCACTGGTGTCAGTTGGTTCACCTAAGATGTATACAGGTGCTCATTGGGTTATGAGTACACCGGACAGGACTCGCTGGGGACATGCTAGTTGGTATCATACCTGATGTCAGATAGCAGTTCCATTGTGACATGTGTATAGGTTAGTTCATCGACCTGAGATCGTCATTTGTCTCGTGTGAGTTCCCACTGTGCTTTGATTACTACCCTACCACGGCTCAAAGGAGTCGTGCAAACAGGTTTTAGTTGGGTACAGTCCCGAGCCACATGGAGGCAGTGAGCGGATCTGCAGGGGTTCGTCTCTTCCGGTATTGGGGATGAGGTCGCGCTGTGTCTAGGAGAGCCAGTACATGAAAAGTCCTTGGCCAAGGCAGGAGATTTACTGGTAGGTATTACAGTAGTATCTCAGGGTGTTCTGGGCTGATCTCCGACACGACTTGTACCGCTTTTGGGGGTCTGACTTTTACCAACCCCCTAGGCCCGCAATGTGATGCTCATAGACGAATGGACCGGACTGTATGGATATTGTCACTGAATGGCTCAGTAGGGTGTCAGGATGAGTTCGCTCATCGACGTCCCTTTTGGTCAGGACCTGGTAGCCCGTTACGTATTGGCTAATACCTCTGACGTGCTAGTGGTTAAATCCGCAGCCAAAGTATTGACAAGTCTTTAGAGTCCCCCACTAACCAGTTTCTCAAGTTTCGGGCGAAACGCTGTTGAGGCCGTATGGAGATATGGCAGGGTTCGATCAGATACGTGGGGTATTGCACGGATCATGATCGGACGGATAATACTAGCGGGCTTTGGTTGAAGCCGGATCCTAGTATTGTACAGTGTAGATTTTGTCTCTGTGCATTTGTATTCAGTGGGAATACAAATGCGGGTATGTATATACAGTCGCCGGGTTTTCCTGTAATTTATTACTGGATCAGTTTTTTGAAGTTGCCAGTTTGCATTCCGTTTCGGCCAGTTTTCTTTTGTTCCTTCGCGGCCGGACTTTTCGTTGGAGGGGATAATTTGCAAGTTCGCAAATTAGCAATTGTGGAGGGGTTAGTTGTGATATGAGAGATTATGAGAGCATCTTTTGATTCCATTCTTTTCTTGTGATCATTTCTTGCATTAATGAGATTAGAGTTGATTAGGAGTTGATGTGAGGCTTGCTTTTGGATATGGTCACCCTTTTCCTTTCCTACACTCACCTACCTTCATGGTTTTGATTTATTATTTTTCTCTCCACCATTCTATCATAAGCATGGCCGGCCACATTGAGGGGAGATGAGAGGGAGTTCATTTTGGAGTGTGGGAAATTTACATCTCTTATTTTCATGCTTGCAAAAATACACACCATCCTTCTCCAAAAGTTCTTTGATTCCTCCATCATGGCAACTTCTATAACCCTAAGAGACAACCATTCTGCACCTGCCTACAGCATTCCTTCGTGCCCGAGTTGCCTCGGTCCACAGGTGGGAGCCCGTAAAAGAACCCGGCGATGTGGTGCCCGTTCCGACGAGGAGTTGAAGACCGGAGATTCTGCAAGGAGATCGGAGTGGAGGCCGAAGACCGAAAGACACGGATCGCTTGGTATAGCTTCCTTCCCATTTTCTAGTTTGCTTGAGTTAGGTTAATGGCCTGATCCGGGATTTTAGTGCGCGGTGGTGCCGGTTTGCAAGTTTCGCAAAGTTTTTCGTTTCCGCATTCCGGCGTCGGATTGACGGCCGGGGCGCCGCCGTGCACTTACATCAAGGTCATAAGAGCATGTGGCAAAAATCCACATCGGGAGTTTCTAAACAGAAACTTTCTAGTGTTGCATACCATTTGGAGTGTGATAATTTTGGTAGGATTCCTTCAGCTATATCACACAATGATATTTGAATCCCGATCCTACTGTGAGTATATGCTACTCCTCGGGAGATTTTTTCACTTAACGATCAATGCTATAAACTAAGTAGGTGTCTAGAAAGGTGTTAGCGGGGCTATGCCTACAGGGAAAAGAGGTTATTTAATTAAGGAACTTCGCGAAAGCGTCGTAAAACCTCCCTCGAAGTACCGACACTGGCCTGGCTTAACGGTTAAGGAAGTATTGTACGGTGAGATTAATCCCGACTAATTCTTCTTTTATGGTTTGAGGAAGGATTTGAGAAACAGTGGGAGCCATCCTGTTTAGATAAACTAAAAACCACTCTAAACTTGCAAGAGCATCATGCTAAAGTGTTTCTTCTCTCTCTCCAATTTGCAGCAACCAAACAACATGACGGGTCTTAAGTTACTATTAGATAAAAACATATTGACAGGGGCAAACTATAAAGATTGGTTCAGGAATATCAAGATGGCAATCACTTATGACAAGTTGGGGTATCTCCTTACCAATAAGGCCCCCGCCGTCCCAGGTCCAGAATCCAGCATCGCGGATAAGGAAATCCGTAAGTCCTGGGAGATTGACTGCACGAAGGCCAAGTGCCTCCTGCTTGCCTCTATGGACAATGAACATCAGAGGAGGCACGAGAATATGGACCTTGAATCCATATTTCTCCATACTAAGGAACTATATAGAGAGCAATCCCGTATCGCAAGATACGAAACCTCGAAGAAACTGTTTTCAGCGAGGTTGGTCGTCGGATCATCTGTAGGGGAACACGTCCTTAAGATGATTGGCTACATTGAGGAGCTCGCAGACCTTGGGACCATGTTAGAGAACGAGCTGTACACAGACTTGATTCTCCAGTCCCTTCCTTCCACCTACGCCCAATTTATCTTGAATTTTAATATTCTAGGTAAAGAAGTTGAACTTCCGGAACTCCTCAACATGTTGAGGAGTGCAGAGGGCACCCGGCAGAAAGTCAGGGAAACACCCGCTCTGTTTGTTGGCGGTGCTTCTTCTTCTAAATCTAAGGCAAAAGCTAAAGGAAAGAAGAAGAACGTCCCTACCAAACCGAGGGGCAGTGTTAGTAAGGTGGAAGCCAAGGAAAAGGAAAAAATGGTGGGACAGGTAGTGGGAAAGGAAGAATGCTTTTATTGTCATAAGAAAGGACACTGGATGAAATATTGCAGGGCTTGAAAGGCCAAGAACCAGTACCCGAAGTAGGTTGTGGCTTTGGGTTCAGGTGTGTATGTAATTGAAAACTGTCTGTCAATCAACTCTACTTCATGGGTATTGGATACCGGGTCAGGATCTCATATCTGTAATTCTTTGCAAGCACTGAGAAGGCGTAGAGTTTTGAAGGCGGGTGATATGACCCTCATGGTTGCAAACAGAGCAAGCATGGATGCTGTGTCCGTGGGGGATTATCACTTAGGATTGACTAATGGACATGTTTTGGTTTTGCGCAACTGTTATTTTTTACCCAGTTTGACTTGTAACATCATATCTATATCTTTAATATCTAAAGAAGGTCATGATTTTACTTTTGTAAAGCGATGTTATAAACATCCACCTTAATCATGGTTTGGTTGGGTCGGCTATATTGAGCAACGGTATATACGTATTAAACCAACCACAGGTTTTCATATCCAGAATACACACAAAAGAAATTCTCCAGAATTAAATCATGCTTTCTTATAGCATTGTAGACTGGGTCACATCAATGAAACACGATTGACAAAGTTACATAAAGAGGGATATTTGGATCCGTTCGAATATCAGTCTTATGCAATTTGTCAATCGGGAAAGATGACAAAGACTCCGTTCACTGGACATGGAGTAAGAGCGAGCGAGCTCTTGGGACTCATACACAGCGATGTATGTGGTCCAATGTCTACACATGCGCGAAGTGGTTATTCTTACATCATTACTTTTACGGATGATTTTTCAAGGTATGGACATGTCTTCTTGATGAAGCATAAATCTGAAGCCTTTGAAAAATTCCGTGAATAAAAGAATGAGGTAGAAAAACAAACAGGCAAGAGTATCAAGACACTGAGATCTGATCGAGGTGGTGAATACTTGAGTGACGAGTTCCTGGATTACCTAAAAGAGAATGGAATTCTCTCTCAGCTTACTCCTCCATACACGCCACAACACAACGGTGTATCGGAGAGATGGAACCGAACCCTATTGGATATGGTTCGTTCCATGATGAGTAATGCTGAGTTACCGCGATCTTTCTGGGGTTATGCACTAGAATCAGCTGCATATCTTTTGAACCGGGTTCCTACTAAGTCAGTGCCTACCACACCATATGAAATGCGGAGTGGGAAGAAACCCTATCTTAAAACACTTTAAGACATAGGGATGTCCAGCTTTTGTTAGAAAGCAGCATACGGACAAACTCGAGGCATGCTCCGTACAGTGCAAGTTTGTGGGATATCAAAAGAACTCTAAGGGATAATTTTTCTATTACGCAGAGGAACAAAAGGTATTTGTTTCTCGTCATGCTTGCTTCTTGGAAACTGAATTTTAGAAAATCAGATAAGTGGGAGCGCAATAGAATAGGAAGAAATTCTAGAACCACAAACTGTTACTGAAAGCTTGATAGAACCAGAAGGTTCAAAAGAACAGGACATTCCCGCACCGCTCTACAGGAGTAGTACGCTTTCTCATCCACCTGAGAGATACTACGGTTTTCTCATAGACGGGGATAGAGAGGACTGCATCATTGATAATGATGAGCCGACTAACTTCCAGCAGGCCATTCAGAGCGCTCACTCGGTAAGATGGCTGGATGCAATGCGGACCGAGATGGAGTCTACGTACACGAACAAAGTATGGACTTTGGACATTGCTCTAGAAGGGGTAAACCCCGTAGGCTGCAAATGGATCTTCAGAAAGAAGATTGGTGTAGATGGACAGGTTGAAACCTATAAGGCTAGACTTGTTGTAAAAGGATTCCGTCAAAGACCTGGTCTGGACTATGATGAAACCTTTTCTCCAGTGGCTATGCTCAAATCCATTCGGATCCTTCTTGCCATTGCTGCCTTCCACGATTATGAGATTTGGCAGATGGACGTAAAAACTGCTTTTCTAAATGGAAATTTAGAAGAGTGTGTCTATATGGACCAGCCAGAGGGTTTCATTCAGAGTGGGAGCAGCAGAAAGGTGTGCAAGTTGCTTAAGTCCATTTATGGACTGAAGCAGGCATCGCAGTGTTGGAACATCTGATTTGATGAAACGGTCAAAGAATTTGACTTTATCATAAATCCAGATGAACCATGCATTTATAGTAAGATTGTAGCACGAACTGTTGTATTCCTCGTCTTGTACGTGGATGGCATTCTCTTGATAGGAAATGATATTCCTATGCTACAATCTGTCAAAGGGTTCTTGTCACACAGGTTCTCCATGAAAGACTTGGGTGATGCCACTTACATTCTAGGGATCCAGATCTATCTTGATAGATCTAAGAGGATGCTAGGACTCTTGCAGTCCAGGTACATCGACACCATTCTTAAGAGATTCAGTATGGAAGATTCCAAGCGCGGTAATTTACCGGCTTGTCATGGGATCACCCTCTCCAAAGAGATGTCTCCCAAGACTGATCTAGAAAGGGATCACATGTCTATTATACCCTACGCTTCTGCGGTAGGCTCTATAATGTATGCGATGTTGTGTACCGACCAGATTTAGCTTATGCACTAAGTGTGGTAAGCCGGTATCAGTCAAACCCTGAGAAGAAGCACTGGATAGCAGTAAAGAACATTCTGAAGTACCTGAGAAGGACTAAGGATATGTTTTTGGTTTACGGCGGGAAAGACATCCAGATCGAGGCCTTCGCTGACTCCAGCTTCCAGAGTGATAAGGATGACTCCAAATCCATGTCGGATTATGTCTTTACCCTCAATGGAGGAGCGATCTGTTAGAAGAGTTCCAAACAGGAAACCGTTGCTGACTCGACGATGGAAGCGGAGTATATCGCAGCTTCTGATGTCGCAAAAGAAGCAGTCTGGATGAGGAAGTTCATAACAGAACTTCAGGTGGTTCCATCCATTGTTGATCCAATACCACTGTATTGTGACAACAACGGGGCTATATCATTAGCGAAGGAACCCAGGTCCCATCAGAAGTCCAGACATATCTTGAGGAGATATCACCTGATCAGGGCGATCGTGGATCGCCGAGAGATCGAGGTTCGGAGGGTTGCTACAGAGGATAACACTACAGATCTATTCAAAAAGGCCATTCCTCAGACGCAGTTCAAGAGGCTATTCGAGATGATATGTCTGCGATATACCAGCACATGGCTTTAGTGCAAGTGGGAGATTGTTATTGGGATATGCCCTAGAGGCCATTATTGTATAGTACTAGTTTACATATTACATTTTGGAAGCTTGGGATATATACACGGATTTATGACAGTCTTGCTCGATATAGTAGTATGCTACTTGGTTTGTATCTATCTTAATATGTGTATGTGTTTCTTTTAATATATCGCTAATACATATTGATAGAGCCCTTAGGATCTTTGCTTGACTACCAGCGTTGTGATGGCAGTCACACTGGTGGGGGCTGGGTAGTCTACAGGCATATCCTTATACAGGTCCCTAGTCGTAGGATTATCGAAACAGGGCATCGATACTCCAGAGTAGACTAATGTATACGCTTCTCATCCCAGGAGGGGAGATGGTCTGTCTCACAGCCATTAGTACGTCATACTAGAGATAGTATGCAGGTGCTCGTTAGGTTACGCGTACACTGGATATGACTCGCTGGGAACTGTTGGTTGGTACTATACCTATCGTCAGTTATCAGTTCCCAGGTGACATGAGTATAGCTTTGTCCGTTGACTTGACACTGCTGCTTCGCCTCGAGTGTGTTCCACTGTTCTTAAATAACTACTCTACCACGGCTCTATTGAGTCGTGCAAACAGGTGGTAGTTGGGTGTAGTCCCGAAGCACTTGGAGGCAGTGGCCGTTACACAGGATTCGTCTCTCCCGGTATTGGGGGTCGATATCGCGCTGTGTTTGGAGAGCCATTACACAAAGTCCCTGGCCAGAGCAAGCGAGATTTACTGGTAGGTACTCCAGTAGTTTCTGAGATGATTTGGGCTACACTCCGACACGACTTATGTAAGTCGACGTTAGACACCCCACAAGTTGTGGGGAGGCGGAATAGGTAAAACAATCATTTTGTTTAAAAAAAACATCGACTAACTTACGGAACTTTGCCAAACCCTAACTAACAACATAATAGGAGGGATTAGCTACTATGAAAGAAGATTATACCTAATGAACCAAGTCCTTCTTGTTTTCGATGACCATCTCCTCGTCGGCCTCCTCTTTGTGATAGCCGATCCACCCGAGAGCTACTACTCCAAGCTTGATCTCTAACTTGAGGTAATTAGGTAACTAAGAGTGCTAATCAAAGCAACCTAGAGGATATAGAATAGGATTAGGGATCAAATAGTCTTGCTAACCCTTGATCTCAACACATGAGAGGTTAGGGTTAGGGTTTGAAGAGAGAGAGCTTGAGGAGAGAGAAAGTGAGAATAATAATGAAATGGAATTAACTCATTTGTGTATATATATGAAGCATAAGATATTTTGCACAAAAATCTCTTTGCAAAAATATCTTCATGCTTCATTTAATACATAATGAAACATCAAGTGAGTCATTAAAAACATTTAATGCATCATTAACTCTCTTGATGAATCATCTCCATGAGTCACAAAACCTTTTAATTCATTTTACACCTAAGCCCTCCACCACATGAACCATCTAGAAGCTTCTCGAGTAATTACGAGAACGCCCCTCCTATCCGTGAAAACACGGAAATACTGAGACTGTATAAATCCAATAATCCAATACTAGAATCTGGCTTAAACCAAAGCCCGCTAGTAAAAACTGTCCGAAAATCGTACGTGCGTAAAAACACGTATGCGTCTGAAACCTGTCGTAAAACCATACGATCTCTATATCGTTTCGCCCGAAGCAGGGAAACTCTCTGTGTGGGACTCTAATGACTCGACTACTACGCTGGCAGTGGGTTTAACCACAAACCGCAAGCAACACTAGCTGTACGTAACGATCCCCAGGTAGATGTCGATAAGAAGGCCGATGAGAAAACCCATCCGAACTCCTACTGAGCCTGATGTGACAATCTTCGTACAGTCCGGTCTGTTCGTCTAGGACTATCGCATATCGGGCCTAGGGGGTGGCAAGCGTCAGTCCCCTAAAAGCGGTATAAGTCGTGTCGGAGTGAAGCCCATTACACCTTGAGAAGTTACTGGAAAACCTACCAGTAAATCTTGTTTGCCTTAGCCAAGGACTTTGCATAATGGCTCTCCATACACAGCGCGATATCAACTCCCAATATCGGGAGAGACGAATCCTGTCTAACCGCCACTGCCTCTAAGTGCTTCAGGACTGCACCCAACTGCCACCTGTTTGCACGACTCCATTGAGCCGTGGTAGGGTAGCAATCAAAGAACAGTGGGAACACACTCGAGGCGAAGCAGCAGTGTCAAGTATGCGGACTATGCTGTACTCATGTCACCTGGGAACTATTAATTGACGAAGGGTATAATACCAACCAACAGTTCCCTGCGGGTCCTATCCAGTGTACCCGTAACCCAACGAGCACTTGTATACTATCTCCAGTACGACGTACTGATGGCTGTGGGACAGACCATCTCCCCAACTGGGATGAGAAGCTTACACACTAGTCTATTTCGGAGTATCGACGCCCTGTCTTGATAATCCTACGACTAAAGACCTGAAAAAGGATGTGCTTGTAGACTTCCCAGCCCCTACTGGTATGACTGCCATCACAACGCTGGTAGTCAAGCAAGATCCTAAGGGCTCTATCAATACGTACACACATATTAAGTTAGATATAAACCAAGTAGCATACTACCATGTTTAGCAAGACTGTTAATATAACTGTGAATATCCCAAGCTTCTATTAAGTAATATACAAGCTAGTATGATACAATAATGGCCCATAGGGCATATACACTAACAATCTCCTACTTACACTAGGTCCATGTACTAGCGTATCGATGATCGATCATCTCGAGTAGCCTCTCGAACTGAATCTGAGGTAAGGCCTTTGTGAATGGATCAGCAGTGTTCTCTTCTGTAGCAACTCTCCGGACCTCGATCTCCCAGCGATCTATGATCTCCCTGATCAGGTGATACCGTCTTAAGATGTGTCTGGACTTCTGATGGGACCTGGATTCCGTTGCTAAAGCTATAGCTCTGTTGTTGTCGCAATACAGCGGTATTGGATCAACAATGGTAGGAACCACCTGAAGTTCTGTGAGGAACTTCTTCATCCAGACTGCTTCTTTTGCGGCATCGCAAGCAGCGATATACTCCGCTTCAATCGTCGAGTCAGCAATGGTGTCCTGCTTGGAACACTTCCAGCACACCGCCCCTCCATTGAGGGTAAAGACATAACCTGACAAGGACTTGGAGTCATCCTTATCATTCTGGAAGCTAGAATCAGCAAAGGCCTCGATCTTGAGGTCTTTTCCGCCGTAAACCAAGAACATCCCCTTAGTTCTTCTCAGGTAGTTGAGAATGTTCTTTACCGCTATCCAGTGCTTCTCCCCTGGGTCTGACTGATACCTGCT
Organism: Agapanthus africanus; assembly: GCA_030015575.1. Lineage (NCBI taxonomy): Eukaryota > Viridiplantae > Streptophyta > Magnoliopsida > Asparagales > Amaryllidaceae > Agapanthus > Agapanthus africanus. The sequence goes on along the minus strand of CM057345.1, from coordinate 454,859,238 downwards.
TACCACGCTCAGTGCGTAAGCTATATCTGGTCTGGTGCACAACATCGCATACATTATAGAGCCTACCGCAGAAGCGTAGGGTATAACTGACATGCGATCCCTTTTCAAATCAGTCTTGGGAGACATCTCTTTGGATAGGGTGATTCCGTGACAAGCCGGTAAATTACCGCGCTTAGAATCTTCCATACTGAATCTTTTCATATAGTGTTGATATACCTGGACTGCGATAGTCCCAACATCCTTTTGGATCTATCACGATAGATCCGGATCCCCAGAATGTAAAAGGCATCTCCCAGGTCTTTCATGGAGAACCTGTGTGATAAGAATCCTTTGACAGATTGTAGCATAGGAATGTTATTTTCTATCAAGAGAATGTCATCCACGTACAAGACGAGAAATACGACAGTTCGTGCTACAATTTTACTATATATACATGGTTCATCAGGATTTTCGATAAAGTCATATTCTTTGACCGTTTTATCAAAACAGATGTTCCAACTCCGCGATGCTTGCTTTAGTCCATAAATGGACTTAAGTAACTTGCACACTTTCCCGCTGGACCCACTCTGATTGAAACCTTCTGGCTGATCTATATAGACGCACTCTTCCAAATTACCATTTAGAAAAGCCGTCTTTACGTCCATCTGCCAGATCTCTTAATCATGGAAGGCGGCAAAAGCAAAAAGGACCCGAATGGATTTGAGCATAGCCACTGGAGAAAAAGTTTCGTCATAGTCCAAACCAGGTCTTTGACGAAAACCCTTTGCAACAAGTCTATACTTATAGGTTTCCACCTGTCCATCTATACCAATCTTTTTCTTGAAGATCCATTTGCATCCAATGGGTTTTACCCCATCTGGAGCAAAGTCCAAAGTCCATACTTTGTTGGTGTACATGGACTCCATCTCGGTCCGCATTGCATCCAACCATCATACCGAGTCGCCGCTCTGGATGGCGTGCTGGAAGCTAGTAGGTTCATCATCATCAATGATGCAATCCTTTCTATCCCCATCTATGAGAAAACCGTAGTATCTCTCAGGCGGATGAGACGGCCTACTACTCCTACGGAGGGGTGCGGGAATGTCCTGTTCTTCTTGAACTACTGGTTCTACCAAACTTTCAGTAGTAGTCTGTGGTTCTGGAATTTCTTCCAGTTCTATTGCGCTCCCACTTGTTTCCTTTTCTAAAAACTGATGTTCTATAAAATGGGCATTACGAGAAACAAAAACCTTTTGTTCTTCTGCGTAATAGAAGAAATACCTTGGAGTTCTTTGGATATCCCATAAACATACACTGTACCGATCGTGCCTCGAGTTTGTCCGCATGCTGCTTTTTAACAAAAGCTGGACATCCCCATATCTTCAGATACTGAAGATAGGGTTTCTTCCCACTCCACATCTTATATGGCGTGGTAGGCACAGTCTTGGTAGGAGCCCTGTTCAAAAGATATGCTGCTGATTCTAGCGCATAACCCCAGAAAGATCGCGGTAACTCAGCATTACTCATCATGGAACGTACCATATCCAATAGGATTCGATTCCGTCTCTCCGATACACCGTTATGCTGTGGAGTGTATGGAGGAGTAAGCTGAGAGAGAATTCCTTTCTCTTTTAGGTAACCTAAGAACTCGGCACTTAAGTATTCACCACCTCGATCAGATCTCAGTGTCTTGATACTTTTGCCGGTTTGGTTTTCTACTTCATTCTTATATTCTTGGAATTTCTCAAAGGCCTCAGATTTATGTTTCATTAAGAAAATGAATCCATACCTCGAGTAATCGTCCGTAAAAGTAATGAAATATGAAAAACCACCTCTTGCATATGTAGACATTGGACCACATACATCGTTGTGTATGAGTCCTAAAAGCTCGCTCGCTCTTACTCCATGTCCAGTGAATGGAGTCTTTGTCATCTTTCCTTTGAGACAATATTGATAAGTTGCATAAGATTGATATTCGAACGGATCCAAATATCCTTCTCTATATAACTTAGTTAACCTTGTCTCATTGATGTGACCCGGTCTACAATGCCATAAGAAAGTCTTATTTATATCCGGAGACATTCTTTTTAGTGTTTTCTGGAAATTGAAAATCTTTAATTGGTTTAATACGTATATACCGTTATCTAGTGTACCGGACCCAATCAAAGCATGATTAAGGTGGATGTTAACAACATCGCTTACAAACGTGAAATCATAACCTTCTTTCGATAACAACGAAACTGATATGATATTACACGTTAAACCAGGTACACAAAAACAGTAGCGCAAAACTAAAATATGTCTACTCGTCAATCCAAGGTGATAATCCCCTACGGACACAGCACCCACGCTAGCTCCGTTAGCAACCTGGAGGGTCATATCACCAACCTTCAGCTCTCTACGGTCTCTCTGTGCCTGCAATGAATTGCATATATGAGATCCTGATTCGGTATCCAATACCCAGGAAGTAGAGTTGATTGACAGACATTTTTCAATTACAAACACACCTGAAGTCGAAGCCACAGCTTACTACGGTTCCTGGTTCTTGGCATTCCAAGCTTTGCAATCTTTCTTCCAATGGCCTTTCCTACGACAGTGGAAACACTCGTCCTTTGCCACTACTGGCACCGCAACCTTTACTTTTCCCTTGGCTCCCACCTTACCAGCACCACCTCTCGGTTTGGTAGCGGCCTTCATCTTCCTTCCTTTGGCCCTTGCCTTGGACCTGGAAGAGGAAGCACCGCGAACAAACATAGTGGGTGTATCCCTTGCTTTCTGCAAGGTGCCCTCTGTAGGGTTCCTAGGCACTCTAATGTGGTCTCACAAGGCATCGACCATGCCATTTTCAAATTTTACAAGTGCCGAGAAACCCTAATACGGATTCGTTGACTAGAGTTTAGGCGAAAAGTGAAATTAGTTAACAATTTAACTAAAAGAAAGAGGCTACAACCTTTGTAGATCCGGTTCTCCACTTCCTTAGCTCCACGTAGACATCCCCTCGCTGTCCATATCGGATCTCGGACTCTAGCATCGGCTTCATCGGAGAAATGAGCGGACTAGGTTGTCGACTTCGATGCCGAAGAAGATCTACGTCGAGGCAACTCAAGATCAAGCTCCAACTTCACCAAGTTGTGAAACTTGTGAAGAAAACACTCTATACTACTTGGCAAGAGGTAGAGGATGAAGAAATAGGTGGTGGGTTCACTTTAGAACTGGATTTCTCACTCTTTTTCTCAAGATGCCATTAAAGCTAGTAAGCTTTTCTTCTTGTTAAAGATGATGAAGAAGAAGAAAGAATATGATTAGTGCTCTTTAAAAAGAATAATAATATGAATACTTATCATATCCTAACCTTGGTTAGGTGTAGAGAATAGACCATGGTTAGTTTGAATGGTTAGGGTTAAGCATGAAGACAAAATGGTCATTTTAGTCAAAGCTTCATGAAGCTTCAACAACAAACAAAAAAATCCACCATTTTCTCTTTCATCTTTTCCAAAGTCAATAAATAAATAAATAAGTAAGAAAAAGAAAAACCCTAACCATCACATAACCATGGTTTAATCTTTACACATACTCAAGTAAGCATGTATCATCAAACATGATAGAATCAAGCGTACACAAAAATATATCACATATACAATGTGCACATCAAGTGAGAAAAACCTTTTAAAGTGAACCACTACTAGTTAATGCAAAGTAATATATCAAATATATAATTATACATTAAATCATTAAATCAACACTTGATTCAATGATCCGGTCATGTCGCACATAACCGGCTAGTATACAATGTATCGACTTATCGAATCAACCTTCGATTCGATAACTAGGCTATATCGCATACAACCAATCGAAACATTCATCGCGAGAATGAAATACAGTATCACATACATGCATTATTCTCGGTCCCGCACATATCTCATACGCGCTCCTATTTCGTTTCGCTTGAGCCAGGAAACCTCTGTGTAGGACTCTAAAGACTCGTCAATACGCCGGTAGCAGATGATGATCATATCAAGCACCCACAAGCCGCAAGCGGTCTGCTAAACGTAACGGCCACCCGGGTATTGAGCGATCAGAAGATCGACGAGCAAGCCCGCTCACACTCCTGTGAATCCAACCAGTAACACTTACCGTACAGTCTGGTCTGTTCGTCTGATATGTCGCATATCAAGTCTAGGGGTGGTAAACGTCAGACCCCAGTAACCGATAAGTCGTGCCGATGTGAGGCTCATAACGGGTTGAGAAACTACTGGTAACACTTACCAGCAAATCTCTGATCAACCCTGGCCAGGGACTTCCCTGTTACGGCCAATCGAGCACAGCGCAACATCAACCCTCAATACCGGGAGAGACGAAACCCCTCCTATCGCTCATTGCCTCCATATGACTCGGGACTGTACCCAAAAACCACCGTTTTGCATGCTCTCATGGACGTGGTAAGGTGGAGATCAAAGCACAGTAGGAATCACAAAAGACTCTATGACGATCTCGGGTCTACAGATTACCCTGCACAAGTGTCACCTGAGAACTGCCATCTGACATGAGGTATAATATCATCTGGGAGTTCTCGGCGAGTCCGTCCAGTGTACCCAGTCTCCACTGAGCACCCGTATACCATCTCTGATGTCAAACACCAATGGATATGGGATCATCCATCGCCCATCTCATGGGTCGAGAAGCGTATACGCTAGTCTACACTGGTATATCGATGCCCTGTCTCGATACACCCACGACTAGGGACTTTGAAGGATGTACCTATGGACTACCATGTCCCCACTAGTATGATCTGCATCATAGTCCAGGTAGTCAAGTACACATCCTAAGGGCTTTACCAACATGTAACTATAAGACAGTTTAAAGAGACTAGTGTACATGTTAAGATAAAGAGCAACCAGATAGCATACTATCATATCGAGCAAGAAAGTCATCTCTATATATGTCCAAGCATCCAATATAATATACATCATCTGTACAATACTGGCCTCTAGGGCATACATAAAACTAACAATCTCCCACTTGCACTAGGGCCAGCTGCTGTAGTATCGCATACCGAGCATCTCGAAGAGTCTCTCAAACTGTATCTGGGGAATGGCCTTCGTGAGTGGATACGCCGTGTTGTTCTTTGTGTCAACCCTCCTGACCTCGATCTCCCAGCGATCAACTATCTCCCGGATCAGGTGATACCGCCTCAGAATATGCCTGGATCCCTGATGGGACCTGGGTTCCTTGGCCAAAGCCACCGCTCCATTGTTATCGCAATACAAAGGTATTGGATGCTCAATGGATGGAACCACACCAAGTTCAGTAATGAACTTCTTGATCCAGACAGCCTCTTTAGCAGCATCGTTGGCAGCGATGTATTCAGCCTCCATCGTCGAGTCTGCCACAGTTTCCTGCTTGGAACTCTTCCAGCTAACCGCCCCTCCGTAAAGGGTAAAGACAATCCCGACTGCGACTTAGAGTCGTCCTTATCACTCTGGAAGCTCGAATCGGTAAAGGACTCCACTTGGAGTTCTCCGTTACCATACACCAAGAGCATCTCTTTAGTCCTTCGCAAGTACTTGAGAATGCTCTTCACAGCTGTCCAGTGACTCTCTCCAGGATCAGCTTGATACCTGCTCACTACACTTAGTGAGTATGCTATATCAGGTCCGGTACATAGCATCGCGTACATGATAGAGCCTACAGCCGAAGCATAGGGTATCCCTTGCATGCGAGCTCTCTCCAAATCAGTCTTGGGAGACATCTCTTTGGAGAGAGTGACTCCAGAGATCGTGGGCAAGTTCCCACGCTTGGATTCTTCCATACTAAACCTTTTTAGTATGGTGTCAATGTACCTGGATTGGGACAATCCCAATATCCGTTTGGATCTATCCCTATAGATCCTAATTCCCAATATGCAGGAGGCATCACCAAGATCTTTCATTGAGAATCTTTGTGATAAGAAGAGCTTGACCGATTGCAGCATAGGAATATCATTTCCTATCAAGAGTATGTCGTCCACGTACAATACGACGAAGACAACCTTACTCTCTGCCACCTTCTTGTAGATACAAGGTTCATCTGGGTTTTTGACGAAATCCAACTCTTTGATAACAACGTCAAAGAAGATGTTCCAACTCCGCGATGCTTGCTTTAATCCATAAATGGATTTAAGCAGCTTGCACACCTTCCCGCGGCTCCCACTGTCTACGAAGCCCTCTGGCTGAGTCATGTATACGCACTCTTCTAAATCACCATTTAGAAAGGCGGTCTTAACATCCATTTGCCAGATTTCGTAGTCATGATATGCAGTGATGGAAAGCATGATCCGGATGGATTTAAGCATAGCCACTGGAAAAAAGGTTTCGTCATAGTCCACACCTGGTCTTTGACGAAAACCTTTCGCAACAAGTCTAGCTTTGAAAGTCTCCACTTTCCCATCTACACCAAGTTTTTTCATGAAGATCCACTTGCTCCCGATGGGTTTTACCCCTTCAGGAGCAATTTCCAAAGTCCATACTTTGTTGGTGTACATGGATTCCATCTCGGACCGCATAGCATCCAGCCATTTCACTGAGTCACTACTCGTGATGGCCTGCTCGAAGCTAGTTGGGTCATCATCCTCCATGATGCAATCCTCGCTCCCACCATCCATGAGAAAACCGTAGTATCTCTCAGGTGGGCGAGGAACCCTACTAGATCGGCGGAGAGGCTGAGGTTCATTTGGAGCTACTGAATCTTCTGGTTCCACTAAATCTTCAGTTACGGTTTGTGTATCTGGAACCTCTTCCAGCTCTACCACTTTGCCACTAATTTCTTTTTCAAGGAATTTCTTTTCTAAAAAGGTGGCATGTTGAGCAACAAACAATTTTTGTTCCTCACTGTGGTAGAAAAAATACCCATATGAGTTCTTTGGATATCCCACAAACTTGCAAAGAACTGACCGTGCCTCGAGCTTGTCCGGATTTTGTCTTTTGACATAGGCTGGACAACACCATATCTTAACTCGTTTAAGATATGGCCTCTTCCCACTCCATATCTCATATGGTGTGGTAGGTACAGATTTAGTTGGAACTTGATTCAATAGGTATGCTGCTGTCTCCAGCGCATATCCCCATAAGGAAATAGGTAACTCAGCTGTGCTCATCATAGAGCGCACCATATCTAATAGGGTATGATTCCTCCGTTCTGATACACCGTTGTGCTGTGGTGTATATGGAGGAGTCAGCTGAAAGAGAATCCCATTCTCTTTTAGGAAGTCCAGGAATTCATTGCTCAAGTATTCACCTCCTCGATCAGATCGAAGGATTTTAAGACTTTTTCCGGTTTGGTTTTCAACTTCTTGTTTATATTCTCTAAATTTCTCAAAAGCTTCTGATTTGTATTTCATCAGGAACACATATCCGAATCTAGAGAGATCGTCAGTGAATGTAATGAAGTACGAAGAACCATCCCTGGCATGTGTAGACATGGGACCGCATACATCACTATGTATCAATCCCAAGAGTTCGGTAACTCTTTCTCCGTGTCCCGTAAACGGAGTTTTGGTCATCTTGCCTTTGAGACATGACTGGCAAGTGTCATAAGATGAAAATTTGAACGGTTTCAAATATCCACCCTTATGTAACTTAGCCAGTCGTGTCGCATTGATGTGACCCAGTCTACAATGCCACAAGAAGGATTCGTTCAGTTCAGAACTCTTCCTCTTGTGTGTGTTTGTTATGCTCAGAACTGTTGATTGATTTAGAACATAAATGCCATTGCACAACGTGCCTGATCCAACCAACTTTTGGTTATGGAAAATGTTCATAACATTATCCTGTAATACAAAATTATATCCCTCTTTACTCAACAAAGAAACCGATATAATGTTGCATATCAGGTTCGGCATGTAATAGAATTCGTTCAGAACCAATGTATTACCAGTTGGTAATGCAAGGTGATATTCCCCGACAGTCTTAGCTGCAACAATTGCGCCATTTCCAACTCTAATGTCTTTATCACCTTCTCCAAGTTCTCTACCTTTCCTGAGACCATGTAACTGATTACATATATGGGATCCTGACCCGGTATCTAATACCCAGGACGTAGAGCAAATGGAGAAATAGTTCTCTGTAACGAACACACCCGAAGAAAATGCATCATCATGTACTTTCTTCATTCGGGTGGCTTGGGAATCCTGGTATTCCCCTATGTCCTGTTCATTCCTATAACTCTTATAAGAAAGAACGGAACCAACGTTCCCCAGCACAGTATAACATGCGGGTTCGGTCAATACATCCATATTATTATCTTGATTAGGGCATGAAATGGTCGCTACCTGGAGAGAGAGAGAAGAAAACACTTTAGCGTATGCTCTTGCAAGATCAGATTGGTTATTATCTTATCTAATCAGGATGGCTCCCACTGGTTTTTATCAAATCTTCCTTCAAACCCTAAAAGGAAAGACTAGCCGGGATTAATTACACCCTACAACTTCGCCAATCTTTCAGCCAGGCCAGTGTCGGTACTTTGAGGGAGGTTCCCCGTGCTTTCGCACGGACCTAATTAAAGTAAACCTCGTTTTCCCAGAGGCGTAACCCCGTTGATACCTTTCTAGACACCTACTTGATCGGCTAATTATAATGTGTAAAACTCTCCCAGGAGTAACTCTTACTCGCAGTGGGTATCGGGATCCAACTATCTCATAGAAGGTATGCAATCTCATTGCAAATTTCAACACTTGAAATTCCCGATGATGTTTTTGCCCCAAACGATCTATGACCTTGACAAGGTCAACAAACCATAGACCGTAAGTCAAGTTCAACCCGTCATTTCTTGATTGAATCAAACCCACCTGCACGACCCTTGACAAGGTCAACAAGGCCGTACGACTACCCTAAACCAATCTGCATCATATGCATAAACAGATAAATACTGGTCAGCTACCGCACATTGCGCCTTGACAAGGTCAACAAACGCAGCACGAATACTAAACAGGACTTATCTGAAACGACGGAGGGCTACGACAGGTTTTTCTGAAAACCTATTGCGTAATGAACTTGATATCGTTGTAGAATCGAATGAAGTTTTGAAATGGAGTGATTTTGAGGCTTTTCTAGTTTTGCTAAAGGGGTCACTCCCGGTGAAGGGATCGTCGGCCCTTTCCTCGTCGAATGAGGTGCGGGATATATCATATATATCACTGTGTAGCATCTTCCAGTTATTGCTAAAGGAGTCACTCCCGGTGAAGGGATCTCGGCCCTTTCCTCATCGAATAAGGTGCAGGGTATATCATATATACCGCTATGCAAAGCAAAACTGTAGCTACCCCTTTTATTTAAAATTTGATTCTACAACATCTTTTAGGTTTCTTTTCTTTCATTAATCACATTAATGAAGTCCCATCATTTAAGTCACCTAAACATCACAGATAAATACGACGTACTCTTATGCCATCCGCATTCGCCTCGATGTCCCCTCGTGCACCGTTAGGTTAGGTAACTAACGACAGAGCAGGGCAGGGTTAGTGCGGGTGCAAAACATAAGTAACGTCTATATAATATATCATATATACTATATAGTGTATCCATCAGAACATATCAAATGATCACATCACAGATATCGCAGCAGAAAATATCATATGAAATATTGGATATACTAGGACGTCCGTGTTTTTAATACGAGCCAGTATAAAACACGGATTCCACGGTCGTGATGAATAGCCAATCCCACACCCCTAGACCCCTACGAGTGCGGCAAGCAACCTTACCAATTCTAGGGTTAGGAGACCCGGACTCGACTCCTCGAGATGGTCTCCCACTGGACCCTAGAATCCGGTTACTTGTGTTCCCCTCCTTGGGTCTATCCTAATGCGGAAAAGTTAATAATATACATCAACGGTGACATCTTCCGCAACCTGGAAGTGCCCCAATAAAGAATATTACATACAAGTTTTTATATGAATGAAAATGAAAAACACTCATCTCACATAAAAACCCCCGGCTACTCAAATACGACGATCCAATATAACATATCCAGCAATACATAACATCACATGTCATCAACGTAAGTAAATATGCGCATCCCAATTGTCGTTGACATATAGCAACGAAACCGGCGATATCACATATTACACTTACGGTCACAGAAAAGAAAGTGTAAAACTACAACAGTTGGAATTCGCAACCTCTTTAGACATTGCATGCCTAATCAAATGAAATACTTAGACATCACATGCCTAACAATTATAAACCCCGCATTTTAATCTCATTATCGAAAACTCTTTACAATATCAAGTGAGACTAAACCGCTAGATTTATAACATTCATTCAGTTATCTCATAACTGTGTGTGAATTCCAATTATTGTATCCCATTCCGGATAAATAGAAAATATTAAACTTTCCGATCGAACATTCGAACACCCAAGTTTTCCCGAAACCGTTCAATACATGAAATAGGTTCAAAGACATTCACTTCATGCCTCAGTACCAACGGTCCAGCCGTAGAAGGGTCAAGCCAACGCCTCACATGTGGCACGCCGTACTGCCCCAAACCCTAAGGTTCAAAGGGCAGTTCAAGACGGTCACATAATCAAGTTAAGGTTTGTTGTCTTCTATAGGGACCATCGCGTTACTTGCACTACTTAGAACGTCATTAAACTACGGAAAAGTCCAACAATTGGAAATTTCCCGGCAGGGGAAAGATTGGGTATTTACATCCAGTCGAACTTTTTAACATATTCTAAAATTATCCGGAAAAACACATAGACAAAGTTTGATAATCCGATCGAATCATTGATTCCCAATACAACCCCAAAATACTCAACTCTTTAGTCATATTAAAAATACCCAGAAAATATAGTACTGTGCAATAGGAATTACTGTGTAAAATTCATTGGACAAGGAAACAGTACGGCAGCGGAACCGCCGCATGAGCCAAGCTCATGCCGCGGAACCGCGGTGGTTTAATGGACTTAGCTGCTCGAATTTCACAGTATCTCTTATAAACTCCTGCTTATTTTTCTGCATATTTTTAATTCACAAAAATCCAAATTTTCAGAAAATTTCCAGAGAGCATTTTGGATTAGGGTTTCGATGTTCGTTCGGATTTCAAACGTCGTCTAGACTTCACCTAATGCTCTAGCTAGGCTCTGATAACACTGTAGGGTTCCTAGGCACTATAATATAGTCTCACAAGGCATCAACCATGCCATTTTCAAATTTTACAAGTGCCGAGAAACCCTAATACGGATTCGTTGACTAGAGTTTAGGCGAAAAGTGAAACTAGTTAACAATTTAACTAAAAGAAAGAGGCTACAACCTTTTTAGATCCGGTTCTCCACTTCCTTAGCTCCACGTAGACATCCCCTCGCTGTCCATATCGAATCTCAGACTCTAGCATCGGCTTCATCGGAGAAATGAGCGGACTAGGTTGTCGACTTCGATGCCGAAGAAGATCTACGTCGAGGCAACTCAAGATCAAGCTCCAACTTCACCAAGTTGTGAAACTTGTGAAGAAAACACCCTATACTACTTGGCAAGAGGTAGAGGATGAAGAAATAGGAGGTGGGTTCACTTTAGAATTGGATTTCTCACTCTTTTTCTCAAGATGCCATTAAAGCTAGTAAGCTTTTCTTCTTGTTAAAGATGATGAAGAAGAAGAAAGAATATGATTAGTCCTCTTTAAAAAGAATAATAATATGAATACTTATCATATCCTAACCTTGGTTAGGTGTAGAGAATAGACCATGGTTAGTTTGAATGGTTAGGGTTAAGCATGAAGACAAAATGGTCACTTTAGTCAAAGCTTCATGAAGCTTCAACAACAAACAAAGAAAGCCACCATTTTCTCTTTTATCTTTTCCAAAATCAATAAATAAATAAATAAGTAAGAAAAAGAAAAACCCTAACCATCACATAACCATGGTTTAATCTTTACACATACTCAAGTAAGCATGTATCATCAAACATGATACATCAAGTGTACACAAAAATATATCACATATACAATGTGCACATCAAGTGAGAAAAACCTTTTAAAGTGAACCACTACTAGTTAATGCAAAGTAATATATCAAATATATAATTATACATTAAATCATTAAATCAACACTTGATTCAATGATCCGGTCATGTCGCACTTAACCGGCTAGTATACAATGTATCGACTTATCGAATCAACCTTCGATTCGATAACTAGGTTATATCGCATACAACCAATCGAAACATTCATTGCGAGAATGAAATACAGTATCACATACATGCATTATTCTCGGTCCTGCACATATCTCATACGCGCTCCTATTTCGTTTCACTTGAGCCAAGAAACCTCTGTGTAGGACTCTAAAGACTCGTCAATACGCCGGTAGCAGATGAAGATCATATCAAGCACCCACAAGCCGCAAGCGGTCTGTTAAACGTAACGGCCACCCGGGTATTGAGCGATCAGAAGATCGATGAGCAAGCCCGCTCACACTCCTGTGAATCCAACCAGTAACACCTACCGTACAGTCCGGTCTGTTTGTCTGATATGTCGCATATCAAGTCTAGGGGTGGTAAACGTCAGACCCCAATAACCGATAAGTCGTGCCGATGTGAGGCTTATAACGGGTCGAGAAACTACTGGTAACACTTACCAGCAAATCTCTGATCAGCCCTGGCCAGGGACTTCCCTGTTACGGCCAATCGAGCACAGCGCAACATCAACCCCCAATACCGGGAGAGACGAAACCCCTCCTATCGCTCATTGCCTCCATATGACTCGGGACTGTACCCAAAAACCACCGTTTTGCATGCCCTCATGGACGTGGTAAGGTGGAGATCAAAGCACAGTGGGAATCACACAAGACTCTATGACGATCTCGGGTCTACAGACTAAAATGCACAAGTGTCACCTGAGAACTGCCATCTGACATGAGGTATAATACCATCTGGGAGTTCTCGGCGAGTCCGTCCAGTGTACCCAGTCTCCACTGAGCACCCGTATACCATCTCTGATGTCAAACACCAATGGATATGGGATCATCCATCGCCCATCTCATGGGTCGAGAAGCGTATACGCTAGTCTACACTGGTATATCGATGCCCTGTCTCAATACACCCATGACTAGGGACTTTGAAGGATGTACCTATGGACTACCTTGTCCCCATTAGTATGATCTGCATCATAGTCCAGGTAGTCAAGTACACATTCTAAGGGCTTTACCAACATGTAACTATAAGATAGTTTAAAGAGACTAGTGTACATGTTAAGATAAACAGCAACCAGATAGAATACTATCATATCGAGCAAGAAAGTCATCTCTATATATGTCCAAGCATCCAATATAATATACATCATCTGTACAATACTGGCCTCTAGGGCATACATACAACTAACACCCTCTGCACTCCTCAACATGTTAAGGAGTTCTGGAAGTTCAACTTCTTTTCCTTGAATGTTGAAATTCAGAATAAACTGGGCGTAGGTGGAAGGAAGGGACTGAAGAACCAAGTCTATATACAGCTCGTTCTCTAAAGTTGTCCCGAGGTCCGCGAGCTCTTCTATATAACCAATCATCTTTAGAACATGTTCTCCTACAGATGATCCGACGGCCAACCTCGACAGAAACAAGTTCTTCGAGGTCTCGTATCTTGCTATACGAGATTGCTCTCCATACAAATCTTTTGTATGGAGAAATATGGATTCAAGATCCATATCCTCGTGCCTCCTCTGATGTTCAATATTCATAGAGGAAAACACGATGCATTTGGCCTTCGTGCAATCTAACTCCCAGGTTTTGTGGATTTCCTTATCCGCAATACTGGAATCTGGACCAGGGACAGCAGGTGCCTTAGCAGTAAGGACATACCCCAATTTGTCATAAGTCAAAGCCATCTTAACATTCCGGAACCAATCTTATTAGTTTGGCCCTGTCAATATATTTTTCTCTAATAGTAACTTAAGGCCTGTCATGTTTTGGGTTGCTGCAATGAGAGAGAGAGGGAACACTTTAGCATGATGCTCTTGGAAGTTTAGAGTGGTTTTTAGTTTATCTAAACTGGATGGCTCCCACTGTTTCTTGAATCCGTCCTCAAACCAAAAAGGAAGAACTAGTCAGGATTATTATCACTGTACAATACTTGCTTAACCGTTCAGCCAGGCCGGTGTCGGTACTTCGAGGGAGGTTTTCCAACGCTTTCGCGAAGTTCCTTAATTAAATAACCTCTTTTCTCTGGGGGCGTAACCCCGCTGAAACCTTTCTCGGCACCTACTTGGTTTATAGCATTGATCGTTAAGTGATGAGTCTTCTGATGAGTAGCGGATACTCACAGTAGGATCGGGATCCAAATATCATCGTGTGATAAAGCTGAAGGAATCCTACCAAAATTATCACACTCCAAATGGTATGCATCTCTTTGCAAATTTCAGTTTCTTTAGAAATTCCCGATATAAATTTCTGCCCCATGCTCTTATGACCTTGGCGTTGGTCAAAATGTCATAAGTCATATATCAAGTTCTACCAATCATTATCTTGTTAATTTGAACCCATCCGTACATATCACTGACGTTAGCCAAATAATAATACGACTGCCCCAAACTAACTCATCTATCTATGCAACAAATGAATACCCAGCAGCTACCAAATATTATGCCTTGGCGTTGGTAAAAATACATAGCTTGAATACTACTGAGTACCCAAATGAAATGACGGAAGGCTACGAATGGTTTTGGCGAAACCGTGAACGTAGTGAACTTGATATTGTAGGGTTCCTAGGCACGCTAATGAGGTTCGACAACTGATCTACCATGTCCAATTCAAATTTTATGTGCCGAGAAACCCTAAACTAGATCGTTAACTAGAGGATAGGCGAAAGTAAATGCAAGAAAACAATTTTGCTACTAAGTGAAAGTGACTACAACCTTTATAGATCCGGTCCACCACCTCTCTAGCTCCGTGTTGACATTCCTCTGCTGCGATCATCGGAATCCCGGACTCTAGCGTCGGTTTCATCGGAGAAATGGGCGGGCTAGGTCTTTGACTTCGATGCCGAAGATGATCTACGTCGAGGCAACTCAAACTCAAGCTCCATCTTCACTAGGTCACGAAACTTGTGATGATAACACACTCTACTACATGGTAAGTGGTAGAGAATGAATAAATAGGAAATGGGTTGACTTTAGATTTGGATTTCTCACTCTAAATCTCATGGCACCATTAGAGGTAGCAAGCTTTCTTTAAGCTTGATGAAGATGAAGAAGAAGAAAAGAATATAAAGATAATTAAATAAGAATGAAACTTATCCTTTTAATTATGGTACCATGGTTAAGTTAATCCCTCATGCTTAACTTGTGTAGAGAATTAACGAAAGACTTGGGTTAAGGGTTGGGTTAAAGAATTATCAAAAGAAATGACAAAAAGAGTGGACTTTGTCAAGGTTTCTCCAAGCTTCTTCAAGCTTGACAACTTTGACCAAGTTCATTTCTTTTGTTAATTCTCTTGATAAAACAATACCCTAATCTTAAACTTAATCTTGATATAATTATCATACACACAATTTGTATGTATCATCAAGCATGATACAAACATATGTACACAAATATATATCATATATACACTTATGCACAAACTAGTGAGAAAACAAATCTTAAGTGAACCAATACTAGTTAATGTAAAGTAATATATCAAATATATAATTATACATTAAATCATTAAATCAACACTTGATTTAATGATCCGGTCATACTGTATATAACCGACTAATATCAAGTGTATCAATGTATCGAATCAACATTTGATTCGGTAACCCGGCTATATCTTATATAACCATCCGATGATACAAATCGTGAGAATAGAATTCAGTATCACATACTGGTATCATTCTCGGTCCCACACATATCTCATATGCGCTCCTATTTCGTTTCGCTTGAGCCAGGAAACCTCTGTGTAGGACTCTAAAGACTCGTCAATACGCCGGCAGTAGGTGATGATCATATCAAACACCCAAAAGCCGCAAGCGGTCTGCTAAACGTAACGGCCACCCGTGTATTGAGCGATCAGAAGATCAACGAGCAAGCCCGCTCACACTCCTGTGAATCCAACCAGCAACACTTACCGTACAGTCCGGTCGGTTCGTCTGATATGTCGCATATCTCGCCTAGGGGTGGTAAACGTCAGACCCCAGTAGCTTGATAAGTCATGCCGATGTAAGGTCCATAACAAGCGTGAAACTACTGATAACTCTTACCAGTATATCACTGCAACCCTGGCAAGGGATTTCCAGTTACGGCCAGTCGAGCATAGCGCAACATCAACCCCCAATACCGGGAGAGACGAATCCCCTCCTATCGCTCATTGCCTCCATGTGAATTGGGATTGTACCCAAAAACCACCTGTTTGCACGACTCAGTAGAGCCGTGGTAGGGTGGAAATCAAAGCACAGTAGGAGACACACAAGACTCTATGACGATCTCGGGTCAACAGACTAAGCTGTACCAGTGTCACCAGAGAACTACCATCTGACGTGAGGTATAATACCATCTGGGAGTTCTCGGCGAGTCCGTTCAGTGTACCCAGTCACCACTGAGCACCCGCATACCATCTCTGATGTCAAACACCAATGGATATGGGATCATCCATCGCCAATCACATGGGTCGAGATGATATACGCTAGTCTACTCTGGAATATCGATGCCCCGTCTCGATATTCCCACGACTAGGAACATTGAAGGATGTACTCATGGACTACCCAGGCCCCACTAGTATGATCTACATCATAGTCCTGGAAGTCGAGTACACATCCTAAGGGCTTTATCAACATGTAACAGAGAGACAGAAAGTATACATGTTAAGATAAAGAGCAACCAGATAGCGTACTATCATGTCGAGCAAGAAAGTCCTACCTATATATGTCCCAGCATCCACTACAATATACATCCTATGTACAGTAATGGCCTCTAGGGCATACATATAACTAACAATCTCCCATTTGCACTAGGTCCATCTGTAGCAGTGGTTGCAGTATCTAATACTCAACCATCCCATAAAAGTCTCTCTTTGGGAAAAGGCCTTTGTGAGTGGATCCGCCGTGTTGTCCTCTGAGTCTACTCTCCTAACCTCGATCACTCTGGAGATTAACTATCTCCATGATCAGGTAATGCTGCGTCAGAATATGTCTGGGTCACTGATGGGACTGGGGTTCCTGGTCCAAAGCCACACTTCCATTGTCACACAATGGTAGGAACCTAGTTCATCTCATGAACTAATATACACCCAAACTGCCTCTTTGGTAGTATCTTTAATAGCGATGTTACCAGCCTTTATCGTCTAGTTTGCCACGGTATCTAGCTTGGAACTCTTCCAACATACCGTCCCTATACTGAGGGTAAAGACAATGCCTGCGACTGACATTCAGTCGTCCTAATCACCCTGGAACCTTTCCAGTGATTCTCCCCAGGATCGATTGATACCATCTCACTAAACCTAGTGAGAACCCTAACATCCATTTAGATCTAACTCATAGATCCAAAACCCAGGATTTAGGAGGTATCACCTTTATCCTATTTGGAGAATCGTTATGATAAGAGGAGATTGACCGTGCGTAGTATAGGAAACTTTTTTCCTATCAAGAGTATGTTATCCACGTACTCTATGAGGATCACTACCTTACTCTCTACTACCTTTTTGTATATACAAGGTTCGTCTACCATTTTGATGAAGTCAAACTCTTTGACTACCACATCAAAACAGACGTTCCAACTCCGCGATGCCTGCTTTAATCTATAAAGCAACTTGCACACATTTCCGCTACTCCCACTGTTTACGAAGTCCTCTGGCTGTGTACTTATAGACGTTCTCTTCTAAATCAGTATTTAGAAAAGCAGTCATGACACCCAACCACCAGTTATCGTAGTCATGGTATGTAGCAATGGCAAGTAGGATCCAGATGGACTTAAGCATAGCCACTGGAAAAGGTTTCATCATTATCCACGCCTGGTCGATGACGAAAACCTTTAACAAGTCTAGCTTTGAAAGTCTCAACTTTTCCATCTACACCAAGTAATCTTCTCAAGATATACTTGCTCCTGATGGGGATTTAACCCTTCAGATACATCATCCAAAGTCCATACTTTGTTGGTGTACATGGATTCCATCTCAGATCACTAAGCATCCAGCAATTCTTACAGAGTCCCTACTCTCGATGGCCTGCTCGAAACTAGTTGGGTCATCATTTCATGATGCAATCCTCGCTCCCACTGTCATCGAGAAACCGAAGTATCTCTCAGGCGGATGAGGAACCCTGCTAGTTCGGCGGAGAGGCTGAGGTTCGTCGGAGACTATTGAATCCTTTAGTTCTATCAAATCATCAGCTGTAGTTTGTATAGCTGGAACCTTTCCAGTTCTACAAAACTGACCTTGCCTCGATCTTGTCCGACCGTTGTGCTGTGGTATATTCAAAGGAGTAATACCAAGAGAGAATCTCATTCCTCTTTTAGAATAGTCCAGGAATTCTATGCACAAGTATTCTCCTCCCTGATCTCATCATAGGACATAATACTTATACCTGGTTTTTGGTTCTCTACTTCTAACTTATATTCTGTGAATATCTCAAAAGCTTCGGACTTATGTTTCAACAGGAACATATGGCTGAGTCTTGAGAGATCTTCAGAGAATGTAATGAAGTATAAAGAACCGGTCCTGGCATGTATAGACAGGGGACCTTGCATACATCACTATGTATCAGTCCCAAGAGTTCACTAACTCTTTCTCTGTTTCTAGTAAACGGAGCTATGGTCATCTAATCTTTGTGACATGACTGGCAAGTTTCACAAGATGTAAATTCAAACTGATTTAAATATGCATCTAAATGTAACTTCGGCCAGTCGTGTCGCATTGATATGACCTAGTCTACAATGCCTCAAGAAGGATTCGTTCATTTCTGAACTCTTCCTCTTGTGTGTGTTCTGTATACTAGGAACTGCAGTTTGATTTAGAACGTCAACGTTTTTAGATAACGTGCCTGAACCGATCAACTTTTGAAATAGGAAATGTTCAAAACAATACAAAATTATATCCTTTCTTTACTAATAAAGAGACTGATATGATTTTGTATATCAGGTTCGGTATCTAATAGCATTTGTTCAGAATCAATGTATTTATAATACAGGGTGACAGTGACCAACAGACTTGGCTGCAACACTTGCATCGTTTTCTGTCTCATGAAACTTATCACCCGTTCTCAGTTCTCTACCTTTCTGTAGCCCATGTAACAAATTACATATGCGGGATCCTGATCTGGTATCAAACACCCAGGATGTAGAGGATACTGAGAAACAGTTCTTTGTAATGAACACACCCGAAGGAGATGCATCTCATGCACTTTCCTCGTTTGGGCGGCATGGGAATCCTGGTATTCCCCTAATTCCTGCTCGGTCTTATAACAATTATAAGTTGGAGTGGGACCAACGTTCCCCAGCTCAGTATAACAAGCGGATTCGGTCAATTCATCCATATTATTATCTTGATTAAGGCGTGATATGGTCGCTACCTGGAGAAAGAGAGAAGAAAACACTCTGCGTGCGCTCTTGCAAGATTAGATTGGTTATATATTTTATCTAATCAGGATGGCTCCCACTGTTTTTATCAAATCTTCCTTCAAACCCTAAAAGGAAAGACTAGCCGGGATTAATTACACTCTACAAGTTCGCCAATCTTTCGGCCAGGCCAGTGTCGGTACTTTAAGGGTGGTTCCCCGTGCTTTCGCATGGACCTAATTAAAGTAAACCTCGTTTTCCCAGGGGCGTAACCCCGTTGACACTTTTCTAGACACTTACTTGATCGGCTAATTGCAAAGTGCAAAACTTTACCAGGAGTAACAATTACTCGCAGTGGGTATCGGGATCCAACTATCATATAGAAGGTATGCAATCTCATTGCAAATTTCAACACTTGAAACTCCCGATAAAGGTTTTTACCCCTAGCACCTATGACCTTGGCTAAGGTCAACAAATCATAAGCACTAGTCATATTCTACCCGTCATTTCGTGATTAATTAGACCCACCCACATGACCATGGCTAAGGTCAACAAAGCCACATGACTGTCCTAACTAATCGTATCATATGCTGTGTAGGAAGACATCACTTAGCTACCGTACACTGTGCCTTGATTATGGTCAACAAACACAGCACGAATACTAAGTACTCTACTTCCTAAAATGACGGAGGGTTGCGAATGGTTTTTAATAAATCCTTTAATGCTTTGAACTTGATCTCGTTACGGAATCAAATGGTTTTTAAATGGAATGTTTTGGAGGCTTTTCTAGTTTTTGCTAAAGGGGTCACTCCCGGTGAAGGGATCGTCGGCCCTTTCCTCATCGAATAAGGTACAGGATATATCATATATACCGCTGTGCAAAGCGAAAACTATAGAAGCAATCAAAAGACAAACCGAGGGTTGTAGCATCTGCCAGTTATTGCTAAAGGAGTCACTTCTGGTGAAGGGATCTCGGTCCTTTTCTTATCGAATAAGATGCAGGATGTTCTACAAGGAACACCGCGACGCAAAGCAAGAACTGTAGCTACCTGTTTTTATTTTTGAAATTCGATTCCACAACATCTTTTAGGTTTATTTTCTTTCATTAATCACATTAATGAATATCCCATCATTTAAGTCCACCTAAACATCACAGATAAATATAACGTACGCTTATGCCATCCGCATTCGCCTCGATATCCCGTCTGCACCGTTAGGTAAGGTAACTAACGCCAGAGAGAGGCAGGGCTAGCGCGGGTGTAAAACATAAGCAGCGTCTATATAATATATCATATATACTATATACGATATCTATCTGAACATATCACACGATCACATCACAGATAACGCAGCAGAAAATATCATATGAAATATTGGATATACTAGGACGTCCGTGTTTTTAATAAGAGCCAGTATAGAACACGGATTCCACGGTCGTGATGAATAGCCAATCCCACACCCCTAGACCCCTACGAGAGCGGCAAGCAACCCTACCAATTCTAGGGTTGGGAGACCCGGACTCGACTCCTCGAGATGGTCTCCCACTGGACCCTAGAACCCGGTTACTTGTGCTCCCCTCCTTGGGTCTATCCTAATGCGGAAAAATAAATAATATACATCAATGGTGACATCTTCCGCATCCTGGAAGTGCCCCAATAAAAGAATATTACATACAAGTTTTTACATGAATGAAAATGAAAAACACTCATCTCACATAAAAACCCCCGGCTATTCAAACACGACGATCCAATATAACATATCTAGCAACACATAACATCACATGTCATCAACGTAAGTAAATATGCACATCCCAATTGTCGTTGACATATAGCAACGAAACCGGCGATATCACATATTACACTTACGGTCGCAGAAAAGAAAGTGTAAAACTACAACAGTTGGAATCCGCAACCTCCATAGACATCGCATGCCTAACCAAATGAATTACAAAGACATCGCATGCCTAACAATTATAAACCCCGCATTTTAGTCTCATTATCGAAAACACTTTTCAATATCAAGTCGGGCAATTCAATAAGATTCCCGACATTTTGATCAAATGCTCGTCGCAAACTTTATTAGGCGGCCGCACCCCCGATGCCGTCGACGAAGTGCACCAAGGCGGAACACCGCTGCCGCGAGCACCCGAACGGATGCTTTCGGCGACGGGGTTCTCCTATAGTCACTTGGTCGGGGCTATGGGGTGTAGCTGTCTATTAAGTTTACCCGGCGAGTATCCACGTATGTTACGTGATTGCGACGGATTTTTGATCCCATCAAAATTCCGTGGCAACCGATCAAGTGAGACTAAACTGCTATGTTTATAATATTCAAATCAGTTATCTCATAACTATTTGTGGATTCCAAATATTGTATCACATTCCAGATAAATAGAAAATGTTAAACTTTCCGATCGAACAATCAAACACCCAAGTTTTCCCGAAACAGCTCAACACATGAAATAAGTTTAAGAACATTCACTTCATGCCACAGTACCAACGGTCCACCCGTAGAAGGGTCAAGCCAACGCCTCATATGTGGCACGCCGTATTGCCCCAAACTCTAAGGTTCAAAAGGCAGTTCAAGACGGTCACATAATCGAGTTAAGGTTTGTTTTCTTCTAGAGGGTCCATCGCGTTACTTGCACTGTTGGGTTAGCCTAGCACCTCATGAAGGGTTTGGAAGTATCACATGTACTAAAGATTGAATTTTTAGAGTGCTAAGTTAACAAACAAAGAATCGTTCCTAGAAAAATTAGGGTTTCTAAAACATTACAAGTAACAAAGGCTAGGGTTTTGAGAGTACAACCTTTGTAGCTCCCTACGCTAGACTCCTTGGCCACTTGAGGGTTGGAGAGGGTTCGCTTGAAGTCTCCTAGTGTCCACGACGATCCACCCGAAGCTCCTAGTCCAAGCTTCCAACTTCACTTTTCAAGAGAAGAAATGAAGATAACACTCTAAACAAGTGGGCTAAACTTGTGTAGAATGATGTTGTGGTGGATTTTCTCACTTCAAAAACCTAACTTGATGAGTATATTGCTCACTACAAAAGTCTAGAGAGCAAATGGTGAACGAGGAAGAAGATGATGGCTTTCTTTTAACAAGAGTGAAAAAGAAAAACTCTTGTGTGAAAAAGAAAAATATATGTATATATATTTTTCTCTTATCATCTCAAACCATGGTTAAAAGTTTAAGATATTATTTAATTTGAGTTAAAGCACAAAGAGATGGTTAACCCATGGTTAGAAGTAGGTGAGCATGGTTAGGTTAAAGAAGAGTGTAGAAACTAACCATGAATTATCCTTTTCTTTATTTCTTATGTTTTAACAAAAATTAAATAATAACTCATATATTTAAACCACGGTGTGAGTCTTGTATTGCCACCATTTTCAATGTGTAATCAACCATGAAGGATGATGTATGTATGTATGTATGCACATCCATATGTTCATGAAACTAAAAGAAAGAAATCATACATGCATGCATACATCCATCAGGACCAAGATAAGATTTCAAGTGAGAAAACTAATGGTTAAATGATAAATCAACACTTGATTTATCAATCCGGCCATATCATATATGACCACACCAAAAGCAAGCCGCCCGATCAATATACGGTATCCTATACGTGCATTTTAATCGGGTCTATGCGCATATCGCATACGCGCACCACAACGTTTCGCCTGGACTAGGTAACTCATTTGTGGGACTCTAAGACTCGTCAATACGCCGTTAGTGGGTGATGATCATATCAAGCACCCCCAAGCCGCAAGTGGTCAGCTAAACGTAACGGCCACCCGGGTATTGAGCGATCAGAAGAAAACAAGCGAACCTGCTACAACTTCCGTAGAGCCAACCGGCAACACTACTGTACAGTCCGGTCTTTTCGTCTGATATGTCACATATCAAGTCTAGGGGTGGTAAACGTCAGACCCCAATAACTGATAAGTTGTGCCGATGTGAGGCTCATAACAGGTCGAGAAACTATTGGTAACACTTACCAACAAATCTCTGAATCAGCCCTGGTCAGGGACTTCCCTGTTACGGCCAATCGAGCACAGCGCAACATCAACCCCCAATACCGGGAGCGACGAAACCCCTCCTATCGCTCATTGCCTCCATGTGACTCGGGACTGTACACAAAAACCACCGGTTTGCATACCCTCATGGACGTGGTAAGGTGGAAATCAAAGCACAGTGGGAATCATACAAGACTCTATGACGATCTCGGGTCTACAGACTAGCCTGCACAAGTGTCACCTAAGAACTGCCATCTGACGTGAGGTATAATACCATCTGGGAGCTCTCGGCGAGTCCGTCCAGTGTACCCAGTCTCCATTGAGAACCCGTATACCATCTCTGATGTCAAACACCAATGGATATGGGATCATCCATCGCCCATCTCATAGGTCGAGAAGCGTATACGCTAGTCTACACTGGTGTATCGATGCCCCGTCTCGATACACCCACGACTAGGGACCTTGAAGGATGTACTTATGGACTACCATGTCCCCACTAGTATGATCCGCATCATAGTCCAGGTAGTCAAGTATACATCTGAAGGGCTTTACTAACATGTAACCATAAGACAGTATAAAGAGACAAGTATACATGTTAAGATAAAGAGCAACCAGATAGCATACTATCATATCGAGTAAGAAAGTCATCTCTATATATGTCCAAGCATCCAATACAATATACATCATCTGTACAATACTGGCCTCTAGGGCATACATACAACTAACATGCACTACTCAGAACGTTCTCAAACTACGGAAAAATCCAACAGTTGGAAATTTCCCGACAGTAGAAAAATTGGGTTTTTATATCCGGTCAAACCTTTTAACATGTTCTAAATTATCCGGAAAAACACATAGACAAAATTAGACAATCCAATCGAATTTAAGAACTCCCAATACAACCCAGAAAACTCAATCCTTGAGTAAGATTTAAAAATTCCTAGAAAACACAGCAATTCCAGAAATAAATTACTGTGCAAACCACGTGGCCTAACTCACCAATATGGCTGCGGAACCGCCGCACATGCCAGGGTGGGGCCGCGGTTCCGTGGCGCTTTGGTCGAGTTGGGGTCACGTGCTGCACAGTAACTCCTACAATTCCCTGCTGAATTTTTTGGATATTTTTAATTGACAAAATTCCACAGTTTTGAAAAATATACAGAGAAGGGTTATTTTTAGGGTTTCGGGGTTCGATCGGGTTTCTAACTTTATCTACTCATCGCCTAAGCCTCTTTCTAGGCTCTGATACCACTGTAGGGTTCCTAAGCATGCTAATGAGGTTCTACAACTGATCTACCATGTCCAATTCAAATTTTATGTGCCGAGAAACCCAACTAGAGGATAGGCGAAAGTAAATGCAAGCAAACAATTTTGCTACTAAGTGAAAGTGACTACAACCTTTGTAGATCCGGTCCACCACCTCTCTAGCTCCGTGTTGACGTCCCTCTGCTACGATCATCGAAATCCCGGACTCTAGCGTCGGTTTCATCGGAGAAATGGGCGGGCTAGGTCGTTGACTTCGATGCCGAAGATGATCTACGTCGAGGCAACTCAAACTCAAGCTCCATCTTCACTAGGTCATGAAACTTGTGAAGATAACACACTCTACTACATGGCAAGTGGTAAAGAATGAAGAAATAGGAAGTGGGTTGACTTTAGATTTGGATTTCTCACTCTAAATCTCATGGCACCATTAGAGGTAGCAAGCTTTCTTGAAGCTTGATGAAGATGAAGAAGAAGAAAAGAATAAAAAGATAATTAAATAAGAATGAAACTTATCCTTTTAATTATGGTGCCATGGTTAAGTTAAGCCCACATGCTTAACTTGTGTAGAGAATTAACCAAAGACTTGGGTTAAGGGTTGGGTTAAAGAATTATCAAAAGAAATGACAAAAAGAGTGGACTTTGTCAAGGTTTCTCCAAGCTTCTTCAAGCTTGACAACTTTGACCCAGTTCATTTCTTTAATTAATTCTCTTGATAAAACAATACCCTAATCTTAAACTTAATCTTGATATAATTCTCATACACCACTTGTATGTATCATCAAACATGATACAAACATATGTACACAAATATATATCATATATACACTTATGCACAAACTAGTGAGAAAACAAATCTTAAGTAAACCAATACTAGTTAATGTAAAGTAATATATCAAATATATAATTATACATTAAATCATTAAATCAACACTTGATTTAATGATCCGGTCATACTGCATATAACCGACTAATATCAAGTGTATCAATGTATTGAATCAACATTTGATTCGGTAACCCGGCTATATCTTATATAACCGTCCGATGATACAAATCGGGAGAATAGAATTCAGTATCACAAACTGGTATCATTCTCGGTCCCGCACATATCTCATATGCGCTCCTATTTCGTTTCGCTTGAGCCAGGAAACCTCTGTGTAGGACTCTAAAGACTCGTCAATACGCCAGCAGTAGGTGATGATCATATCAAACACCCACAAGCCGCAAGCGGTCTGCTAAACGTAACGGCCACCCGGGTATTGAGCGATCAGAAGATCAACGAGCAAGCCCGCTCACACTCCTGTGAATCCAACCAGCAACATTTACCGTACAGTCCGGTCTGTTCGTCTGATATGTCGCATATCTCGCCTAAGGGTGGTAAACGTCAGACCCCAGTAGCTTGATAAGTCATGCCGATGTAAGGTCCATAACAAGCGTGAAACTACTGATAACTCTTACCGGTATATCACTGCAACCCTGGCCAGGGATTTCCAGTTACGGCCAGTCGAGCATAGCGCAACATCAACCCCCAATACCGGGAGAGACGAATCCCCTCCTATCGCTCATTGCCTCCAAGTGAATCGGGACTGTACCCAAAAACCACCTGTTTGCACGACTCAGTAGAGCCGTGGTAGGGTGGAAATCAAAGCACAGTGGGAGTCACACAAGTCTCTATGAAGATCTCGGGTCAACAGACTAAGCTGTACCAGTGTCACCAGAGAATTGCCATCTGACGTGAGGTATAATACCATCCGGGAGTTCTCGGCGAGTCCGTTCAGTATACCCAGTCACCACTGAGCACCCGCATACCATCTCTGATGTCAAACACCAATGGATATGGGATCATCCATCGCCCATCATATGGGTCAAGAAGATATATCCTAGTCTACTCTGGAATATCGATGCCCCGTCTCGATATTCCCACGACTAGGAACATTGAAGGATGTACTCATGGACTACCCAGGCCCCACTAGTATGATCTACATTATAGTCCTGGAAGTCGAGTACACATCATAAGGGATTTATCAACATGTAACAGAGAGACAGAAAGTATACATGTTAAGATAAAGAGCAACCAGATATCGTACTATCATGTCGAGCAAGAAAGTCCTACCTATATATGTCCCAGCATCCACTACAATATACATCCTATGTACAGTAATGGCCTCTAGGGCATACATATAACTAACAGATATGATCGAAGGAACCTGATAACTTTTAAAAGGAGTGGTTAATGCTCCGCAATTTAAAAATAATCCTCTATTTTAAAATAACCGAGTGGTTTCTTTTAAACTGTTCCAACGATTCAACTTTGGTTTATTTTCTTTGTGTAAGTGCACGGCGGCGCCCCGGCCGTCAAACCGACGGCCAAATGCGGAAGCGGTGATAAACTTTAATTTTGCGAACTTAGCAAACCGGCACCACCGCGCACTAAACCCCGGATCGGGCCATTAAACTAGTTCTAGCAAAGTAACAAGATAGGGAAGAGATATACCGACTGATCCGAGTCCTCCGGTCTTCTCGTCATCGTCCCGGTCTCTTGCGGAAACTCCGGTCGTCGCCACCTTGCCGGAAGGGCACCACATCGCCTGCATCTTTTACGGGCTCCCGCCTCTATACCGAGGCAACTCGGGCATGAAGCTGGCAAGTCGACATGCCCAAGATATGCTGTAGAATGTGTAGTGTAGAGGCTATGTCTCATTTGGGGTTTTGTTGCCATTTGAAAGATGATGGAGGAATCAAGAAGAAAAATGGTGCTTGCATTTTTCTAGCATGAAATGAGATCAAGAATAATGCCACCATACCAAAATGAAACTCTCTCATTTTTTTCTCCCCCCTCTCAAAAAGTGGCCGGCCTATATCTTATGTGAGAATGGTGGAATGAAGGGATTTGTAGCATGAAGGGAGGTGATGGTAGGAGAAGAGAAAAGGGTGACCATAAACAAACATCAACCATAACCAATCCACATCAAACCCATACCCTCCCTTAACTTAATTAATGCAAGTGATGGAAGAAAGAATGGTATCAAAAAGATGCTATCATAATTAATCCATATGCAAGAAAACCCCTCCACAAATGTTATTTGCAAACTTGCAAATAACCCCCTCCATCGGAAAAGTCCGGCCGGGAAAGAACAAAAGAAAACCGGCCGGAACGGAATGCAAACTGGCAACTCCCGAAAACTGGTCCCGTAATAAATTACAGGAAAACCCCGATACTGTGCATACACACCCGCATCTGTATTCCGTCCGGATACAAATGCAATGAGACAAAATCTACACTGTACTAAACTAGGATCCGGCTTAAACCAAAGCCGTCTAGTAATGTTCGTCCGATCCTGATCCGTGCAATACCGCACGTATCTGATCGAACCCTGCCATATATCTATACGGCCTCTAGTACAAACCGTCCGATCCTGATCCGTGCAATACCGCACGTATCTGATCGGACCCTGCCATATCTCCATACGGTCTCTACAGCGTTTCACCCGAAAGCTGAGTAACTGAATGTGTGGTGGACTCTAAAGACTCGTCAATACTATGGCTGTGGATTTAACCACTAGCACGTCAGAGGTATAAGCCAATACGTAACGGACCACCAGCTATTGACTAAAAGGGACGTCGATGAGCGAACTCATCCTGACACCCTACTGTGCCTGTCAGTGACAATATCCGTACAGTCCGGTCCGTTCATCTATGAGCATCGCATGTCGGGCCTAGGGGGTTGGTAAAAGTCAGACCCCCAAAAGCGGTACAAGTCGTGTCAGAGTGTAGCCCAGAACACCCTGAGATACCACTGGAATACCTACCAGTAAATCTCCTGCCTTGGCCAAGGACTTCGTGTAATGGCTCTCCTAGACACAGCGCGACCTCACCCCCAATACCGGGAGAGACGAACCCCCGAAGATCCGCTCACTGCCTCCATGTGGCTCGGGACTGTACCCAACTAAAACCTGTTTGCACGACTCCTTTAAGCCGTGGTAGGGTAGTAATCAAAGCACAGTGGGAACTCACACGAGACAAATGACGATCCCCAGGTCGATGAACTAACCTGTACACATGTCACCTGGGAACTGCTATCTGACGTCAGGTATAAGACCAACTAGCATGTTCCCGGCGAGTCCTGTCCGGTGTACTCATAACCCAATGAGCACCTGTATACATCTTAGGTGAACCAACTGACACCAGTGGCTTGTGAGACCGGCCACCGCCCCTCGTCGGGGTCTCGACTGTATACACTAGTCTACTCTGGAGAATCGATGCCCTGTCTCGAAACTCCCACGACTAGGGACCTTTTAAGGATATGCCTATATACTCTAGCTCTCACTTGTATGATCGCCCTCATACTGCCGGCAGTCAAGCAAGAATCTTAGGGGCTCTATCAACGTGTAATAGCGACCTGTCAGGTCACCTAAAGCAGTACACGATGATAAAGGTAAACCAGATAGCATACTATCATCTCGAGTAAGACTGTCGTACCGGGATAGGTCCTCCCTCAATCATTGCAATCACGTGCCTGTGATCCAATAATTGACTCTGAGGGCACTATCTCCAACAATCTCCCACTTGCACTCAAGGCTAATTATTGCGATGTCGCATACTCACAGCCCGTGTGATACCGAACACCCAACTCCTCTACTAGTCAGTCTCACAAAGCCTGTTTGCGAAACTCTTGCGTTCGAGGAATAGCCTCAGTGAGTGGATCCGCCTAGATGTTTCTTTCTATGTCTCTCTATATCTCAAGTTCGCGAAGAAAGCCATCTCCCGAAATGAGCAATACCTGTCTTAGAATGTCTGGATGTCTGATGGGACCTAGCTCATAAATGAACTCCAAATCCAAACTTCTTAGACTGTATCGTCAACTGAACTTAATCAGTATCCTGCGCCATGCCTCCCTCAGTATTGCCTTGGATCACCTGTCCAAAATACTGCCCCTCGTCAGAGGGAAAACTATAATTCTGACAACCTCCTTGTCGTCCATGTCACCTTGGAAGCCTGGAATGATAACTGTCTTCCAAATGAGGCTGTCGTTATCATATCCCTAGAACATCCGCTTATGTTCTAAAACTGCTTCCGACTGTTTCTTCAGTATTGGATCAATATCAACTTATTGCATCTAGTGCAAGAACAACATCTGGTGTGGTACTTGACATCTCATGATTGACTCAATTGCCTAAGCAAGTGATCTGCCAATCATGCACATCCCTCTCTACTTTAGTCTATAAGACACCTTTAGAGAGGGTGACTCCATCACCTGCAGGTACACTACCGTGCCAGGAGTCGTCCATTCTAAATACTCTTAGAATGCTGTCAAAGTACCCTGATTGGGAAACCACCCAAATTTAGATCTAAAACCATAGATCTAGTAACCAGAATGTCGGATATTATATCCAAGTCCTTCGTGGAGAAACCACTGTGTGACGACCAAAGTATAACCGATCGTAGTATAGAAGTTTCTTTTCCTACTCTGTGTATGTCATCCAAAACCCGGATATCACACCCTACTACCTTCTCAACAGATCCATCTCCTATTCTGATGACGTCAAACCCATGACTGTCACATCAGAAATAGATGATCTATCTCCGCTATATCTGCTTTAGTCTATGAATAGACATAAGCCTGATGTCCACCAATGCTTCCGCTGCTCCCACTGACTACGACAACCCTCTGGCAGAGTCATATAGACGTGCACTTCTAAAGCTAGTTTAGAACGACGCTATACTCATCCTCCTACCGGGTCTCGCAGCCTGGAACAACAACAATGGCAAGTGTGGGTAAACAAGAACTTCCCTGTCACCGTCCTTGAGGCTACCGGAGTACCTCTCGGGTGCCTGAAGTTACCCATCATATCTGCGGAGTGGCCAATGGAATGTCAAAACAGATTGAATCTTTAGGTTCCTTATCAAATCTTCAGTAATCGTTTGCGGTTCTGGAATCACTTCCAGTTCTACCATACTCCCACTACTGTTTTTGAAAAAATCCATTTTTATTAAACTGTGGCGAGTCAAGAACAATATCACTATTGATCTTTCTTATGGTAGAAAGTCAACCCTCGTCATAGCCTGGGTCAACCCACAAACATCCATTACAGAACCGTGCCTTTGAGTTATCCAGAGTCTGGTTTTAAGCATAATCCGGACAACTCCCCGTACCTTAACAATGTTAAGATATGAACTGTACTATATCCAATATAGAACCAGAGGCACTGATTTAATTTAACCAGATTCAAATCATGCAGCTGTCTCCAGTGCATGTCAACCAAATGGAGAGAGGCTGATCAGCGTTACTCAACTTAGGAATGCTTCCAATTATGAGTAACCTGAAAGAGAAGCAATTTCTCTTTATCATTACTATCAACTGAATACCATACACAAATATCTACATCTTCGATCACTTTGAAGAATCCCGATACTTGCTATACCTGGTTCTCTACTCTATTCAAATACCTATAACTCCTCAAAACTTAGACCTTGTGTTTCTACGAAACACATGTCTAAGAACTAGAGAAGTTAAAAGTAAACAGAATATAGTATGAGGACCAACCCCTCTGTCCTAATAGACACTGGACAATATACAATACTCTGTATAAGTCCGCCGAGTCTAACAACTCTTTCACTGTGTGTCGTAGGTTGAAAACTGTACTTATGGTTAAGAAGAATTACACCGCTGTTTAATGCTCCTTACCTAACCATCCACTGATATAGGTAAATGTCATCGACATAATATCAAAAGGTATATCTCACTCTATGAAAATAGACGTACAGATATATCAATTTGAAATTGGTGCACAACAGCGGATATTCAAAACCAAATATTTGCCGACCGGCAAACAACCCAGATGATCTCTTCAAATATCACCGATTACAACGAATCTCGATATAATGAGGATGATCACCCAATTCCCAATAACTTACTCCCACTCAACATCTGTAAAACCATACAGATGTGAGAATCAAACCTGGTAAATACATACCCTGGAGCAAGTGTCTAATCGGGAAATCAGTTTTCTTTTAACAGTACACAGTTGAACTGAAACATTGAAATGTTTCGATGGGGTATCCTGGTATTCTTAGTAATGCCTCTACCATTATCCGGATTCACAACTATAACCGTATAATTCTTTGCCACCTCTCCAAATCCCTTTATATGTCTTTAGTCATTACCTTCTGCACACCCCTTTAGGCCAATTGGTTTTCTTCCTTCCCTACCGTTCGGCACCAGCCTATGGTTTGGAAGAAGACTATCCAATAAGCATAATGGGTGTACTGTCCTAATCCTAGGAGCACTCGCAATGCGAGAGAAGGTGAAGATAAAAGACAACTGAATAAACCTTATTCCTATTTCTCCTGGACCAGAATCCATCCCCGAACTGGAACAAGTTCCTTTCGAGTTCGTATATAACCATACGATGGATTATCCAATAAACTGTGGATCTTCGTAGTGATACGGACTGTCCTGGAGAAATTCAAAGATGATTTAGGATTGGCAAAGAAATACTTGGTTTGGTCGTGAATATCAGTCGCAATTTACTTTGCCCTCTTACTAATCCCTTGCTTTGTCTTAATCTTAATACCTTCTGCACACCGTTTAGGCTAATTGGTTTTCTTCATTCCCTACCGGTCGGCACCAGCCTAAGGTTTGGAAGAAGACTTTCCAATTTGCATAATAGGTGTACTATCTCCTAATCCAAGGAGTACTCACAACTTGAGAGAAGGTAAAAGGGAAAAGACAACTGAATAATCCTATCCGTTTTCTCCAGAACCGGAAACCATCCTCGAATTCCTTCGAGTTCGTATCTAACCATAAGATGGTTTTGTCCAATGGAAGTGGACGTTCGCAGTAATACGGGGTGTCCTGGAGAAAAGGGTAAAAGTAGGAGTGGCAATGAGGTCTGCAACTCTGACAATCCAACAGCCAGTGTTAAGAAGGTTCGGTCAACTTGGTCACTGAGTCATAGTCTAGGGTCGGGTCAATGGTCGCTGCCAGAGAGAGAGAGAAAAGAAACACTCAGCATGCACTCTAACCTAGATCAGAATGGTTATCACTTTATCTAATCTGGAAACCTCCCACTGTACCTCAAATTCTCCTCCAAACCTGAAAGAAGAATTAGTCGGGGTCACCCGAGGAGTAAACCAACTCATCAGTGGGAATCGGGATCCAACTCTCATCGCATGATAACGTGACGGAATCCGCTCACGCTATCACACTCCAGAAGGTATGCGCATATCTGGCAAGTTTCAGTTCTTTTGAAACTCCCGATGTGATTTTTACCCCATGCTCTTATGACCTTGACTTTGGCCAACATATCATAAGTCACATGTCAAGTTCTACCCGTCATTCTCCAGGTTAATTTGAACCCACCCGTACATACCCTTGACTTTGGCCAAAATGGCAGTACGACTGTCCCAAACCAACGCATCTATCTATGCTGCATATGAATACCCCAATAGCTACCAATCACTGTGCCTTGACTTTGGCCAACATACACAGCTTGAATACTATTGCCTACCCATATGAAACGACGGAGGGCTACGAATGGTTTCTGGCGAAAACCTTTAACGTAATGAACTTGATATCGTTGAAGGAACGGATAGCTTTTTAGAAAATATAGTGACGAAAACCTTTACTAAAGAGGTCACTCCCGGTGAAGGGATCTCGGCTCTTTCCTCGTAGAATGGGGTGCTGGATATTCATAACCGAATATCACTGTGCAAAGCAAAAGTAATCGGCTATAGTGAAGTTAATGCCCTGACGCAAACTTCTGTCCAAGGGGTCACTCCCGGTGAAGGGATCTCGGCCCTTGCCTCGTCGACTGAGGAGCAGGATATTCCAAATGAATACCACGATGCAAAACAAAAGTGAACGTCCTTGCAATAACAGCTTTTTGAAAAGTGTTCCAACAACATCAGAATAGTTTTGTTTAACTTGCATTGATCCGAATCAATGCAGTCCCATCAATTGATCACACCACAAAGAACGAAAATATACTGACGTACGTATATGCCATCTGCATTCACCACTGGGTCCCGTCATCACCCGATAGGTTAGCTAACTAACGGCAGAGCGGGGACTGGACTAGCGCGGATGAAAAACATATACAACATCTACTAATATATATACCAATATATAGTATTTCGCTCAAGGCGTGAATAAAATGCAACATCACAGAAATGTACAGCATCACAGAACAATACAGATATCTGGGATCCCCGGGTTTCACAGAGCCACTGCTGAAACCCGACGTTCCCCTGGTCGTGTGGATAGCCTGTGCAATGAAAACCTATACCCCCTACGAGTGCGGCGAATAGCCAGCCAATCCTGGAGTGAAGCCCCCTCCATCCCAATGCCATGAGATGCGGGCTTGTTGCCTTCTAGAACACGGCTATCCGTGCACCCCTCCGCGGGGTAATCCTAGTACAGAAAGTAAAATATACATACAACGGGTACATCGACCGCAACCTGGCCGTGCCCCAAAAGAATAATACAAACAGGCAGTGACGGCAGTCCACATGTCGGACGCTCGCCCCGCAATATCAAATGTACATAATACAATAAAACTGTACTAGCATTGCATCCAGGCTATCCCCACCGACCGATCCGCAACATCACAGCAAAACACAGAACATCAACGTGAAAGTTACGTTCGCAAATCCGTCTAACCGGGCTATAGCAGTTAGACAGGATTTACCGATCGAGTGACATTCACGGTCGCAGATATAATGTAAATACTGTGAAAAATGTGTTTAAAATATCCGATCGATCAAAAATTAACAAGTGGGCCCCCGAGCAATACTGTAGCACTCACAGAAATTCTGGGCCCAATTTTAATATTCCAAAACCCCTATTTTTAGCCCACAAGCCCACTGCAAAAAAAGTTCACATGATCTCTCATTACTGCGGCGGATCCGCGGCCTAAGAAAGGTTAATGGCCGCGGATCCGCGCTCTTACTGAGTGATCATCTTGTCGAATTTTTCCAGTGTTCTTATAGATCCCTGCACATCATTCTGAGACAACCTGAAAAATTTTTCGTGACCAAAAATTTTCAGCAGAAACTGATGCTAACAAAAAAGCAAGTTTTGGAATTTTGGTCGATCGGAAATGCAAAACACATCAAACGAAGCTAGACGAAGTTAATGGCGAGGCTCTGATACCACTGTAAGTGCACGGCGGCGCCCCGGCCGTCAAACCGACGGCCAAATGCGGAAGCGGTGATAAACTTTAATTTTGCGAACTTAGCAAACCGGCACCACCGCGCACTAAACCCCGGATCGGGCCATTAAACTAGTTCTAGCAAAGTAACAAGATAGGGAAGAGATATACCGACTGATCCGAGTCCTCCGGTCTTCTCGTCATCGTCCCGGTCTCTTGCGGAAACTCCGGTCGTCGCCACCTTGCCGGAAGGGCACCACATCGCCTGCATCTTTTACGGGCTCCCGCCTCTATACCGAGGCAACTCGGGTATGAAGCTGGCAAGTCGACATGCCCAAGATATGCTGTAGAATGTGTAGTGTAGAGGCTATGTCTCATTTGGGGTTTTGTTGCCATTTGAAAGATGATGGAGGAATCAAGAAGAAAAATGGTGCTTGCATTTTTCTAGCATGAAATGAGATCAAGAATAATGCCACCATACCAAAATGAAACTCTCTCATTTTTTTCTCCCCCCTCTCAAAAATGGCCGACCTATATCTTATGTGAGAATGGTGGAATGAAGGGATTTGTAGCATGAAGGGAGGTGATGGTAGGAGAAGAGAAAAGGGTGACCATAAACAAACATCAACCATAACCAATCCACATCAAACCCATACCCTCCCTTAACTTAATTAATGCAAGTGATGGAAGAAAGAATGGTATCAAAAAGATGCTATCATAATTAATCCATATGCAAGAAAACCCCTCCACAAATGTTATTTGCAAACTTGCAAATAACCCCCTCCATCGGAAAAGTCCGGCCGGGAAAGAACAAAAGAAAACCGGCCGGAACGGAATGCAAACTGGCAACTCCAGAAAACTGGTCCCGTAATAAATTACAGGAAAACCCCGATACTGTGCATACACACCCGCATCTGTATTCCGTCCGGATACAAATGCAATGAGACAAAATCTACACTGTACTAAACTAGGATCCGGCTTAAACCAAAGCCGGCTAGTAATGTTCGTCCGATCCTGATCCATGCAATACCGCACGTATCTGATCGAACCCTGCCATATATCTATACGGCCTCTAGTTCAAACCGTCCGATCCGGATCCGTGCAATACCGCACGTATTTGATCGGACCCTGCCATATCTCCATACGGTCTCTACAGCGTTTCGCCCGAAAGCTGAGTAACTGAATGTGTGGTGGACTCTAAAGACTCGTCAATACTATGGCTGTGGATTTAACCACTAGCGCGTCAGAGGTATAAGCCAATACGTAACGGGCCACCAGCTATTGACTAAAAGGGACGTCGATGAGCGAACTCATCCTGACACCCTACTGTGCCTGTCAGTGACAATATCCATACAGTCCGGTCTGTTCGTCTATGAGCATCGCATGTCGGGCCTAGGGGGTTGGTAAAAGTCAGACCCCCAAAAGCGGTACAAGTCGTGTCGGAGTGTAGCCCAGAACACCCTGAGATACCACTGGAATACCTACCAGTAAATCTCCTGCCTTGGCCAAGGACTTCGTGTAATGGCTCTCCTAGACACAGCGCGACCTCACCCCCAATACCGGGAGAGACGAACCCCCGAAGATCCGCTCACTGCCTCCATGTGGCTCGGGACTGTACCCAACTAAAACCTGTTTGCATGACTCCTTTAAGCCGTGGTAGGGTAGTAATCAAAGCACAGTGGGAACTCACACGAGACAAATGACGATCCCCAGGTCGATGAACTAACCTGTACACATGTCACCTGGGAACTGCTATCTGACGTCAGGTATAAGACCAACTAGCATGTTCCCGGCGAGTCCTGTCCGGTGTACTCATAACCCAATGAGCACCTGTATACATCTTAGGTGAACCAACTGACACCAGTGGCTTGTGAGACCGGCCACCGCCCCTCGTCGGGGTCTCGACTGTATACACTAGTCTACTCTGGAGAATCGATGCCCTTTCTCGAAACTCCCACGACTAGGGACCTTTTAAGGATATGCCTATATACTCCAGCTCTCACTTGTATGATCGCCCTCATAATGCCGGCAGTCAAGCAAGAATCCTAGGGGCTCTATCAACGTGTAATAGCGACCTGTCAGGTCACCTAAAGCAGTACACGATGATAAAGATAAACCAGATAGCATACTATCATCTCGAGTAAGACTGTCGTACCGGGATAGGTCCTCCCTCAATCATTGCAATCACGTGCCTGTGATCCAATAATTGACTCTGAGGGCACTATCTCCAACACTTTGCATTAATATAATGTGTCCCATCAATTAACCTACCATTGCAGAAAACAACGAAAATACAACATCCTCTTATGCCACCCGCATTCGCCATTAGGTCCCGACATTCACCCGTTAGGTTACTTAACTAACGACAGAACGGGGGCTGGGCTAGCGCGGGTGCAAAACATAAGTGACGTCTAATAGCTATCATATATAGATATTGTACATTTGTCAGACGCAATAATAAGCATTCCAGATCACAGATTAACATATCGGATTTTCTACGAATCCGCATTCCTTTTGAGCCTGCAAAGAAAGACGGATCACACAGTCGCGATGAATAGCCAAAACCCCACCCTAGACCCCTACGGGTACGGCAAACTACCCGCCTAGTAGCCGAAGTGAAGCGGTCTCCCTCAACAACGTGAGTAGGCCACTAAACACTTCAAAGTACCCGGTAGTTTGTGTACTCCACCTTGGGTCTATCCTAGGAGCAAAAATCAGTAAATGAAATAATACAACGGTGGTTACAACCTCAGCCTGGATGTGCCCCGCAAAAGAATATTACAACAATTTACAAATTACATTTGAATGAAAGAAACACTCGTCTCACATCCCCGGCTATCCATTCACGATAATCCAACAAGTTCACAAACACAAACCATTACAGAAATGTACAACCCCCTGCTAACCGACATACTAGCAGTTAGGGGAGGTTTACGAACACATTATACAAATCACAGATATAATCAAATTAGCCAAACATCTTAGAATTTTGATCAAGAAAACACAAATGATTCTATTCCAAATAATTCACTGTAAACCAGAAACCTGAGCAGAAACAGAACATCCCAGAAAGAACAAAATCAACACAGAAGAGTTACTGGGGAATTTTGGGTTGACTCGGCCCCAACTCGGCCGCGGATCCGTGGCGGATCGATTTGGATCGGCCGCGGTTCCGCGGCGGTTTGGCCGAGTTAGAAGCCCAAATTTCTCCAGTAACCTTAAGTTTCCATGCTTGTATTTTTAAGGGCCTTTGAAAAAAATTTAGACCCTGTTTTAAAAACGACCGAAACTTGGTGAAAAGGAAGTTTTTTCCTGTTCGTTTTGCGATCGAATTTCTAACGACTTTGCTAACAAGTTAGTTATGGTTTAGCGAGGCTTTGATACCACTGTAAGTCGACGTTAGACACCCCACAAGTTGCGGGGAGGCGGAATAGGTAAAACAATCATTTTGTTTAAAACAAATATCGACTAACTTACGGATCTTTACCAAACCCTAACTAACAACATCATAGGAGGGATTAGCTACTATGAAAGAGGATTATACCTAATGAACCAAGTCCTTCTTGTTCTCGATGACCACCACCTCGTCTGCCTCCTCTTTGTGATAGAAGATCCACCCGAGAGCTACTATTCCAAGCTTGACCTCTAACTTGAGTTAACTAGGTAACTAAGAGTGCTAATCAAAGCAACCTAGAGGATATAGAATAGGATTAGGGATCAAATAATCTTGCTAACCCTTGATTTCAACACATGAAAGGTTAGGGTTAGGGTTTGAAGAGAGAGAGCTTGAGGAGAGAGAAGGTGAGAATAATAATGGAATGGAATTAACTCATTTGTGTATATATATGAAGCATAAGATATTTTGCACAAAAATCTCTTTGCACAAATATCTTCATGCTTCATTTAATACATAATGAATCATCAAGTGAGTCATTAAAAACATTTAATGCTTCATTAACTCTTTTGATGAATCATCTCCATGAGTCACAAAACCATTTAATGTATTTTAGACCTAAGCCCTCCACCTCATCAACCTTCTAGAAGCTTCTCGAGTAATTACGAGAACGCCCCTCCTATCCATGAAAACACGAAAATACTGAGACTGTATAAATCCAATAATCCAATACTGGAATCTGGCTTAAACCAAAGCCCGCTAGTAAAAACTGTCCGAACATCGTACGTGCGTAAAAACACGTATGCGTCCGAACCCGGTCGTAAAACCATACGATATCTATATCTTTTTGCCTGAAGCAGGGAAAGTCTCTGTGTGGGACTCTAAAGACTCGACTACTACGCTGGCAGTGGGTTTAACCACAGACCGCAAGCGGCACTAGCTGTACGTAACGGTCCTCAGGTAGATGTCGATAAGAAGGCCGATAACGAAACCCATCCGAACTCCTACCGAGCCTTATGTGACAATCTTCATACAGTCCGGTCTGTTCGTCTAGGACTATCGCATATCGGGCCTAGGGGGTGGCAAGCGTCAGTCCCCTAAAAGCGGTATAAGTCGTGTCGGAGTGAAGCCCATTACATCTTGAGAAGCTACTGGAAAACCAACCAGTAAGTCTCGCTTGCCATGGCCAGGGACTTTGCGTATTGGCTTTCCAGACACAGCGCGATATCAACTACCAATACCGGGAGAGACGAATCCTGTCTAACCGCCACTGCCTCCAAGTGCTTCGGGACTGCACCCAACTGCTACCTGTTTGCACGACTCCTTCGAGCCATAGTAGGGTAGCAATCTAAGAACAGTGGGAACACACTCGAGGCGAAGCAGTAGTGTCAAGTCTGCGGACTATGCTGTACTCATGTCACCTGGGAACTGTTAACTGACGACGGGTATAATACCAACCAACAGTTCCCTGCGAGTCATGTCCGGTGTAGCCGTAACCCAACGAGCACCTGTATACTATCTCCAGTACGACATACTGATGGCTGTGGGACAGACCATCTCCCCAACTGGGATGAGAAGCATACACACTAGTCTATTCCGGAGTATCGATGCCCTGTCTCGATAATCCTACGACTAGGGACCTGAAAAAGGATGTGCTTGTAGACTACCCAGCCCCCACTAGTGACATTGCCATTACAACGCTGGTAGTCAAGCAAGATCCTAAGGGTTTTATTAATGCGTACACATATATTAAGATAGATATAAACCAAGTAGCATACTACCATGTTTAGCAAGACTGTTAATATAACTGTGAATATCCCAAGCTTCCATTAAGTAATATACAAGCTAGTATGATACAATAATGGCCCCTAGGGCATATACACTAACAAGTTATACCGCTATTATGGGACTGACGTTTACCGCCCCCCTAAGCCCGATATGCGATACTCTTAGACGAATAGTACGGAGATTGTCTCATTCAGGCTAAGTAGGAGTTCGGATGGGTTTTCCTCATCGTCCTTCTTATCGACATCTACCTGGGGACCGTTACGTACAGCTAGTACCGCTTGCGGTCTGTGGTTAAACCCACTGCCAGCGTAGTGTTGAGTCTTTAGAGTCCCACACAGAGGGTTTTTCACCTTTGGGCGAAACGAGGTAGAGGTCGTATGGTTTTACGACAGGGTTCGTTCACATACGCGTACTTGTGCGTGTTTGGTGTTCGGGCAGTTGATACTAGTATCCGTTTTGGGATTGGTTTAGTCTCATTGTATTCGCGTTTCTTCGGAACACGGATGCGGGTATATATGTATAGTTGACAGAGGCAGAGAGGGAGACGCCTCATTAAGGTTTTGACCATTGACTTGATTATAACCCTAATGAAAAGGAGGAATTTGTTTAATAATTATTATTACGGATAATTGTCATGGTTAATTGGTTTGACCATTTGATCTTGTTGACCATTGTTGACTTAGATATTTTCTTGAGCATGCTTTAGCATTTAATATGATATGATAATGGTCAAATCAAGTGAACTATCACAATTATCTTAATAATTCTAATTATTCCTTTTTCCTCATATGAGAGCTTCATCTTCTCATTATCTCATGATCTTTCTCTCTCATGGTTTTCTCTCTCCTCTTCCTCTCTCAAAGCTCTATTGT
The DNA here is from genome assembly GCA_030015575.1 of Agapanthus africanus. Classification (NCBI taxonomy): domain Eukaryota; kingdom Viridiplantae; phylum Streptophyta; class Magnoliopsida; order Asparagales; family Amaryllidaceae; genus Agapanthus; species Agapanthus africanus. The sequence continues at coordinate 454,818,293 of CM057345.1, read as the reverse complement.
TTCATGTGTTGAAAATCAAGAGCCTTTGAGATAAAACCACCAAAACACTTCTCTACTTACTCTAGGGTTCTTAGTCTAGAAAGCCAAGCACTCTAGTTACTTCATTGTTGAGATTGGAGCTCAAGGTAGAGGCCTTCGGGTGGATCTTCTATGATATAGAGAAGCCGGTGAGGAGGAGCCATCCAAACCATTCCAAGGAGCTCACAACAAAGAGAAGAAGGATTTCAAGACTTAGGTATAACCATCTAACCTTGTAGTTAAAACCCTAAGTTAGTTTGTTAGTTAATGTTTAGCAAAGATCCTAATGCATAATCTATGTTACCTTGTGATAAAAATTCGATTTTTCCTCTTTCCGCCTCCGCGTAAGTACCGGGGTGGGTATCATAGACTTACAAATATTTTGGGTCATGACAAATTTGGTATCAGAGCGCTAGGTTAAACTTGGTTCGAGTCTATGTTTGACTATGCGGAGTCTAGGGCGTTGATATATATTGGGAACCCAGGCTTGACCTTACGAAACTTAGACTTGGACAGGGGGTATTAGTCCTAAACTTTCGTTACATAGGTTGACCCTGATTGATGGAGTAGGTAGCTTGGGTAGAGTGGCGTACCGTACGTATGTTCCGCAGCATATTTACAATACGATACTCCACTTAAGAAACCTTAGGATGTACATATATTGAGATCTTGGATTCTATTTGTTCCATGATCATACTCTTATTGATTCCATTCCTCCTTATGATCATGTATCCATTCTGGATCTGTCGTTTCCATTCATGCCTTTGATCTGTTTTCATCGATACACGCTTGAGGTTCCTGTCACTAGGGTTTGAGCGCTGATTGAGCTGCTGCTAGTAATGCGGTCAGGGCGAGCTCATCGTGGAAGAGGACTGACCATCGTGTTTTCTGGTGACAAGACAACGTCTCGATTTTTGTATTGGTGTTGTGACTTCTCGTTTGAGGCGAGTGTTCGGTTTTGCACCGTATGATCGGGCAGTTGATAGAGGCTGCCAGTTGTGCAAGGACTGTTGATGTACAACATACCTCAGAGATTATGATGTCGTCTACCATGCAGACAGATGACCCAGCTGTTGATGAGATTGATAGGATGTCGCCTCCATATTTTACGAGATGAGATCGCTGGAGCTTTCAGGCAGAGCTGCGACAGATGATAGCTAGTCTACCTTGAGTTGAGAGACGAAGGGTATTCACATGTTGTCTAGGAAAGGTTAAAAAGTTCGAACGAATGTCAGAAACCCATTTTTCCAAGTTTAAATTATTCGGAGGAACATGCAAGTAATTCTGTGGACTCTCTAGAAGAATGAAACTCTAACTCGACATGATGACCATGGAACCGCTTTTGAACCTTAGGGTTTGCGGCAATTTAGCGGTGCCATCAGTGAGGTTCGGGTTTGCCCTTCTACGGTTGGTCCATAGGTACTGTGGCATGTAATAGATATTATTAAACTGTGATCAGAGTTGAGCTTTCGAGGAATTATGGGACCTTGAAAAATCGAACGAAAAGTTTAACGTCGTCTGGATATCATGTGATAGAATACCAGTAAGTGGACCAGTTTTAGATAGAGGATCTCACCCAGGTGCGTTGTTAGTTGATCGAGAACGGACGAGTATTGAGTATTCTTCCGATGGTATGGACGAGTTCCCGAGGACGTGTTCGGCTAGAGATCTTCTACAGAGTGATGAAGATAATGAGTTCGTGATTTCGAGTCCATGTGAGAGATTCCGGAATTGACTGTAGCCGAGACAATTGCAAAACGCAGATAGCATCACGTGACGTCGAAGCAGACGTTAATAAAGACGAGTGGAACAAGAGGTTCGTGCTAGATGTCAACGAGCTGTTGATACTCCCCGTTGAGATTAGAGATCTGATATGTATACAGAGGCGTGAGATACGACCAGTTCCCGAGGAAAAGCTGTGCTGAGAACGCAGATGTCCAGAAAGCGAGAAAAGATTTTGTAAGAGTACCAGCCTCCGTATAGTTCGGCATAGGCAAGATCGGAAGAGACCCTGAGCAGGTTCCTTCCAGGACACTGCTGCAATAAGATTTGCACCGATGATCAGATGTGTGACGTGTATTCAGAGGACCAGAGGTCGACGCCAGTGACGTGCTGCTTTACGAGTGGTCATACTAATTGGCCAAGAGACGACCAGAAAAGTGCCAGAGCGGAATCGTTTCCGTTAGCACACCCAACTGAACCGATGATCCGATGGATTGCGAGATTGGTAATCCACAGAGAAATGAGGACCCAGAGACAGAGGACGCCGGACCGTGAGCCGGAGGCAAGCGGATGTTCTTGCTCTGCCAGTTTTGGGCGCACCAATATTTTTCGACATTGTAGGAGGTGTACCTCAATGTCATTTGCTGCGATTTGTGTTGTGATCCGAGTATCACGCTTATATCGCTTGGATTTGAGTTTTGATGATGAGTTTTATGATATTGATTTCGTGCACCATTGCTGTACCTACTGGGTAATTACATTTTCATGCATAGTTATTGCACTTGATATATGTTTTTATACACCGTTGTGTTGGTTTATGATTTGTGCATATCTATTGCACTTGATATTGATTTTGTGCCTTGGCTGCACATGTTTATGATTTCCTGGATTTCATACAGTTGATTTGATTTTGTGCGTGTGGTACGAACTCGATTTGATCTTGCACTCAATATAACTTATATGTGCTTGCAGTGCATTAATACGTGTTTTGTACACGCAGTTGCACACGTTTATGATTTTATACACCTTGGTACACTCGGTGTTTCTTTTTATGCACTTGAGTTATTTATTGGTATTTTGTCCATTTGATGCACCAGATTTATATTTTTGTGCATTTGTTACACCAGACTTATATTTTTCGTACATGCTATTGCACTAGATGATTTTTACGGACCTGACGGATGCACTTGATTTGGATTTTCGCGCATGATGTGAGATGTGATTTTGTGCACACCGGATGCACTCGATTGAGATTTTCGTGCACAATAGATGCACCAGATATTATTGTCGTGCACACCTGTTGCACTGGACAGATGCTTTCGTGCACACCTGTTGCACTTAGTTTTGCTTTGTGCATATTGTGGCACCTGTGTTTGGATTTGATTTCCGTGCGCACCAGACGCACGTGATTGTTGGATACGCCTTTTGAGGCTGATTTTGCTCTTGAGCACCTTGTTTTCACGTTGGGCACTATATTGTGTAGTAGCTAAACGGGACTGATCTGGGGACAGTACCTGAGTATTTTGCATGCACTAAAAAGATAACAAGAGGTTTTCAAAAAAAAGGGAGCTATAGTCTCACTATTTCCTACGTGTCCACGAGCGGCACGAACATTTATAAAGGAAAACCTTTTGGGATATTTCAAGACGGTGGAACGTATAATTTGAGCAAAAATATATATAAGTATATTTACTACTTTACAATGAGCGTCCGCCCCTTGTGCCGTGAGTTACGCATCACACGGCAATTCAGAAAAGATTTTGCATGTATTTTATTCAGTTTTATGATTTTTCCAAAGATGCGTGCTATATATGTATTATAGTATTGACTGCGCATATTGGATCTCAGTATTGGGTTTCGAGATCTGTATCTCCACTGTAACTCCGATGATACGTGTGCAAATCCGATGATTTGCGTGACACTTGACGGAGTTCGATTTTGAGTTCTATATTCGTTTTCAGTCGCACGCGAAGTGTTATGGCTTTCTATATCTTCCATGATTTTGGAACCTCGTCGATTGAGTTGATTATTGAAATGTTTTCATATTTGGGGGGTTTAAATTTAAATTCGGGGACCGAGTTTCTTTAAGGGAGGAAGATTGTAACATTTCAGAAAATATAAAATATTATTTTTGGAATTTAATATTAAAATATTATATTTTGCGAAAACTACCCGATTTGCGAAATTGGGGTTTTCGTAAAATGATATAAATATATACCAATAATTGTGAAATAATTGGAGATTAAAATGATTTATTCTTTTAAAAATATATTTATCGGATTTGGCATTTTTAAAATTTATTATATGCTGTTTAAATAAAAACCCGATTAGTGCACTGCTAATCGCGATTAGGCCAAATCCGTGTTTCTACAGTTTTCCATGGTTAGTTCACCAGGTCATGTCGCATTTTGGTTACACATTGTTTTCTTGTGTTTTGGGGGTATTATGTTATTTGGTTTTAAAAATAAAAAGAAAAGGAAAAAGGGAAAGGGTAAAAGGGTAATTATTGAGAGAGAGGGTTAGAATAGGAGAGGAGAGAGAGAGAGAGGGCAGCCACATTTTCTCCTCCCCCATTGTTATTTCTTCATCTCCCTCAACCTCATCTCCCTCCACCTCTACCCCAAGATCCATCTCCAAAGCTTCATCAAAACCCTAAACCCCTTTCATTAAAGTTGATCCTCTCTTCACCCTCTACACTTTCGACCAATCAATGTTAGATTTTATGGACTTTGGGGAGCTAAGGTTTTGCTTGGCTACATCCATGAGGTACCTTCGTGTGGATTCCTAGACGATGGAGTATGGCGTCATCGACTTCGGAGAGCAAGGATCAGGTGAGTAGATCTATATCTACGGGGGAAGTCGGGTGGATGGCGTATAGCACCCCAGTAAATTATTAAATTGAAACTTATCTATAGGGTACAGTCGTAGAAACCTAGATTAGGAAACTAGGGATATGGTTTAAAGGATAGTTAGAGATGATATTAGTTATTGAATATATATATTGAGATATGAGAAAGCTTTAGGGATATGAAAAGTGAATGTGAATCACGACTTATAAATATGTAGTTGCAATAGGATAGGTATGAGTTTTAGGGTAGCATGACACTTGATGTGTAAGGTAGAATGTATATATAAAATGGACTTGTTATGAGATATTAATGTGATAGAAAAGAGTATACGATGTGATATGACGACTTGGTGTGATATGTCGTTATATGAATATGAGTCGATATGTGATAATTGATACCTTTGCCGGTCCCATGATCTGAGATTGATACGGATAGGACCTGAGAGATAGGTATATATATATGGATCATATTGTGAATCTTGAATGATAAGCCGTACGAGACGTGAGGTCCGTACCCTCCTTGTCATATAGGTTATTAGGATCCCAAATTGTTTAATAACGCCGTACGATGAGTTACCGTACGTGATGAGTTAATTGATGATTGATCCATACCCTTGACTAGAGGAGGCCGATTGATAGATTCACCGACTCGGTCATGTTAGATACGTATACCTTATACCTTTTAGCTGCCAATTTAATTTATGCTACTTTCATGTCATTTCCATTGCATTTCATATACCTGTGCTAGTACACCTACACCATTATCGATGATGCATATGTCACACTTACATAAGCTTGCCGGCTTACACACTTCATCATCGATAATTTCCACGTCACTACACAGTAGAATTGCTGCATCATGATATGACTCTTTGCATAATTTACTTGCTATAGTTGCATATACACCTTTATACGATGATGTATTTGACCTTGGAGAAATTGTGGACCGTATGATATATTTTAAAACTGGATTCATTTTAAAGAGCGGTTTTCCCTTGATATTTGCATATTACTGTTCCATGATTGCATGATTTACTGATATGCTTACATTCTATTATATGTCGCATACATCATGCATTATGATTTTACGCATTGAGATATTGTTTTCATGGGATTTCTGGATTTGAGAACCGTGGTTATTTCAAAGGAAAGTATGTATTGTTTTAAAACCTCGGTTTCTCTTGATATGATATTTCATTGCGTCCACCATGTGTTTTCTCGGTTCTGAGATTGGCATGATTCACCCAATTAGAGGAGGAGGAGGAACCGTCTGCGGGTGCATGGTGGACCCGGTGAGGTACCCCGGGATAAGATGGTCGCAGATGATAGCGTTGAGCCTGGCAGGGGAGCACTACCTACCGGTGATAGTATTTTGGACCTGGCGGTTATCTGGAAGATACCGACCGGAGTCATGAGATGGATACAGGCCAGTCCGGATAGCCGGAGAATGAGATATGAGGATTTACGTGTCGATGCTGGACATGGGTTTCATGATATTTCGAGTGTTGGTGTTGGACACTCAGGTTATATGTTTTGGTATGTCATCGATGGACACACACATTCTTGATATCCTCATATATTTACATGCATATGCTATCACGATGTTTCGAGTGGACAAGATCCACATGTATAGTGACATTGATTATATTATTGGATGGTATCCACTTGCGTACTTGCATTTAATATTTGTTGGCACATATACAGATACGGTCACCCTAGATATCATAGTATTATCTTTATGATATAGTTGACCTAAGAAATCGTTATTTTATTCAATTTCTACCTGTTGATGTTTTCTACTCACGAGTTGGCAACTCACCCCCGTTGTGCCACAGTTATTGCAGGTTGACCGCATGGATCGGTGGCAGCATCGTTGGCACACAGCTTGCATTCGGGTGACTTGCTTTGGTAGGTGGTACATGTTGGATCGTACCACTTTTGTATTTTATTATTCATATTGCATCTAGTCAACTCCATCAATCAAAACTAGTATTTGTATATATAGTATGACTTAGTGAGACTTGTAGTTGCGAGATTTGAGCGATGGGTTTTTGTTCGCTCTTTGGGTTCCTGTCTTGCTTTATTTATTATCTTTTGTGTTGATCTTCGCCGATTGGGCGTCGTATACTTGTTTTATTACTTGCGTGGTTGTGAATCCGCCGTTTGGCGAAAAGCTAGCTCCCGCTTGTGGATGCCTTTTAAATTTTCATGTATTTATGGTTTTGGATCAAAATATAAAAAGGAGGTGCCGACCAAATTTTTAAAAAAGATGAATATGTTTTACAACAAGTAGGATAAACTTGCATTTTCATGTTCCCTTTTCTATGCATTTAAGAAAACACTTTTTTTCATTATACCTTATTACAAAACTGCATCTCTTTTATTTCTTTAAAAGGTTTAGATTTCTGGGTTTCAGCTTACTTGGATTACGTTACGCCTTTGGACGTTGCGTGATCTAAGTGCTGGTCACGAGCTAATATTTCGGGTCGTGACATATACCTATCGTCCGATAGTAGTTCTCTGGTGACACTGGTACAGGTTAGTCTGTAGACCCGAAATCGTCATAGAGTCTTGTGTGATTCCCACTGTGCTTTGATTTCCACCTTACCACGTTCATGAGAACGTGCAAAACGGTGGCCTTTTGGTACAGTCCCGAATCACATGGAGGCAATGAGCGATATGAGGGGTTTCGTCTCTCCAGGTATTGGGAGTTGATGTTGCGCTGTGTTCGATTGGCTATAACTGGAAGTCCCTGGCCAGGGCTGATATAGAGATCTACTGGTAAGTGTTATCAGTAGTTTCTCGACCCGTTATGAGCCTTATATCGACACGACTTATCGGTTACTAGGGTCTGACGTTTACCACCCCTAGACTGGATATGCGACATATCAGACGAAGAGACCGGACTATACGGTAGTGTTACTGATTGGATTCGCAGGAGTATGTACAGGCTTGCTTGTTGATCTTCTGGTCGCTTAGTACCCGGGTCACTGTTACGTTTAACTGACCGCTTGCAGCTTTTGGGTGTTTGATATGATCATCACCTACTGCCGGCGTATTGACGGGTCTTTAGAGTCCTACACAGATAGTTCCTGGCTCAGGCGAAACGGAGTAGGAGCACATATGTGATTTGTGCGGGATCGAGATTAATACGATATTTGATACCGTATTCTATTCTCGCGATATGTGATATCGGCCGGTTATATATGATATACCCGGATTATCGGATCAAGTGTTGATTCGATAAAATGATACATATTATATTAGTCGGTTATATGTTAGATAGCCGGATTATTAAATCAAGTGTTGATTTAATAATTTAATGTATAATTATATATTTGATATATTAAATTACATTAACTAATATTTGCTCACTTAAGAATTACTTTTTCTCACTTGATAATACATTGATATATATATATGTGATATATGTTAATTGTATTATTTTCTTTTGTTACAAAATATTATATATGTCATATATGATATTGTAACATGCTAGGTTATGCATGCAACTAGGGTTTATGAGATTCTCACCATGGCTAGTGATTAGGGTTAGATTTATTAAATTTTGGTTAATTCAAATTGTGGACTTTTGTTAAGATATTTATTCATATTGACTAAGTCCACTCTCTTGATATTTTCCAAGATATTTATTAACCTAACATTTAACCCTAGCCCATAGTTTATTCTCTACTTGAGTTAGCCATGACACATTTAACCCATGGTTGCATTTCTAACCTCACAACAATAATTCATTCATCATTTGTTGTTCTTCTTCTTCATCAAAAAGGAGCTTGCTTGATTTTTTCCCAGTGATGAAAATTGTGAGAAATAGAAAAATAAAGAGAGCAAAATTCCTACTTCATCATCCTCTTCTATACTAGCCATATAGATTAGTGTGTTAGCTTCACTAATCTCTAATTAGTGAAGTAATAGCTTGGGTTTGTGATTCCGCAAGGTAAATCATCATTGATTGTGAAGACTTCAAGCTAGCATAGACCATTCACCTCATGGAGCTTCTCTAGAGTCCGGGGGAATGATGATCGCAGTGAAGGGACCACAACTCGGAGCTTATGAAGCGAAGGAACGGACTACAAAGGTTGTAATCCCTATCACTTGGTCGTAAAGATGTTTGCTTTAAGTTTCTAACCCTAATTCTCTAGTTAAGATCCTTGCTTAGATTGTTTGGCACTTGAAAATTTTAAATACGGCATGTTTGATGCCTTGTAGAACCTTGTTCTAGTGCCTAAGAACCTTACACACTTCGTCGAGGGCATCGGGGGTGCGGCCGTCTACTAATGTTTCCGATGAGCATTCGATCAGGTTATCAGGAATATTGTTGAATTACCCGACAAGTTATTAGAAAGTGTTTTCAATATCGAGACTAAAATGCGGGGTTTATAATTGTTAGGCATGCGATGTCTAAGGAATTCATTTGGTAAGGCATGAAATCTAAAGTATGTGATACATTGGGTTTATGATGTCTAAGGTGGTTGCAATTCGAATTGTTGTAGTTTTTCACTTTCTTTTCTGCGACCGTAAGTGTAATATGTGGTGTATCGCCGGTTTCGTTGCTATATGTCAACGACAATTAGGATACGCATATTTACTTACGTTGATGACATATGATGTTATGTGTTGTTGTGATATGTTATATTAGAACGTCGTGTTTTGAATAGCCGGGTTTTTTTTTATGTGAGATGAGAGTTTTTCATTTTCATTCATGTAAAAACTTGTATGTAATATTCTTTTATTGGGGCACTTCCGGGTTGAGGATGATGTCACCATTGATATATATTATTTACTTTTCCTCATTAGGATAGACCCAAGGAGCAGAGCACAAGTAACCGGGTTCTAGGGTCCAGTGGGAGACCATCTCGAGGAGTCGAGACCGGGTCTCCTAACTCTAGAATTGGTAGGGTTGCTTGCCGCTCTCGTAGGGGTCTAGGGATGTGGGTTTGGCTATTCATCGCAACCGTGGAATCCGTGATTTTTTACAGGCTTAATTTAAAACACGGAATTCTTAGTATATCCAGTATTTCATATGTGATTCTTCTGCTGCTGATATTCTGTGATGTGATCACTTGATATGTTGAGACGGTTGATTATATTATATATATAAGATATAATAAATATTGATGCTTTCGTTTCTTCTGTGATGCTTAGGAAGCATAAATGAAGGGACTTCATTAATGAGATTAATGAAATAAAAAAACCTAAAGATGTTGTAGAAACTTATTTAAAAACTGGTAGCTCTAGTTCTTGCATTGCATAGCGGTATTCCTTGTAGAATATCCAGCACCTTATTCGATAAGGAATGAGCCGAGATCCCTTCACCAGGAGTGACCTCTTTAGCGAAACTGGCAGATGCTACACCCATTCGGTTTATCTTTTGATTGCTTCTATAGTTTTTGCTTTGCATAGTGGTATTTATGAAATATCCTGCACTTCATTCGATGAGGAAAGAGCCGACATCCCTTCACCAGGAGTGACCTCTTTAGAAAAACTAGCAAAAGCCTCAAAAAACACTCCTTTTCAAAAACACTCGATTCTACAACGATATCAAGTTTATTACGCAAAGGGTTTTCTTAAAAACCCGTCGTAGCCTTCCGCCATTTCAGATAAGTAGTATTTAGTATTCATGCTGCGTTTGTTGATCTTGTCAAGGCGTGGTGTATGGTAGCTGATTAGTGCTTAACTGCAAAGCATATGATGCGATTGGAATAGGGTAGTCGTGTGGCCTTGTTGACCTTGTCAAGGGTCGTGCGGGTGGGTTTAATTCAATCATGAAATGTACGAGTTAAACTTGACTTGCGATTTATGGTTTGTTGACCTTGTCAAGGTCATAGATCGCTTGGGGAAAAATATCATCGGGAATTTCAAGTGTTGAAATTTGCAATGAGATTTCATACCTTGTATAAGATAGTTGGATCATGAAACCCACTGCGAGTAAGAGTTACTCCTGAGAGTGTTTTGCACATTACAATTAGCCGATCAAGTAGGTGTCTAGAAAGATGTTAACGGGATTACGGCCCTGGGAAAACGAAGTTTATTTTAATTAGGTCCGTGCGAAAGCACGGGGAACCTCCCTCAAAGTACCGACACTGGCCTGGCTGAAAGATTGGCGAACTTGTAGGGTGTAATTAATCCCGGCTAGTCTTACCTTTTAGCTTTTGAAGGAAGATTTGATAAGAACGGTGGGAGCCATCCTGATTAGATAAAATAATAACCAATCTGATCTTGCAAGAGCATACGTTGAGTGTTTTCTTCTCTCTCTCTCCTGGTAGCGACCATGTCATGCCTTAATCAAGATAATAATATGGATATATTGACCGAACCTACTTATTATACTGAGCTAGGGAACGTTGGTTCCGTTCCCACTTATAATTGTTATAAGTCTGAGCAGGAACTAGGGGAATATCCGGATTTCCACGCGACCCAATCGGGGAATAAGCTTGTTGATGCATATTCTTCGGGTATGTTTATTACCGAGAACTGTTTCTCAGTACACTCTACGTCCTAGGTATGAGATACCGGATCAGGATCCCACATATGTAAGAGTTACATTGGCTAAAGAAAGGTAGAGAACTGGGATTGGGTGATATGTCTCTAAGCGTTAGAGAATGGTGCAAATGTTGCATCCAAATTAGTTAGAAAATATCACCTTGTATTAATAAATGGTAAATACATTGATTATGAACAAATATTATTAAATACCGAACCTGATATACAACATTACATCATATTCTTTATTGAGTTAAAGAAAGATATAATTTTTTATTAGAGGATAATGTTGTGAATATTTTTCTGAATCAAGAGTTGATTGGATCAGGAACGTTATGTAATGGCATATACGTTCTAAATCAAACCACAGTTCAAAGTATGTAGAACACACACAAGAGGAGTAGTTCAGAAATGAACGAATCCTTCTTGCGGCATTGTAGACTAGGTCATATCAATGCGACACGACCAGCTAAGTTACATAAGGATAAATGTGAGAATATGTTCAAATTTTCATCTTATGATACTTGCCAGTCTTGTCTCAAAGGTAAAATGACCAATACTCCGTTTACTCGAAACGGAGATAGAGTTACTGAACTCTTGGGACGAATACATGATGATGTATACGGTCCAATGTCTACAAATGCCAGGCTTGGTTCTTCGTACTTCATTATATTCACTGATCATCTCTTGAGATTCGGATATATGTTCCTGTTGAAACACGAGTCTGAAACTTTTGAGAAATTCAAGGAATATAAGCTTGAAATTAAGAACCAGACGGGTAAAAGTATTAAGTCCTACGATGTGATCAAGGAGGAGAATACTTGCGCATGGAGTTCCTGGATTTTCTAAACAGAGAATAGGATTCTCTCTCGTCTTACTCCTTCATATACACCACAACACATTGGTGTATTAGGGCGGAGGTATCGCACCCTATGAGATATGGTGCGCTCTATGGTGAGTACTGCTGAGTTACCTGTTTCTTTTTGGGTGTTATGCACTTGAGAAGCTGCATACCTATTGAATGGGGTTCCATCCAAATCAGTGCCTACCACTCCATATGAGATATGGTATGGGAAGAGACCATATCTTAAACGAGTTAAGATATGTGTTGTCCGGTCTATGTTGAAAAGAAAAATCCAGACAAGCTCGAGACAAGGTTAGTTCTATATAAGTTTGTTGGATATCCCAAACGTTTGCGAGGGAATATCTTCTACCACACTGAGGAGCGAAAGTTGTTTTGTTTCTCAACATGCCACCATTTTAGAAAAGGAGTTTCTTATGAAGAAATTAGTGGTTATGAGGTAGAACTGCAAGGAGTTCCAGCTGGACAAACTAACAGCTGATGATTTGGTGAAACCAAAGGATTCAATAGTCTCCAACGAACCTCGGCCTCTCCACAAATCTGGTAGGGTTCTTCATCCGCTTGAGAGATACTACGGTCTTCTCGATGAAGGTGGGAGCGAGGATTGCATCATGGTAGATGATGGCCCAACTAGGTTCAGGCAGGCCATCACAAGTGGAGACTTTGTGAAATGGCTGGATGCTATGCAATCAGATATGGAATCCATGTACACCAACAAAGTATGACTTTGAATGTTGCACCTGAAGGGGTAAACCCTATCGGGAGCAAGTGGATCTTGAGAAGATTCTTGGTGTATATGGAAAAGTTGAGACTTTCAAAGCTATACTTAAGTCTATTAGGATTAAAGCAAGTATCGTGGAGTTGAAACATCTGTTTTGATGTAGCAGTCAAAGAGTGTGACTTCATCAAAATGATAGATGAACCTTGTATATAACAAGAAGGTTGTAGAGAGTGAGGTTGTCTTACACGTATTGTACGTAGATGACATACTCTTGATAGAAAATGGTTTCCTATGCTTCACTCGGTCAAGCTCCTCTTATCACAAGGATTCTCCATGAAAGATCTGGATGATACCTACTACACCTTATGGATTATGATCTATGGTGATAGATCTAAGTGGATATTGGGAGTGTCCCAAATCCAGGTACATTAACACTATTCTAAAGGGGTTTAGTATGGATGATTCTAAGCGTGGTGGTTAGCCCACTTACTCAGGAATCACTCTCTCCAAAAAAATGTCTTCCAAAACTGATTTGGAAAGAGCTCGCGTACAAGGGATACCCTATGTTTCGGCAGTAGGCTCTATCACGCATGCGATGTTATGTACCAGACCAGATGCAGCTGATTCACTACGAGTAGTGATCAGGAATCAATCAGTTCTTCGTAGAATCACTGGACAGCTGCGAAGGACATTCTTAACTACTTGAGAAGCACTGAAGAAATGTTCTTAGGGTTTGGTAACGGTAAACTCCAGTGGGAGTCTTTTACCAATTCCAGCTCCCAGAGTGATAAGGACGACTGAAAGTCAATCACGGGCTTCGTCTTTACCCTCAGTGGAGGGACGGTATGTTGGAAGAGTTCCAAGTTAGATACCGCGACATACTAGACGATAAAGGCTGAATACATCGCTACCAACGATGCTACCAAAGTGTATGTCTGGATATTTCTTATTCATGAGATGATCATGGTTCCTACCATTGAGCGTCCAATAAATGTTATTAAGACAACAATGGAGTTGTGGCTTTGGCCTAGGAACGCAGGTCCCATCAGTGTTCAAAACATATTTTGAGGAAAGTATCACTTGATCAGGGAGATGGTTGATCTCCAGGTGATTAAGGTAAGGGGAGTTGACGGGAAGGACAACACGGCGGATCCACTCACAGAGGCCTTACCCTAGAGAGACTTTTATGGGGCGTTGGGTTTGAGATACTACAACTAATGGCCATAGTGCAAGTGGGAGATTGTTAGTTATATGTATATTATAGTGGATGCTTGGACATATATAGGGAGGACTTTCTTGCTCGACATGATAGTATGATATCTGGTTGCTCTTTATCTTAACATGTACACTAATTGTCTCTCTATTACATGTTCATAAAGCCCTTAGGATGAGTACTTGACTGCCAGGATTATGATGCAGATCATACTAGTGGGGCAGAGGTAGTCGGTAAGTACATCATTCAAAAGTTCCTAGACGTGGGAGTATCGAGACGGGGCATCGATATTCTAGAGTAGACTAGCGTATGCGCTTCTTGACCCATATGATGGGCGATGGATGATCCCACATCCATTGGTGTTTGACATCAGAGAAAGTATATGGGTGCTTAGTGGAGACTGGGTACACTGAACGGACTCGCTGAGAACTCCTATATGGTATTATACCTAACGTAAGATAGCAGTTCTCTGGTGACACTGGTACAGGTTAATCTGTCGACCCGAGATCGTCATAATGTCTTGTGTGATTCCTAATGTGCTTTGATTTCCACCTTACCATGTTCAAGAGATCGTGCAAAACGGTGTTTTTTGGGGACAGTCCTGAGTCGTATGGAGGCAATGAGCGATAGGAGGGGATCCGTCTCTCCCGGTATTGGGGGTTGATGTTGCGCTATGCTCGATTGGCCATAACAGGAAATCCCTAGCCAGGGTTGCTGAGATCTACTGGTAAGTGTTATCATTAGTTTCTCGAACCGTTATGGACCTTGCTTCGGCATGACTTATCAGGCTATTGGGGTCTGACGTTTTACCACCCCCAGGCTGCGATATACGATATATCTGACGAAGTGACCGAACTGTACGGTAGTGCTACTGATTGGATTCGCAGGAGTATGAACAGGCTTGCTTGTTGATCTTCTGATCGCTCAATACCCGGGTGGCCGTTACGTTTAGCAGACTGCTTGCGGCTTGTGGGTGTTTGATATGATCATCACCTACTACCGGCGTATTGACGAGTCTTTAGAGTCCTACACAGAGGTTTCCTGGTTCATGCGAAATGAAGTAGGAGCACATATGTGATATGTGCGGGAACGAGATTAATGCGCGTATGTGATACCGCATTCTATTCTCGTAATATGTGATATCGGACGGTTATATATGATATAGCCGGGTTATCGGATCAAGTGTTGATTCGATAAGTTGTTATATTTGATTTTAGTCGATTATATGTGATATAGATGGATTATTAAATCAAGTGTTGATTTAATAATTTAATGTATAATTATATATTTGATATATTGAATTACATAAAATAATATTAGCCCACTTAAACATTTCTTTTTCTCACTTGTGTGCATATAGTATATATGTGGTATATATTTATGTACATTTTATTTGTGTCATGCTTGATGCCACATACTTCATGGGTGTATTAGACTCACACCATGCTTGATATAATGAAGTGTTTTATTTATTTAAAGTTAATCAAAATTAGATGGAAATTGTCATGGGTGGAAGCTTGGAGAAGCTTATGCTAACCATTGACTTAGTCCACTAACTTTGTTTTACTTATAGATATTTATTAACCTAACCATTATTGTTAGCCATGGTTTATTCTCTACATGAGTTAGTGTATGATACTAACTCACCCATGGTTGCTATTCTTACCTCATGAGTTTCATTCTCATCTCCACTTCATCTTCTTCTTCTACATAAGAAAGATTTCTAGCTTTTCTCAAGGTGATGAAAAATTGTGAGAAAAATTAATCTAAAGTGAGCCCAATTCCTACTTCATCATCCTTTAATATATTAGCAATTTAGTTTAGGGTGTTTGCTTCACTAATCTACCATTAGTGAAGAGGTAGTATGAGCTTGAGTCTCCTCGACGTAGATCATCTTCGGCCTCGAAGATTTCGAGCAAGCTTGTTCATTTCATCATATGAACCCTTACTAAAGTTCGGGTGTTCACTACTTGGATCAAAGGGACTACTACACGGAGCTTTAGAAGTGAAGGACCGGTCTACAAAGGTTGTATTTCTCATTCACTCAGATGTAAAGTTGTTTACATTGCTTGTTCTTCTAAATCTCTAGTTAAGATTCTAGGGTTAGGGTTGGTTAGTACGACAAAATTTTGAAATTAGCATGGACGATGCCTCTCGAAACCTTGCTGCCGTGCTAGGTAACCCTGCACTAGGCTCTTTCCTCATTGAATGAGGTGCTGAATGTTCATCAAGGAACACCACAATGCAAAGCAAGAACTAGAGCCACCAGTTTTGAAAATTTGATTCTACAACATATTTAGGTTTCTTTCTTTTTCATTAATCTCATTAATGAAGTCCCATCATTTATGCTTCCTAAGCATAACAGATAAAGAAACGAAAATACTTATACAACGTACGCTTATACCATCTGCATTCGCCATGGGGTCCCGTCATGTACCGTTAGGTTAGATAACTAACGGTAGAGCGGGGGCAGGACTAGCGCGGATGCAAAATATAAGCAACGTTTATTATATATCATATATATAATATAAGCTTTCGTCTCATCATATAAAGTGATCACATCACAGAACATTACAGCAGAAGTCAACATATGAAATATTGGAAATACTAGGAGGCCCGTGTTTTAAATTAAGCCAGTAAAAAACACTGATTACACGGTCGCGATGAATAGCCAAACCCATATCCCTAGACCCCTACGAGAGCGGAAAGCAAGCCTACCAATTCTAGAGTTGGAGACCCGGACTCAACTCCTCCAGATAGTCTCCCACTGGACTTTAGAACCCGGTTACTTATGCTCCCCGCCTTGGATCTATCCTAATGCGGAAAAATAAATAATATACATGAATGGTGACATCATCCTCAACCCGGAAGTGCCCCAATAAAAGATTATTACGTACAAGTTTTTACATGAATGAAAATGAAAAACTCTCATTTCACGCAAAAACCCCCGGCTATTCAAACACGACGATCCAATATAATATATCACACCAACACATAACATCACATGTCATCAACGTAATTAAATATGCGTATCCCAATTGTCGTTGACGTATAGCAACGAAACCTGCGATACACCACATATCACACTTACAGTCGCAGAAAAGAAAGTGAAAACTACAACAATTGGAATCCGCAACCAGCTTAGACATCATAAACCGGAAACATCACATACTTCGGATTTCATGCCTAATCATATGAATTCCTTAGACATCATAAACCCGGAATATCTCATATTCCTAATTTCATGCCTAACCTTATAAACCCCGCATTTTAGTTTCAATATTGAAAACACTTTTCAATAACCATTCGTGTTATTCAAAAAGATTCCTGTCAACCTGATCGAATGCTCGTCGGAAACTTTAGTAGACGGCCACACCCTCCGATGTCATCGACGAAGTGCACTTAGGCGGAATACCGTAGTCACGAGCACCCTGGGGGATGCTTTTGGCAACGGGGTTCTCCTACAGTCATTTGGTCGGGGCTTTGGGGCGTGGCTATCGAGTAATGTTACCCGGCGAGTATCCGCGTACACAACGTGATTGCGACAGAGTTTTGATCCATATCAAAACCCCGTGGCAACCGATCAAATGAAACTAAATTGCTAGGTTTACCAAATTCAAATTAGTTTTCACAAAACTAATGATTGTGGATTCAAAATATTGTATGACATACCAATATAAAACCCGAAACGATGTTAAAATTACGAATACGAAATACTCATAATTGCCACTACAGAAAAATAACATCACATGTAATCTTGGAAAAAACAAAAAATACCTGAAACACCAAAACCTACAGAATGGAACACCAAAGAAAAATGAAGCCCAAATTCAATTAAAAAATCGGCTATATCGGGTTTTAGCTTGGTTTCGCCGGCCAAAATCCGGTTGATTGGGCTCATTTTTATCTGGTGTTCATATTATACAATAAAGAGCACTCTGTAACTATTTAAAAAAATTTTAGAGGCTCATAAAAAATCGACAGAAACTAGGGTTTTGTTTCGACTGTTTTGGGGTTGTTTCGGTTTCGTAGTTCTACTAATATCTTCTAATTCTCTAGCTTGGCTCTGATACCACTGAAGGATTCCTTAGCACCCTCACTAGGTTTTCTAAGGTATCAAGCATGCAATTTAAGAAAATCTAGAGTGCTAAGAAACCCTAAACCAAGGATCTAACTAGAGGATTAGGGTTATAACTAACATGTAAACAACTTTACACTAAGTGAAATGGGAATACAACCTTTGTAGGTTGGTCCATCAATTCTAAAGCTCCTTGTAGTAGTCCCTTTTGCTCCAAGTAGTGGTGTCCCGAACTCTCCTTTGGCTCCACCAGCTGAAAGGAACGAGCTTGCTCAAGGATCTTTGAGGCCGAAGATGATCTACGTCGAAAAATCTCTAACTCAAGCTACCTCTTCACTAATTGAGAATAAGTGAAGCGAACAATCTATACTAAATGGCTACTCTAGTATAGATTGGTGAAGTAGAAATTTTGCTCACTTTAGAATAATTTTTCTTTCTTTCTTCTCATTTCTCACTCAAAGCTAGAGAGCAAATGAAGGAGATGAAGAAAATGAACAAGTGATCCACACATCAACCATGGGTGATAAAATATCATATATAACTCATGTAGAGACTAAACCATGGCTTAAGATAATGGTTAGGTTAATAAATATCTAAACTAAAACAAAATTAGTGGACTAAGTCAATGGTTTCCACAAGCTTCTCCAAGCTTCAAGCCATGACTAATTTCCACCTAATTTTGATTTATTCCTTAATATTTAAACATCTAAATTATCTTAAGTTAGGTATGAGTCTCATACACCCAAGTCCAATGTATCATCTAGCATGACACAAAATAAATACATTAACATATATCACATATATATTAAATGTATAATGAGAAAAGAAATTCATAAGTGAGCTAATATTAGTTAATGTATATTAATATATCAAATATATAATTACACATTAAATTATTAAATCAACACTTGATTTAATAACCCAGCTGTATTGCATACAACCGACTAATATCATTTATATGTATATCACATATAACATATCATTGAATCAACACTTGATTCAACAATCCGGTTATATCACATATAACTTGTATCGCGAGATTGGAATACGGTATCACATACATGTATTAATCTCGGTCCCGCACATATTACATATGTTTCCTACTTCGTTTCGCACGAGCTAAGAAACTTCTGTGTAGGACTCTAATGACTCGTCAATACGCCGACAGAGGGAGATGATCATATCAGTCACCCACAAGCCGTCAGTGGTACTATCTGGATGTAACGGCTATCCGGGTATTGAGCGATCATAAGATCAACAAGCAAGCGGTCCATACTCCAATGAATCCAACAGCAACACTACCGTACAGTCCGTTCTCTTCGTCTGATTGTCACATATCTAGTCTAAGGGTGGTAAACGTCAGACCCCAGTAACTTGATAAGTCATGTCGACATTAGGCTCATAATGGGTCGAGAAAATACTGATAACACTTACCAGTAAATCTCCGTATCATCCCTGACCAGGGACTTCCTGTTATGGCCAATTGAGTATAGCGCAATATCAACCCCCAATACCGGGAGAGATGAATACCCTCCTATCGCACATTGCCTCCATATGACTTGGGACTGTACCCAAAAACCACCTTTTTGCACACTCTCTTGAACGTGGTATGGTGGAAATCAAAGAACAGTGGGAATCACACAACACTCTATGACGATCTCAGGTCTACAGACTAACCTGTACCAGTGTCACCAGAGAACTGCTATCTTACGTTAGGTATAATACCATCTAGGAGTTCTCGGCGAGTCCTGTTCAGTGTACCCAGTCTCTACTAAACATCCGTATACCATCTGTTAGTTGTATGTATGCCGTAGAGGCCATTATTGTACATGAGATGTATATTATAGTGGATGCTTGGACATATATAGGGAGGACTTTCTTGCTCGACATGATAGTATGCTATCTGGTTGCTCTTTATCTTAACTTGTACACTTATTGTCTCTCTGTTACATGTTGATAAAGCCCTTAGGATGTGTACCCGACTTCCAAAATTATGATGCAGATCATACTAGTGGGGCCTGGGTAGTCCATGAATACATCCTTCAATGTTCCTAGTGGTGGGAATATCGAGATAGCGCATTGATATTCCGGAGTAGACTAGCGTATATCTTCTCGACAAATGTGATGGGCGATGGATGTTCCCATATCCATTGGTGTTTGCATCCGAGATGGCACCCGCGTGCTCAGTGGAGACTGGGTACACTGAACGGAATCGCTAAGAACTCCCATATGGTATTATACCTCACGTCAGATGGTAATTCTCTGGTGACACTGGTACAGCTTAGTCTGTTGACCCGAGATCGTCATAGAGTCTTGTGTGTCTCCTACTGTGCTTTGATTTACACCCTACCACGGCTCTACTGAGTCGTGCAAACAGGTGGTTTTTGGGTACAGTCCCGAGTCACATGGACGCAATGAGCGATAGGAGGGGATTCGTCTCTCCCGGTATTGGGGGTTGATGTTGCGCTATACTCGATTAGCCATAACATGAAATCCCTGGCCAGGGTTGATGTGATTTACTAGTAAGTGTTATCAGTAGTTTCACGCCCGTTATGGGCCTTACATCGGCATGACTTATCAAGCTACTGGGGTCTGACGTTTACCACCCTTAGGTGAGATATGCGACATATCCGACGAACAGACCGGACTGTGTGGTAGTGTTACTGATTGGATTCGCAGGTGTGTGAGCAGGCTTGCTCGTTGATCTTCTGATCGCTCAATACCCGGGTAGCCGTTACGTTTAGCAGACCGCTTGCGGCTTGTGGGTGTTTGATATGATCACCACCTATTGCCGGCGTATTGACGAGTCTTTAGAGTCCTACACAGAGGTTTCCTGGCTCAGGAGAAACGAAATAGGAGCACGTATATGATATGTGCGGGACCGAGAATAATACCAGTATGTGATACTGTATTCTATTCTCGCGATTTGTATCATCGGTCGGTTATATGAGATATAGCCGGGTTACCGAATCAAGTGTTGATTCGATATATTCATACACTAGATATTAGTCGGTTATATGTGATATGACCGGATCATTAAATCAAGTGTTGATTTAATGATTTAATATATAATTATATATTTGATATATTACTTTACATTAACGAGTATTGGTTCACTTAAGATTGCTTTTCTCACTTGATGTGCACATAATGTATATGTGTTATATGTTTGTGTACATGATTGTATCATGCTTCATGATACATGCAAACTTGGGTGTGTGTATGACTTACACCATATTTAAGATAATGGTTATGGTTTATATTTATTTTGTAATTCAAAATTAGTGAGCACTTTGACATGCTTGAAGCTTCATTAAGCTTGAAACATCCATTGACCAAGTCCACTTACTTTGTCCAACTAAAGATATTTATTAACCAAAGCATTAGCTTAAACCATGGTTTAGTCTCTACAAAGATTAGTGGATGATACTAACTCACCCATGGTTGCATAATTGATCATAATTCTCTTCACTTGATTTTATTCTTCTTCTTCTTCTTCATCCAAAAGAAAAACCTTGCTAGATTTTTCTAAGTGAAGAAATTAAGTGAGAAACCAAAATCTAAAGTGAACCTACTTACTATTTCATCATCCTCTACTACTTGCCATTTAGTTTAGGGTGCTCTCTTCACAAAGTTCATGACCTAGTGAAGGGTTAGCTTGAGTTTGAGTCATCTCGACGTAGATCATCTTCGGCCTCGAGGTCTACGAGCAAGCTTGTTCATTTCTCTGGGGAATCCATTCTAGAGTTCGGGACAACGATGATCGCAGCGAAGGGACGTTAACACAGAGCTTTAGAAGTGAAGGACCGGATCTACAAAGGTTGTATTCTTGTTCACTTCTCTTGTAATGTTAGATTGCAATGTTTTGTTACCCTATTTTTCTAGCACGATTCGTAGTTAGATTTCTTAGCACCCCTTTAATTTTTTGTTGTGGCATGTGTAATGCTTGCAAACCCTAGGCTAGGTGCTGAGGAATCCCAACATGGTTTCAGAGCCTAACTAGAAATCTAGACGATGTTAGATTAATACGAAAACGAAACAAATCCGTAAACATACAATTTCTGGAACCCTACACATAATGCTCTCTGTTGATTTTTAAATGTTCTAGAAAATTTTTGCAAATAAGTGCAGAGTGATGTATGTGATACCTAAAGTGCACAGAACAAAAACGAGGCTAGAAGCTCGGATTTCAACCGAGCACATTGCCTCAAAAATCGGGGTGGCCGGCCCTGCTTGCTCCATTGTGTGTCGTTTTTGTTTTGTGCTCTGGTGTGCTTATTTTGGGGTTTCAGGTATTGTTTGTTTGGGTCAAAATTTCATGTGATGTAGATTTTGATATAGGACTAGTATGGAGTGTTTCGTAGTCGTATAATTTAACATTGTAGTGATAGCCTAGGCTATGTTTGACAGTTCGAACGAACCTCAAACATCACCCTATGACCCCTTTTGAAATTTCCAAGTGTTGGAATTTTTATAAGTTAATTATATTCAATGTTCGTGCAAGTAACTCTATGGACCCTCTAGAACAACACATAAACCTTAACTTGATTTTATGCCCTCAGAACCGTGGCTTGAACCCAAGGATTTGCCGTAGTTCCGCGGTGTCAAAGGTGAGGCGTTGGTTTGACCCTTCTACGGCTGGATCATAGCTACCGTGGCACATTTTGGGTACTTTAACTTCGCTCAAGTGTTGTGCTTATCGGGAGATGTGGGTGTTGTTTTGTTTGGTCGAAGCGTTTAACATAGTCTAGTATATTATGATACAATACTTGGAATCAACAATATTTGAATTTTATAAATCTAGCAATTTAGTCTCATTTGGTCGGTTGCCACGGGATTTTGATGCGATCAAAAGTCCGTCGCAATCACTTTGTGTATTCGGATACTCGCCGGGTAATATTACAAGATAGCCACGCCCCATAACCCCGACCAAGTGACTGTAGGAGAACTCCGTTGCCAAAAAGCATCCGTCCGGGTGCTCGCGGCTATGGTGTTCCGCCTAACGTCAATTCGTCGTCGGTATCGGAGGGTGCGGCCGTCTACTAAAGTTTCCGATGAGCATTCGATCGGAATGTGGGGAATCTTGTTGAATTGCCCGACTGATTAGTGGAAAGTGTTTTCAATATCGAGAATAAAATGCGGGGTTTATAATTGTTATGCATGTGATGTCTAAGGAATTCATATTGTTAGGCATGAAATCCTCAATATAATATATTACGGGTTTATGATGTCTAAGGTGATTGCGGATTCCAACTGTTGTAGTTTTCATTTTCTTTTCTATGACCGTAAGTTTAATATGTATGGTATCACCGGTTTCGTTGCTATACGTCAACGACAATTAGGATACACATATTTACTTACGTTGATGACATGTGATGTTATGTGTTGCTGTGATATGTTATATTGGATCGTCGTGTTTGAATAGCCGGGTTTTTTTTATATGAGATGAGAGTTTTTCTTTTTCATTCATGTAAAAACTTGTATGTAATATTCTTTTATTGGGGCACTTCCGGGTTGAGGAAGATGTCACCGTTGATGTATACTATTAACTTTTCCCCATTAGGATAGACCCAAGGAGGGGAGCACAAGTAACCGGGTTCTAGAGTCCAGTGGGAGACCATCTCGAGGAATCGAGTCCGGGTCTCCTAACTCTAGAATTGGTAGGGTTGCTTGCTGCTCTCGTAGGGGTCTAGGGATGTTGGTTTCGCTATTCATCACGACCGTGGATGTAGCGTCTTGAAAAGTCGTTTTCGTGTTTTCCTGAAATTCGGTGAAAATTCGGTATTTTTCCGAAAACCGTCTTTCTTATTATTTTGCAGTTTAGGGCTAATTATACCTTAAATGGATAGGTAATTACTTGTTTTTAGTAGCTAATGAGTTAATTATGAAATTTTGGTCATTTAAAAATTTTTCCCTATTTTTCAATTTTTTAATATTATTTTAAGCCGGTAAGAAAATACATTAAATAAGCGATAAATACAAATTTTTCCGGGCTAATTTTAATCTCTAAAATTATGATAATTATAATCTAGTGATAACATGAATTTTTAGTAATTTATTTTGATTTTTAACAAATTTTTATGAATTGAAACGAATTTATTGAATTTTGGGCTAAAACTTGCAATTTTTGAGTTGTAGGGGGCCTTTTTGCATAAAATTTCTTTTGTAAAACCCCTCTCTCTTTTTCCTCAGCCCTAGGACAGCCCCACCTTGTCCAAGACCAGAAAATTCTGACCTCATTTCTTGAGTTGCTTTCTTGAGTTGATTTTGATAGTTTATGGTTTTATTTTAATTATAATTGATAAAGTATGATACATTGACTTTGTGGACTTGACCCATGACTTTCCCCACTTGCCCACACCATCCCCACTCCTCCTTTCAGCTGAGAATCCCTGCAGGAAACAGCCCCCAAATTTCCCCCTCTCATTTCCTTCTAAACTCATCAAATTCCAACTCAAAATCCTTACAAATCCACAAATTTCTTCACAAAACCAAAACAAATCCTTATGCTATCCTTTCCTTAGCCATTCTAGCTTGGATCTTGGTGCTTGAGGCCATCAATTGGAGCAAAATTTTCTTGCTTGATCCATTGATCAAGAGATATAATTTCTATCATGTTAAATTCTTTTGTTTAAGTTCTTATGTTAGATGGTTTAGTGTTAATTTAGTGTAGTTTAATCTAGTTTCTTAGGTTTTGCTTGAAAAATTTTAGCTAGGGTTTGAAGCCATAATACTTAATTAGATTGTTTTATAGTTAATCTAGTGGTTAATTAACTAATCCATATGGTTACCTTGTTATGTAGTCTTTAATTATGCCAATTTAGGTAATTTTAGAAGTTGATTTTAGTTGTAAATTGTTGTTTTAAATTTTCAAGAGAAGGTTTTTGTATGGAATTGATATTTGAAACTTGATTAGTGAGTTGATTAAGTTTTAGAAAGCATTATTTAATTGATTTAAACCTAATTTGCTATCTAGTGTTTTGCTAACCTTAATCTAAGAGGTGAACTTGCTAATTGGGGTTGAAATTAGTGTTAATTAAGTTTTTCAAGTATGGTTTTTGATTTGCAATTGCTATTTATAAAAATCAAGAAAGGGTTTGGTTGTGGAATATAGGTTTTGGAGCATGGTTAATGTGTTGTAATTAGTGGGTGTGGATTGCTTGTAGTGTGCTTGGGTGAGTATGCTTTATTGTAGTCGTTTTGTCGCAAATCGGCGATTTTTGCACCGATTTTTGGAATGTATATGCTTACTAGATTTTTATATAAATTATGTGATGGACTATTTTTGATATCTTGATGATTGTAATGGCTTGTCCTACGACTTTTAGGATGCGTGAGTGCGGTTTTTGGGTAGTCGGGTTTTAGTTTTGCCGGGTGACCCAAATCGGCGTTTTTGGCAGTTTTTGCGATTTTCGCGTGTGTTCCTCGCACTTTGTGCACGTTGTACCTAGCTAGCGAACTTTAGTAGTTTCGTTGGGGTTTGCGTCGTTCTTGATATGTAACCTTATAATTGGTAATGATGTAAATTCCAGGTTCGGTCGCGGAAACGTCAGACGCGGCGCGAAAGGGAAAGGCGGTGATTGGACACAGCTAGCCAGGGATCCCGGTGAGTAGATTTAACATCTACGGGGGACGATCGTTTGGATGGCGCAAGTCGCCCGATAGATTTAGTAAACTGAAAATAAAATAGTAAACTGGATAACCACTTGTGACATTAGAATAATAATACTGGCATGATAATTGCTGCAATTAGATCAATATGTTATACCCATATACGCAAACTCAATTGTAGGACACATGCACCATTACCAGGTTTTTATATGCAGCACGAGCACTATTCATGTTTACACACACACCCTGGTAATTGCCATGCCACCACACTAGATAACATTTAAATTTAAACCTTTTACTAATTGATACTTAAACTGGTGCTATTGCCTTTAATTCCTTAAAATGAAACCGTAGAATTGCTATTCATGTGCATGTACTTCATCATATTAATTGTTCATGCTTAATACATTAATCACACATCGCAACTTGATTATTGATATCATACGCATTCATTATCATTGATATATGCACTTATGAGGATTTCTTGAGATTTTATGATATTGCTGGATTTCGGGGGAAAGCCGCAAATTTCTAAACTTATTATATTTTTTAAAATATGTAAATTGCGGTTTTCTAGTGATGTAAGTGTCGTCCACCATGAGTTTGCTGTGGATTTGGAAATCTGTGTCGAGGAGTGGAGGAACCGGCACGGGTACATGGTGGGCCCGGTAAGGTACCCCGGGGCAAGAGGAATGTGGTGATGACGTTGAGCCTGGCAGGGGACGGATTACCTACCGGTGACTGTTTGGGACGGCGGATATCCAGAGGATACCGACCGTGGCCTCTAGATGATGAGATATTGATATTTGAGATGGGTCAGCCGGACGGCTGAGGCCAGAGATACATTTATGAGATTTGAGACAGCTTTTGGGTGTCGTTGCTGGACACCGATTTTCGTCGATTCATTGACATTATGCTGGCATTCTAAAAGAGTTTCAAAAACAAAAAGAGATAAAATATTTCTTATATATACCTATTGAGACCTCAGATTTTCATGTTGCATACATATTAGCACACTGATATGATATACACACCTGCTAGTGCATCCAGTCATACCTGTATTTTAGATGCTAGGATGCTTGTGTGCATGCATACGATAGCCTTTGCAGATGTTATTTATTACTCACGAGTTGGCAACTCACCCCCGTTGTGCCACAGTCTTTTGCAGGTCCGCTCCGTCAGTTCAGTAGCGGCGGGCGCACTTGTTCTTTTGCCTGTTTTGCTTGGGCTCGAGATTTGCTCATAGGTGGGTTATGTTATTATTTTGTACCACCTTGTATATTCTTGTATCTAGTGTACTCCATCTACTGTTTCTACCAGATTATTGTATATTGACCTAGAGATGAGACTGTGAGGTTTGTGGATTTTATGCTGTATTTTGGGGGTCGAGCTCACTTGAGCCGACATGCTACTTTTTCATGCTTCCTTATGCTTTATTATGATTATTATGCTTGCTGTCATTTACATTGCGTGGGATTTGTGACCGCCTTATGGCGAAGAGCTAGCTCCCGCTTGGGGATGCCCTATTTTGTTGGATTCATGTATATATTTTGTTGTACCCATTTTTGGGGTCAGTATTTACAAAGGAGACTCTGCCGAAATTTTCGGGAAAAATTGGTATTGTTTTTAAAAAGGGTTTTACATGACTTATTTGATAACTTGCTTTCAAATGATTGGGTTTTCTTCACTCTTTTGCTTAATTGGTTTTGTTTTCTGGGCTTTGGCTTACTTATTTTACGGACGTCTTTAGACGTTTCGTAAACTTAAGTGCCAGTCACGTTCCGTACCCTGCGGGTCGTGACAAAGTTGGTATCAGAGCGATAGGTTTTACCTTTGTGAGTGTAGGATGACCCTTGGTAGATGGAGAAAGTGACTTAAGCAGCGTAACGTAGCGTGCGTATGTCCGCGGCATACTTACGATACGGTACTCCGCCTAAGTGACTTTAGGATATACTTGCTTGAAAAATTCCTTCTTCAACTCCGTGTATCCTATGATCCTATTGCACTGTCCTTATTATCCTTTTCCTGTACCAGCCACTATGCCGCCGAAGGCTACGAGGGCACAGAGGGCTGCCGTCAGAGACGAGATTCGAGCTGGCTCGTCCGAGACTAGGACTGAGCAGGGTGGTATGCCTACGCCGCAGAGACAGACTGATCCGCATTCCCCAGGTCGCATGGATAGGCTTGAGTCCGGTATGGAGGAGCTGCGACAGATGATGGGAGGCATGTAGGAGTTACGACAGATGGTGGAATCGTTAGTAGAGGTCAATCGAGCACAGAGATCGGATATTACTCCCCCTGCAGTCGTTTCGAGACCGAGTCGGATTCGCACTGATATGTTAGCACCTAGGAGGGTTCACAGAGGCCGTGGTGGATTCTTTAGGGGCCAGTTATATCGCCTTCACCCATATGGTCAGCAGCCATGGTTAGGATGTTTTTGGTGTGGTAGCCTGCATCATCGTATCAAAGACTGTCCGGTGAGACGACAGGGAGCAGCGACAGTTCCGCATGTGACCCTACCACCATCACCACCCCCTCCTCAGAGAGCCCTACTTTCTACCCCAGGCGATGCTCCACGCCAGTTAGGTGCACCGAGAGGCCGAGGACGTGGCGGTCCTGTTCAGAGAGGACGAGGAGGCAGAGGCCGAGGTCGAGGTCAGCCCGCTATCGGTGGAGGACAGGCCCGAGTTTTTGCTTTGACACCGCAGGATGCGCAGGCATCCAATGCCGTTGTGACAGGTACCTTGCCAGTTTGTTCTTTCGACGCACGGGTATTATTCGACCCAGGTTCCACACATTCGTACGTCTCTACACACATTGCACCGATGTTGGGCCGTGAGTCGTCGTCGTTGGATCAGCCGCTTGTTGTTGTTACTCCGGTAGGCGAGTCGTTTGTCGCTCGGTTTGTATTTCGTTTGTGTTCCGTTCGTATCGGGGAGAGGGATTCATCAGTTGATTTGATACTCCTCGATATGTTGGACTTTGATGTGCTTCTGGGCATGGATTGGCTAGCCACTTGTTATGCTTCGGTGGACTGCCATGAGAAGGCAGTCAGATTTAGCTTTCCGGGAGAGCCAGTCCTTGTTATTCAGGGAGACCGCAGTGTCACCCTTCCCAGCTTAATTTCGTCTCTTCGCGCTGGTCAGCTCTTGCGGAAGGGATGTCAGGGATTCTTAGCGTGTATTTGTGATACTCGAGCTGTAGAGGTTCCGTTGGACCGGGTCCCGGTAGTTTGTGAGTTCCCTGATGTTTTCCCTGATGAGCTACCTGGGCTACCGCCTGAGCGTGATGTTGAGTTCTGCATTGATTTGATTCCCGGTTCGGGGCCTATTTCTATACCACCTTATCGGATGGCCCCGGCAGAGCTTCGAGAGCTGAAGGATCAGTTGCAGGATTTGTTAGATAAGGGGCTTATTCGACCTAGTGTTTCTCCGTGGGGTGCTCCGGTCCTGTTTGTCAAGAAGAAGGATGGAAGTTTGCGCTTATGTATCGACTACCGCCAGCTGAACAAAGTTACCATTCAGAACAGATATCCGTTGCCGCGCATTGATGATTTGTTCGACCAGCTTCAGGGTGCGGGGTATTTTTCGAGGATCGACTTGCGATCAGGATACCATCAGCTGCGAGTTCGACAGGAGGATATACCGAGGACAGCTTTCCGTACACGCTATGGCCACTACGAGTTTTTGGTGATGTCGTTCGGACTCACCAACGCCCCAGCAGCATTTATGGATTTGATGAACCGTACATTCAGGCCGTATCTTGACTTGTTCATCATCGTGTTTATCGACGATATCTTGGTGTACTCCCGGAGCAGAGAGGAGCACGAGCAGCACTTGCGGATTACGTTACAGACTCTGAGAGAGCATCAGCTGTTCGTGAAGTTCTCCAAGTGTGCTTTCTGGCTGGACAGCGTCGGATTCTTGGGTCACGTGGTTATGAGAGACGGAATTTGTATAGACCCGAAGAAGATTGAGGCTGTTCAGCAGTGGCCCCGACCTACATCGGTGACTGAGATCCGTAGTTTTCTAGGCTTGGCGGGCTACTACAGGCGTTTTGTTCAGGACTTCTCCCGTATAGCTGCACCGTTGACCGGTTTGACCCGGAAGGGAGTTCCTTTCGTCTGGACAGAGGAGTGCGAGCGCAGTTTTCAGCAGCTACGGACTTGTTTGACTACGGCGCCGGTATTATCTTTGCCTTCGGGATCAGGCGGATTTGTTGTCTACTGTGATGCTTCGCGAGTGGGATTAGGATGCGTTTTGATGCAGCATGGCCGGGTGATCGCTTATGCTTCTCGGCAGTTGAAGAAGCATGAACAGAACTACCCCACTCATGATTTGGAGATGGCTGCAGTGGTCTTTGCACTGAAGATTTGGCGACATTACCTATACGGCGAGTCGTGTCAGATATTCACCGATCACAAGAGCTTAAAGTACATATTTCAGCAGCGAGACCTGAACCTCAGACAGCGTCGTTGGATGGAGTTGGTGAAAGACTATGACTGCGAGATCTTATATCACCCAGGCAAGGCGAATGTGGTGGCAGATGCGTTGAGTAGGAGGCCCGGGGGTAGTCTATCCTTTTGCGCGCAGTGCAGAGGCAGTCGTCAGCAGATTGGCAGATGTTATGCGACAGCCGAGTTGAGTTCGAGTTCACTCAGACAGGGGGACAGCTCGCGCATGTTCGTGCATGCCCACAGTTGCTTGACCGTATATATGAGGCACAGCGTAGTGACGACCGTTGCTCAGAGATCATGGCACAGATGGGACAGGGCAGATTTTCCGAGTTCATGGTTGACGATCAGGGGATTTTATGATATGGATCTAGACTGTGTGTACCAGATGCTGATGGATTGCGACGCGACATTCTTGAGGAGGCACACCGATCAGTGTATAGTGTCCACCCCGGTTCCACCAAGATGTACCATGATATGAGAGAGACCTACTGGTGGGACGGGATGAAGAGGGACATTGCGGAGTTCGTTTCGAGATGCCTGACTTGTCAGCAAGTCAAGGCCGAGCACCAGAGGCCCGCAGGAGAGCTACAGCCGTTACCCATTCCAGAGTGGAAATGGGAGCAGATTTCGATGGATTTCGTTGTGGGTCTACCCAGGACCAGTCGAGGGTACGACTCCATCTGGGTGATCGTGGATAGATTGACGAAAGCGGCTCACTTCCTTCCAGTGAAGACGACTTTCAGCTTCGCTCAGTATGCTCAGCTCTATATTGACGAGATCGTGCGACTACATGGCGTACCGACTTGTATCGTGTCAGATCGAGGCACTCAGTTCACCAGCCGACTTTGGCAGAGACTTCAGGAGGCTTTGGGCACTCGTTTGAGTTTCAGCACAGCGTTTCATCCGCAGACAGACGGACAGTCAGAGCGGACCATTCAGACTCTCGAGGACATGCTCAGAGCGTGCGTTTTAGACTTTGGTGGTAGCTGGGATCGTCATTTACCTCTAGTGGAGTTCTCCTACAACAACAGCTTCCAGGATACTATTCAGATGGCACCTTTCGAGGCATTGTATGGGAGGAGATGTAGATCGCCCGTTTGTTGGACAGAGCTTAGCGAGAGCAGTATTTTGGGGCCGCAGCTTGTTGAGGAGACGACAGCGAAGATACAGTTGATCCGAGACCGGATGAGAGCGGCTCAGAGCAGGCAGAAATCGTATGCAGACAGGCGCCGTCGCAGATTAGAGTTCGCAGTTGGCGACCATGTTTTTCTGAGGGTCTCTCCGATGAAGGGCGTGATGCGTTTTGGGCGAAAGGGGAAGCTGAGCCCTAGATTCGTAGGTCCCTTCGAGATCCTCGAGCGTGTTGGCGCTGTTGCATATCGTTTGGCTCTTCCACCCAGCTTTCCCGATGTTCACCCCGTTTTTCATGTTTCGATGCTCCGCAAGTACCTTCACGACCCTTCGCATGCGATTCAGCACCCGACAGTCCAGCTAGAGCGCGACCTTTCCTTTGCAGAGCAGCCGGTGGCCATCCTGGATCGGCAGGTGAAGAAGTTGAGGTCGAAGGTTATACCAACCGTCAAGGTCCTTTGGCGTAGCCCAAGCAGCGAGGAGGTTACCTGGGAGACCGAGGGCGAGATGAGGAAGAAATATCCCCATCTCTTTGAAGGTACGCGTAGCTATATTTTTAAATTCGGGGACCGAATTTCTTTAAGGGGGGAAGATTGTAGCGTCTTGAAAAGTCGTTTTCGTGTTTTCCTGAAATTCGGTGAAAATTCGGTATTTTTCCGAAAACCGTCTTTCTTATTATTTTGCAGTTTAGGGCTAATTATACCTTAAATGGATAGGTAATTACTTGTTTTTAGTAGCTAATGAGTTAATTATGAAATTTTGGTCATTTAAAAATTTTTCCCTATTTTTCAATTTTTTAATATTATTTTAAGCCGGTAAGAAAATACATTAAATAAGCGATAAATACAAATTTTTCCGGGCTAATTTTAATCTCTAAAATTATGATAATTATAATCTAGTGATAACATGAATTTTTAGTAATTTATTTTGATTTTTAACAAATTTTTATGAATTGAAACGAATTTATTGAATTTTGGGCTAAAACTTGCAATTTTTGAGTTGTAGGGGGCCTTTTTGCATAAAATTTCTTTTGTAAAACCCCTCTCTCTTTTTCCTCAGCCCTAGGACAGCCCCACCTTGTCCAAGACCAGAAAATTCTGACCTCATTTCTTGAGTTGCTTTCTTGAGTTGATTTTGATAGTGTATGGTTTTATTTTAATTATAATTGATAAAGTATGATACATTGACTTTGTGGACTTGACCCATGACTTTCCCCACTTGCCCACACCATCCCCACTCCTCCTTTCAGCTGAGAATCCCTGCAGGAAACAGCCCCCAAATTTCCCCCTCTCATTTCCTTCTAAACTCATCAAATTCCAACTCAAAATCCTTACAAATCCACAAATTTCTTCACAAAACCAAAACAAATCCTTATGCTATCCTTTCCTTAGCCATTCTAGCTTGGATCTTGGTGCTTGAGGCCATCAATTGGAGCAAAATTTTCTTGCTTGATCCATTGATCAAGAGATATAATTTCTATCATGTTAAATTCTTTTGTTTAAGTTCTTATGTTAGATGGTTTAGTGTTAATTTAGTGTAGTTTAATCTAGTTTCTTAGGTTTTGCTTGAAAAATTTTAGCTAGGGTTTGAAGCCATAATACTTAATTAGATTGTTTTATAGTTAATCTAGTGGTTAATTAACTAATCCATATGGTTACCTTGTTATGTAGTCTTTAATTATGCCAATTTAGGTAATTTTAGAAGTTGATTTTAGTTGTAAATTGTTGTTTTAAATTTTCAAGAGAAGGTTTTTGTATGGAATTGATATTTGAAACTTGATTAGTGAGTTGATTAAGTTTTAGAAAGCATTATTTAATTGATTTAAACCTAATTTGCTATCTAGTGTTTTGCTAACCTTAATCTAAGAGGTGAACTTGCTAATTGGGGTTGAAATTAGTGTTAATTAAGTTTTTCAAGTATGGTTTTTGATTTGCAATTGCTATTTATAAAAATCAAGAAAGGGTTTGGTTGTGGAATATAGGTTTTGGAGCATGGTTAATGTGTTGTAATTAGTGGGTGTGGATTGCTTGTAGTGTGCTTGGGTGAGTATGCTTTATTGTAGTCGTTTTGTCGCAAATCGGCGATTTTTGCACCGATTTTTGGAATGTATATGCTTACTAGATTTTTATATAAATTATGTGATGGACTATTTTTGATATCTTGATGATTGTAATGGCTTGTCCTACGACTTTTAGGATGCGTGAGTGCGGTTTTTGGGTAGTCGGGTTTTAGTTTTGCCGGGTGACCCAAATCGGCGTTTTTGGCAGTTTTTGCGATTTTCGCGTGTGTTCCTCGCACTTTGTGCACGTTGTACCTAGCTAGCGAACTTTAGTAGTTTCGTTGGGGTTTGCGTCGTTCTTGATATGTAACCTTATAATTGGTAATGATGTAAATTCCAGGTTCGGTCGCGGAAACGTCAGACGCGGCGCGAAAGGGAAAGGCGGTGATTGGACACAGCTAGCCAGGGATCCCGGTGAGTAGATTTAACATCTACGGGGGACGATCGTTTGGATGGCGCAAGTCGCCCGATAGATTTAGTAAACTGAAAATAAAATAGTAAACTGGATAACCACTTGTGACATTAGAATAATAATACTGGCATGATAATTGCTGCAATTAGATCAATATGTTATACCCATATACGCAAACTCAATTGTAGGACACATGCACCATTACCAGGTTTTTATATGCAGCACGAGCACTATTCATGTTTACACACACACCCTGGTAATTGCCATGCCACCACACTAGATAACATTTAAATTTAAACCTTTTACTAATTGATACTTAAACTGGTGCTATTGCCTTTAATTCCTTAAAATGAAACCGTAGAATTGCTATTCATGTGCATGTACTTCATCATATTAATTGTTCATGCTTAATACATTAATCACACATCGCAACTTGATTATTGATATCATACGCATTCATTATCATTGATATATGCACTTATGAGGATTTCTTGAGATTTTATGATATTGCTGGATTTCGGGGGAAAGCCGCAAATTTCTAAACTTATTATATTTTTTAAAATATGTAAATTGCGGTTTTCTAGTGATGTAAGTGTCGTCCACCATGAGTTTGCTGTGGATTTGGAAATCTGTGTCGAGGAGTGGAGGAACCGGCACGGGTACATGGTGGGCCCGGTAAGGTACCCCGGGGCAAGAGGAATGTGGTGATGACGTTGAGCCTGGCAGGGGACGGATTACCTACCGGTGACTGTTTGGGACGGCGGATATCCAGAGGATACCGACCGTGGCCTCTAGATGATGAGATATTGATATTTGAGATGGGTCAGCCGGACGGCTGAGGCCAGAGATACATTTATGAGATTTGAGACAGCTTTTGGGTGTCGTTGCTGGACACCGATTTTCGTCGATTCATTGACATTATGCTGGCATTCTAAAAGAGTTTCAAAAACAAAAAGAGATAAAATATTTCTTATATATACCTATTGAGACCTCAGATTTTCATGTTGCATACATATTAGCACACTGATATGATATACACACCTGCTAGTGCATCCAGTCATACCTGTATTTTAGATGCTAGGATGCTTGTGTGCATGCATACGATAGCCTTTGCAGATGTTATTTATTACTCACGAGTTGGCAACTCACCCCCGTTGTGCCACAGTCTTTTGCAGGTCCGCTCCGTCAGTTCAGTAGCGGCGGGCGCACTTGTTCTTTTGCCTGTTTTGCTTGGGCTCGAGATTTGCTCATAGGTGGGTTATGTTATTATTTTGTACCACCTTGTATATTCTTGTATCTAGTGTACTCCATCTACTGTTTCTACCAGATTATTGTATATTGACCTAGAGATGAGACTGTGAGGTTTGTGGATTTTATGCTGTATTTTGGGGGTCGAGCTCACTTGAGCCGACATGCTACTTTTTCATGCTTCCTTATGCTTTATTATGATTATTATGCTTGCTGTCATTTACATTGCGTGGGATTTGTGACCGCCTTATGGCGAAGAGCTAGCTCCCGCTTGGGGATGCCCTATTTTGTTGGATTCATGTATATATTTTGTTGTACCCATTTTTGGGGTCAGTATTTACAAAGGAGACTCTGCCGAAATTTTCGGGAAAAATTGGTATTGTTTTTAAAAAGGGTTTTACATGACTTATTTGATAACTTGCTTTCAAATGATTGGGTTTTCTTCACTCTTTTGCTTAATTGGTTTTTTTTTCTGGGCTTTGGCTTACTTATTTTACGGACGTCTTTAGACGTTTCGTAAACTTAAGTGCCAGTCACGTTCCGTACCCTGCGGGTCGTGACAGTGGAATCCGTGTTTTATACAGGCTCAAAATAAAACATGGATATCCTAATATATCCAATATTTCATATGTTGTTTTCTGCTGCGATATCTGTGATGTGATCATTTGATATGATGAGATAGATACTGTATATAGTATATATGATATATTATATAGACGTTGCTTATATTTTACACCCGCACTAGTCTTGCCCCGCTCTGCCGTTGGTTACCTAACCTAACGGTACACGACGGGACTTCGAGGCGAATGCGGATGGCATAAGCTTACGTTGTATTTATCTGTGATGTTTAGGTAATTTAAATGATGGGACATTCATTAATGAGATTAATGATAGAAAATAAACCTAAAGATGTTGTGGAATCGAATTTTCAAAAAATGGTAGCTCCAGCTGTTGCTTTGCATAGCGGTATTCCTTCCAACACCTTATTCGATAAGGAAAGAGCCGAGATCCCTTCACCGGGAGTGACCTATTTAGCAATAACTGGTAGATGCAACAACCCTCGGCTTGTCTTTTGATTGCTTTTCTAGTTCTTGCTTTGCATAGTGATATTGTGAATATCCTGCACCTCATTCGACGAGGAAAGAGCCGAGATCCCTTCACCGGGAGTGACCTCTTTAGCGGAACTAGCAAAAGCCCCCAAAACACTCCATTTAAAACCATTTGATTCTGCAACGATATCAAGTTCAAAGCGTTAAAGGTTTTCTTAAAAACCATCCGCAACCCCCCGTCATTTTAGAAAGTAGAGTACTTAGTATTCGTGCTGTGTTTGTTGACTATAGTTAAGGCACAGTGTACGGTAGCTAAGTGATGTCTTCCTACATAGCATATGGTGTAATTAGTTAGGACATTCATGTGACTTTATTGACCATAGTTAAGGGTCTTGTGGGTGGGTCTAATTAATCACGAAATGACGGGTAGACTTGACTAGTGCTTATAATTTGTTGACCATGGTTAAGGTCATAAGTCACTAGGTGTCACGACCCGAAATTTGGCATGTGACAGCCCTAATACTACGCAACGCCTAAAGACGTAATGCAGTAAAAGAAATCCAAAACCCAGAAATCTAAACCATAAAATGAAGATAAGAAAAGATAATAGCAGTTTTGAAACATTTGAAATCGCAACCCTAATTCTTTAAAAGTCCCACTTTCTATATTTTAAAATTTTGGCAACACCCCTTTTGTAAAAACTGGCCCGAAGGCGGAAAACAATCCTCATCACAAATATAAGATGCCGTAGCGAAGAAATAAAGACAATAGAGATAAAGCTGTATATAAGACAACAAAGCCACAAATAATATACAATATCGTCCTAACCAAGTCTCTAAGTCAACAACATAATAGTAGATGGAGAGTACAAGATACAACGAATGTACAATATGAAATACAGATAATCATCGCAACCCACCTAAGCAAAATAGTACACTGTGAGCCGATGCGGTATCTGCAGCAAAAGATGATAGCTGAATAGCCTGCCTCAACTACTCTGGGGAACACCCTGCAATACCTGTGGCACAACGGGGGTGAGTTGCCAACTCGTGAATAGTAGATAACATATCCAGATAATCGCAGGAATGTACGTACAGCATGAATCTAAGATATACAATTGCAGTAATAACAGGTCATGTGAAATGCAGAATAAAGGAAAGTACATTAGCAGGT
The DNA here is from genome assembly GCA_030015575.1 of Agapanthus africanus. Lineage (NCBI taxonomy): Eukaryota > Viridiplantae > Streptophyta > Magnoliopsida > Asparagales > Amaryllidaceae > Agapanthus > Agapanthus africanus. Next base: position 454,781,188 of record CM057345.1, on the reverse strand, counting down.
ACAATCAATATGTGAAGCAATAATAACATGACAATATTATGCAATAACCATGCAATAGGGATATGAGAATGTAGATATGCAGCAATCATAAGGGTACACTAACAGGTACTACCAATATATGAAACTGTGCGTAAATAGATAAGTGTGAGGTATGGGATGAAACATGTCATCCCACGGAATCCTGTCATCGTGGTAGGATCACAATCCATCAAGACACTCAAATCCCAATTCCTCAAATCAGCCCCCAAGTTGGGCTCTCACATCATATAAGTCTCACATCTTCTCAATGTACAATATCGAGTAATCTCCTATATCCCGAATGTACAATTTAGTAATCCCTTATGTATGTCCAATATCCAATCTCAATGAATCACCTAATATCCCAAATCAAATCTCAAGTAGAATTCTAACATCCTAAAGGTATATATTTGCAGAAATAAATATGATGGGGCCAATACACATATATTAGCGTCCCATTCCACTAATATTGGTGTAAGGGTATATATAAAAACGGCTAAATCCCCTGTTATATATACAAAGGTGTTTAAAGGAAATATCATGAAAACAATGTGCCAAGCAACGACACAGAAATCCTGATAGGTACGTATCATATGCTATCCCGAAAGCACGAGTGCCTAGCTCTGACCCTCGCCTTTCGACGTATGCATACGTACATGACTCCCAACGGTATCTCCCTGATCCCCGCCGAGTCATTGGTACTGTCACCGGTAGGTACTCGTCCGCCTCCAGGCTTAATCGGCGAAGTCCATCGATCATCTTACCGAGGGGAACCATACCGGGCCCCACCATGTACCCTCATACGGCAACTACACCTCGAATGGAGTATATAATCAGAACCGATAAATCTCATGGTGGCTGCGCAAATATCATATCAAGGAAACCGGGTTTTTCAATGTATGCATAATTTCATGAACTCCCGCGGTTCCTAAATCCAGAAAACATCATTTAAAATCCAAATAAATAATGCGCAAATCCAGGAATAAATATATGAGATATATCTGAAATGCGAGCATATAAATGAGAATATGTAGCTGAAACCAGATGTATGCGAAACCAATAAGGTACAGCTAAGTAACATCATTAAAGGTAAATATGTAACTCCAACTGAATATGTATGTAACATACAGGTGTAGCAATGTATAGGTATCTACCTATAAGAACTGATGAAGTATACCCCCTCCGGGTATGAGTGGAATAGGTGAGTAAGGTATATCGGTAGCTAAATGTCCAAAGTGATAAGTAATGTGAATCGATGTCGTAAAGTCCCTAACCAAGCAATATGATATCTATAATGGTTTGTGTGTGACATGGCAATTATTGACGGTGTGTGTGTAGCATACAATCCGTACTCATGCAATATGAACCGTCAATAATATGTGCAGTGTCCTACGGCTGCTAGTCATAGTACCATTATATCTAATAAATAGGGTAAGGCGCAATTCTAACAATGACGTAGAATACGCAACAAGTATTAGAATCCTAGCCCAGACGCATAACGCCATGCGGGCGATTCCCCTGTAGATGTTAAATCTACTCACCTACGCTCCACGCTAGGTGAATCCTACCACCTGTATCCCTCTGAGCAGTGTCCGTAGTCCCCTCCTGCAAACCTGAGATTTAGACAAGGAAATCATATATAAGCCAAATATTCCATAAAACGCGATATCGAACACAAACGAGAAACTCGCGTTGCGAACAAAACGCGCGTGTGCACGATACGCTAAAACGTGTGTATACGCGTCTAAAACTACCGCGACACGCCGCGACACGCCGCGACACGCTGGATCGCAGAACCCACTCACGTATCGCGGGTATCGCGCAAACACAATCGACATGCAATACGATATATTGTCCCAGATTTTCCTACAGGTCAAATCTTACAAAACTATACATGCCAAAACACTACAATACGCTGCAGAGAACCCTAGCCAAGACCCCAACACACCAGCCCCCTACTTGGCCGCAATTTGCGGCCAAACCTATTAAATCTGCGGCCAGATTTGGGAGAGGATGGCTCGTGTTCTGGTGGTGTAATCTAGACCTAGTGTGCATGCTCCAGTCTTCTCAATTTTATCCTGAAGGGTCCGGGACAATAGCAGATTTCAGAAAGCCAATATATCGATTTAAAAACACCAATTTGCACAAAACACAAACCCTATGGTATTTTAGTGTAATCTGGGTCAATTCTCAGTTAAAGTAACCTTAACAGCACTAACATAGGCTAGGTTAACTAACACAATCACATTCTAACCAAAATTCCACATAATTTGCTCTAACTCACTATTTAACACTAATCGAAGCTAATTAACACAAGCTAACCAAACTAGGAAATTGGGTTTAAGAATTATACCCTATGGGATCCTAGAAAGCAGGTGAAGGTGAAGAATTGAGCAGCTACAGCTGCTGGTTATGCAGGGGCTGCAATGAAGCTGCTGCTGATGCTGCCAGTGCTGATGCTGATGTTGTTGATGGTGCTGTTGTTGGTGTTGCTGCTCGAGCTGCTTGCTGCTGCTCCTCCTCTGCTGCTGCTGTAGGTGAGTGTGTGTGTGTGTGTATGAGAGAATAAGAAATGAAAATGAGAGGGAGAATGAGAGGAACAACAAAGACCCCTCCCCCTTCTCACTCTCTCCCCTCATTAATGAGGCATGATTCACACCATGCTCCCCATGCCCTCTCTCTCACACAAAGTCAACAATTCAAACCAATAATTAAAACCCTTTTTCATTTTATTTTAAAAACAACCATACCCAAAACACTTAAATAAATTTATAAAACTAGATTAGGGAAAATGGTTAGCTAACCATGATTGCTAATCATGTTTAACCCTAATTACAACGCTAGTTAACATGCACAAGTGTGTGCAAGCTTAGGAAAAATCTAATAAAATATTCATTAATTAAGATAAAATAATTGAAAACCAATTTGGTAAACTTTTTATTAAAAACCATATATTAAAATATAATTAACCACAAAACACATTCTAAGGTGTTACAATCTCCCCCCTTAAAAGAAATTCATCCCCGAATTTAAAAATATACTGCTACGCGTACCTTCAAAGAGAAGATTACAACTCTCAAATCTCGGTCGCAGCCTCCCAAATGATTACCTCACCATACGGCTTCGCCCAAGAAAACCCTTCACAGATGGCAAGACCCTTGACCGACGTTTCTCCACCTGCCGAGTCATTAACACAATTGGCTGCTGGTGAACGAAAGATCGCATCCAAGCTAATTGGTCTGGTGCCAAATCATATGAGAAATGTCGTGAAGGTAATTGTAAAGTATCATCACAAGAAATACGGGGTGAAAACTCAATAATGTAGGCGGAAGTGCCAAATTAAAGGTAACGAAACTAACTCGCTTATAGGATCTCGAAAGGACCTACAATCCTGGAATAAGCTTCCCAAAACTCAACACGTCACTTATCGAAAAAATCCGCAGGAATACATGGTTTGCCACTGCGCACTTAAGTCTACGACCAACACAATCGGCATAAGACCTCTATTTGCACTGGGCTACTCTCATCCTGACCTGAATCAACTGGATCATCTCCGAAGTCTATAGACTAGCTGGGGTCCAAAATCTTACTTACGAAGAGTCAGAAGAACAGACTGGTGATCAACACGAAACCTATAGGTTGCCAATTGGAGTGTCTCCTGATAACCGCTATCGAAGAAGAACCCTAACAATGGCGAGTGACGATCCCAACTGCCGACAAAAAAAACACAAACGCACAACTTAACAAAGAAAAACTGAGCAAACTGAGTATAACCGGACGAGAAGAATTCGAATGGAGTCACACCCTGACTAAACTTGAGTAGACACCATAACGAAATTTGTGGAGATCTGCTCCCACTCCTACTTCGGAACGGTTAAAGGTTGCAACTCTCCAGCCGGCCTCAGATGCTCGACCCAAGCACACAACATGACAGACACCTTGAAACGAACCATGAAATTTCTCTTTACATCCCTGTCCACCCGTAACTATCTCACAAGTCACGTCAATGTTGGTGGAACTTGAATGAATATAGAGAGTTGACAGATGTGCTTGCTCTAGGATTTCACGTCTCTACCTTATAATATCAGGTACACAAACGTGTCCCTAACTTAGCACACCATTGTCACAAATCAAGGACTCCGAATCATTACCCAGCCGAGTATGCTCAAGTATCTCTGACGTACGAGCATCGGCGGGCAGTGTCTCGTGAAAGCGATTTAAGAAAAGTGGTCGGGCGCGGACATGAGCAAGCTGTCCCCTCCGTAGAGACAAACTTAAGCTGTACTCGACGATCACACAAGAACTGTAAATCTGCAGAAGACTATCACAACCATCAAAATCCGCTGCAGGAAGATGTACTTTAAGCTCTGGTGGTCCATGAAAATCCGACACGACTCTCGGACAAGTAGTGTATCCAAATCTCCAATGCAAAACCACCGCGGCCATCTCCATATCATGAGTGCAATATCCTTCTCGTACTTCCTCCAAATGTAGGGAAGCAAAAGCGATAACTCTATAGTGCTACATCAATGCACGATCGAGCCCTACTCAAGAAACATTACAGTTAAACAGCAAGGTCACCCGAACCAAAACCAAAGAAAGAACCGGTGCAGTTGTTAACAGAATCTTCAACCGCTGAAAACTCCGCACACATGCCTCAGTCCAAAGAAAAAAACCTCCATTGTGGTCAATTTAGTCGACGGTGCAGCACTACTCTAGCAATCCTGCATGAAACGGCGGTAAAAACCTGCTAAGCCCAAAAATCTGCGGACCTCCGTCCTGCACACAAGTCTGGAACTGAGCTGTACGCCCACGATCTCCCTCGGGACCATACAAAACCGTCTCCCGTGACGACAAGACCTAGGAGTCAATACAAACAAGCCTGAAGAAACACTCCGAGAATCTAGCAACCGCTGGGGCTCTCCCGGTATCTGCATAACAAATCCTTAAGTGCTGCTCCTGTTCCTCAAGACACATTAAATAGAACAGAATGTCGTAAATAACACAACAATAACTGGTCGAGGAAAGGCCTGAAGAAATCTGGTTCATCACATCTACGAATGCTGCTAGGGCATCAGTGAATCCAATGACTCACTAAGACACACAAAGCCCGTAGCACGCATAAGGCAGTCTTCGGAATGCCATCACTCCGAACCGCAATAATGATGACCTGATCCCGAACAAACTTAGAAAATGTCTCGCACTGTGGAGCCGATCGAAGAAATCGTCAATGCGAGGTAAAGGATACCTATCCGCACCGTAAGCCGGTTCAATTAACGATCCGTCGATACACAACCTCAAACTGCCGTCTTTCTCCTTGACGAACAGAAATAGGAGCTTCCAAAAGCGAAACACTCAGACGCACAAAACTCCCCAATAACAACTCTGCAGCTGATCCTTAAGCTCCCTAAGCTTGGCCGGCTCACCTGGAACAACGTCGGAAAACTCTCGCATGATAGGAACACCTGTCCAACAAACCCTCTGTGGCTACGGTATCATGAATGAACGCCAAGAATCCACGACATCTCCTAAGTAGCCGACTAGCGAAAAAGGCTGAATTCAAGCTGCGAGAGGCGGCACAACTATCCACCTGCATAACAAGAACTGACTCGCCGGGAAAACAATTTCTGACTGTTTCCTCACGGTAGTCCATAGACGCCTAGCACGTAGCTATACAGTCCGTGCCCAGGAGAACGTCAAATCCAACATTTCTAGAAGGACCAAAACGATGGACGAATCTCTATCTCCTATCCGATTGGCACACAACTGAATACGTGTCGCGCAACAAAAGAATCGCTGACAGACGTTAACACAAACTACGACTAATCTACCCAACAACGGTACAAGTGTGAAAAGCAAACTAGTACATCAAAAGAACATGCGAATTAAGGATACGTGAAAACTCTGTATTGGACGCCTGCGCGTCCCGATGAGTAGAAGCAAACTCCTGTATCTGCCCTCTACCCACAACTAGCTGAACTCCTCTGGTAGACTGAGCCCTCTGAGCGAACCTTCCACGTCCACGGCCCCTCTGTATACGATCCTGACGCCGTGCTAAGGAACAATCCCTGACAAAGTGCTGAAGGCTTCCGCATCGAAAACATCCACGCGCTGACTGCTGGCCATCCTAGGGATGAGAGCTGAACGACTGTCCTCGTCCTAGGCCTCTGCTACTCCCACGATGGCCACGAAATCTGTCTCTGTCACGACCCGAATTTTTCGACTCGTGACCGGCACTTAACCACGCAACGTCTACAGGCGTAACGCGACTAAGTAAGCCGAACCCAGAAATCAAAACCATTTAAAAGTAGCGAGTGTTGAAAACATTTAATTAAGACATTTAGAAAACCTTAAATAGTTCAATAAGTTCTTTTAAAGTTACGTTATCATTTAAATAATTTTGGCAGCATTTCCTTGTAAAAGTAATCCCGAAATCGGGTATTAACAGGATATGAGTGAAAATGAGATATAATCAAACCAAAACATTCCCAAACGGAAGCAATCACGCCCACCGGCGAAAACCATCATCACAAGAGTAACATACGACGCCGTAGTGAAGAATGAGCAATAAGTAAACATCACCAAATAATAAACTTCATATAAAAACAGTCGGCTCCCACGAGCTCGACACCAGAATACCAAAAATATACATCATCGTCCTCACACTGCCTCTAAGTCAATTACATATATGGTAGATGGAGAATACTAGATACAAAAGGGGTACAATAAAAGTAATTAGATACCACAACCCACCTAAAAGCAAAACAGCTCTCGCACCAACTGTAGGGGTATCTGTAGCCAAAAGATGCAAAAGGCTGCCTGCCGCGACTACTCTGAGGGGCAACGTGCAAATACTGTGGCACAACGGGGTGAGTTGCCAACTAGTAAAAAGAGATAACATATAAAGGTAATCGCGAGCATGCACGTACTGCGCTACTCTATCATATGCCAGCAAGTAAGATCAATATGCGACAAGCAGTAAGTGCAATAGTCATGCAAATGCTCTATCAGGTAAAATAACTACAGGATGAGATGCATGATGATCAATTCTGAGCATGGGATAAATAACATCTACAGGGAATATCAACGTGGAAAAATAATCGGTGCCCAAAACTGCACCTAAATCCCAAATAAACTCAGGCGCCGGCACTCTCCTCGGCCCTCAAATCCTGTAAATCTTTAAGAATCACGAGTGCCAAACATCGGCACACAAAATATCATAAAATACTCGTGTCCAGCATTGACACGCAAATCCTCATATATCGGGCACCGTCAGTCCGAATCAGCCCACGGGCACCGTCTGCTGTATCGGCCCTCGGGCCCGGCAGTATGGATCACCCCGCATCCATCTCTCGACTCTGGTCAGTATCCTCCGGATAACCGCCAGGTCCAGCCAATCACCGGTAGGTACTCGCCACCCTGCTAGGCTCATCGTCTACTCCACGAAAACATTTCTCGCCCCGGGGAACCATACCGGGTCCACCACAAACCCGCAAACGGATCATCCAACTCCTCGAATCCGGTTTCAAACACACATCTCAGCACCGAGAAACGCGTGGTGGACGCACCAAAATATCATATCACGAGGAACCGGGTTTTCAAATACTGCATCTTTTCTTAAAAATCCCACGGTCTTCAAAACCAGAAATCACATGAAAAACCAACACCAATAAGTAAATCAAATGCGTTGTGCTATGTACATCAAGCCATAATGTAGGTACAAGGGGAAACCACTTTTTAAAATAGTTCCAGTTTTTTTTAAAGACATCATGCGGCTCCCAATTTCTATGAAAATCATATCGAATCATATGTGAAATGAACTACAGCAATATAATCATGACAATTCTACAGTTAGTGTGTCATGGCAATTACTAACGGTGTGTGTGTAACATGCAGATTAGTGCTCGTGCAACATGAATTGTTAGTAATAGTGCGGTGTTCGATCAATTCTAAATTTACATACATATATCAGGTAATGAAGTATGCAACAACAGTGTCCAAGACAGTCAATGGGGTAAATGCAACATATAGCTATAAGGTCCTATCAGCCCTGACGCATAACGCCATGCGGACGATATCCCCGTAGATGTTAAATCTACTCACTGAAGTCTCGCGCTAAGTGTAGCCGACGACTTGTTTCCCCTTCTTCGCAGCGTCCGTCTCACTCGCCTGCGAACCTAGAATCACACAATATATCACATATAAGCTCAAATCCACAAAAACGTGATATTTAAGGTCGAACTAGAAACCCGCGTCGCAAACCAAGCGCACGTGTGCGCGATGCGCTAAAACGTGTGATTACGCGCCTGAAACTAACCTGACGCGTCGCGATACGCAGTAACCCCAAACCCACACACACGTATCACGCGTGTCGCGAAGGTTTAAAAAATACAGAAAACAAGTATTTAGCTCCAGATTTTTCTATAGCAGGAACCAAATAAAATTATACATGCCATGAGTCTAAGGGTTGCAGCAGACACCAATAGAGCCAAACCCTAACCCATTCCCTCCCCATCTGGCCGCAATTTGCGGCCAGAATCAATATTCCGGCGGCCTGAACATGTCGTATGGGGGTCGGGTTCTACCTGGGGGATCAGCACCTAACAACTATACTGCAGTCTTCTTAATTTTAATCTGAACATACTAGGTCGATAGTAGTTTACAGAAAGCTAAAATTTGCTTAAAAACGATGAATTTGCATCGAATAGAATCTGGTGGTATTTTAGTGCAATTGGGGGCTAATCTAGGTTAACATGGCCCTAACAACTCTCCATCAACTTACTAAAACCAATTCATACATCACTTGGTCAAGTTTCCCCCTAATTACCACATATCGCACTAAAACTCACCATTACTCACTAATCGAAGCTAAGCTACACTAATTAAGAAAACTAGGGGGTAAGTTCAAGAAGTATACCCCACACTCGACCCTAGGGAGCTAGAGGAAGAAGAAGGAGTAGAGGGAAGGAGCTGCAGCTGGAGTTGTGTTGTTGCTGCTGCTCACTACTGCTGTAGCCGCTCACTGTTGCTGCTGTTGCTGCTGTGCTTGCTTCAGCTGCTGCTGAGCTTGCTTCTGCTGCTGCTGATATGGTGTGGGTGTGTGAGTGTGAGAGTGGGGTTGAAAGAATGAGCACAAGAATGAGAGGAAATCATAACTCCCAATGTCAACCCCTCCTTTCTCTCTCATCATTAAATGCAAGCATGGCTTTTGCCATGATGCATTCTCTCTCTCTCTCTCATTCTCACCAAGTCAACACTCCAAAAGAAAATTCAAATTAAAACAACCATTAATTAACTAATTAGACTTAATTAAAACCCAAAAGACTTAATCCCCATTATTAAACCCACCAAGGTTGCTAATCATGGTATTACCTCATTTTTAAACCCTAGTTTACATGCACATGTGTGTGCAAGCCTAGGAAAACTCTAGAAAAATATTTATTAAATTTGGAAAAATATTGGAAACTCAATTTAGTAAACTTTTTATTAAAACCACTTTATTTAAATTTAATTATCCACTAATCACATCCTATGGTGTTACAATCTCCTCCTTAAAAGAAATTCGTCCCCGAATTTGAAAATATAAAGCTACGCATACCTTCAAAGAGATGAGGGAACTTGTTCCGCATCTCGCCCTCGGCTTCCCAAGTGATCTCTTCGCCACTCGGGCTGTGCCAAAGCACCTTCACTGATGGCAAGACCTTCGATCTAAGTTTCTTCACCTGCCGGTCCAATTTCACGACTGTCTGCTCGATGAACGAAAGGTCGCGCTCGAGCTGAACGGTCTGATGCTGAATCATGTGCGAATGGTCATGTAGGTATCTGCGAAGTATCGACACATGGAACACGGGGTCAACATCTGGGATGTCGGGAGGAAGAGCCAAACGATAAGCCACTGCGCCCACACGCTCGAGGATCTCGAAAGGACCTATGAATCTGGGGCTAAGCTTCACCTTCCGTCTAAACCTCATCACTCCCTTCATCGGAGAGACCCTCAGAAAAACGTGATCTCCAACCACGAACTCTAATCTGCGGCGGCGCCTGTCAGCATACGATCTCTGCCTGCTCTGAGCTGTCCTCATCCTGTCTCGAATCAGCTGTATCTTCTCGGTCGTCTCCTGTACGATCTGGGGCCCCAAAATACTTCTCTCACTGAGCTCTGTCCAGCAAACGGGCGATCTACATCTCCTTCCATATAGAGCCTCGAAAGGTGCCATCTGAATAGTATCCTGGAAACTATTGTTGTAGGAGAACTCCACCAAGGGTAAATGATGATCCCAGCTACCACCAAACTCTAAAACGCACGCTCGGAGCATGTCCTCAAGAGTCTGAATCGTCCGCTTTGACTGGCCGTCGGTCTACGGATGGAATGCTGTGCTGAAACTCAGCGTGTGCCCAAAGCCTCCTGAAGTCTCTGCCATAGTCGGCTGGTAAACTGGGTGCATCTGTCGGACATGATACACGTCGGGACTCCATGCAGTCATACTATCTCGTCGATGTAAATCTAGGCATACTAAGCAAATTCGAAAGTCGTCTTCAGTGGCAGGAAGTGAGCCGCTTTCGTCAGACGATCCATGATCACCCAAATGGAGTCATACCCTCGCCTAGTCCTGTGTAGACCCACAACGAAATCCATCGAAATCTGCTCCCATTTCCACTCCGGAATGGGTAACGGCTGTAGCTCTCCCGCAGGCCTCTGGTGCTCGGCCTTGACTTGCTGACAAGTCAGGCATCTCGACACAAAATCTGCGATGTCCCTCTTTATTCCGTCTTTCCAGTAAACATCTCTCATATCATGATACATCTTGGTGGAACCGGGATGGACACTGTACATTGATCGATGTGCCTCATCAAGAATCTCACACCGCAGCCCCTCAGCATCTGGTATGCACAGTCTAGTCCCAAATCTCAGCATCCCCTGATCATCGATCACGAACTCGGAAAATCTGCCCTGTCCAATCTGCGTCCTGATCTTTGAACATCGGTCATCACTGTGCTGTGCCTCATGTATAAGGTCAAGCAATTGTGGGCGTGCATGAACATGCGCAATCTGTCCTCCGATCGGCGTGAACTCGAACTGCACTCGGCTGTCGAATAATATCTGCCAATCTGCCGACGACTGCCCCTATACTGCGCTCAAACAAGATAGACTACCCCCGCCCCCTGCTCAAAGCATCCGCCACTACATTCGCCTTGCCCAGGTGATACAAGATCTCACAGTCGCAATCCTTCACTAACTTCATCCATCGGCGCTGTCGAAGGTTCAGGTCTCGCTGCTGAAATATATACTTTAAACTCTTGTGATCAGTGAATATCTGTCACGACTCGCCGTATAGGTAATGTCGCTAGATCTTAAGTGCAAAGACAACTGTCGCCATCTCCAAATCGTGAGTGGGGTAGTTCTATTCATGTTTCTTCAATTTTCGCGAAGCATACGCGATCACCCTGTCATGCTGCATCAATACGCACCCTAGCCCCACTCGAGAAGCATCACAATAGACCACAAATCCCCCTGATCCTGAAGGTAATGATAACACCGGTGCCGTAGTCAGCCGAGTCCGTAGCTGCTGAAAACTGTGCTCGCACTCCTCCGTCCAATAGAAAGGAACTCCCTTCCGAGTCACCCCGGTCAAAGGTGTAGCAATACTGGAGAAGTCCTGCACAAATCGCCTATAGTAACCAGCCAACCCCAAAAAGCTGCGAATCTCCATAACTGATGTGGGTCTGGGCCAACGCTGAACAGCCTCGATCTTCCTCGGGTCTACACATATACCGTCTCGTGAAATCACATGCCCCAAGAAGTCTACGCTGTCTAGCCAGAAAGCACACTTGGAGAATTTTACGTAAAGCTGGCGCACCCTCAAAGTCTGCAGTGTAATCCGCAGGTGCTGCTCGTGCTCCTCACTACTCCGGGAATACACCAAGATATCGTCAATGAATACTATGATGAACAGATCCAGATATGGCCGAAAAATACGGTTCATCAAGTCTATGAATGCTGCTGGCGTATTGGTGAGTCCGAACGACATCACCAAAAACTCATAATGGCCGTAGCGCGTACGGAAAGCTGTCCTAGGAATGTCCTCATGTCGAACCCGCAGCTGATGATAGCCCGATCATAAATCGATCCTTGAAAAGTATCCTGCCCCCTGAAGCTGGTCGAGCAAATCGTCGATACGTGGCAAGGGATATCCGTTCCGCACTGTCACCCTGTTCAGCTGGCGGTAGTCGATACACAGACGCAAACTGCCATCCTTCTTCTTGACGAACAGGACTGGAACCCCAAGGAGAAACACTGGGTCGAATAAGTCCCTTATCCAGCAAATCTTGCAACTGACTCTTCAATTCTCGAAGTTCTGCCGGGGCCATCCGATAAGGCGGTATGGAAATAGGCCCCGTGCCAGGAACCAAATCAATACAGAAAGAAATGTCGCGCTCGGGCGGTAGCCCAGATAGCTCGTTAGGGAAGACATCAGGAAACTCGCTAACAACCGGAACCTGATCCATTGGAACCTCTGTAGCGCTAGCATCGCAAACATAGGCGAGAATTCCCTGACATCCCTTCCTCAAAAGCTGTCCAGCGCGAAAAGAAGAAATCACACTGTGAGGGGCGGCACCACGGTCCCCCAACACAACAAAAACCGACTCGCCGGGAAAACAGAATCTAACTGTCTTCTTACGGCAGTCCACAGAAGCATAGCACATGGCTAACCAATCCATGCCCAAAAAAACGTTGAAGTCCAACATCATAAGAAGGATCAAGTCGACTGGCAACTCTCTCTCTCGCCAATACAGACGGTACAGGATCGGAACACGTGCCTAGCAACAAACGACTCTCCCACATGAGTGGTCACAACAAGCGGTTGATCAAGCAAACCGGACTCTCTTCCCAAACTCGGCACAATGTGTGTGGATACGTACGAGTGCATAGATCCGGGATCGAACAACACGTGTGCATCAATAGAACATACTGGAAGGATACCTGAGACCACCGCATTGGACGCCTGCGCGTCCCGATGCGTCAAAACAAAAACCCGCGCATGTCCTCCACCGGTGACTGACTGCCCTCTGCCTCGGTCATCCCGTCCTCTCTGAACAACTCCTCCACGCCCATGACCTCTCTGTGTATGAGTCTGACGCGGAACAACGGTAGGTACAACAGGCAATGCCCTCTGGGGTGGTGAAGGTGGTAAAGTAACATGCGGTGCAGCCGCCTCCTTCCGGTGTATCTCAGGACAATCTCTAACGAGGTGAAGTAGACTGCCGCATCTAAAGCAACCCCGCGATGACTGCTGACTCTCTCGTGGATACGAACTAAACATCTGGCCTCGTCCTGAATCTCTGCCACTCCCCGTACCTGAACGATACCTGTCGCGGCGTCTGAATGTCTGTCTCCGTGTGGATATACTACTACGAACTCTCTTCAGCTCTGGAACTACCGAAGTCTCAGCAAGGCGCTCCTCGACTAATAGGGCTGTGTCTACCACTGCTGCATATGTCTCGTAATGCTGCGCGCTGATCGCAAGGAACAGTGGTGTAAGCAAGCCTCGAACAAATCTCTTGACTCGCAACTCCTCGGTAGCCACTAAATACGGGGCATAAACTGCTAGCTCTGTAAACAGCACGTCATACTCTGCTACTGACATCTCCGAAGTCTGGCGTAAGGACTTGAACCTGTGTGCTCTGGCATCCCTAACACTCTGGGGAAGGAAACGGGCTAGAAATACTGTCACAAACTCCACCCAGGTCATAGGAGGAAGACCTGCCACTCTGCCCTTCTACACCGATTCACACCACTTCTGCGCAAGACCATCCAGGCGAAAGCTCGCGAATTCAACCCATCTCGCATCTGCTCATCTGAGGGAACGGCATATCCGAGCCATCCTATCAATGAAGGACTGTGGGTCCTCGGCTGTATCATTGCCTGTGAAGACCGGAGGCTTCAGCCTCATGAACTTTGATAGCGATACTGTAATCACCTCCGTGGCTGCAGGGGCAACTGGCTGTGCGGTAGGTACCATCACGGTCTCTGTAACGGGTGGAGCCACCTCTGGTCGCTGCGCTCGAAGCCTCTTAACAAGCGATCCTATCATCTGGCGCATCTCCTGCATGCTGGATCCCACCATCTGGCGCATCTCCTGCATACCAGCCCCTAGCGTGGCGATCTGATCTGTCACGGGAGGAACAACCTGCTCGGGTACAACCGGTGTACTGTCCGGATCAGTCCTCATCTCAGACGAATCAACTCGAATCTCGGCCCTCGCGGCAGCTCTCTGCGTCCCACGTAGTCTTTGGCGGCATAATGGCTGAAAGGAAATTAGGATTCGATAAGAATACGGAAATCGAATCATAAGAATATATATACTCAAGAAGGAATTTAAATCAATAAGTCCTAAGGTCGCCTTGGCGGAGTACCGTGTCGTGAATATGCCGTGGAACATACACAGGCTACGCCACTCTGCTTCAGCTACCTACTCCATCATACCAAGGTCATCCTACACTCCGAAAGGTAAAACCTATGCTCTGATACCAACTTTGTCATGACCCGAATATTTCGACTCGTGACCGGCACTTAACCACGCAACGTCTACAGGCGTAACACGACTAAGTAAGCCGAACCCAGAAATCAAAACAATTTAAAAGTAGCGAGTGTTGAAAACATTTAATTAAGACATTTAGAAAACCTTAAATAGTTCAATAAGTACTTTTAAAGTTACGTTATCATTTAAATAATTTTGGCAGCATTTCCTTGTAAAAGTAACCCCGAAATCGGGTATAAATAGGATATGAGCGAAAATGAGATATAATGAAACCGAAACATTCCCAAACGGAAGCAATCACGCCTACCGGCGAAAACCATCATCACAAGAATAATATACGACGCCGTAGCGAAGAATGAGCAATAAGTAAACACCACCAAATAATAAACTGCAGGTAAAAACAGTCGGCTCCCACGAGCTCGACACCAGAATACCAAAAATATACATCATCGTCCTCACACTGTCTCTAAGTCCAGTACATATATGGTAGATGGAGAATACTAGATACAAAAGGGGTACAATAAAAGTAATCAGATACCACAACCCACCTAAAAGCAAAACAGCTCTCGCACCAACTGTAGGGGTATCTGTAGCGAAAAGATGCAAAAGGCAGCCTGCCGCGACTACTCTGAGGGGAAACCTGCAAATACTGTGGCACAACGGGGTGAGTTGCCAACTCGTGAATAGAGATAACATATAAAGGTAATCGCGAGCATGCACGTACTGCGCTACTCTATCATATGCCAGCAAGTAAGATCTATATGCGACAAGCAGTAGGTGCAATAGTCATGCAAATGCTCTGTCAGGTAAAATAACTACAGGATGAGATGCATGATGATCAATGCCGAGCATGGGATAAATAACATCTACAGGGAATATCAACGTGGAAAAATAATCGGTGCCCAAAACTGCACCCAAATCCCAAATAAACTCAGGCGCCGGTACTCTCCTCGGCCCTCAAATCCTGTAAATCTTTGAGAATCATCGGCACTCAAAATATCATAAAATACTCGTGTCCAGTATCGACACGTAAATCCTCATATATCGGGCCCCATCAGTCCGGATCAGCCCACGGGCTCCGTCTGCGGTATCGGCCCTCGGCCCCGGCAGTACGGATCATCCCGCATCCATCTCTCGATTCTGGTCAGTATCCTCCGGATAACCGCTAGGTCCAACCAATCATCGGTAGGTACTCGCCACCCTGCTAGGCTCATCGTCTAATCCACGAAAAACATTTCTCGCCCCGGGGAATCATACCGGGTCCACCACGAACCCGCAAACGGTTCATCCAACTCCTAGAATCGGGTTTCAAACACACGTCTCAGCACCGAGAAAACGCGTGGTGGACGCACCAAAATATCATATCACGAGGAACCGGGTTTTCAAATAGTGCATCTTTTCTTAAAAATCCCACGGTCCTCAAAACCAGAAATCACATGAAAAACCAACACCAATAAGTAAATCAAATGCGTTGTGCTATGTACATCAAGCCATAATGTAGGTATAAGGGGAAACCGCTTTTTAAAATACTTCCAGTTTTTTTTAAAGACATCATGCGGCTCCCAATTTCTATGAAAATCATATCGAATCATATGTGAAATGAACTACAGCAATATAATCATGAAAATTCTACAGTGAGTGTGTCATGGCAATTACTAACGGTGTGTGTGTAACATGCAGATTAGTGCTCGTGCAATATGAACCGTTAGTAATAGTGCTGTGTTCGATCAATTCTAAATTTACATACATATATCAGGTAATGCAGTATGAAACAACAGTGTCCATGACAATCAATGGGGTAAATGCAACATATAGCTATACGGTCCTATCAGCCCTGACGCATAACGCCACGCGGGCGATATCCCGTAGATGTTAAATCTACTCACCGAAGTCTCGTGCTAAGTGTAGCCGACGACTTGTTTCCCTTTCTTCGCAGCGTCTGTCTCACTCGCCTGCGAACCTAGAATCACACAATATATCACATATAAGCTCAAATCCCCAAAAAACGTGATATTTAAGGTTGAACTAAAAACCCGCATCGCAAACCAAGCGCGCGTGTGCGCGATGCGCTAAAACGTTTGATTACGCGCCTGAAACTACCCTGACGCGTCGCGATACGCAGAAACCCCAAACCCACACACACGTATCACGCGTGTCGTGAAGGTTTAAAAAATACGGAGAACAGGTATTTAGGTCCAGATTTTTCTATAGCAGGAATCAAATAAAATTATACATGCCATGAGTCTAAGGGTTGCAGCAGACACCAATAGAGCCAAACCCTAACCCATTCCCTCCACATCTGGCCGCAATTTGCAGCCAGAATCAATATTCCGACGGCCTGAACATGTCGTATGGGGGTCGGGTTCTACCTGGGGGATCAGCACCTAACAACTATACTGCAGTCTTCTTAATTTTAATCTGAACATACTGGGTCGATAGCAGTTTACAGAAAGCTAAAATTTGCTTAAAAACGATGAATTTGCATCGAATAGAATCTGGTGGTATTTTAGTGCAATTGGGGGCTAAGCTAGGTTAACATGGCCCTAACAACTCTCCATCAACTTACTAAAACCAATTCATTCATCACTTGGTCAAGTTTCCCCCTAATTACCACATATCGCACTAAAACTCACCATTACTCACTAATCGAAGCTAAGCTACACTAATTAAGCAAACTAAGGGGTAAGTTTAAGAAGTATACCCCACACTCGACCCTAGGGAGCTGGAGGAAGAAGAAAGAGTAGAGGGAAGGAGCCGCAGTTGCTGCTCACTGTTGCTGCTGTTGCTGCTCGCTGTTGCTGCTGTGCTTGCTTCAGCTGCTGCTGAGCTTGCTTCTGCTGCTGCTGAGATGGTGTGGGTGTGTGAGTGTGAGAGCGGGGTTGAAAGAATGAGCACAAGAATGAGAGGAAATCATAACTCCCAATGTCAACCCCTCCTTTCTCTCTCATCATTAAATGCAAGCATGGCTTTTGCCATGATGTATTCTCTCTCTCTCATTCTCACCAAGTCAACACTCCAAAAGAAAATTCAAATTAAAACAACCATTAATTAACTAATTAGACTTAATTAAAACCCAAAAGACTTAATCCACATTATTAAACCCGCCATGGTTGCTAATCATGGTATTACCTCATTTTTAAACCCTAGTTTACATGCACATGTGTGTGCAAGCCTAGAAAAATTCTAGAAAAATATTTATTAAATTTGGAAAAATATTGGAAACTCAATTTGGTAAACTTTTTATTTAAAACACTTTATTTAAATATAATTAGCCACTAATCACATCCTAAGGTGTTACAGTCTCGATGACCAAACCTCTGTCTCTGGGCTGGTACACTGGTACGAGTCCTCCACTGTCCTGGAACTCTCCGAGTCTCTGGAATATGTGCCTCGTCAACTTGAACTGCAACCACTGGTGCTATGTAGGTGACGGACTGCTGCATGCTGATCGCAAAGGAAAATTGAGTAACAGGGGTGACAACCTCCTGTCGTAGCTCCCGAACGACATCAACCAATGAACTCATCGTCTGGCGGAAGTCCTGCATCTCTGCCACAAGCCTATCGATACTATATGTCGAAGGCTGATCCGTCTGCACCTGTGCAACTAGAGTGCCATCCTGGTCAGTGCTCGTCTCACCCGAGCCAACTCTGACCTCGGCCCTCGCTGCATCACTCTGAGTCCCCATAGTCATCGGCGGCAAGGCTATGAATAGATATAAGATTCGATAAGAATAAGGAGATCGAATCACAAGGATATGAATCATCAAGGAAGGAATTTCAAGCAATTATACTTAGGTCACTTAAGGTGAAGTACCGCATCGTGGGTATGCTGCAGACGTACACACACTACGTTACTCTGCTTAAGCTACCTACTCCATCATACTAAGGTCATCCTACACTCCGAAAGGTAAAACCTAGCGCTCTGATACCAACTTTGTCACGACCCGAAATTTGGCACGTGACGGCCCTAATACTACGCAACGCCTAAAGACGTAACGCAGTAAAAGAAAGCCAAAACCCAGAAATCTAAACCATAAAAAGAAGATAAGAAAAGATAATAGCAGTTTTCAAACATTTGAAATCGCAACCCAAATGCTTTAAAAGTCCCACTTTCTATATTTTAAAATTTTGGCAACGAGCCTTTTGTAAAAACTGGCCCAAAGGCAGAAAACAATCCTCATCACAAATATACGACGCCGTAGCGAAGAAATAAAGACAATAGAGATAAAGCTGTATAAAAGACAACAAAGCCACAAATAATATACAATATCGTCCTCACCAAGTCTCTAAGTCAACAACATAATAGTTGATGGAGAGTACAAGATACAACGAATGTACAATATGAAATACAGATAATCATCGCAACCCACCTAAGCAAAATAGTATACTGTGAGCCGATACGGTATCTGTAGCAAAAGATGATAGCTGAATAGCCTGCCTCGACTACTCTGAGGAACACCCTGCAATACCTATGGCACAACGGGGGTGAGTTGCCAACTCGTGAATAGTAGATAACATATGCAGGTAATCGCAGGAATGTACGTACAGTATGAATCTAAGATATACAATTGCAGTAATAACAGGTCATGTGAAATGCAGAATAATGGAAAGTACACTAGCAGGTACAATCAATATGTGAAGCAATAATAACATGACAATAGTATGCAATAACCATGCAATTGGGATATGAGAATGTAGATATGCAGCAATTATAAGGTTACACTAACAGGTACTACCAATAAATGAAACTGTGCATAAATAGATAAGTGTGAGGTATGAGATGAAACATGTCATCCCACGGAATCCTGTCATCGTGGTAGGATGACAATCCATCAAGACACTCAAATCCCAATTCCTCAAATCAGCCCCCAAGTTGGGCTCTCACATCATATAAGTCTCACATCTCCTCAATGTACAATATCGAGTAATCTCCTATATCCCGAATGTACAAATCAGTAATCCCATATGTATGTCCAATATCCAATCTCAATGAATCACCTAATATCCCAAATCAAATCTCAAGTAGAATTCTAACATCCTAAAGGTATATATTTGCAGAAATAAATATGATGAGGTCAATACACATATATTAGCGTCCCATTCCACTAATATTGGTGTAAGGGTATATATAACAACGGCTAAATCCTCTGTTATATATACAAAGGTGTTTAAAGGAAATATCATGAAAATAATGTGCCAAGTATTGACACAGAAATCCTGATAGGTACGTATCATACGCTATCCCGAAAGCACGAGTGCCTAGCTCTGACCCTCGCCTTTCGACGTATGCATACGTACATAACTCCCAACGGTATCTCCCTGATCCCCGCCGAGTCATTGGTACTGTCACCGGTAGGTACTTGCCCGCCTCCAGGCTCAATCGGCGAAGTCCATCGATCATCTTGCCGAGGGGAACCATTCCGGGCCCCACCTTGTATCCTCATACGGCAACTACACCTCGTATGGAGTATATAATCAGAACCGATAAATCTCATGGTGGCTGCGCAAATATCATATCAAGGAAACCGGGTTTTTCAATGTATGCATAATTTCATGAACTCCCGCGGTACCCAAATCCAGAAAACATCATGTAAAATCCAAATAAACAATGCGCAAATCCAGGAATAAATATATGCGATATATCTGAAATGCGAGCATATAAATGAGAATATGTAGCTGAAACCAGATGTATGCGAAACAATTAAGGTACAGCTAAGTAACATCAGTAAAGGTAAATATGTAACTGCAACTGAATATGTGTGTAACATACAGGTGTAGCAATGTATAGGTATCTACCTATAAGAACTGATGAAGTATACCCCTCCGGGTATGAGTGGAATAAGTGAGTAAGGTATATCGGTAACTAAATGTCCAAAGTGATAAGTAATGTGAATCGATGTCGTAAACTCCCTAACCAAGCAATATGATATCTATAAAGGTTTGTGTGTGGCATGGCAATTCTTGACGGTGTGTATGTAGCATACAATCCGTGCTCGTGCAACATGAACCGTCAATAATATGTGTAGTGTCTTATGGCTGCTAGTCACAGTACCATTATATCTAATAAATAGGGTAAGGCGCAATTCTAACAATGACGTAGAATACGTAACAAGTATTAGAATCCTAGCCCAGACGCATAACGCCATGCGGGCGATTCCCCTGTAGATGTTAAATCCTACGCTCCACGCTAGGTGAATCCTACCACCTGTCTCCCTCTGTAGCAGTGTCTGTAGTCCCCGCGTGGAAACCTGAAATTTAGACAAGGAAATCATATATAAGCCAAATATTCCGCAAAACGCGATATCGAACCCAAACGAAAAACTCGCGTCGCGAACTAAACACGCGTGTGCACGATACGCTAAAACGTGTGTATACGTGTCTAAAACTACCGCGACACGCCGCGACACGCTGGATCGCAGAACCCACTGACGTATCGCGCGTATCGCGCAAACACAACGGACATGCAATACGATATATTGTCCCATATTTTCCTACAGGTTAAATCATACAAAACTATACATGCCAAAACACTACAATACACTGCAGAGAACCCTAGCCAAGACCCCAACACCCCAGCCCCCTACTTGGCCGCAATTTGCGGCCAAACCTATTAAATCTGCGGCCAGATTTGGGAGAGGATGGCTTGTGTTCTGGTGGTGTAATTTAAACCTAGTGTGCATGCTCCAGTCTTCTCAATTTTATCATGAAGGGTCCGAGGCAATAGCAGATTTCAGAAAGCCAATATATCGCTTTAAAAACTCCAATTTGCACAAAACACAAACCCTATGGTATTTTAGTGTAATCTGGGTCAATTCTCAGTTAAAGTAACCTTAACAACACTAACATAGGCTAGGTTAACTAACACAATCACGTTCTAACCAAAATTCCACATAATTCACCATAATTAGCACTAACTCACTATTTAACACTAATCGAAGCTAATTAACACAAGCTAAGCAAACTAGGAAATTGGGTTTAAGAATTATACCCTATGGGATCCTAGAAAGCAGGTGAAGGTGAAGAATTGAGCTGCTACAGCTGCTGGTGATGCAGGGGCTGCAATGAAGCTGCTGCTGATGCTGCCAGTGCTGATGCTGATGGTGCTGATGGTGCTGTTGTTGGTGTTGCTGCACGAGCTGCTTGCTGCTGCTACTTCTCTGCTGCTGTTGTAGGTGAGTGTGTGTGTGTGTGTATGAGAGAATGAGAAATGAAAATGAGAGGTAGAATGAGTGGAACAACAAAGACCCCTCCCCCTTCTCACTCTCTCTCCTCATTAATGAGGCATGATTCACACCATGCTCCCCATGCCCTCTCTCTCACACAAAGTCAACAATTCAAACCAATAATTAAAATCCTTTTTCATTTTATTTTAAAAACAACCATACCCAAAACACCTAAATAAATTTATAAAACTAGATTAGGGAAATGGTTAGCTAACCTTGATTGCTAACCATGTTTAACCCCAAATTACAACTCTAGTTAACATGCACAAGTGTGTGCAAGCCTAGGAAAAATCTAATAAAATATTCATTAATTAAGATAAAATAATTGAAAACTAATTTGGTAAACTTTTTATTAAAAACCATATATTAAAATATAATTAGCCACAAAACACATTCTAAGGTGTTACACTAGGGGTAAAAACCATTATCGGGAGTTTCAAATGTTGAAATTTGCAATGAGATTTCATACCTTCTATGAGATAGTTGGATTCTGATACCCACTGCGAGTAATTATTACTCCTGGAAGAGTTGTGCATTTTACAATTAGCCGATCAAGTAGGTGTCTAGAAATATGTCTACGGGGTTACGCCCTTAGGAAAATGAGATTTATTTTAATTAGGTCCATGCGAAAGAGCGGGGAACCTCCCTCAAATTATCGGCACTAGCCTGGCTGAAAGATTGGCGAACTTGTAGGGTGTAATTAATCCCGGCTTGTCTTTCCTTTTAAGGTTTGAAGGAATATTTGATAAAAATAGTGGGAGCTATCCTGATTAGATAAAATATAACCAATGTAATCTTGCAAGAGTGCACGTTGAGTGTTTTCTTCTCTCTTCCCCCAGGTAGCGACCATGTCACGCCTTAATCAAGATAATAATATGGATGTATTGACCGAACCCGCTTGTTATACTGAGCTGGGGAACGTTGGTCCCGCTCCAACTTATAATTATTATAAGACCGACCAGGAAATAGGGGAATACCAGGATTCCCACCCCCCCAAACGAAGAAAGTTCATGTTAGATGCATCTTCTTCGGGTGTGTTCGTCACAGAGAACTGTTTCTCAGTATCCTCTACGTCCTGGGTATTTGATACCGGATCAGGATCCCGCATATGTATTCTGTTACATGGGCTACAGAAAGGTAGATAACTGAGAATAGGGTGATATATCTCTAAGCATAGAGATTGGTGCAATTGTTGCAGCCAAATCAGTTGGCAGTTATCACCCTGTATTACCAAATATATTGATTCTGAACGAATGTTATTAGATACCGAACCTGGTAACAACATCATATCAATCTCTTTATTTAGTAAAGAAGGATATAATTTTGTATTGTTGGATAATGTTTTGAACATTTCCTATATCAAAGTGTTGATCGGTTTAGGCACGTTATCTAAAAGCATATACGTTCTAAATCAAACCATAGTTCTTAACGTACAGAACACACAAGAGAAAGAGTTCATAAATGAACGAATCCTTCTTGAGGCATTGTAGACTAGGTCATATCAATGCGACCCGACTAGCTACATTTAGATGCATATTTAAATCAGTTTGAAGTTACATCTTGTGAAACTTGCCAGTCATGTCACAAAGATAAGATGACCATAGCTCCGTTTACTTGAAACATAGAAAGGGTTAGTAAACCCTTGGGACTGATACATAGAGATGTATATAGTCCCCTGTCTACACATGCCAGGACTGGTTCTTTGTAATTCCTTACATTCACTGATGATCTCTTAAGATTCAGACATATGTTCGTGTTGAAACACAAGTCTGAACCTTTTGAGAAATTCATAGAATATAAGTCAGAAGTCGAGAACCAAAACCAGGTATAAGTATTATGTCCTATGATGTGATCAGCGAGGAGAATACTTGTGCATGAAATTCTTGGAGTACTCAAAAGGAGAATGAGATTCCCTCTCAGCATTACTCCTTTTTATACATCACAGCACGTCGGTGTACCGGAGCGGAGCAATCGCACCCTATGAGATATGGTGTGCTCTATGATGAGTACTACTGAGTTACCTATTTCCTTTTGGGGGTTATGCGCTTAGGGAGGCTGCATACCTATTGAATTGGGTTCCAATCAAATCAGTGCCTACAACTCCATATGAGATATGGTATGGGAAGAGCCCGTCTCCTAAGTAAGTTTAGATTTGGGGTTGTCGGGCCTGTGTCTAAATGAAAAATCCGGACAAGCTCAAGGCAAGGTCAGTTCTGTGGAAGTTTGGTGGATATCCCAAGCATTCGGAAGGGAATATCTTCTACCGCCCCGAGAAACAAAAGGTGTTATATTTCTCGGCATGCCACCTTTATTAGAAAAGGAATTTTTTATGGAATAAATTTTTGGTCATGAGGTAAAACTGGAAGGAGTTCCAGCTATACAAACTACAGCTGATGATTTGATAGAACCAGAGGATTCAATAGTTCCCGACGAACCTCAGCCTCTCCGCCGATCTGGTAGGGTTCCTCATCCGCCTGAGAGATACGTCGGTTTCTCGATGACAGTAGGAGCGAGGATTGCATCATGAGATGATGACCTAACTAGTTTCGAGCAGGCCATCAAGAGTGGAGACTCTGTAAGAATGGCTGGATGCTAAGCTATCCGAAATAAAATCCATATACACCAACAAAGTATGGACTTTGGTTGCTATGTCTGAAAGGTTAAATCCCCATCAGGAGCAAGTATATCTTGAGAAGATTACTTGGTGTAGATGGAAAAGTTGAGACTTTCCAAGCTAGACTTGTTGCAAAAGGTTCTCGTCATTGACCAGGCGTGGTTAATGATGAAACCTTTTCTCCAGTACCTATGCTTAAGTCCATCCAAATCCTACTTACTATTGCTACATACCATGATTACGATATCTGGTGGTTGGGTGTCATGACTGCTTTTTCTAAATAATGATTTAGAAGAGAGCATCTATAAATACACAATCATAGGGTTTCATAGACAGTGGGAGCAGCGGAAACGTATGCAAGTTGCTTTATGTGTTAAAGAAGGCATCGTGGAGTTGGAACATCTATTTTGATGTGATAGTCAAAACGTTTGACTTCATCAAAATGGTGGACGAACCTTGTATATACAAAAGGGTAGTAGAGAGTAAGGTGCTTTTTCCTCGTATTGTACGTAGATGCCATACTCTTGATAGGAAAAGAGTTTCCTATGCTACACTCGGTCAATCTCCTTTTATCATATTGATTCTCCATATAGGATCTTGGTGGTACCTCCTAAATCCTGGTTTATGGATCTATGTGATAGATCTAACTGGATGTTAGGATTCTCACTAGGTGTAGTGAGATGGTATCAATCGATCCTAGGGAGAATCACTGGATACCTTCCAGGGTAGTAAGGTCGACTGAATGTCAGTCACAGGCATTGTCTTTTCCCTCGGTGGAGGGACGGTATGTTGGAAGAGTTCCAAGCTAGATACCGTGGCAAACTAGACGACAAAGGCTGGATACATCGCTACCAAAGATGCTACCAAAGAGAAAGTATGGGTGTATATTTGTTCAAGAGATGAACAAGGTTCCTTCCATTATGTGAAAATGGAGGTGTGGCTTTTAGCCTAGGAACCTCGGTCCCATCAGTGACCCAGACATATTCTGAGGCAGTATCACCTGATCATGGAGATGGTTGATCTCCAAAAGATCGAGATTAAGAGAGTAGACTCAGAGGTTAACACGGCGGATCCACTCATGGAGGCCTTTCCTGCGAGAGACTTTTATAGGACGTTGGGTATACTATACTGCAACAACTGGCCTTAGTGCAAGTAGAAGATTGTTAGTTTTATGTATGCCCTAGAGGCCATTATTGTACATGAGATGTATTATAGTGGATGTTTGGACATATATAGGGAGGACTTCCTTGCTCGACATGATATTACGCTATCTGGTTGCTCTTTATCTTAACTTGTACACTTATTATCTCTCTGTTACATGTTGATAAAGCCCTTAAGATGTGTACTCGACTTCCAGGATTATGATGCAGATCATACTAGCGGGGCCTGGGTTGTCCATGAGCACATCCTTCAATGTTCCTAGTCGTGGGAATATCGAGACGGGGCATTGATATTCCATAGTAGACTTGCGTATATCTTCTCGACCCATGTGATGGGCGATGGATGTTCCCATATCCATTTGTGTTTGACATCAGAGATGGTATACGGGTGCTCAGTGGAGACTGGGTACACTGAACGGACTCGCTGAGAACTCCCAGATGGTATTATACCCCACGTCAGATGGCAGTTCTCTGGTGACACTGGTACAGCTTAGTCTGTTGACCTGAGATCGTCACAGAGTCTTGTGTGTCTTCCACTGTGCTTTGATTTTCACCCTACCACTGCTTTACTGATTCGTGCAAACAGGTGGTTTTTCGGTACAGCCCCGAGTTACATGGTGACAATGAGCGATAGGATGGGATTTGTCTCTCCCAGTATTGGGGGTTGATGTTGCGCTATGCTCGAATGGCTATAACATGAAATCCTTGGCCAAGGCTGATGTGATTTACTGGTAAGTGTTATTAGTAGTTTCATGCCCGTTATGGACCTTACATCGGCATGACTTATCAACCTACTGGGGTCTGACATTTACCACCCCTAGGCGAGATATGCGACATATCAGACGAACAGACCGGACTGTGCAGTAGTGTTACTGATTGGATTCGCAGGAGTGTGAGCAGGCTTGCTCGTTGATCTTCTGATCGCTCAATACCCGAGTGGCCGTTACGTTTAGCAGACCGCTTATGGCTTGTGGGTTTTTGATATAATCACCACCTACTGCCGGCGTATTGACGAGTCTTCAGAGTCCTATACAGTGGTTTCCTGGCTCAGGCAAAACGAAATAGGAGCACGTATATGATATGTGCGGGACCGAGAATAATACCAGTATGTGATACTGTATTCTATTCTCGCGATTTGTATCATCGGTCGGTTATATGAGATATAGCCGGGTTACCGAATCAAGTGTTGATTCGATATATTGATACACTAGATATTAGTCGGTTATATGTGATATGACCGGATCATTAAATCAAGTGTTGATTTAATTATTTAATGTATAATTATATATTTGATATATTACTTTACATTAACTAGTATTGGTTCACTTAAGATTGCTTTTCTCACTTGATGTGCACATAATGTATATGTGATATATGTTTGTGTACATTATTGTATCATGCTTGATGATACATGCAAACTTGGGTGTGTGTATTGTAGGGTTCCTAGGCACTCTTGTGAAGGTTCAAAAGGCATCAAACATGCCCGGATAAAAATTTAGACGTGCCGAACAACCCAAAGCCGGGATCTTTGCTAGATTATTAGGGTTTAACATGCAAGATGATAACTTTTATCTAAGTGTGAGGGATTACAACCTTTGTAGTCCGCTCCTTCACTTCAAAAGCTCCGAGTAGAAGTCCCTTTACCGCGATCCACGATCTCTCGGACTCATGAGAGGCTCCACGACTCGAACGATCCATGCTAGCTCGAAGTATTCCAAATCTCCGATGATCTACCTTGAAGTTTCTACGACTTAAGCTTTCTCACTCAAAAGAGAAGAACACACTAATCCCATGGGCTAGATGAGATGAGGATGAGAGAGTAGTAATTTTGCTTTCTTTTTAAATCATTTTCTCATTTTATTTCATCACTTAAAGAAAAACTAGCAAGCTTTCTTGAAGAAGGAAGAAGATGATAATGAAAAGATAATCATATCTCTTTCTTTTGTGATGAATAGAATAAAACCTATATGATTGATTATTAACCATGGTCAAGGATGAGTGGCTAGGATTTTGTAGTGAAATAACTAGAGTTAGGGTTTGGTTGAGTTAAAGAAAGTGTCGTCCAAAATATCTTAAGAATGACAAAAGGAAAAGCTTCTAGAAGATGCATGAAACATCTAACCCAAATCAAACCCTAATCTCAATTAAGCATCCTTAAACATGTTTAACAATTAATCATATCATGTCACAATAATATATATCACATATATATTATATATTTGCAACAAAAGAAAATAATACAATTAACATATATCGCATATATATCAATGTATCATCCACTGAGAAAATGAAATAATAAAGCGAGCCTATATTAGATAATGTAATACAATATATCATATATATTATTATACATTAAATCATCGAATCAACACTTGAATCGATGATCCGGCTATATTGAATATTACCGACTAATATATCATGTACCGATTCATCGAATCAATACTTGATCCGATGACCCGGTTCATATCTAAATATCCTGAGAATATAATACGGTATCCCATATCGCATTATTCTCGTTCCTGCGCATATCACATATGTGCCACTACTCCGTTTCGCCTGAGCCAAGAAACCTCTGTGTAGGACTCTAAAGAATCGTCAATACGCCGGTAGCAGGTGATGATCATATCAAACACCCACAAGCTGCAAGCGGTCAGCTAAACGTAACAGCCACCCAGGTATTGAGCGATCAGAAGATCAACAAGCTAGCCTGTGCGTTCTCCTGTGAATCCAACCAGTAACACTCCCGTACAGTCCGGTCTGTTCGTCTGATATGTCGCATATCAAATCTAGGGGTGGTATACGTCAGACCCCAGTAACCGATAAGTCGTGTCGATGTGTGGCTCATAACGGGTCGAGAAACTACTAGTAACACTTACCAGTAAATCTCTATATCAGCCCTGGCCAGGGACTTCCAGTTATAGCCAATCGAACACAGCACAACATCAACTCCCTATACCGGGAGAGACGAATCCCCTCCTATCGCTCATTGCCTCCATGTGATTCGGGACTGTACCCAAAAGCCACCGTTTTGCACGCCCTCTTGGACGTGGTAAGGTGGAAATCAAAGCACAGTGGGAATCACACAAGACTCTATGACGATCTCGGGTCTACAGACTACCCTGTACCAGTGTCACCGGAGAACTGCCATCTGACGTGTGGTATAACACCATCTGGGAGTTCTCGGCGAGTCCGTCCAGTGTACCCAGTCTCTACTGAGCACCCGTACACCATCTCTGATGTCCAACACCGATGGATATGGGATCATCCATCGCCCATCATATGGGTCAAGATGCGTATACGCTAGTCTACTCTGGTGTATCGATGCCCTGTCTCGATATACCCTCGACTAGGAACAGTTATAGGATATACTCATCGACTACCGCGGCCCCACTAGTATGATCTCATCATAGTCCCAGTAGTCGAGTACAGATCCTAAGGGCTTTATCAACATGGAGAGTAAAACAGTAAACCAATACAAGTCAACATGTTAAGATAAAGTGAAACCAAATAGCATACTATCATGACGAGCAAGAAAGTATTCTCTATATATAACCAAGCATCCATTATAATATACATCATATGTACAACAATGGCCTCTAGGGAATATACATAACTAACAATCTCCCACTTGCACTAAGGCTAGCTGCTGTAGTATCTCATACCTAGCATCCCGAATAATCTCTCAAACTGTATCTGGGGAATAGCCTTCGTGAATGGATCCGCAGTGTTGTCCTTCGTATCTACTCTCCTGACCTCGATCTCCCGGCGATCAACTATCTCCCTGATCAGGTGATACCGCCTCAGAATATGTCTGGACTTTTGATGGGACCTGGGTTCCTTGGCTAAAGCCACAGCTCCATTGTTATCACAATACAGAGGTATTGGATGCTCAATGGATGGAACCACACCAAGTTCACAAATGAACTTCTTTATCCAGACAGCCTCCTTGGCAGCATCGTTGGCAGCGATGTATTCAGCCTCCATCGTCGAGTCTGCAACGGTATCCTGTTTGGAACTCTTCCAACATACCGCCCCTCCATTGAGGGTAAAGACAAAACCCGAATGCGACTTAGAGTCGTCCTTATCACTTTAGAAGCTGGAATCGGTAAAGGACCCCACCTGGAGTTCTCCGTTACCATACACCAAGAACATCTCCTTAGTCCTTCGCAAGTACTTGAGAATGTTCTTCACAGCTGTCCAGTGACTCTCTCCAGGATCTGCTTGATACCGACTCACTACACTTAGTGAGTATGCTACATCGGGTCTGGTACATAGCATCGCATACATGATAGAGCCTACCGCCGAAGCATAGTGTATCCCTTGCATGCGAGCTCTCTCCAAATCAGTCTTGGGAGACATCTCTTTGGAGAGAGTGAGTCCAGAGATCGTGGGTTGGTTCCCATGTTTGGATTCTTCGATACTAAACCTCTTTAGTATGGTGTCAATGTACCTGGATTGGGACAATCCCAGTATCCTTTTAGATCTATCTCTATAGATCATGATTCCCAATATGCAGGATGCATCACCTAGATCTTTCATCGAGAATCTGTGTGATAAGAAGAGCTTGACTGATTGCAGCATAGGAATATCATTTCCTATCAAGAGTATGTCATCCACGTACAATACGAGGAAGACAACCTTACCCTCTGCTACCTTCTTATAGATACAAGGTTCATCTATATTTTTGATGAAGTCAAACTCTTTGACTACTACATCAAAACAGATGTTCCAACTCCGCGATGCTTGCTTTAACCCATAAATGGATTTAAGCAGCTTGCACACCTTTCCGCTGCTCCCACTATCTACGAAACCCTCTGGCTGAGTCATGTACACGCTCTCTTCTAAATCACCGTTTAGAAAGGCGGTCTTAACATCCATTTGCCAGATTTCGTAGTCATGGTATGCAGCGATGGCAAGTAAGATCCGGATGGACTTAAGCATAGCTACTGGAGAAAAGGTTTCGTCATAGTCCACACCTGGTCGTTGACGAAAACCCTTTGCTACAAGTCTAGCTTTGAAAGTCTCAACTTTTCCATCTACACCAAATTTCTTTTTAAAAATCCTCTTGCTCCCAATGGGTTTTACCCCTTCAGGAGCATTTTCCAAAATCCATACTTTATTGGTGTACATGGATTCCATCTCAGATCGCATTGCATCCAGCCATTTCACAGAGTCACCACTTGTGATGGCCTGCTCGAAACTAGTTGGGTCATCATCATCCATGATGCAATCCTCGCTTCCACCATCAATGAGAAAACCGTAGTATCTCTCAGGTGGACGAGAAACCCTACTAGATCGGCGGAGAGGCTGGGGTTCGTCGGGTATTACTGAATCCTCTGGTTCCACTAAATCATCTGTTGTAGTTTGTTCTGCTGGAACTTCTTCCAGTTCTACCTCAAAGCCACTAATTTCTTTTTCAAGAAATTCCTTTTCTAAAAAGGTGGCGTGCCGAGAAACAAACACCTTTTGTTCTTCGGTGTGGTAGAAGATATACCCGCGTGAATGTTTGGGATATCCAATAAACTTGCACAGAATAGACCTTGCGCCGAGTTTGTCCGGATTTTGTGTTTTCACATATGCCGGACAACCCCATATCCTAACATAATTAAGATATGGTCTCTTTCCTTTCCATATCTCATATGGAGTGGTTGGCACAGATTTGGTGGGAACCATATTCAATAGGTCTGCAGCTGTCTCCAGTGCATACCCCCAGAAGGAAATAGGTAACTCAGCTGTACTCATCATAGAGCATACCATATCTAATAGGGTGCGATTCCTCCGCTCAGATACACCGTTGTGCTGTGGTGTATAAGGAGGAGTAAGCTGAGAGAGAATCCCATTCTCTTTTAGATAATCTAGGAACTCATTGCTTAAGTAT
Organism: Agapanthus africanus; assembly: GCA_030015575.1. NCBI lineage: Eukaryota > Viridiplantae > Streptophyta > Magnoliopsida > Asparagales > Amaryllidaceae > Agapanthus > Agapanthus africanus. The sequence goes on along the minus strand of CM057345.1, from coordinate 454,749,755 downwards.
TCTCCTCCTCGATCAGATCGAAGGATCTTAATACTTTTGCCCGTTTGTTTCTCTACTTCGTGCTTATATTCTCTGAATTTCTCAAAAGCTTCAGACTTGTGTTTCAACAGGAACACATGTCCGTATCTGGAGAGATCGTCAGTGAATGTAATGAAGTAGGAAGAACCGTTCCTGGCATGCGTAGACATGGGACCGCATACATCACTATGTACTAGTCCTAAGAGTTCGGTAACTCTTTCTCCGTGTCCACTAAACGGAGCTTTGGTCATTTTTCCTTTGAGACATGAATGGCAAGTATCATAAGATGATAATTCGAACGGATTCAAATAACCATCTTTATGTAACTTAGCCAGTCGTGTCGCATTGATATGACCAAGTCTACAATGCCACAAGTAGGATTCGTTCATATCTGAACTTTTCCTCTTGTGTGTGTTTTGTATATTCAGAACTGTATTCTGATTTAGAATGAATATGCCATTATGTAACGAGCCTGATGCAATCAACTTTTGATCTAGGAATATGTTCATAACATTATCCTGTACTACAAAATTATATCCCTCTTTACTCAATAAAGAAACTGATATAATGTTGCACATCATGTTCGGTATATAATAGCACTCATTTAGAATCAGTGTATTACGACTTGGCAATACAAGGTGATATTCGCCAACTGCTTTGGCTACAATACTTGCACCGTTCCCTACTTGAACGAAATGATCACCTTTTCCCAGTTCTCTATCTTTACGTAGCCCATGTAACTGTTTACATATGTGGGATCCTGATCCGGTATCTAATACCCAGGACGTAGGGTGAACTGAGAAACAGTTCTCAATAACTAACACACCCGAAGAAGATGCATCAACATGTATGTTCTTTTGGGCGGCGTGAGAATCCAGATATTCTCCTGTTTCCTGTTCAGTCTTATAACTCTTATAAGAAAGAACGGGTCCAACATTCCCTAGCTCAGTACAATAATTGGGTTCTGTCAATACATCCATATTATTATCTTGATTATGGCATGACATGGTCGCTACCTAGAGAGAGAGAGAAGAAAACACTTTAGCGTATGCTCTTGCAAGATTAGATTGGTTATTATTTTATCTAATCAGGATGTCTCCTACTGTTTTTATCAAATCAACCTTAAAACCCTAAAAGGTAAGATTAGCCGGGATTAATTACACCTTACAATTTCGTCAATCTTTCAGCCAGATCAGTGTCGGTAATTTGAGGGAGGTTCCCCATGCTGTCGCACGGACCTAATTAAAGTAAACCTCGTTTTCCCAGAGGCGTAACCTCGTTAACACTTTTCTAGACACCTACTTGAATGACTAATTGTCCTGTGTAAAACTCTCCCAGGAGTAACACTTACTCGCAGTGGGTATCGGGATCCAACTATCTCATAGGAGGTATGCAATCTCATTGCAAATTTCAACACTTGAAATTTCCGATAATATTTTGCCCCTAGCGTTCTATGACCTTGACGCAGGCCAACAAACCATAGCGCGCTAGTCAAGTTCAACCTGTCATTTCTTGATTGAATTAAACCCACCCGCACGACCCTTGACCCAGGCCAACAAAGTCGCACGACTACCCTAATCCAATCTGCATCATATGCATAAACAGATAAATACTAGTTAGCTACCGCACACCATGTCTTGACGCAGGCCAACAAACGTAGCACGAATACTAAATAATATCTATCTGAAACGACGGAGGGCTACGCAGGTTTTTCAGAAAACCCCGAGCGTAATGAACTTGATATCGTCGTAGAATCAAGTGAAGTTTTGAAAAGGAGTGTTTTTGAGGCTTTTCTTAGTTTCTCTAAAGGGGTCACTCCCGGTGAAGAGATCGTCGGCCCTTTCCTCATCGAATAAGGTGCCGGATATATCATATATACCGCTGTGCAAAGCAAAACACTAAAAGCAATCAAAAGACAAACCGAGTTTTGTAGCATCCGCCAGTTTTGCTAAAGGAGTCACTCCCGGTGAAGGGATCTCGGTCCTTTCCTCATCGAATAAGGTGCAAGATATATCATATATATCGCTGTGCAAAACAAAACTGTAGCTACCCCTTTTATAAAGTTTTTGATTCTACAACATCTTTAGGTTTCTTTTCTTTTATTAATCTCATTAATAAAAATCCCATCAGCTTATGCTTCCTAAGCATCACAGAAGAAACGAAAGCAGTAATATTTATATATCAACATATATATATAGTATAAGCATTCGTCTCAGGCAGTAATATGATCTCATCACAGAACATTGCAGCAGAAGAACATATATGAAATATTGGATATACTAGGACGTCCGTGTTTTCAATACGAGCCTGTATAAAACACGGATTCCACGGTCGCGACGAATAGCCAAACCCACATCCCAAGACCCCTACGAGAGCGGCAAGTAACACTGCCAGTTCTAGGGTTAGGAGACCCGGTCTCGACTCCTCGAGATGGCCTCCCACTGGATCCTAGAACCCGGTTACTTGTGCTCCCTACCTTGGGTCTACCTAATGCGGAAAAGTAAATAATATACACTGGTGACATCAACCACAACCTGGAAGTGCCCCAAATAAAAGAATATTACATTACTAATGAATTTTACATGAATGAAAATAAAAACCCTCATCTCACATAAAACCCCCGGCTATTCAGAACGCGACGATCCAATATAACATATCACAGCAACACATAATATCTCATATCATCAACGTAAGTAAATATGCGCATCCCAATTGTCGTTGACATATAGCAACGAAACCGGCGATTTCACATATTACACTTACGGTCACAGAAAAGAAAGTGTAAAACTACAACATTTGGAATCCACAATCACTTTAGACATCGTAAATCCGAAATATCACATACTTCGCATTTCATGCCTAACTCTATGAATTCCACATATTGTATCACATTCCAGATAAATAGACAGTATTAAACTTTCCGAACAGATAATCAAACACCCAAAATTTCCTAAACTGCTCAACTCTTGAGCGGAGTTCAAATAATCCCAGAATATGTCACAGTACCGGTGATCCAGCCGTAGAAGGGTCAAGCCAACGCCTCACATGTGGCACGCCGTACTGCCCCAAACCCGAAGGTTCAAAAGGAAGTTCAAGACGGTCACATAATCGAGTTAAGGTTTGTTGTCTTCTAGAGGGTCCACCGCTTAACTTGTACAATTTTTCCGAAAGATTTAAACCCGAATAAATTTCAACACTTGAAAGTTTGCCGTACCGGGAAACAGTAAGTTAATGATATCCGTTCAAATAGTTTAACAGATTCTAAATATCCGGAAAGAAATACGAATTTAAAATTTCCGATCGAGTCTACTATTACAAAACAAACCCCAGAATTATTGTATGAGTTACACCATATTAAATATCAATGGATATGATATGTTTTACACATGCTACACCATATTAAATATCAATGGATATGATATGATATGTTGTGGCATGTGTAATGCTTTCAAACCCTAGGCTAGGTGCAGAGGAATCCCAACACTATCTTTGATGTCAAATATCAATGGATATGAGGTCATCCATCGCTCATTAAATGGGTCAAGAAGAGTATATGATAGTCTACTCTGGAATATCGATGCCCCGTCTCGATACACCCTCGACTAGGAACAACTAAAGGATGAACTTGCGGACTACCTTGGCCCGACTAGTATGATCTGCATCATAATCCTGGTAGTCAAGTACATACTATGGGCTTTATCAACAAGTGAGAGCAAGACATTGTCACAATACAAGTCTACATGTTAAGATAAAGATCAACCGGATAGCATACTATGATGTCGATCAAGAAAGTCCTCTCTATATATGTAACTTTCAGAAAATATAAATTATTATTTTTGGAATTTAATATTAAAATAATATATTTCGCGAAAACTACCCGATTTGCGAAATTGGGGTTTTCGTAAAATTGTATAAATATATACCAATAATTGTGAAATAATTGAAGATTTAAAATGATTTATTCATTTAAAAATATATTTATCAAATTTGGCATTTTTAAAATTTATTATATGCAGTTTGGATAAAATCCGATTAGTGCACTGCTAATCGCGATTAGGCCAAATCCGTGTTTCTACAGTTTTCCATGCCTAATGCACCATGTCATGTTGCATTTTAGTTGCATGTTGTTCATTTATGTTGTTGATATTTGGTTTAGGGAAAAAGAAAAGAAAAGATAAAAGGATATAAAAGAGAGTGTGAGAATAAGAGTGAGAGTGAGGGTGAGAATAAGAGGAAGAGAGAGAGAGAGGGTTGGCATATCCTTTTCATCCCCTTTATTTTTCATCTCCTCCTTCATCCTCAAGCTTCCCTCCACCTTCACCCTAAGAAATCATCACAAAATCTTCATCCAAACACTATACTCCCTTCATTAAAGTTGATCCCCACCTCATCATCAACACAATGGACCAAGCAAAGTTGGATTTTGATGACATTGGGAAGCTAGGGTTTTTCTTGAGTTGCCCAAGTGAGGTATATCTCTTTTCTTTTGGTTTAGTTTTGAGTTCCTAGAATTTTAGTTTAGTTTAGAATTTGTTTAGTGGTGGATTTGTGAACTTGGAAATCCTTAGAGAGGGTTTGGGTTATTGTGTGGACTTGGGTTACTTGGTGGCTGTTCTAGGGCCTTATAGATTGATTCCCTAACCTGGAAATGAGAATAGAAGCCAAAATACAAACTTAGAATTTGAATCATGTCGGTTTTGTGAAATTTAGTGTGCCTACAGGGAATCTGGGAGGACCTGGGCTAATTACGAGAAAATCAAACACCTCAAGAGACCTAGTTAGAGCCATAGGAGACCACCCTGGAAGTACGAACCCCATCTGAGCAATTTGGGCCGATATTGCCGTAATTTTGGGTGATGTGGATGGCCTCATGGTGGTTTTGGTGCTGGAATTGGTCCAGTAGCTCACACACTCAATATACTACCCCATAGAATTGTTTGTTTAGGCTATTTTCACCTGACTGAAAATCTGGGAGCACTTTGGGGTGTTTTTGGCTATGTTTTCCGTATTTCAGAATGATTGGTTTTGATGTTTGGATTTGCATGTGGTTGTTGGGCGTTTGTACGTTAACAACAAGGGTTGGTTTGGATGTTTGCATGCGTAGGCTATAGCTTCTAACCTATGAGCACAACGTATGCCGTATTGTTTTTCCGTACTTGAGTTTAATGTTATTGCGACTGTGTATGTATTGTAGGTACCTTCGTATGGATTTCGAGATGACGAAGCATGGCGTCATCGATTTCGGCAAGTAAGGAGCAAGGTGAGTAGATCTATATCTACGGGAAGTCAGGTGGATGGCGTATAGCATCCCTACAAGTTTTGATGGAAACCGATTTATAGTATACGGTTAAGGAAACCTAGACTAGAAAACTATAGGGTATGGTTAGAGAAACCATATTAGAAACTTAGGAATAGGGTTAAGGAATTAGTAGGAGATAAGATATACCATGACTTAAAATTATAGCTTAAGGTTTAGGTGACATGATATGATAGATATAGATAAGTAGTTGTAAAGAGAACCAATAGGAGATTATAGTGGCATGATATGAGGTTGATAATATACGACTTTAGACTAATAAGATGACTTGATGTGAGATACTTATATGATTAAAAGAATATACGAGGTGATTGGATGACTTGATTGATATGTCGGTATACGGATACGAGTCGATTGAGATAATGGATACCTTGCCGGTCCCCTGATATGAGATTGTTATGGATGTGACCTGGGATATAGATATATAGATATATATAATTTTTGTGAATCTTGAATGATAGGCCGTACGTGACGCTAGGTCCGTACCCTCATTGTCTTATAGGTTGATAGGATCCCTAATTGTTTAATACTGTCGTACGATGGATACCGTACGTGATGAGTTGTACTTGATGATGGACCTATACCCTTGACTAGAGGATGCCGATTGATAGATTCACCGACTCGGTCATGTTAAATACGTATACCTTATAGCTTTTAGCTGCCGATTTACTTTATGCTACGTTCATGTCATTTTCGTTGCATTTCATATACCTGTGCTAGTACAGCTACACCATTATCGTGTTGGCTATAGTGCCCTCAAGGCAATTATCATAGCCGCAGACTTATGATTATGATGATTGAGTGAGGACCTATACCGATAAAGCAGTCTTACTCAAGATGATAGTATGCTATCTGGTTTGTCTTTATCATCATGAACGTGTTGATAGAGCCCATATGATTCTTTCTTGACTGCCAGCATTATGATGGCGATCATATATATGGGAGCTGGGGTCTATAAGCACATCCTTAAATGTCCCAAGTCGTAGGAGTATCGAGACCGGGCATCGATACTCCAGTGCAGACTAGTATACTGATCGAGACCCCGACGAGGGGCGGTGGCCAGGTCTCACAAGCCATTGGTTTTAGTTTGTTCTCTTTAGATAGTATACAGGTGCTCATTGGGTAATGAGTGCACTAGACGGACTCGCCGGGAACCTGCTAGTTGGTATTATACCTATTGTCAGATAGCAGTTCCCAGGTGACATGTGTACAGGTTAGTCTGTCGACCTGAGATCGTCATTTGTCTCATGTGAGTTTCAACTGTGCTTTGATTACTACCCTACCACGGCTCAAAGGAGTCGTGCAAACTGGTTTTAGTTGGGTACAGTCCTGAGCCACATGGAGGCAGTGACCGGATCATCGGGGATTCGTCTCTCCCGGTATTGGGGATTGATGTCGCATTGTGTACGGATGGCCATCACCATAAATCCGTGGCCACGGTGGACGAGAATTATCAATCCAGGATCGATAGTTTCTCAGGTGGTGGTGGGTTTCATACCGACACTAAATATCGCGTTGTTGGGGGTCTGACTTTATCCACCCCCTAGACTTGATATACGATACTCTTAGACGAACAGACCGGACTGTACGGATATTGTCACTGTCAGGCTCAGTAGGGTTTCTGCATGAGTTTGCTCGTCGGCCTCCCTTTCTCTCAATACCTGGGTAGCCGTTACGTACAGCTAGTGCCGCTGACGTGTTTGTGGTTAAACCCACTGCCAGCGTATTGACGAGTCTTTAGAGTCCCACAAAGAGGGTTTACACGGTTCAGGCGATATGGTGTACATGAGATATGTTGATACATACAGGTGTCCGATTAAATATGTGCACATGCTGCGCAGACTTTAATTGGACGGTTGATAATACTAGCGGCTTAGGATTAAGCCGGATTATTAAATCGGGTTTTGATTTAATAATTTATATATGTATTTGTATATACGTATTCTAGTATTATTGTTCACTATTCATTTTCTCTCTCGGCTATTCGTATTTTGGTACGAATACACGCATATGTATTTCGGTACATGTACCGGGAAGTATTCCGTATTTTGTACGGAATAGCTTCTAAAAGAAGTTGCCACCTCATTTATATGATTTTCCTTTTTGGAAAATCATTTGTTTTATTAATGAGGTGGAAAAGGTGACATGACTTTAGGCATGGGTCAAAGCATGGTATTTGGGTATGGTTTGATTTGTTTATTGGAATTCGATAAGTTTTTTTTTGGTGTGGGAATGTGAGAAAGGGAGGGGCCGGCCATTTTCTATGTATGGAGCTCATTTCATTTGGTTTAATTTTAGATTACACATTTTACTCTCCTACTCTCTCATGCTCACACAAAGACTTAGCCAATTTCTTTTGCTCATGCCAAAGTTCATCACCTCTTTCATCTTCTTCTTGTGTTTCTCCATGGAGCACATGTATGAGAGAAAAATTGTAGTGACATATTCATACACCCTACTCTCTATCGCTAGCGACGTTGGAGCGTTGGGTACCTCATTCGACGAGGTTGGAGCATGCGCTGTTTCCCTCGGGTGGATCATCGGAGATGGAGGAAGACCGGCAACCAAATATCATCAAAGGATCGCTAGGAGCTTGGTATGAAGACCGAAGAACTCGGATCATCTCGGTATAACCTTTCTAACTCTTAGTTAGCTCACTAGAATAGGGTTTAAGGTCGATCCATAAATCGGGTAGCGGTAGCGTCATTTTTAGAAATTTTTGTTCTGCATTTTGGCAGGGTTTTGATGGCCGGGGTGCTTCCGGAACCCTTCATGGTATCAGAGCCACCCTTTAAACCCCTTTGTAGCTTGTTTAAACGTGCTTAAAAGATCGATCGACGGAAATTGCCAAAATCACGTTTTCCATTTTCTGTTTGCTGTCGATTTTCAAAAGTGGTCAAAAAATTATTTCAGGCATCTTAAAAATCCGTGCAGGAAAATATAAGGCTACACAAAAAATTTGAGCTCGGGATCCCACTAAAGTTCCGCGGATCCGCCGCTCTAACCCCTTATTGGCGGCGGTTCCGCGGCCATTTATTGGCGACGGGCCTTCCAATTTTCACTGTAGCCCAGAGACTCACTGTAGCCCAGAGACTTGGAATTGTGTTTTTTTGACATATACTGTTTTGGCCCAGGTTTCTGTGATGTTTTGGTTTTGCTATTAGGGCCAATTTGGAACTTAGTCGATCGATAATTTAAGTGTGCGTTTGACAGTACATACATTATATTCTGCGACCGTGAATGTCACTTGATCGGTAAACTCGTCTAATTGCTATATGTCTTTTAGAAGGGTTTGCGAACGTGAGATTCACGTTGATGTTTTGTGTTGTGCTGTGATGTTGGTTGGATCGTCATGGTGGATAGCAATGGTGCAATATTAGTACAGTTTTGATTCATTTGTACATTTGATATTGCGGGGCGAGCGTCCGACATGTGGACTGTCGTCACTGCCAGTTTGTATATTATTCTTTTGGGGCGGACCGGGATGAGGTCGATGTCACCCTTATATATTATTTTATTTTCTGTACTAAGATTACCCCGAGGTGGAGTGCACGCATAGCTGGGTTCTAGAGGGCAACGGGTCCGCATCTCATGGCGTTAGGACGGAGGGGACCTTACTCTAGAATTGGCGGGCTATTCGCCGCACTCATAGAGGGTATAGGTTTCATTGCACAAGCTATCCACACGACTGGGAACATCGGGTCTCACTTGCGGCTCAAGTGAAACCCGGGGCTCTAGATTATCCACCATTCTGGGTTGTTTCTGTGATGTTTCTGTGATGTTTCTGTGATGTTGCTTTTTATCATGCCTGGGACGAATGTTATATATATATTTATATATACTAGTAGATGTTGTATATGTTTTGCACCCGCGCTAACCTAGTCCCCGCTCTGTCGTTAGTTAAGTAACCTAACGGGTGATGACGGGACCCAGTGGTGAATGCGGATGGCATATACGTACATTTTATTTTCGTTCTTTTCTAGTGTGATTAATTGATGGGACTGCATAGATTTTTATCAATGCATGGATAAAACAAATATATATATATGATGTTGTTGGAACCAAGTTTTTAAAAAACTGACATTAAAGACGCATACTTTTGCTTTGCATCGCGGTATTCATTTGGAATATCCTGCACCTCATTCGACGAGGCAAGGGCCGAGATCCCTTCATGGGGAGTGACCCCTTGAGTAAAAGTTTGCGTCAATGTAATAACTTCACTATGGTCGATTACTTTTGCTTTGCATCATGGTATTCAGTTTGGGATATCCTGCACCCCATTCGACGGGGAAAGAGCCGAGATCCCTTCACCGGGAGTGACCTCTTTAGCAAAAGTTTTCGCTACTATGATTTTTGTAAAAATCACTTGGATTCCTTCAACGATATCAAGTTCATTATATTAACGGTTTTTCGCCAAAAACCAGCCGTAGCCCTCCGTCATTTCAGAAAAGTAGCGCCTAGTATTCGTGCTATGTTTGTTGGCTCCGTCAAGGCATAGTGTACGGTAGTTGTGTGTTACTTCTCTATAGCATGGATATGCATTAATCTAGGACACTCGTGCAGCCTTGTTGGCATCCGTCAAGGGCGAGTACGGGTGGGTCTAAATTAATCAGGACAATGACGGGTAGAACTTGACTTGCAACTTATGATTTGTTGGCATCCGTCAAGGTCATAAGCTGCGTGGGTAAAAATCTTATCGGGAGTTTCAAACATACAGGAAACTTGCCAGATTTGCGTATACCTTCAGGAGTGTGGTAACTTGAGTGGCTTCCATGAAGTTATCATGCGATGATAGTTGGATCCCGATTCCCACTGATGAGTAGGATTACTCCTCAGGTGATTCTGACTAATTCTCCTTTCAGGTTTGGAGGAGAATTCGAGAATACAGTGGGAGCCATCCAGATTAGATAAAATGATCAACCATTCTGATCTAAGTTAGAGTGCATGCTGAGTGTTTCTTCTCTCTCTCTCTCTGGCTGCGACGATGACCCGACCTTTGACTAAAACTCATGAAACCAAGTTAACCGAACCTTCTTAAAACACTATGGATTTTGGAATGTCACGGTGTCGCATATATCATTGCCACTTCTATATCACTTTTGCATTTCTCCATAACACCCCGTATCACTACGAACATCCACTTCCAATGGATAAATCCATCGTATAGTTACATACGAACTCGAAGGAACTTTTTCGAGGATGGATTCTGGTTCTGGAGAGATTGAATAGGATTATTCGGCTGTCTTTTCTCTTTACCTTCTCTCAGGTTGCGAGGGCTCCTAGGATTAGGAGAGTACACCTATTACGCTTATTGGATAGTCTTCTTCCAAACCTTAGGCTGGTGCCGAAAGGTAGGGAATGAAGGAAACCAATTAGCGTAAAAGAGGTGTACAGAAGGTAATAAGTAAAGACATAATAAACGGATTAGAATAATGGCAATGGAAATTGTGATCACCATCATTCACGACAAAAACCATGTATACCCCTGCCACACCTACATCCACTTTGCCTTTCTCTAGGACACTCCGTATCACTACGGATATCCACTTCCATTGGATAAATCCATCGTATGGTTATATTCAAACTCAAAGAAACTTTTTCGAGGATGGATTCCGGTTTAAGAGAAATTGGATAGGATTATTCAGATGTCTTTTCTCTTTACCTTCTCTCAGGTTGCGAGGGCTCCGAAGATTAGGAGAGTACACCTATTACACTTATTGGATAGTCTTCTTCCAAATCTTAGGCTGGTGCCGAAGGGTAGGGAATGAAGAAAACCAATTAGCGTAAAGGAGGTGTATAGAAGGTAATAAGTAAAGACATTATAAAGGGATTGCAGTGAGGGCAGGTAAGTATATGGTTACTGTCATGATTCAGGATAATGGAAGAGGCATTACTAGGAATACCAGTTAACCCTTTTGAAATATTTTCATGTTTCAGTTTTACTGTGCGATGTTAATTGATAACTGTTTTCCCAATAAGAATCTAACTCCAGGGTATGTATTTACCAGATCAGTTTCTCACATCTATATGTTATTACAGATAGTGAGTGGGAGTAAGATATTTGGAATGGGGTGATTAGATCCTCATTATATCGGAATTCGTAATAATTGGTGATATTTGAGGAAATCATCTGGATTTTGCCGTAGGGCAAATATTTGGTTTTGAATATCCGTTGTTATGCACCAATTTCAAACTGATATATCTATACATTTATTTTATAAAGTGAGATATAACTTTTTGATATTATGTCTCTCACATTTACCTATATCAAGTTGGTGATTAGGTAAGGTGCATTAAAGAGCGGTGTAACTCTTCTTAACCAAAGTGCAGTTTTTCAACCTACGATGCACAGAGTTTGAGTTATTGAACTCAGGGGACTTATACAAAGTATTGTATGTTGTCCAGTGTCCGTTAAGACAAAGGGGTTGGTACTCATACTATATTCTGTTTACTCATGACTTTTCCAGTATGGACATGTATTTCGTTGAAATGCATGGTACAGATATTCAGAAGTTATAGGTATAAGAATAAAGTAGAGAACCATTTGTTGTAAGTATCAGGATTCTTCGAGAAAGTCGAATATGTAGATACTTGTGTTTGGTATTCAGTTAATAGTAAAGGTTTTGAGAACTTACTTCTTTTTCAGGTTACTCATATGTGGATGCACTCCTAGATGAGTAATACTGATTGTCTTCTTTCCATTTGGTTGATATGCACTGGAGACAGCTGCATGATTTTGAATCTGGTTCAAATTAGATTAGTGCTTTTGTTTCTATATTAGGTATATATAGAATCAATTTATATCTTAACGATGTTAAGGTATAGGGAGTTGTCCGGCTGATGCTTAAAACAAGAATCCGGATAAACTCAAGGCGCGTTTCAGTAATGGCTATTTGTGGGTTATCCCGGGCTTTGACGAGGGTTAACTTTCTACCATCAGGAAGATCAATATTCATATTGTTCTTGACGCACCACAGTTTTAGTAAAATGGATTTTTTCAGAAAACTGAAGTGGGAGTATGGTAGAACTGGAAATGATTCCAGAACCGCAAACGATCACTGAAGATTTAATAGAACCTAAGGATTCAATGTTGTTGATGTTCCATTAGCCACTCCGCAGATTTGGTGGGTAAACTCAGGCACGCGAGAGGTACTTCGGTCTTCTCAGAGACGGTGACAGGGAGGTTCTTGTTCACCCAGACTTGCCATTGCTGCTATTTTAGACTATAAGACCCGGCAAGAGAATGAGTATAGCGTCATTCTAAACTAGCTTTAGAAGTGCACGTGTATATGACTCTGCCAGAGGGTTGTTGTAGTCAGTGGGAGCAGCGAAAGTATAGAAGGCAAGTAGCTTATGTCTATTCATAGACTAAAGCAGGTATAGCGGAAATAGATCATCTATTTTTTGATGTGACAGTCATAGGTTTTGACTTCATCAGAATAGGAGATGGATCTGGTAAGAAGGTAGTAGGGTGTAATGTCCGAGGATTCGGGATGACATGCACTTAATAGGAAGAGATATTCCTATACTACGATCGATTATACTGTGGTCGTCACAAAGTTGTTTCTCCACATAGGATATGGATATAATATCAGGTTTCTGGTTACTAGATCTATGGTTTTAGATCTAGATTTGGGAAGTATCCTAATCTGGGTACTTTGACATTAAATGGATGACTCCTGGCATGGTGGTGTACCTGCAGGTGATGGAGTCAACCTCTCTAAAGGTGTCTTACAGTTAAAGGGGAGAGGGACCTGCATGATTAACATATCACTTGCTTAGGCAATTGAGTTAATCATGAAATGTCAAGTACCACACCAGATATTGCTTTTGCACTAGATGCAATAAGCAGATATATTAATCCAATCCTGTAGAAACATTGGGAAGCAGTTATTGAACATAAGTGAATGTTCTTAGGAAATGATTACGGCAGCCTCTTTCGGGAGACGGTTATCATTTAAGGCTCCCAAGGTGACCTGGATGACAGAGTGACTGTCAGAGTTATAGTTTTCCCTCTTTTGAGAGACAGTATGTTGGACAGGTGGTCCAAGCGGATACTAAAGAAAGGCATGGCGCAGGATACTGATTAAATTCAGTGGACGATACAGTCTAAGTAGTTTGCTGGATTTGGAGTTCATTTGTGAACTAGGTCCCATCAGATATCCAAACAAATTCTAAGACAAGTATTGCTCATTTCGGGAGAGAGTTTTCTCCGCGAAGTTGAGATTAAGAGAGATACAGAAAGAAACATTGGAGCGGATCCACTCACTGAGGCTATTTCTCGAACGCAATCATTTTCGCAAACAGGATTTGCGAAACTGATTTGTAGAGAAGTTGGGTGTTCGGTATCACACGGGCTGTGAGTATGCGACATCGCAATAATCGTCCTTAAGTGCAAGTGGGAGATTGTTGGCTATAGTGCCCTCAAGGCAATTATCATAATCGTGGACTTATGATTATGATGATTGAGTGAGGACCTATACCGATAAAGAGGTCTTACTCAAGATGATAGTATGCTATCTGATTTTTCTTTATCATCATGTACGTGTTTATAGAGCCCATAGGATTCTTGCTTGACTGCCAGCATTATGATGGCGATCATATATGTGGGAGCTGGGGTCTATAAGCACATCATTAAATGTCCCTAGTCGTAGGAGTATCCAGACCGGGCATCGATACTCCAGTGCAGACTAGTGTATACTGATCGAGACCCCGACGAGGGGAGGTGGCCAGGTCTCACAAGCCATTGGTGTTGGTTTGTTCACCTAAGATAGTATACAGGTGCTCATTTGGTTTGAGTACACTGGACGGACTCGCCGGAAACCAGCTAGTTGGTATTATACCTATTGTCAGATAGCAGTTCCTAGGTGACATGTGTACAGGTTAGTCTGTCGACCTGAGATCGTCATTTGTCTCGTGTAAGTTCCCACTGTGCTTTGATTACTACCCTACCATGGCTCAAAGGAGTCGTGCAAACAGGTTTTAGTTGGGTACAGTCCCGAACCACATGGAGGCAGTGATCGGATCGTCGGGGATTCGTCTCTCCCGGTATTGGGGGTTGATGTCACATTGTGTACGGATGGCCATCACCATAAATCCGTGGCCACGGTGGACGAGAATTATCAATCCAGGATCGATAGTTTCTCAGGTGGTGGTGAGTTTCATACCGACACTAAATATCGCGTTGTTGGGGGTCTGACTTTATCCACCCCCTATACTCGATATGCGATACTCTTAGACGAACAGACCGGACTGTACGGATATTGTCACTGTCAGGCTCAGTAGGGGTTCTGCATGAGTTTGCTCGTCGGCCTCCCTTTCGCTCAATACTTGGGTAGCCGTTACGTACAGCTAGTGCCGCTGACGTGCTTGTAGTTAAACCCACTGCCAGCATATTGACGAGTCTTTAGAGTCCCACACAGAGGGTTTTCACTGTTCAGGCGATATGGTGTACATGAGGTATGTTGATACATACAGGTGTTCGATTAAATATGTGCACATGCTGCGCAGAATTTAATCGGACGGTTGATAATACTAGCTGCTTAGGATTAAGCCGGATTATTAAATTGGGTTTTCATTTAATAATTTATATAAATATTTGTATATATGTATTCTACTATTATTGTTCACTATTCGTTTTCTCTCTCGGCTATTCGTTTTTTGGTACGAATACGCGTATATGTATTTCGGTACATGTACCGGGAAGTATTCCGTATTTTGTACGGAATAGCTTCTAGAAGAAGTTGCCACCTCATTTATATGATTTTCCTTTTTGTAAAATCATTTGTTTTATTAATGAGGTGGAAAAGGTGACATAACTTTAGGCATGGGTCAAAGCATGGTATTTGGGTATGGTTTGATTTGTTTATTGGAATTGGATAAGGTTTTTTTTGGCGTGGGAATGTGAGAAAGGGAGGGGCCGGCCATTTTCTATGTATGGAGCTCATTTCATTTGGTTTACATTTAGATTACACATTTTACGCTCCCACTCTCTCATGCTCACACAAAAGACTTAGACAATTTCTTTTGCTCATGCCAAAGTTCCTCACCTCTTTCATCTTCTTCTTGAGTTGCTCCATGGAGCACATGGATGAAAGAAAAATTGTAGTGACATATTCATACACCCCCACTCTCCATCGCTAGCGACGTTGGAGCGTCGGTTACCTCGTTCGACGAGGTTGGAGCTTGCGATGTTTCCCTCGGGTGGATCATCGGAGATGGAGGAAGACCGGCAACCAAACATCGTCAAAGGATCACTAGGAGCTTGGAATGAAGACCGAAGGACTCGGATCATCTCGGTATAACCTTTCTAACTCTTAGTTAGCTCGCTAGAATAGGGTTAAGGTCGATCCGTAAATCGGGTAGCGGTAGCGCCATTTTTAGAAATTTTTGTTCCGCATTTTTGCCGCGTTTTGATGGCCGGGGCGCTTCCGGAACCCTTCATGTCGATGATGCGTATGTCACACTTACACAGATTGGCCGGCTCACACACTTCATCATCGATAATTGCTATGTCACTACACAGTAGAATTGCTGCATCATGATATGACTCTTTGCATAATTTACTTGCTATAGCTACATATACACCATTATACGATGTTGCATTTGACCTTGGAGAAATTGGGAATCGCATGATATATTTTAAAACCGGATTCATTTAAAAGAGCGGTTTTTCCCTTGATAAGTGCATATTACTGTTCCATGTTGCATGATATACGGATATGCTTACACTTCTGTCATATGTCGCATACATCATGCTTTATGATTATACGCATTGAAATATGCTGTTTTCATGAGATTCATGGATTTGAGAACCGTGGTATTATTTTAAGAAAGTACAGATTGTTTTGAAAACCCGGTTTCTCTTGATATGATATTTCAGTGCTTCCACCATGAGTTTTCTCGGCTCTTGAGCGATATCATACACCCGATTCGAGGAGGATGAGGAACCGTCTGCGGGTGTGTAGTGGACCCGGTGAGGTACCCCGGGGCAAGATGGTCGCAGATGATGGCGTTGAGCCTGGCAGGGGAGCACTACCTACCTGTGATAGTATTTGGACTCGGCGGTTTATCCGGAGCATACTGACTGGAGTAGAGAGATGGATATGAGGGCCGATCTGAGGATGCGGCGCCTGAGATATGAGGATTTACGTGTCGATGCTGGACACGGGTTTCATGATGTTTTCGAGTGTTGGTGTTGGACACTCCGGTTCCATGATTTGATGTGTCATTGATGGACACACATTCTTTGATATCCTCATATATTTGCATGCATATGTTTTTATGATGTTTCGAGTGGATGTTATCCACATGCATACATGCATCATTATATTGTTAGCACATATTGACACATACAATCACCCTAGATATCATAGTATTACCTTTATGATATAGTTGACCTAGGAAATCGTTATTTTATTCGATTTCTACCTGATGATGTTTTCTACTCACGAGTTGGCAACTCAACCCCGTTGTTCCACAGTTCTTGCAGGTTGACCGCATGGATTGGTAGCGGCATCGTTGGCACACAGCTGCATTTGGGTGATTTGCTTTAGTAGGTGGGACATTTGTATTGTGCCCACTCTTGTATTTATTATTCATATTGTATCTAGTCAACTCCATCAATCAAAACTAGTAATTGTATAAATAGTAAGACTTGTAGTTGCGAGATTTGAGCGATGGGTTTTATGTTCGCTTTCTGGGTTGATGTCTTGCTTTATTCATTATCTTTTGTGTTGATCTTCGCCGTTGGACGTCGTATACTGGTTTTATTACTTGCGTGGTTGTGAATGCGCCGTTTGGCGAAGAGCTGGCTCCCGCTTGGGAATGCCTTTATTATTATCATGTATTTGTGGTCTTGGATCAAAATATACAGAGGGGTGCTGCCCAAATTTTTAAAAGACGAAAAATGACGAAAAATGTTTTTCAACTAATAAAACTCACTTGCATTTTTCATGTTCCATTACTTATGCATTTTATAAAACGATGTTTTCATCATACCTTTATTTTCAAACTTCACCTCTTATTTCCTTTAAAAAGGGTTTAGATTTCTGGGTTTCAGCTTACTTGAATTACGCTACGCCTTTAGACGTTGCGTGATTTAAGTGCTGGTCACGAGCTAATATTTTGGATCGTAACAAAGTTGGTATCAGAGCGCTAGTTTTAACCTTTGTTCGAGCTTAGATTTGACTATGTGGAGTCTGGGGCGTAAATATTTCGGAACCTAGGCTTGACCTTACGGAATTTAGACTTGGACAGGGGGGTATTAGACCCGAACTTTCGTTACATAGGCTGACCCTGATTGATGAAGTAGGTAGCTTGAGTAGTATGACGTATTGTACATATGTTCCGCGGTATATTTACGGTACGATACTCCACTTAAGAAACCTCAGGATGTACATATATTGAGTTCTTTGATTCTATTTGTTTTCATGATCATACTCTTATTGATTCCGTTCCTCCTTATGATCATGTATCCATTTTGGGATCTGTTGATTCCTCTAATGCCTTTGATCTGTTTTTATCAATACACGATTGAGGTTTCTATCACCATGGTTTGAGCGCAGATGGAGCAGCTGCTTGTGATGCGGTCAGGGTGAGCTCGTCATGATGAGGATTGACCCTTGTGTTTTCTGGTGACATGTGAACGTCTCGATGTAGTGTTGTGTTGTGACCTCTTATTTGAGGTGAGTGTTCGGTTTTGCACCGTATGATCAGGCCATCGATAGAGGCTGCCTGTTGTGAGAGGACTGTTGATGTACAGCCTACCTCAGAGATTATGATGTTGTCTACCGTGTGGACAGATGACCCAGCTGTTGCTGAGATTGATGTGATGTCGCTTCCAGAGCTTACGAGATGAGATCGCTGGAGCTTCCAGGAAGAGATACGATAAGTGATAGCTAGTCTATCCCGAGTAGAGAGACGAAGGTGATTCGTCAGATTGATGCGCCGACGCAGGCCCGGTTGAGTTGAAGATTTCCAGTGTGGAGAGTCTTGCTCAGATCTAGAGTAGACCGATCCAGAGATGACCGTTGATGTATCGTCCTTCCTTGAGGATTGAGGCGTTGTTTAGCATGCAGACAAAGGGTATTCACATGTCATCTAGGAGAAGTTAAAAGTTTGAACGCATGTCAGAAACCCATTTTCCAAGTTTCAGGTATTCAGAGGAACATGCAAGTAATTCTGTGGACCCTCTAGAAGAATGAAAGCCTAACTCGACATGATGACCATGGAACCGCCTTTGAACCTTAGGGTTTGCGGCAGTTCCACGGTGCCATCAGTGATGCTTGGGTTTGCCCTTCTACGGCTGGTCCATAGGTACTGTGGCATGTACTGGATATTATTAAACTGTGCTCAGGTGTTGAGCTTTCGGGGAATTATGGTACTTTGATGAATCGATCGAAAAGTTTGACGTCGTACGGATATCATGTGATAAGAGATCAGCAAGCTGACCAGCTTCGGATAGTGGACCTCACCCAGATGTGTTGTGAGTTGATCGAGAACTGATGAGTATTAAGTATTCCTCCAATGGTATGGACGAGCTCCCGAGGATGTGTTCGGCTAGAGATCTTCTACAGAGTAATGAAGATACCGAGTTCGCGATTTCGAGTCCATGTGAGAGATTCCGAAATTGACTGTAGCCGAGACAATTGCAGTACGCAGATAGCATGACACGACGTCGAAGCAGACGATAATAAAGACGAGTGGAACAAGAGGTTCGCGCGAGATGTCAACGAGCTGTTGTTACTCCCCGTTGAGATTAGAGATCTGATATGCATACAGAGACGTGAGATACGACCAGATCCCGAGAAAAAGCTGTGCTGAGAATGTAGATGTCCAGAAAGAGAGAAAACATTTTGTAAGAGTAATAGCCTCAGTATAGTTCGGCATAGACAAGATCGGAAGAGACCCTGAGGAGGATCCTTCCAGGGCACGGCTGCAATAAGATTTGCACCGATGATCAGATGTGTGATGTGTATTCAGTGGACCAGAAGCCGACGCCAGTGACGTGCTGCTTTATGAGTGGTCATACTAATTGGCCAAGAGATGACCAGAGATGTGCCAGAGCGGAATCGTTTCCGTTAGCACACCGGACGGACCGACGAGCCGATGGGTTGCGAGATTGGTAATCCATAAAGAAATGAGGACCCAGAGATAGGACGCCAAACAATGAGCAGGAGGCAAGCGGATGTTCTTGCTCTGCTATTTTTGGGCGCACCGGCATTTTTTTCGACATTGTAGGAGGTGTAGTTCGATGTCTTTTTTTGCGATTTGCGTTTATGATCCGAGTATCAGGCTTATATCGCTTGGATTTGAATTTTGATGATGAGTTTTATGATATTGATTTCGTGCACCATTGCAGCACCTACTGAGTATTTACATTTTCGTGCATAGTTATTGCATTTGATATATGTTTTTCTACACCGTTATGTTGGTTTATGATTTGTGCATATCTATTGCACTTGATATTGATTTTGTTCCTTGGCTGCACTTGTTTATGATTTCGTGGATTTCATACAATTGATTTGATTTTGTGCGTGTGGTACGCACTCGATTTGATTTTGCACTCGGTATAGCTTATATGTGCTCGCAGTGGATTGATATGTTTTTTATGCACGCGGTTGCGCACGTTTATGATTTTATACACCTTAGTACGCTCGGTGTTGCTTTTTACGCATTTGATTTATTGATTGGTATTTTGTGCATTTGATGCACCAGATTTGATTTTGTGCACACCGGATGCACTCGATTGGGATCTTCAGTGTGCAGGTTAGTTGCACCGGATTGAGATTTTCGTGCACAATAGATGCACCAGATGTTGTTGTCGTGCACACACGTTGCACTGGACAGATATTTTCGTGCACACCCGTTGCACTTAGTTTTGCTTTTGTCCATGTTGTGGCACTTGTATTTGGATTTGATATCCGTACGCACCAAACGCACGTGATTGTTGGAAACGCCTTTCGAGACTGATTTTTCTTTTGAGCACTTTGTTTTCGTGTTGGGTCCTATATTGTATAGTAGCCAAACATGACTGATCTGAGGACAGTACCTGAGTATTTGCATGCATTAAAAGGTTAACAAGAAGTTTTCAAAAGGGAGCTATAGTCTCGCTATTTCCTGCGTGTCCGCGAGCGGCATAAACGTTTATAAAGGAAAACCTTTTGGGATATTTCAAGACGGCGGAACGTATAATTTGAGCAAAACCATATATAGGTATATTTAATACTTTACTGATGAGCGTCCACCTCTTGTGCCGTGAGTTACGCATCACACAGCAATTCAGAAAGGATTTTGCATGTGTTTTATTCAGTTTTAAGATTTTTCCAAGGATGCGTACTATATACATATGATAGTATTTGACTAGTGCATATTGGATTTCAATAGTAGATTTCGAGATCTGTATCTCCTTTGTAACTCGGATGATATGCGTGCAAATCCGATAATTTGTGTGACGCTTGACGGAGTTCGATTTTGAGTTTCATATTCGTTTTCAAATGCTCGCGATGTGCTGTGGCATTTCTATATCTTCCATGATTTCAGAACCCCGTTGATTTGCGCTGATTATTGAAATGTTTTAGTATTTGGGGGTTTAAATTTAAATTCGGGGAACGAATTTATTTAAGGGGGGAAGATTGTAACATTTCAGAAAATATAAAATATTATTTTTGGAATTTAATATTAAAATAATACATTTCGCGAAAACTACCCGATTTGCGAAATTGGGGTTTTCGTAAAATGGTATAAATATATACCAATAATTATGAAATAATTGGTGATTTAAAATGATTTATTCATTTAAAAATATATTTATCGGACTTGGCATTTTTAAAATTTATTATATGCAGTTTGGATAAAACCCGATTATTGCACTGCTAATCGCGATTAGGTCAAATCCGTGTTTTTACAGTTTTCCATGGCTAGTACACCATGTCATATTGCATTTTGGTTGCATTTTGTTCATTTGTGTTGTTGATATTTGGTTTAAGGAAAAAGAAAAGAAAAGAGAAAAGGATAGAAAAGAGAGAGTGAGAATAAGAGTGAGAGTGAGGGTGAGAATAAGAGGAAGAGAGAGAGAGGGCAGCCATATCCTTTTCCTCCCCATTATTTTTCTTCTCCTCCTTCATCCTCAAGCTTCCCTCCACCTTCACCCCAAGAAATTATCTCAAAGTTTTCATCCAAACACTATACTCCCTTCATTAAAGTTGATCCCCACCTCATCCTCATCACAATGGACCAAGCAAAGTTGGATTTTGATGACATTGGGAAGCTAGGGTTTTTCTTGAGTTGCCCAAGTGAGGTATATCTCTTTTCTTTTGGTTTAGTTTTGAGTTCCTAGTATTTTAGTTTAGTTTAGAATTTGTTTAGTGGTGGATTTATGAACTTGGAAATCCCTAGAGAGGGTTTGGGTTATTATGTGGACTTGGATTACTTGGTGGCTGTTCTAGGGCCTTAGAGATTGATTCCCTAACCTGGAAATGAGAATAGAAACAAAGATACAAACTTAGAATTTGAATCATGTCAGTTTTGTGACATTTAGTGTGCCTACAGGGAATCTGGGAGGACCTGGGCTAATTACGAGAAATTCAAACACCTCAAGAGACCTAGTTAGAGCCATAGGAGACCATCCTGGAAGTACGTGTTAGTGTATATGCCCTAGAGACCATTACTGTATCATACTAGTATGTATATTACTTGATGGAAGCTTGGGATATTCACAGTTGTACAGACAATCTTGCTCAATATAGTAGTATGCTACTTGGTTTGTCTCTGCTTTAATGTGTACTTGAGTGTTTATTTATATCACCTATACGCATTAGTAGAGCCCTTTGGATCTTTGCTTGATTACCGGCGTTGTTATGGCGATCACACTCGTGGGGGCAGGGTAATCTACAAGCACA
Source organism: Agapanthus africanus (assembly GCA_030015575.1). NCBI lineage: Eukaryota > Viridiplantae > Streptophyta > Magnoliopsida > Asparagales > Amaryllidaceae > Agapanthus > Agapanthus africanus. The sequence continues at coordinate 454,727,519 of CM057345.1, read as the reverse complement.
TCCTTATACACGTCCCTGGTCGTGGGAGTATCGAGATAGGGCATCGATGCTCCGGAGTAGACTAGCGTATGCGCTTCTCATCCCAGCTCGGGAGACGATCTGTCCCACAGCCGTCGGTACGTCGTACTTGAGATAGTATTCGGGTGCTCGTTAGGTTACGAGTACGCTGGACAGGACTCGTCGGGAACTGATGGTTGGTATTATACCTATCGTCAGTTATCAGTTCCCAGGTGACATGAGTACAGCTTAGTCCGCTGACTTGACACTGTCACTCCGCCTCGAGTGTGTTCCCACTGTTCTTTGATTACTACCCTACCTCGGCTCTTCTGAGTCGTGCAAACAGGTAGTAGTTGGGAGCAGTCCCGAAGCACTTGGAGGCAGTGACGGTTAGACAGGATTCGTCTCTCCCGGTATTGGGGGTTGACATCGCGCTGTGTCTAGGAGAGCCATTACACAAGTAGTCCCTGGCCAGGGCAAGCGAGATATACTGGTAGGTTCCAGTGCTATCTCAGGGTGTTCTGGGCTTCACTCCGACATGACTTGTACCGCTATTAGGGGACTGACGTTTACCGCCCCCTAGGCCCGCCATGCGATGTATCAGACGAACAGACCGGACTGTACGGAGAATGTCACATTCAGACTCAGTAGGAGTTCAGATGGGTTTTACCTCGTCAGTCTTCTTATCGGCATCTACCTGGGGACCGTTACGCACAGCTAGTGCCGCTTGCGGTCTGTGGTTAAACCCACTGCCAGCGTAGTGTCGAGTCTTTAGAGTCCCACACAGAGGGCTATTCGCCTCTGGGAAAAACTGAGTAGAGGTCGCATGGTTTTGCGGCAGGGTTCGTTCTCATCCGCGCACTTGTGCACGTTTGGAGTCCGGACGGATTATACTGGCAGGCTCTGGTTTGAGCCAGATACTGGTATATGTTTTGGGGTTGCTTTTATCTCTCAGTATTCTTGTTCCTCGGAACGAGAATGCAGGTGTGTATGCACAGTTGCTTGAGGCGGAGGATGAGGTCTTTCATTAGGGTTTCGGAACGGGTGCGTATGCACAGTTGACAGTCGTCTTTTTCCAAACCCTAATGGATTTATGAAATATCAATTAATAATAGTAATTAAATGAAATAATGTTATGGTTGATTTTGTTGACTTGTTGACCATGGTTGACTTGTTAACCATGGTTGAATGTTGACCATCATCATTGCTTTGCAAGGATACTCCTTGATTCTAGCTTACATTCATTTAAAGAAGTGATGATGGTGGTCATTCTAAATACAACCATCAACTATTTCATTTTGATTTATTATTATTAATTAGATAAATCATTTTCCTTTTGTTATGGTTGCAAGAGGAAAATAGCTCATTCTATCATATTGATTCTCTCTCCTCACTTCATCTTCTTCCTCCTCTTGTTCAAGGAGAGCAAATCTCATGTGTTGAGAATCATCTCCTTGAAGATATAACACCCCAAAGCACACTCTACTCACTCTAAGGTAGAAGGTCCAGCAAGCCGAATACCTTAGTTCTCTCAAGATCGAGAAAGGAGCCCAAGGATGAAGCCCTCAGGTGGATCTATCTTCGGCAAAGAGGAGACGAGAAGGGGAAGCCATTCAAGCTACTACAAAGAGCAAGAAAGAAGAAGAACAACAAGAAGAGAAGGAGTTCAAGTTGAGGTATAACCACTTTGCCGAGTAGTTAACTCTTCTTTGCAAGTATGCTAGTGTAGTTTAGCAAAGATCCGGTTTTTACGGTCCATGTTACAAAGTTTATGAAAATTTTTGTTTTACCGTTTCCGCATCTCCGAAAGTACCGGGAGAGGTAACGTGGACCTAACAGTGGTATCAGAGCCTAACTAAACTTAAACTAGCTTGGTAGCGAAGTGTATGGAAGTTCGAAACGGAAAAATCATAAAAACCGGAAATCAAAACCCTAAGTTTCTGTTGAAATTTTTTGTGCTCTAAAAGTAAAAAGTTTTACTCCTAAAATCGGCTCAGGGTTTTGTGAGAACACCCACCAAAAACGATCCCATGAATCCTTCAAACCGCCGCGGATCCGCGGCCTGAGCTATTCTCTGCGCCGCGGATCCGCCGCCGTTTGGGCTCTTCATGTGATCGTGTTTTGTGCAGTGTTCTTCTGGTAGGGTTTTGGGATTTTTCAAATATGTTATATGTGCCCAGATTTTCCAGAAAAGAAATTTACTTTTGGGGTCCTATAAATCCGTATTTTTTCGAACTTCGCTACAGTTTGGCTATATTGGTTATATCTGTGATGTTTGTATGTATTGAACGTCGGCTAATCGCTATAAGTCGATTAGTCGGGGTTATACATCTCTGTGATCTGTGTTTGATATTGGAATGTGTATATGAATGTGTTAGACTGTCGCGGGTGAATAGCCGTGGTGGATGTGAGATGAGCTTTTGTTTTTCTTTCATTCATTTGTAAATGTAAATTGATGTAATAATATTATTTGTATGGCCGCACAACCGGGTCGGGGTTGTAGCCGTCATTGTATAATTCTTTTTACTGTTTTTGCTCCTAGGATAGACCCATGGAGGGGTGCACAAACTACCGGGTACTTGGCGGGTAGTTTGCCGCACCCGTAGGGGTCTTGGGTGGGGTTTTGGCTATTCACCGCGACCGTGTAATCCGCTTTTCGTTGCAGGCTCGAACGGATTGCGGATTCCTAGTATATCCAATGTATTCATCTGTGATCTGTAATGTCTATCATTGCTTTATATTTAGGCGTTGCTTATGTTTTACAGCCGTGCTAGCCCAGCCCCCGCTCTATCGTTAGTTAAGTAACCTAACGGGTGATGACGGGACCCCGTGGCGAATGCGAATGGCATAAGCGTACGTCATATTTTGGTTGTTTTCTGCAATGGTAGGATTTAAATTATAGGACGCATTAAAAGAACTAATGCAAGAAAATAAACCTAAAAGACGTTGTTGGAACATTTTTTCAAAAAGCTGTTATTGCAAGGACGTTCATTTTTGTTTTGCATCGCGGTATTCGGTTGTGAATGCCCAGCACCTCAGTCGACGAGGCAAGGGCCGAGATCCCTTCATCGGGAGTGACCCCTTGGACAAAAGTTTGCGTCAGGGTAATAACTTCATTATAGTCGATTATTCTTGCTTTGCATCGAGGTATTCAGTTTGGAATATCCTGCACCTCATTCGACGAGGAAAGAGCCGAGATCCCTTCACAGGGAGTGACCTCTTTAGCAAAAGTTTTCGCCACTGTATTTTCAAAAAGGTGCAATCAGGTTCCTTCAACGATATCAAGTTCATTACGTTAACGGGTTTTTTCGCCAAAAACCCAGCCGTAGCCCTCCGTCGTTTCGGATTAATATTATTCAGTATTCGTGCTGCGTTTGTTGACCTAGTCAAGGCGTAGTGAACGGTAGCTAAATAATATTTTTCTGTGGATTGCAAATGTGATTGGTTAGGACAGTCGTGCGGCCTTGTTGACCTAGTCAAAGGCACGTACGGGTGGATCTAATGCAATCAGGATTATGACGGGTAGAACTTGTCTAACAGTTTGTGGCTTGTTGACCTAGTCAAGGTCATGAACAGTTAGGGGCAAAAACCACATCGGGAGTTTCAAGAACTGAAACTTGCAGATTTAGCATACCTTCTGGAGTGTGGTGACTGGAGTGGATTCCGTCTAGGTTATCACACAATGACAGTTGGATCCCGATCCCACTGATGAGTTGGATTACTCTCGGGAGATTATTTCACTTAACGATCAATGCTATAAACCTAGTAGGTGTCTAGAAAGGTGTCAGCGGGGCTACGCCCCCAGGGAAAAGAGGTTCTTGAATTAAGGAACTTCGCGAAAGCGTTGGAAAACCTCCCTCGAAGTACCGACACTTGCCTGGCTGAAAGGTTAAGCAAGTATTGTGACGTGAATTAAAACCCGGCTAGTTCTTCTTTTAAAAAGGTTTTAAGAAGAATTTGAGTAAACAGTGGGAGACATCCTGGTTAGATAAATTAATAAACCAATCTAATCTTGCAAGAGCATACGCTGAGTGTTTCTTTTCTCTCTCCAGGCAGCAACCTTTTCACGCCCAAATCAAGATAATAAAATGTATCGCTTGACCGATCCGAATTCTTATTCGGGACTGGGGAAAGGTTGTTCAGCTCTAACTTGTGACAATAGTCATGAGTATGAGAAAGGGAAAGGGGATTGTATGGATTTCCAGGATACCCAGTCGAAGAAGAAGCATGGTTTTGCATCTACTTCAGGTGTTCTTGTAATTGAGAACTGTTTTACGGTCAGCCCTACCTCCTGGGTACTTGATACCAGATCAGGATCTCATATCTGTAATTTATTGCAGGGACTGAGAAAAAGTAGGAAAGTTGCACCGGGTGATATGTCGCTCAGAGTAGCGAACGGAGCACAAGTTAATGCGGCAGCCTTCGGTGAATATCACCTAGTATTGCCAAATGGCAAGACTATGATTTTGAACGATTGCTACTATGTACCCTCCATGGTTTGCAACATCATATCAGTTTCTTTACTCGATAAAGATGGATATAACTTTGTTCTTGAAAAGAATATCATGAACATTTACCTTCATAAGGTACTGGTTGCAGAGGGTACACTGTGTAATGGTATCTACGTTCTAAATCAGAATACAGTTCTCAATATACAAAACACACGCAAGAGGAAGAATTCAGATACGAATGAATCCTACTTGTGGCATTGTAGACTTGGTCATATCGGAGAGAAAAGACTGAGTAAGTTGCATAAAGATGGACTCTTGAATGCGTTCGAGTTTTCATCTTATGGAACTTGTCAGTCTTGTCTCAAAGGGAAGATGACCAAATCTCCGTTCACCGGACATGGAGAAAGAGCAACCGAGCTTTTGGGACTCGTACATAGTGATGTATGCGGTCCGATGTCTATACATGCAAGGGGTGGGTTCTCGTACTTCATCACATTCACTGACGATCTCTCTAGGTTCGGATATGTGTATCTGATGAAACACAAATCTGAAGCTTTTGAGAAATTCAAGGAATTCAGAAACGAAGTAGAGAACCAGACAGGCAAAAGTATCAAGATCCTCCGGTCTGACAGGGGAGGGGAGTACTTAAGCACGGAATTCCTGGATTACTTAAAAGAGAATGGTATTCTCTCTCAGCTTACTCCTCCTTATACACCACAGCACAACGGTGTTTCGGAGCGGAGGAATCGTACCCTACTGGATATGGTTCGCTCCATGATGAGTAATGCCGAGTTGCCTCTTTCATTTTGGGGACATGCGCTATTGACAGCAGCATACCTATTGAATGATGTTCCGTCTAAATCAGTGCCTAAGACTCCGTTCGAGATTTGGAATGGAAAGAGGCCATATCTTAAAAGATCTAAGATATGGGGTTGTCCGGCTTATGTTAAAACACATAAACCAGATAAACTAGAGGCACGGTCAGTTTTATGTAAGTTTGTGGGATATCCAAAGAATGGTTATGGATATCTATTCTACCACACCGAGGAACAGAAGGTGTTTGTTGCTCAGCATGCCGTTTTCTTGGAAACGGAGTTTCATGCAAAAGAAATTAGTGAGAGCACGGTAGAATTGGAAGAAATTCAGCGACCACAAACTGAAACTGAAAATTTGACAGAACCTCAGGATTCAATAACCCCAGACGAACCTCAGCCACTCCGCAGATCTGGTAGGATTTCTCATCCGTCCGAGAGATACTACGGTTTTCTCATTGACGGGGATCGAGAGGATTGCATCTTGGAAGAAGATGACCCTACCAGTTTCAGGCAGGCCATTATCAGTAGGGACTCTGATAAGTGGCAGGAAGCAATGCAATCCGAAATGGAGTCCATGTACGCCAATAAAGTGTGGACCTTGGATATTGCTCCACCAGGGGTAAAACCCGTTGGATGCAAATGGATCTACAAAAGGAAACTTGGTGTAGATGGGCAGGTAGAAACCTATAAAGCTAGACTCGTTGCAAAAGGTTTTCGTCAAAGACCTGGTTTGGACTATGACGAGACTTTTTCTCCGGTGGCTATGCTCAAATCCATTCGGATCTTACTTGCCATTGCTGCCTTCCATGACTATGAAATCTGGCAGATGGATGTTAAGACGGCTTTCCTAAACGGTTGTTTGGAAGAGTGCGTTTACATGGATCAACCAGAAGGTTTCGTAGACAGTGGGAGCAGTGGAAGGGTGTGCAAGTTGCTTAAATCCATTTATGGATTAAAGCAGGCATCGCGGAGCTGGAACATCTGTTTTGATGAGGCAATCAAGGAATTTGATTTCATCAAGAACGAAGATGAACCCTGTGTATATAAGAAGATTGTAGGACGAACTGTCGTATTCCTAGTTTTGTACGTGGACGACATTCTTTTGATAGGAAATGATATTCCTATGCTACAATCGGTCAAGCTATTTTTGTCACAAAGGTTCTCCATGAAGGACCTGGGTGATGCCTCGTACATTCTGGTGATCAAAATCTATAGAGATAGATCCAAGAGACTATTGAGACTTTCGCAGTCCAGGTACATAGAGACCGTACTAAAGAGATTTAGTATGGAGGGTTCCAAGCGCGGTAGCATACCCGCATTGCACGGAATTACCCTCTCCAAGAAGATGTCTCCTAAGACTGACAAGGAGAGGGTTCGCATGAGCACTATACCCTACGCTTCGGCGGTAGGATCTATAATGTATGCGATGCTATGTACAAGACCAGATGTAGCTTACGCGTTAAGCGCGGTAAGCCGGTATCAGTCAGACCCAGGGGAGGACCACTGGACAGCAGTGAAGAACATTCTCAAGTACCTGAGAAGGACTAAGGAGATGTTCCTGGTTTACGGTAATGGAGACCTCAGGGTCGAGTCCTTTACCGATTCAAGCTTCCAGAGTGACAAAGATGACAGCAAGTCTGTCTCGGGTTTTGTGTTTACCCTCAACGGAGGGGCGGTATGTTGGAGGAGTTCCAAGCAGGATACCGTCGCAGACTCGACGATGGAGGCTGAATACATTGCTGCAAGCGATGCCGCAAAAGAGGCGGTCTGGATGAAGAAGTTCATTAGTGAACTTCAGGTGGTTCCGTCCATTGTTGACCCAATACCTTTGTATTGCGATAACAATGGGGCTATAGCTTTAGCGAAGGAACCAAGGTCCCATCAGAAATCCAGGCACATCTTAAGGCGGTATCACCTGATCAGGGAGATCATTGATCGCCAGGAGATCGAGGTGCGGAGAGTGGACACAAAGGACAACACTGCGGACCCATTCACGAAGGCTTTACCCCAGACTCAGTTCGAGCGGCTGATCGAGATGATAGGTCTTCGATACGCCAGTACATGGCCTTAGTGCAAGTGGGAGATTGTTAGTGTATATGCCCTAGAGGCCATTACTGTATCATACTAGTATGTATATTACTTGATGGAAGCTTGGGATATTCACAGTTGTACAGACAATCTTGCTCAATATAGTAGTATGCTACTTGGTTTGTCTCTGCTTTAATGTGTACTTGAGTGTTTATTTATATCACCTATACGCATTAGTAGAGCCCTTTGGATCTTTGCTTGATTACCGGCGTTGTGATGGCGATCACACTCGTGGGGGCTGGGTAATCTACAAGCACATCCTTATACACGTCCCTGGTCGTGGGAGTATCGAGATAGGGCATCGATGCTCCGGAGTTGACTAGCGTATGCGCTTCTCATCCCAGCTCGGGAGACGGTCTGTCCCACAGCCGTCGGTACGTCGTACTTGAGATAGTATGCGGGTGCTCGTTAGGTTACGAGTACGCTGGACATGACTCGTCGGGAACTGATGGTTGGTATTATACCTATCGTCAGTTATCAGTTCCCAGGTGACATGAGTACAGCTTAGTCCGCTGACTTGACACTATCACTCCGCCTCGAGTGTGTTCCCACTGTTCTTTGATTACTACCCTACCACGGCTCTTCTGAGTCGTGCAAACAGGTAGTAGTTGGGAGCAGTCCCGAAGCACTTGGAGGCAGTGACGGTTAGACAGGATTCGTCTCTCTCGGTATTGGGGGTTGACATCGCGCTGTGTCTAGGAGAGCCATTACACAAGTAGTCCCTGGCCAGGGCAAGCGAGATATACTGGTAGGTTCCAGTGCTATCTCTGGGTGTTCTGGGCTCACTCCGATACGACTTGTACCGCTATTAGGGGACTGACGTTTACCGCCCCCTAGACCCGCCATGCGATGTATCAGACGAACAGACCGGACTGTACGCAGAATGTCACATTCAGACTCAGTAGGAGTTCAGATGGGTTTTACCTCGTCAGTATTCTTATCGGCATCTACCTGGGGACCGTTACGCACAGCTAGTGCCGCTTGCGGTCTGTGGTTAAACCCACTGCCAGTGTAGTGTCGAGTCTTTAGAGTCCCACACAGAGGGCTATTCGCCTCTGGGCAAAACTGAGTAGAGGTCGCATGGTTTTGCGGCAGGGTTCGTTCTCATCCGCGCACTTGTGCACGTTTGGAGTCCGGACGGATTATACTGGCAGGCTCTGGTTTGAGCCAGATACTGGTATATGTTTTGGGGTTGCTTTTATCTCTCAGTATTCTTGTTCCTCGGAACGAGAATGCAGGTGTGTATGCACAGTTGCTTGAGGCGGAGGATGAGGTCTTTCATTAGGGTTTCGGAACGGGTGCGTATGCACAGTTGACAGTCGTCTTTTTCCAAACCCTAATGGATTTATGAAATATCAATTAATAATAGTAATTAAATGAAATAATGTTATGGTTGATTTTGTTGACTTGTTGACCATGGTTGACTTGTTAACCATGGTTGAATGTTGACCATCATCATTGCTTTGCAAGGATACTCCTTGATTCTAGCTTACATTCATTTAAAGAAGTGATGATGGTGGTCATTCCAAATACAACCATCAACTATTTCATTTTGATTTATTATTATTAATTAGATAAATCATTTTCCTTTTGTTATGGTTGCAAGAGGAAAATAGCTCATTCTATCATATTGATTCTCTCTCCTCACTTCATCTTCTTCCTCCTCTTGTTCAAGGAGAGCAAATCTCATGTGTTGAGAATCATCTCCTTGAAGATATAACACCCCAAAGCACACTCTACTCACTCTAAGGTAGAAGGTCTAGCAAGCCGAATACCTTAGTTCTCTCAAGATCGAGAAAGGAGCCCAAGGATGAAGCCCTCAGGTGGATCTATCTTCGGCAAAGAGGAGACGAGGAGGGGAAGCCATTCAAGCTACTACAAAGAGCAAGAAAGAAGAAGAACAACAAGAAGAGAAGGAGTTCAAGTTGAGGTATAACCACTTTGCCGAGTAGTTAACTCTTCTTTGCAAGTATGCTAGTTTAGTTTAGCAAAGATCCGGCTTTTACGGTCCATGTTACAAAGTTTATGAAAATTTTTGTTTTACCGTTTCCGCATCCCCGAAAGTACCGGGAGAGGTAACGTTGACGTAACAGTACGAACCCCATCTGAATAATTTGGGCCGATATTGCCGTAATTTTGGGTGATGTGGATGGCCTCATGGTGGTTTTTGGTGCTGGAATTGGTCCAGTAGCTCACACACTCAATATACTACCCCATAGAATTGTTTGTTTAGGCTCTTTTCACCAGACTGAAAATCTGGGAGCACTTTGGGGTGTTTTTGGCTATGTTTTCCACATTTTGGAATGATTGGTTTTAATGTTTGGATTTGCATGTGGTTGTTTTGGCATTTGTACGTCAACAACAAGGGTTGGTTTGGTTGTTTTGCATGCAGGCTATAGGTTCTAACCTATGAGCGCAACGTGTGCCGTATTGGTTTTCCGTACTTGAGTTTAATGCTATTGTGACTGTGTATGTATTGTAGGTACCTTCGCGTGGATTTTGAGATGATGAAGCATGGCGTCATCGACTTCGGAAAGCAAGGATCAAGTTGAGTAGATCTATATCTACGGGGGAAGTCGGGTGGATGGCATATAGCACCCTCCGCAAGTTTGATGGAAACCGATTTATAGAATACAGTTAAGGAAACCTAGACTAGAAAACTATAGGGCATGGTTAGAGAAACCATATTAGAAACATAGGAATAGGGTTAAGGAATTAGTAAGAGATAAGATATACCATGAATTAAAATTATAGCTTAGGTTTAGGTGACATGATATGATAGATATAGATAAGTAGTTGTAAAGAGAACCAATAGGAGATTTGGCATGATATGAGGTTGATAATATACGACTTTAGACTAATAAGATGACTTGATGTGAGATACTTATATGATGAAAAGAATATACGAGGTGATTGGATGACTTGATTGATATGTCGGTATACGGATGCGAGTCGATTGAGATGATGGATACCTTTGCCGATCTCCTGATATGAGATTGTTATGGATGTGACCTGGGATATAGATATATAGATATATATAATTTTTATGAATCTTGAATGATAGGCCGTACGTGACGCTAGGTCCGTACTCTCATTGTCTTATAGGTTGATAGGATCCCTAATTGTTTAATGCCGCCGTACGATGGATACCGTACATGATGAGTTGTACTTGATGATGGACTTATACCCTTGACTAGAGGATGTCGATTGATAGATTCACCGACTCGGTCATGTTAGATACGTATATCTTATAGCTTTTAGCTTCCGATTTACTTTATGCTACGTTCAAGTCATTCTCATTGCATTTCATATACCTGTGCTAGTACCCCTACACCATTATCGATAATGCGTATGTCACACTTACACAGATTGGCCGGCTCACACACTTCATCATCGATAATTGCCATGTCATTACACAGTAGAATTGCTGCTTCATGATATGACTCTTTGCATAATTTACTTGCTATAGCTACATATACACCTTTATACGATGTTGCATTTGAACTTGGAGAAATTGGGAACCGCAGGATATATTTTAAAACTGGATTCATTTAAAAGAGCGGTTTTCCCTTGATATGTGCATATTACTGTTCCATGTTGCATGATATACGGATATGCTTACACTTCTGTCATATGTTGCATACATCATGCTTTATGATTATACGCATTGAGATATGCTGTTTTCATGAGATTTATGGATTTGAGAACGGTGGTTTTATTTTAAGAACCTATACATTTTTTTGAAAACCCGGTTTCTCTTGATATGATATTTCAGTGCGTCCACCTTGAGTTTTCTCGGCTCTTGAGCGATATCATACACCCGATTCGAGGAGGAGGAGGAACCGTCTGCTGGTGCATGGTGGACCCGGTGAGGTACCCCGGTGCAAGATGGTCGCAGATGATGGCGTTGAGCCTGGCAGGGGAGCACTACCTACCGGTGATAGTATTTAGACTCGGCGGCTTATCCGGAGGATACCAACCGGAGTATAGAGATGGACATGAGGGCCGATCTGAGGATGCGGCGCCTGAGATATGAGGATTTACGTGTCGATGCTGGACACGGATTTCATGATGTTTTCGAGTGTCAGTGTTGGACACTCCGGTTCCATGATTTGATGTGTCATTGATGGACACACATTCTTTGATATCCTCATATATTTGCATGCATATGTTTTTATGATGTTTCGAGTGGATGTTATCCACATGCATACATGCATCATTATATTGTTGGCACATATTTACACATACGATCACCCTAGATATCATAGTATTACCTTTATGATATGATTGACCTAGGAAATCGTTATTTTTTTCGATTTCTACCTGATGATATTTTCTACTGACGAGTTAGCCACTCACCCCCGTTGTTCCACAGTTCTTGCAGGTTGACCGCATGGATTGGTAGCGGCATCGTTGGCACACAATTGTATTTGGGTGATTTGCTTTGGTAGGTTGGACATTTAAATCGTGCCCACTCTTGTATTTATTATTCATATTGTATCTAGTCAACTCCATCAATCAAAACTAGTAATTGTATAAATAGTAAGACTTGTAGTTGCGAGATTTGAGCGATGGGTTTTATGTTCGCTTTTTAGGTTGATGTCTTGCTTTATTCATTATCTTTTATGTTGATCTTCACCGTTGGCCGTCGTATACTGGTTTTATTACTTGCGTGGTTGTGAATCCGCCGTTTGGCGAAGAGCCAGCTCTCGCTTGGGGATGCCTTTATTATTATCATGTATTTGTGGTTTTGGATCAAAATATACAGAGGAGGTGCTGCCCAAATTTTTAAAAGACGAAAAATGACAAAAAATGTTTTTCAACTAATAAAACTGACTTGAATTTTTCATGTTCCTTTACTTATGCATTTTAGAAAATGTTGTTTTCATCATACGTTTATTTTCAAACTTCACCTCTTATTTCCTTTAAAAAGGATTTAGATTTATGGGTTTCAGCTGTAGGGTTCCTAGGCACACACTAGAGGTCTCACAAGGCATCAACCATGCCAATTTCAAATTTTACGGGTGCCGAGAAACCCTAATACGGATCGTTAACTAGATATATAGGCGACAAATGAAACTAGTTAACAACTTAACTACAAGAACGGAAATACAACCTTTGTTGATCCGGTCCTCCACCTCCAAAGCTCCGCAATGAAGTCTCCTCGCTGTCCAAATGGAAACCCGGGCTCTAGCGTCGGCTTCATCGGAGAAATGGGCAGGCAAGGTCGTCGGCTTCGTGCCGAAGATGATCTACGTCGAGGCATCACTAGATCAAGCTCCCACTTCACCAAGTCATGAAAACTTGTGAAGGAAACACCCTATACTACTTGGCAAGAGGTAGAGAATGAAGAAATAGGAGGTGGATTCACTTTAGATTTGGATTTCTCACTCTTTTTCATCAATCACCATTGATGGTCAAGCTTTTTCTTCTTTGAAGAAGAAGAAGAAGAAGAAAGAATATTATCATAAGTTGTTATGAAAAAGAATAATAAAATCATTCTTATCATAATATTAACCATGGTAATGTGTAGAGAGTTAATCATGGTTAAATGGAATGGTTAGGGTTAAGCATGAGAGAAAATGGTCACTTGGTCAAAGTCTTCATGAAGCTTCATCAAACTTCATGAATGAAAAGAAACCATTTTCTCTTTACATGCCTAAAAAGGAAATAACCTAAATAATTAGTTAAGATAATCAAAACCCTAACCATTTAAATAACCATGGTTTAATTCTTTACACAAAAACCCTAGCAAACATGTATCATCAAACATGATACAATCAAGTGCACAAAAATATATCGCATATACAATGCGCACAAACAAGTGAGAAAAACCATTTAAAGTGAACCAATACTAGTTAATGCAAAGTAATATATCAAATATATAATTATGCATTAAATCATTAAATCAACACTTGATTTAACGATCCGGTCATATCGCATATAACCGACTAATATACAATGTATCTATTTATCGAATCAATCGTTGATTCGATAACTAGGTTATATCACATACAACCATTCGATACATTCATCGCGAGAATGGAATACGGTATCTCATACACGCATTATTCTCGGTCCCGCATATATCTCATATGCGCTCCTATTTCGTTTCGCTTGAGCCAGGAAACCTCTGTGTAGGACTCTAAAGACTCGTCAATACGCCGGCAGCAGGTGATGATCATATCAAACACCCACAAGCCGCAAGCGGTCTGCTAAACGTAACGGCCACCCGGGTATTGAGCGATCAGAAGATCGACGACCAAGCCCGCTCACACTCCTGTGAATCCAACCAGTAACACTTACCGTACAGTCCGGTCTGATCGTCTGATATGTCGCATATCTTGCCTAGGGGTGGTAAACGTCAGACCCCAATAGCTCGATATGAGGCCTATAACAGTTCGAGAAACTACAGGTAACACTTACCAGTAAATCTCAGCAACCCTGGCCAGGGATTTCCGGTTATAGCCAATCGAACACGGCGCAATATCAACCCCCTATACCGGGAGAGACGAATCCCCTCCTATCGCTCATTGCCTCCATGTGACTCGGGACTGTACCCAACAACCACCGTTTTGCACGCCCTCTTGGACGTGGTAAGGTGGAAATCAAAGCACAGTGGGAACCACACAAGACTCTATGACGATCTCGGGTCAACAGACTACTCTGTACCAGTGTCACCAGAGAACTGCCATCTGACGTAAGGTATAATACCATCTGGGAGTTCTCGGCGAGTCCGTCCAGTGTACCCAGTCTCCACTGAGCACCCGTATATCATCTCTGATGTCAAACACCAATGGATATGGGATCATCCATCGCCCATCTGTATGGGTCGAGAAGGTATACGCTAGTCTACTCTGGTATATCGATGCCCCGTCTCGATATACCCACGATTAGGGACTTTGAAGGATGTACTTATGGACTACCATGTCCCCACTAGTATGATCCGCATCATAGTCCAGGTAGTCAAGTACACACCCTAAGGGCTTTACCAACATGTAACAGAGAGACAATCAGTGTACATGTTAAGGTAAAGATCAACCAGATAGCATACTATCATGTCGAGCAAGAGAGTCCTCCCTATATATGTCCAAGCATCCACTACAATATACATCCTATGTTTAGTAATGGCCTCTAGGGCATACATATAACTAACAATCTCCCACTTGCACTAGGGCCATCTCATAGCAGTGGTTGCAGTATCTCATACTCAACCATCCCATAAAAGTCTCTCTCTGGAAAAAGGCCTTTGTGAGTGGATCCGCCGTGTTGTCCTCTGAGTCTACTCTCCTAACCTCAATCACCCTAGAGATCAACCATCTCCATGATCAGGTGACACTGCCTTAGAATATGTCTGGATCACTGATGGGACCGGCGTTCCTCGGCATAAGCCACAACTCCATTGTCTCACAATGGTTGGAACGTAGCTCATGTCATGAACCAACATACACCCAGACTGCCTCTTTGGTAGCATCTTAAGTAGCGATGTATCCAGCCTTTATCGTCTAGTATGTCACGGTATCTAGCTTGGAACTCTTCTAACATACCGTCCCTTTACTGAGGGTAAAGACAATGCCTGTGACTGACACTCAGTCGTCTTTATTACCCTGGAACCCTTTCAGTGATTCTCCCCAGGATCGATTGATACCATCTCACTACAACTAGTGAGAATCCTAACATCCAATTAGATCTATCTCATAGATTCAAAACCCAGGATTTAGGAGGTATCACTTTGATCATATATGGAGAATCCTTGTTATAAGCGGAGATTGACCGAGCGCAGCATAGGAAAACTCCTTCCCTATCAAGAATATGTCATCCACGTACTCTACGAGGATCACCACCATACTCCCTACTACCTTTTTGTATATACAAGGTTCATCTTCCATTTTGATGATATCAAACTCTCTGACTAACACATCAAAACAGATGTTCCAACTCCGCGATACCTGCTTTATCGTATAAAGCATCTTGTACACGTTTTCGCTGCTCCCACTGTCTGCGAAGCCCTCTGGCTGTGTACTTACAGACGTTCTTATCTAAAACATCATTTAGAAAAGCAGTCATGACACCCAACCGCCAGATATCGTAGTCATGGTATGTAGCCGTGGCAAGTAGGATCTGGATGGACTTAAGCATAGCCACTTGAAAAGGTTTCATCATAATCCACACCTGGTCGATGACGAAAAGCTTTAACAAGTCTAGCTTTGAAAGTCTTAACTTTTCCATTTACACCAAGTAATCTTCTCAAGATATACTTGCTCCTGATGGGGATTTAACCCTTCAGACATAGCAGCCAAAGTCCATACTTTGTTGGTGTACATGGATTCCATCTCAGATCGCTAAGCATCCAGCCATTCTTACAGAGTCCCACTCCTGATGGCCAGCTCGAAACTAGTTGGGTCATCATCTTATGATGAAATCCTCGCTCCCACTGTCATAGAGAAACCGAAGTATCTCTCAGGTGGGAGAGGAACCCTACTAGATCGGCGGAGAGGCTGAGGTTCGTTGGTTTCTACTGAATCCTTTGGTTCTATCAAATCATCAGCTGTTGTTTGTATAGCTGGAACCTTTCCAGTTGTACATAACAGACCTTGCCTCGAGCTTGTCCGGATTTTGCTTTTAGACATAGGCCGGACAACCCCAAATCTTAACTAACTTAAGATATGGGCTCTTCCCTTATCATATCACATATGAAATGGTAGGCAACTGATTTGATTTGAACCCTATTCAATAGGTATGCAGCTTCTCAAGTGCATAACTCCCAAAAAGGAAACAGTTAACTCAGTAGTACTCATCATAGAGCACACCTTATCACATAGGGTGTGATTGCTCCGCCCGATATACCACCGTGCTATGGTGTATACGGAGGAGTAATGCTGAGAGAGAATCTCATTCTCCTTTAGAATAGTCCAAGAACTTCGTGCTCAAGTATTCTCCTCCTTGATCTCATCATAGGACATAATACTTATACCCATATTTTGGTTCTCTACTTCTAACTTATATTCTGTGAATATCTCAAAAGGTTCGGACTTGTGTTTCAACAGGAACATATGTCTGAATCTTGAGAGATTATCAGAGAATGTAACGAAGTACAAAGAACTAGTCTTGGCATTTGTAGACAGGGGACCTTTATACATCAACATGTATCATCCCAAGAGTTCATTAACTCTTTCCCTGTTTCCAGTAAACGGAGCTATGGTCATCTTATCTCTGTGACATGACTGGTAAGTTTCACAAGATGTAAATTCAAACTGATTTAAATATGCATCTACATGTAGCTTCAGCTAGTCGGGTCGCATTGATATGACCTAGTCTACAATGCCTCAAGAAGGATTCGTTCATTTCTGAACTCTTCCTCTTGTGTGTGTTCCGTAGACTAAGAACTGCAGTTTGATTTAGAACGTCAATGCTTTTAGATAATGTGCCTGAACCGATCAACTTTTGATATAGGAAATGTTCAAAACATTATCCATCAATACAAAATTTTATCATTTCTTTACTAATAAAGAGATAGATATGATTTTGTATATCAGGTTCGGTATCTAATAACATTCGTTCAGAATCAATGTATTTGGAATACAGGGTGACAGCGACCAGCAGACTTGGCTGCAACACTTGCCCCATTTTCTGCCTCATGAAACTTATCACCCGTTCTCAGTTCTCTACCTTTCTGTAGCCCTATGTAACAGATTATATATCTGGGATCCTGATCTGGTATCACATACCTAGGACTTAGAGGATACAGAGAAACAGTTCTCTGTAATGAACACACCCGAAGATGATGTATCTCATACACTTTCTTCGTTTGGGCGGCACGGGAATTCTGGTAATCCCCAATTTCCTGCTCTATCTTATAACAATTATAAGTTGGAGCGGGACCAACGTTCCCCAGCTCAGTATAACAAGCGGGTTCGGTCAATATTCCGTATTATTATCTTGATTAAGGCGTGATATGGTTGCTACCTGGAGAGAGAGAGAAGAAAACACTCAGCGTGCGCTATTGCAAGAATAGATTGGTTATTATTTTATTTAATCAGGATGGCTCCCACTGTTTTTATCAAATCTTCCTTCAAACCCTAAAAGGAAAGACTAGCCGGGATTAATTACACACTACAAGTTCGCCAATCTTTCAGCCAGGCCAGTGTCGGTACTTTGAGGGAGGTCCCCCGTGCTTTCGCACGAACCTAATTAATGTAAACCTCGTTTTCCCAGAGGCGTAACCCCGTTGACACCTTTCTAGACACCTACTTGATCGGCTAATTGTAATATGTAAAACTCTCCTAGGAGTAACTCTTACTCGCAGCGGGTATCGGGATCCAACTATCTCATAGAAGGTATGCAATCTCATTGCAAATTTCAACACTTGAAATTCCCGATAATATTTTGCCCCTAACGTGCTATGACCTTGACGAAAGCCAACAAACCATAGCCTGCTAGTCAAGTTCAACCCGTACAATTCTTGATTGAATTAAGCCCACCCGCACGATCCTTGACGAAAGACAACAAAGCCGCACGACTACCCTAATCCAATCGCATCGTATGCAGCAGATAAGCAGCATATAGCTACCGCACACTGCACCGTGACGAAAGCCAACAAATGCAGCACGAAAACTATATACAACTTATCTGAAATGACGGAGGGCTACGACAGGTTTTTCTGAAAACCTATTGCGTAATGAACTTGATATCATTGTAGAATAAAATGATTTTAAAATGGAGTGTTTTTGAGGATTTTCTAGTTTTGCTAAAGGAGTCACTCCCGGTGAAGGGATCGTCGGTCCTTTCCTCGTCGAATGAGGTGCGGGATATATCACATATATCACTGTGCAAAACAAAAACTCTTAAAAGCAATCTAAAGACAAACCGAGTGTGTAGCATCTGCGAGTTATTGCTAAAGGAGTCACTCCCGGTGAAGGGATCTCGGTCCTTTCCTCATCGAATAAGGTGCAGGATATATCACATATACCGCTGTGCAAAGCAAGAACTGTAGCTACCTGTTTTATTTTGAAATTCGATTCTACAACATCTTAGGTTTCTTTTATTTTCATTAATCACATTAATGAAATCCCATCATTTATATACCTAAACATCACAGATAAATACGACGTACACTTATGCCACCGCATTCGCCTCGATGTCCCCTCGTGCACCGTTAGGTTAGGTAACTAACGGCAGAGCGGGGCAGGGCTAGCGCGGGTGTAAAACATAAGTAACGCCTATATAATATATCATATATACTATATACAGTATCTATCACAGAACATCACATGATCACATCACAGATATCGCAGCAGAAGAATCATATGAAATATTGGATATACTAGGACGTCCGTGTTTTCAATACGAGCCAGTAAAAAACATGGATTCCACGGTCGCGATGAATAGCCAAACCCACACCCCTAGACCCCTACGAGAGCGGCAAGCAACCCTACCAATTCTAGAGTTAGGAGACCCGGACTCGACCCCTCGAGTTGGTCTCCCACTGGACTCCAGAACCCGGTTACTTGTGCTCCCCTCCTTGGGTCTATCCTAGTGCGGAAAAGTAAATAATATACAAACGGTGACATCTTCCGCAACCTGGAAGTGCCCCAATAAAAGAATATTACATACAGATTTTTACATGAATGAAAATGAAAAACACTCATCTCACATAAAAAACCCCGGCTATTCAAACATGACGAACCAATATAACATATCCAGCAACACATAACATCACATGTCATCAACGTAAGTAAATATGCGCATCCCAATTGTCGTTGACATATAGCAACGAAACCGGCGATATCACATATTACACTTACGGTCACAGAAAAGAAAGTGTAAAACTACAACAGTTGGAATCCGCAACCTGCATAGACATCGCATGCCTAATCAAATGAATTCCTTAGACATCGCATGCCTAACAATTATAAACCCCGCATTTTAGTCTCATAATCGAAAACACTTTTCAATATTAAGTCGGGCAATTCAACAGGATTCCCGATATTCTGATCGAATGCTCGTCGCAAAGTTTAGTAGGCAGCCGCACCCCCGATACCGTCGACGAAGTGCACCAAGGCGGAACACCGCTGCCGCGAGCACCCGAACGGATGCTTTCGGCGACAGGGTTCTCCTACAGTCACTTGGTCGGGGCTATGGAGCGAGGCTGTCTATTAAGTTTACCCGGCGAGTATCCGCGTTCGCTACGTGATTGCGACGGACTTTTGATCACATCAAAATTCCATGGCAACCGATCAAGTGAGACTAAACTGCTATGTTTATAACATTCATTCAGTTATCTCGTAACTTATTGTGAATTCCAATTATTGTATCACATTCCAGATAATTAGAAAATGTTAAACTTTCCGATCGAACATTCAAACACCCAAGTTTTCCCGATACAGATCAACACATGAAACAAGTCTAAAAACATTCAGTTCGTGCCTCAGTACCAACGGTCCAGCCGTAGAAGGGTCAAGCCAACACCTCACATGTGGCACGCCATACTGTCCCAAACCCTAAGGTTCAAAGGGCAGTTCAAGACGGTCATATAATCGAGTTAAGGTTTGTTGTCTTCTAGAGGGTCTATCACGTTACTTGCACTACTTAGAACGTTATTAAACCACGGAAAGATCCAACACTTGGAAATTTCCCGACAGGGGAAAAGGTGGGTATTTATATCCGATCGAACCTTTTAACATATTCAAAAATATCCGGAAAGCCACAAAGACAAAATCTGATAATCCGATCGAATCTACGAACCCCCAATACAACCCAGAATATTCAACTCTTGAATAAAAATTAAAAATTCCCAGAAAACTCAGCTGCTGAAAACATGAATTATTGTGCAAAGATTGGAGGCAAATTCTATCAAGTAGCCGCGGAACCGCCGCAGAAGCCAGACTTCTGCCGTGGTTCCGCCGAGCATTAGAGGGATCATGAGATAATTTTTGCATCGTAATTCTTAGAATTCCCTGATGAATTTTTTAAGAATTTTTAATCTGGAAAAAACCCAGTTTTTGAAAAAAGTCCAGAGAGCATGTTTTGAATTAGGGTTTCGGTTCGATCGGGTTTCAAACGTCGTCTAGGCATCGCCTAAGGCTCTTGCTAGGCTCTGATACCACTGTAGGTCAGGCAGCAACCCCATCCAATGGGGTCGCCGTGGCACCAACGGGTCCCTCAGCAGCTACCTTTTACGCATGCCCCCTCGCGAGGACTACAACCCACCGGAACACCTTCCGGTCTCGGGACACCCTGGGGGTAAGAGCCTATGCTTCGCCACACTGTCACACAGTGAGAACCCCCCATAGGTCGACATCCAATGCCTAGTAGCTCTGATACCACTGTAGGGTTCCTAGGGACACACTAGAGGTCTCACAAGGCATCAACCATGCCAATTTCAAATTTTATGGGTGCCGAGAAACCCTAATACGGATCGTTAACTAGATATATAGGCGACAAATGAAACTAGTTAACAACTTAACTACAAGAACGGAAATACAACCTTTGTAGATCCGGTCCTCCACCTCCAAAGCTCCGCAATGAAGTCTCCTCGCTGTCCAAATGGAAACCCGGGCTCTAGCGTCGGCTTCATCGGAGAAATGGGCGGGCAAGGTCGTCGGCTTCGTGCCGAAGATGATCTACGTCGAGGCATCACTAGATCAAGCTCCCACTTCACCAAGTCATGAAAACTTATGAAGGAAACACCCTATACTACTTGGCAAGAGGTAGAGGATGAAGAAATAGGAGGTGGGTTCACTTTAGATTTGGATTTCTCACTCTATTTCATCAATCACCATTGATGGTCAAGCTTTTTCTTCTTTGAAGAAGAAGAAGAAGAAGAAAGAATATTATCATAAGTTGTTATGAAAAAGAATAATAAAATCATTCTTATCATAATATTAACCATGGTAATGTGTAGAGAGTTAATCATGGTTAAATGGAATGGTTAGGGTTAAGCATGAGACAAAATGGTCACTTGGTCAAAGTCTTCATGAAGCTTCATCAAGCTTCATGAATGAAAAGAAACCAATTTCTCTTTACATGCCTAAAAAGGAAATAACCTAAATAATTAGTTAAGATAATCAAAACCCTAACCATTTAAATAACCATGGTTTAATTCTTTACACAAAAACCCTAGCAAACATGTATCATCAAACATGATACAATCAAGTGCACAAAAATATATCGCATATACAATGCGCACAAACAAGTGAGAAAAACCATTTAAAGTGAACCAATACTAGTTAATGCAAAGTAATATATCAAATATATAATTATGCATTAAATAATTAAATCAACACTTGATTTAACGATCCGGTCATATCGCATATAACCGACTAATATACAATGTATCGATTTATCGAATCAATCGTTGATTCGATAACTAGGTTATATCACATACAACCATTCGATACATTCATCGCGCGAATGGAATACGGTATCCTATACACGCATTATTCTCGGTCCCGCACATATCTCATATGCGCTCCTATTTCGTTTCGCTTGAGCCAGGAAACCTCTGTGTAGGACTCTAAAGACTCGTCAATACGCCGGCAGCAGGTGATGATCATATCAAACACCCACAAGCCGCAAGCGGTCTGCTAAACGTAACGGCCACCCGGGTATTGAGCGATCAGAAGATCGACGAGCAAGCCCGCTCACACTCCTGTGATTCCAACCAGTAACACTTACCGTACAGTCCGGTCTGATCGTCTGATATGTCGCATATCTTGCCTAGGGGTGGTAAACGTCAGACCCCAATAGCTCGATAAGTCGGGTCGATATGAGGCCTATAACAGTTCGAGAGACTACAGGTAACACTTACCAGTAAATCTTAGCAACCCTGGCCAGGGATTTCCGGTTATAGCCAATCGAACACAGCGCAACATCAACACCCTATACCGGGAGAGACGAATCCCCTCCTATCGCTCATTGCTTCCATGTGACTCGGGACTATACCCAAAAACCACCATTTTGCACGCTCTCTTGGACGTGGTAAGGTGGAAATCAAAGCACAGTGGGAACCACACAAGACTCTATGACGATCTCGGGTCAACAGACTACTCTGTACCAGTGTCACCAGAGAACTGCCATCTGACGTAAGGTATAATACCATCTGGGAGTTCTCGGCGAGTCCGTCCAGTATACCCAGTCTCCACTGAGCACCCGTATATCATCTCTGATGTCAAACACCAATGGATATGGGATCATCTATCGCCCATCTGTATGGGTCGAGAAGGTATACGCTAGTCTACTCTGGTATATCGATGCCCCGTCTCGATATACCCACGACTAGGGACTTTGAAGGATGTACTTATGGACTACCATGTCCCCACTAGTATGATCCGCATCATAGTCCAGGTAGTCAAGTACACACCCTAAGGGCTTTACCAACATGTAACAGAGAGACAATCAGTGTACATGTTAAGGTAAAGATCAACCAGATAGCATACTATCATGTCGAGCAAGAAAGTCCTCCCTATATATGTCCAAGCATCCACTACAATATACATCCTATGTATAGTAATGTCCTCTAGGGCATACATATAACTAACATCAGCTTACTTGAATTACGCTTTGCCTTTAGATGTTGCGTGATTTAAGTGCTGGTCACGAGCTAATATTTCAGGTCGTGACAATATATGTCCAAGCATCCACTATAATATACAATCATGTACAATAATGGCCTATAGGGCATACATACAACTAACAAATTAGTGACTGCATTTCTCATTACTTGTGTTATGATTACTGATTACCACGAAATGCTAAAAGCCGAAGTGTGACTACGGCAAGATATTTCCTTGACCGTAAGAACATGGCTTGCCTTGTCACCCCTCGTATTTCATATTTTGGGAAGCGGGGCATGACACAGGGCATCGATATTTCAGAGTAGACTAGTGTGTACGTTTCTTGACCCTATATGGGGCGATGGTTGATCCCACAACCATTGGTGTTTGACATCAATGATTGTAGACAAGTGCTTATTAGAGAATGGGTACACCGAACAGGACTCGCCGAGAACTCTAAGATGGTACCATACCTATCATCAGATAGCAGTTCTCTGGTGATACTTGTACAAGTTAGTCTGCAGACCAGAGATCGTCATAGTTTCTTATGTGGTTCCCACTGTGCTTTGATTTCCTCCCTACCACGGCTTAAAGGAGTCGTGCAAACAGGCGGATTTTGGGTACAGTCCCCAGTCACGTAGAGGCAGTGTGCGTTAGAAGGTGTTTCATCTCTCCCGATATTGGGAGTTGATGTTGCGCTATGCTCGATTGGCTATAACAGCAAGTCCCTGATCAGGGATGATGAGATTTACAGGTAAGTGTTTTCAGTAGTTTCTCGAAAGTTTATAGGCCACACATCGGCATAACTTATCAATTTACTAGGGTCTGACGATTCTACCCCAGACACGATATGGGACATATCAGACGAAGAGACCAGATTGTACGGTAAGTGTTGCTTATAGGCTCTGTGGGAGTTTGGACAAGTTTTCTTGTTGATCTTCTATTCGTTTAATGCCTGGGTAGCCGTTATGTCCAGCTAGTACCGCTGACGGCTTGTGGGTATCTGATGTGATCATTACTTACTGCCGGCGTATTGAAGAGTCTTTAGAGTTCCACACAGAGGTTTCCTAACTCAAGCGAAACGAAGTAGGGCACATATGGAGATATGTGCGGGAGCTTGATTAAATACGAGTATGTGAACTGTATTCTAATATAGCGATATTTGATATCAGTCAGGTTATATGTGATATAACCGGATTATTGAATCAAGTGTTGATTCAATGATATATGTATATGTTGTTTATATTTGATATTAGCCGGATTATATTTGATATAAGTCGGATTTTATTTGATATAGCCGGATTATTGAATCAAGTGTTGATTTAATAATTATATATATATATATATATATTATATATATATTAACTAATACTGAGTATAAGTTGGTTGTATGTGATATGACCGGATTATCGAATCAAGTTTTGATTTAATAATTTGATATACATACATATATATATATATATATTTGATATTAGTCAGTTGTATATGATATAACCGTATTATTGAATCAAGTTTTGATTTAATAATTTGATATATATTTATATATTTGATTTATATACATATATTAATTAATATCAAGCCCACTTAGGATTTTCTTCTCTTTATTTATATATATATATATGTGAGATATATATATATGTGTGTGTATGTGTGTATGTATTTATGTATGTATTTATTTATATATCATGGTTGATGATACATAGAACTAAGATGTATGAGAATCACACATGAGATTATGATGAGAAGAAAATGGTTTTATTTATGAATTAAAGAAAATGGAAAATGAGTCATTATCTTAAGATGCTTGTGGAAGCCTTGAGAAGCCATGACACACCACTATTTCTTTGTTTTATTCATAGATATTTATCATCTCATCTCATCACTTTACCTCATGGTTCTCTCTCTCATTCCAAGTTCATCTCCTTCTTCTTCCTCTCTAGATTATTCTTGAGGCGAGAAAAAGAAAAGAAAAGGAAGAAAAATTAGTGAGCAAAATTCCTACTTCATCAACCTACACTTTTCTAGCCATTAGTTTAGGTTATTTGCTTCAATAATACCTTGATTAGTGAAGAGTGAGTTTGAGTGAGTGAGACTTCAAGGTGGATCATCTTCGGTATCGAAGACTAGAAGCAAGCTCGTTCCTTTCACTAAGTAGAGTCAAAGAAGAGTTCTAGGGACTACTACTTGGAGCTTTAGAAGTGAAAGACCGGTCTACAAAGGTTGTAAACCTTCTTCATATAGTTTAGATCTTGTTTGCTTACATTAAAACCCTAATTCTCTTGTTAGATTCTAGGTTAGTATGTTTACACCTCTAGATTTTTTAAAATTGTATACTTGATACTCTTTGAAACCTAGTAGAGGTGCTAATACATGCTTTCACATCTTCCTTCCAAACCTCATCACACCCTTCATCGGAGAGACCCATAAGAAAACACGGTCACTCACAGCGAACTTAAGTCTACGGCGATGATGATCAACATATGACTTCTGTCTGCTCTGGGCTGCTCTCTGTCATGACCCGAAGGTACGGAACGTGACTGGCACTTAAATTACGAAACGTCTAAGGGCGTAACGTAATCTAGGTAAGCCAAAGCCCAGAAAGCAAAACCATTTAACGAAATAAAATGAAGAAAAACTTATTTAAAGAATGCATTTTTAACCAAATAAGTCACATTAAACATTTTAAAAATATCAAAATTTCCCGAAAATTTCGGCAGAGTCTCCTTTGTAAATAATAGCCCCCAAACGGGTACAATACAAGAAATCACATATAAATAACGAATAAGGCATCCCCAAGCGGGAGCTAGCTCTTCGCCAATGGCGGAATCACAACCACATGCAATATATATATCAAAAGTGTGAAATAAGCATCTGAAAGCAAGGAATGAGAAACACCACGTCGGCTCAAGTGAGCATCGACACCAAAAACCACAATACAAATCTCACGAGTCTCACCGTCTAGTCCAATATATAAGGGTAGATGGAGTATACTAGATACAAAATAATATACATGATGGAATAAAATATCCTCGCAACCCACCTACAGGCAAGCTGCAAATCAAGCAAATGAAGCCAAAAAGAGGAAGAACGCCCACGGCTACTGCGGTGATGGGTCAAACCAGCAAGATACTATGGCAAAACGGGGGTGAGTTGCCAACTCGTGAGTAGTAAGTAACATCTAATAAGGCTATCGTAAGCATGAACGCAAAAGCGTCACAGCCTACGTATACCAAAATGATACGATGCACAAGTATGAATGCAACATGAATGTATAATCGACATGAAATCATGATATATCTGATATAAGAAGATCTATCTTTAACTTATTAAAACCTCTGTGCAATAAACTGAAGTATCATCACTGAAATCAATAGAAAATCCGTGTTAAGCATCGACACAATATATCTATATCCCAATATCTCAATGTCTCGATATCTCAATATCTCAATATCTCAATACCTCAATGTCTCAATGTCTCAATATCTCAATGTCTCAATATCTCGGACTTCGTCAGTCCGTATCGGCCCATATCATCAAATCTCACGACCACGTCGGTATCCTCCGGATATCCGCCACGCCAGACATCACCGGTAGGTAGTCTGCCCCTGGCAGGCTCATCGTCTACAACTCGAGCTTCTTACCCCGGGTACCTTACCGGGCCTACCATGTACCCGAAACGGTTCATCCAACTACTCGAATCGGGTCTTGAAAGCCAACATAAATCAGGAAAACTCATGACGGACGACATATACATCATATCACGAGAAAACCACAACTTGCATTTTTAAAGAGATAACAGGTTTATAAAATTCTTGCGGTTTTCCCAAAAATCCAGAAATCTCATCAATATTGAAATCCTCGAGAAGAATCACAATATATAAACATGTCGGCGATGATGAAAATCTATGATACGGTACTATATACCATGCGAAGTACGGCCAGAAGCTATGCATGAATGCAATGAGGTATGTATATATATAACTAACAATCCTACGTATCCATTTAATGAAATGAATATACAAGTATAAGTCTATGGATCATATATGATGCAAATGCACAGTTACTGATTTTAAGCAACTTCTATAGTGTTCGTGACATAGCAATTACCAAAGGGGTGTGTGTTCGCATGATATGTGCACGTGCGGAATGAATCAACGGTAATGATGCAAGTGTCCTATGAGATGATATCACACACACACACACACACATATAAGATAGCGCGATGCAATGAGATGAATAACTGGGAAACTACGCATATAAAATGCAAGTAGTACAAGTAATCCTAAACCATCGGGTGCCTCGTGCCATCCAGACAACCCCCCATAGATGTGTACATCTACTCACCTAGACGCCTCGGCTAATCTGATCAAATCCCCGTCTTGACTTTCCGCGCCACGTCCGACGCCTCTGCACCCGATCCTAGAATCACACACAAGTAAATAAGAGGATAAACATAAAAGTAGTCGCGGACACAAATAATATAAGTCAACCACGCGCACTAACTAGACGCGCACGCACTTGGTACACAAAACGCGCATTCACAACACACTAAATACATTAGAAATAGGTTGTATATCATCAAAACCTGAACTTAATTAAAATCGATTTATACCAAAAACCTAGTAAGCATCAATTTACCAATTTAGTTCAAATCTAGATGTTTTAACAAATCTAGTAGCCACAATGTTCTCTTAATAACCTAATTAAGCCACACAAACCTTAACTAAATTTCAATTTCACCTAATTACACACTAATTAAAAACTTAGTTTGCAAAATTATATAATTAAGACAATTTAGAAAAACAATTAGCAACTTAACAACTAGATTAGATTTTTCATGTCTTAAAATGTTAAACTACACATTGTAACCATAAACAAATGATAAAAACCCTAACTTGATCTCAAACCCTTCTCTTGAAAACTAAACCTTGCAATTAAAACCATATTTAAACACCTAATTAGCTTAGATTGAAGTAATTATCCAACAAGTAACCATTGGGTTAGGATTATACCTCACAATTTTTGTAGATCTCACTTGCAAACTTAGCCTCCAAAATGGTTCTCTTGCTCCAAGATCCATACTGGTTTGGCCAAAGAAAATTAGTTAATGGTTAAATGAAGAATTTGTGAGACTTTGTATTGATTTTTTGATGAATTTTTGAAGAGTTTTGATGTGGAATGTGATGGGGAATTGGGGGGAGCTGCTGTGAAGGCTCGGCCAGAATTGGGGAGAGGGAGAGAGAGTGAGGTGTGTGTATAATGCCAATTCAATAAAAGCCCATACCTCAATTATTAAACACCATACCTCTTTTCTTTACTTATTTCCTTTTAATTTTCATCTCTATTAAGCTTTTCTTTAATTTCTAGAACTATCTTGACACTTTCTTTTCATTTCAAAAACAACAAGTTACATTTTGGTTTAATGTGTCATGGTTCACTAAAGTATAATTAACCCATTCCAATTTGTAATTATCACTAATTAAATGTATAAGTGAAAGCTTGAAATAATATTTAAAATAATTAATTAAGAAAATATTTAAGTAAACTAGAAATTTACAAGTGACCAATTAAATACCAAATACTAGCAATTACATAGCTAGAATAGGTATATTTAAGCCTATATTCAAAATAATTATATCTTGGTTTTTATGGAAAATACATGTTATATTACCGATTATCGGAACTTTCCCCTAAATGATTTTCAAAACGTTACACTCTCATCCTATCCTGGATCAACTGGATCTTTTCCGTATTCCCCTGGACTAACCGCGTTCCCAAAATCCTGTTCTCGCTGTGCTCAGTCCAACAGACCGCCGATCGACACTTTCTCCCATACAAAACCTCAAAATGTGCCATCTTAATCGTCTCCTGAAAAATATTATTGTAGGAGAACTCGATTAAGGGAAAGTGACGATCCAAACTGCCACCCAAATCTATTGCGCACGTTCGGAGCATATCCTCAAGAGTCTGAATAGTCCACTCTAACTGACCAACGGTCTGCGGGTGGAAAACGGTAA
Organism: Agapanthus africanus; assembly: GCA_030015575.1. Lineage (NCBI taxonomy): Eukaryota > Viridiplantae > Streptophyta > Magnoliopsida > Asparagales > Amaryllidaceae > Agapanthus > Agapanthus africanus. The sequence goes on along the minus strand of CM057345.1, from coordinate 454,698,597 downwards.
TGAAACTCAAACGGGTACCCAAAGCATCCTGGAGTTTCTACCAGAGATAGCTGGTAAACTGAGTGCCTCTGTCGGAAACAATGCATGTCGGAACGCCGTGCAAATGCACAATCTCATCAATATAGCACTGAGCATAGTGAGCACACCCGAAAGTGGTCTTCATTGGGAGGAAGTGAGCTGATTTCGTCAACCGATCTACGATCACCCAAATGGATTCATACTGTAACGACTATGTAATCACTGTACAGAAATTTTTTTGTTGTTGTATAGAAAAGAGTATTACAGCTTGTGTAAGAGTTAAAAGTTATTTTTGATAAATAAAAGCAAGAAGCAACTAGTAGCTCACTCATAAAACCTCTACACTGCTGTGACATAATCTGTGCGTTCGATTCCCATTAGACCCAATTATTTTTAAAGATTTTTCTTTTTAAATTTTTGGAAGTCCAAGAGTTGCACGTGCAATACACGGAGAAATGAAAAGTTTCAGAAAAATCAAATAGGCGCAATAAGGTGTACACATCCAAATATACACGTGGCACGCTCTCAAGGCAGGACACTAAAATCCGACCACCCATTCTTCCATTTTGGCCGGCGCCGACGATCGGATGTGCCCCATTTGCCTCCGTGCTTTGCACACTTTTCCTTTCGACTCCCCTTAACTCTCCTGCACTGTTTGATTTTCCGGCAATCAAACAGAGACCTTTCAATTCACCATTTAACACATTTTTAATGCTTTTTAATCAAATATTTTAATTCCTAAATCCTAATTCTTCACTATAAATACCACCCCATGCCCAAACTCTTCACAATTCTAAAATTCTAGAAAAATTCTCTCAAAACTCTCTAAGTGCCAAGTGGAGTTAAGCCACCCAAGTGGAGTAGCAAGCAAATCTCGACGACCGGAGCATCTCCGACGAAACCATGACCTCCGAGATCTTCTTCAATCTCTTCTTAACCTTCTAAAAACCGTAAGTCACTCTTATCTCCTTTTCTGTCATCTCAATTCGTCGTCTAAGAAAATATTGACAAAATTGGAGTTAACACGTAACAACTTTCGTTTTTAAATATTTTATCATGCTTGATAGGTCTAAATGTCACATAATCACCCTAATATCTTTTTAAAACAAAACTCACATCTATTGTCTTTTGATGTAACCAAAATTTCATGTGCAATACTCAAATAATGATCTTTTCATTAAAATACCATGAACTTTAGTGTAACCTCTTTTCGATATCTTGTATACCCAAACCCTAGAACTTTCACGGGGTAATGACCTACCCCACATGCACACTATGGTTTCATAGAACGGTATTCTAATTATATGGGTAATTCAAAGTAAAAGTTTTCTTATTAAAATACCACATCGTTTCAAAACGGGTTTTTTAAAATCGGTATTTCGAAATCCTTGGCAATTACGCCTCTACAACTCTCATCAGGGGACCCGCTAATGGATGGTGAGGATTATCTCACATCCTTGGGATAGTAGATCGAGATGCAGAACTCCTCACGGAGTATTCGGTCTCGAAAGGAATAAAAATACGGTTTTTAAGAAACGTGACTTTTTCTAAAAAAAACTAATTTTTGGGAAAATTATATAAAAATCATAAATCCGTATTTTCAATTAAAACAAATTACAAAACTATATTTTTTAAATGAAAGATTAAAATTGTAAATAAAATATCACCAAGTTTCCAAAAATAGTAGTTTTCATAAAAATACCACAAACTTTCAAAAAGCTAGGTTTTATCACCAAAACACCACAATAATTAAAATACATGTTCATGAAAATCCTAAATATTATAAATCACCCTCAAATTTTATTTTTTGAACAATATTAATATATATTTTTCATAAAACCCTCTCGAGATATACAAACAATATTTAAGGACTCAAGATTAATATAGGTTTAAGCGGGATCAATTCTCTTGTGCTCCACGGAGCTGGAGAAAGTGAGTGCTTGCTTATTTAGATTAGATAACTTAATGGAGTTATCAATGGCAATTGTCTTGGAAAAATACATAAATCCTACCGTCCATGTGTAGCAGTTGTCGATTTCTCCCGAACATAAGATTTTAACAATTTACATCAATTCACATGAAAAGACATAAACTCAAATCCAAACTCAAATATAAATTTGAACTCGAACTCGTATACAAACTCGAACTCTAACCTAACTCGAATCTAGACTCGAATATGAACTCGAATCCAATCTACTTAAACCAACTTGACTTGAACCCAGATTGCAATTGTCATGACTCGCACATTACTCGACTCACTCGAATACAATCTACATCTTTTGCAATCTAGGGTTTCGATCAAGACATGTCAATCAATCAATCAAATCAATTAAGTATATTAACCAGTTATATATATTATACACGGGGTGCTTGGGATAGTTTCTTGTATGAATCCAACGGAGCTTCAGGAGTCCCGTATTAACCACTTTTTTATTTTATTCGAATATCTGTCGGGTCGAATCATCCACAGTCTAGAGCCCCGATGCCAACACATGAAATGTGCCCATTTTCCTTGCTCCCGAGGCCCCACTCTTGAGCTCGTGAATACTTATACGGCTGCGTTAACATTCACACTTGGAACTTAATGTTAACATAGTGACCAGCTAGAGACCTATAGTATATACTTACCCATGAACATATATTCTTACTCGTCATATATATATTCTACACTTGTCATTTTCTTTACTCTTACCTATCTTTGGGACTTACCGAGCGCTAGATCGCTGACGGGCATTCCACCCACTTTTCTTCTCTTGGAATATTCGTCAGATACGGTCGAGACGGAGGAAGTTGAAGCCACAGAGGAGGACTACAACCAGATCGCTACTCAAGGATAGCTCAGCTTCATTTTCTTCAGTTTATGTATGCCACTTGTTTAGGAATTTTCTTTATTGTTTTTACTTTCCAGCATAAACTCATGTACTTGTACATATTAGAAGTTGAATCTAAATAAAGATATTTTTCGAAAATTTTATAGTCTCAATTTATTCTTGCATTGTGTATTATTGTTTTAATAAGCTTAGTATATTTATTTAGGGAATAACCTTCTCTGGATAAATATACAGTGGCCTTGCCACGTTACCGTTTCCGTCTACTAGGAAGCGGGGCATGACAGGATTTATTGGTGGCCCATGCAGGTCAGTTCTGCATGAAATCGTAAACAATATACCACAAGAATTAATGAGTTCAACAAATATTTACATTCCTTTCATTCCAAATTCCTTGAATCTATCCTAATCTATCTTTTATATCAAGGTGATGGACTCTCCGAACATTACCAGCACAAACGTCAATGGCAATTCTCCACCGCCTACTCTACCACAACCACACCATTGCATCTCCTATCAATGAGCAAACAGTACTTCTTGAGGCTATCAAGAGCCTATTAGAAGGTCAGTAGCAGCAGACTGCTATCCTCATGCACCGCCCCGAAGCCGAAGCATCTGGAGTTAAGCAGTTTCGGGCGCTGCACCCAAAGAACTTCTCAGGTAAGGAGAGCCCACTTGAAGCGGATGAATGGGCTCAAGCGATCGAGGATGACTTGGTATCTGCTCAAGTGCCAGATATTGCTTGGGTGAGAGTTGCTAAGTTGCAACTGACTGATAACGCCTGAGTTTGGTGGAAGGCTGAGGAGAGCCGTCTCGCATAACTGATAGAATGGAGAATATTCCGAGACCTCTTCGATGCTAAGTATTTCTCAGAGACTGCCCGCTTTGACATGGAGCAGCAGTTTATCCATCTACAGTAGGGCTCGATGTAGGTCAAGTCGGTGGATGAATATGATACTGAGTTTACCATGCTCAGCCGGTATGATAGTGTCTCAAATTCAATTTTTTGATCTCACTCACTACACTACTAACACAAGGTCATAACAGGTTCGTTGCACATCTTATTACCACTTCTGAGTCCGGGCACGTCGATTTCAGCAAGGGTTGGACTCTAAAATCCAAGCTGCACTCGCTACAGGGGATTTCCCAACCCATGAACTTGCTTTAAAGGCTGCCCGACGCTATGAGGCAGTTGTGAAGAAGAAGGGCAGGTCGCAGACTGCCGGTGTGAAATTCCCTATGCACCAGATCACAGGAGGGATCTCTTCCAGGCCACCTTTTAACGGACCATCTAGGAGGCCAGTAGGTTCGTTCGCCAATAGCAGGCCAGACTTTTGCATCTATTGCAAAAGAACAGGGCGTCTTGTGAAGAACTGTCGCAGGGCGAACAACTTGTGTCTGATCTGTAGGTCTTCTAGTCACGCCATTGGAGCATGCCCCCGGAACCGAGGACCCAAAAGCCCTCCAGCTATACTGGCGTTCCAAGCTCCTCCTACCCGGTTAACTCTACCAGCTCTAGCTCCCCGCACCCAGACCACTCAACCCCAACGCTGAGTGTTTAACCAGGCACAGAGGAAAGTACCGCGACGCCAAGTATTCACCATGTTGGTCGAAGAGGCCGAAACTACGGGTCAGGTTATCACCGATAAATCCCTTCTCTATTCTCTTTCAAGTCCGTTCAATTCATAGTCATCTTATATCTGTTATACCTAAACCTATCTCACATGACTTAGGTACAATCTTAGTAGCCTCCCTACCTGCTCTAGCGCTCTTTGACACTGAGGCATCACATTGCTTTATGTCGCAATGATTCGTTCGAACTCATGTGATCCCAGTTAAACCAATCATATCCAGCTGAAATGTTAGTTCAGGAAACACCATTCTAAAAGAAACATTAGGATACTATCTATGTCGGGTGGTCGTCTGTAGTTGACAATTTTATGCGGACTTCAAGGTGTTGGATATACCGAACTTCAACGTAGTCTTAGGAATGGACTGGCTGGGAACTTTCTTCGCTGCCATCGACTGTCGGCAAAGGAGGGTAGTGTTCTAAATACCAGATCATCTAGTGTTCCATTTCAAGAGTGGAGACCGTACCTTGGAACCTAGCGTCTAGAAAGAAAAACCAAAGAAGGCAGAGCTTGCAGCGTTGCAAGCGGAAGAATCGAAGTAAGAGATAGTTCGAGAGTTCGAGGATGTACTCCCAGAAGATATATCAGGTTTGCCTCCGATCGAGCTCTTGGATTCAGCATCGATTTATAACCCAGCGCACAACCAGTAATAAAAGCTCCAGACTGATTTAGTCCGGAGGGATTGAAGGAGATCCGCATTCAGTTGGACGAACTCCAGAAGAAAGTTTGGATTCATTCCAGTACATCGAGCTGGGGTCTCCGGTGTTACTGGTGAGGAAGAAGGAAGGTTCCTACAGGATATGTGTGGATTATCGAGTTCTGAACGAAGTTACAATTAAGAACAAGTATCCACTACAACACATCGATGACCTTTTCGATCGGTTAAATAGGTCTTGTGACTTTTCAAAACTAGATCTTCGTTCGGGTTACCATCAGGTGAAGGTCAAACAGTCTGACATTTCGAAGACAGCATTTAGGACTCATTATAATCATTATGAATATCTCGTAATGCCATTTGGAGTGACCAATGTGTTAGTTGTATGTATGCCCTAGAGGCCAGTATTGTACAGATTATGTATATTATATTGGATGCTTGGACATATATAGAGATGACTTTCTTGCTCGACATGATAGTATGCTATCTGGTTGCCATTTATCTTAACATGTACACTAGTCTCTTTATACTGTCTTATAGTTACATGTTGGTAAAGCCCTTAGGATTTGTACTTGACTACATGGACTATGATGCAGATCATACTAGTGGGGACATGGTAGTCCATAAGTACATCCTTCAAGGTCCCTAGTCGTGGGTGTATCGAGACGGGGCATCGATATACCAGAGTAGACTAGCGTATACGCTTCTCGACCCATGTGATGGGCGATGGATGATCCCATATCCATTGGTGTTTGACATCAGAGATGGTGTACGGGTGCTCAGTGGAGACTGAGTACACTGGACGGACTCGCCGAGAACTCCCAGATGGTATTATACCTCACGTCAGATGGCAGTTCTCAGGTGACACTTGCAGGGTTCCTAGGCACTCTAGTGAGGTCTCCCAAGCCATCAACCATGGCAATTTCAAAAATTATGGTGCCTACAAACCCTAAAGTACGGATCGTTTGCTAGATATCTAGGCGAACAAGAACTAGTTAACAGTTAACTAAAGAGATACGGAAATTACAACCTTTGTAGATCCGGATATCCACCTCCACGGCTCCGCAACGAGGTCATCTCCGCTGTCCAAATCAAATCCGGGCTCTAGAGTCGACTTCGTCGGAGAATGGGCAAGCTAGGTCGTCGATGTCCATGCCGAAGATGATCTACGTCGAGGTATCGATGAATCAAGCTCCACCTTCACCAAACCCTAAAATCTTGTGAAGGAAACACACTCTACTACTTGGCAAGAGGTAGAGGATGAAGAAATAGGAATTGGGTTAACTTTAGAATTGGATTTCTCACTCATATCCAACAATCACCATTGATGGACTTTGCTTTTCTTCACTTGAAGAATGAAGAAGAAGAAGAAAGATATTATGATAAGTTTTTAGAAAATGAAAAGAAAATGAATTCTTATCATAATTCTAACCATGGTCAAGTGTAGAGAATGAATCATGGTTAGTGGGAATGGTTAGGGTTAAGGATGAGATAAGGATGGTTGACTTGAACAAAGCTTCATGAAGCTTCAACTAAAGTCCAAATCTAGCAACCATTCTTTTCTCTTTTCTTTTTATTTTCCAAAGGAAATAAACAAATAAATAAATGAATAAATAAGAAATGGAAAATAAAACCCTAACCATTCTTTTAACCATGGTTTATTCTTTGCACTTAACCAAGTAAACTTGTATCATCAAACATGATACAATCAAGTGCACAAAATCATATCGCATATGTAATGTGCACACCCGAGCGAGAAAATCCATCTTAAGTAAACCGATACTAGTTGATGCAAAGCAATATATCAAATATATAAATATGCATTAAATCATTAAATCAACACTTGATTCAATGATCCGGTCATGCGCACATAACCGACTGGTATCAAATATATCGGCTTATCGAATCAACGCTTGAATCGATAACTAGGTTATATCGCATACAACCATTCGATATATTTATCGCGAGAATAGAATACGGTATCACATACACGCATTATTCTCGGTCCCGCACATATCTCATATGCGCTCCTATTTCATTTCGCTTGAACCAGGAAACCTCTGTGTAGGACTCTAAAGACTCGTCAATACGCCGGCAGCGGATGATGATCATATCAAACATCCACAAGCCGCAAGCGGTCTGCTAAACGTAACGGCCACCCGGGTATTGAGCGATCTGAAGATCGACGAGCAAGCCCGCTCACACTCCAGTGAATCCGACCAGTAACACTACCGTACAGTCCGGTCTGATCGTCTGATATGTCGCATATCTCGCCTAGGGGTGGTAAACGTCAGACCCCAATAGCTCAATAAGTCGTGTCGATATGAGGTCTATAACTGTTCGAGAAACTACTGGTAACACTTACCAGTAAATCTCAGCAACCCTGGCCAGGGATTTCCTGTTATAGCCAATCGAACACAGCGCAACATCAACCCCCATATACCGGGAGAGACGAATCCCCTCCTATCGCTCATTGCCTCCATGTGACTCGGGACTGTACCCAAAAACCACCGTTTTGCACGCCCTCTTGGACGTGGTAAGATGGAAATCAAAGCACAGTGGGAACCACACAAGACTCTATGACGATCTCGGGTCAACAGACTACTCTGTACCAGTGTCACCAGAGAACTGCCATCTGACGTGAGGTATAATACCATCTGGGAGTTCTCGGCGAGTCCGTCCAGTGTACCCAGTCTCTACTGAGCACCCGTATATCATCTCCGATGTCAAACACCAATGGATATGGGATCATCCATCGCCCATCTGTATGGGTCGAGAAGGTATACGCTAGTCTACTCTGGTGTATCGATGCCCCGTCTCGATACACCCTCGACTAGGGACTTTGAAGGATGTACTTATAGACCACCATGTCCCCACTAGTATGATCCGCATCATAGTCCAGGTAGTCAAGTACAGATCCTAAGGGCTTTACCAACATGTAACAGAGAGACAATCAGTATACACGTTAAGGTAAAGTTCAACCAGATAGCATACTATCATGTCGAGCGAGAAAGTCCTCCCTATATACGTCCCAGCATCCACTACAATATACATCCTATGTATAGTAATGGCCTCTAGGGCATACATATAACTAACAATCTCCCACTTGCACTAGGGCCATCTGTAGCAGTGGTTGCAGTATCTCATACTCAACCATCCCATGAAAGTCTCTCTCTGGGAACAGGCCTTTGTGAGTGGATCCGCTGTGTTGTCCTCTGAGTCTACTCTCCCAACCTCGATCATCCTGGAGATCAACCATCTCCATGATCAGGCGATGCTGCCTTAGAATAAGTCTGGATCACTGATGGGACCGGCGTTCCTTGGCATAAGCCACAACTCCATTGTCACACAATGGGAGGAACATAGTTCATCTCATGAACCATTATACATCCAAACAACCTCTTTGGTAGCATCTTAAGTAGCGATGTATCCTGCCTTTATCGTCTAGTATGTCACGGTATCTAGCTTGAAACTCTTCCAACATACCGTCCCTTTACTGAGGATAAAGACAATGCCTGTGACTGACACTCAGTCGTCTTTATCACCCTGGAACCATTCCAGTGATTCTCCTCAGGATCGGTTGATACCGTCTCACTACAATTAGTGAGTATCCTAACATCCATTTAGATCTATCTCATAGATCCAAAATCCAGGATTTAGTAGGTATCACTTTAATCCTATGTGGAGAATCATTGTGATAAGCGGAGATTGATCGAGCGTAGCATAAGAAACTCTTTTCTTATCAAGAGTATGTCATCCACGTACTCTACGAGGATCATCACCATACTTCCTACTATCTTTTTGTTTATACAAGGTTCATCTACCATTTTGATGATGTCAAACTCTTTGACTACTTCATCAAAACAGACGTTCCAACTCCGCGATGCCTGCTTTATCCTATAAAGCATCTTGCACACGTTTCCGCTGCTCCCACTGTCTACGAAGCCCTCTGGCTGTGTACTTACAGACGCACTCTTCCAAATCATCATTTAGAAAAGCAGTCAAGACACCCAACCACCAGATATCGTAGTCAGGGTATGTAGCCGTGGCAAGTAGGATCTGGATGGACTTAAGCATAGTCACTTGAAAAGGTATCATCATGATCCACGCCTGGTCAATGACGAAAACCTCTAACGAGTCTAGCTTTGAAAGTCTCAACTTTTCCATCTACACCAAGTAGTCTTCTCAAGATATACTTGCTCCTGATGGGGATTTAACCCTTCAGATATAGCAACCAAAGTCCATACTTTGTTGGCGTATAAGGATTCCATCTCAGATCGCTAAACATCCAGCCATTCTTACAGAGTCTTACTCCTGATGGCCAGCTCGAAACTAGTTGGGTCATCATCTCATGATGCAATCCTCGCTCCCACTGTCATAGAGAAACAGAAGTATCTCTCAGGTGGGTGAGGAACCCTACTAGATCGGCGGAGAGGCTGAGGTTCGTTGGTAACTATCGAATCCTTTGGTTCTTTCAAATCATCAGCTGTAGTTAGTATAGCTGGAACCTTTCCAGTTGTACATAACTGACCTTGCCTCGAGCTTGTCCGGATTTTGCTTTTAGACATAGGCCGGACAACCCCAAATCTTAACTAACTTAAGACATGGGCTCTTCGCTTTTCATATCACATATGAAGTGGTAGGCATTGATTTGATTCGAACCCTATTCAATAGGTATGCAGCTTCTCAAGTGCATAACCCCCTAAGGAAAAAGGTAACTCAGTAATACTCATCATAGAGCACACCATATCATATAGGGTGTGATTGCTCCGCCCCGATATACCATCGTGCTATGGTGTATACGGAGGAGTAATGCTGAGAGAGAATCTCATTCTCCTTTAGAATAGTTCAGGAATTCCATGCACAAGTATTCTCCTCCTTGATCTCATCAAAGGACATAATACTTATACCCTTATTTTGGTTCTCTACTTCTAACTTATATTCTGTGAATATCTCAAAAGGTTCGGACTTGTGTTTCAACAGGAACATAGGTCTGAATCTAAAGAGATCATCAGAGAACGTAATGAAGTATAAAGAACCGGTTTTGGTATGTGTAGACAGAGGACCTACATACATCAACATGTATCATCCCAAGAGTTTACTAACTCTTTCTCTGTTTCCAATAAACAGAGCTATGGTCATCTTACCTTTGTGACATGACTGGCGAGTTTCACAAGATGTAAATTCAAACTGATTTAAATATGCATCTATATGTAACTCTAGCTAGTCGGGTCATATTGATCTGACCTAGTCTACAATGCCTCAAGAAGAATTCGTTCATTTCTGAACTCTTCCTCTTGTGTGTGATCCGTATACTAAGAACTGTAGTTTGATTTAGAACATCAACGCTTTTAGATAACGTGCCTGAACCGATCAACTTTTGATATAGGAAATGTTCAAAACATTATCCAACAATACAAAATTTTATCGTTTCTTTACTAATAAAGAGAGTGATATGATTTTGTATATCAGGTTCGGTATCTAATAACATTCGTTCAGAATCAATGTATTCAGGTAATACAGGGTGACAGTGACCGACAGACTTGGATGCAACATTTGCCCCGTTTTCTGCCTCATGAAACTTATCACCCGTTCTCAGTTCTCTACCTTTCTGTAGCCCTATGTAACAGATTACATATGTGGGATCCTGATCCGGTATCATATACCCAGGACGTAAAGGATACTGAGAAACAGTTCTGTATAATGAACAAACCCGAAAATGATGCATCAGCATGCACTCTCTTCGTTTGGGCGGCACGGGAATTCTGGTAATCCCCAATTTCCTGCTCTGTCTTATAACAATTATAAGTTGGAGTGGGACCAACGTTCCCCAGCTCAGTATAACAAGCGGGTTCGGTCAATATTCCGTATTATTATCTTGATTAAGGCGTGATATGGTCGCTACCAGGAGAGAGAGAGAAGAAAACACTCAGCGTGCGCTCTGCAAGAATAGATTGGTTTTTATTTTATCTAATCAGGATGGCTCCCACTGCTTTTTATCAAATCTTCCTTCAAACCCTAAAAGGAAAGACTAGCCGGGATTAATTACACACTACAAGTTCGCCAATCTTTCAGCCAGGCCAGTGTCGGTACTTTGAGGGAGGTCCCCCGTGCTTTCGCACGAACCTAATTAATGTAAACCTCGTTTTCCCAGAGGCATAACCTCGTTAACACCTTTCTAGACACCTACTTGATCGGCTAATTGTAATGTATAAAACTCTCCCAGGAGTAACTCTTACTCGCAGCGGGTATCGGGATCCAACTATCTCATAGAAGGTATGCAATCTCATTGCAAATTTCAACACTTGAAATTCCCGATAATATTTTGCCCCTAGCACCCTATGACCTTGACGGAGGTCAACAAACCATAGGCTACTAGTCAAGTTCAACCCGTCATTTCCTGATCGAATTAAACCCACCCGCACGACCCTTGACGGAGGTCAACAAGGCCGCACGACTACCCTAACTCAATCTGCATCATATGCATAAGCAGATAAATACTGGTTAGCTACCGCACACTGCGCCTTGACGGAGGCCAACAAACGCAGCACGAATACTAAACAGCACTTATCTGAAATGACGGAGGGCTACGACAGGTTTTTCTGAAAACCTATTGCGTAATGAACTTGATATCGTTGTAGAATCAAATGATTTTAAAATGGAGTGTTTTTGAGGCTTTTCTAGTTTTGCTAAAGGAGTCACTCCCGGTGAAGGGATCGTCGGTCCTTTCCTCGTCGAATGAGGTGCGGGATATATCATATATATCACTGTGCAAAGCAAAAACACTTAAAAGCAATCAAAAGACAAACCGAGTGTGTAGCATCTGCCAGTTATTGCTAAAGGAGTCACTCCCGGTGAAGGGATCTCGGTCCTTTCCTCATCGAATAAGGTGCAGGATATATCTCATATACCGCTGTGCAAAGCAAAAAACTGTAGCTACCTGTTTTATTTTGAAATTCGATTCTACAACATCTTAGGTTTCTTTTATTTCATTAATCACATTAATGAAGTCCCATCATTAAAGTACCTAATCATCACAGATAAATACGACGTACACTTATGCCATCCGCATTCACCTCGATGTCCCCTCGTGCACCGTTAGGTTAGGTAACTAACGACAGAGCGGGGCAGGGCTAGCGCGGGTGTAAAACATAAGTAACATCTATATAATATATCATATATACTATATACTATATCCATCACAGAAACATCACATGATCTCATCACAGATATCGCAGCAGAAGAATCATATGAAATATTGGATATACTAGGACGTCCGTGTTTTCAATACGAGCCAGTATAAAACACGGATTCCACGGTCGTGATGAATAGCCAAACCCACACCCCTAGACCCCTACGAGAGCGGCAAGCAACCCTACCAATTCTAGAGTTAGGAGACCCGGACTCGACTCCTCGAGTTGGTCTCCCACTGGACTCCAGAACCCGGTTACTTGTGCCCTCCTCCTTGGGTCTGTCCTAGTGCGGAAAAGTAAATAATATACAACAGGTGACAACTCCCGCAACCTGGAAGCGCCCCAATAAAAGAATATTACATACATGTTTTTACATGAATGAAAATGAAAAACACTCATCTCACATAAAAACCCCCGGCTATTCAAACACGACGATCCAATATAACATATCCAGCAACACATAACATCTCATGTCATCAACGTAAGTAAATATATCCATCCCAATTGTCGTTGACATATAGCAACGAAACCGGCGATATCACATATTACACTTACGGTCACAGAAAAGAAAGTGTAAAACTACAACAGTTGGAATCCGCAATCACCTCAGACATCGCATGCCTGACCAAATGAATTTCTTAGACATCGCATGCCTAACAATTATAAACCCCGCATTTTAGTCTCAAAATTGAAAACTCTTTTCAATATCAAGTCGGGCAATTCAACAAGATTCCCGACATCCTGATCGAATGCTCGTCGCAAACTTCAGTAGACGGCTGCACCCCCGATACTGGCGACGAAGTGCACCAAGGCGGAACACCGCTACCGCGAGCACCCGGACGGATGCTTTCGGCGACGGGGTTCTCCTACAGTCACTTGGTCGGGGCTATGGAGTGAGGCTGTCTATTAAGTTTACCCGGCGAGTATCCGCGTACGCTACGTGATTGCGACGGACTTTTGATCACATCAAAATTCCGTGGCAACCGATCAAGTGAGACTAAATTGCTACGTTTATAACATTCATTTAGTTATCACATAACTTATTGTGAATTCCAATTATTGTATCCCATTCCAGATAAACAGAAAATGTTAAACTTTTCGATCGAACAATCGAACACCCAAGTTTTCCCGATACTGATCAACACATGAAACAAGTATAACAACATTCCGTTCGTGCCTCAGTACCAACGGTCCAGCCGTAGAAGGGTCAAGCCAACGCCTCACATGTGGCACGCCGTACTGCCCCAAACCCGAAGGTTCAAAGGGCAGTTCAAGACGGTCACATAATCGAGTTAAGGTTTGTTGTCTTCTAGAGGGTCCATCGCGTTACTTGCACTACTTAGAACGTCGTTAAACTACGGAAAAATCCAACACTTGGAAATTTCCCGACAGGGGAAAAATCGGGTATTTATATCCGGTCGAACTTTTTAACATATTCTAAAATTTATCCGGAAAACACATGGACAGAATTAGACTTTCCGATCGAAACAATGATTCCCAAAACAACTCAGAACAACTCAACTCTTGAGTTCAGTTTAAATATTCCAGGAAAATGAGCATTGAATTTTACGAGTTACTGTGAAATTTGACACGTGTCGGCTTCTTATTGGCGGCCCTTCCGCCGCGCAAACCCCCTTTATGCGGCGCTTCCGCCGCGCTTTTGTGGAATTAGGGTACCAAATTTCACAGTAATTCTTAAAAAAGCCTGCTTGTTTTTCTGGATATTTTTAATTGCCAAAAATCAACAGTTTTGAAAAAAATACAGAGAGCAATTTTGCAATGGGATTTTGGTTCGATCGGGTTTCTAATTCCGTCCGGGGATCGCCTAAGGCTCTAGCTAGGCTCTGATACCACTGCAGGGTTCCTAGGCACTCTAGTAAGGTCTCCCAAGCCATCAACCATGGCAATTTCAAAAATTATGGTGCCTACAAACCCTAAAGTACGGATCGTTTGCTAGATATCTAGGCGAACAAGAACTAGTTAACAGTTAACTAAAGAGATACGGAAATTACAACCTTTGTAGATCCGGATATCCACCTCCACGGCTCCGCAACGAGGTCATCTCCGCTGTCCAAATCAAATCCGGGCTCTAGAGTCGACTTCGTCGGAGAATGGGCAAGCTAGGTCGTCGATGTCCATGCCGAAGATGATCTACGTCGAGGTATCGATGAATCAAGCTCCACCTTCACCAAACCCTAAAATCTTGTGAAGGAAACACACTCTACTACTTGGCAAGAGGTAGAGGATGAAGAAATAGGAATTGGGTTAACTTTAGAATTGGATTTCTCACTCATATCCAACAATCACCATTGATGGACTTTGCTTTTCTTCACTTGAAGAATGAAGAAGAAGAAGAAAGATATTATGATAAGTTTTTAGAAAATGAAAAGAAAATGAATTCTTATCATAATTCTAACCATGGTCAAGTGTAGAGAATGAATCATGGTTAGTGGGAATGGTTAGGGTTAAGGATGAGATAAGGATGGTTGACTTGAACAAAGCTTCATGAAGCTTCAACTAAAGTCCAAATCTAGCAACCATTCTTTTCTCTTTTCTTTTTATTTTCCAAAGGAAATAAACAAATAAATAAATGAATAAATAAGAAATGGAAAATAAAACCCTAACCATTCTTTTAACCATGGTTTATTCTTTGCACTTAACCAAGTAAACTTGTATCATCAAACATGATACAATCAAGTGCACAAAATCATATCGCATATGTAATGTGCACACCCGAGCGAGAAAATCCATCTTAAGTAAACCGATACTAGTTGATGCAAAGCAATATATCAAATATATAAATATGCATTAAATCATTAAATCAACACTTGATTCAATGATCCGGTCATGCGCACATAACCGACTGGTATCAAATATATCGGCTTATCGAATCAACGCTTGAATCGATAACTAGGTTATATCGCATACAACCATTCGATATATTTATCGCGAGAATAGAATACGGTATCACATACACGCATTATTCTCGGTCCCGCACATATCTCATATGCGCTCCTATTTCATTTCGCTTGAACCAGGAAACCTCTGTGTAGGACTCTAAAGACTCGTCAATACGCCGGCAGCGGATGATGATCATATCAAACATCCACAAGCCGCAAGCGGTCTGCTAAACGTAACGGCCACCCGGGTATTGAGCGATCTGAAGATCGACGAGCAAGCCCGCTCACACTCCAGTGAATCCGACCAGTAACACTACCGTACAGTCCGGTCTGATCGTCTGATATGTCGCATATCTCGCCTAGGGGTGGTAAACGTCAGACCCCAATAGCTCAATAAGTCGTGTCGATATGAGGTCTATAACTGTTCGAGAAACTACTGGTAACACTTACCAGTAAATCTCAGCAACCCTGGCCAGGGATTTCCTGTTATAGCCAATCGAACACAGCGCAACATCAACCCCCATATACCGGGAGAGACGAATCCCCTCCTATCGCTTATTGCCTCCATGTGACTCGGGACTGTACCCAAAAACCACCGTTTTGCACGCCCTCTTGGACGTGGTAAGATGGAAATCAAAGCACAGTGGGAACCACACAAGACTCTATGACGATCTCGGGTCAACAGACTACTCTGTACCAGTGTCACCAGAGAACTGCCATCTGACGTGAGGTATAATACCATCTGGGAGTTCTCGGCGAGTCCGTCCAGTGTACCCAGTCTCTACTGAGCATCCGTATATCATCTCCGATGTCAAACACCAATGGATATGGGATCATCCATCGCCCATCTGTATGGGTCGAGAAGGTATACGCTAGTCTACTCTGGTGTATCGATGCCCCGTCTCGATACACCCTCGACTAGGGACTTTGAAGGATGTACTTATAGACCACCATGTCCCCACTAGTATGATCCGCATCATAGTCCAGGTAGTCAAGTACAGATCCTAAGGGCTTTACCAACATGTAACAGAGAGACAATCAGTATACACGTTAAGGTAAAGTTCAACCAGATAGCATACTATCATGTCGAGCGAGAAAGTCCTCCCTATATACGTCCCAGCATCCACTACAATATACATCCTATGTATAGTAATGGCCTCTAGGGCATACATATAACTAACAACACTTGTACAGGTTAGTCTGTAGACCCGAGATCGTCATAGAGTCTTGTGTGATTCCCACTGTGCTTTGATCTCCACCTTACCACGTCCATGAGGGCGTGCAAAACGGTGGTCTTTGGGTACAGTCCCGAGTCACATGGAGGCAATGAGCGATAGGAGGGGTTTCGTCTCTCCCGGTATTGGGGGTTGATGTTGCGCTGTGCTCGATTGGCCGTAACAGGGAAGTCCCTGGCCAGGGCTGATCAGAGATTTACTGGTAAGTGTTACCAGTAGTTTCTCGACCCGTTATGAGCCTCACATCGGCACGACTTATCGGGTTATTGGGGTCTGACGTATACCACCCCTAGACTTGATATGCGACGTATCAGACGAAGAGACTTGACTGTATGGTAAGTGTTACTGGTCGGATTCGCAGGAGTGTGAGCGGGCTAGCTCGTCGATCTTCTGATCGCTCAATACCCGGGTGGCCGTTACGTTTAGCAGACCGCTTGCGGCTTGTGGGTGCTTGATATGATCATCATCTGCTACCGGCGTATTGACGAGTCTTTAGAGTCCTACACAGAGGTTTCCTGGCTCAAGCGAAACGAAATAGGAGCGCATATGAGATATGTGCAGGACCGAGAATGATGCGTGTATGTGATACCGCATTTCATTCTCGCGATATATGTTTCGATTGGTTATATTCGATACGACCTAGTTATCGAATCATTGATTCGATAAATCGATGCATTGAATACTAGTAGGTTATGTGCGACATGACCGGATCATTGAATCAAGTGTTGATTTAATGATTTAATGTATAATTATATATTTGATATATTACTTTGCATTAACTAGTATTGGTTCACTTTAAACGGATTTTTCTCACTTGGATTGCACATTGTATATGTGATATACTTTCGTGCACTTTTTTGTATCATGTTTGATGATACTTGATCATTTAGTTAAGTGTATAAAATTAATCCATGGTTAATATGATAATTAGGGTTTTGCATTTTCATTTATTTATTTATTTGTTTATTTATTTATTTGGAAAAGAATAAGATGAGAATGGTGGCTTTCTTTGTCATTTGTTGAAGCTTCATGAAGCTTTGACTTTAGCAACCATCCTTATCTTCATGCTTAACCCTAACCCATCAAAGTGACCATGGTTAATTCTCTACACTTAACCCTAGTTCAAGTTATGATAAGTATTTGATTTAAATTTATTTTTATCATAACACTTATCATAATCTTTTCTTGAGCTCATCTTCTTCTTCTTCTTCAAGCTTGCTACAAAAATGGCAAGTTGAGATCTAGTGAGTTAAATCCAAATCTAAAGTGAACCCACCTCCTATTTCTTCACCCTCTACCTCTTGCCAAGTTGTTTTGGGTGTTTACTTCACAAGTTTCACAAGTTTGTGAAGTCGGAGCTTGAGTTTGTGCAACCTCGACGTAGATCGTCTTTGACACAAAGTCGACGACCTATTCCGCTTGCTTTCCCGATGAAGCCGATGATCGAGCCGAGGATTCATGATGGACAGCGAGGACATGACGTTGCGGAGCCGTGGAGGTGGATATCCGGATCTACAAAGGTTGTAATTTCCGTATCCTAGTAGTTAAGCGTTAACTAGTTTTCTATTTCGCCTAAACATCTAGTTAAAGATCCGTAGTCTAGGGTTTCTCGGCACAAAAAATTTTAAATTGGCATGTTCGATGCCTTGTGAGACCACTATAGGGTGCCTAGGAACCTTTCACTGGTATCAGAGCCTAGCTAGAGCTTTAGGCGAAGTCCCGACGCAGTTTGAAGTCCGAACGAACACGAAACCCAAATACTTTAGAGCTCTCTGGACATTTTCATAAATCTGGGAATTTTTGATATTAAAAATGTCTAAAAAATTCAGCATAGAATTCTAAGCATTACTGTGTAAAACGTTTCATTGAACTGTTCATTCTGCCGCGGAAGCGCGGCAGAAGCATGCCTTCTGCCGCCCTTCCGCGGCCACATGGTGACATCATCCCATTTTTTTTGCACAGTAATACCTGATAAATTCTGGTGAGTTTTCTGGGTATTTTTAAAATAATTTAAGGGATGAGTGCTCTGGAGTTATATTGGGAATCGATGAATTCGATCGGAATATCAAACTTTGTCTAAGTGTTTTTCCAGATAACTGTAGAATATGTTAAAGAGTTCGACCGTATACAAATACCCAGGTTTTCCCCTGATGGAAAAATTCCATGTGTTGGACTTTTCTGTGGTTAAAAGACGTTCCAAGTAGTGCAAGTAACGCGATGGTCCCTCTAGAAGACACAAACCTTAACTCGATTATGTGACCGTCTTGAACTGCCCTTTGAACCTTCGGGTTTGGGGCAGTACGGCGTGCCACATGTGAGGCGTTGGCTTGACCCTTCTACGGCTGGACCGTTGGTACTGAGGCATGAAGTGAATGTTTTTGAACCTATTTCATGTGTTGATCGGTGTCGGGAAAACTTGGGTGTTCGAGTGTTCGATCGGAAAGTTTAATATATTCTATTTATCCGGAATTGGATACAATAATTGGAATTCACAAACAGTTATGAGATAACTGGATGAATGTTATAAATCTAGCAGTTTAGTCCCATATGATATTGAAAAGAGTTTTCGATAATGAGACTAAAATGCGGGATTTATATCTGTTAGGCATGCGATGTCTAAAGTAGTTGCGGATTCTAATTGTTGTAGTTTTACACTTTCTTTTCTGTGACCGTAAGTGTAGTATGTTCATATCGCCGGTTTCGTTGCTATACGTCAACGACAATTGGGGTATGCATACTTACTTACGTTGATGACATGTGATGTTATGTGTTGCTGGATATGTTATATTGGATCGTCGTATTCGAATAGCCGGGGGTTTTTATGTGAGATGAGTGTTTTTCATTTTCATTCATGTAAAAACTTGTATGTAATATTCTTTTATTCGGGGCACTTCCAGGATGCGGGAGTTGTCACCCTTTGTATATTATTTACTTTTCTGCACTAGGATAGACCCAAGGAGGGGAGCACAAGTAACCGGGTTCTGGGGTCCAGTGGGAGACCAACTCGAGGTGTCGAGTCCGGGTCTCCTAACCCTAGAATTGGCAGGGTTGCTTGCCGCTCTCGTAGGGGTCTAGGGGTGTGGGATTGGCTATTCATCACGACCGTGGAATCCGTGTTTTATACTGGCTCGTATTGAAAACACGGACGTCCTAGTATATCCAATATTTCATATGTTTATTCTGCTGCGATATCTGTGATGTGATTCTGTGATGGATATAGTATATAGTATATATGATATATTATATAGACGTTACTTATGTTTTACACCCGCGCTAGCCCTGCCCTGCTCTGTCGTTAGTTACCTAACCTAACGGTGCACGAGGGGACATCGAGGCGAATGCGGATGGCATAAGTGTACGTCATATCTATCTGTGATGTTTAGGTATTATATGATGGGACTTCATTAATGTGATTAATGAAAGATAAGAAACCTAAGATGTTGTGGAATCGAATTTTAAAATAAAAAGGGTAGCTACAGTTCTTGCTTTGCACAGCGGTATATATGATATACCCCGCACCTTATTCGATGAGGAAAGGACCGAGATCCCTTCACCGGGAGTGACTCCTTTAGCAGTAACTGGCAGATGCTACACACTCGGTTTGGTTTTGATTGCTTTTAAGAGTTTTTGCTTTGCACAGTGATATATATGATATATCCCGCACCTCATTCGACGAGGAAAGGACCGAGATCCCTTCACCGGGAGTGACTCCTTTAGCAAAACCAGAAAAGCCTCAAAATCACTCCATTTTAAAACTTCATTTGATTCTACAACGATATCAAGTTCATTACGCTCATGGTTTTCAGAAAAACCTGGCGTAGCCCTCCGTCATTTCAGATGAGTAGTAGTTAGTATTCGTGCTACGTTTGTTGGCCTGCGTCAAGGCGTAGTGTGCGGTAGCTAACTAGTATTTATCTGCTTATGCATATGATGCAGATTGGATTAGGGTAGTCGTGCGAATTTGTTGGCCTGCGTCAAGGGTCGTACGGGTGGGTTTAATTCAATCAGGAAATGACGGGTTGAACTTGACTAGCGCACTATGGTTTGTTGGCCTGCGTCAAGGTCATAGCACGCTAGGGGCAAAATATTATCGGGAATTTCAAGTGTTGAAATTTGCAATGAGATTGCATACCTTCTATGAGATAGTTGGATCCCGATACCCACTGCGAGTAAGAGTTACTCCTGGGAGAGTTTTACACATTGCAATTAGCTGATCAAGTAGGTGTCTAGAAAGGTGCTAACGAGGTTACGCCTCTGGGAAAACGAGGTTTACATTAATTAGGTTCATGCGAAAGCACGGGGGAACTCCCTCAAAGTACCGACACTGGCCTGGCTGAAAGATTGGCGAACTTGTAGTGTGTAATTAATCCCGGCTAGTCTTTCCTTTTCGGGCTTGGAGGAAGATTTGATAAAAAGCAGTGGGAGCCATCCTGATTAGATAAGATAATAACCAATCTGATCTTGCACGAGCATACGCTAAAGTGTTTTCTTCTCTCTCTCTCCAGGTAGCGACCATTTCATGCCTTAATAAAGATAATAAAATGGATGTATTGACCGAACCCGCATGTTATACTGTGCTGGGGAACGTTGGTTCCGTTCATTCTTATAAGAGTTATAGGAATGAACAGGATATAGGGGAATACCAGGATTCCCATGCCACCCGAATGAAGAAAGTACATGATGATGCATTTTCTTCGGGTGTGTTCGTTACTGAGAACTGTTTCTCCATTTGCTCTACGTCCTGGGTATTGGATACCGGGTCGGGATCCCATATATGTAATCAGTTACATGGGCTAAGGAAAGGTAGAGAACTTGGAGAAGGTGATAAAGACATTAGAGTTGGAAATGGTGCAATTGTTGCAGCCAAGACTGTCGGGGAATATCACCTTGTATTACCAACTGGTAATACATTGGTTCTGAACGAATGCTATTACATGCCGAACCTGATATGCAACATTATATCGGTTTCTTTATTAAGTAAAGAGGGATATAATTTTGTATTACAGGACAATGTTATGAACATTTTCCATAACCAAAAGTTGGTTGGATCAGGCACGTTGTGCAATGGCATTTATGTTCTAAACCAATCAACAGTCCTCAGTATAACAAACACACACAAGAGGAAGAGTTCTGAACTCAATGAATCCTTCTTGTGGCATTGTAGACTGGGTCACATCAATGCGACACGACTAGCTAAGTTGCATAAAGATGGATATTTAAATCCGTTTGAATTTTCATCTTATGACACTTGCCAGTCATGTCTCAAAGGCAAGATGACCAAGACTCCGTTTACGGGACACGGAGAAAGAGTTACCGAACTCTTAGGACTGATACATAGTGATGTATGCGGTCCCATGTCTACACATGCCAGGGATGGTTCTTCATACTTCATTACATTCACTGACGATCTCTCTAGGTTCGGGTATGTGTTCCTGATGAAACACAAATCAGAAGCTTTTGAGAAATTTAGGGAATATAAACAAGAAGTCGAGAACCAAACCGGAAAAAGTATTAAAATCCTACGATCTGATCGAGGAGGAGAATACTTAAGCAATGAATTCCTGGACTTCCTAAAAGAGAATGGGATTCTCTCTCAGCTGACTCCTCCATATACACCACAGCACAACGGTGTATCAGAACGAAGGAACCGCACCCTATTAGATATGGTGCGCTCTATGATGAGCACGGCTGAGTTACCTATTTCCTTCTGGGGATATGCACTGGAAACAGCTGCAGACCTATTGAATATGGTTCCCACCAAAACCGTGCCGACCACTCCATATGAGATATGGAAAGGAAAGAGACCATATCTTAATTATGTTAAGATATGGGGTTGTCCGGCCTATGTAAAAACGCAAAATCCGGACAAACTCGCGGCAAGGTCCATTCTGTGTAAGTTTATTGGATATCCCAAACATTCGCGAGGGTATATCTTCTACCACCCTGAGGAACAAAGAGTGTTTGTTTCTCGGCATGCCACCTTTTTAGAAAAGGAATTTCTTGAAAAAGAGATTAGTGGTCATGAGGTAGAACTGGAAGAGGTTCCAGCTGCACAAGCTACAACAGAAGATCTGGTGGAACCAGAGGATTCCATAGTTCCCGATGAACCCCAGCCACTCCGTCGATCTAGTAGGGTTCCTCGCCAACCTGAGAGATACTACGGTTTTCTCATGGACGGTGGGAGCGAGGATTGCATCATGGAGGATGATGACCCAACTAGCTTCGAGCAGGCCATCACGAGTGGGGACTCAGTGAAATGGCTGGATGCTATGCGGTCCGAGATGGATTCCATGTACACCAACAAAGTATGGACTTTGGAAGTTGCTCCTGAAGGGGTAAAACCCATTGGGAGCAAGTGGATCTTCAAGAAGAAACTTGGTGTAGATGGGAAAGTGGAGACTTTCAAAGCTAGACTTGTAGCAAAGGGTTTTCGTCAAAGACCAGGTGTGGACTATGACAAAACCTTTTCTCCAGTGGCTATGCTTAAATCCATCCGAATCATGCTTGCCATTGCTGCCTTTCATGACTACAAAATCTGGCAAATGGATGTTAAGACCGCCTTTCTAAATGGTGATTTAGAAGAGTGCGTGTACATGACTCAGCCAGAGGGCTTCGTAGACAGTGGGAGCAGCGGGAAGGTGTGCAAGCTGCTTAAATCCATTTATGGATTAAAGCAAGCATCGCGGAGTTGGAACATCTGCTTTGACGTCGTTATCAAAGAATTTGATTTCGTCAAAAATCCAGATGAACCTTGTATTTACAAGAAGGTGGCAGAGAGTAAGGTTGTCTTCCTCGTATTGTACGTGGACGACATACTCTTGATAGGAAATGATATTCCTATGCTGCAATCGGTCAAGCTCTTCTTATCACAAAGATTCTCAATGAAAGATCTTGGTGATGCCTCCTGCATATTGGGAATCAGGATCTATAGAGATAGATCCAAACGGATTTTGGGATTGTCCCAATCCAGGTACATTGACACCATACTAAAGAGGTTTAGTATGGAAGAGTCCAAGCGTGGGAACATGCCCACGATCTCTGGAGTCACTCTCTCCAAAGAGATGTCTCCCAAGACTGATTTGGAGAGAGCTCGCATGCAAGGGATACCCTATGCTTCGGCAGTAGGCTCTATCATGTATGCGATGCTATGTACCAGACCCGATGTAGCATACTCACTAAGTGTAGTGAGCAGGTATCAAGCTGATCCTGGAGAGAGTCACTGGACAGCTGTGAAGAGCATTCTCAAGTACTTACGAAGGACTAGAGATATGTTCTTGGTGTATGGTAACGGAGAACTCCAGGTGGAGTCCTTTACCGATTCCAGCTTCTAGAGTGATAAGGACGACTCTAAGTCGCAGTCGGGTTTTGTCTTTACCCTTTACGGAGGGGCGGTTAGCTGGAAGAGTTCCAAGCAGGAAACCGTGGCAGACTCGACGATGGAGGCTGAATACATCGCTGCCAACGATGCTGCTAAAGAAGCTGTCTGGGTCAAGAAGTTCATTACTGAACTTGGAGTGGTTCCATCCATTGAGCATCCAATACCTTTGTATTGCGATAACAATGGAGCGGTGGCTTTGGCCAAGGAACCCAGGTCCCATCAGCGATCCAGGCATATTCTGAGGCGGTATCACCTGATCCGGGAGATAGTTGATCGCCGGGAGATCGAGGTCAGGAGAGTTGACACGAAGAACAACACGGCGGATCCACTCACGAAGGCCATTCCCCAGATACAGTTTGAGAGACTCTTCGGGATGCTCGGTATGAGATACAACAGCAGCTGGCCCTAGTGCAAGTGGGAGATTGTTAGTTGTATGTATGCCCTAGAGGCCAGTATTGTACAGATTATGTATATTATATTGGATGCTTGGACATATATAGAGATGACTTTCTTGCTCGACATGATAGTATGCTATCTGGTTGCCATTTATCTTAACATATACACTAGTCTCTTTATACTGTCTTATAGTTACATGTTGGTAAAGCCCTTAGGATTTGTACTTGACTACATGGACTATGATGCAGATCATACTAGTGGGGACATGGTAGTCCATAAGTACATCCTTCAAGGTCCCTAGTCGTGGGTGTATCGAGACGGGGCATCGATATACCAGAGTAGACTAGCGTATACGCTTCTCGACCCATGTGATGGGCGATGGATGATCCCATATCCATTGGTGTTTGACATCAGAGATGGTGTACGGGTGCTCAGTGGAGACTGAGTACACTGGACGGACTCGCCGAGAACTCCCAGATGGTATTATACCTCACGTCAGATGGCAGTTCTCAGGTGACACTTGTACAGGTTAGTCTGTAGACCCGAGATCGTCATAGAGTCTTGTGTGATTCCCACTGTGCTTTGATCTCCACCTTACCACGTCCATGAGGGCGTGCAAAACGGTGGTCTTTGGGTACAGTCCCGAGTCACATGGAGGCAATGAGCGATAGGAGGGGTTTCGTCTCTCCCGGTATTGGGGGTTGATGTTGCGCTGTGCTCGATTGGCCGTAACAGGGAAGTCCCTGGCCAGGGCTGATCAGAGATTTACTGGTAAGTGTTACCAGTAGTTTCTCGACCCGTTACGAGCCTCACATCGGCACGACTTATCGGGTTATTGGGGTCTGACGTATACCACCCCTAGACTTGATATGCGACGTATCAGACGAAGAGACTTGACTGTATGGTAAGTGTTACTGGTCGGATTCGCAGGAGTGTGAGCGGGCTAGCTCGTCGATCTTCTGATCGCTCAATACCCGGGTGGCCGTTACGTTTAGCAGACCGCTTGCGGCTTGTGGGTGCTTGATATGATCATCATCTGCTACCGGCGTATTGACGAGTCTTTAGAGTCCTACACAGAGGTTTCCTGGCTCAAGCGAAACGAAATAGGAGCGCATATGAGATATGTGCAGGACCGAGAATGATGCGTGTATGTGATACCGCATTTCATTCTCGCGATATATGTTTCGATTGGTTATATTCGATATGACCTAGTTATCGAATCATTGATTCGATAAATCGATGCATTGAATACTAGTAGGTTATGTGCGACATGACCGGATCATTGAATCAAGTGTTGATTTAATGATTTAATGTATAATTATATATTTGATATATTACTTTGCATTAACTAGTATTGGTTCACTTTAAACGGATTTTTCTCACTTGGATTGCACATTGTATATGTGATATACTTTCGTGCACTTTTTTGTATCATGTTTGATGATACTTGATCATTTAGTTAAGTGTATAAAATTAATCCATGGTTAATATGATAATTAGGGTTTTGCATTTTCATTTATTTATTTATTTGTTTATTTATTTATTTGGAAAAGAATAAGATGAGAATGGTGGCTTTCTTTGTCATTTGTTGAAGCTTCATGAAGCTTTGACTTTAGCAACCATCCTTATCTTCATGCTTAACCCTAACCCATCAAAGTGACCATGGTTAATTCTCTACACTTAACCCTAGTTCAAGTTATGATAAGTATTTGATTTAAATTTATTTTTATCATAACACTTATCATAATCTTTTCTTGAGCTCATCTTCTTCTTCTTCTTCAAGCTTGCTACAAAAATGGCAAGTTGAGATCTAGTGAGTTAAATCCAAATCTAAAGTGAACCCACCTCCTATTTCTTCACCCTCTACCTCTTGCCAAGTTGTTTTGGGTGTTTACTTCACAAGTTTCACAAGTTTGTGAAGTCGGAGCTTGAGTTTGTGCAACCTCGACGTAGATCGTCTTTGACACAAAGTCGACGACCTATTCCGCTTGCTTTCCCGATGAAGCCGATGATCGAGCCGAGGATTCATGATGGACAGCGAGGACATGACGTTGCGGAGCCGTGGAGGTGGATATCCGGATCTACAAAGGTTGTAATTTCCGTATCCTAGTAGTTAAGCGTTAACTAGTTTTCTATTTCGCCTAAACATCTAGTTAAAGATCCGTAGTCTAGGGTTTCTCGGCACAAAAAATTTTAAATTGGCATGTTCGATGCCTTGTGAGACCACTATAGGGTGCCTAGGAACCTTTCACAATGCACCTTCCATCTTTATGAACCTGATGAACCAAGATTTCTGAGAGTACCTAGACATGTTTGTTGTCATCTTCATCAACGACATCCTGGTGTATTCAAAGAATCAGAAAGAGAACGCCGATCACTTACGAATTGTCCTGAAGACATTGCGACAACATCAGCTTTACGCTAAACACAGCAAGTGTGAATTTTTCATAGATCAAGTATGATTTCTCGGACATATTGTTTCAGGCGAAGGAATCTCTGTGGATCCAGCTAAAGTGTCAGTTGTCAGCGAGTGGCCGACACCAAAGACGGTGAAAGATATACGAAGTTTCTTGGGCTTAGTAGGATACTATCGACGATTCATCGAAGCATTCTCAAAGATCGCAGCACCCCTGACCAAGCTAACACGTAAAGACGAAGCATTCGTTTCGTCAGAAACACGTGAAAAAGCTTTTCTAGAACTCAAGTCGAGGTTAACCTCTGCACCTATTCTTATAATATCGGATCAATCTGGCTGATTCGTTGTGCATTATGATGCGTCCGGTAAAGGATTAAGATGTGTTCTACACCAGCATGGAAAAGTTGTGGCTTTTGCATCAAGACAGTTAAAGGTACATGAACGTAACTATCCAACAGATGATCTAGAATTGGCGGCCATCATCTTCGCACTCAAGATTTGGCGCCACTATCTTTTGAGAGAACGAGTGAATATATACACTGACCACAAAAGTCTAAAGTATGTATTTACTCAGAAGGAACTCAACATGCGGCAGAGAAGATGGCTAGAACTCATGGCGGACTTCGACGTCAATCAACAGTATCATCCTGGGAAGGTGAATGTAGTTCTGATGCACTTAGTCGCCAGCCATTAGCAATGAACCTCAACACTCAGTGAAGACTACAACAAGAATTGCATGGATTGGAGATTGAGGTAGTTGTGCCGGGTAATACTTCATATTTGCTGAACATACAAGCCCAGTCCACTATTGTCAATCAGATCAAAGCAGCTCAAGTAAATGATGCCAAGGTACAAAAGATCCGAGAACAAGTAGAAAATGGACTACGAACTGACTTTATCATCCACGAAGATGGATCCTTGTGATATGAAAGTCATTTATGTGTGCCAATCGGACTTGTTCGAGAAGGGTTGATGAAATAATCTCATAGCACTCCTTATTCGGTACACTCCGGTGGCACGAAGATGTACAAGGATCTACGGCAACACTATTAGTGGCATGTAATGAAGTGCGAAGTAGCAAGGAATGTAGCCAAGTGTTTAGTGTGTCAGCAAGTGAAGGCTGATGTTCGGCACGATTTATTACATTTTAATACCACTCATTTCCTATCATTTTGTTAATAAACAGTGCTATTTATCTCTGTCTGCTCATTAGTACAGAATAAAGGTACACAGGCAAAAACACTAGAAACGTTACACAACATGAACAGAAACGACGGTTTTTTAGCTGGAACTGCAAACGGGACAGATAACAGATCAAGTCATTGTGTTTTGCAAACAAATAAAGTTGTGTACAGATAAATATTTGGTTTTGGTCCAACATGATACAATATCAAAACTCATGTATGAACCATCATGGATCAAGTGGGTATGAGCCATCATGAGACATCAAGTTGCAAACACAATCATGGTGTCTTGTAAGTGGGTACACAAGTGGCTTGGTCAAGTGGGCATGATGATATTTATTTGGAAAAGTAGTGATTTGAAGTGTGAACACAACACATACCCCCTTGATCCTTTTCTGTACATTACTCCAGATTACACTTAGATGCAAATTAAAAGAAATTGCAAATACAGGGAGATGCTCAAGAGAGTAGAAGATCACAGACCAAATATGGACCCCACTCCCAAAACTAAGGCTGCAAATTTAATCATCTTGGCCACAATTTGCGGCCAAGTTGGAGCCATTTTGGTTCGTTCAATTATGGTGGGTCCTGGTGGTCTTATGAGTCCCGTGTCATATGCAACTTTTTATTTTGGGTTGCCTATAAATAGCAGATCACAGATTTAGTTATTGATGAGATTTTGGCGGTGAGAAAACAGTTTGTAACTCTTGGTAGCTTCTTCTTCTTCCTTCTTTGAGCTCTCACCTGAGTGCTCTATTAAGGAGGTTGAAGTTGCTATCTACCTTGTGGCTCAAGCCCTCCATTTTGTTAATAAAGAACTTGCACTTCTCTTTTGTTTAAATTCTTATTCTTGTTCTAGTGTTTTATGTTTTTCATTTGTGTTTTTTGTTTCTATTTTGTAATGCTAGAGTAATCTTTAGTTGTGGTGATGGTAAGGATGTGATCTTTGGTTGTGGTGATGGTAAGGATGTGAGATGTATGGCTTTGCCTTCCTCCTCCTCTTGTGATTGTTTAATATGCTCAATTTTTGATTCTAACTTCAAGATTGTTCTATGCTATTTTTGTGATATGGTATGTTGAAACCATGGTTACAAGGTAACCTCTTCATATACCATATTCACACTTATTCTCCATTTTACAATGTTAAAGTTAAAATCAATTTAGTGTTGAGGTTGCTAACTTTAGTTATTATATCTTGTTATCAAGTGGCTTGACAAACCTCTTGGTTTCATAAACCCTATACTTTCACATGCACTTAGCAAACTTAACACTAAAACTATTTGCTCTCACTCACTGATTTGTGTATTTGATGTTTTTGTATGCTTGTTAACCCTTGTGCTTAGTGTTGATACTTCAAGCTTGGACATACAAACGGTACGTGAAGAAGATGGATTCATTTCGTGTTTTGCGTCAAAATCCGATAACTTGATGATTTGTGCTTCACAACCGCCTTGACAAGTCATGCTTCACTTCGCGATCGACATAAGGACGGACAACTCATGATCAAGGGAGCGTCAAAGAAATCGCTGCGATTCAACCATCCGAGCTAAAGCAACGGCCACCTTTCTTCCTTAAATTAGTTCTATAATTCCGTATTTTATAATTAGTGACAACCAAACCCAATTCTTTTATTTCTCGAACCTTAAGCAACAATACCTAATCACCAATTCCCTGTGGATCGACCCGTACTTGCCGGCTCGCTACAACGCGCCATGCACTTGCAGTTTATAAATTTTATAATCAGACTGAGCTCGTATGCGCAATATTTCCAAAACCATTTTCTTTCAAACCCGTAAAAGAGCGCGCGGGTGGAGTCCCAACAAGTTTTTGGCGCCGTTGCCGGGGAGTTGGTAGTCATTAGGTATTGTTATTTCTGGTTCGTACTAACAAACTGGCAATTAATCAAAATTTATTCAAAACTAAAAAAACTAAAAAAGTCCTAACATTTGTTCTATGTCTTTTTGATCTGCTGCCACACTGAACTTAATTATAAGATTTTGCATATAACATTGTAACACTAATAGGACAAGAAGCACACAGTGAAAAGTTGGAGCACCAACTTAAAGAGTTGGCCTCCAATTAATTCAATCTGGCCGCAATTTGCGGCCCACTTGCCTCCATTTTTTCTAAATTTTTGTTGTTTGCTTCTTTGTCCCATTTGTGATCTAGTGGTATATGCAAAATTTCACAATTGTGTGTGTGCAACTAATTGTCCATATATATCGCTTTTTGCACTAAATATCGTATTTTCTAACATTTTCAGTTTTCAATGGAATTACGAGCAGCGATAGTGTGAGGCAAGGTTCAAATTCAACAACAAGGCGTTAGCAAAGTACAGTGCCAAAGATCCGGATAGTTTGACCCGCGCAAGTGAACATTCAATTACTCATGATCACTTCAACGGGGAGTTTCTTAACCCAAATCACATCGGTATGTATTTTTCTAACACCTTATTATATATTCTGCAGGATTTTTCGCACAATTTGCTTCCAATAGATCAAAGAACTAACCCGTATTTGTTGCAGCGCTTAAGCTTAAAACGAAAAAGAATTGCTTGATTGACCGTTTTCTTAAATTCTTTTATTGATTTGCGCATTTGCATCTTAATACGGATATTAAGTGTACGAAACCAAACAAGATACGGTAAAGGACTTCATCACCTTTCTCCGTAGCCCACAAATCATAAAACTGCATTCTTGCATACCCACAGTAACTTTAAAATCAATTAGAACTCTGACTTTAAGGACTTTGTGCTCATTAGGAGAAGTTAACTGTGTTTAGAACAACGCTTAACGGTATATTGTTCAGGGGGTGTCTAGGCAAGTGTTCACGGTGAAACCGCCAAAAGAGAAAGGATTATTCTAATTAAGGAACTTCGCGAAAGCGTTGGAAAATCCCCCTTATCTCTTCCCTTACCTGGCTTTGTGATCTGTATATCTTAAGCCTGTTTCTCGACACAGCTTTACTTGAACACTCAGGTTCTTGAGCAGCTCTAGTCGACTTAGCATAACATAGACTGCTACGGGTGTGATATTCTTTGTTTTTGTGATATTTTTGAATTCTTGTTAATATGGGTGATACACAGCTTGATTTGATTTTTCACGATTCTTATTCTTTTGTTTATACTCAGTCCCAATTCGTTTGTTCAAATTGAAACAATTCTTCCCACGTTCATTAAAACTGTCCTTTCTTAAGGGGTGACCAACCGTCCCAGAGTTTTGATAACGGTCACCCACCTAACACTCTCGAACCCGTCCCACTTCAAACATAGACCAATTGATTGAAAATTTAGAGAAAGAGGTTGATAGGATAACAGCTTTAGCATCACCACCGTCACAACCCTCCCTTCCTGAACCAACCGACCCATCATTAGGGAGTGATAGTAAGATGGATGCTAGGTTGACCGCTTTAGAGAAGGGCATTAAAATAATGACTGCGGTCGAGAATCAAACAGCTACGACACTAGCCCTGTTCATTCAGCAGTCTGAGCAATTGGTTCATGCTCAAGCTCAATCTTTCACTAAAATCGAAGAACATGTAGGTGTGAGGATTCCAAGGAGTGAACACAGTCAATTGGAACTAGAAAATGTCAATGTCTGTCATCTAAGAAGTCACCCAAGTGAGATAAACGATCGAACAAATTTTGATGATTTCATAGATGATGATATGATTGAATTGACTGAGTGTTATCAGGACATACAAGAAAAACCTTTAGGTCAGTCCAACACTAGCCTTCAGGTACCAACTGAACCTCTTGTTACTTGTGATTTAGAGGTTGGTTTAACCGAAGTACTACTTGAAGAGGAAATTCTTGAACCGACTGATTTTTGCATTCCAATTTTAGAGGAGGGAGCTTGTGAATTTGACGGGTATAGTTGGGATAGATTGTTAGAGGAAATCAAGGATCAAGAACCCACAATTTTTGTATCACCTATTGATATTGTTTCGGAAAAAATGTTAGTGTGGGAACCTACTTTTTTAGATGACATGAACCTACCCAGATCTGAATATGAAGAAGGAGAACTCGTATTGGGAATAGTGAGCTGTAGCAATGAGAATAGGATTGTAGAGGATTATAAGGAGGAAGACAGCCTGGAGAAACAGTCTTTCATGCCGAGTTTTGAGGAGATATTTGCGGATGAACTTGATATTCTTGGTGAGTTTGAGTCAGAATCAATTTGGGAACATCCTGCGAACCTTTCTTTTGCTGAACATTTTGCGGATGAACTCTAGTTTTTAAATGAACTTGACTTCGAAACTCAACATATACTTCTTGAAAATTCAATTCATTCAGCCAAAAATTCTTTGACTCCTTCAAAACTTCATCTCTGCATTCGGTGTCTTCTGATCCTTACTTTCACACACACATGCCCTTTACTAACATCTAACATATGCATTTTCTTTTTCTTTTTCCTGTTTATATACGTTTTCTTTTACCAGCCATGGCCATATATCGACAAAAATTTTGAATGGATGGTATAAATTACTGGACTAACGCAATCTCTTAACTTGCAAATACTGTAATTATTCTTAGATTTTTATTTTTTGTGAATAAATTCTCACCCTGATGTCTAAGTCTAGCTACCAGAGACGGGGGCAACAATGAGGACATCGTAAAACTCAGGTTTGGGGGTGAGCACTGCGTTTATTTTTCTGAATCATGTGTAAATTCTGTATTGCATACATTTTTAAAAACCCACAAAAATTTGAAATTTTTTCCAAAAAACGTAAAAACTTTTTCATTTTAGCTAGCGGAGGAACATAGACTCGAAGTCTAACGGTTCGGTTGATATGATAGAAACAACTAAATCCTTTTCGAGCGATTGAAAACCTGAAAGATAACCTTCCTTTGAGTCTAACCGTAGCTGATATAAATCTTTTATATCAGTTTACCCGTGTCATGAGTTTTTGAGAATTAGATGAATGTCTGACATATCTTTAACCTTTTTAAAATTGATAAACATCTTTAGAATCAAACAGGTTTGTTCTGAATTAAGTAATATCAAGATTAGTTCACGAGGTGAAGTGGATATGAAGGATATTATTGAGGTTTTAATAGAAGCTATAAGTCTGAAAAATAACCCATATGGAACCTTGTTGGAGTGATTACACACCTTATCCACATGAGCACGTCTTTGGGATTTAAAATAAAAATGCTGGCTATATCTCCGTTTTTACTACTTTCAGAATATTTTAAACGCAAATGAGTCTTTTGTTTTGTGGCCTTGGTAACTTGGGTAATTAAGTTCTTGGGGTGTCTCCACACCTAATGCCCTAAAACCATATGGTTTGGGAGTCATTGACCTAAAGCTCGCTAAGTTTCCAATCGCCAAATAAAACAAGCTAAGCAAGTGTTCTCTCCGAGTTAAAAGTCCTCACGGTTCTTTGTGGGAGAATAATCTTGGCGGAGATGAGTTTTCTATTATAAACAGTTTTTTCGCGGAGATATGAAGGTTTATATTATAAGACGCTGTGCATGATCATGAAAGGTGTGTATGAACAAAAACAGGTGAAAGGTAGGAGAGAAGAATAAGACTTGGTTCTCTATTAAAAATGATATAAATTCTGACTTGAAACCTAATTGGAGAACAAAACTTGAGAAAATATTAAGTCTTTTCAAACTCGTATGATCGTTTAGAAGTCTATCCTAGTCTGTATTTATGAAATGATGGCCCTAATCAAGTTCTTAAAACTTATCGACACTATTCGCACAACCACGTAAAGACGTGTATGAGCTTATGTTAAATAAAATGTGAGGAGTGAAAAATAAGAGTTAGACGTTTCTGATTAGGGTGATAGAACTTCTAGCTTTAATACTTAACATAAGATTAGAATCAACAGTTCTTCATGAAGCTAACTTGACAGGATTTTGTGGGTGTAATCCGCTGAAAACCCCCAGGAGACAAAACTCCTCCTACTAGGGACACTTAGAGTTTTAACGGCTTGTTGCACGGGCTCAGTGCACTTACATTCCCTACGAAAGTGTGGTTAAGATTTTTTTTTGCTCCGGACGAACAAAACATAAGTTTGGGGTATTTGATCGGGATGATTTATTACATTTTAATACCACTCATTTCCTATCATTTTGCTAATAAACAATACTATTTATCTCTGTCTGCTCATTAGTACAGAATACAGGTACACAGGCAAAAACACTGCAAACGTTAGACAACATGAACAGAAACGACGGGTTTTTTTTGGTCGGAACTGCAAACGGGACAGATAACAGATCAAGTCATTGAGTTTTGCAAACAAATAAAGTTGTGTACAGTAAATATTTAGTTTTGGTCCAACATGATACAATATCAAAACTCATGTATGAACCATCATGGATCAAGTAGGCATGGGCCATCATGAGGCATCAAGTTGCAAACACAATCATGGTGTCTTGCAAGTGGGTACACAAGTGGCTTGGTCAAATAGGCATGATGATATGTATTTGGAAAAGTAGTGATTTGAAGTGTGAACACAACACACGCCCACTTGATCCTTCTCTGTACATTACTCCAGATTACACTAAGATGCTAATACAGAGAGATGCTCAAGAGAGTAGAAGATCACAGACCAAAGATGGACCCTACTCCCCTAACAAAGGCCACAATTTTAATCATCTTGGCCGCAATTTGCGGCCAAGTTGGAGCCATTTTGGTTTGTTCAATTACGGTGGGTCCCTAGTGGTCTTGTGAGTCCAGTGTCATATGCAACTTTTTATTTTGGGTTGCCTATAAATAGCAGATCACGGATATAGTTCTGGAGGAGTTTTTGGGGTGAGAAAACAGTTTGTAACTCTTGGTAGCTTCTTATTCTTCCTTCTTTGAGCTCTCACTTGAGGGCTCCATTAAGGAGGTTGAAATTGCTATCTACCTTGTAGCTCAAGCTCTCCATTTTGTTAATAAAGAACTTGCACTTCCCTTTTGTTTAAATTCTTATTCTTGTTCTTGTGTTTTATGTTTTTATTTTGTGTTTTTTGTTTCTATTTTGTAATGCTTGAGTAATCTTTGGTTGTGGTGATGGTAAGGATGTGAGATGAATGGCTTTGCCTTCCTCCTCCTCTTGTGATTGTTTAATATGCTCAATTTCTGATTCTAACTTCAAGATTGTTCTATGCTATTTTTGTGATATGGTATATTGAAACCATGATTACAAGGTAACCTCTTCATATACCATATTCACACTTATTCTCCATTTTACAATGTTAAAGTTAAAATCAATTTAGTGTTGAGGTTGCTATGTTTAGTTATGGTATCTTGTTATAAAGTGGCTTGACAAACCTCTTGGTTTCATATACCCTATACTATCACATGCACTTAGCAAACTTAACACTAAAACTATTTGCTCTCACTCTCTAATTTGTGTGTTTGATGTTGTTGTATGCTTGCTAACCCTTGTGCATAGTGTTGATACTTCAAGGTTGGACATACAAACGGTAAGTGAACAAGAAGGATTCGTTTCGTGTTTCGCGTCAAAATCTGATAACTTGATGATTTGTGCATCGCAATAGCCTTGACAATTCATGCTTCACTTCGGGATCGACACAAGTATGGACAACTCATGATCAAGGGAACGTCGAAAAAATTGCCGCGATTCAACCATCCGAGCCAAAGCCACGGCCACCTTTCTTCTTTAACCTAGTTCTATAATTCCTTATTTTATAATTAGTGACAACCAAACCCAATTCTTTTATTTCTTGAACCCTAAGAAACAATACCTAATCACCAATTCCCTGTGGATCGACCCGTACTTGCCGGCTCGCTACAACGCGCGGTGTACTTGCGGTTTATAAATTTTAAAATGAGACCGAGCTCGCTTGCGCAATATTTCCAAAACCATTTTCTTTCAAAACCGTAAAAGAGCGTGCGGGTGAAGTCCCAACAGCTGAACATCACTGAACTGCTGGTCTAGTTCAACCGTTACCAATCCTAGAATGGAAATAGCAACACATTACCATGGACTTCGTGAATGCTCTCCCTCGCAGCACGAAGGGTAATGATGTAATTTGGGTTATTGTGGATCGACTCACCAAGTTGGCTCACTTTAATCCATTCAGAGTTGGCCAGTCAACCGAGGCGTTAGTAAAGAAGTACATGGAGGTGAGTATAAATCTAAAGTAAGATTTAAATCTTCAAGGTGTACCATATTTGATACCCATAAACTCATGCAGGAGGTCGTGAGATTACATGGAGTACCTGTTTTCATCGTCTCCGATCGTGATACAAGATTCCGATCACAGTTTTGGCAGAGTCTGCAAGCTAGCTTAGGAACGATTCTGAATTTCAGCACGGCGTATCATCCACAAACAGACGGAAAGTCCGAGCGAAAAATTCAGATTCTGGAAGACATGCAAAGAGCCTGTATGTTAGACTTCGGAGGTTCGTGGGAAGAGCACCTACACCTTGTAGAGTTTTCATACAACAACAGCTATCACACAAGTATTAGGATGGCACCATTCGCAACACTCTATGGACAGAAGTGTCGTTCACCGCTAAGTTAGGACGGCATTGAAGATCGTGAACTTCTTGGACCAGAGTTGATCGTGGCAACTGTGAACGTAGTTCTCATGATCGGGAAAAGGATGCGCATAGCCCAAGACTGATAGAAGTATTAGGCAGATGCAAAGCGCCGACATTTGGAGTTCCAACCTGGAGACCATGCATTCCTGAAGATCTCTCCAAATAGAGGAGTGATACATTTTCGCTAAAGGGGTAAATTAAGTCCAAGATACATAGGACCATTCGACATACTCGAACGAGTTAGTGATGTGGCATACCGTTTAGCACTACAACCCTCATTGAAAGGAGTGCACAACGTGTTCCACATATCCCAGCTAAGACGATATGTGAGCAACCCAGCCACATACTTGATCACTCAGAGCTCACAGTATAAAATGACCTAACCTGCGAGCAACAACCAGTTGAGATCCTGAACCGAAAGGTGAAGACATTGCGGAACAAAGAAGTAAACCTTGTCCGAGTGATGTGGAGAAAGGATTCGCCAGGAGAATCAAATTGGGAAAGAGAAGAAGATATGCATGCACGATACCCTTACCTTTTTGAAAATTAGTCCATATGTAATTATAAATTTCGAGGACGAAATTTTTATAAAGAGGGTAGAATGTAACGACTCTGTAATCACTGTACAGAAATTTCTTGTTATCCTTTAGAAAGGAGTATTACAGCCTGTGTGAGTTAAAAGTAATTTTTGTTAAATAAAAGCAAGAAGTAACTTGTAGCTCAATGGTAAAACCTCCACACTGCTATGACATAGCCTGTGTGTTTGATTCCTATCAGACCCAATTATTTTTAAAGATTTTTCTTTTTAAATTTTTGGAAGTCCAAGAGTTGCACGTGGAATACATGGAGAAATGAAAAGTTTCAGAAAAATCAAACAGGCACATTGAGGTGTACACATCCAAATACACACATGGCATGAATCTCGAGGAAGGACACTCAAATCCAACCGCCCATTCTCCCATTATGGCTGGCGTCGACGGTCAGATGTGCTCCATTTGCCTCCATGCTTTGCACACTAGTCCTTTCGACTTCCCTTAACCTCCCCTGCTCTGTTTGATTTTCCTGCAATCAGAGACCTTCAATTCACCATTTAACACAATTTTAATGCTTTTTAATCCAAAATTTTAATTCCCAAACCCTAATTCTTCACTATAAATACACCCCATGCCCTAGCTCTTCAACATTCTGAAATTCTATCAAAATTCTCTCAAAACTCTCTAAGTGCCAAATGGAGTTAAGCCACCAAAGTGGAGTAGAAAGCAAATCTCAACGACCGGAGCATATCCGACAAAACCATGACCTCTGAGAGCTTCTTCGATCTCTTCTTAACCTTTTAAAAACCATTAGTCCCTCTTCTTTCCTTTTCTTTCATCTCAATTCGTTGTTTATGAAAATATCGACAAAAGTGGGGTTAACACGTAACAACTTCCGTTTTTAAATATTTTATCTTGCTTGATAGGTCTAAATGTCACATAATCACCATAATATCTTTTTAAAACAAAACTCACATCTATTGTCTTTTGATGTAACCAAAATTTCATGTGCAATACTCAAATAATGAACTTTTTCATTAAAATACCATGAACTTTAGTGTAACCTCTTTTCGATATCTAGTATACCCAAACACTAGAACCTTCATAGAGTAATGATCTACCAACACACAAACACTATGGTTTCATAGCACGGTATTCTAAGTATATGGGAAATTCAAAGTAAAAGCTTTTTCATTAAAAAAACACACCGTTTCAAAACGGGTTTTTTAAAATCGGTATTTCAAAATTCTTGGAAATTACGCCTCTACAACCCTCGTCAGGGGACCTGCTAATGGATGGTGCGGATTATCGCATATCCTTAGGACAGTAGAGCGAGATGCAGAACTCTTCACGGAGTATTCGGTCTCGAAAGGAATAAAAATACGGTTTTTAAGAAACGTGACTTTTTCTAATAAAAACTAATTTTTGGGAAAATTATATAAAAATCTTAAATCCGTATTTTCAATAAAAAAAATTAAGAAACTATATTTTTAAATGAAAAATTAAAATTGTAAATAAAATATCACCAAGTTTCCAAAAGTAGTAGTTTTCGTCACGCCCCGCTTCCTAGTGTACGGAGACGGAGACGTGACGGGCACGCGACGTATTTACTTAGAAATAAATACGTTAAGCGTAAATAAGTAAAATATATAATGCACAAGAAATGATAAGAGCTATAAAATGAACAGAAACTTTTATTAACATTCATCTTTACAATACACTGCTTTAAAAAGGAAAGTACATTTATATAAAACAATACCTAAACAGTGGCATATAAAATGAAAAGTTAGTACAAGGAAAAGCTAAAAGTCCTGCTACTCGGTGAACGGTTCCTCATCCTCCTGACTAGGCTCGATCTCGAGAGAGTCTAGTTCTCCTGACGAACATTCCAAAGAAAGAAATGACAGGAATGTAATTAGCGAACTAGCGCTCGGTAAATCCCAAAAGAAGGAAAAGAACAAGTAATGTGGAAAAGGAACTGGTAAGTTATACAGGTATATACTTGATATCTTAATGTAGTTGTTTTTAGCTTGGTACGGAAGATATTAATGTATACGAGAGAAGTCCATCTTACCCCATGGACTATGGTAACATATAGTACAAGGCCCCGTCAAAACCCACGGGACAACGACACGAGAGTTCATGTAAGTTTCTTTTAGTGATCATCTCGTGCCACTTTTAATACATTCCGTACCAATTTACCCCTTTAACGCCGTAATGTATTGTATAGATTATGATTGTCAGACTTGCCGAGACCATGGATACAAGTTGTTTAAGTAGTCAGGTTCAGGATATAAGCTTGTAGTCATGTCAAGTTATAGCCATGGTTCGGTCAAGTCAAGACTTGTATTCAGGTTTGATATTCATGTTCTGGTTCAAGTAT
This sequence comes from Agapanthus africanus, assembly GCA_030015575.1. NCBI lineage: Eukaryota > Viridiplantae > Streptophyta > Magnoliopsida > Asparagales > Amaryllidaceae > Agapanthus > Agapanthus africanus. The sequence goes on along the minus strand of CM057345.1, from coordinate 454,659,337 downwards.
ACATGTTAGAGTTTGGATTCATGTTTGAATTGGATTCTGGATTGAGTTAGGATTCACGTTTGATTTAGACTTAGACTTAAATTAGACACTTATGACTGATTTGGATCTTAAATTAGATTCGAGAGTTATCGGTAACTGCTGCATATAAACGACAGGATTTATGTCTTTTTCCAAGACAATTACCATTGATAACACTGTTATGTTTTCTACCTTAAATAGGCAAGCACTCACTTTCTCCGGCTCCCTGGAGCTCAAGAGAATTGATCCCGCTTAACCCTATATTTACTAAAGACCTTAAATGTAATTTTATATAACTCGAGGGGGTTTTATGAAAAATATTTTAATATAGTTTTAAAATAACCTCGAGAAATTAATTATGTTATTTAGGGTTTCCATGAATGAGAATTTTAGGGATTTAAGGTATTTTAGTGATAATAGTTTTACAGTAAAGCTTGACTTTTGATGGTATTTTGATGAAACTTGTAATTATTTTATTTGAAAAAATATAAAATTATTATATTTTGAAAATATATGGATTTTTTTAATATTTATATAATTATTAAAAATTAATTTTATTATTAAATAGAAAATTGCGTTTTTCTTAAAAATAGTATTAAAAACCTTTCGAGACCGAATGCTTCGTGAGGAGGTCTGCAACTCGCTCTACTAGCCCAAGGATGTATGATAATCCGCACCATCTAATAGAGGGTCACTTAAAGAGGGTTGTAGAGGCTTATTTGCAAAGGAATTTTAAAATACAATTCCAATGAAAACCGTTTTTATAATAGATGGTATTTTAATGAAATATCGTGTTTGCCACAAGAATACGTTCAAAGAGTATCGTGCTATGGAAACCATGTGTGTATGTGAGGGGTAGGGCATTACCCCGTGAAGTTTTCTAGAGGTATAATTAAGCAAAACAATTAAATATGGTAGATATAAACTTCATGGTATTTTAATGTAAAAGTTGATTTAAAGTTATCTTGCATGATATTCTTGAGTGAATGTTGGTTCTAAACATTAGTTTTATGTTAACAAGCAAGGTGTAGGAATATGAATGAGCAATAGTTAAGAAAAAGTGTAATTTTGAAGGTTTAGAATAAAATATCGGTATTAACTCCACTTACCGACATATTTTGAAAATGAGATTTTTAAAAAGGAAGAAGAGAGATTGGAAGGGACTTACGAGTGAAGTGGATTAAAGGAAGGTATAGGAAGAGGGGGTTGTCGTCGTGACGTCGTGGGTTCGCCAGAACTTGCTTCGATCCTCGCCGGAATTTGATCTCTTGCTAACTCCATTTTAGTGATATATGCTCTAGAGGCCATTATTGTATCATACTGGTTTGTATATTACATATTGAAAGCTTGGGATATACACGGATATAGTAACAGTCTTGCTCGAAATAGTAGTATGCTACCTGGTTTGTTTCTACCCCAATATGTGCATGTGTTTCTTTTAGCATATCGCTTATATATATTGGTACAGCCCTTATGATCTTTACTTGATTACCAGCGTTGTGATGGCAGTCACACTAGTGGGGCTGGGTAGTCTATAAGTACATCCTTATACAGTTCTCTAGTCGTAGGATTATCGAGACGGGGCATCGATACTCCAGAGTAGACTAGTGTATACTCTTCTAATCCGAGCAGGGGAGATGGTCTATCCCACAGCCATTCGGACGTCGTACTGGAGATAGTATGCAGGTGCTCATTAGGTTATGAGTACACTGGACATGACTCGTAAGGAGCTTCTGGTGGGTATTATACCTATCGTCGGGTAGCAGTTCCTAGGTGACATGAGTATAGCTTAGTCCGTCGACTTGACACTGCTACTTCGCCTCGAGTGTGTTCCCACTGTTCTTAGATTACTACACTACCACGGTTCAAAGGAGTCATGCAAACAGGTAGTAGTTGGGTGCAGTCCCGAAGCACTTGGTGGTAGTGGTGGTTAGATAGGGTTCGTCTCTCCCGATATTGGGGTTGATATCGCGCTGTGTTCGGAAAGCCATTACACAAAGTACCTGGCCTGGGCATGCGAGATTTACTGGTAGGTACTCCAGTAGTTTCTCTGGGTGTTTTGGACTACACTCCGACATGACTTATTGCGCTATTAGGGGTATGAAAACTACCGCCCCCTGGGCCCGATATGCGATACTCTTAGACGAACAGACCGGAGTATACAGAGATTGTCACAGATAGGCTCGGTAGGAGTTCGGATGAATTTGCTCATCAGCCTTCTTATCGACAGATACCTGGGTAGCCGTTACGTGCAGCTAGTACCGCTGACGGTTTGTGGTTAAACCCACTACCAGCGTAGTGTCGAGTCTTTAGAGTCCCACATAGAGGGTTTCCCTCCATCGGGCAAAAGATGTAGAGGCTGTATTGTTTTATGGCAAGGCTTCGAGCATATATGTGTACTTGTGCATGTATGATGTTCGAGTGGATAATACTAGTGGGCTTTGGTTTAAGCCGGATCCTAGTATTATATTGATGGATTATTTTCATCCCATTGTATTCGTATTTTTCGGAATACGGATACGGGTATGTAAATACGGATGAGGGGCATTCTTGTAATTTACTCAAGATTGCTTCTAGAAGAAGACACCTCATTAGGGTTTTAATATTTTGATTAAAAGATTAATGAGGTGGAGGAAATGAGGTGGATATTTACATTGAATGAGGCATGGCTACTTGGTGACTCATGGGGTGACTCATGGGGGTGCCTCACTAAGTGATAATTGAAGCATACTAGATATTTTGCAAGCATTCTTGATATTTAGGGATTGCATTATTGTATGCTTCATTATTATTATTCATCACAAATAGAAAGCCATCTCATTCTAAGGTTCTATCTTCACTCTCACTTCCTCAAGCTCCCCTTCTTCTTCCTCATACCCTTCATGTCTCATGTGTTGAGAAATCTAGGGTATTTAGAGAAAAACTAATCCATCTTCACTCTCTACTCATTTAGGACATCTAGTTTAGCGAACTAGGTGTCTAAGTTACCTCGGATTTGAGGTTGGAGCTCAGACTATAGACTCTCGGGTGGATCGTCTTGGACTTGAGAGGACCGACGAGAAGGCCTGATCCGTGTACGATCCGAGGAGCTTATGGCAAGGAGGAGGAGAGCAAGAAGACCCGAAGGACATGGTTCTGTGAGGTATAACTTTCTATCCGAGCAGTTAACCTCATTCATTTTGTAGGGTTCCTAGGCACCCCAAGGAGGTCTCACAAGGCATCAACCATGCCAATTTCAAAAATTATGGTGCCGAGAAACCCCAGTGTACGGATCGTTTGCTAGAAATCTAGGCGAAAAGGTAAACTAGTTAACACTTAACTAAGAGATACGGAAATACAACCTTTGTAGATCCGGTTCTCCACCTCCATAGCTCCGCAATGAAGTCTCCTCGCTGTCCATAACAAGTCCCGGGCTCTAGCGTCGGCTTCATCGGAGAATGGACGGGCTAGGTCATCGATGTCCATGCCGAAGATGATCTACGTCGAGGCATCGCTAAATCAAGCTCCGACTTCACCAAGTCAAGAAACTTGTGAAGGAAACACACTCTACTACTTGGCAAGAGGTAGAGGATGAAGAAATAGGAAGTGGGTTCAATTTAGAATTGGATTTCTCACTCTTTATCATCAATCACCATTGATGACCTCAAGGTTTTCTTCTTGAGTTCAAGGAAGAAGAAGAAGAAATGAATATGATAGGTTATTTTAAAATCAAAAGTAAATCAATACTTATCATAATAAAAACCATGGTCAAGTGTAGAGAGTTAATCATGGTTGAATGGAATGGTTAGGGTTAAGCATGAGACAAAATGGTCACTTGGTCAAAGTCTTCATGAAGCTTCAACAAGCTTCCAAAGAAAGCCACCATTTTGCATTATGCTTATCATTTTCCAATATGAATAAACAAATAAATAAATAGATATGAAAATGAAAACCCTAACCATTACATAACCATAGTTTAAACTTTACACAAAACCCAAGTTAGCATGCATCATCAAACATGATACATACAAGTGCACAAAAATATATCACATATACAATGTGCACAAACCAAGTGAGAAAATCCATTTAAAGTGAACCAATACTAGTTAATGCAAAGTAATATATCAAATATATAATTATGCATTAAATCATTAAATCAACACTTCATTCAATGATCCGGTCATGTCGCACACAACCGACTAGTATTCAATGTATCGGCTTATCGAATCAATCCTTGATTCGATAACTAGGTTATATCGCATACAACCATTCGACATATTCATCGCGAGAATAGAATACGGTATACACGCATTATTCTCGGTCCCGCACATATCTCATATGCGCTCCTATTTCGTTTCGCTTAAGCCAGGAAACCTCTGTGTAGGACTCTAAAGACTCGTCAATACGCCGGCAGCAGGCGATGATCATATCAAACACCCACAAGCCGCAAGCGGTCTGCTAAACGTAACGGCCACCCGGGTATTGAGCGATCTGAAGATCGACGAGCAAGCCCGCTCACACTCCAGTGAATCCAACCAGTAACACTACCGTACAGTCCGGTCTGATCGTCTGATATGTCGCATATCTCGCCTAGGGGTGGTAAACGTCAGACCCCAATAGCTTGATAAGTCGTGTCGATATGAGGTCTATAACACTTCGAGAAACTACTGGTAACACTTACCAGTAAATCTCAGCAACCCTGGCCAGGGATTTCCTGTTATAGCCAATCGAACACAGCACAACATCAACTCCCTATACCGGGAGAGACGAATCCCCTCCTATCGCTCATTGCCTCCATGTGACTCGGGACTGTACCCAAAAACCACCGTTTTGCACGCCCTCTTGGACGTGGTAAGATGGAAATCAAAGCACAGTGGGAACCACACAAGACTCTATGACGATCTCGGGTCAACAGACTACTGTGTACCAGTGTCACCAGAGAACTGCCATCTGACGTGAGGTATAATACCATCTGGGAGTTCTCGGCGAGTCCGTCCAGTGTACCCAGTCTCTACTGAGCACCCATATATCATCTCTGATGTCAAACACCAATGGATATGGGATCATCCATCGCCCATCTGTATGGGGCGAGAAGGTATATGCTAGTCTACTCTGGTGTATCGATGCCCCATCTCGATACACCCACGACTAGGGACTTTGAAGGATGTACTTATGGACTACCATGTCCCCACTAGTATGATCCGCATCATAGTCCAGGTAGTCAAGCACACATCCTAAGGGCTTTGCTAACATGTAACAGAGAGACAATCAGTATACACGTTAAGGTAAAGAGCAACCAGATAGCATACTATCATGTCGAGCAAGAAAGTCCTCCCTATATATGTCCCAGCATCCACTACAATATACATCCAATGTACAGTAATGGCCTCTAGGGCATACATATAACTAACAATCTCCCACTTGCACTAGGGCCATCTGTAGCAGTGGTTGTAGTATCTCATACTCAACCATCCCATAAAAGTCTCTCTCTGGGAACAAGCCTTTGTGAGTGGATCCGCTGTGTTGTCCTCTGAGTCTACTCTCTTAATCTCGATCCCTTGGAGATCAACCATCTCCATAATCAGGTGATACGGCCTTAGAATTTGTCTGGATCACTGATGGGACCGGCGTTCCTTGGCATAAGCCACAACTCCATTGTCTCACAATGGTAGGAACATAGTTCATCTCATGAACCATTATACACCCAAACAGCCTCTTTGGTAGCATCTTAAGTAGCGATGTGTCCAGCCTTTATCGTCTAGTATGCCACGGTATCTAGCTTGGAACTCTTCCAACATACCGTCCCTTTACTGAGGGTAAAGACAATGCCTGCGACTGACTTTCAGTCGTCCTTATCACTCTGGAACCCTTCCAGTGATTCTCCCCAGGATCAATTGATACCATCTCACTACAACTAGTGAGTATCCTAACATCCATTTGAATCTATCTCATAGATCTAAAACCCAGGATTTAGTAGGTATCAATTTGATCCTATTTGGAGAATTATTGTGATAAACGGAGATTGATCGAGCGTAGCATAGGAAACTCTTTCCCTATCAAGAGTATGTCATCCACGTACTCTACGAGAATCGCCACCATACTCCCTACTACCTTTTTGTTTATACAAGGTTCATCTACCATTTTGATGATGTCAAACTCTTTGACTAATCCATCAAAACAGATGTTCCAACTCCGCGATACCTGCTTTATCCTATAAAGTATCTTGTACACGTTTCCGCTGCTCCCACTGTCTACGAAGCCCTCTGGCTGTGTACTTATAGACGCTCTCTTCCAAATCATCATTTAGAAAAGCAGTCAAGACACCCAACCACCAGATATCGTAGTCATGGTATGTAGCCGTGGCAAGTAGGATATGGATGGACTTAAGCATAGCTACTTGAAAAGGTTTCATCATAATCCACGCCTGGTCGATGACGAAAACCTTTAACAAGTCTAGCTTTGAAAGTCTCAACTTTTCCATCTACACCAAGTAATCTTCTCAAGATATACTTGCTCCTGATGGGGATTTAACCCTTCAGATATAGCAACCAAAGTCCATACTTTGTTGGTGTATAAGGATTCCATCTCAGATCGATAAGCATCCAGCCATTCTTACAGAGTCACACTCCTGATGGCCAGCTCGAAACTAGTTGGGTCATCATCTCATGATGCAATCCTCACTCCCACTGTCATAGAGAAACCGAAGTATCTCTCAGGTGGGTGAGGAACCTACTAGATCAGCGGAGAGGCTGAGGTTCGTTGGAATCTACTGAATCCTTTGGTTCTATTAAATCATCTGCTGTAGTTTGTATAGCTGGAACCTTTCCAGTTCTACATAACAGATCTTTGCCTCGAGCTTGTCCGGTTTTTGCTTTCAGACATAGGCCGGACAACCCCAAATCTTAACTAGCTTAAGACATGGGCTCTACCCTTTCCATATCACATATGAAGTGGTAGGCAACTGATTTGATTTGAACCCTATTCAATAGGTATGCAACTTCTCAAGTGCATAACTCCCAAAAGGAAATAGGTAACTCAGTAGTACTCATAATAGAGCACACCTTATCATATAGGGTGTGATTGCTCCACCCCGATACACCATCGTGCTATGGTGTATTCGGAGGAGTAATGCCGAGAGAGAAACTCATTCTCCTTTAGAATAGTCCAGGAATTCCGTGCTCAAGTATTCTCCTCCTTGATCTCATCATAGGACATAATACTTTTACCCGTTTTGGTTCTCTAGTTCTAAATCATATTCTGTGAATATCTCAAAAGGCTCGGACTCATGTTTCAACAGGAACATATGTCTGAATCTTGGGAGATTATCAGAGAATGTAATGAAGTACAAAGAACCAGTCCTGGCATGTGTAGACAGGGGACCTTTATACATCAACATGCATCATCCCAAGAGTTCACTAACTCTTTCTCTATTTCCAGTAAACGGAGCTATGGTCATCTTATCTTTGTGACATGACTGGCGAGTTTCACAAGATGTAAATTCAAACTGATTTAAATATGCATCTATATGTAACTCTAGCTAGTCGGGTCACATTGATCTGACCTAGTCTACAATGCCTCAAGAAGAATTCGTTCATTTCTGAACTCTTCCTCTTGTGTGTGTTCTGTATACTAAAGAACTGTAGTTTGATTTAGAACGTCAATGCTTTTAGATAACGTGCCTGAACCGATCAACTTTTCATATAGGAAATGTTCAAAACATTATCCAACAATACAAAATTTTACCATTTCTTTACTGATAAAGAGATAGATATGATTTTGTATATCAGGTTCGGTATCTAATAACATTCGTTCAGAATCAATTTATTGAAATACAGGGTGACAGTGACCAACAGACTTGGCTGCAACTCTTGCCCCGTTTTCTGCCTCATGAAACTTATCACCCGTTCTCAGTTCTCTACCTATCTGTAGCCCTATGTAACAGATTACATATCTGGGATCCTGATCCGGTATCATATACCCAGGACGTAAAGGATACTGAGAAACAGTTCTGTATAATGAACAAACCCGAAGATGATGCATCAGCATGCACTCTCTTCGTTTGGGCGGCACGGGAAATCTGGTATTCCCCAATTTCCTGCTCTGTCTTATAACATTTATAAGTTGGAGCGGGACCAACGTTCCCCAGCTCAGTATAACAAGCGGGTTCGGTCAATAATCCGTATTATTATCTTGATTAAGACGTGATATGGTCTCTACCTGGAGAGAGAGAGAAGAAAACACTCAGCGTGCGCTCTGTCAAGAATAGATTGGTTATTATTTTATCTAATCAGGATGGCTCCCACTGCTTTTTATCAAATCTTCCTTCAAACCCTAAAAGGAAAGACTAGCCGGGATTAATTACACACTATAAGTTCGCCAATCTTTCAGCCAGGCCAGTGTCGGTACTTTGAGGGAGGTCCCCCGTGCTTTCGCACGAACCTAATTAATGTAAACCTCATTTTCCCAGAGGCGTAACCTCGTTAACACCTTTCTAGACACCTACTTGATCGGCTAATTGTAATGTATAAAACTCTCCCAGGAGTAACACTTACTCGCAGCGGGTATCGGGATCCAACTATCTCATAGAAGGTATGCAATCTCATTGCAAATTTCAACACTTGAAATTCCCGATAATATTTTGCCCCGAACGATCTATGACCTTGACAAGGTCAACAAACCATAGACCGCAAGTCAAGTTCAACCCGTCATTTCTTGATTGAATCAAACCCACCCGCACGACCCTTGACAAGGTCAACAAGGCCGCACGACTACCCTAACCCAATCTGCATCATATGCATAAGCAGATAAATACTGGTTAGCTACCGCACACTGCGCCTTGACAAGGTCAACAAACGCAGCACGAATACTAAACAGGATTTATCTGAAATGACGGAGGGCTACGACAGGTTTTTCTGAAAACCTATTGCGTAATGAACTTGATATCGTTGTAGAATCAAATGATTTTCAAATGGAGTGCTTTTGAGGCTTTTCTAGTTTTGCTAAAGGAATCACTCCTGGTGAAGGGATCGTCGGTCCTTTCCTTGTCGAATGAGGTGCGGGATATATCATATATATCACTGTGCAAAGCAAAAACTCTTAAAAGCAATAAAAAAACAAACCGATTGTGTAGCATCTGCCAGTTATTGCTAAAGGAGTCACTCCCGGTGAAGGGATCTCGGTCCTTTCCTTATCGAATAAGGTGCAGGATATATCATATATACCGCTGTGCAAAGTAAGAACTGTAGCTACCTGTTTTATTTTGAAATTCGATTCTACAACATCTTAGGTTTCTTTTATTTCATTAATCACATTAATGAAGTCCCATCATTTAAATACCTAAACATCACAGATAGATATGACGTACACTTATGCCATCCACATTCGCCTCGATGTCCCCTCGTGCACCGTTAGGTTAGGTAACTAACGACAGAGTAGGGCAGGGCTAGCGCGGGTGTAAAACATAAGTAACGTCTATATAATATATCATATATACTATATACTGTATCTATCACAGAACATCACATGATCACATCACAGATATCACAGCAGAAGAAACATATGAAATATTGGATATACTAGGACGTCCGTGTTTTCAATACGAGCCAGTATAAAACACGGATTCCACGGTCGCGATGAATAGCCAAACCCACACCCCTAGACCCCTACGAGAGCGGCAAGCAACCCTACCAATTCTGGAGTTAGGAGACACGGACTCGACTCTTCGAGTTGGTCTCCCACTGGACTCCAGAACCCGGTTACTTGTGCTCCCCTCCTTGGGTCTATCCTAGTGCGGAAAAGTAAATAATATACAAACGGTGACAACTTCCGCAACCTGGAAGCGCCCCAATAAAAGAATATTACATACAAGTTTTTACATGAATGAAAATGAAAAACACTCATCTCACATAAAAACCCCCGGCTATTCAAACACGACGATCCAATATAACATATCCAGCAACACATAACATCACATGTCATCAACGTAAGTAAATATGCGCATCCCAATTGTCGTTTACATTTAGCAACGAAACCGGCGATATCACATATTATACTTACGGTCACAGAAAAGAAAGTGTAAAACTACAATAGTTGGAATCCGCAACCACCTCAGACATCGCATGCCTGACCAAATGAATTCCTTAGACATCACATGCCTAACAATTATAAACCCCGCATTTTAGTCTCAAAATCGAAAACTCTTTTCGATATCAAGTCGGGCAATTCAACAAGATTCCCGACATCCTGATCGAATGCTCGTCGCAAACTTTAGTAGGCGGCTGCACCCCTGATACCGTCGACGAAGTACACCAAGGCGGAACACCGCTGCCGCGAGCACCCGGACGGATGCTTTCAGCTACGGGGTTCTTCTACAATCACTTGGTCGGGGCTATGGAGTGAGGCTGTCTATTAAGTTTAACCGGTGAGTATCCGCGTACGCTACGTGATTGCGACGGACTTTTGATCACATCAAAATTCCGTGGCAACCGATCAAGTGAGACTAAACTGCTATGTTTATAACATTCATTCAGTTATCTCATAACTTCTTGTGAATTCCAATTATTGTATCACATTCCAGATAAACAGAAAATGTTAAACTTTCCTATCGAACAATCGAACACCCAAGTTTTCCCGATATAGATCAACACATGAAACAAGTCTAAAAACATTCAGTTCGTGCCTCAGTACCAACGGTCCAGCCGTAGAAGGGTCAAGCCAACGCCTCACATGTGGCACGCCGTACTGCCCCAAACCCGAAGGTTCAAAGGGCAGTTCAAGACGGTCACATAATCGAGTTAAGGTTTGTTGTCTTCTAGAGGGACCATCGTGTTACTTGCACTACTTAGAACGTCGTTAAACTACTGAAAAATCCAACACTTGGAAATTTCCCGACAGGGGAAAAATTGGGTATTTATATCCGGTCGAACTTTTTAACATATTCTAAAATTTATCCGGAAACCCACACAGACAAAATTTGATACTCCGATCGAAACACCGAATCCCCAAAACAACTCCAAAAAATTCAACTCTTGAATAAATTTTAAAAATACCCAGAGAACTCAGAACCAGAAACAATGAATTACTGTGTAACATGTTAGGGCTGACGTCATACATCCGCCGCGGAACCGCCGCATAAGCTAGGCTTATGCCACGGTTCCGCCGCCAAAATCACTGTTCATGAAAAAAAATTTCCGCCGTAATTCTTAGAATTCCCTGCTGAGTTTTCTGCATATTTTTAATTTGAAAAAATCCACGATTTTAGAAAAAGTACAGAGAGCAATTTTAGGGTTTTGGTGTTGATTCGATCGGAGTTCAAATTCCGTCTGGACTTCGCCTAAGGCTGTAGCTAGGCTCTGATACCACTGTAGGGTTCCTAGGCACCCCAAGGAGGTCTCACAAGGCATCAACCATGCCAATTTCAAAAATTATGGTGCCGAGAAACCCTAGTGTACGGATCGTTTGCTAGAAATCTAGGCGAAAAGGTAAACTAGTTAACACTTAACTAAGAGATACGGAAATACAACCTTTGTAGATCCGGTTCTCCACCTCAATAGCTCCACAATGAAGTCTCCTCGCTGTCCATAACAAGTCCCGGGCTCTAGCGTCGGCTTCATCGGAGAATGGACGGGCTAGGTCATCGATGTCCATGCCGAAGATGATCTACGTCGAGGCATCGCTAAATCAAGCTCCGACTTCACCAAGTCAAGAAACTTGTGAAGGAAACACACTCTACTACTTGGCAAGAGGTAGAGGATGAAGAAATAGGAAGTGGGTTCAATTTAGAATTGGATTTCTCACTCTTTATCATCAATCACCATTGATGACCTCAAGGTTTTCTTCTTGAGTTCAAAGAAGAAGAAGAAGAAATGAATATGATAAGTTATTTTAAAATCAAAAGTAAATCAATACTTATCATAATAATAACCATGGTCAAGTGTAGAGAGTTAATCATGGTTGAATGGAATGGTTAGGGTTAAGCATGAGACAAAATGGTCACTTGGTCAAAGTCTTCATAAAACTTCAACAAGCTTCCAAAGAAAGCCACCATTTTGCATTATGCTTATCATTTTCCAATATGAATAAACAAATAAATAAATAGATATGAAAATGAAAACCCTAACCATTACATAACCATGGTTTAAACTTTACACAAAACCCAAGTTAGCATGCATCATCAAACATGATACATACAAGTGCACAAAAATATATCACATATACAATGTGCACAAACCAAGTGAGAAAATCCATTTAAAGTGAACCAATACTAGTTAATGCAAAGTAATATATCAAATATATAATTATGCATTAAATCATTAAATCAGCACATGATTCAATGATCCGGTCATGTCGCACACAACCGACTAGTATTCAATGTATCGGCTTATCGAATCAATCCTTGATTCGATAACTAGGTTATATCGCATACAACCATTCGACATATTCATCGCGAGAATTGAATACGGTATACACGCATTATTCTCGGTCCCGCACATATCTCATATGCGCTCCTATTTCGTTTCGCTTGAGCCAGGAAACCTCTGTGTAGGACTCTAAAGACTCGTCAATACGCCGGCAGCAGGCGATGATCATATCAAACACCCACAAGCCGCAAGCGGTCTGCTAAACGTAACGGCCACCCGGGTATTGAGCGATCTGAAGATCGACGAGCAAGCCCGCTCACACTCCAGTGAATCCAACCAGTAACACTACCGTTCAGTCCGGTCTGATCGTCTGATATGTCGCATATCTCGCCTAGGGGTGGTAAACGTCAAACCCCAATAGCTTGATAAGTCGTGTCGATATGAGGTCTATAACACTTCGAGAAACTACTGGAAACACTTACCAGTAAATCTCAGCAGCCCTGGCCAGGGATTTCCTGTTATAGCCAATCAAACACAGCGCAACATCAACTCCCTATACCGGGAGAGACGAATCCCCTCCTATCGCTCATTGCCTCCATGTGACTCGGGACTGTACCCAAAAACCACCGTTTTGCACGCCCTCTTGGACATGGTAAGATGGAAATCAAAGCACAGTGGGAACCACACAAGACTCTATGACGATCTCGGGTCAACAGACTACTCTGTACTAGTGTCACCAGAGAACTGCCATCTGACGTGAGGTATAATACCATCTGGGAGTTCTCGGGGAGTCCGTCCAGTGTACCCAGTCTCTACTGAGCACCCATATATCATCTCTGATGTCAAACACCAATGGATATGGGATCATCCATCGCCCATCTGTATGGGTCGAGAAGGTATACGCTAGTCTACTCTGGTGTATCGATGCCCCATCTCGATACACCCACGACTAGGGACTTTGAAGGATGTACTTATGGACTACCATGTCCCCACTAGTATGATCCGCATCATAGTCCAGGTAGTCAAGCACACATCCTAAGGGCTTTGCCAACATGTAACAGAGAGACAATCAGTATACACGTTAAGGTAAAGAGCAACCAGATAGCATACTATCATGTCGAGCAAGAAAGTCCTCCCTATATATGTCCCAGCATCCACTACAATATACATCCAATGTACAGTAATGGCCTCTAGGGTATACATATAACTAACACATTTTAGCTAGTTACGGTTTATTATCGATCCCGGAGTTCAAGTCGGTATTGCGAAGCATATAAAAATCATTTTTTGCATAATCCTCCTCCCCGTGAACCCGCGGGGTGCGCGGCATCGACTTACAGTGGTATCAGAGCCTAACTAAACCTTAACTAACAGTTTAGACAACGTGTAATAGTATGAAACCGAAATAACTCCGAAACATCGAAACGTAGATCCAAGTTTCTGTCAATTTTTTCGGAGGCTCTAAAATTTTTTTAAAAAATTGTAAAGTGCTCCTTTGCTTGTAAGATGAACATAGAACAAAAACGAGGCAATTCCACCTTACTATGGCCGGCCAAGCACTCAAAAGGACCGGCCTCACCGGTTGAGTTGTGTGGGATTGTGTTGGTTTTTGTTCTATGTTCTTGTTACTTGGATTTAGGGTTTCAAGTGGTGTTTGATTTTGCCAATTTTGATTATACTGTTAATTCTCTGCTGTGGCAATACAGAGTAATTGGAAGGCGCAGTTTTAACGTCGTTTAACATGTTTTAGTTGTTATATATGTTCGTAAACTTCCGCTAATTGCTATATGTCGGTTAGTTGGGGGGTTGGACATATCTGTGATGGTTTGTGTATATGGAATATTTGATCGTCGATGATGAATAGACAGGGGATATAAGAAGAGAGTTTTCTTTCTTTCATTCGATTGAAATTGTAAAGTGATGTAATATTATTTTGCGGGGCACATCTGGGTTGAGGTTGTAGCCGCCGCTGTATTATTTCTTTTACTTTTTTTTGCTCCTAGGTTAGACCCAAAGTGGGGTGCACAAACTACCGTGTTCTTTGAAGTGCCGAGTGGCCTACTCATTTCACTGAGGGAGGTTGCTTCACTTCGAGAATTTGGCGGGTAGTTTGCCGCACCCGTAAGGGTGTAGGGTGGAGTTTGGCTATTCATCACGACCGTGGAATCCGTCTTTCGTTACAAGCTTAAACGAAACGTGGAATTCTTAGTATATCCAATATATTCATCTGTGATCTGGAATGCCTATTATCGCGTAAGACGAATGGATATTATATATATGCTATAAAGTAGACGTTGCTTATTTTTTGCACCCGCGCTAGTCTAGCACCCGCTCTGGCGTTAGTTAAGTAACGTAACGGTGTTAGACGGGGCCCAATAGCGAATACGGATGGCATAAGCATACGTGGTATTTTCGTTTCTTTCTGCAATGGTAGGTGTAAATGATGGGACTGTATTATATGGTTAATGCAAAGCAAACAAACTAAAGCCGAATCTTTGAAACAATTTCAAAACCACTCAGTTTTTTCAAAAAGCAAACTTTTAAATGCTGAGCTTAAACGACTCCTTTAAAAGCTATCAGGTTCCTTCGATTAAATCAAGTTCATTACGTTCACGGTTTCACCAAAACCATTCGAAGCTCTCCGTCATTTCAGTTGGATATTCAGTAGTATTCAAGCTATGTATTTTGACATTCGCCAAGACATAGTGATTGGTAGCTGCTGAATATTCATTTGTTGCATAGATAGATGCGTTGGTTTGGGACGGTCGTACTACTATTTTGGCCTTCGTCAAGGGTATGTACGGGCGGGTTCAAATTAACCTGGACAATGACGGGTAAAACTTGACTCGACTTATAATATGTTGTCCTTCATCAAGGTCATAAGAGC
Source organism: Agapanthus africanus (assembly GCA_030015575.1). Classification (NCBI taxonomy): domain Eukaryota; kingdom Viridiplantae; phylum Streptophyta; class Magnoliopsida; order Asparagales; family Amaryllidaceae; genus Agapanthus; species Agapanthus africanus. Next base: position 454,644,094 of record CM057345.1, on the reverse strand, counting down.
TTGGAGCAAAAATCCACATCGAGAGTTTCTAAAGAAACTAAAACTTGCTAGTGTTGCATACCATTTGGAATGTGATAATTTTGGTAGGATTCCTTCAGGATTATCACACAATGATATTTGGTTCCCGATCCTATTATGAGTATCCGCTAATCCTCGGGAGATTTTTCACTAAAACAATCAATGCTATAAACCAAGTAGGTGTCTAAAATAGTGTTGGCGAGGTTACGCCTTCAGAAAAAAGAGGTTATGTAATTAAGAAACTTCATGAAAGCGTTGGAAAACCTCCCTCGAAGTACCAACACCAGTCTGGCTGAAAGGTTAAGCAAGTATTGTAAGGTGAGATTAATCCTGACTAATTCTTCTTTTATGGTTTGAGGAAGGATTCGAGATACAGTAGGAGCCATCCTGTTTAGATAAACTAATAACCAATCTAAACTTGCAATAGCATCATGCTGAGTGTTTCTCTCCTCTCCTAATTGCAGCGACTAGGTGACCAGACTTAGGTTACAGCTAGATAATAAATTGACTGAGCCAGACTATATTGATTGGCAAAGGTTTGTCCAGATGTCCATTACCTATGACAAGCTGGGCCACCTCCTTACTACTAATGCCCCTGCCGTCCCAGGTCCAGTTTCCACCGTCGCAGATGATGATATTCGTAAGACAAGGGAAAAAGACAGTGCGAATGTCAAGTTCCTCGTGTTAGACTTAGCTTCTATCTTCCTCCATAACAAAGATTTATATGGAGAGCAATCTCGTATCGCAAGATATGAGACCTCGAAGGAATTGCTTCAAGCAAGGTTGGCTGTCGGATCAACTGTAGGGGACTACGTCCCTACAATGATCAGCTATATTAAAAAGCTCACGGACCTGGAGAATGAGTTATGTACTACCTTGATTCTACAGTCTCTACCTTCTACTTACACCCTGAAGGAAACCAGGGAGACACCCGCTCTACTTATTGGGGAATCTTCCTCTTCTATATCCAAGGCAAAAGCCAAGGGAGAGAAGAAGAATGCCTCCACCAAGCCGATAAACGGTGTTAATAAGGTAAAAGGAAAGGGCAGGGCAAAAGTTTCGGGGCTAAAAGTAGGGAAGGAGGGATGTTCCTATTGTCACGGGAAAGGGCATTGGCAGAAGGAATGCAGGGCTTGGAAAGCCAGAATCCAGAATCCGAAGCGAGTTGTGGCTTCGGCTTCGGGTGTGTTTGCGATTGAAAACTGTATGTCAATTAACTCTACTTCCTGGGTACTAGATACCGGATCAGGATCTCATATATGTAATTCATTACAGGCTTTGAGAAACCGTAGAGCTATCAGGGCAGGTGATATGACTCTCAGGGTTACTAACGGAATGAGTGTGGACGCTGTATCCGTTGGGGAATATCACCTAGGATTGACAAGTAGGCACATATGATTTTACATTTGTAAGCGATGTGGTCCACATCCACCTTAATCATGGTTTGATTGGGTCAGGTACACTAGATAACGGTATATATGTATTAAATCAAGCTCAGGTTTTCAACATCCATAACACGCTTAAAAAAAGTCTCCAGAATTAAATAAGGCTTTCTTCTGGCATTGTAGATTGGGTCACATCAATGAAACACGGTTGACGAAGTTATATATAGAGAGATATTTGGATCTGTTCGAATATCAGTCTTATGCAACTTGTCAATCATGTCTCGAAGGAAAAATGACAAAGACTTCGTTCACTGGACATGGAGTAAGAGCGAGCGAGCTCTTGGGACTCATACACAGCGACGTGTGTGGTCCAATGTCTACACATGCAAAAAGTGGTTATTCCTATTTCATTACTTTTACGAATGATTTCTCTAGGTATGGACATGTTTTCTTGATGAAACATAAATCCGAGGCCTTTGAGAAATTCCGAGAATATAAGAATGAAGTGGAAAAACAAACCGGCAAAAGTATCAAGACACTAAGATCCGATCGAGATGGTGAATACTTAAGTGCCGAGTTCCTGGATTACTTAAAAGAGAATGGAATTCTCTCTCAGCTTACTCCTCCATACACACCACAACACAACGGTGTGTCGGAAAGCCGGAACAGAACCCTATTGGATATGGTACGTTCCATGATGAGTTATGCTGAGTTACCACGATCCTTCTGGGGTTATGCACTAGAATCAGCTGCATATCTTTTGAACAAGGTTCCTACCATGACCGTGATGTTCCTTCATATAAAAAAAGAAGAAATGGAAGGGAAAATTTTCTCATTGTTCAAGTCTCATCTGTTAAACACGTGAGCGCCTATACGCAAAGCATATGGGCACTACATAAGTCTTACGTGTTAAACACGTGAGTGCCTATATGTCAAGACCCATAATTTTGCACTTGACCGGCACATAAATTATGCAACGTCTAAAGGCGTGACGTAAATCAAGTAAGCCGAAGCCCAGAAAATCTAAATCATTTTGCGGAAAATAGTGAGCGTGCAGTTCTGAAATAAAGTATAATGAATCATGTTTTCTATAAATGCATAGCTAAAGGAACATGAAAATGCAAGTGGATTATACTAGAGTTGAGAACATGTTTCGTCTTTAAAAATTTGGGCAGCACCTCCCTTGTATATTTGATCCAAAACATATACACAACAATATATATGCATCCCCAAGCGGGAGCTAGCTCTTCGCCAACTGGCGGAATCACAACCACGCAATAACAAATATACGACGCCCAACGGCGAAGAATCAACCCAGAAAGAACAATAAACGAGCAAGACATCAAAACTCAAGAAGCAAACATAAACTCATCGCTCTAAGTCTCGCACAACCCAAGTCTGACTAGGTCTACCAATATGCAATTTCTAGTTCTGATTTGATCTGATGTGATGGAGTTTATCTAGATACAATAGGATATAACAGTACGAGAGTGGGCAAACATGTGTCCCACCTACCAAAGCAAACACCCTGGATTAAGTTGTGTGCCAGCAATACCGCAACTGATCCCAAGCGGTCAAACCTGCAAGAACTGTGGCATGACAGGGGTGAGTTGCCAACTCATGAGTAGAAAACATCAGCAAGTAGAAATCGAAACAACGATTTCCTAGGTCACTATATCCTGAAAGTAATACTATGATATCTAGGGTGACCACATATGCATATATGTCAACAATCGTTCAATGCAATGACATATATAAATAAACATCCGACATCATATGCCTATAAGCTTGTGGATATCATCCATGTGTCCATCAACGACACAAATAATATCATAACACCCGAGTGTCCCACACCGACACTCGAACATCATGAAAACATAAGACTGTATATATATGTGTGTGTGTGTGTGTGTGTGTGTGTGTGTGTGGATATAAACTATGTGTGTCCATCAACGACACATCAAAATCATGGAACCTCAGTGTCCAACATCGACACTCGAAACATCATGAAAACCCGTGTCCAGCATCGACACGTAAATCCTCATATCTCAGGCGTCGCATCCTCAGATCGGTCCTCATATCCATCTCATATCATAACTCCAAAACGGTATCCTCCAGATATCCGCCGAGCTCTATACAATCACCGGTAAGTAGTGTTCCCTCTGGCAGGCTCTCGTCTACACCACAAAAATCATTTCTTGCACCGGGGTACCATACCGGGTCCACCATGTACCCGCAAACGGCATCCGCCAACTCCTCGAATCGGCTCTTGAAAACAAGCTCAGAACTGAGAAAACTCATCGTAGACGTCTCGAAATATCATATCAAGAGAAAACGCTTATTTAAAAAGACACACAATTTCCTCTGAAATTAAACTGCGGTTCTCAAATCCAGAGATCTCATAAAAACAATATATCAATGCATATAACCATAAAGTACAATGTATGCAACATAGAGTAGTAATATGACCATATCGGGTATATCATGCAATCATGTCAAGTGATTATACTGAATAATGAATGTATTTTTACGGTTACGAGTAATATCATGATATGGCATTTCTACTTTGTAAGTAGAATGGCAATTACCGATGATGAATGTGTGTGAGCCGACAAATCTGTATAAGTGTAACATGCACATCAACGGTAATTGTGCAGTTGTACTAACAATGATATCATATAACATTAAATACTGGAAATATGATAGGTATCAAACGAAGAATAATATCCTACACAACATGAATAATAAATGGGTATATCTACCTACACAAGAATCATACGGTCACTTTTTACATGATACACATCATCATTTTTAAAATAAGTATGGTTCAGGTGACAATCTTTATATCGGCGATCCCGCCTCATAACATCCGATATGACAATAATCATCGATAATCATCCTCAAATCATTAGCATGGATCAATCATCCGGTACATCTCATCGCGTACTGTAATCCGTCGTACGGGGTCATCAAACAGAATAGGTAATCTATCGACCAATACAATAATAAGGGTACGGATATACAGTCTCGTACGGCATATTACTCATTATACACATAATAAATATATACACATATATCCCAAATCACATTTGTATAAACGTCATATCTTATTAGTTTCACAACATCTCTATCTCAATCTCGTGTCGTGTTTATCGATCTCGATCTCATATCCTATCATTATCAACCCATACTTGTCATATTTCAATTCATACTTATTATGATGCACTTCTCATTTCATATTCTCATAAATCAATCTGAGTCATCTATATCTATCATCTCAATATCTCACATCATGTTATCTTATATACTTATATCATATTCTCAAGCCAATATATATTCATTAGTGTCAACTTTATCATATCATCTCTTCACTAAATCTTACTAAATCCTATTACTAAATTCTATAATAAGGTTATCGTAAGCTCGTAGCATATCTTTTATTTGATTATAATTTATATCACAATCTTCTATATCAATGGTTGCGAGGGTGCTATACGCCATCCATTCGACTTCCCCCGTAGTTATAAATCTACTCACCAGCAATTCTCCTCGCTTAGCTGAAGTCGATGTGCTTCGTCGTCTCGGAAGTCCACACGAAGGTTCCTACAATCAATACACAATCGCAATACTATTAAAATCAAGTACGAAAACCGATATGACACACGGATTGCTTATAGGTTAGAACATATAGCTTACGCATGCAAAACAAGCAAACAACCCTCGTCGTTAACGTACAAACATCCAACGACGGAATCAAATCCAAATACCAAAATCACGAATTCACATATCGGAAAACATTATCCCAAGAACTCGCAAACAAACTCCCAGATTTTGGCTTAGGTAAATGGGAACTAAACAACCAAGTACAGGGGATAGGTTATAGGGTAAGGGAGTTACAGGAAAAACCACATCGCCAAAGCCAATAGGGGGTCCGGCGACATCAAGGGAAAATCCGGTCTTGCCGGTCGAACAGGGGCAGAATGGATTCGTACTTCTGTGGTGGTCTTCTAGTTGTTTATCTAAGTCAATGGAATTGCTTGATTTTCTTTAAAATATCCCATATTGCTCCAGATACCCTGTAGGCTAACAATCTCTACAAAACCGACACGGAATAATTTCTAAGTTCGTGTATCGGGTTCTAAACTCATTTCCAGGCCAGTAAATCAATCTCTAAGGTCTTGTAAACACTCATTACACCTCAATTAAGCACTTAACAGCAACTTGGAATTTTCTAAGATCACATATCCTAATTATATCGATTTCCAGCTAAACTAAGGTATTTAAACATAAATACTAATTTAAAGTGTATGGATTACCTCAATTACAACTAAAGAAAGTTCTTGAGTTGCCCAAAGTCTTCAAATTCCAAACTTGAATGGTTCAAAGGGTTTAGAATAGGGTTGTGCATGTTTTTAATGAAGGTGGCATAGGGTTTTAAGAAGAAAATGAAGAAGATGCATGGAGGTAGTGAGGTGAAGAAGCATGGAGGAGTTGAGTTGAAGAAACAATGGAGGAGGAGGGAAAGGGGCAGCCAAGCCTGACCCTTAAGCTCACTCTCTCACTCACAAATACCCCCCTACACTCACTCACTCACAAACATCTATTTTGTTTCATCTCTCTTTTGTTTCTCACTCATAACTCTTTCTTTTCTTTTCTTTTCTTTGTTTTTCTTTTCTATATCTTACAGACTCACAATTCACACACACAAACTCACAAACACAAACACAACATGCACATGACATGGTGCACAACCCCTGGAAAAAAAATGTAAAAACACGGATTTGGCCAAAAATCCGATAAATATCATTAAAATAAATAAATCATTTTAATCTCCGATAAATTCCCAAATATTGGTATATACTTATACCATTTTACGAAAAATCCCTATTCGCAAATCGAATTGTTTTTGCGAAATATATTATTTTAATATTAAATTTCCAAAAATAATATTTTATATTTCTGAAATGTTACAGTCTTCCCCACTTAAATAAATTCGGTCCCCGAATTTAAAATTTAACTCCCCAAATATTAAAACATTTCAATAATCAGCTCAAATCAACGGGGCTTCGAAATCACGGAAGACATAGAAATACCACAGCGCATCGTGTGCGCCTAAAAACGAGTACGAAACTCACAATCAAACTCCATCAAGCATCACGCAATTATCGGAGTTAAAAATGGAAATACGAATCTCGAATTCCACTACTGGAATTCAAATGCACTATAACCAAATCATAATACGTATATAGCACGCATCTTTGTAAAACCATTTTAAAGAATGAATAAAACACATGTGAAATCTTTCCCAAATCTCCGTGCTGTGCGTAGCTCACGGCACAAGTGGCAGACGATCATTTGTAAAGTAGTAAATATATACTTATATATGTTTGTTCAATTTATATGTCCTGCCTTTTTGAAATACCCCAGAAGGTTCTCTTTATAAAATTTTGTGTCGCTCGTGGACAGGTAGGAAATAGCGAGACTATAGCTCCTTTTTGAAAACCTTTTGGTAACTTTTCATGCATGCAAAAAATACCCAGGCACTGTCCTCAGACCAGCCCTGCTCGTCTACTGTACAATATAGTATCAATCATCAAAATGCGATACTCATAAATAAATCAGCCTCAAAAGGCATATCCAACATCACATGCGTCTAGTGCGCATGGAAATCAAATCCAATACAAGTGCCACAATATGCGCAAAAGCAAAACTAAGTGTAACAGGTGTGCACGAAACCATCTGTCTAGTGCAACGGATGGGAACGACAACAATCTCAAGTGCATCTAGAGTGCACGAAAATCTCAATCCAGTGCAACTAACATGCACGAATGAAAATCCCAATCAAGTGCATCCAATCATGCACGAATAAAAATCTCAATTGAGTGCACCCGGTGTGAAAAAAATCTCATATCAAGCGCCCAACATGCGCGAAAATCCAAATCAAGTGCGTCAGGTCTGCACAAAACATCTAGTGCAGTAGCGTGCATGATAACGAACGCCAAGTGTAGACGCTTAAGAAAACATAAATCTGGTGCAACAAATGCACGAAATACAAATCTGGTGCAACTAATGCACGTAATACAAATCTGGTGCAACTAATGCACGAAAACTCATCAATATCTCAAATGCACACAAAAACGACATCGAGTATACCAAGACGTATAAAACCATAAACGTGTGCAACTGCATGCACAAAACATGAATCAGTGCACTGCAAGCACATATAAGCTATACCGAGTGCATAAGTAAAGGCAAGTGCATATAACATTGATTGTTGTGGAATTTATGTGTATGTAGTTAACTGCAATCAATAACGGTGTCGCGCGTAGCTAGACCGAGATGAGTACGGGTCGTCCTCTGGGAAACGTTGAACCTTTTATTCTTACTTTAGATGTGTTGAAAAAGAGAGAAGGAATAAAGAATATTGAAGAATGGTTGTAGGATCTAGATCTACGTTAAACACGGATGCAAAATATATATCTAGATTAGCTACGGAAGTAGGTTTTATAGTAGAAGGGGGCTTATAGGGTTCATTGGGATTTAGTAGTTATGGATGATTAATTGAAGATTACTCTTTTTATCCTTTAATAAATTTAAAAATAGAACAACAGTGATGCATGTAGATTAGGGTTTCTTGAGGGAAAAGGGTTCCCACTCTTAACCCCTATCTCGACATGGAACTCCGTTCATATCTAGCCTCTACCAAAACAATTGTTAATCTAATCTCTAATCGCGGTCGAGACTATCAATGAATTGGTAGTGCGCCCGATTAGGATGTTAACTATTCTTTTGATAGAGTTTATAAAGTTTATAGGACATAAAAAGAGTTTAAGGATCTTCATCATCCATTAACCTACCCTAATCCTATGAACCCTAACAAGCGAAGAATTACTCGCACATGTTGGGATAAGAAGAGATAGAAATCATGAAGAAAATAAAAATGCAATAAAATAAACTACCTTTATTAATCAACAAGATCAAGTACATTTTGATTCCTTAGAAAATGATTACAAAAACCTAGTTTGCTTCTCGATCTCTTCTAAGGAGGTAGATAAACCGTTGATTATCAGCCTGGATGCGTGAGCTGTCTTGGACTTCGTGATCTCGTCGGCTTGATAAATTTTTTCAAGAGGCTCTCGGTCCCTTTTTATAGTCCGAAGCCATAACCTTTTGCTTCCAAATTAGGTAACTAGCTGTATAGAATCTTCCACAAAAATTGCAGTACCTAACTCATCAAAACTGCCGCGGATCCGCGGCCCAAGGGAGGGTAAGGCCGCGGATCCGCGGCCATTCAATCTCCTCCTTTCATCAATTTTTAAGGGCTCTGTGCTTGTGCCATTTGGCGATCCTAAGAACCTTTGTATCATGGAAATCTTCTCGTGGTTGCTGCCAGACTTGGTCTCCAAGTTTTGCTTCTTAATTAGGCAAGTCTTCTTCAACAACTTGATTTCCTTGATTCTAGTCTACAACTTCAAAAAATTCTGCACAACAACTCAAATAATATTTAGTAGACTTTGCTCTATTAGGATTTGGTCAATGAAATTATTTGCATACATTTTCCTACCAAATGCTAATTATAATATATCAACACATGTAAAATAGTATTTTTACACATAAACCCTCATATGTATGATATATTATGATAAAGTCCTTTTTTAATATGAAAATGGTAGGAAAAATGTAATAACAAATGTGCAGTTTTATCAACTGAACAAATACCCCAAAATTTATCTTTGATCGTCCCGAGCAAACTAGTATATTCAAGAGGAGAAAAAGAAAGGAGAAAACTAAGCACACTTTCGTAGGCAGACACGATTGCACTAAGCACGTGCAACAAGCCGTTAAACCTCTAGGAGTTCCTAGTAGGAGGAGTGTTGTCTCCTGAGGGTTTTCAGCGGATTACACCCACAAAATCCTATAACAAAAGAGAGATGGTGAAATTTACATATAAAGATAAGAACCATAAAAGAAATACTTTAAAAATAAGAGTTTCCAACAACACTAGTTTTTCAGTTGTCATGAGCCCTATCTTAATAGTCATGAAAAAATGTTAGAAATTACATCATCCCTCAATAAAACATCGTCTTTACTTTTCGTTCCTACCTTTCATCCAAACATTGATCATATACCCCTACGTGTGTGAAATGGACATCCCTACACTCGGAGAATTCAATTCAAGCTATCATACTCTTGTCCATCTACCTCAGTACTTTTTAATTTGATGAATATTTTGATTTGCTCTCACATTTTCATGCGACCGTTAATACTTCTTGAGGTACTAACCGATCGATTACTCATGTGCTTGCTGATTCGGTGATAATATTTTTCTCGTCTTGCACCACCTAAGGCTTAGCAGTGACTCCTAGACCAGTTGGCCTTAGGGGTCTAGGTGAAGAGGCACCCTCGCTAGATTTTTTTTATTGCTGCCTTGGCGATAACAAAACCAGTGTTCATTTTTTTTCTTTTCACCATTTTATATTTTCTTCATTTTTTTTCCTTCATACTTTGGCTTTTAGACAAGAGCATTTCAAGGTATCCTCTACTATCCCGAGTTTTAAGACGTGTGTAAGAGCAAATAGTAGGGTATCAACATTCAAATGTTTGGCTTCCAGAATAGAAACTATTTTTCAGACTTATTTTTATCCTCAGATTAGTGACTTCCTTCATCTTACTAACCCTTGGGACAACGGATCATAACTACTTATTACCAGTTCGTTTAAGAAAACTTCTAATTTTCTTGGTTTTCTTAAACTATTCCTATCTTTTGGATGTAATTTTTCACTTTCTACTCTTTTGTTATATATAAAAAAAAATTTAATGCCTATTGTCGAAGATAATTCAGTGAATACAAACCTCCCCCCAAACCTGTTTTCAGCAGTGTCCTCACTGATGTAGCCTTTTGAGAGTCATGGACCTGTATACTAGGGGAGAGATACAAGGGGTAAAATAATAGTTAAATGAAAAATTCCCCCAAACTTGTTCTTTGACACGCACAGATATTCAATCAAATCCATTTTTTACTCACCTCCATTCTTTAAAATGAGAAAATGTTACAAAAACATGGAGGTGAGGCGTAGGAAATTTAGTTTTGATAAAGCGGCTCCTGTAAAATCAGGAGCTCCTCCGCGGGGTCAGCAGAAAAATACGGTTTTAATCTATGCCCATTTACTTTAAAAATTGAACCTTTTTTCAAATTTTCGACTTCAACTGCCCCGTGCGGGTGTACATACCACACCACAAAATGTCCTTTCCAACGAGATTTAAGGTTACCCGGATGAAGATGCAGACGGGAATAGTAAAGAAGGACTTGTTGCCCCGAAGTGAAGGTTTTTCTAAAAAGATTTTTATCATGGAATACTTTAGTCCTGTTCTTTACTATCACCACATTATCGTAAGCTTCATCGCGGAGTTCGCTTAGCTCATTCAATTGCAGCTTCCGATAGCTGCCTGCATGATCAAGATCAAAATTAAGCTCTTTGATAGCCCACATTGCTTTATGTTCGATCTTAACAGGAAGGTGGCATGCCTTCCCAAACATAAGGCGGTATGGAGACATAACAAGATCGGTCTTATAAGCGGTGTGGAATGCCCAAAGAGCATCCGTCAATTTGGTTGACCAATCTTTACGGTTTTTCGAAACCGTCTTCTCCAAGATCTGTTTGATATGCCTATTTGAGATCTCAGCCTGCCCGCTTGTTTGGGGATGATAGGGCGTAGAAAGCTTGTGAGTGATTGAATATTTCCGCATCAAGGCCTCGAAAGACCGATTGCAGAAATGTGTCCCGTTGTCGCTAATTATAGCGCGAGGGTGTCCGAATCGCGAAAAGTTATTATCTTTAAGGAACTTAATGATAACTTTGTTGTCATTAGTGCGACACGGTATAGCTTCCACCCATTTCGAGACATAATCAACCGCTAACAAGATATGTAGATTTCCAAAAGAGTTGGGAAAAGGGCCTATAAAATCAATACCCCAAACATCAAATATTTCCACAACCAATATAGGTTGGAGCGGCATCTCGTTCCTTCATGAAATCCGACCCAAATGCTGACATCGCGGACAAGTTTTGCAATGTTCAAATGCATCTTTAAATAATGTTGGCCAAAAAAAGCCACATTACAAAACTATCTCCGCCGTTTTTCGAGGTCCAAAATGATCGCCGCATGCCTGGTCATGACAAAATGATAACACGCTCTTGAATTCATCGTTAGGGACACACCTGCGAATGATTTGATCGGAACAATACTTGAATAGATAAGGTTCATTCCAGTAAAACTATTTTACTTACGATAGAAATTGATGTTTGTTATGTTTCGACCAATCACTAGGAATAAGTCCCGTCGCAAGATAGTTCACGATATCCACGAACCAAGGTTCGTAGGATACAGTCAAGAGCTGTTCTTCAGGAAATGAGTCATTTATCGGTACGGTCATGTTAGTTATATGTATGCCCTAGAGGACATTACTATACATATGATGTATATTGTAGTGGATGCTGGGACATATATAGGGAGGACTTTCTTGCTCGACAAGATAGTATGCTATCTGGTTGATCTTTACCTTAACGTGTACACTGATTGTCTCCCTGTTACATGTTGGTAAAGCCCTTAGGATCTGTACTTGACTACCTGGACTATGATGCGGATCATACTAGTGGGGACATGGCAGTCCATAAGTACATCCTTCAAAGTCCCTAGTCGTGGGTGTATCGAGACGGGGCATCGATATACCAGAGTAGACTAGCGTATACCTTCTCGACCCATACAGATGGGCGATGGATGATCCCATATCCATTGGTGTTTGACATCAGAGATCATATACGGGTGCTCAGTGGAGACTGGGTACACTGGACGGACTCGCCGAGAACTCCCAGATGGTATTATACCTTATGTCAGATGGCAGTTCTCTGGTGACACTGGTACAGAGTAGTCTGTTGACCCGAGATCGTCATAGAGTCTTGTGTGGTTCCCACTGTGCTTTGATTTCCATCTTACCACGTCCAAGAGGGCGTGCAAAACGGTGGTTTTTGGGTACAGTCCCGAGTCACATGGAGGCAATGAGCGATAGGAGGGGATTCGTCTCTCCCGGTATAGGGAGTTGATGTTGCGCTGTGTTCGATTGGCTATAACCGGAAATCCCTGGCCAGGGTTGCTGAGATTTACTGGTAAGTGTTACCAGTAGTTTCTCGAATAGTTATAGACCTCATATCGACACGACTTATCGAGCTATTGGGGTCTGACGTTTACCACCCCTAGGCGAGATATGCGACATATCAGACGATCAGACCAGACTGTACGGTAGTGTTACTGGTTGGATTCACTGGAGTGTGAGCGGGCTTTCTCGTCGATCTTCAGATCGCTCAATACCCGGGTGGCCGTTACGTTTAGCAGACCGCTTGCGGCTTGTGGGTGTTTGATATGATCATCGCCTGCTGCCGGCGTATTGACGAGTCTTTAGAGTCCTACACAGAGGTTTCCTGGCTCAAGCGAAACGAAATAGGAGCGCATATGAGATATGTGCGGGACCGAGAATAATGCGTGTATGTGATACCGTATTCTATTCTCGCGATGAATGTATCGAATGGTTGTATGCGATATAACCTAGTTATGGAATCGAGGATTGATTCGATAGATCGATACATTGGATATTAGTCGGTTATATGCGATATGACCGGATCGTTAAATCAAGTGTTGATTTAATGATTTAATGCATAATTATATATTTGATATATTACTTTGCATTAACTAGTATCGGTTCACTTTTAATGGATTTTCTCGCTCGGATGTGCACATTGTATATGTGATATACTTTTTGTGCACTTGATTGTATCATGTTTGATGATACATGCTCACTAGGGTTTGTGTGAAGATTAAACCATGGTTGTATATTAGTTAGGGTTATGGTTTTCTTATTTATTTATTTATTTATTCTTATTGGAAAATATTATGCATAAAGAGGAAATGGTGGCTTTCTTTGTTTGTACATTGAAGCTTCATGAAGCTTTGACCTTGTGACCATTTTGTCTTGATGCTTAACCCTAACCCTTCATTCTAACCATGGTTTATTCTCTACACAAAACTATGGTTGCTAAATGATAAGGATTGATTTATTTTCTTTTTTGGAAAATACTTATGATATTCTATCATCTTCTTCCTCTTCTTCTTCTTCATGAAGAAACCTTGCTACATCAATGGCAACTTGAGCAAATGAGTGAGAAATCCAATTCTAAAGTGAGCCCACCTCCTATTTCTTCATCCTCTACCTCTTTCCACGTAGTAGAGTGTGTTTTCTTCACAAGTTTCTTGACTTGGTGAAGTTGGAGCTTGATCTAGTGATGCCTCGACGTAGATCATCTTCGGCATCGACGTCGACGACCTAGCCCGTCCATTCTCCGATGAAGCCGACGCTAGAGCCCGGGGTTCGACTTGGACAGCGAAGAGACTTCATTGCGGAGCTATGGAGGTGGAGGACCGGATCTACAAAGGTTGTATTTCCGAATTCTTATAGTTAAGTGTTAACTAGTTTGTTTTTCGCTTAGACATCTAGCCAACGATCCGTAGTTTAGGGTTTCTCGGCACCGTAAATTTTGAAATTGGCATGGTTGATGCCTTGTGAGACCTCATTAGGGTGCCTAGGAACCCTGCAGTGGTATCAGAGCCTAGCTAGAGCCTTCGGCGAAGTCTAGACGGAGTTTGAAGTCCGAACGAACCCGAAAACCCATTTCCAAATTGCTCTCTGTCCATTTTTTAAAAATCTGGATTTTTCAACATTAAAAATATGCAGAAAATTCAGCAGGTGATTTTAAGAGTTTCTATGAAATTTGAGTTCCTAAATCCATTATACTGCCGCGGTTCCGCGGCACGAGCATGGCTCGTGCGGCGGTTCCGCGGCCATACGACCACCTTATTTAATATTTTTTACACAGTAACTCCTAATTGATAATGCTGGATTTTCTGGGAATTTTTAATATTAATTCAAGAGTTGAATTTTTAGGGGTTGTTTTGGGGATTCGGTGTTTCGATCGGAGTATCAGATTTTGTCTATGTGGCTTTCCGGATAATTTTTAGAATATGTTAAAAAGTTCGACCGGATATAAATACCCAATTTTTCCCCTGTCGGGAAATTTCCAAGTGTTGGATTTTTCCGAAGTTTAAAGACGTTCTAAGTAGTGCAAGTAACTCGATGGACCCTCTAGAAGACAACAAACCTTAACTCGATTATATGACCGTCTTGAACTGCCCTTTGAACCTTCGGGTTTATGGCAGTACGGCGTGCCACATGTGAGGCGTTGGCTTGACCCTTCTACGGCTGGACCGTTGGTACTGAGGCACAAACTGAATGTTTTTAGACCTGTTTCATGTGTTGATCTGTATCGGGAAAACTTGGGTGTTCGAATGTTCAATCAGAAAGTTTAACATTTTCTAATTATCAGGAATGGGATACAATAATTGGAATTCACAAGAAGTTATGAGATAACTGAATGAATGTTATAAACATAGCAGTTTAGTCTCACTTGATCGGTTGCCACGGAATTTTGATGTGATCAAAAGTCCGTCGCAATCACGTAGCGTACGCGGATACTCGCCGGATAAACTTAATAGACAGCCTCACTCCATAGCCCCGACCAAGTGACTGTAGGAGAACCCCGCCGCCGAAAGCATCCGTTCGGGTGCTCGCGGCAGCGGTGTTCCGCCTTGGTGCACTTCGTCGACGGTATCGGGGGTGCAGCCGCCTACTAAAGTTTGCGACGAGCATTCGATCAGGATGTCGGTAATCTTGTTGAATTGCCCGACTTGGTATTGAAAAGTGTTTTCGATAAAGAGACTAAAATGCGGGGTTTATAATTGTTAGGCATGCGATGTCTAAGTAATTCATTTGGTCAGGCATGCGATGTCTGAGGAGGTTGCGGATTCCAACTGTTGTAGTTTTACACTTTCTTTTCTGTGACCGTAAGTGTAATATGTGATATCGCCGGTTTCGTTGCTATATGTCAACGACAATTGGGATGCGCATATTTACTTACGTTGATGACATGTGATGTTATGTGTTGCTGGATATGTTATATTGGATCGTCGTGTTTGAATAGCCGGGTTTTTTTATGTGAGATGTGTGTTTTTCATTTTCATTCATGTAAAAACTTGTATGTAATATTCTTTTATTGGGGCACTTCCAGGTTGCGGAAGTTGTCACCCTTTGTATATTATTTACTTTTCCGCACTAGGATAGACCCAAGGAGGGGAGCACAAGTAAACGGGTTCTGGAGTCCAGTAGGAGACCAACTCGAGGAGTCGAGTCCGGGTCTCCTAACTCTAGAATTGGTAGGGTTGCTTGCCGCTCTCGTAGGGGTCTAGGGGTGTGGGTTTGGCTATTCATCACGACCGTGGAATCCGTGTTTTATACTGGCTCGTATTGAAAACACGGACGTCTTAGTAAATCCAATATTTCATATGATTCTTCTGCTGCGATATCTGTGATGTGATCATGTGATGTTCTGTGATAGATACAGTATATAGTATATATGATATATTATATAGGCGTTACTTATGTTTTACACCCGCGCTAGCCCTTCCCCGCTCTGCCGTTAGTTACCTAACCTAACGGTGTACGAGGGGACATCGAGGCGAATGCGGATGGCATAAGTGTACGTCGTATTTATCTGTGATGTTTAGGTACTTAAATGATGGGACTTCATTAATGTGATTAATGAAATAAAAGAAACCTAAGATGCTGTAGAATCGAATTTCAAAAGAAAACAGGTAGCTACAGTTCTTGCTTTGCATAGCGGTATATGAGATATATCCTGCACCTTATTCGATGAGGAAAGGACCGAGATCCCTTCACCGGGAGTGACTCCTTTAGCAATAACTGGCAGATGCTACACACTCGGTTTGTCTTTTTGATTGCTTTTAAAAGTTTTTGCTTTGCACAGTGATATATATGATATATCCCGCACCTCATTCGACGAGGAAAGGACCGACGATCCCTTCACCGGGAGTGACTCCTTTAGCAAAACTAGAAAAGCTTCAAAAACACTCCATTTTAAAATCATTTGATTCTACAACGATATCAAGTTCATTACGCAATAGGTTTTCAGAAAAACCTGTCGTAGCCCTCCGTCATTTCAGATAAGTACTAATTAGTATTCGTGCTGCGGTTGTTTGGCATGCGTCAAGGCGTAGTGTACGGTAGCTAACTAGTGCTTATCTGCTAGCATACGATGCGATTGGATTAGGGTATTCGTACGGCGTTGTTTGGCATGCGTCAAGGATCGTGCGGGTGGGTTTAATTCAATCAAGAAATGTACAGGTTGAACTTGACTAGCAGACTATGGGTTGTTTGGCATGCGTCAAGGTCATAGCGAGCTAGGGGCAAAATATTATCGGGAATTTCAAGTGTTGAAATTTGCAATGAGATTGCATACCTTCTATGAGATAGTTGGATCCCGATACCCGCTGCGAGTAAGTGTTACTCCTGGGAGAGTTTTATACATTACAATTAGCCGATCAAGTAGGTGTCTAGAAAGGTGTCAACGGGGTTACGCCTCTGGGAAAACGAGGTTTACATTAATTAGGTTCGTGCGAAAGCACGGGGGACCTCCCTCAAATTACCGACACTGGCCTGGCTGAAAGATTGGCGAACTTGTAGTGTGTAATTAATCCCGGCTAGTCTTTCCTTTTAGGGTTTGAAGAAAGATTTGATAAAAAGTAGTAGGAGCCATCCTGATTAGATAAAATAAAAACCAATCTATTCTTGCAAGAGCGCACGCTGAGTGTTTTCTTCTCTCTCTCTCCTGGTAGCGACCATATCACGCCTTAATCAAGATAATAATACGGATATTTGACCGAACCCGCTTGTTATACTGAGCTGGGGAACGTTGGTCCCGCTCCAACTTATAATTGTTATAAAACAGAGCAGGAAATTAGGGAATACCAGATTTCCCGTGCCGCCCAAACGAAGAAAGTGCATATGATGCATCTCCTTCGGGTGTGTTCATTACAAAGAACTGTTTCTCTGTATCCTCTACGTCCTGGGTATGTGATACCAGATCAGGATCCCAGATATGTAATCTGTTACATAGGGCTATAAAAAGGTAGAGAACTGAGAACGGATGATAAGTTTCATGAGGCAGAAAACGGGGCAAGTGTTGCAGCCAAGTCTGTCGGTCACTGTCACCCTGTATTACCAATACATTGATTCTGAACGAATGTTGTTAGATACCGAACCTGATATACAAAATCATATCACTCTCTTTATAAGTAAAGAAATGATAAAATTTTGTATTGTTGGATAATGTTTTGAACATTTCCTATATCAAAAGTTGATCGGTTCAGGCACGTTATCTAAAAGCGTTGATGTTCTAAATCAAACTACAGTTCTTAGTATACGGATCACACACAAGAGGAAAAGTTCAGAAATGAACGAATTCTTCTTGAGGTATTGTAGACTAGGTCATATCAATGCGACCCGACTAGCTAAGTTACATTTAGATGCATATTTAAATCAGTTTGAATTTACATCTTGTGAAACTTGCCAGTCATATCACAGAGATAAGATGACCATAGCTCCGTTTATTGGAAACGGAGAAAGAGTTAGTGAACTCTTGGGATGATACATGTTGATGTATGTAGGTCCCCTATCTACACATGCCAAGAATGCTTATTTGTACTTCATTACGTTCTCTGATAATCTCTCAAGATTCAGACATATGTTCCTGTTGAAACACAAGTCTGAACCTTTTGAGATATTCACAGAATATAAGTTAGAAGTAGAGAACCAATACGGGTATAAGTATTATGTCCTGTGATGAGATCAAGGAGGAGAATACTTGAGCACGGAATTCCTGGATTGTTCTAAAGGAGAATAAGATTCTCTCTCAGCATTACTCCTCCGTATACACCATTGCAAGATGGTATATCGGGGTGGAGCAGATACACCCTATTTGATATGGTGTCTTCTATGATGAGTACTACTGAGTTACCTATTTCCTTTTGGGAGTTATGCACTTGAGAAACTGCATACCTATTGAATAGGGTTCCAGTCAAATCAGTTGCCTACCATTTCATATGTGATATGGAATGGGAAGGGCTCATATCTTAAGTTAGTTAAGATTTGGAGTTGTCCGGCCTATGTCTGAAAGAAAAATCCGGACAAGCTCGAGGCAAGGTCTGTTATGTAGAACTGGAAATGTTCCAGCCATACAAACTGCAGCTGATGATTTGATAGATCCAAAGGATTCAGTAGATTCCAACGAACCTCAGCCTCTCCGCCGATCTAGTAGGGTTCCTCACCCACCTGAGAGATACTTTTGTTTCTCTATGACAGTGGGAGCGAGGATTGCATCATGAGATGATAACCCAACTAGTTTCGAGCAGGCCATCGAGAGTGACGACTCTGTAAGAATGGCTGGATGCTTAGTGATCTGAGATGGAATCCATGTACACCAACAAAGTATGGACTTTGGTTGCTATATCTGAAGGGTTAAATCCCCATCAGGAGCAAGTATATCTTGAGAAGATTACTTGGTGTAGATGGAAAAGTTGAGACTTTCAAAGCTAGACTTGTTAAAGGTTTTCTTCATCGACCAGGCGTGGATAATGATGAAACCTTTTCCAGTGGCTATGCTTAAGTCCATCCGGATCCTACTTGCCACGGCTACGTACCATGACTACGATATCTGGCGGTTGGGTGTCATGACAGCTTTTCTAAATGATGTTTTGGAAGAGAGTGTCTATAAGTACACAGCCAGAGGGCTTCGTAGACAGTGGGAGCAGCGGAAACGTGTGCAAGATGTTTTATGTGATAAAGCAGGCATCGCGGAGTTGGAACATCTGTTTTGATGTATTAGTCAAAGAAGTTGACATCGTCAAAATGGTAGATGAACCTTGTATAAACAAAAAGGTAGTAGGGAGTATGGTGACGATCCTCGTAGAGTACGTGGATGACATACTCTTGATAGGGAAGGAGTTTCCTATGCTACGCTCGATCAATCTCCGCTTATCACAATGATTCTCCATATAGGATCAAAGTGATACCTCCTAAATCCTGGGTTTTTGGATCTATGAGATAGATCTAATTGGATGTTAGGACTCTCACTAGTTGTAGTGAGACGGTATCAACCGATCCTGGGGAGAATCACTGGAAGGGTTCCAGGGGGGATAAAGACGACTGAATGTCTGTCACAGGCATTGTCTTTACCCTCAGTGGAGGGACGGTATGTTGGAAGAGTTCCAAGCTAGATACCGTGGCATACTAGAAGATAAAGGCAGGATACATCGCTACTTAAGATGCTACCAAGGAGGATGTTTGGGTGTATATTGGTTCATGAGATGAACTACGTTCCAACCATTGTGAGACAATGGAGTTGTGGCTTATGCCAAGGAACGTCCGTCCCATCAGTGATCCAGACATATTCTAAGGCAGTGTCACCTGATCATGGAGATGGTTGATCTCCAGGGAGATCGAGGTTAGGAGAGTAGACTCAGAGGACAACACAGCGGATCCACTCACAAAGGCCTTTTCCCAGAGAGAGACTTTTATGGGATGGTTGAGTATGAGATACTATAACCACTGCTATCAGATGGCCCTAGTGCAAGTGGGAGATTGTTAGTTATATGTATGCCCTAGAGGCCATTACTATACATAGGATGTATATTGTAGTGGATGCTGGGACATATATAGGGAGGACTTTCTTGCTCGACATGATAGTATGCTATCTGGTTGATCTTTACCTTAACGTGTACACTGATTGTCTCCCTGTTACATGTTGGTAAAGCCCTTAGGATCTGTACTTGACTACCTGGACTATGATGCTGATCATACTAGTGGGGACATGGTAGTCCATAAGTACATCCTTCAAAGTCCCTAGTCGTGGGTGTATCGAGACGTGGCATAGATATACCAGAGTAGACTAGCGTATACCTTCTCGACCCATACAGATGGGCGATGGATGATCCCATATCCATTGGTGTTTGACATCAGAGATGATATACGAGTGCTCAGTGGAGACTGGGTACACTGGACGGACTCGCCGAGAACTCCCAGATGGTATTATACCTTACGTCAGATGGCAGTTCTCTGGTGACACTGGTATAGAGTAGTCTGTTGACCCGAGATTGTCATAGAGTCTTGTGTGGTTCCCACTGTGCTTTGATTTCCATCTTACCACGTCCAAGAGGGCGTGCAAAACGGTGGTTTTTGGGTACAGTCCCGAGTCACATGGAGGCAATGAGCGATAGGAGGGGATTCCTCTCTCCCGGTATAGAGAGTTGATGTTGCGCTGTGTTCGATTGGCTATAACCGGAAATCCCTGGCCAGGGTTGCTGAGATTTACTGGTAAGTGTTACCAGTAGTTTCTCAAATAGTTATAGACCTCATATCGACACGACTTATCGAGCTATTGGGGTCTGACGTTTACCACCCCTAGGCGAGATATGCGACATATCAGACGATCAGACCGGACTGTACGGTAGTGTTACTGGTTGGATTCACTGGAGTGTGAGTGGGCTTGCTCGTCGATCTTCAGATCGCTCAATACCCGGGTGGCCGTTACGTTTAGCAGACCGCTTGCGGCTTGTGGGTGTTTGATATGATCATCGCCTGCTGCCGGCGTATTGACGAGTCTTTAGAGTCCTACACAGAGGTTTCCTGGCTCAAGCGAAACGAAATAGGAGCGCATATGAGATATGTGCGGGACCGAGAATAATGCGTGTATGTGATACCGTATTCTATTCTCGCGATGAATGTATCGAATGGTTGTATGCGATATAACCTAGTTATCGAATCGAGGATTGATTCGATAGATCGATACATTGGATATTAGTCGGTTATATGCGATATGACCGGATCGTTAAATCAAGTGTTGATTTAATGATTTAATGCATAATTATATATTTGATATATATTACTTTGCATTAACTAGTATCGGTTCACTTTTAATGGATTTTCTCGCTCGGATGTGCACATTGTATATGTGATATACTTTTTGTGCACTTGATTGTATCATGTTTGATAATACATGCTCACTAGGGTTTGTGTGAAGATTAAACCATGGTTGTATATTAGTTAGGGTTATGGTTTTCTTATTTATTTATTTATTTATTCTTATTGGAAAATATTATGCATAAAGAGGAAATGGTGGCTTTCTTTGTTTGTACATTGAAGCTTCATGAAGCTTTGACCTTGTGACCATTTTGTCTTGATGCTTAACCCTAACCCTTCATTCTAACCATGGTTTATTCTCTACACCAAACTATGGTTGCTAAATGATAAGGATTGATTTATTTTCTTTTTTGGAAAATACTTATGATATTCTATCATCTTCTTCCTCTTCTTCTTCTTCATGAAGAAACCTTGCTACATCAATGGCAACTTGAGCAAATGGGTGAGAAATCCAATTCTAAAGTGAACCCACCTCCTATTTCTTCATCCTCTACCTCTTGCCAAGTAGTAGAGTGTGTTTTCTTCACAAGTTTCTTGACTTGGTGAAGTTGGAGCTTGATCTAGTGATGCGTCGACGTAGATCATCTTCGGCATCGACGTCGACGACCTAGCCCGTCCATTCTCCGATGAAGCCGACGCTAGAGCCCGGGGTTCGACTTGGACAGCGAGGAGACTTCATTCCGGAGCTATGGAGGTGGAGGACCGGATCTACAAAGGTTGTATTTCCGAATTCTTATAGTTAAGTGTTAACTAGTTTGTTTTTCGCTTAGACATCTAGCCAACGATCCGTAGTTTAGGGTTTCTCGGCACCGTAAATTTTGAAATTGGCATGGTTGATGCCTTGTGAGACCTCATTAGGGTGCCTAGGAACCCTGCAGGTCAAAGTTGGTGAAGAAGTGATGCGTGAAAGATGGTCGGCTACAACGTTTTCACATCCACTCTTGTCTCGGATGACAAGATCAAATTCTTGTAACAACAGGATTTAACGTATTAGCCTGGCCTTTGCATCCTTCTTCGATAAAAGATGTCGTAGGGCGGAGTGATCTGTGTAAAGCACAATAGGCGATCCAATCAAATAGGGCCTGAATTTCTCTTATGCAAATACAACTGCCAAGAGTTCTTTCTCGGTAGTTGTGTAATTTATTTGTGCATCATTCAAGGTCCTACTTGCATAGTAAATTACATGCGGCATCTTATCAATATGCTATCCTAAGACAGCACCAATAGCAAAATCTGATGCGTCACACATAAGCTCGAACGGGTGGTTCCAATCCGGAGATGATAGAACGGGAGCTGTAGTGAGTGATTCTTTAAGCGATTCAAAAGCAGCCTCACAATCCGAATCGAAGTGAAAAGTAGTGTCCTTGGCCAATAGAAGGGTTAAGGATCTAGCAATTTTGCTAAAGTCCTTAATAAATCTTCTATAAAATCCTGCATGACCAAGGAAGGATCGTATATCTTTGACGCAATTGGGACGATGGAGGTTTTGAATGACATCTATTTTAGCTCTGTCAACCTCAATGCCTTTTTGTGAAATTATATGTCCAAGTACAATACCTTCTTGGACCATAAAATGGCATTTTTCCCAATTCAAAGTCAAGTTCTTATCCTTACAGCGAGTAAGAACCGCGTCAAGATTACGAAGATAGTCCTCAAAGGGGTCCCCAAAAATGGAGAAATCATCCATAAAAATTTCCAAAAAATTTTCCACCATATCTGAAAATATCCCCATCATGCACCGCTGAAATGTAGTGGGAGCGTTGCATAACCCAAAGGGCATGCGTCTATTAGCAGAAGTTCCGAAAGGACAAGTAAAAGTGGTTTTATCTTGATCCTTTTCGGCGATGGGGACCTGATTATAGCCAGAGTATCCGTCCAAGAAACAGTAGTATTCGTGTCCAGCTAATCGTTCTAACATCTGGTCAATGAAAGGTAGAGGGAAGTGATCTTTCCTCGTCGCGGCATTGAGTTTCCTGTAATCAATACATACGCGCCACCCAATTTGGGTGCGTGTTTGGATTAACTCATTATCCTCATTAGTGATGACCGTGATGCCAGACTTTTTAGGGACCACATGAATTGGACTTACCCATTGGCTATCAGATATGGGGTAAATTATTCCACTATCAAGGCACTTGACGATTTCTTTCTTTACCGCCTCCTTCATAACGGGATTTAACCGTCTTTGTGGATCTCGGGTTGGGTTGGCTTCATCCATCAGATGTATGTAATGTTCAACAATTAAGCGACTAATCCCTTTGATGTCGGCCATTGTCCAACCAATTGCTTGCCGATTCGATCTCAACACTGCCAAAAGTGCGTTCTCTTGCTCTAAGGATAGAGAAGCGGATATAATCACTGGCAAAGTCTCATTCTCTCCTAAATTTGCATATTTAAGATGAGAAGGTAGCGGTTTGAGATCAAGAATCGGCGGAGAGACAATAGAAGGTGGGGTAAGGGAATGATATTCGGACTCCCTAAGAGGTTCAAAACTTGCATAAGATATTGACTCGGAAAGTGCTGCTGACTTTTTCAACGAGTCAATGAGTTCAATCTCAAGGTCTGACTCATTGAACATATCCTCACTGTGAAGTAGTGCAAGATCAAACGATGTCTCATTAGTGTTGTTGAGAACATCAAAGCAAAGTTCCTCATCCATGCAGCTTTCGGAAGCTATCTCGTGGATGGAACAAACATCAAGCAAATGAGCAGAAGGTTCTGATGGCTGACTTCCTAGCTTGTAAATATTAAGCTCAATTGTCATTTTCCCGAAAGATAAGTTCATAGAACCGTTACGACAATTAATTACAGCGTTAGAAGTTGCTAGGAAGGGTCGACCAAGTATCACCGGGATTTGATTGCGTGGGTTTGCCACAGGTTGTGTATCTAAAACAATAAAGTCCGCGGGAAATATGAATTCCCCGACTTTAATTAACACATCCTCTAGTTCGCCCCGAGGTTTGGTAATAGATCGGTCTGCCATCTGGAGAGTACAATGGGTGGGTTTTAACTCTCCAATTCCTAACTGCTCGTATACTGAATAAGGAAGCAAGTTAACGCTAGCGCCTAGATCGAGTAAAGCACGATTAATATTTTTACCCCCAATAGAAATAGAGATTGTAGGACAGCCGGGGTCTTTACGTTTCTTTGGTATTTGTTGGGTAAAGGCTGTGCTAACATTACTCGTCATGAAAACCATCTTAGGCACTTGAGTTTTTCTCTTCCTAGTGCACAAGTCTTTAAGGATTCTTGCATAAGATGGGACTTGTTGAATAGCATCTAGGAGAGGAATATTCATGCTAACTTGCTTAAACATTTCCACAATCTTCTCCATTTGCGGGTTAGGTCTGTTGACCCTTAATCTGTTTGGAAATAGAGCTCGATCAATAACCAACGTTTGTGGAGAAGACTGTGGGGACTGATCCGATCCAAAAATTGGAGTGGGAATCAACTTAGATAGATTTGGCGAAATGTTCGAGCCTTGGGGAAAACGGAGAATAGGCTAGGATGAAGGTGGGAGACTAGATGAATTAGGGGAAGAAGAAGAAGAAGCTGGAGTATCAAATGTGTCACTAACATCAAATTGCTCACCCACTCGGTTATTCAGCACTCTCCCCGATCTCAACATTGTAACGGCATTCACATTATGATTTTGTGAATGGCCAGGATTCGGTAGGGGTTGAGATGGGGGTTTCCCTTTCTCTCTCGCACTCATTGCGGCGTTTAACTGTGCGATTTGGTTTTCTAATGATTAATACTCGCACCATGGGAGGCGGAGTTTTTCGTTATGGTATCAATAGAAGACTTCATCTCAGCCGACAATTGCATGGAATGTTTCAAGAACGAATCCAAAGTTTGTGCAAGTGAAGAATTGTCAGTACCGGCCACTTGTGGTGTAGAAATGTTGGCCGGATTTTGGAAATTTTTGGCTGAAAGGGGGGCTGATTCTGTGGTTGTGGTTGCTGTGGAGGAGATCTTTGATAATTACTTTGTTGGTTTTGGTTCCAAGCAAAGTTAGGATGATTCCCCCATCCTTGATTGTACGTCGAAGAATAAGGGTCGTTTCTAGGTCGCTGCTGAAAAGCAGCATTAGCTTGAAACGATGCATTCATAGGACATTCTTCCGTTAAGTGTGAAGGATCCGAACAGCAACCATAGACGGTCTTAGGAAGCGTGACCTGATTTAGGGAGAATGATGAGAACTTGTTTTCAATAGCGTCGAGTTTCTTCTGTATTGCTGCCATTTCGGCTTTTACTGTGATAGAAACATCGTGCTGGTGAATACTTCTCTTAGTTGAAGGTGGTCTTACGCTTTCCCACTGCAACGTGTGTTCAGCAAGGTCTTCCAGATATTTCCACGCTTCACCGTCATCTTTAGACATGAAATTGCATTGACACATTGTTTCAAGCATCTGCTTTGTCGCTGGATTAATGCCCTCATATATAATCCGACATAAATCCCATCATTGTATTCCGTGATGGGGGCATTAGACAAGCAGATCTTTGAAACGTTCAAAGCACTTCCAAAATGGTTTATTGGGAAGCTGGGTGAACTGGTTGATCTCGCTCCTAATATGGGCAGTCTTATGGTTTGGGTAAAACTTCTTAAGAAATGCTATGACAAATTCATCCCAATTAGTGATAGAGTGTGCGGCAGTATTATAAAGCCATTTTTCTGCCAAGTCGCACAGTGTGAATGGGAGAAGACATATGCGCATAGCATCTAAAGTCAATTATGAAGTACCCATCATTGCGCATACGTTTTCGAATTTGGTGATGAAAACGAACGCGTCTTCCGACTCAAGCCCGTGAAATTTAGGCAGCAGATTGATGTAATGGGGTTTAATTTCGAAATTATCCCCATTAGTTGGTGGAAGAGATAGGATAGCATCTCTCTTGGAGAGAGATGCGCGGTGGATTCTACGCACCTACGGGCGGTGGCAGCGTGGTGTTATACTCTGATGGAGTGCCGTCCATCTCGGTCGTGGTGTGTGGTGGGGGAAAAGAAGATGAAGAAGTACCGACTTCGGCGTCGATAGCAGGAACGCGGACAAGACGGGCACTAGGATCCCGTGTCTAGCCGAGCATGCACTAAGCGGGTTTAGTGCAAGAGGCAGCGTGTGTGTGATTTTAAAATTGGTTTGTTTTGAAAAAAAGTGGGACTCAAGACAAATTACTCTAAAATGCTCAAGCAACCCTAGAACTAAGGTCGCCTAGGTCCAGTCTCTAGACCGCTCCTAGACTTCCAAAGGACAATCCGCAGGATCAATCCTCTACCGCCTACGTACTACCCTTGTAGCTAGGTAAGTGCCAGGTAAGTGGGAAGGAACCACAGTAGTGGGCCTAATTAAAAACCACTAGCCTTTGACACACTTGCCTAGGCACTACAAAAGTAATGCGGATAAACGATAGATTACCCACGACCTTCCTCTGTCCTTATTGAGCGTGACAGTCCTTAGAGTCTGTTCTAGATTTTTTTTTAAATTAATGAAGGGTAGATCTAGATGCTCGGTTTGTGATTTGTGGGGCTTAGGAAGGGTGATGAAATCCCCACCTAATCTTGATTTGGTCTTTTCCCCTTAAAGTCCGTATTAAAATATGCAAAACAAAACCAATCACAAAACTTTTGCAAAAAGATTTTTGAGCGGCGCTATTTTTGCAAAGAATCCTGCAGAAAATAGATTTTATTGGATTTTAGAAGAGAGAGAAGGAGTTGAGAAAGATACCAGAGAAGACTGAAGCCCTAAATCCTCTGTTGTACCTCGTTTCCACCGCCCCAAGGGTATTTTTGCCGCGGTTCCGCCGCGTGGCAGAAGGATTACTTGATGAAATTTTTTTGTATAGCCTTCTGTGCTCCTCTGAATCTCTAAAAATGTCTCTGTTTCCTGTTTTCCTTAATTCTGTGACTCCAGATCTCCTTGCAAAAATTCACGCACAAATCGTTAAATATGCAATTTGCAGTTTTGTGTTAATAATGATATGAATCGTCTAAGAATTCAACACAAATAGTAAGAATAAAAAAAATTACGCAGCCATTTGATTGTTGTGGAATTTTTGCGTATGTAGTTAACCGCAATCAATAATGGTGTCGCGCGTAACTAGACCGAGATGAGTACGGGTCGTCCTCTGGGAAACGTTGAACCTTTTATTCTTCCTTTAGATGTGTTGAAAAAGAGAGAAGGAATAAAGAATATTGAAGAATGGTTGTAGGATCTAGATCTACGTTAAACACGGATGCAAAATATAGATCTAGATTAGCTACGGAAGTAGATTTTATAGTAGAAGGGGGCTTGTAGGGTTCATTGGGATTTAGTAGCTATGGATGATTAATTAAAGATTACTCTTTTTATCCTTTAATAGATTTAAAACTAGAACGACAGTGATGCATGTAGATTAGGGTTTCTGAAGGGAAAAGGGTTCCCACTCTTAACCCCTATCTCGACATGGAACTCCGTTCATATCTAACCTCTACCAAAACAATTGTTAATTTAATCTCTAATCGCGGTTGAGCCTATCAATTAATTGGTAGTGCGCCCGATTAGGATGTTAATGTAGGGTTCCTAGGCAGTCTCAAGAGGTCTCACAAGGCATCAACCATGCCAATTTCAAATTTTACCGGTGCCGAGAAACCCTAATACGGATCGTTAACTAGAATTTTAGGCGAAAAGTTAAGCTAGTTAACATCTTAACTAAAAGTGAGAAGCTACAACCTTTGTAGATCCGGTTCTCCACTTCCTTAGCTTCACGTAAACGTCCTCTCGCTGTCCTAGTCGGATCTCGGACTCTAGCATCGGCTTCATCGGAGAAATGAGCGGAATAGTCGTCGGCTTCGATGCCGAAGATGATCTACGTCGAGGCTTCACAAGATCAAGCTCCAACTTCACCAAGTTGTGAAACTTGTGAAGAAAATACCCTATACTACTTGGCAAGAGGTAGAGGGTGAAGAAATAGGAGGTGGGTTCACTTTAGAATTGGATTTCACACACTTTTGCTCAAGATGCCATTGATGGAATCAAGCTTTCTTTCTTGATAAAGATGATGATTAAAAAGAAAGAATATGATAAGTGTTCTTTTTAAAATGCAAAAGAAATGAATACTTATCATAATATGAACCATGGTTAGGTGTAGAGAATTGACTAAGGTTAGATGAATGGTTAGGGTTAAGTATGAAGACAAAATGGTCACTTTGGTCAAAACTTCATGAAGCTTCAACAAGCTTCAAGAATGATAGCAACCATTTTGTTTTCTTTTGCAATTTCTTTTTAATCCAAATTAAAAGGATAAATGAATAAATAAATAAAAACCCTAACCATTTACTTAACCAAGGTTTAATTCTTTACACTTAACCAAATGAGCAAGTATCATCAAACATGATACAAACATGTGCACAAAAGTATATCACATATACAACTTGCACATCACGTGAGAAAATCCATTTAAAGTGAACCAATACTAGTTAATGCAAAGTAATATATCAAATATATAATTATACATTAAATCATTAAATCAACACTTGATTTAACGATCCGGTCATATCGCATACAACCGATTAGTATCCTATTATCGGCTTATCGAATCAATCCTTGATTCGATATCTAGGTTATATCGCATATAACCAATCGATACATTCATCGCGAGAATGAAATACGGTATCACATACACGCATTATTCTCGGTCCTGCACATATCTCATATGCGCTCTTATTTCGTTTCGCTTGAGCCAGGAAACCTCTGTGTAAGACTCTAAAGACTCGTCAATACGCCGGCAGCAGATGATGATCATATCAAGCACCGACAAGCCGCAAGCGGTCTGCTAAACGTAACGGCCATCCGGGTATTGAGCGATCAGAAGATCGACGAGCTAGCCCGCTTACACTCCTGTGAATCCAACCAGTAACACTTACCGTACAGTAAGGTCTGTTCGTCTGATATGTTGCATATCAAGTCTAGGGGTGGTAAACGTCAAACCCCAATAACCGATAAGTCGTGCCGAGGTGAGGCTCATAACGGGTTGAGAAACTACTGGTAACACTTACCAGCAGATCTCTGATCAGCCCTGGCCAGGGACTTCCCTGTTACGGCCAATCGAGCACAGCGCAACATCAACCCCCAATACCGGGAGAGACGAAACCCCTCCTGTCGCTCATTGCCTCCATATGACTCGGGACTGTACCCAAAGACCACCGTTTTGCACGCCCTCATGGACGTGGTAAGGTGGAGATCAAAGCACAGTGCGAATCACACAAGACTTTATGACGATCTCGGGTCTACAGACTAACCTGTATAAGTGTCACCTGAGAACTGCCATCTGACGTGAGGTATAATACCATCTGGGAGTTCTCGGCGAGTCCGTCCAGTGTACCCAGTCTCCACAGAGCACCCGTATACCATCTCTGTTGTCAAACACCAATGGATATGGGATCATCCATCGCCCATCTTATGAGTCGAGAAGCGTATACGCTAGTCTACACTGGTATATCGATGCCCCGTCTTGATACACCCACGACTAGGGACCTTGAAGGATGTACCTATGGACTACCATATCCCCACTAGGATGATCTGCATCATAGTCCAGGTAGTCAAGTACACATCCTAAGGGCTTTACCAACATGTAACTATAAGACAGTTTAAAGAGACAAGTGTACATGTTAAGATAAAGAGCAACCAGATAGCATACTATCATATCGAGCAAGAAAGTCATCTCTACATATGTCTAAGCATCCAATATAATATACATCATCTGTAGGGTTCCAAGGCACTCTCAAGAGGTCTCACAAGGCATCAACCATGCCAATTTCAAAAATTATGGGTGCCGAGAAACCCTAACACGGATCGTTGACTAGAAGTTTAGGCGAAACAGTAAACTAGTTAACATCTTAACTAAAGGAGAGAGGCTACAACCTTTGTAGATCCGGTTCTCCACTTCCTTAGCTCCACGTAGGCGTCCTCTCGCTGTCTATCTCGAATCCCGAACTCAAACGTCGGCTTCATCGGAGAATTGGGCGGACTAGGTCGTCGGCTTCGTGCCGAAGATGATCTACGTCGAGGCATCACAAGTTCAAGCTCCGACTTCACAAAGTTGTGAAACTTGTGAAGAAAACACCCAAAACAACTTGGCAAGAGGTAGAGGGTGAAGAAATAGGAGGTGGGTTCACTTTAGAATTTGATTTCTCTCACTTTAGCTCAAGTTGCCATTGATGGCATCAAGCTTTCTTTCTTGAAGATGAAGATGAAGAAGAAGCTAGTTTATGATAAGTGTTGAAATAAAATGAATAATAATTCAATACTTATCATAAGCTAACTATAGTTAAGTGTAGAGAATAGACCATGGTTACTTGGATGAGTTAAGGTTAAGCATGAAGAAAAGAATGGTTACAAAAGTCAAAGCTTCATGAAGCTTCAACTTAAAACAAAGAAAGCCACCATTCTCATCATAATCCTTTTCAAATAAATAAATAAATAAATGAATGAATATGCAAAACCCTAATCAACACTTAACCATGGTTTTAATTCTTTACACTTAACTAAATCATCAAGTATCATCAAACATGATACAAATATGTGCACAAAAGTATATCACATATACTTCTTGCACATCAAGTGAGAAAATCCATTTAAAGTGAACCAATACTAGTTAATGCAATGCAATATATCAAATATATAATTATACATTAAATCATTAAATCAACATTTGATTCAATGATCCGGTCATGTCACACATAACCGACTAGAATCCAATGTATCGATTTATCGAATCAATGATTCGATAACTAGGTCATATCGAATATAACCAATCGAAACATATATCGCGAGAATGAAATGCGGTATCACATACACGCATTATTCTCGGTCCTGCACATATCTCATATGCGCTCCTATTTCGTTTCGCTTGAGCCAGGAAACCTCTGTGTAGGACTCTAAAGACTCGTCAATACGCCGGTAGCAGATGATGATCATATCAAGCACCCACAAGCCGCAAGCGGTCTGCTAAACGTAACAGCCATCCGGGTATTGAGCGATCAGAAGATCGACGAGCTAGCCCGCTCACACTCCTGTGAATCCAACCAGTAACACTTACCGTACAGTCCGGTCTGTTCGTCTGATATGTCGCATATCAAGTCTAGGGGTGGTAAACGTCAGACCCCAATAACCGATAAGTCGTGCCGATATGAGGCTCATAACGGGTCGAGAAACTACTGGTAACACTTACCATCAAATCTCTGATCAGCCCTGGCCAGGGACTTCCCTGTTACGGCCAATCGAGCACAGCGCAACATCAACCCCCAATACCGGGAGAGACGAAACCCCTCCTATCGCTCATTGCCTCCATGTGACTCGGGACTGTACCCAAAGACCACCGTTTTGCATGCCCTCATGGACGTGGTAAGGTGGAGATCAAAGCACAGTGGGAATCACACAAGACTCTATGACGATCTCGGGTCTACAGACTAACCTGCACAAGTGTCACCTGAGAACTGCCATCTGACGTGAGGTATAATACCATCTGGGAGTTCTCGGCGAGTCCGTCCAGTGTACCCAGTCTCCACTGAGCACCCGTATACCATCTCTGATGTCAAACACCAATGGATATGGGATCATCCATCGCCCATCTCATGGGTCGAGAAGCGTATACGCTAGTCTACACTGGTATATCGATGCCCTGTCTCGATACACCCACGACTAGGGACCTTGAAGGATGTACTTATGGACTACCATGTCCCTACTAGTATGATCTGCATCATAGTCCAGGTAGTCAAGTACACATCCTAAGGGCTTTACCAACATGTAACTATAAGACAGTTTAAAGAGACTAGTGTACATGTTAAGATAAAGAGTAACCAGATAGCATACTATCATATCGAGCAAGAAAGTCATCTCTATATATGTCCAAGCATCCAATATAATATACATCATCTGTACAATACCGGCCTCTAGGGCATACATACAACTAACATCATCTGTACAATACTGGCCTCTAGGTCATACATACAACTAACAATCTCCCACTTGCACTAGGGCCAGCTGCTGTAGTATCGCATACCGAGCATCTCGAAGAGTCTCTCAAACTGTATCTGGGGAATGGCCTTCGTGAGTGGATCCGCCGTGTTGTTCTTCGTGTTAACCCTCCTGGCCTCGATCTCCCGGCGATCAACTATCTCCCGGATCAGGTGATATCGGCTCAGAATATGCCTGGATCGCTGATGGGACCTAGGTTCCTTGGCTAAAACCACTGCTCCATTGTTATCACAATACAAAGGTATTGGATGCTCAATGGATGGAACCACACCAAGTTCAGTAATGAACTTCTTGATCCAGACAGCCTCTTTGGCAGCATCTTTGGCAGCGATGTATTCAGCCTCCATCGTCGAGTCTGCCACGGTTTCCTGCTTGGAACTCTTCCAGCTAACCGCCCCTCCGTAAAGGGTAAAGACAAATCCCGACTGCGACTTAGAGTCGTCCTTATCACTCTGGAAGCTCGAATCGGTAAAGGACTCCACTTGGAGTTCTCCGTTACCATACACCAAGAGCATCTCTTTAGTCCTTCGTAAGTACTTGAGAATGCTCTTCACAGCTGTCCAGTGACTCTCTCCATGATCAGCTTGATACCTGCTCACTACACTTAGTGAGTATGCTACATCGGGTCTAGTACATAGCATCGCGTACATGATAGAGCCTACAGCCGAAGCATAGGGTATCCCTTGTATGCGAGCTCTCTCCAAATCTTTCCTGGGAGACATCTCTTTGGAGAGAGTGACTCTAGAGATCGTGGGCAAGTTCCCACGCTTGGATTCTTCCATACTAAACCTCTTTAGTATGGTGTCAATGTACCTGGATTGGGACAATCCCAATATCCGTTTGGATCTATCTCTATAGATCCTAATTCCCAATATGTAGGAGGCATCACCAAGATCTTTCATTGAGAATCTTTGTGATAAGAAGAGCTTGACCGATTGCAACATAGGAATATCATTTCCTATCAAGAGTATGTCGTCCACGTACAATACGAGGAAGACAACCTTACTCTCTGTCACCTTCTTGTAGATACAAGGTTCATCTGGATTTTTGACGAAATCAAACTCTTTGATAACGACGTCAAAGAAGATGTTCCAACTCCGCGATGCTTGCTTTAATCCATAAATGGATTTAAGCAGCTTGCACACCATCCCGCTGCTCCCACTATCTACGAAGCCCTCTGGCTGAGTCATGTACACGCACTCTTCTAAATCACCGTTTAGAAAGGCGGTCTTAACATCCATTTGCCAGATTTCGTAGTCATGATATGCAACGATGGCAAGCATGATCCGGATGGATTTAAGCATAGCCACTGGAGAAAAGGTTTCGTCATAGTCCACACCTGGTCTTTGACAAAAACCCTTTGCAACAAGTCTAGCTTTGAAAGTCTCCACTTTCCCATCTACACCAAGTTTCTTCTTGAAGATCCACTTGCTCCCAATGGGTTTTACCCCTTCAGGAGCAACTTCCAAAGTCCATACTTTGTTGGTGTACATGGATTCCATCTCGGACCGCATAGCATCCAGCCATTTCACTGAGTCCCTACTCGTGATGGCCTGCTCGAAGCTAGTTGGGTCATCATCCTCCATGATGCAATCTTCGCTTCCACCGTCAATGAGAAAACCGTAGTATCTCTCAGGTGGACGAGAAACCCTGCTAGATCGGCGGAGAGGCTGGGGTTCGTCGGGTACTACTGAATCCTCTGGTTCTACTAAATATTCAGTTATAGTTTGTGTTGCTGGAACCTCTTCCAGTTCTACCTCAATGCCACTAATCTGTTTCATAAGAAAACCTTTTTCTAAGAAAGTGGCATGTCGAGAAACAAACACCTTTTGTTCCTCGGGGTGGTAGAAGATATACCCTTGTGAATTTTTGGGATATCCTACAAACTTACATAAGACTGATCTTGCCTCGAGTTTGTCCGGATTTTGTCTTTTGACATAGGCTGGACAACCCCATATCTTAACATACTTAAGAGATGGTCTCTTCCCTTTCCATATCTCATATGGAGTGGTAGGCACTGATTTGGTAGGAACCATATTCAATAGGTGTATGGCTGTCTCAAGCGCATACCCCCAGAAGGAAATAGGTAACTCAGCTGTACTCATCATTGAACGCACCATATCTAATAGGGTGCGATTCCTTCGTTCCGATACACCGTTGTGCTGTGGTGTATAAGGTAGTGTAAGCTGAGAGAGAATCCCATTCTCTTTTAGATAATCTTGGAACTCATTGCTCAAGTATTCTCCTCCTCGATCAGATCGAAGGATCTTAATACTTTTGCCCGTTTGGTTCTTTACTTCTTGCTTATATTCTCTGAATTTCTCAAAAGCTTCAGACTTGTGTTTCAATAGGAACACATGCCCGTATCTAGAGAGATCGTCAGTGAATGTAATGAAGTAGGAAGAACCGTTCCTGGCATGGGTAGACATGGGACCGCATACATCACTATGTACCAGTCCTAAGAGTTCAGTAACTCTTTCTCCGTGTCCATTAAACGGAGTTTTGGTCATTTTTCCTTTGAGACATGAATGGCAAGTATCATAAGATGATAATTCGAACGGATTCAAATAACCATCCTTATGTAACTTAGCCAGTCGTGTCGCATTGATATGACCAAGTCTACAATGCCACAAGTAGGATTCGTTCAGTTCTGAACTTTTCCTATTGTGTGGGTTTTGTATATTGAGGACTGTATTTTGATTTAGAATGAATATGCCATTATGTAACGAGCCTGATGCAATCAACTTTTGATCTAGGAATATGTTCATAACATTATCCTGTACTACAAAATTATATCCTTCTTTACTCAATAAAGAAACTGATATAATGTTGCACATCATGTTCGGTATATAATAACACTCATTCAGAATCATTGTATCACCACTTGGTAATACTAGGTGATATTCGCCAACTGCTTTGGCTGCAACATTTGCACCGTTCCCTACTTGAACGGAATGATCACCTATACCCAGTTCTCTACCTTTCCGTAGCCCATGTAACTGCTTACATATGTGGGATCCTGATCCGGTATCTAATACCCAGGACGTAGGGTGAACTGAAAAACAGTTCTCAATAACTGACACACCCGAAGAAGATGCATCAACATGCATGTTCTTTTGGGCGGCTTGAGAATCTAGATATTCTCCTATTCCCTGTTCAATCTTATAACTCTTATAAGAAAGAACGGGTCCAACGTTCCCCTGCACAGTATAACATGCGGGTTCGGTCAATACATCCATATTATTATCTTTATTAAGGCATGACATGGTCGCTACCTGGAGAGAGAAAGAAGAAAACACTTTAGCGTATGCTCTTGCAAGATCAGATTGGTTATTATCTTATCTAATCAGGATGGCTCCCACTGCTTTTTATCAAATCTTCCTTCAAACCCTAAAGGGAAAGACTAGCCGGGATTAATTACACACTACAAGTTCGCCAAACTTTCAGCCAGGCCAGTGTCGGTACTTTAAGGGAGGTCCCCCGTGCTTTCGCACGAACCTAATTAATGTAAACCCGTTTTCCCAGAGGCGTAACCCCGTTGACACCTTTCTAGACACCTACTTGATTAGCTAATTGCAATGTGTAAAACTCTCCGAGGAGTGACTCTTACTCGCAGTGGGTATCGGGATCCAACTATCTCATAGAAGGTATGCAATCTCATTGCAAATTTCAACACTTGAAATTCCCAATAATATTTTACCCCTAGTGTTCTATGACCTTGACGAATGCCAAACAACCCATAGTCCACTAGTCAAGTTCAACCCGTACATTTCTTGATTGAATTAAACCCACCCGCACGACCCTTGACGAATGCCAAACAACGCCGTACGAATACCCTAATCCAATCTGCATCATATGCATAAGCAGATAAATACTAGTTAGCTACCGTACACTACGCCTTGACGAATGCCAAACTACCGTAGCACGAATACTAAATAGTGCTTATCTGAAATGATGGATGGCTACGCAGGTTTTTAGAAAACCTATTGCGTAATGAACTTGATATCGTTGTAGGATCAAATAAAGTTTTGAAATGGAGTGATTTTGAGGCTTTTCCAGTTTTGCTAAAGGGGTCACTCCCGGTGAAGGGATCGTCGGCCCTTTCCTCGTCGAGTGAGGTGCGGGATATATCATATATATCACTGTGCAAAGCAAAAACTATAGAAGCAATCAAAAGCAGACCGAGTATGTAGCATCTGCTAGTTATTGCTAAAGGAACCACTCCCGGTGAAGGGATCTCGGTCCTTTCCTCATCGAATAAGGTGCAGGGTATATCATATATACCGCTATGCAAAGCAAGAACTGTAGCTACCTGTTTTATTTAAAATTTGATTCTACAACATCATTTGGTTTCTTTTATTTCATTCATCACATTAATGAAGTCCCATCATTTAAGTCACCTAAACATCATAGATAAATACGACGTACACTTATGCCATCCGCATTCGCCTGGATGTCCCTTCGTGCACCGTTAGGTTAGGTAACTAACGACAGAGCAGGGCAGGGCTAGTGTGGATGCAAAACATAAGTAACGACTATATAATATATCATATATACTATATACTGTATCTATCACAGAACATCACATGATCACATCACAGATATCGCAGCAGAAAATACATATGAAACATTGGATATACTAGGACGTCCGTGTTTTCAATACGAGCCAGTATAAAACACGGATTCCACGGTCGTGATGAATAGTCAATCCCACACCCCTAGACCCCTACGAGAGCGAAAAGCAACCCTACCAATTCTAGGGTTAGGAGACCCGGACTCGACTCCTCGAGATGGTCTCCCACTGGACCCTAGAACCCGGTTACTTGTGCTCCCCTCCTTGGGTCTATCCTAATGCGGAAAAGTAAATAATATGCAAAAGGTGACAACTTCCGCAACCTGGAAGTGCCCCAAATAAAAGAATATTACATACAAGTTTTTACATGAATGAAAATGAAAAACACTCATCTCACATAAAAAACCCCGGCTATTCAAACACGACGATCCAATATAACATATCCAGCAACACATAACATCACATGTCATCAACGTAAGTAAATATGCGCATGCCAATTGTCGTTGACATATAGCAACGAAACCGGCGATATCACATATTACACTTACGGTCACAGAAAAGAAAGTGTAAAACTACAACAGTTGGAATCCGCAACCTCATTAGACATCACATGCCTAATCAAATGAAATACTTCGACATCACATGCCTAACAGTTATAAACCCCGCATTTTAGTCTCATTATCGAAAACTCTTTTCAATATCAAGTGAGACTAAACCGCTAGATTTATAACATTCATTCAGTTATCTCATAACTGTTTGTGAATTCCAATTATTGTATCCCATTCCGGATAAATAGAATATATTAAACTTTTCGATCGAACATTCGAACACCCAAGTTTTCCCGAAACCGTTCAACATATGAAATAGGTTCAAAGACATTCACTTCATGCCTCAGTACCAACGGTCCAGCCGTAGAAGGGTCAAGCCAACGCCTCACATGTGGCACGCCGTAATGCCCCAAACCCGAAGGTTCAAAGGGCAGTTCAAGACGGTCACATAATCGAGTTAAGGTTTGTTGAGGGAGAGAAAAAACAGAATAAACGGCATTGGCTTGTTTTTTGTTGGGTTTTCTATTTTCGGGACAAAATAGGGAAGGCGCCAGTCCTCATAACCAGAACTCGAAAAGAATCTCTGTCCTGTTTTCGATTGTCCACTTATGTGACCATTCTTCTTACAAAAAGAGCGCTCACTCCGTTGCTTGGTCTTTGAAAGTTTTTTCTAGAGCTCTTGGATACCTCTTCGATCTAGCAAAAATGAGTTCTCTTGAAAGGGAGGAGTAGTGAATATTTACCTTACGTAAGGGCCAGCCTATCCAACTTTCCAGCCCCTCATTCTCCACCGCAAGCCGGGCGAAAATGAGTTCTCTTGAAAGGGAGGAGCAAAAGAATCGAGGCCGGGAGGTGTCGTTCGTGCTTTCCGACTCGGAAACCGCTCTTCTAGAGGGACCATCGCGTTACTTGCACTACTCAGAACGTCCTTAAACCACAGAAAAATCCAACACTTGGATATTTTCCGGCAGGGGAAAGATTGGGTATTTACATCCGGTCGTACTTTTTAACATATTCCAAAATTATCAGGAAAACCACACAGACAAAATTTGAAAATCCGATCGAATCTTTGATTCCCAATTCAATCCCAGAATACTCAACTCTTGAGTCAAATTAAAAATTCCCAGAAAACTCAGCATAATAAAATAGTAGTTACTGTGCAAACAGGGAAGGATGACGTCATCATACGGCCGCGGAACCGCCGCAGAAGCCAGGCTTCTGCCGCGGTTCCGCCGCTCTTAGGAGGTATCTTTTGGAAAATTTTGCACAGTAATTCTTAGAATTTCCTGCTGAATTTTTAAAGAATTTTTAATCTGGAAAAAACCCAGTTTTTAGAAAAAGTCCAGAGAGCACTTAGGTTTTTAGGGTTTCGGTTCGATCGGGTTTCGAACGTCGTCTACACTTCGCCTAAGGCTCTAGCTAGGCTCTGATACCACTGTAGGGTTCCTAGGCACTCTCAAGAGATCTCACAAGGCATCAACCATGCCAATTTCAAATTTTACCGGTGCCGAGAAACCCTAATACGGATCGTTAACTAGAATTTTAGGCGAAAAGTTAAGCTAGTTAACATCTTAACTAAAAGTGAGAAGCTACAACCTTTGTAGATCCGGTTCTCCACTTCCTTAGCTCCACGTAAACGTCCTCTCGCTGTCCTAGTCGGATCTCGGACTCTAGCATCGGCTTCACCGGAGAAATGAGCGGAACAGTCGTCGGCTTCGATGCCGAAGATGATCTACGTCGAGGCTTCATAAGATCAAGCTCCAACTTCACCAAGTTGTGAAACTTGTGAAGAAAACACCCTATACTACTTGGCAAAGGTAGAGGGTGAAGAAATAGGAGGTGGGTTCACTTTAGAATTGGATTTCTCACACTTTTGCTCAAGATGCCATTGATGGAATCAAGCTTTCTTTCTTGATGAAGATGATGATTAAGAAGAAAGAATATGATAAGTGTTCTTTTTAAAATGCAAAAGAAATGAATACTTATCATTATAGGAACCATGGTTAGGTGTAGAGAATTGACTAAGGTTAGATGAATGGTTAGGGTTAAGCATGAAGACAAAATGGTCACTTTGGTCAAAGCTTCATGAAGCTTTAACAAGCTTCAAGAATGATAGCAACCATTTTGTTTTCTTTTGCAATTTCTTTTTAATCCAAATTAAAAGGATAAATGAATAAATAAATAAAAACCATAACCATTTACTTAACCAAGGTTTAATTCTTTACACTTAACCAAATGAGCAAGTATCATCAAACATGATACAAACATGTGCACAAAAGTATATCACATATACAACTTGCACATCACGTGAGAAAATCCATTTAAAGTGAACCAATACTAGTTAATGCAAAGTAATATATCAAATATATAATTATACATTAAATCATTAAATCAACACTTGATTTAACGATCCGGTCATGTCGCATACAACCGACTAGTATCCTATGTATCGGCTTATCGAATCAATCCTTGATTCGATATCTAGGTTATATCGCATATAACCAATCGATACATTCATCGCGAGAATGAAATACAGTATCACATACACGCATTATTCTCGGTCCTGCATATATCTCATATGCGCTCCTATTTCGTTTCGCTTGAGCCAGGAAACCTCTGTGTAGGACTCTAAAGACTCGTCAATACGCCGGCAGCAGATGATGATCATATCAAGCACCCACAAGCCGCAAGCGGTCTGCTAAATGTAACGGCCATCCGGGTATTGAGTGATCAGAAGATCGACGAGCTAGCCCGCTCACACTCCTGTGAATCCAACCAGTAACACTTATCGTACAGTCCGGTCTGTTCGTCTGATATGTCGCATATCAAGTCCAGGGGTGGTAAACGTCAGACCCCAATAACTGATAAGTCATGCCGATGTGAGGCTCATAACGGGTCGAGAAACTACTGGTAACACTTACCAGCAGATCTCTGATCAGCCCTGGCCAGGGACTTCCCTGTTACGGCCAATCGAGCACAGCGCAACATCAACCACCAATACCGGGAGAGACGAAACCCCTCCTATCGCTCATTGCCTCCATATGACTCGGGACTGTACCCAAAGACCACCGTTTTGCACGCCCTCATGGACGTGGTAAGGTGGAGATCAAAGCACAGTGGGAATCACACAAGACTCTATGACGATCTCGGGTCTACAGACTAACCTGTACAAGTGTCACTTGAGAACTGCCATCTGACGTGAGGTATAATACCATCTGGGAGTTCTCGGCGAGTCCGTCCAGTGTACCCAGTCTCCACTGAGCACCCGTATACCATCTCTGATGTCAAACACCAATGGATATGGGATCATCCATCGCCCATCTCATGGGTCGAGAAGCGTATACGCTAGTCTACACTGGTAAATCGATGCCCTGTCTCGATACACCCACGACTAGGGACCTTGAAGGATGTACCTATGGACTACCATGTCCCCACTAGTATGATCTGCATCATAGTCCAGATAGTCAAGTACACATCCTAAGGGCTTTACCAACATGTAACTATAAGACAGTTTAAAGAGATAAGTGTACATGTTAAGATAAAGAGCAACCATATAGCATACTATCATATCGAGCAAGAAAGTCATCTCTACATATGTCCAAGCATCCAATATAATATACATCATCTGTACAATACTGGCCTCTAGGGCATACATACAACTAACAGTTAACTATTCTTTTGATAGAGTTTATAAAGTTTATAGGACTTAAAAAGAGTTTAAGGATCTTCATCATCCATTAACTTACCCTAATCCCATGAACCTTAACAAGCGAAGAATTACTCGCGCATGTTGGGATAAAAAGATATAGAAATCATGAAGAAAATAAAAATGCAATAAAATAAACTATCTTTTTTAATCAACAAGATCAAGTACACTTTGATTCCTTAGAAAATGATTACAGAAACTTAGTTTGCTTCTCGATCTCTTCTAAGGAGGTAGATGAACCGTTGATGATCAGCCTGGATGCATGAGCCGTTTTGGATTTCGTGATCTCCTCGGCTTGATAAATTTTTCAAAGTGGCTCTCGGTCCCTTTTTATAGTCCAAAGCCATAACCTTTTGCTTCCAAATTAGGTAACTAGCTGTATAGAATCTTCCACAAAAATTGCATTACCTAACTCATCAAAACTGCCGCGGATCCACGGCCCAAGGGGGGTAAGGCCGCGGATCCGTAGCCATTCAATCTCCTCCTTTTATCAATTTTTAGGGGCTCTGTGCTTGTGCCATTTGGCG
Source organism: Agapanthus africanus (assembly GCA_030015575.1). Classification (NCBI taxonomy): domain Eukaryota; kingdom Viridiplantae; phylum Streptophyta; class Magnoliopsida; order Asparagales; family Amaryllidaceae; genus Agapanthus; species Agapanthus africanus. The sequence goes on along the minus strand of CM057345.1, from coordinate 454,602,383 downwards.
ATCCTAGGAACCTTTGTATCATGGAAATCTTCTCGTGGTTGCTGCCAGACTTGGTCTCCAAGTTTTGCTTCTTAATTAGGCAAGTCTTCTTCAACAACTTGATTTCCTTGATTCTAGTCTACAACTTGGAAAAATTTTGCACAACAACTCAAATAATATTTAGTAAACTTTGTTCTACTAGGATTTGGTTAATGAAATTATTTGCATACATTTTCCTACCAAATGCTAATTATAATATATCAGCACATGGAAAATAGTATTTTTACACATAAACCCTCATATGTATGATATATTATAATAAAGTCCTTTTTTAATATGAAAATGGTAGGAAAAATGTAATAACAAATGTGCAGTTTTATCAATTGAACAAACATGCACGAAATCAAATCGACAGTATCGAATCCACGAAACCATAATTACATGCTACGAAGGCACAAATCTACCAAGTGCAATAAATATGCACAAATCATAAACCAATGTAGAGGTGTATGAAACATACATTGAATGCAATAACTGTGCACAAAATATAAATCTCTAGTAGGTGCAACCATGGTGTACAAAAACAATATCATGAAACTCAATCATCAAAACACAAGTCCAAGCGATAAAAGTGTGATACTCGGATTACAAAATGCAAATCGCAATAACTGACATTGAGAAACACCTCCTACAATGTCGAAAAATATGCCGGTGAGCCCCAACTGGCACCGCAAGATAATCTACTTGGCTTCTGCTCACGGTCTGGCAGCTTCGGTCTCTGGGTTCCCTATTCCTCTCTGGATTACCAATCTCGCAATCCTTCTGCTCGTCGGCCCGGTCAGGTGTACTAACGGAACAGTCCCGCTCTGGAACTCCTCTGATCACCGTCTGGCCAATCAACATGACCACTCTCAAATGGCACATTACTGACGGCGGCATCAGGTCCTCTGAATACGCACGCTATAACTGACCCTGGGTGCAAATCTCTATCGCTACGTTGTCCTGAAAAGAACCTGCTCATGGCTTCTTCCGATCTCACCTATGCCGAACTATACAAAGGTTGGCACTCTTGCGTAACTCTTTTCTCATAACCGGACAGCTGTGTCCTCAGCACGGCTTTCCTCTGAAATTTGGTCGTATCTAAATCCTCTGCACACGTATCAATCCCCTGTCATCAACGGAGAGTATCCACCGCTCGTTAACATCTCGCACGAACCTCTTGTTCCACTCGTCTTTATCATCGTCCACTTCGACGTCATGTCTTACTGTCTGAATATTGCAATCATTCTTGGCTACGGTCAATCTAGAGTCTCTCACACGGACTCGAAATATGAACTCGGTATCTTCACCACTCTGTAGAAGATATCTAGCCGAACACGTCCTCGGGAACTCGTCCAAATCATCGGAGGAATACACTTTATTCGTCCGTTCTCGATCAAATCAGAACACATCTGGTGAGGTCCTTCTATCTAAAACTGGTCAACTTACCGATCTCACATCGGAGCATCTAACGAACAACGTCCTCTCTTGATCGATCTACTCTAGATCCAAGTAATATTCTTCAACTGGAATTCTTTGACTCAACTAAGTCTGCATCGGCACATCAAATCGGGCGAATCATAGCCGTCGCTCCACTAGAGATAGACTAGCTATCTCCTGTCACATCTCTGTCTGAAAGCTCCAGCGGTCTCAGCTCATAAACTCTGGAATCGACATCCCATCAATCTCAGCAACAGCCGGGTCATCTGTCTGCACAGTAGACAACATCATGATCTCTGAGGTATGCTGCACATCAACAGTCCTCTCAATCCGGCAGCCTCTTATCAATGGTCCGATAATCCGGTGCAAAACCGAACACTCACCTCAAACAAAAGATCACAACACAACACTATACATACACGTCCCTATGTCACCGAAACAACACGGTCAGTCCTCGACCATGACGAGCACGCCCTTCCGCAACACTAGAGGCAGCTCAATCTGCGCTCAAACCATAGTGAAAGGAACCTCAAGCAGGTATCGAAGAGGATAGATCAATGAATGAAAGAATCAACAGATCCTAAATGGATATATGATCAAAGAAACGAATAGTATCACAGATCTCAAGATATGAACATCCTAGGTTTTCTTAAGTGGAGTATCGTATCGTAAATATGCCGCGGAATATACGTACGGTACGTCACTCTACTCAAGCTACCTACTCCATCAATCAAGGTCAAACTATGAAACGAAAGTTCGGGTCTAATACCCTCCCGTTAAGTATAAGTTCCGTAAGGTCAAGCCTAGGTTCCGAAATATATACGCCCTAGACTCCGCATAGTCAAACCCAGACTCAAACCAAGGTTAAACCTAACGCTCTGATATCAACTTTTTCATGACCCGTAATTTAGCACGTGACCGGCACTTAAATTACGCAATATCTAAAGGCGTGACGTAAATCAAGTAAGCCGAAGCCCAGAAAATCTAAACCTTTTCACGGAAAATAGTGGGGGTGCAGTTTTGAAATAAGGTATAATGAATCATGTTTTCTATAAATGCATAGCTAAACGAACATGAAAATGCAAGTGGATTATACTAGAGTTGAAAAAAAGTTTCGTCTTTAAAATTTTGGGCAGCACTTCCTTTGTATATTTGATCCAAAACATATACACAACAATATATATGCATCCACAAGTGGGAGCAAGCTCTTCTCCAACTGGCAGAATCACAACCACGCAATAACATATATACGACGCCCATCGGTGAAGAATCAACCCAGAAAGAACAATAAACGAGCAAGACATCAAAACTCAAGAAGCGAACATAAACCCATCGCTCTAAGTCTCGCACAACCCAAGTTTGACTAGGTCTACCAATATACAATGCCTAGTTCTGATTTGATCTGATGTGATGGAGTTTATCTAGATACAATAGAATATAACAGTACGAGAGTGGGCATGATCCAACATGTGTCCCACCTACCAAAGCAAAACACCCTAGATGAAACTGTGTGCCAGCAATACCGCAACTTATCCTAAGCGGTCAAACCTGCAAGAACTGTGGCACAACGGGGGTGAGTTGCCAACTTGTGAGTAGAAAACATCAGCAAGTAGAAATCGAATAAAACAACGATTTCCTAGTTCACTATATCCATAAGGTAATACTATGATATCTAGGGTGACCACATATGCATATATGTCAACAATCGATCAATGCAATGACATATATAAATAAACATCCGACATCATATGCCTGTATGCATGTGGATATCATCCACGTGTCCATCAACGACACAAACAATATCATGGAACCTGAGTGTCCCACACCGACACTCGAACATCATGAAAACATAAGCCTGTATATATATATATATATATATATATATATATATATGAGGATATAAACCACGTGTGTCCATCAACGACACATCAAAATCATGGAATCTTAGTGTCCAACATCTACACTCGAAACATCATGAAAACCCGTGTCCAGCGTCGACACGTAAATCCTCATATCTCAGGCGCCGCATCCTCAGATCGGTCCTCATATCCATCTCACATCATAACTCCAAAACGGCATCCTACGGATATCCGCCGAGCTCTATATAATCACCGGTAGGTAGTGTTCCTTCTGCCAGTCTCATCGTCTACACCACAAAAATCTTTTCGTGCCCCGGGTATCATACCGAGTCCACCACGTACCCGCAAACAGCATCCGCCAACTCCTCGAATTGGGTCTCGAAAACAAGCTCAGAACTGAGAAAACTCATGGTGGACGTCTCGAAATATCATATCAAGAGAAACCACATTTTTAAAATAATACACAATTTCCTTTGAAATTAAACTGCGGTTCTTAAATCCAGAGATCTCAAAAAAACAACATCTCAATGCATATAACTATAAAGTACAATGTATGCAACATAGAGTACTAATATGAGCATATCGGGTATATCATGCAAGCATGTCAAGTGATAATACTGAACAATGAATGTACTTTTACGGTTACGAGTAATATCATGATATGGTATTTCTACCGTGTAAGTAGCATGGCAATTATCGATGATGAATTTGTGTGAGCCGGTAAATCTGTATAAGTGTAACATGCGTATCAACGGTAATTGTGCAGGTATACTCGCAATGATATCATATAACATTAAATACTGGAAATATGAAAGGTATCACACGAAGAATAATATCCTACACAACATGAAAAATAAATGGGTATATCTACCTACACAAAAATCATACGGTCACTTTTTACATGATACACATCGTCATTTTTAAAATAGGTTTGGTTCAGGTGGCAATTTTTATATCGGCGATCCCGTCTCATAACATCCAATATGACAATAATTATCGATCATCATCCTCAAATCACTAGTGCGAATCAATCATCCGGTCCATCTCATCGCGTACGGTAATCCATCGTACGGGGTCATCAAACAGAATAGGGAATCTATCGACCTATACAATAATGAGGGTACGGATCTACAGTCTCGTACGGTATATTACTCATTATACTCATAAATATATACACATATATCCCAAATCACATTTGTATAAACGTCATAACTTATTAGTTTCACAACACCTATATCTCAATCTCGTGTCGTGTTTATCGATCTCAATCTCATATCCTATCATTATCAACACATACTTGTCATCTTTCAATTCATACTTATCATGATTCACTTCTCATTTCATATTCTCATATATCAATCCGAGTCATTTATATCTATCATCTCAATATCTCACATCATGTTATCTTATATACCTATATCATATTCTCATGCCAATAAATATTCATTAGTGTCAACTTTATCATATCATCTCTTCACTAAATCTTAATAAATCCTATTACTAAATCCTATAATAAGGTTATTGTAAGCTTGTAGCATATCTTTTATTTGATTATAATTTATATCACAATCTTCCATATCAATGGTTGCGAGGGTGCTATACGCCATCCACTCGACTTCCCCCGTAGATATAAATCTACTCACCAGCAATTCTCCTCGCTTAGCTGAAGTCGATGTGCTTCGTCGTCTCGGAAGTCTACGCGAAGGTACATACAATCAATACACAATTGCAATACTATTAAAATCAAGTCCCAAAACCGATACGGTACACGGATTGCTTATAGGTTAGAACGTATAGCTTACGCATGCAAAACAACCAAACAACCCTCGTCGTTAACGTACAAACATCCAACGACGGAATCAAATCCAAATACCAAAACCACAAATTCACATATCGGAAAACATTATCCCAAGCACATGCAAACAAACTCCCAGATTTTGGCTCAGGTAAATGGGAAGTAAACAAGAAAGTACAGGAGATAGATTATAGGGTAAGGGAGCTACAGGAAAAACCACATCACCAAAGCCAATAGGGTATCCGGCGACATCAAGGGAAAATCCGGTCTCGCCGGTCGAACAGGGGCAGAATGGATTCATACTTCTGTGGTGGTCTTCTAGTTGTTTATCTAAGTCAATGGAATTGCTTGATTTTCTTTAAAATATCCCATATTGCTCCAGATACCCTGTAGGCTAACAATCTCCACCAAACCGACACGGAACAATTTCTAAGTTCGTGTATCGGGTTCTAAACTCATTTCCAGGGCAGTAAATCAATCTCTAAGGTCTTGTAAACACTCATTACACCTCAATTAAGCACTTAACAACAACTTGGAATTTTCTAAGATCATATATCCTAATTATATCGATTTCTAGCTAAACTAGGGTATTTAAACTTAAATATTAATTTAAAGTGTATGAATTACCTCAATTACAACTAATGAAAGTTCTTGAGTTGCCCGAACTCTTCAAAATCCAAACTTGAATGGTTCAAAGGGTTTAGAATAGGGTTGTGCATGTTTTTAATGAAGGTGGCATAGGGTTTTAAGAAAAAAAATGAAGAGGATGCATGGAGGTAGTGAGGTGAAGAAGCATGGAGGAGTTGAGTTGAAGAAACAATGGAGTAGGAGGGAAAGGGGCAGCCAAGCCTGACACTTAAGCTCACTCTCTCACTCACAAATACCCCCCCTACACTCACTCACTCACAAACATCTATTTTTTTCATCTCTCTTTTGTTTCTCACTCATAACTCTTTCTTTTCTTTTCTTTTCTTTGTTTTTCTTTTCTATATCTCACAAACTCACAATTCACACACACAAACTCACAAACACAAACACAACATGCACATGACATGGTGCACATGCCCTGGAAAAAAAATGTAAAAACACGGATTTGGCCAAAAATCCGATAAATATCATTAAAATAAATAAATCATTTTAATCTCCGATAAATTCCCAAATATTGGTATATACTTATACCATTTTACGAAAAATCCCTATTCGCAAATCGAATAGTTTTTGCGAAATATATTATTTTAATATTAAATTTCCAAAGATAATATTTTATATTTCTGAAATGTTGCACTATATGCAAAGCATATGGGCACAGCATAAGCCTCACATGTTAAACACGTGAGTGTCTATATGCAAAGCATATAGGCGCTGCAATTAAAACCAATGGGGTAAAAGAACCACACGTGTTAATCACGTGAGCGCTTATATGTAAAGCATATAGGCGCCGCGTTTATATAATTGGCAGGCCAAACAGGTATCACATGATAAACACGTGAGTTTTCTTGCTGCATTCTAATGCAAGATAGAATTAAATTCTATATTGGAAATATTTTCCTAATCTTTCTAATATGGAAAGAATTTTCTCTGGTAGAGAATCTTGGATTTAAAATCCAATTGTGATAAAATATCACCAAATGAACTATCTGATAGAATTAAATTCTATGGAAATATTTTCTCGATCTTTCTCAAACTAGAAAGATACTCTCTGTTAAACAGAGGACCCTTGGATCAACGAGCCAATGGTGATTTTAAAATCACCCACCGGCATCTGATAGAATAAAAATTCTATCATAGGAAAAATATTTCCTAATCTTGTTAAACAAACAAGAAAACTTTTCTGTTGAACAGAGAACCTTTGGATTAAAAATCCAACGGTAAATAAAATTCACCAATTGATCCAAAAGATCACTTTGGATTGATCATGATCACTCAATAAGAGATTTTCTTAACAAGTTTTTTTTCTCTTCTCCTATAAATAGGAGCAAGGAGATTAAAAAAAAAAGGGGAGGAGGAAGAGAGAGTTGAAAAAAAGAAGAAGAAGAGAGAGAGATACATACAGAGACATCCCATATGTTCTGGAGAGAAGGGAGAATTTAATTCTCAAACAAAAAAGAGATAGAAAGATTGCCATCGTTGAAACTCTAGGTAAAAAACCCAGAGACTATACCATCTCTTCTTTATCTATCTAAGGGTTTAACCCTTCATTTAAGAACTCAGTTCTTTCCCCAGTTGAGATTTGCAGAAGCAAATCTCCCCATAAGTTGAGAATTTAATTCTTATCGGGGAGATTTTGCTCTGTAGATTCAAAACTTAGGGGAAAAGAATTAAGTTAAAAAAAAAGATGAGAGAAGAAGAACGAGAACATATAGGAATTTAATTCCTCAAAAAATTAGGGTTTAGCCCTATATATATAAAGAACTTAGTTATTCCATAAAAAAAAAAGTGACGATGATCCAAAATCATAAAAACCAGAATCGTTAGTGCTTAGCACTATTTTGAAGCATCACGTGTTTCCCACGTGATTGCCTCAAACGAAAGAAGAGAACAACTGAAACTGCCTCACGTGTTTCCCAAGTGAGTGCTAAAGCACCCCAGTATAAAAAAAAAGACAGCCACGTACTTTGCACGAGGACTCTAGACATAAGGGCAGCTCCCATATTTGTGGTGCCTCAAGTGTTTCACACGTGAGCGCCACAAGAATCAAGTGCTTAGCACTTATATAAAAAGAAAGGGAAATAAAACCTAATTGGTAGCACCAATATCTTTGGTGCCTCACGTATTTCACACGTGAGCACCACAAGAATCTAGTGCCCATGTGAAACGCACGTGAGCACTATATATCCCAGTGCTTCGCATTGTTGGGTAATTATGAAACTCAATCCCAGCCCAAATTGGTTAAAGTTTCCAGAGGTCAAACCCCTATGAGTTTAAATCAACCGAGCTCATATTGCTCATGGTTTCCCAAACCGACCTTAGTCTCAAAAATAACTATTGGTCTTCCATTGATGATATCCCAAAGGATATTCATCTTATATCTCCTAAGATAATTTTAGTCTCAAACATGACTAACATTTCTTAAGTCTACAACAGCCCCTACCCTTTTTCCCCTCAAATATGGGACATGGTTTAAGAGTACATCTCTCCACACCTCTGATATATGCCGTTGTAATTCTTCAACGTCTTCAGAGAGGTGGCGGGTCTCGATATCCAACAACACGTTGATGCACTTCCAAAGTGACGTGCATCCTCAAATTGGATCGTACACCAAATTGGGTGCATTATGTTGTTAGTGATATGTATGCCCTAGAGGCCATTTCTGTACATACGATGTATATTGTAGTGGATTCTTGGACATATATATGGAGGACTTTCTTGCTCGACATGATAGTATGCTATCTGGTTGCTCTTTATCTTAACATGTACTCTGACTGTCTCTATGTTACATGTTGATAAAGCCCTCAGGATGTGTACTTGACTACCAGGACTATGATGTAGATCATACTAGTGGGGACAGTGTAGTCGCTAAGTACATCCTTCAATTGTTCCTAGTCGTAAGTTTATCGAGACAGGGAATCGATATATCAGAGTAGACTAGCGTATGCTTCTCGACCCATGAAGATGGGCGATGGATGATCCCATATGCATTGGTGTTTGACATCAAAGATAGTATACGGGTGCTCAGTGGAGACTGGGTACACTGGACGGACTCGCCGAGAACTCCCAGATGGTATTATACCTCGCGTCAGATGGCAGTTCTCTGGTGACACTGGTACAGGTTAGTCTGTAGACCCGAGATTGTCATAGAGTCTTGTGTGATTCCCACTATGCTTTGATTTCCACCTTACCACGTTCAAGAGAAGGTGCAAAACGGTGGCTTTTGAGTACAGTCCCGAATCACATGGAGGCAATGAGCGATAGGAGGGGTTTCGTCTCTCCCGGTATTAGGAGTTGATGTTGCGCTGTGTTCGATTGTGTATAACTGGAAATCCTTGGCCAAGGTTGCTGAGATTTACTGGTAAGAGTTATTAGTAGTTTCTCGAACTGTTATGGACCTCATATCGACACGACTTATCGGTTACTAGAGTCTGACGTTTACCACCCCTAGACTGGATATGCGACATATCAGACGAAGAGATCGGACTGTACGAGAGTTTTACTGATTGGATTCGCAGGAGAATGTACAGCCTTGCTTGTTGATTTTCTGATCGCTCAATACCTGGGTTTTTGTTACGTTTAGCTGACCGCTTGCAGCTTGTAGGTGTTTGATATAATCATCACCTACTGCCGGCGTATTGACGATTCTTTGGAGTCCTACACAGAGGTTTCCTGGTTCAGGCAAAACGGAGTAGGAGCACATATGTGATATGTGCGGTATCGAGAATAATACGAGTATGTGATACTGTATTCGATTCTCACGATATGTGATATAGGCCGGGTATATGTGATATAGCCGGGTCATCGGATCAAGTGTTGATTCGATGAACTGATACATTTTATATTAGTCTGTTATTTGTGAAATAGCCGGATTATCGGATCAAGTGTTGATTCAATAATTTAATATATAATTATATATTTGATATATTACATTACAATAACTAATATAAGATCACTTAAAGATTCTTTTTCTCACTTGATAATACATTGATATATATGTGATATATGTTAATTGTATTATTTTCTTTTGTTACAAAATATTGTATATGTGATATATAATATTGTAACATGTGAGAGTTACAAATGCAACTAGGGTTTAGAGTTTAAACCATGCTAGGGTTTTAGAATAGGGTTAACATTTTATTAAGGATAATTCATTTTCTTTTGGATGAGCTTTGAGAAAGCTTCTTGTTCCTTTGACTTTATCCACCCTTTTTGTTTTATCCTTGATATTTGTTAACCCAAGTTTAACCCTAGCCTATGGTTAATTCTCTACATGAGTTAGACATGACACATATTAAACTATGGTTGCATTTCTAACCTCAATAATAATTCATTCATCACTTTCTTCTTGATCTTCTTCAAGCTCACAAAAGCTTCCTTGATTTTTATTTTGTGATGATTTAAAGTGAGAAATTGAAAACAAAAGAGAGCAAAATTTATACTTCATCATCCTTATCTATTCTAGACACTTAGATTAGGGTGTTTTCTTTACTAATACATGATTAGCGTAGCATGAGCTTGGGTTAGTGTTTCTTCAAGGTAGATCATCTTAGTTTTTGAAGATTGGAAGCAAGGTTGCATTTTTCTCTTCATGGAGCCTCTCTAGAGTCCGGATACTTGATGATCGCAGCGAAGAGACCTCAACACGGAGCTTATCAAGCGAAGGAACGGACTACAAATGTTGTAATCCCTAACGCTTAGATGTTAAAGTGTTAACATGCTAGTTTTGTTTGATTCTTTAGTTAAAGTTGCTATGTTTAGGGTTATCTATAATGGCAAAATTTGAAATTGGCATGAGAGATGCTACCCGAAACCTTGCTGCCATTGTAGGTATCCCAACAGTGGTATCAGAGCCTAGCTAGAGAATTAGACGGATAAGTATAGTATTACGAAATTGAAACAACTCCGAAACACCCGATGCAAAAGCCTAGTTTCTGTCGAATTTAAAATGAGCTCTAAAAATTTTTCAAACAGTTTCAGAATATTATATGGGGTACAATATGAACGCAGCCCAAAACCTACCCCCTTGCTCGGAATTTGGCCAGCCAGAAGGCCTTAAAATCAGGCCTGCTCGTATTTCTTAGGGACCTAGGGTTTGGGTTTTAGATGGTGTTCAGGTCTCTGGGGTTTGGCAGTTCAGGTGTTGTTTATTTTTGCTAAATTTTCATGAGATGTTTATTTACTATAAAGATAATTCGGAGTGTTTCGTATTCGCAATTCTAGCTTGGTTTCATGATTGCGTAGACAGTGTTAAAAAGTTCGAACGGATATCAATAACTCACTTTTTCCCCTATCGGAAAATTTCCAAGTGTTGGATTTTTCCTTAGTAAAAGAACATTCAAATATCGTGCAAGTAACGCGGTGGACCTTCTAGAAGAACGAAACCTTAACTCGATTTTGTGACCGTCAAAACTATCACTAAACCCTAGGGTTTGTGATGGTTTAGCGGTACCACAAGTGAGGCGTTGGTTTGACCCTTCTACGGCTGGGCCATTGGTACTGTGCATGTGATAGATGCTTTTAAACTAAGTTCAAGTGTTGAGCAAATAGGGAAATTTTGGGTGTTTGTTGATTCGATCGGAATGTTTAATATCGTCTAGCTTTTTCTGTAATGTGATACAATATTTGGAATCCACAAATGTAGTTATGAGATAACTAATTTGAATGTTATAAATCTAGTAGTTTAGTCTCATTTTGATCGGTTGCCACATGATTTTGATGTGATCAAAAGTCCGTCGCGATCACATTGCGTACGCGGATACTTGCCGAACAAACTTAATAGATAGCCATGCCCCATAGCCCCAACCAAGTGATTGTAGGAGAACCCCGTCGCCAAAAGCATCCGTTCGGGTGCTCGCGGCAGCGGTGTTCAGCCTTAGTGCACTTCGTCGACGGCATCGGGGGGTACGGCCGTCTACTAAAGTTTTCGACGAGCATTCGATCAGGATATCAGGAATCTTGTTGAATTGCCCGAATAGATATTGAAAAGTGTTTTCGATATTGAGACTAAAATGCGGGGTTTATAATTGTTAGGCATGCGATGTCTAAGGAATTCATTTTGTTAGGCATGCGATGTCTAAGGTTGTTGCGAATTCCAACTGTTGTAGTTTTTCACTTTCTTTTCTGCGACCGTAAGTGTAATATATGGTTTATCGCCGGTTTCGTTGCTATACATCAACGACAATTGGGATACGCATATTTACTTACGTTGATGACATGTGATGTTATGTGTTGCTTGGATATGTTATATTGGATCGTCGTGTTTTGAATAGCCGGGGGTTTTATGTGAGATGAGGGTTTTTATTTTCATTCATGTAAAATTCATTGTATGTAATATTCTTTTATTGGGGAACTTCCAGGTTGAGGATGATGTCACCATTGTATATTATTTACTTTTCTTCATTAGGATAGACCCAAGGCGGGGAGCTTAAGTAACCGGGTTCTAGGGTCTAGTGGGAGACCATCTTGAGGAGTCGAGACCGGGTATCCTAACTCTAGAATTGGTAGGGTTGCTTGCCGCTCTCATAGGGGTCTAAGGGTATGGGATTAGCTATTCATCACGACCGTGGAATCCGTGTTTAATACAGGCTCGCAATAAAACACGGACCACCTAGTATATCCAATATTTCATATGTTTCTTCTGCTGCGATATCTGTGATGTGATCATTTTATATATTGATGAGATGAATACAGGATATAGTATACGTGATATATTATATAGACGTTGCTTATGTTTTACACCCGCGCTAGCACTGTCCCGCTCTGCCGTTAGTTACCTAACCTAACGGTGCATGAGGGGACATCGAGGCGAATGCGGATGGCATAAGCATATGTTGTATTTATCTGTGATGTTTAGGTAAACTTAAAAGATGGGACTTCATTAATGAGATTAAAGAAATAAAAGAAACCTAAAGATATTATGAAATCGAATTTTCAAAAACAGATAGCTCTAGTTGTTGCTTTGCATAGCGGTGTTCCTTGTAGGACATCCAGCACTTTATTCGATAAGGAAAGAGCCGAGATCCCTTCACCGGGAGTGACCTCTTTAGCAATAACTGGCAGATGCTACAACCCTCGGTTTTATCTTTTGATTGCTTTTCTAGTTCTTGCTTTGTATAGTGGTATTGTGAATATCCTGCACCTTATTCGATAAGGAAAGAGACGACGATCCCTTCACCGGGAGTGACCTCTTTAGCAAAACTAGTAAAGGCCTCAAAAACACTTAATTTAAATCATTTGATTCTACAACGATATCAAGTTTATTACGCAAAAGGTTTTCTTAAAAAACTGTCGTAGCCCTCCGTCATTTCAGATAAGTACTTCATAGTATTCGTGCTGCATTTGTTGGCTTTCGTCAAGGCGTAGTGTGCGGTAGCTATTTAGGCTTATCTGTATAAGCATATGATGCAATTGAGTTAGGGTAGTCGTGCGACTTTTTTGGCTTTCGTCAAGGGTCGTGCGGGTTGGTTTAATTCAATCGGGAAATGACGGGTTGAACTTGACTAGTAACCTATGGTTTGTTGGCTTTCGTCAAGGTCATAGGATGCTAGGGGTAAAATATTATCTGGAATTTCAAGTGTTGAAATTTGCAATGAGATTGCATACATTCTATGAGATAGTTGGATCCCGATACCCACTGAGAGTAAGAGTTACTCCTGGGAGAGTTTTACACATTATAAATAGCCGATCAAGTAGGTGTCTAGAAAGGTGCCAACGGGGTTACGCCCCTGGGAAACGAGTTTTATTTTAATTAGGTCCGTGCGAAATCACGGAGAACCTCCCTCAAAGTACCGGCACTGGCCTGGCTGAAAGGTTGACGAACTTGTAGGGTGTAATTAATCCCGGCTAGTCTTTCCTTTTAGGGTTTGATGGAAGATTTGACTAAAACAGTGGGAGCCATCCTGATTAGATATATTAATAACCAATCTAATCTTGCAAGAGCATACGCTGAGTATTTTCTTCTCTCTCTCTCCAGGTAGCGACCATGTCACGCCTTAATCAAGATAATAATACGGATGTATTGACCGAACCCGCTTGTTATACTGAGCTAGAGAACGTTGGTCCCGCTCCAACTTATAATTCTTATAAGACCGAGCAGGAAATAGGGGATTACCAGAATTCCCGTGCCGCCCAAACGAAGAAAGTGCATGATGATGCATCTTCATCGGGTGTGTTCATTACAGAGAACTGTTTCTCAGTATCCTTTACGTCCTGGGTATGAGATACCGGATCAGGATCCCACGTATGTAATCTGTTACATGGGCTACAGATAGATAGAGAACTGAAAAAGGGTGATAAGTTTTAAGAGTTAAAAATGGTGCAAGTGTTGCAGCCAAGTCTGTTGGCAGTTATCACCCTGTATTACTAAATACATTGATTCTGAATGAATGTTATTAGATACCGAACCTGATATATAACATCATATCAATATCTTTTTTTTAGTAAAGAAGGATATAATTTTGTATTGTTGGACAATGTTTTGAACATTTCCTATATCAAGAGTTGATCGCTTCAGGCATGTTATGTAAAAGCATAGACGTTCTAAATCAAATTACAGTTCTTAAAAGTACAGAACACACACAAGAGGAAGAGTTCAGAAATGAACGAATCCTTCTTAAGGTATTGTAGACTAGGTCATATCAACTGCGACCCAACTAGCAAAGTTACATTTAGATGCATATTTAAATTAGTTTGAATGTACATTTTATGAAACTTGCCAGGCATGTCACAAAGATAAGATGACCATAGTTCCGTTTACTGGAAACAGAGAAAGAGTTAATAAACTATTGGGATTGATACATGATGATGTATGTAGGGTCCCCTGTCTAAACATGCCAGGACCGGTTCTTTGTACTTCATTAAATTCACTGATTATCTCTCAAGATTCGAACATATGTTCTTGTTGAAACAAAAGTCTGAAGCTTTTGAGAAATTCAAAGAATATAAGATAGAAGTAGAGAACCAAAACAGGTATAAGTATTATGTCCTATGATGAGATCAGGGAGGAGAATACTTGAGCACGGAGATCCTGGACTATTCTAAAGGAGAATGAGATTCTCTCTCAGCATTACTCCTCCGTATACACCACAGCACATCGGTGTATCGGGGCGGAGCAATCGCACCCTATGTGAGATGGTGTGCTCTATGATGATTACTACTAAGTTACCTTTTTCCTTTTTGGTGTTATGCACTTGCATGTGAAGCTGCATACCTATTTAATAGGGTTCCAACCAAATCAAGTGTCTACCACTCCATTTGAGATATGGTATGGGAAGAGCCCATGTCTTAAGTATGTTAATATTTAGGGTTGTCCGGCCTATGTCAAAAGCAAAATACGGACAAGCTCGAGGAAATGTCAGTTCTGTGGAAGTTTGTTGGATATCCCAAGCATTCGCAAGGGAATATCTTCTACCAAACTGAGGAGCAAAAGGTGTTTTGTTTTCTCAGCATGCCACCTTTTAGAAAGGGGATAATTTGTGAAGAAATTACTGGTTAAGAGGTAGAACTGGTAGGAGTTCCAGCTATACAAACTGCAGCTGATGATTTGGTAAACATGGAGGATTCAATAGTTTCCAATGAACCTCAGCCTCTCCGCCGATCTGGTAGGGTTCCTGACCCACCTGAGAGATACTTCAGTTTTCTCTGTGACAGTGTTAGAGATAGTGCCCTCAGAGTCAATTATTGGATCACAGGCACGTGATTGCAATGATTGAGGGAGGACCTATCCCGGTAGGACAGTCTTACTCGAGATGATAGTATGCTATCTGGTTTATCTTTATCATCGTGTACTGCTTTAGGTGACCTGACATGTCGCTATTACACGTTGATAGAACCCCTAGGATTCTTGCTTGACTACCAGCAGTATGATGGCGATCATAAACGTGGGAGCTGGTAGTCTATAAGCACATCCTTAAAAGGTCCCTAGTCGTAGGAGTTTCGAGACAGGGCATCGATACTCCATTAGTAGACTAGTGTATACAGTCGAGACCCCGACGAGGGGCGGTGGCCGGTCTCACAAGCTACTGGTGTCAGTTGGTTCACCTAAGATGTATACAGGTGCTCATTGGGTTATGAGTACACCGGACAGGACTCGCCGGGAACCTGCTAGTTGGTCTTATACTAGATGTCAGATAGAAGTTCCCTGGTGACATGTGTACAGGTTAGTTCATCGACCTGAGATCGTCATTTGTCTCGTGTGAGTTCCCACTGTTCTTTGATTACTACCCTACCACGGCTCAAAGGAGTCATGCAAACAGGTTTTAGTTGGGTACATCCCGAGCCACATGGAGGCAGTGAGCGGATCTTCAGGGGTTCGTCTCTCCCGGTATTGGGGGTGAGGTCGCGCTGTGTCTAGGAGAGCCATTACGCAAAGCCCTCGGCCGAGGCAGGAGATTTACTGGTAGGTATTCCAGTAGTATCTCAGGGCGTTCTGCGCTACACTCCGACACGACTTGTACCGCTTTTGGGGGTCTGACTTTTACCAACCCCCTAGGCCCGACATGCGATGCTCATAGACGAACGGACCGGACTGTACGGATATTGTCACTGACAGGCTCAGTAGGGTGTCAGGATGAGTTCGCTCATCGACGTCCCTTTTGGTCAATAGCTGGTGGCCCGTCACGTATTGGCTAATACCTTTGACGTGCTAGTGGTTACATCCACAGCCATAGTATTGACGATTGTTTAGAGTCCACCACACTTTCAGTTACTCAAGCTTTCGGGCGAAACGCTGTAGAGGCCGTATGGAGATATGGCAGGGTCCGATCAGATACGTGCGGTATTGCACGGATCAGGATCGGACGGTTTGTACTAGTGGCCGTATGGTTATATAGCAAGGTTCGATCAGATACGTGCGGTATTGTACGGATCAGGATCGAACGGATATTACTAGCTGGCTTTGGTTTAAGCCGGATCCTAGTTTAGTACAGTGTAGATTTTGTCTCATTGCATTTGTATCCGGTAGGAATACAGATGCGGGTGTGTATGCACAGTATCGGGGTTTTCCTGTAATTTATTACGGGACCAGTTTTCTGAGGTTGCCAGTTTGCATTCCGTTCCGGCCGGTTTTCCTCTGTTCTTTCCCGGCCGGACTTTTCTGATGGAGGGGTTATTTGCAAGATTGCAAATAACATTTTGTGGAGGGGTTTTCTTGCATTATGTGGCATCATGATGAGATTCTTTTTCCATCCATTCTTTGCTTTATTTGTGATTAGAAATGAGATGAATGTTGATTGGATTTGGTTATCATTTCTTTTTGGATATGGTCACCTCTTGCTTTTACTACCATGACCTCCCTTCCTGGTTTTGGAATTTGGATTCCCTCCACCATTCTCAAAAGGGGGACGGCCACTTCTTAGGAAAGGGAGAGAGAGGTTTCATTTTTGGTATGAGGAAATTTGATTCATTTCATTTCTTGCTAGGAAAAATGAAAGCACCATTTTTCCTTATCTTCTTCCCTCCATCCAATGGCAACTTCATTACCCCAAATGAGACAAGCATCATCTACACTACATTCTACAGCAAATCTTGGGCACGTCGACTTGCCAGCTTCGTGCCCGAGTTGCCTCGGCATTGAGGTGGGAGCCCGTAAAAGATACAGACGATGTGGTGCCCTTCCGGCAAGGAGGCGACGACCAGAGTTTCCGCGGGAGATCGGGACGACGACGAGAAGACCGGAGGACTCGGATCACTCGGTATATCTCTCACCCTTTCTCTTGTTTGCTAGTATCGGTTAATGGTTACGATCCGGGTATATTGTCCGCGGTAGCGCCAGCTTAAAAGTTAAGAAAATTTTGATTCCGCATTTTGGCCTCGGATAGACGGTCGGGGCGCTGCCGTGGCGCAACATGGTATCAGAGCCACGCCATTAACCTTGTATAGCTTTGTCTAATGTGTTTTACATTTCCGATCGACCAAAATTCCAAAAATACGCGTTTTCTGTACATCAGTTTTCTGTTGATTTTTTTCTTGCTCAAAAAATTTTTCAGGTTGCATAAAAGTGATGTACTGGAAAATATAAGGCTACTGTAGAAATGCGACAGAGTGATTCCATTGTGTGAGCGCGGAACCGCGGCAAAACCCCCCTTTGTGCCGCGGTTCCGCCGCACTATGGTCAGATCATTGTGTCGTTTTTCTTCAGTTGCTTTCTGGGATGATTTTAGGGGTTTTGGAACATTAATTTTGGGCCCAGAATTTCTTGATGTGCTACAGTAGTACTTGGGGGCCCACTTGTTAAAATTTAATCGATCGGATATTTTAAACACATTGGTTCACAGTATTAACATTATATCTGCGACCGTGAATGTCACTTGATCGGTAAATCCTGTCTAACTGCTATAGCCCGGTTAGACGGATTTGCGAACGTGACTTTTCACGTTGATGTTCTATGTTTATGCTGTGTTGTTGCGGATCGGTCGTGGGGGATAGCCTGGATGCAATGCTAGTACAGTTTTGTTTTATATGTACATTTGATATTGCGGGGCGAGCGTCCAACATGTGGACTGCCGTCACTGCCTATTTGTATTATTCTTTTGGGGCATGACCTGGTTGCGGTCGATGTACCCGTTGTATGTATATTTTACTTTCTGTACTAGGATTACCCCGCGGAGGGGTGCACGGATAGCCGGGTTCTAGAGGGCAACGGGCCCGCATCTCATGGCATTGAGATGGAGGGGGATTCACTCTAGGATTGGCGGGCTATTCGCCGCACTCGTAGGGGGTACAGGTTGACCCAGGAGGGGTGCCCAAGTTACCGGATTCCATGAAGTGCTGGGTGGTCCATTCACGGTGCTGAAGGGGCTGCCTCGCTTCAGGTTTTGGCGGGTGACTTGCCGCGCCCGTAGGGGTCTAGGTTTTCATTGCACAGGCTATCCACACGACCAGGGGAACGTCGGGTTTCAGCAGCGGCTCTGTGAAACCCGGGGCTTCCAGATATCTGTATTGTTCTGTGATGCTGTATATTTCTGTGATGTTGCATTTTATCACGCCTTGAGCGAATATAATATATTGGTATATATATTAGTAGATGTTGTATATGTTTTACATCCGCGCTAGTCCAGTCCCCGCTCTGTCGTTAGTTAGCTAACCTAACGGGTAATGACGGGACCCAGTGGCGAATGCGGATGGCATATACGTACATCAGTATATTTTCGTTCTTTGTGGTGTGATCAATTGATGGGACTGCATTGATTCGGATCAATGCAAGATAAACAAACCTATTCTGATGTTGTTGGAACACTTTTCAAAAAGCTGTTATTGCAAGGACATTCACTTTTGTTTTGCATCGTGGTATTCATTTGGAATATCCTGCTCCTCAGTCGACGAGGCAAGGGCCGAGATCCCTTCACCGGGAGTGACCCCTTGGACAGAAGTTTGCGTCAGGGCATTAACTTCACTATAGCCGATTACTTTTGCTTTGCATCGTGGTATTCAGTTGGAATATCCTGCACCTCATTCTACGGGGAAAGAGCCGAGATCCCTTCACCGGGAGTGACCTCTTTAGCAAAGGTTTTCGTCACTATATTTTTATAAAAGGCTATGCAGTTCCTTCGACGATATCAAGTTCATTACGTTAAAGGTTTTTCGCCAAAAACCAGCCGTAGCCCTCCGTCATTTCCTACAGGTATTATTTGGTATTCGTGCTGCGTTTGTTGACCTAGTCAAGACGTAGTGTTCGGTAGCTAAGTGGTACTTGTTTGTTGCATAAGTGGGATTGGTTAAGACAGTCGTGTGTCCTTGTTGACCTAGTCAAGGGCACATACGGGTGGGTTTAATGCAATCCAGAATAATGACGGGTTGAACTTGACTGGCGGTTTATGGTTTGTTGACCTAGTCAAGGTCATAAACCGCTTGGGGTAAAAATCACATCGGGAGTTTCAAAAGAACTGAAACTTGCCAGACATGCGCATACCTTCTGGAGTGTGGTGACGTGAGTGGATTCCGTCACGTTATCATGCGATGATAGTTGGATCCCGATTCCCACTGATGAGTTGGTTTACTCCTCGGGTGATCCCGACTAATTCTTCTTTCAGGTTTGGAGGAGAATTTGAGGTTACAGTGGGAGGTTTCCAGATTAGACAAAGTGATAACCATTCTGATCTAACTTAGAGTGCTCGCTGAGTGTTTCTTTTCTCTCTCTCTTTGGCAGCGACCATTGACCCGACCCTGGACTATGACTCAGTGACCCAGTTGACCGAACCTTCTTAACACTGGCTTTTGGATTGTCGGAGTTGCAAACCTCATTGCCACTCCTACCTTTACCCTTTTCTCCAGGACACCCCGTATTACTACGAACGTCCATTTCCATTGGACAAAACCATCGTATGGTTATATACGAACTCGAAGGAATTCGAGGATGGTTTCCGGTTCTGGAGAAAACGGATAGGATTATTCAGTTGTCTTTTCCCTTTTACCTTCTCTCAAGTTGTGAGTACTCCTTGGTTTAGGAGATAGCACACCTATTACGCAAATTGGATAGTCTTCTTCCAAACCTTAGGTTGGTGCCGACCGGTAGGGAATGAAGAAAACCAATTAGCCTAAACGGTGTGCAGAAGGTATTAAGATTAAGGCAAAGCAAGGGATTAGTAAGAGGGCAAAGTAAATTGCGACTGCTATTCACGATCAAACCAAGTATTTCTTCGCCAATCCTAAATCACCTTTGTATTTCTCCAGGACACTCCGTATCACTACGAAGATCCACAGTTTATTGGATACTCCATCGTATGGTTATATACGAACTCGAAAGGAACTTGTTCCAGTTCGGGGATGGATTCTGGTTCAAGAGAAATAGGAATAAGGTTTATTCGGTTGTCTTTTATCTTCACCTTCTCTCGCTTTGCGAGTGCTCCTAGGATTATGACAGTACACCCTTTATGCTTATTGGATAGTCTTCTTCCAAACCATAGGCTGGTGCCGAACGGTAGGGAAGGAAGAAAACCATTTGGCCTAAGGGGTGTGCAGAAGGTAATGACTAAAGACATATAAAGGGATTTGGAGAGGTGGCAAAGAATTATACGGTTATAGTTGTGAATCTGGATAATGGTAGAGGCATTACTAGGAATACCAGGATACCCCATCGAAACATTTCAATGTTTCAGTTCAGCTGTGTACTGTTAAAAGAAAACTGATTTCCCGATTGGACACTTGCTCCAAGGTATGTATTTACCAGGTTTGATTCTCACATCTGTATGGTTTTACAGATGATGAGTGGGAGTAAGTTATTGGGAATAGGGTAATCATCCTCATTATATCGGGATTCGTTGTAATCGGTGATATTTGAGGAGATCATCTGGGCTGTTTGCCGGTCGGCAAATATTTGGTTTTGAATATCCGCTGTTGTGCACCAATTTCAAATTGCTATATCTTTACGTCTATTTTCATAGAGTGAGATATACCTTTTGATATTATGTCGATGACATTTACCTATATCAGTGGATGGTTAGGTTAGGAGCATTAAACAGCGGTGTAATTCTTCTTAACCATAAGTACAGTTTTCAACCTACGACGCACAGTGAAAGAGTTGTTAGACTCAGCGGACTTATACAGAGTATTGTATGTTGTCCAGTGTCCATTAGGACAGAGGGGTTGGTCCTCATACTATATTCTGTTTACTTTTAACTTCTCTAGTTCTTAGACATGTGTTTCGTAAGAACACAGGGTCTAAGTTTTGAGGAGTTATAGGTATTTGAATAGAGTAGAGAACCAGGTGTAGCAAGTATCGGGATTCTTCAAAGTGATCGAAGATGTAGATACTTGTGTATGGTGTTCAGTTGATAGTAATGATTAAGAGAACTAGCTTCTCTTTCAGGTTACTCATAATTGGAAACATTCCTAAGTTGAGTAACGCTGATCGGCCTCCTTCCATTTAGTTGACATGCACTGGAGACAGCTGCATGATTTGAATCTGGTTCAATTAAATCAGTGCCTCTATTTCTATATTGGATATAGAACAGTTCATATCTTGACATTGTTAAGGTACGGGGAGTTGTCCGGCTTATGCTTAAAACCAGACACTGGACAACTCAAGGCACGTTTCTGTAATGGCTGTTTGTGGGTTGACCCAGGCTATGACGAGGGTTAACTTTCTACCATCTGGAAGATCAATAGTGATATTGTTCTTGACTCGCCACAGTTTTAATAAAAATGGATTTTTTCAGAAAACAGTAGTGGGAGTATGGTAGAACTGGAAGTAATTCCAGAACCACAAACGATTACTGAAGATTTGATAAGGAACCTAAAGATTCAATCTGGATTGACATTCCATTAGCCACTCCGCAGATATGGTGGGTAACCTCAGGCACTCGAGAGGTACTTCGGTATGCTCAAGGACGGTGGCAGGGAGGTTCTTGTTTACCCAGACTTACCATTGCTGTTGTTCAAGACTGTGAGACCCGGCAGGAGGATGAGTATAGCGTCGTTCTAAAATAGCTTTAGAAGTGTACGTCTATATGACTCTGCCAGAGGGTTGTCGTAGTCAGTGGGAGCAGCGGAAGCATTGGTGGACAGGTTGCTTATGTCTATTTATAGACTAAAGCAGATACAGCGGAGAAAGATCATCTATTTCTGATGTGACAGTCATAGGTTTGACTTCATCAGAATAGGGGATGGATCTGTTGAGAAGGTAGTAGGGTGTGATGTCATGGTATTTGGATGACATACATAGAGTAGGAAGTGATATTCCTATACTACGATCGGTTGTACTTTGGTTGTCACACAGTAGTTTCTCCACACAGGACTTGGATATTATATCAGACATTCTGGTTACTAGATCTATAGTTTTAGATCTAGATTTGGGTAGTTTCCCAATCTGGGTACCTTGACAGCATTCTATGAGTATTTAGAATGGACGACTCCTGGCACGGTAGTGTACCTGCAGTTGATGGAGTCACCCTCTCTAAAGGTGTCTTACAGACTAAAGGGGAGAGGGATACGCATGATTGACAGATCACTTGCTTAGGCAATTGAGTCAATCATGAGATGTCAAGTACCACACCAGATGTTGTTCTTGCAGTAGATGCAATAAGTTGATATTGATCCAATCCTGGAGAAACAGTCGGAAGCAGTTTTAGAACATAAGTGGATGTTCTAAGGATATGATAACGACAGCCTCATTAGGGAGGCAGTTATCATTCCAGGCTTCCAAGGTGACATGGACGACAGGGTGATCGTCAGAGTTATAGTTATCCTTCTGACGAGGGGCAGTATTTTGGACAGGTGGTCCAAGGGAATACTGAGGGTGGCATGGCACAGGATACTGATTAAGTTCAGTTGACGATACAGTCTAAGAAGTTTGGATTTGGAGTTCATTTATGAGCTAGGTCCCATCAGACATCCAGACATTCTAAGACAGGTATTGCTCATTTCGGGAGATGGCTTTCTCCGCGAACTTGAGATAGAGAGAGAAATAGAAAGGAACATCAAGGAGGATCCACTCACTGAGGCTATTCCTCGAACGCAATAGTTCACAAATGGGTTTTGTGAGACTGACTAGTAGAGGAGTTGGGTGTTCGGTATCACACGGGCTGTGAGTATGCGACATCGCAATAATTAGCCTTGAGTGCAAGTGGGAGATTGTTGGAGATAGTGCCCTCAGAGTCAATTATTGGATCACAGGCACGTGATTGCAATGATTGAGGGAGGACCTATCCCGGTAGGACAGTCTTACTCGAGATGATAGTATGCTATCTGGTTTATCTTTATCATCGTGTACTGCTTTAGGTGACCTGACATGTCGCTATTACACGTTGATAGAGCCCCTAGGATTCTTGCTTGACTACCAGCAGTATGATGGCGATCATATACGTGGGAGCTGGTAGTCTATAAGCACATCCTTAAAAGGTCCCTAGTCGTAGGAGTTTCGAGACAGGGCATCGATACTCCATTAGTAGACTAGTGTATACAGTCGATACCCCGACGAGGGGCGGTGGCCGGTCTCACAAGCTACTGGTGTCAGTTGGTTCACCTAAGATGTATACAGGTGCTCATTGGGTTATGAGTACACCGGACAGGACTCGCCGGGAACCTGCTAGTTGGTCTTATACTAGATGTCAGATAGCAGTTCCCTGGTGACATGTGTACAGGTTAGTTCATCGACCTGAGATCGTCATTTGTCTCGTGTGAGTTCCCACTGTGCTTTGATTACTACCCTACCACGGCTCAAAGGAGTCGTGCAAACAGGTTTTAGTTGGGTACTGTCCCGAGCCACAAGGAGGCAGTGAGCGGATCTTCAGGGGTTCGTCTCTCCCTGTATTGGGGGTGAGGTCGCGCTGTGTCTAGGAGAGCCATTACGCAAAGCCCTCGGCCGACGCAGGAGATTTACTGGTAGGTATTCCAGTAGTATCTCAAGGCGTTCTGCGCTACACTCCGACACGACTTGTACCGCTTTTGGGGGTCTGACTTTTACCAACCCCTAGGCCCGACATGCGATGCTCATAGACGAACGGACCGGACTGTACGGATATTGTCACTGACAGGCTCAGTAGGGTGTCAGGATGAGTTCGCTCATCGACGTCCCTTTAGGTCAATAGCTGGTGGCCCGTCACGTATTGGCTAATACCTCTGACGTGCTAGTGGTTAAATCCACAGCCATAGAATTGACGAGTCTTTAGAGTCCACCACACTTTCAGTTACTCAAGTTTTCGGGCGAAACGCTGTAGAGGCCGTATGGAGATATGGCAGGGTCCGATCAGATACGTGCGGTATTGCACGGATCAGGATCGGACGGTTTGTACTAGTGGCCGTATGGTTATATGGCAAGGTTCGATCAGATACGTGCGGTATTGCACGGATCAGGATCGAACGGATATTACTAGCCGGCTTTGGTTTAAGCCGGATCCTAGTTTAGTACAGTGTAGATTTTGTCTCATTGCATTTGTATCCGGTAGGAATACAGATGCGGGTGTGTATGCACAGTATCGGGGTTTTCCTGTAATTTATTACGGGACCAGTTTTCTGAGGTTGCCAGTTTGCATTCCGTTCCGGCCGGTTTTCCTCTGTTCTTTCCCGGCCGGACTTTTCCGATGGAGGGGGTTATTTGCAAGATTGCAAATAACATTTTGTGGAGGGGTTTTCTTACATTATGTGGCATCATGATGAGATTCTTTTTCCATCCATTCTTTGCTTTATTTGTGATTAGAAATGAGATGAAGGTTGATTGGATTTGGTTATCATTTCTTTTTGGATATGGTCACCCCTTGCTTTTACTACCATGACCTCCCTTCATGGTTTTGCAATTTGGATTCCCTCAACCATTCTCAAAAGGGGGCCGGCCACTTCTTAGGAAAGGGAGAGAGAGGATTCATTTTTGGTATGAGGAAATTTGATTCATTTCATTTCTTGCTAGGAAAAATGAAAGCACCATTTTTCCTTATCTTCTTCCCTCCATCCAATGGCAACTTCATTACCCCAAATGAGATAAGCATCATCTACACTACATTCTACAGCAAATCTTGGGCACGTCGACTTGCCAGCTTCGTGCCCGAGTTGCCTCGGCATTGAGGTGGGAGCCCATAAAAGATACAGACGATGTGGTGCCCTTCCGGCAAGGAGGCGACGACCGGAGTTTCCGCGGGAGATCGGGACGACGACGAGAAGACCGGAGGACTCGGATCACTCGGTATATCTCTCACCCTTTCTCTTGTCTGCTAGTATCGGTTAATGGTTACGATCCGGGTATATTGTCCGCGGTAGCGCCAGCTTAAAAGTTAAAAAAATTTTGATTCCGCATTTTGTCCTCGGATAGACGGCCGGGGCGCTGCCGTGGCGCAACAGACAGTGGGATCGAGGATTGCATCATGAGATGATGACCCAACTAGTTTCGAGCAGGCCATCAAGAGTAGGGACTCTGTGAGAATGGATGGATGTTTAGCGATCTGAGATGGAATCCATATACACAAACAAAGTATGGACTTTGGTTGCTTTATCTGAAGAGTTAAATCCTCATCAGGAGAAAGTATATCTTGAGAAGATTACTTGGTGTACATGGAAAAGTTAAGACCTTCAGAGCTATGCTTAAGTCCATCCAGATCCTACTTGCCACTGCTACATACCATGATTACGATATCTTGCGGTTGGGTGTCAGGACTGCTTTTCTAAATGGTGATTTGGAAGAGAGTGTATATAAGTACATAGCCAGAAGGCTTCGTAGACAGTGGGAGAAGAGGAAACGTGTGCAAGTTGTTTTATGGGATAAATCAGGCATCGCGGAGTTGGAACGTCTGTTTTGATGTGGTAGTCAAAGAGTTTGACTTCATCAAAATGGTAGATGAACCTTGTATATACAAAAAGGTAGTAGGGAGTATGGTGGTGATTCTTGTATAGTACGTGGATGACATACTCTTGATAGGGAAGTAGTTTCCTATGCTACGCTCGGTCAATCTCCTCTTATCATAAGGATTCTCCATATAGGATCAAGGTGATACCTCCTAAATCCTGGGTTTTGGATCTATGAGATAGATCTAAATGGATGTTAAGATTCTCACTAGGTGTAGTAAGATGGTATCAATCGATCCTGGGGAGAATTACTGGAAATCTTCCAGGGTGGTAAGGTTGACTGAATGTCAGTCACAAGCATTGTCTTTACCCTCAGTGGAGGGACGGTATGTTGGAAGAGTTCCAAGCTAGATACCATGACAAACTAGACGATTAAAGGCAAGATACATAGTCACCAAGGATGCTACCAAAGAGGCAGTCTGGATATATATAAGTTCATGAGATGAACCCTTGTCCCATCAGAGATCCAGACATATTCTTAGGCAGTATCACTTGATCATAGAGATGGTTGATCTCCAAGGAGATCGAGGATAGGAGAGTAGATACAGAGGACAACAGCG
The DNA here is from genome assembly GCA_030015575.1 of Agapanthus africanus. NCBI lineage: Eukaryota > Viridiplantae > Streptophyta > Magnoliopsida > Asparagales > Amaryllidaceae > Agapanthus > Agapanthus africanus. The sequence continues at coordinate 454,575,792 of CM057345.1, read as the reverse complement.
CGGATCCACTCACAAAGGCCTATTTCCCAGTTGAAACTTTTATGGGATGGTTGAGTATGAGATACTTCAACCATAGCTGATTGTTGGGTATGCGATACCACAACAGATGGCCCTACTGCAAGTGGGAGATTGTTAGTGATATGTATGCCCTAGAGGCCATTACTGTACATACGATGTATATTGTAGTGAATGCTTGGACATATATATGGAGGACTTTCTTTCTCGACATGATAGTATGCTATCTGGTTGCTTTTTATCTTAACATGTACTTGTCACTATGTTACATGTTGATAAAGCCCTTAGGATTAGTACTTGACTACCAGGACTATGATATAGATCATACTAGTGGGGACAGTGTAGTCGCTAAGTACATCCTTCAAATGTTCCTAGACGTAGGTGTATCGAGACAGGGCATCGTTATACCAGAGTAGACTAGCGTATGCTTCTCGACCCATGAAGATGGGCGATGGATGATCCCAGATCCATTGGTGTTTGACTTCAGAGATAGTATATGGGTGCTCAGTGGAGACTGAGCACATATGCGATATGTGCGGGACGGAGAATAATACGAGTATGTGATACTGTATTCGATTCTCATGATATGTGATATCGGCAGGGTATATGTGATATAGCCGGGTCATCGGATCAAGTGTTGATTCGATGAACTGATACATTTTATATTAGTCGGTTATTTGTGAAATAGCCGGATTATCGGATCAAGTGTCGATTCGATAATTTAATGTATAATTATATATTTGATATATTACATTACATTAACTAATATAATCTCACTTAAAGATTCTTTTTCTCACTTGATAATATATTGATATATATGTGATATATGTTAATTGTATTATTTTCTTTTGTTACAAAATATTGTATATGTGATATATAATATTGTAACATGTGAGGGTTACAAATGCAACTAGGGTTTAGAATTTAACCCATGCTAGGGCTTTAGATTAGGGTTAACATTTTATTAAGGATAATTCATTTTCTTTTGGATGAGCTTTGAGGAAGCTTCTTGTTCCTTTAACTTTATCCACCCTTTTTGTTTTATCCCTGATATTTGTTAACCCAAGTTTAACCCTAGCCTATGGTTAATTTTCTACTTGAGTTAGCCATGACACATATTAAACTATGGTTCCATTTCTAACCTCAATAATAATTCATTCATCACTTTCTTCTTGATCTTCTTCAAGCTCACAAAAGCTTGCTTGATTTTTATTTTGTGATGATTTAAAGTGAGAAATTGAAAACAAAAGAAAGCAAAATTCCTACTACATCATCCTCATCTATTCTAGCTACTTAGATTAGGGTTTTTGATTTACTAATATATGATTAGTGAAGCAAGAGCTTGGGTTTGTGTTTCTTCAAGGTAGATCATCTTAGTTTTTGAAGATTGGATGGAAGGTTGCATCTTTCTCTTCATGGAGCCTCTCTAGAGTCCGGGTACTTGATGATCGCAGCGAAGGGACCTCAACACGGAGCTTATGAAGCGAAGGAATGGACTACAAAGTTTGTAATCCCTAACTCTTCGATGTTAAAGTGTTAACATACTAGTTTTGTTTGATTCTCTAGTTAAAGTTCTTATGTTTAGGGTTATCTATAATTGAAAATTTTGAAATTAGCATGAGAGATGCCACCCGAAACCTTGCTGCCGTTGTAGGTATCCCAACATCTGTATTATCATTGTTCTCTTCGTCACGTAACAAATACACATGGGCGCAAGTCGAACTATTCGCCTCTAAAATGGCGATAACGGACTGAAACGTCCTTATACTAATATTCACCTCCAATGGATATTGCTATTGATGATGGCTGGTCCTTATACGAATATTATCATTGTTCTCTGATACCATAAGGGGTTCAGGATCATAAAACTAGAGCAAACAAGAAGATGGAATGAGAACTGGCTTTGATCTTTATTTGAATTGAAAGGATTTGGATACAGAAGTAAAGAGTAGAAATCACAAAGTTTACAAGACTCTGAACTCTCTCTCTAAAACCTCTCCAAAAAACCTCTTTCGTCTTCTTTTGAGCTGGCATCTTTTGAGTAGGAATCTTTACTTTTGAGCTGGCATTTTTTGAGTAGACATCTTTCGTCTTCTTTTGAGCTGGCATCTTTGAGTAGGAACCTTTACTTTTGAGCTGTCCTTGCTTTTGAGAGGAATCTTCAGTAATCGAATTTTTGGCAAATCCGCAGCCATTAACGGATTTAATATGCCTTTACCAACCACCGTTTGAGGTTGGGCTAGTATGTAGATTTGAACCGTTCTACATATGACGTTGTTGTGGAGAATTACTTCTCCAGTAAATTGGCTGTTTGAGAGCCATACTCCTTTGGGTTAGGAGCAAAACTTTTTGATAAAACGGATTTGATAAGTCTTTACCGGTAGCCGTTTGCTCCGGACTAGCTGTAGTTACCATTCACTACAGAGAACACTAGAAAGATAAGATAAGAAGATAAGATATATATATACACACATTTTTTTTTCTTTCATAATTCAAAAGGGTCTTGATGACAAGGCCCTCCCATAGGATCAGTAGAGGATCCTTCTGAGGAATGCTTGGAGTTTGATTTTGAGCTTCTCATTTGTTTCTGCATTTTTTTGAATTTTTGGAACTCCAGAAAAATCTTCATATCATCATTCTCTGAATCTGAGGAGTTGAAATCTATGACTGCTTTTGCCTTCTTTTGAGTCTTTACTTCTTTTGCAGGAGTTTTTGGTTCAGGCTTTGCTGGTTCTTTTGGAATTTGCTGAATTTCTTGTTGAAGTTTCTTTCCCGTTTGAATGTAATGTAATACTGCCTTCTCATTGCAGTAATCTTGAGTGTAACGGGTCCACCATTTGACCTTGAATTCTCTACCCAGACTGAGAGGGTAGTCACTGTTGTAATGTTTGAATAATGTAAATGTCCTACAAAATATCCATGGGACTTTGAAGGATTTGTGGAATAGGAGAGCCTTTTTGAAATGTTCAACTCCCGTTCTTTGGACCCAAGTTTGGAAGGCCTTTAGAACAACAGGTGGAAGTATGTCTGGAACGGGGCCAAAACGTAGCCACCATTCATAGAACCAGATAGGAATATTGTCAGCACAATTTGAGTGGAAGGTAAGGAACCATGAATGATTGAATGGCCTATAGAATAAGGTTCGAAACCAAGCCATTTGATAGTCTTGGTATGTATAACCTTTGGGAATGTAAGTGATTGAGAATTCTTTTGTAGTCCAGATGCTGGACCATTCATTTGGTAGAATAACCTTCTTTATGACGCATTTTGAATAAGAATTCAGTGAAGGAGTTTTTCTATCAGGAGTATGAGTGATTTCAGCTGACCCGGAGTCAACTAAGATCAACTCATAGAATTGTTGAGTTTTGAGGGGATCATCCAGCCAATAGGAGTTCGGCGGGAATAATTGATGAGTGTAGATTTGAAGTGTGTTGTAGTGGGGAGGTTCTTTGAAGGTGGTCAAGCAGATGTGTTGAACACCAGATTTTGTGAAATATGGGCTGTCTTGATCTTTTGGAGAAGTTTGAACTTGTGGAGTTGAATTTTGAGGTTTCTTGCTTTCTACTACTGATGAGTAAGTCAGAGCAGGGAAATCTTGGAGAATATGGAATTTGTTTGTTGATGAAGTTGCTGTTGTCAATTTTTTCATCTCATAATCTTTTGAAGTGCGAACTTTTGAATTGGGATCACCCATTTTCTCCTGTAAGAAATTCCCTAGTCAAAAAGTCTGGTAATGAATTGTCAGTACCTTTTAAATATTGAATATCAAAATCAAAGACAGAAAGTAAAGCTTGCCATCTAGCGAATATTTGCTTTGAAACTAGATTTTTTACATCCTGAATTATCTTTCCCTTTACATGCTTAATGGTAACTTGAATATTGATCCTGCATGAATAATCCACAAAGTTAACCCAACGATTTCTGGATAATTTATCAGCAAAATCAATACTTCGATTTATAGGAATAATAGTACCTCGTTTTATGAAATTTCCAAGAAAACGAATATTGTTTTGAAATAATTTCATTTTTGTAGCTGAAAGAACCAAGCCATTTTTCTTTTCAGTATATAGGAAAGTTTTCAAATGTTTGAAATGCTGATCAATGTTTTCAGAGAAAACTAATACATCATCAATATAAACAATCATAAACTTTGAATATGGATTCAGAATGTCATTCATTATTCTTTGGAATTCTGAAGGGGCGTTTTTGAGTCCAAAAGGCATTACATTCCATTCGTAATGGCCAAAGGGTACAGTAAAGGCGGTTTTGTATCTGTCTTTTTCAGCAACTTGAATTTGCCAAAAACCAGATTTCATATCAAACTTTGAAAAGATTTTTGCAATACTTAAACGTTTTAATAAATCTCTTTTATTTGGAATAGGGTAACGAATCCATTGAAGAACCTTGTTGAGAGGCTTATAATTAATAACAAGCCTAGGGACACCACGTTCCTTTTCTGCTTGATTTATGACATAAAATGCTGCACAGCTCCAAGGTGATTTGGATGGCCGTATCAGCTCTTTATCTAGAAGAGTTTGAATTTCTTTTTTACAAACTTCTAATAGATCATGATTCATTTGAATGGGTCTTGCTTTTGTAGGAATATTTCTTTCTGAAAATTCCTTTTCATATGGTAATTCAACGATGTGCTTCTTTCTTTCCCAAAAAGCATTAGGAAGATCTGCACAGACTTCTCTTTTGAATAGATCTTCTAACTGTTGAATTTCTTGTTTTGTGCTGGGTAATTGTAAGTGCTCTTCAATTTGAGCATAAGACAAATCTTCTTTGAGAAAGTTTATCTTATTCTGCTTCCTTTGAATAAGGTTGATATGTTGATAAATGGAGTTATTTTGCAAAGCATTTAACTCCTTTTGTCGAACAGGAATCAGGAATCTGAAATGTATAGTATTACCCATAATGTTAGTGCTGATACGTTTGTTATCAACAGCAAAAGGGTAAATCTGAGTAAGGAATGGAGTGCCTAAGATGATATCAGTGTTGAGATTTTCTACTACAATAAACTGATGTTTAAAGCAGTAGTTTTGATTACATATCTCAGTTTTTGTCAACTTTCCTTTGATTCGAAGAGGAGAATTGTTGGCTGCTATAAGAACTTCATTAGTAAAACTATAATATTTTGTTGGTATTAGACCATCTCTGATGCAGCTTTGATCCGCACCACTGTCTAACATTGCAACAAAAGTTTGTTTGAAGTTTCCTATAGAAATATTTAGATGAACTAACCACTTTTGGAATTGGAATTTCTCAATCGTGGAAATGAATTGAGAAGCTGAAGGTTGAGTAGGGGTAATATTTATTTCTTATGGAGGAATAAGTGTTTCTTCTTCTTCTTCTTGATAGGTTTCTTTTCCTTTGGAAAGTCTAGATTGAATAATTGCAATATGAGCTTCTAAAGAGAGATTTTTCATCTCTATATTGTTAGTAGTTTGTCTTAAAAACTTGACTTCTTCCTTTAGAATATGAATTTCTGTTTGCAATTCTCTGGCAGAGATTGACTTAATACCAGAGGTTTGATTCATAGGATATTTTTCAAAAACTTTTGATATACTGAAAGGTTGAATGATATTAAACTTCTCTTCTTCTTGCAGAATTAAAGATTTTAATCTTTCAAAAAGTTTCTTTTGTTTGATAGGATCAGGTAATTGTTGAATCATATCAAAGATGAATTCTTTTGTATCAGAATTTATCTTCTTATTATCAGTAGAAGACTTAATCATATTAATCTGTTTACAGTGACAGTCATCCTGACTTTCACTAGAGGAATCATAATTGCCATTATCATCGTCAGTAATATAATTAATCTTAGAATAGATTTGCAATCTATCTTTTAATTTGTTTCTAATATTTTCTTCAATATCAGAAATGCCATCAATAATTTCATTTATCTTTCCTTTGCTTCGACATTTGCTAGCAATATGGCCTTTCTTGCCACATTTAAAGCACTTGAAATCACTTGAATTCTTTTTTCTATTAAATCTCCTGAATTTCTTTGGGGAAAAGGAATCATCTTTATATTCTTTTTTCTTAAAATATCTTTTTTTTGAAAAAGATTTTTGAAGGAATTTTTTCTTTCTTTCAGTGGAAGGAGCACTGATTCCAGTAATTCCAAAAGCTTGACAGAAAGATCCCATTTCTTTTCTCTTACTGCCATATTTAGCTTGGAATTTAAGCTCTTGACAAGCTGCAAGGGCTTCTTTTTTGACAAAAGCAAAAAGTTGACCAAAGGTCATTGAAGAGAAATCAATTTGTTCTGTTCCCATTTCCTTTTGTAAATTAGTCATAATTCTTTGGGAAAACAGAGTTGGTAAACCAGTAATGAATTTTTCTTTCCAGAATGGTGCAGTACTATCTGTTCGTTTAAGAACATGAGTCAAAAACATGTCTTTGTACCACCTGAAGTCACTAAGTGTTGGACACCTAATGTTAGTAAGGAATATCTTTGAAGAAGCTAATTCTTCCTGAGGATTTCCTACAAAGTGCATAGCTATGGTAACTATAAGGAAATCACTTGAATCGTTTTGGGTAGTAATTTCTCCTTGGGCATTTTCTACGTCTATAGTATGCTCAAGAATTGCTGTTTTGTCTTGCAAAGTCAAAGCATTGTCCCACCAATACTTTAACTGTCCAGTAAAACCAGTTATGAATAAACTCGCAATATCTTGTTCAGAACATCTTTTCATTTTGTATGCTAATTTGGCCATACCCATTTCTTGTAATGTGTTGAGTATTTCATATTCACTTTTTCCATCAATATTCCATTCATAAATGGAATTTCCATCATAATCTTTTGTATGGAATTTTGCTCTTTCTTCATACATAATGTCAGGAGGAGTAGGTCGTGGATAGTAGTCTTTAGTTCTATTATTGTTCCAATTTTTACGAGGTCTATTGAAATTTGGTTTCTTTCCTCTTTCAATTTTATTAATATCTTGATCAGAATTAATTTGTAAGATATCGTTTTCAACTTTATTGATTTGTTGAACTACAGAGTTTTCAGAGGATTGAACTTCAGAGTTTTCAAAGGAATTAGATTCTAATGAGGAATCTGATTCTTCATTTTCTTCTATAGTGTCAATATTGTTGATTTTTGAAGGACTAGGAAGGTTCGAAGGACTAGGAAGGTTCTTGTTAATTGAATCAAGTGTTTGATTTAGTTTAGATAATAATGACTCGTTTTCAAACGTGAGCTTATTTTCTAAGGCTCTAGGAATACTTCTTGGTTGAAAATGTGGTAAAGAAGTACTGTGAGGGAATGTTGAACTTGTTGGTTTTGGAATAGCCTTAATGTCAGTAGATAAGGAATCTATTTGTGTTGAAATCGTGTGTAAAACTTGATTGGAAAAGTTATTCTGGTAATATAATTTCTTAATATCATCCAAATTAACTTGATCATTTCCTCTAGGATCAATACTTTCACGACCCTTTTTGAAAGGTGTAGCTATGACTTCTCCTTCTTTGGAATGGAGTTTCAAGGTCTGTAAGGGAGGAGTGATAGCAGTAATAGTAGTGCCATCTTGAAGTTTCCATTTCTTGTACAAACTTGTTTGTACATTAATAGCAGATTTTTTGAATGGTTCAGAAATTTCATTTTTTGTAAAATAAAATTCTAACCAGTTTTCAAAATGAAAGGGAGCATGATATTTTTGAATATCTTTTATCCATTGAAGTCGAATTTTAGCTTGACAGTAAGCATCTAGCTTAGAATACCAAGTTGGGGCGAAACGTTGTAGAGGCCGTATGGATATATGGCGGGGTCCGATCACATCATGATCGGACGGATAATACTAGCGGGTTTTGGATTAAGCCGGATCCTAGTATTATATTATAGGAAATGTTTGTCTCATTGCATTAGTATTCGGTCAGAATACAAATGCGGGTATGTATATACTGTTTAGGGGCGATCCTGTAATTCGTTACGGGATTAGTTTTGAAGTTTCCAATTTTCCTCTATCCGTCTTGAACATCCGGATCAATGTTTAATTTAATTTTCTACTCTTTACTTCTGTATCCAAATCCTTTCAATTCAAATAAAGATCAAAGCCAGTTCTCATTCCATCTTCTTGTTTGCTCTAGTTTTATGACCCTGGACCCCTTATGGTATCAGAGCCAAGTGTTCTAGTAAATCCACTCTTCGTTGAGAGCAACAAGTGACCTATTCATAGTGAGTATCCTGAGCGTTGGTAAGACGTTGGTAAGCTCGTGAATCCGTTGGTAAGCCCGAAGAGAGCGTGGTGTTCCAGGTGGAGTGTTCCCGTTGTTCCCGGTCAAGGTATGATCTGTGTTTAGTTCATAAAATTGCTATTGATGATGGCTGGTTTTATTAGAAAACTTTTCTCTGGTTCTGGAAGTAATTCAGGACACATAATACAAAGCAAAGAAGAGATGATTAATGAGGACTTTTCAAACTGGACTATTCCTAATGAAAATATTGAAAATATTTATAAAATTGGTACTTTTGATTTCAAAAGCGCTTTTAGCGTAAAAATTCATGAAGAGACCTTAAACATTCAAAACAAGTTTCAATCAATTCCTCTTTTATCTCATATTTCTTTACAAAAATATTTAGAAAAAGGATTTCGTTATATTCATTTTGGTATGATTCAAGTAGCAGTCAAACCACTTGCTCATATTGGCATAGACATTCCTGTTTACCTGGCTTTACGTGATAAACGATTGCGAAAATACAAATCGTCAATTTTAAGTATGATTCAAACTAATATTTGTAATGGTCCTATTTATTTTAATTGCATTCCTAATTTTCCTGTTTCAATAACTGATCCTTTAATTATGAATTCCTTAATTCTTGATGTTCATCTGCAAGGAGACGAATTTGAAAAACTTGCAGAACAATTTGTAATCATTTATCGCATTTACTTTAGATTAATGAGTTCTGCTATTAATCCCAAATGCAAATTAGTTAATAACTTTACTGATGAGACAACACTATTACAAATTGATGCTGACTATTCAAAGACCTTTGTTCCTAAACGCCTGAAATGAAATGAAATTACCATTCCAGAAGCCTTTCAAATAGATGTTCCTCAGAGACCAAGAAATCTCGAGAGAACAGAAATTCAAGAGATAGTTGAAGAACAAGATGGTACAGTCCTGGTTCGTTTCAACTCACTCAATGAAAATAGGAGATCCATCAGACCCTACTCTATTCCTAGAAATTCATTTAGAGAATCTAGATCTTTCATAATAGAAACTCCTTCTACCCAAGAAGATCCTTCAATAAGGATTCACAATCAAACACCTATTCCTGACATTTCAAATGAACTCAATTTTTCTCCTAATAATTCTCCTAATTCCAGTCAGATGCATGGAGAATTCCACGGTATTAATGTTATCACTAAAGTTGGTGTTAAGATTGATATCGAAGAACTTGAAAAAGATTTCAAAGAAGAATCAGAATACTACACATGGTATTCTAAGCTAGATGCTTACTGTCAAGCTAAAATTCGACTTCAATGGATAAAAGACATTCAAAAATATCATGCTCCCTTTCATTTTGAAAACTGGTTAGAATTTTATTTTACAAAAAATGAAATTTCTGAACCATTCAAAAAATCTGCTATTAATGTACAAACAAGTTTGTACAAGAAATGGCAATTTCAAGATGGCACTACTATTACTGCTATCACTCCTCCCTTACAGACCTTGAAACTCCATTCCAAAGAAGGAGAAGTCATAGCAACACCTTTCAAAAAGGGTCGTGAAAATATTGACCCTAGAGGAAATGATCAAGTTAATTTGGATGATATTAAGAAATTATATCACCAGAATAACTATTCCAATCAAGTTTTACACACGATTTCAACACAAATAGATTCCTTATCTACTGACATCAAGGCTATTTCAAAACCAACAAGTTCAACGTTCCCTCACAGTACTTCTTTACCACATTTTCAGCCAAGAAGTATTCCTAGAGCCTTAGAAAATAAGCTCACGTTTGAAAACGAGTCATTATTATCTAAATTAAATCAAACACTTGATTCAATTAACAAGAACCTTCCTGGCCCTTCAAAAATCAATAATATTGATACTATAGAAGATAACGAAGAATCAGATTCTTCAAATTCATCATTAAAATCTGGTTCCTCTGACAACTCTGAAATTCAAAAAATCAATAATATTGATACTATAGAAGATAACGAAGAATCAGATTCTTCAAATTCATCATTAAAATCTGATTCCTCTGACAACTCTGTAATTCAAAAAATCAATAATGTGGAAAACAATATCTTACAGATTAATTCTGATCAGGATATTAATAAAATTGAAAGAGGAAGGAAGCCAAATAATTTCAATAAAACTCATAGAAATTGGAACAATAGTAGAACTAAAGACTACTATCCACGACCTACTCCTCCTGACATTATGTATGAAGAAAGAGCAAAATTCCATACAAAAGATTATGATGGAAATTCCATTTATGAATGGAATATTGATGGAAGAAGTGAGTATGAAATACTCAACACATTACAAGAAATGGGTATGGCCAAATTGGCATACAAAATGAAAAGATGTTCTGAGCAGGATATTGCAAGTTTATTCATAACTGGTTTTACTGGACAGTTAAAGTATTGGTGGGACAATGCTTTGACCTTGCAAGACAAAACAACAATTCTTGAGCATACTATAGACGTAGAAAATGCCCAAGGAGAAATTACTACCCAAAACGATTCAAGTGATTTCCTCATAGTTACCATAGCTATGCACTTTGTAGGAAATCCTCAGGAAGAATTAGCTTCTTCAAAGATATTCCTTACTAACATTAGGTGTCCAACACTTAGTGACTTCAGATGGTACAAAGACATGTTTTTGACTCATGTTCTTAAACGAACAGACAGTACTGCACCATTCTGGAAAGAAAAATTCATTACTGGTTTACCAACTCTGTTTTCCCAAAGAATTATGATCAATTTGCAAAAGGAAATGGGAACAGAACAAATTGATTTCTCTTCAATGACCTTTGGTCAACTTTTTGCTTTTGTCAAAAAAGAAGCCCTTGCAGCTTGCCAAGAACTCAAATTCCAGGCTAAATATGGCAGTAAGAGAAAAGAAATGGGATCTTTCTGTCAAGCTTTTGGAATTACTGGAATCAGTGCTCCTTCCACTGAAAGAAAGAAAAAATTCCTTCAAAAATCTTTTTCACAAAAAAGATATTCAAAGAAATATAAAGATGATTCCTTTTCCCCAAAGAAATTCAGGAGATTCAATAGAAAAAAGAATTCAAGTGATTTCAAGTGCTTTAAATGTGGCAAGAAAGGTCATATTGCTAGCAAATGTCGAAGCAAAGGAAAGATAAATGAAATCATTGATGGCATTTCTGATATTGAAGAAAATATCAGAAACAAATTAAAGGATAGATTGCAAATCTATTCTGAGATTAATTATATTACTGACGATGATAATGGCAATTATGATTCCTCTAGTGAAAGTCAGGATGACTGTCACTGTAAACAGATTAATATGATTAAGTCTTCTATTGATAATAAGAAGATAAATTCCGATACAAAAGAATTCATCTTTGATATGATTCAACAATTACCTGATCCTATCAAACAAAAGAAACTTTTTGAAAGATTAAAATCTTTAATTCTGCAAGAAGATGAGAAGTTTAATATCATTCAACCTTTCAGTATATCAAAAGTTTTTGAAAAGTATCCTATGAATCAAACCTCTGGTATTAAGTCTATCTCTACCAGAGAATTGCAAACAGAGATTCATATCCTAAAAGAAGAAGTCAAGTCTTTAAGACAAACTACCAACAGTATAGAGATGAAAAATCTCTCTTTAGAAGCTCATATTGCAATTATTCAATCTAGACTTTCCAAAGGAAAAGAAACTTATCTAGAAGAAGATGAAGAAACACTTATTCCTCCACAAGAAATAAATATTACCCGTACTCATCCTTCAGCTTCTCAATTCATTTCCACGATTGAGAAATTCCAATTCCAAAAATGGTTAGTTCATCTAACTATTTCCATAGGAAACTTCAAACAAACCTTTGTTGCAATGTTAGACAGTGGTGCAGATCAAAGCTGCATCAGAAATGGTCTAATACCAACAAAATATTATAGTTTTACTAATGAAGTCCTTATAGCAGCCAACAACTCTCCTCTTCGAATCAAAGGAAAGTTGACAAAGACCGAAATATGTAATCAAAACTACTGCTTTAAACATCAGTTTATTGTAGTGGAAAATCTCAACACTGATATTATCCTAGACACTCCTTTCCTTACTCAAATCTACCCTTTTGTTGTTGATAACAAAGGTATCAGCACTAACATTATGGGTAATACTATACATTTCAGATTCCTGATTCCTGTTCGACAAAAGGAGTTAAATGCCTTGCAAAATAACTCCATTTATCAACATATCAACCTTATTCAAAGGAAGCAGAATAAGATAAATTTTCTTAAAGAAGATTTGTCTTATGCTCAAATTGAAGAGCACTTACAATTACCCAGCACAAAACAAGAAATTCAACAGTTAGAAGATCTATTCAAAAGAGAAGTCTGTGCAGATCTTCCTAATGCTTTTTGGGAAAGAAAGAAGCACATTGTTGAATTACCATATGAAAAGGAATTTTCAGAAAGAAATATTCCTACAAAGGCAAGACCCATTCAAATAAATCATGATCTATTAGAAGTTTGTAAAAAAGAAATTCAAACTCTTTTAGATAAAGAGCTGATACGGCCGCCCAAATCACCTTGGAGCTGTGCAGCATTTTATGTTATAAATCAAGCAGAAAAGGAACGTGGTGTCTCTAGGCTTGTTATTAATTATAAACCTCTCAACAAGGTTCTTCAATGGATTCGTTACCCTATTCCAAATAAAAGAGATTTATTAAAACGTTTAAGCATTGCAAAAATCTTTTCAAAGTTTGACATGAAATCTGGCTTTTGGCAAATTCAAGTTGCTGAAAAAGACAGATACAAAACCGTCTTTACTATACCCTTTGGCCATTACGAATTGAATGTAATGCCTTTTGGTCTCAAAAACGCCCCTTCAGAATTCCAAAGGATAATGAATGACATTCTGAATCCATATTCAAAGTTTATGATTGTTTATATTGATGATGTATCAGTTTTCTCTGAAAACATTAATCAACATTTGAAAACTTTCTTATATACTATAAAGAGAAATGGCTTAGTTCTTTCAGCCACAAAAATGAAATTATTTCAAAACAATATTCGTTTTCTTGGACATTTCATAAATCAAAGAACTATTCATTCTTTATCTTGCATTAATATTCCTCATCCTGATGCTTTCATGATTGTTAAGACTGATGATTCAAAAGGTACTAACAATTCATTACCAGACTTTTTGAATTTCTTACAGGAAAAAATGGGTGATCCCAATTCAAAAGTTCGCACTTCAAAGGACTATGAGATGAAAAAATTGACAACAGCAACTTCATCAACAAACAAATTCCATATTCTCCAAGATTTCCCTGCTCTGACTTACTCATCAGTAGTAGAAAACAAGAAACCTAAAAATTCAACTCCACAAGTTCAAACTCCTCCAAAAGATCAAGACAGCCTATATTTCACAAAATCTGGTGTTCAACACATCTGCTTGACCACCTTCAAAGAACCTCCCCACTACAACACACTTCAAATCTACACTCATTAATTATTCCCGCCAAACTCCTATTGGCTGGATGATCCCCTCAAAACTCAACAATTCTATGAGTTGATCTTAGTTGACTCTGGGTCAGCTGAAATCACTCATACTCCTGATAGAAAAACTCCTTCACTGATTTCTTATTCAAAATGTGTCATAAAGAAGGTTATTCTACCAAATGAATGGTCCAGCATCTGGACTATAAAAGAATTCTCAATTACTTACATTCCCAAAGGTTATACATACCAAGACTATCAAATGGCTTGGTTTCGAACCTTATTCTATAGGCCATTCAATCATTCATGGTTCCTTACCTTCCACTCAAATTGTGCTGACAATATTCCTATCTGGTTCTATGAATGGTGGCTACGTTTTGGTCCCGTTCCAGACATACTTCCACCTGTTGTTCTAAAGGCCTTCCAAACTTGGGTCCAAAGAACGGGAGGTGAACATTTCAAAAAGGCTCTCCTATTCCATAAATCCTTCAAAGTCCCATGGATATTTTGTTGGACATTTACATTATTCAAACACTACAACAGTGACTACCCTCTCAGTCTGGGTAGAGAATTCAAGGTCAAATGGTGGACCCGTTACACTCAAGATTACTGCAATAAGAAGGCAGTATTACATTACATTCAAACAGGAAAGAAACTTCAACAAGAAATTCAGCAAATTCCAAAAGAACCAGCAAAACCTGAACCAAAAACTCCTGCAAAAGAAGTAAGGACTCAAAAGAAGGCAAAAGCAGTCATAGATTTCAACTCCTCAGATTCAGAGAATGATGATATGAAGATTTTCCTGGAGTTCCAAAAATTCAAAAAAATGCAGAAACAAATGAGAAGCTCAAAATCGAACTCCAAGCATTCCTCAGAAGGATCCTCCACTGATCCTATGGGAGGGCCTTGTGCTCAAGACCCTTTTGATTTGTAAAAAATAAAAAAAATAAAAAAAAAATGTATATGTATATTATCTTATCTTTCTAGTGTTCTCTTCTCTATAGTGAATGGTGACTACAGCTAGTCCGGAGTAAACGGCTACCGGTAAAGACTTATCAAATGCGTTTTAAAATGGTTTGCTCCTAACCCAAAGGAGTATGGCTCTCAAACAGCCAATTTACTGGAGAAGTAATTCTCCACAACAACGTCATATGTAGAACGGTTCAAATCTACATGCTAGCCCAATCTCAAACGGTGGTTGGTAAAGGCATATTAAATCCGTTAATGGCTGCGGATTTGCCAAAAATTCGATTACTGAAGATTCCTCTCAAAAGCAAGGACAGCTCAAAAGTAAAGATTCCTACTCAAAATATGCCAGTTCAAAAGAAGACAAAAGATGTCTACTCAAAAGATGCCAGCTCAAAAGAAGACGAAAGAGGTCTACTCAAAAGATGCCAGCTCAAAAGTAAAGATTCCTACTCAAAGATGCCAGCTCGAAAGAAGACGAAAAATGTCTACTCAAAAGATGCCAGTTCAAAAGAAAACAAAAGAGGTCTACTCAAAAGATGCCAGCTCAAAAGTCAAAAGATGCTTTCTCAAATAATTAAAGACAGACTCAACTATTCAAAAAGGAAGGACAAGACATCCACTCAAATAATGGAAGACAGACTCAACTATTCATAAAAGTAAGACAAGACGGCACTAAAAGATTCGTGCTGATCCAAAGAGCATTCCAAAAGAGCATTCAAGTCTATATAAACATAACCCATTCATGTAACAAGGCAGAGGTTTTTTGGAGAGGTTTTAGAGAGAGAGTTCAGAGTCTTGTAAACTTTGTGATTTCTACTCTTTACTTCTGTATCCAAATCCTTTCAATTCAAATAAAGATCAAAGCCAGTTCTCATTCCATCTTCTTGTTTGCTCTAGTTTTATGATCCTGAACCCCTTCTCTTCATGAATTTTTACGCTCAAAGCGCTTTTGAAATCAAAAGTACCAATTTTATAAATATTTTCAATATTTTCATTAGGAATAAGGGGTTCAGTATCATAAAACAAGGTAAACAAGAAGATGGAATGAGAACTGACTTTGATCTTATTTGAATTGAGAGTATTTGGATACAGAAGCA
Organism: Agapanthus africanus; assembly: GCA_030015575.1. NCBI lineage: Eukaryota > Viridiplantae > Streptophyta > Magnoliopsida > Asparagales > Amaryllidaceae > Agapanthus > Agapanthus africanus. Next base: position 454,560,059 of record CM057345.1, on the reverse strand, counting down.
AAGAGTAGAAATCACAAAGTTTACAAGACTCTGAACTCTCTCTCTAAAACCTCTCCAAAAACCACTCCCTAGTTACATGAATGAGTTTTGTTTATATAGACTTGAATCCTCCTTGAATTGGATCAGCACGAATCTTTTAATGCTGTCTTGTCTTTCTTTTTTTTGAATAGCTGAGTGGTTGGCTGTCTTCAATTATTTGAGCATCTTTTGACTTTTGAGCTGGCATCTGTCTTCAATTATTTGAGTGGCTGTCCATTCTTCTTTTTTGGAAAGCATCTTTTGAAAATGGTTGCTTTTCTTTTGAGCTGTCATTGCTTTTGACTAGACATCTTTTGTCTTCTTTTGAGCTGTCATCTTTTGAGTAGGAATCTTTACTTTTGAGCTGGCCTCTTTTGAGTAGACCTTTTTCGTCTTCTTTTGAGCTGGCATCTTTGAGTAGGAATATTTACTTTTGAGCTGGCATCTTTTGAGTAGACATTTTTGTCTTCTTGCTTTTGAGAGGAATCTTTAGTAATCGAATTTTTGGCAAATCCGCAGCCATTAACGGATTTAATATGCCTTTACCAACCACCGTTTGAGGTTGGGCTAGCATGTAGATTTGAACCGTTCTACATATGACGTTGTTGTGGAGAATTACTTCTCCAGTAAATTGGCTGTTTGAGAGCCATACTCCTTTGGGTTAGGAGCAAACCATTTTAAAACGGATTTGATAAGTCTTTACCGGTAGCCGTTTGCTCCGGACTAGCTGTAGTCACCATTCACTACAGAGAAGAGAACACTAGAAAGATAAGATAATATACATATACATTTTTTTTTCTTTTTACAAATCAAAAGGGTCTTGAGCACAAGGCCCTCCCATAGGATCAGTAGAGGATCCTTCATAGGAATGCTTGGAGTTCGATTTTGAGCTTCTCATTTGTTTCTGCATTTTTTTGAATTTTTGGAACTCCAGAAAAATCTTCATATCATCATTCTCTGAATCTGAGGAGTTGAAATCTATGACTGCTTTTGCCTTCTTTTGAGTCCTTACTTCTTTTGCAGGAGTTTTTGGTTCAGGCTTTGCTGGTTCTTTTGGAATTTGCTGAATTTCTTGTTGAAGTTTCTTTCCCGTTTGAATGTAATGTAATACTGCCTTCTCATTGCAGTAATCTTGAGTGTAACGGGTCCACCATTTGACCTTGAATTCTCTACCCAGACTGAGAGGGTAGTCACTGTTGTAGTGTCTAAATAATGTAAATGTCCAACAAAATATCCATGGGACTTTGAAAGATTTGTGGAATAGGAGGGCTTTTTTGAAATGTTCACCTCCCGTTCTTTGGACCCAAGTTTGGAATGCCTTTAGAACAACAGGTGGAAGTATCTCTGGAACGGGGCCAAAACGTAGCCACCATTCATAGAACCAGATAGGAATAGTGTCAGCACAATTTGAGTGGAAGGTAAGGAACCATGAATGATTGAATGGCCTATAGAATAAGGTTCGAAACCAAGCCATTTGATAGTCTTGGTATGTATAACCTTTGGGAACGTAAGTAATTGAGAATTCTTTTGTAGTCCAGATGCTGGACCATTCATTTGGTAGAATAACCTTCTTTATGACACAGTGAAGGAGTTTTTCTTATTCATTTTGAATAAGAAATCAGTGAAGGAGTTTTTCTATCAGGAGTATGAGTGATTTCAGCTGACCCAGAGTCAACTAAGATCAACTCATAGAATTGTTGAGTTTTGAGGGGATCATCCAGCCAATAGGAGTTTGGCAGGAATAATTGATGAGTGTAGATTTGAAGTGTGTTGTAGTGGGGAGGTTCTTTGAAGGTGGTCAAGCAGATGTGTTGAACACCAGATATTGTGAAATATGGACTGTCTTGATCTTTTGGAGAAGTTTGAACTTATGGAGTTGAATTTTGAGGTTTCTTGCTTTCTACTACTGATAAGTAAGTCAGAGCAGGGAAATCTTGGAGAATATGGAATTTGTTTGTTGATGAAGTTGCTGTTGTCAATTTTTTCATCTCATAATCCTTTGAAGTGCGAACTTTTGAATTGGGATCACCCATTTTTTCCTGTAAGAAAAAGTCTGGTAATGAATTGTCAGTACCTTTTAAATGTTGAATATCAAAATCAAAGACAGAAAGTAAAGCTTGCCATCTAGCGAATATTTGTTTTGAAACCAGATTTTCTACGTCTTTTTCTAAAATGAATTTTGCAGATTGACAGTCTATTTTAAGGAGAAATTTTTTATTAAAAAGATCATCTTGAAATTTTAAAATACAATTAACAATTGAAAGCATTTCCTTTTTAATAGTATAGTAATTTTTCTGAGGTCCTAACCAGACACCAGAGTGATATCTGACTAGATCTTCTTTTGAAGAGTTTGGTAGCCGTTGTTTTAAAATACCACCGTAACCAATATTTGAAGCATCAGTCTCAACAATCATGAAAGCATCAGGATGAGGAATATTAATGCAAGGTAAAGAATGAATAGTTCTTTTGATTTGTTTAACAATACCTGTATGAATCGAAGTCCAAGGTGGAGGATTTGTTTGAAGTCGTTGAAATAAAGGTGCACAAGTTTGTCTCATCTTTGGAATAAAATCAGAAATATAGTTTAAACAACCTAAAAATCTTTGGAGTTGAGTTTTGTCTTTAATTTCATCAGGAAATTTATCAGCAAAATCAATACTTCGATTTATAGGAATAATAGTACCTTGATTTATGAAATGTCCAAGAAAACGAATATTGTTTTGAAATAATTTCATTTTTGTGGCTGAAAGAACTAAGCCATTTATCTTTATAGTATATAAAAAAGTTTTCAAATGTTTAAAATGTTGATCAATGTTTTCAGAGAAAACTAATACATCATCAATATAAATAATCATAAACATTGAATATGGATTCAGAATGTCATTCATTATTCTTTGGAATTCTGAAGGGGCGTTTTTGAGTCCAAAAGGCATTACATTCCATTCGTAATGGCCAAAGGGTACAGTAAAGGCGGTTTTGTATCTGTCTTTTTCAGCAACTTGAATTTGCCAAAAGCCAGATTTCATGTCAAACTTTGAAAAGATTTTTGCAATGCTTAAACGTTTTAATAAATCTCTTTTATTTGGAATAGGGTAACGAATCCATTGAAGAACCTTGTTGAGAGGTTTATAATTAATAACAAGCCTAGGGACACCACGTTCCTTTTCTGCTTGATTTATGACATAAAATGCTGCACAGCTCCAAGGTGATTTGGACGGCCGTATCAGCTCTTTATCTAAAAGAGTTTGAATTTCTTTTTTACAAACTTCTAATAGATCATGATTCATTTGAATGGGTCTTGCCTTTGTAGGAATATTTCTTTCTGAAAATTCCTTTTCATATGGTAATTCAACGATGTGCCTTTTTCTTTCCCAAAAAGCATTAGGAAGATCTGCACAGACTTCTCTTTTGAATAGATTTTCTAACTGTTGAATTTCTTGTTTTGTGCTGGGTAATTGTAAGTGCTCTTCAATTTGAGCATAAGACAAATCTTCTTTGAGAAAATTTATCTTATTCTGCTTCCTTTGAATAAGGTTGATATGTTGATAAATGGAGTTATTTTGCAAAGCATTTAACTCCTTTTGTCAAACAGGAATCAAGAATCTGAAATGTATAGTATTACCCATAATGTTAGTGCTGATACCTTTGTTATCAACAACAAAAGGGTAAATTTGAGTAAGGAATGGAGTGCCTAAGATAATATCAGTGTTGAGATTTTCTACTACAATAAACTGATGTTTAAAGCAGTAATTTTGATTACATATTTCGGTCTTTGTCAACTTTCCTTTGATTCGAAGAGGAGAGTTGTTGGCTGCTATAAGGACTTCATTAGTAAAACTATAATATTTCGTTGGTATTAGACCATCTCTGATGCAGCTTTGATCTGCACCACTGTCTAACATTGCAACAAAAGTTTGTTTGAAGTTTCCTATAGAAATAGTTAGATGAACTAACCATTTTTGGAATTGGAATTTCTCAATCGTAGAAATGAATTGAGAAGTAGAAGGTTGAGTAGAGGAAATATTTATTTTCTGTGGAGGAATAAATGCTTCTTCTTCTTCTTCTTCTTCTAGATAAGTTTCTTTTCCTTTGGAAAGTCTAGATTGAATAATTGCAATATGAGCTTCTAAAGAGAGATTTTTCATCTCTATATTGTTAGTAGTTTGTCTTAAAGACTTGACTTCTTCCTTAAGAATATGAATCTCTGTTTGCAATTCTCTGGTAGAGATGGACTTAATGCCAGAGGTTTGATTCATAGGATACTTTTCAAAAACTTTTGATATACTGAAAGGTTGAATGATATTAAACTTCTCTTCTTCTTGCAGAATCAAAGACTTTAATCTTTCAAAAAGTTCCTTTTGTTTGATAGGATCAGGTAATTGTTGAATCATATCAAAGATGAATTCTTTTGTATCAGAATTTATCTTCTTATTATCAGTAGAAGACTTAATCATATTAATCTGTTTACAGTGACAGTCATCCTGACTTTCACTAGAGGAATCATAATTGCCATCATCATCGTCAGTAATATAATTGATCTCAGAATAGATTTGCAATCTATCCTTTAATTTGTTTCTGATATTTTCTTCAATATCCGAAATGCCATCAATGATTTCATTTATCATCTTTCCTTTGCTTCGACATTTGCTAGCAATATGACCTTTCTTGCCACATTTAAAGCACTTGAAATCAATTGAATTCTTTTTTCTATTGAATCTTCGGAATTTCTTTGTGGAAAAGGAATCATCTTTATATTTCTTTGAATATCTTTTTTGTGAAAAAGATTTTTGAAGGAATTTTTTCTTTCTTTCAGTGGAAGGAGCACTGATTCCAGTAATTCCAAAAGCTTGACAGAAAGATCCCATTTCTTTTCTCTTACTGCCATATTTAGCCTGGAATTTGAGTTCTTGGCAAGCTGCAAGGGCTTATTTTTTGACAAAAGCAAAGAGTTGACCAAAGGTCATTGAAGTGAAATCAATCTGTTCTGTTCCCATTTCCTTTTGTAAATTAATCATAATTCTTTGGGAAAACAGAGTTGGTAAACCAGTAATGAATTTTTCTTTCCAGAATGGTGCAGTACTATCTGTTCGTTTAAGAACATGAGTCAAAAACATGTCTTTGTACCATCTGAAGTCACTAAGTGTTGGACACCTAATGTTAGTAAGGAATATCTTTGAAGAAGCTAATTCTTCTTGAGGATTTCCTACAAAGTGCATAGCTATGGTGACTATGAGGAAATCACTTGAATCGTTTTGGGTAGTAATTTCTCCTTGGGCATTTTCTACGTCTATAGTATGCTCAAGAATTGCTGTTTTGTCTTGCAAGGTCAAAGCATTGTCCCACCAATACTTTAACTGTCCAGTAAAACCAGTTATGAATAAACTTGCAATATCTTGTTCAGAACATCTTTTCATTTTGTATGCTAATTTGGCCATACCCATTTCTTGTAATGTGTTGAGTATTTCATACTCACTTTTTCCATCAATATTCCATTCATAAATGGAATTTCCATCATAATCTTTCGTATGGAATTTTGCTCTTTCTTCATACATAATGTCAGGAGGAGTAGGTCGTGGATAGTAGTCTTTAGTTCTACTACTGTTCCAATTTCTACGAGGTCTATTGAAATTTGGTTTCTTTCCTCTTTCAATTTTATTAATATCTTGATCAGAATTAATTTGTAAGATATCGTTTTCAACTTTATTGATTTGTTGAACTACAGAGTTTTCAGAGGATTGAACTACAGAGTTTTCAGAGGACTCGGACTCTAATGAGGAATCTGATTCTTCTTTTTCTTCTATAGTGTCAATATTGTTGATTTTTGAAGGACCGGGAAGGTTCTTGTTAATTGAATCAAGTGTTTGATTTAGTTTAGATAATAATGACTCGTTTTCAAACGTGAGCTTATTTTCTAAGGCTCTAGGAATACTTCTTGGTTGAAAATGTGGTAAAGAAGTACTGTGAGGGAATGTTGAACTTGTTGGTTTTGGAATAGCCTTAATGTCAGTAGATAAGGAATCTATTTGAGTTGAAATCGTGTGTAAAACTTGATTGGAGTAGTTATTCTGGTGATATAATTTCTTGATATCATCCAAATTAACTTGATCATTTCCTCTAGGATCAATACTTTCACGACCCTTTTTGAAAGGTGTAGCTATGACTTCTCCTTCTTTGGAATAGAGTTTCAAGGTCTGTAAGGGAGGAGTGATAGCAGTAATAGTAGTGCCATCTTGAAGTTGCCATTTCTTGTACAAACTTGTTTGTACATTAATAGCAGATTTTTTGAATGGTTCAGAAATTTCATATTTTGTAAAATAAAATTCTAACCAGTTTTCAAAATGAAAGGGAGCATGATATTTTTGAATATCTTTTATCCATTGAAGTCGAATTTTAGCTTGACAGTAAGCATCTAGCTTAGAATACCATGTGTAGTATTCTGATTCTTCTTTGAAATCTTTTTCAAGTTCTTCGATATCAATCTTAACACCAACTTTAGTGATAACATTAATACCGTGGAATTCTCCATGCATCTGACTGGAATTAGGAGAATTATTAGGAGAAAAATTGAGTTCATTTGAAATGTCAGGAATAGGTGTTTGATTATGAATTCTTATTGAAGGATCTTCTTGAGTATAAGGGGTTTCTACTATGAAAGATCTAGATTCTCTAAATGAATTTCTAGGAATAGAGTAGGGTCTGATGGATGTCCTATTTTCATTGAGTGAGTTGAAACGAACCAGGACTGTACCATCTTGTTCTTCAACTATCTCTTGAATTTCTGTTCTCTCTAGATTTCTTGATCTCTGAGGAACATCTATTTGAAAGGCCTCTGGAATGGTAATTTCATTCCATTTCAGACGTTTAGGAACAAAGGTCTTTGAATAGTCAGCATCAATTTGTAATAGTATTGTCTCATCAGTAAAGTTATTAACTAATTTGCATTTCGGATTAATAGCAGAACTCATTAATCTAAAGTAAATGCGATAAATAATCACAAATTGTTCTGCAAGTTTTTTAAAATTCGTCTCCTTGCAGATGAACATCAAGAATTAAGGAATTCATAATTAAAGGATCAGTTAATGATACAGGAAAATTAGGAATGCAATTGAAATAAATGGGACCATTACAAATATTAGTTTGAATCATACTTAAAATTGACGATTTGTATCTTCGCAAACGTTTATCACGTAAAGCCATGTAAACAGGAATGTCTATGCCAATATGAGCAAGTGGTTTGACTGCTACTTGAATCATACCAAAATGAATATAACGAAATCCTTTTTCTAAATATTTTTGTAAAGAAATATGAGATAAAAGAGGAATTGATTGAAACTTGTTTTGAATGTTTAAAGTCTCTTCATGAATTTTTACGCTCAAAATGCTTTTGAAATCAAAAGTACCAATTTTATAAATATTTTCAATATTTTCATTAGGAAGAGTCCAATTTGAAAAGTCCTCATTTATCATCTCTTCTTTGCTTTGTATTATGTGTCCTGAATTACTTCCAGAACCAGAGAAAAGTTTTCTAATAAGACCAGCCATCATCAATAGCAATTTTATGAACTAAACACAGATTATACCTTGACCGGGAACAACGGGAACACTCCACCGGGAACACCACGCTCTCTTCGGGCTTACCAACGGATTCACGAGCTTACCAACGTCTTACCAACGCTCAGGATACTCACTATGAATAGGTCACTCGTTGCTCTTAACAAAGAGTGGAATTACTAGAACACTTGGCTCTTAACAAAGAGTGGAATTCCTACTACATCATCCTCATCTATTCTAGCTACTTAGATTTGGGTGTTTGATTTACTAATATATGATTAGTGAAGCAAGAGCTTGGGTTTGTGTTTCTTCAAGGTAGATCATCTTAGTTTTTGAAGATTGGATGGAAGGTTGCATCTTTCTCTTCATGGAGCCTCTCTAGAGTCCGGGTACTTGATGATCGCAGCGAAGGGACCTCAACACGGAGCTTATGAAGCGAAGGAATGGACTACAAAGGTTGTAATCCCTAACTCTTCGATGTTAAAGTGTTAACATACTAGTTTTGTTTGATTCTCTAGTTAAAGTTCTTATGTTTAGGGTTATCTATAATTGAAAATTTTGAAATTAGCATGAGAGATGCCACCCGAAACCTTGCTGCCGTTGTAGGTATCCCAACATCTGTATTATCATTGTTCTCTTCGTCACGTAACAAATACACATGGGCGCAAGTCGAACTATTCGCCTCTAAAATGGCGATAACGGACTGAAACGTCCTTATACTAATATTCACCTCCAAAATGGCCATAGTGGACCGAAACGTCCTTAAACTAATATTCGCCTCCAAAATGGCGATAACGGACCGAAACGTGCTTAAACAAATATTCACCTCCAAAATGGCGATAACGGACCGAAACGTCCTTAAATAAATATTCACCTCCAAAATGGCGATAACGGACCGAAACGTCCTTAAACCAATATTCGCCTCTAAAATGGAGATAGTGGACCGAAATGTCCCTAAACTAAAATAATCGAGCCCAAATGCTCATACGTTTTATGTCGATCTTAATCTCAAACCAGATTAACGATCCTTAAATCAACCCAAATCCAAATCTAAAAATATACGGATTTGGACTAATCGATGCTCTACGGGCGACGACATAAATTAGTCTCCGTATACATTCCACGTGCAACCCAAAATAAAAACGAACATACACACGACATGAAGTGAACCTCCAGAGCAGGATAAAATGGTTATCGCGATGCGGTAACGTAATTAACTGCCGGGGCTTGCGCCTACAGGGAAGAGCGTCCCCACAATCAAAAAACCCCTCGCAAACGAGGGGGGATCTTACAAAGTCTGCTACAATGGTTGCGTCCGTCCAAACCTCCGATATACGGTGCTATAAATTAACTTGGCATCTTCGGAGAGGTGGACGAATAAATCCAAATAGCATCTGCCCCCAAATTCAGGCAAGGCGATCTATCCCAGTTCCTCCATGTTTTCGGCGGTAAACAGATTCTAGCATTCCCGGTAGGACCATTTCCTCCTTCCACTCCATACTTCGTGTGTCGTGTTTCGCGAACAAAATCATGATTCATTATGGTTTCCCTTGGATTCGAGATACTAAGATTTGGTGTTTTGCTCCTGTGCTAGGAAGAAGAAGAAAAAGATCAATGGATTCCAGTTGTACAACCTGCAGCAACAACTCCCGCTCCGCCCCAACTGGAGGAATGACTTGTGGGTCCAACGCGACCTCCATTTTTTCAATGCCGGTGGGGCAAGTAATAGAAGCCACTACTGAATTGTTCTTCGGGACCATGCTCCCACCAATGAGCATCGGTGCCCCAACGCCGCAACCCGATGTTCCTAAGAAGTCGGTCTTCCACCGACTGACGACCGCAACGGCTCCTCTCAACGAGTCGTCCAAAAAGGGGGTCTCGGTTTTTAATAGGTTGAGCGAAAACTGAAGCTGGTCTACAAAGAAGCCCAAGATTCCCGAAGGGGCTAATGAAGCCGTCAAAAGTGCTTCACCAGTCAGACGATCGGTGTTCGAGAGACTGACCGTCTCCAATCAAATCTTACCAAGGATGTCGGTCTTTAACAGGCTGACAATTACTAGAGCTCCTCAACAAAACCAGGGGCAAGCCACAGTCGCTTCCAAAATTAAGGCGGTCCCGTCTACAAGATACGCTCGACGTCGCCACTGGCGCTGAGTGAGAAAAGCTGGGGGCAACTCCCCCTCTGGATTCACTCCGTCGGCTCAAATGGTGGAAGTTGACGCTACTGTTCCAACCGGGAAAAACTTTGATTTTCTTACGAGGGTGCGAAAGAACTCTCCAACCATGGTACTGAAGAAAACTCCCCTGCCTGCAGAAGCCATAATGCAGACAAAACCGGAGTAGTCCCACCAACGGCTCTCCTCCCAAATTCATAGGGTCTGGCGGAAAGTCCAAGACTTTGTAATCGACAAAGACTACTCTCGCCGACTGAAGAAAATGAATGTTCGGCAAGAGAAAGACTATCCCTCAATAATACAGCGAGGGGTGTCTTCCATACGGGTGCCTGTTACAACGGCTCCTTCAACTTCGACCTCCCACAAAAGGGTGAGGCTGGAGAACCTTCCACCGCCGGCAGCAAATTCCAAAGGCGATGGACCCAAACGCCCCAAGTCTGGGGGTATGATCATACACACGGTTTACATGGCTTCCGGAAAGGAGGAAAGCCGTGCTTCCGTGGCTTATCGACCGCAAACTCGATCATTAACAAAAGCTCAGGAGCAACAACAAAAGCTCCAGAAAATGCTGATCAAAATGTCAGCACTTACCAGGCAGAAAGAAAGCCCGGAATCGGCATCTGAATAGCGTCAAAAGCAGGAGACCAATACAGAATTCCTGCGAAGGGTGCTTGAAAGGAAGGATAAGGAGGTTGCATAACAAGATGCTAACATAAAGCACATGGCGCTTCTGTTCCAGGACATGGTTGGAATGATGATCGAGCCAGAACCTCCAGCCGAAGATCCACCGATAATCGTTGAGGATGACAGAGGAGAAACATCAAACCCTCTTCTAGCTCTATCAACAGCTAAGGAGGAAACAATATCCAAGGCTGCTCTTGATGACTATATAGCTCAACAAATACAAGCTCATCAAGCAAATGAAGCGGCTGACCAAATCATCAGAACTGGGCGACCGTACCCAGGATGGTATGACCAGATCAAGTACCCGTCGAGATGTACGATCCTTAAATTCCATGTGTACAAGGGGACAGGCAACCCATACCAACACGTCACGCAGTTTAGAGCACTGTGCGGCAACACTGGAGGCGACGACAAACTGTTGCTTTGTCAGTTCATTGGCAGCTTGTCAGAAATGGCTTTTGAATGGTAATCGAATCTCCCAAACGACTCCGTGAAAACATTCACATAAATGGAACTGCTGTTCAGATAATGGTTCTCCAGCGCAAGCGAACGCACCATGATCACGGCATTAATCAATGCCAGGGTAAAGCAGGGAGAAACCTGGGTCCAATACGTGATCCGGTGGCGGAACCTATAGTCAAAGTGCGAACAACGCATCGAAGAATCCCCTACCGTGGGCATGTTCATCGAGACCCTAGATCCGCAAACGACTGTGTCCCAGTTCATGAAGTTCTTCTAGCCGACTACCTTCCCGGCCCTGATCGACAAGCTGGCCAAAATGGACCAGATAGGCCACGGGTCTTCCTCCTCAAAAATGGACCGTCGAAATGCCAAGGGTAAAGGGAAAGCGGCCTTCGTTGCCAACACTCAACAGCAACCGAGTGACTCAAAACTGGTTGCTCACCAAAACAACATGCGTCCGCGCCTATCCTCGGAAGAAATGCTAGGACGCACTTACTCGTTTCCCTGTGACAAGACGAGGAGACTGTTCGAGCTGGCAGTGCGCAACAAACTCATCATATTGCCAGACCCACGGCATCCACCGCAACCCGGCGACGTAAACAACCCTAACTACTGCTCCTATTATAGAATGGTGAGCCACCCAATTGAGGATTGCTACATCTTCAAGAACTGGGTCGAGGACCAGTATCAATAAGGGAAATTCATGCTGTCTGAGAACTGGAGGGTGAACCCACCACAGAAGCACACTCGCAAAAAGGTGGATACACCGGGGCATCATGCTCGCTCGTGGAAGAAGCTCCATGAGAAGTCGTCCTCTCAGCTTAAACCAAAAGAATGCTGAAAGATCTCCAGGCATGTTGGGCAGGCAGGTAGAGAAGCCCACTTGAACCAAAAATCATTGAGGGGATGCTGAAACCGCGTCCTGTATAGAAAACAGTCGACAAAGGGCAAAATCCCCAAGTCAAGCCTTCAAAGTCTTTGAAGAAAAAGAAGAAGACCAAGAAGCCTGTGCAGCCTGCTGAGTATGACGACAAGCGTACAAACATACAAAGGTACATTGATGCGCTGGAAGAGTACAACAAGAAGGCGCGAACACCAGTCACCCTTGAAGAGTTTCTCAAGCTTATTCTTGAGAATGAAGAGAGTGACAACGATGAGGATGATGACTCATCAGAAACCGAAGACTATGTAGCAAGTTGCCACATGGTTACCCATTCGTTGTTAAATGATGAAGAAGCCCCTTCATCATCAGAAAACAACGCAGAGGAACTAGGGACAGGATCGGCATCAAAATCCCGGAAATGTCGGAAGACCCAATCGATAGGCTGTTAAATGAAGCCTTTCGAAAAAGCAAAGCTGATCGAGAATACGAAACAGCCATATACGAAAAGGCTAAGCATCGGCGTTAGGATGAACAAGCTGCGGCAGCGTGGAGTCATAAAGTACTCCGACCAGACCAAAGCACACCTGCGGCAAACAAGAGCAGAATCAAGACAGAGAAGAGGTTCTCCAAAGCCCTGTCAGTAGGAATGAAGGTGCCACCTTTCAAAGCAAACGCGCTCGGGGTCATAAGCCTCAACGGAGAGGACTCATATCCGGACTACTTCATATATCATCGGAGGGTTACTCATCCCACCGAAGAATGTAGTGCCTTCAAGAAGTGGTGGCAAGGATACGTTGCCCATCAACAACACTTCAAGAGGATGAAGCGTGAAGCTCGTGGATGGCGAAAAAGTGCGACGATTGTGCGTGAGAAAATGGCTGGCGACTGTCATATGGTTGATACCAGTTTGGAAAAGGCAAAACTCCAAGTTCTCACATTCGGGAGTGATTCTGAGAAAGAAACAATCCTCAGCCCTTTCTTCAAGGATTCTACCTCCGAAAAAGAAGAGGAGGAGAAGAACCGCGAGAACATTCAGCTGCGTAGCCGCACGCTGCCTGAAAAGAACCTCGGATCTACAAACAAAGGTTCGAGCAAAAGAGACAAAGGGAAAGAGAAAATCCTTGAGGAAATTACCCTCGATGATCGAGTTGTTAAAGAGCTCCCAGCCAAGGACCCGCCTAAGAAAAATAAGATGGTTTATAATGTCTTAGCACATCTGAGAAAAATGCCCTCGCAATTGAGCATACTGGATGCTCTCCTCCTTTCCAAAGAGGCACGAGATTCCCTGATCATAGCATTAAAAGAGCCCGATCAATTCCAAGATTTCTTAGCTGAAGAAAAGATGAGGGACGAGCTGGCAGAGGTTCACACAGCTTGTAGGGTTGCTAGGCACGCGCACAAGGGTCTACGAGGCATCAACCATGCCCGATTTAAAATTTAGCCGTGCCTAACAACCCGAATACGGAACTTTAAACTAGAGATTAGGCGAAAACTAACATGCTAAACATTTTAACACTAAGTGAGAGGGATTACAACCTTTGTAGATCCGGTCCTTCACTTCATATGCTCCGTGTTGTGGTCCCTTCGCTGCGATCATCGGGATCCGGACTCTCGAGAGGTTCCACGAAGAGAAAGACGCAACCTTTGCTTCCGATCTTCGATACTAAGATGATCTACCTTGAAGTTTCTTTAACACAAGCTAACACTCATGAAATGATGTGAACACCCTCATCTAAATGGCAAGGGAAGATGAGGATGATGAAGTAGGATTTTTGCTCTCTTTATTTATCTTTTTCTCATATTTATTCATCACCTTTTGAAAAACTAGTAAGCTTTTCATGAAAGAATGAAGGAGGAAGAAGATGAACAATGTTAGAATCCTTTTGTGATGAATAGGAAAAGAATAATATGATAGAATTATACAACCATGGTCAAGTGAACCTTTGTAGAGAATTAACTAGGGTTAGGGTTTGGGTTGGGTTAAAGCATGACTCACTTGAAAATATCTTTATCATGACAAAAAGAAAAGCTTCTAGAAATATCTAGAAAGATTAACCCTAATCCAAACCCTAATCATGTTTAAACTCCACTAAACAAGTTGCATTAGCTATCATATCATGTTACAATATTATATATCACATATATAATATTTATCGTAACAAAATAAAATAATACAATTAACATATATCGCATATATATCAATGTATTACCCGAGTGAGAAAAAGAATCTTTTAGTGAGCAAATATTAGTTAATGTAATTTAATATATCATATATATTATTATACATTAAATTATCGAATCAACACTTGATCCGACAATCCGGCTATATCGCATATAACCGGCTAATATTTATCCGTACCGATTCATCGAATCAACACTTGATCCGATGACCCGGCTGATATCAAATATCGCGAGAATAGAATAAGGTATCACATATCGCATTATCCTCGGTCCCGCACATATCACATATGTGCCCCTACTCCGTTTTGCCTGAGTCAAGAAACCTCTGTGTAGGACTCTAAAGAATCATCAATACGCCGGCAGTAGGTGATGATCATATCAAACACCCACAAGCTGCAAGCGGTCAGCTAAACGTAACAGCTACCCAGGTATTGAGCGCTCAGAAGATCAACAAGCAAGCCTGTACATTCTCCTGTGAATCCAAACAGTAACACTCCCGTACAGTCCGGTCTCGTCGTCTGATATGTTGCATATCTCGCCCAGGGGTGGTAAATTTCAGACCCCAGTAGCTTGATAAGTCGTGTCGATATGAGGTCTATAACAGTTCGAGAAACTACTGATAACACTTACCAGTAAATCTCAGCAACCCTGGCCAGGGATTTCCGGTTATAGCCAATCGAACAAAGTACAACATCAACTCCCTATACCGGGAGAGACGAATCTCCTCCTATCGCTCATTGCCTCCATGTGATTCGGGACTGTACCCAAAAGCCACCTTTTTGCACGCCCTCTTGGACGTGGTATGATGGAAATCAAAGCATAGTGGGAACCACACAAGACTCTATGACGATCTCGGGTCAACAGACTACTCTGTACCAGTGTCACCGGAGAACTGCCATCTGACGTATGGTACAATACCATCTGGGAGTTCTCGGCGAGTCCGTCCAGTGTACACAGTCTCTACTGAGCACCCGTACACCATCCTTGATGTCAAACACCGATGGATATGGGATCATCCATCGCCCATCATATGGGTCAAGATGCGTATACGCTAGTCTACTCCGGTGCATCGATGCCCTGTCTCGATACGCCCTCGACTAGGAACAGTTATAGGATGTACTCGTCGACTACCGTGGCCCTACTAGTATGATCTCATCATAGTCCCAGTAGTCGAGTACATATCCTAAGGGCTTTATCAACATGTAACATAGAGACAATCAGAGTACATGTTAAGATAAAGTACAACCAGATAGCATACTATCATGTCGAGCAAGAAAGTCCTCCCTATATATGTCCTAGCATCCACTACAATATACATCGTATGTACAGTAATGGCCTCTAGGGCATACATATAACTAACAATCTCCCACTTGCACTAGGGCCATCTGTTATGGTATCGCATACCCAACAATTAGCTGCGGTTGAAGTATCTCATACTCAACCATCCCGTAAAAGTCTCTACTGGGAAAAAGGCCTTTGTGAGTGGATCCGCGCTGTTGTCCTCTGTGTCTACTCTCCTAACCTCGATCTCTCTGGAGATCAACCATCTCCATGATCAGGTGATACTGCCTAAGAAATATATCTGGATTTCTGATGGGACGGTAGTTCCTTGGCATAAGCCACAACTCCATTGTCACACAATGGTAGGAACGAAGTTCATCTTATGAACTTATATATATATCCAGACTGTCTCTTTGGTAGCATCCTTGGTAACGATGTATCTTGCCTTTAATCGTCTAGTATGTCACGGTATCTAGCTTGGAACTCTTCCAACATACCGTCCCTCCACTGAGGGTAAAGACAATGCCCGCGACTGACATTCAGTCGTCCTTATCACCCTGGAACCTTTCCAGTGATTCTCCGTAGGATCGATTGATACCATCTCACTACAGCTAGTGAGTATCCTAACATCCAATTATATCTATCTCATAGATCCAAAACCCAGGATTTAGGAGGTATCACTTTTATCCTATATGGAGAATCCTTGTGATAAGCGGAGATTGACCGAGCGTAGCATAGGAACTCCTTCCCTATCAAGAGTATGTCATCCACGTACTCTACGAGGATCACCACCATACTCTCTACTACCTTTTCGTATATACAAGGTTCATCTACCATTTTGATGAAGTCAAACTCTTTGACTACCACATTAAAACAGATGTTCCAACTCCGCGATGCCTGTTTTATCATATAAAACATCTTGCACATGTTTCGGCTGCTCCCACTGTCTACGAAGCCCTCTGGCTGTGTACTTATAGACGCTCTTTTCTAAAACAACATTTAGAAAAGCAGTCATGACACCCAACCACCAGATATCGTAGTCATGGTATATAGCCGTGGCAAGTAGGATCTGGATGGACTTAAGCATAGCTTTGAAAGTCTCAACTTTTCCATGTACACCAAGTAATCTTCTCAAGATATACTCGCTCCTGATGGGAATTTAACCCTTCAGATAAAGCAACCAAAGTCCATACTTTGTTGGTGTATAAGGATTCCATCTCAGATCGATAAGCATCCAGCCATTCTTACAGAGTCTTACTCCTGATGGCCAGCTCGAAACTAGTTGGGTCATCATCACATGATGCAATCCTCGCTCCCACTGTCATAGAGAAACAGAAGTATCTCTCAGGTGGGTGAGGAACCCTACTAGATCGGCGGAGAGGCTGAGGTTCGTTAGAATCTACTGAATCCTTTGGTTCTATCAAATCATCAGCTGCAGTCTGTATAGCTGGAACATTTCCAGTTCTACATAACAGACCTTGCCTCGAGCTTGTCCGGATTTTGCTTTTAGACATAGGCCGGACAAACCCAAATCTTAACCAACTTAAGATATGGGCTCTTCCCTTTCCATATCACATATGAAGTGGTAGGTAACTGATTTGATTCGAACCCTATTCAATAGGTATGCAACTTCTCAAGTGCATAACACCCAATAGGAAAAAGGTAACTCAGTAGTACTCATCATAGAGCACACCATATCATATAGGGTGTGATTGCTCCGCCCCGATATACCATCGTGCTATAGTGTATCCGGAGGAGTAATGCCGAGAGAGAATCTCATTCTCCTTTAGAATAGTCCAGGAATTCCGTGCTCAAGTATTCTCCTCCTTGATCTCATCAAAGGACATAATACTTATACCCGTATTTTGGTTCTCTACTTCTAACTTATATTCTGTGAATATCTCAAAAGCTTCGGACTTGTGTTTCAGCAGGAACATATGTCTGAATCTTGAGAGATTATCAGAGAATGTAAAGAAGTACAAAGAACCGATCTTGGCATATGTAGACAGGGGACTTTCATACATCAGCATGTATCAATCCCAAAAGTTCACTAACTCTTTCTCTGTTTCCAACAAACAGAGCTGTGGTCATCTTATCTTTGTGACATGACTGGCAAGTTTCACAAGATGTAAATTCAAATTAATTTAAATATGCATCTATATGTAACTTCAGCCAGTCGGATCGCATTGATATGACCTAGTCTACAATGCCTCAAGAAGGATTCGTTCATTTCTGAACTCTTCCTCTTGTGTGTGTTCCGTATACTAAGAACTGTAGTTTGATTTAGAACGACAATGCTTTTAGATAACGTGCCTGAACCGATCAACTCTTCATATAGGAAATGTTCAAAACATTATCCAACAATACAAAATTATATCCTTTCTTTACTAATAAAGAGACTGATATGATTTTGTATATCAGGTTCGGTATCTAATAACATTTGGTCAGAATCAATGTATTCCGGGATTACAGGGTGACAGTGACCAACAGACTTGGCTGCAACACTTGCACCGTTTTCTGTCTCATGAAACTTATCACCCGTTCTCAGTTCTCTACCTATCTGTAGCCCATGTAACAGATTACATATACGGGATCCTGATCCGGTATCATATACCCAGGACGTAAAGGATACTGAGAAACAGTTCTGTGTAATGAACACACCCGAAGATGATGCATCAACATGCACTTTCTTCGTTTGGGCGGCACGGGAATTCTGGTAACCCCCAATTTCCTGCTCTGTCTTATAACAATTATAAGTTGGAGCGGGACCAACGTTCCCCAGCTCAGTATAACAAGCGGGTTCGGTCAATATATCCGTTTTATTATCTTGATTAAGGCGTGATATGGTCGCTATCTGGAGAGAGAGAGAAGAAAACACTTAGCGTATGCTCTTGCAAGATTAGATTGGTTATCTAATATATCTAATCAGGATGTCTCCCACTGTTTTTGTCAAATCTTCCTTCAAACCCTAAAAGGAAAGACTAGCCGGGATTAATTACACGCTACAAGTTCGCTAATCTTTCAGCCAGGCCAGTGTCGGTACTTTGAGGGAGGTCCCCCGTGCTTTCGCACGAACCTAATTAATGTAAACCTCGTTTTCCCAGAGGCGTAACCCCGTTAACACCTTTCTAGACACCTACTTGATCGGCTAATTGTAATGTGTAAAACTCTCCCAGGAGTAACTCTTACTCGCAGCGGGTATCGGGATCCAACTATCTCATAGAAGGTATGCAATCTCATTGCAAATTTCAACACTTGAAATTCCCAATTATATTTTGCCCCTAGCGTCCTATGACCTTGACGAATGCCAAACCACCCATAGTCCGCTAGCCAAGTTCAACCCGTACATTTCTTGATTGAATTAAACCCACCCGCACGACCCTTGACGAATGCCAAACAACGCCGTACGAATACCCTAATCCAATCGCATCGTATGCTAGCAGATAAGCACTAGTTAGCTACCGTACACTACGCCTTGACGAATGCCAAACTACCGCAGCACGAATACTAAGTAGTACTTATCTGAAATGACGGAGGGCTACGACGGGTTTTTAAGAAAACCCTTTGCGTAATGAACTTGATATCGTTGTAGAATCGAGTGATTTTAAATGGAGTGTTTTTTAGGCTTTTCTAGTTTTGCTAAAGGGGTCACTCCCGGTGAAGGGATCGTCGGCCCTTTCCTCATCGAATAAGGTGCAGGATATTTCACAAATATCACTATGCAAAGCAAGAACTATAGAAGCAATCAAAAGACAAACCGAGTTTGTAGCATCTACCAGTTATTGCTAAAGGAGTCACTCCCGGTGAAGGGATCTCGGTCCTTTCCTTATCAAATAAGGAGCTGGATGTTCTACAAGGAACACCGCTATGCAAAGCAAGAACTGTAGCTACCGGTTTTTATAAACAAGTTTCTACAACATCTTAGGTTTCTTTTAGTTTCATTAATCTCATTAATGAAGTCCCATTTTATTATGCTTCGTAAGCATCACAGTTGAAACGAAATCTGCAATATAACATATATCTCATATATATAATATAAACATTCATCTCAGGCAGTAATATGATCTCATCACAGAACATTGCAGCAGAAGAACATATATGAAATATTGGATATACTAGGACGTCCGTGTTTTTAATACGAGCCTGTATAAAACACGGATTCCACGGTCGTGATGAATAGCCAAACCCACATCCCTAGACCCCTACGAGAGCGGCAAGTAACACTGCCAATTCTAGGGTTAGGAGACCCGGTCTCGACTCCTCGAGATGGTCTCCCACTGGACCCTAGAACCCGGTTACTTGTGCTCCCCGCCTTGGGTCTACCTAATGCGGAAAAGTAAATAATATACAACGGTGACATCTTCCGCTACCTGGAAGTGCCCCAATAAAAGAATATTACATACAAATGAATTTTACATGAATGAAAAAGAAAAAAAACTCTCATCTCACATAAAACCCCCAGCTATTCAAACGCGACGATCCAATATAACATATCACAGCAACACATAATATCTCATATCATCAACGTAAGCAAGTATGCGTATCCCGATTGTCATTGATGTATAGCAACGAAGCCGGCGATACACCACATACTACGCTTACGGTCACAGAAAAGAAAGTGTAAAACTACAACAGTTGGAATCCGCAACTTCCTTAGACATCGCATGCCTAACCAAATGAATTCCTTAGACATCACATGCCTAACAATTATAAACCCCGCATTTTAGTCTCATTTATCGAAAACTCTTTTCAATATCAAGTCGGGCAATTCAACAAGATTCCCGACGTCCTGATCGAATGCTCGTCGCAAACTTTAGTAGACGGCTGCACCCCTGGATGCCGTCGACGAAGTGCACTAAGGCGGAACACCGCTACCGCGAGCACCCGAACGGATGCTTTCGGCGATGGGGTTCTCCTACAGTCACTTGGTCGGGGCTAAGAGGTGTAGCTGTCTATTAAGTTTTCCCGGCGAGTATCCCCGTACGCTACGTGATTGCGACGGACTTTTGATCACATCAAAATTCCGTGGCAACCGATCATCTGAGACTAAACTGCTATGTTTATAATATTCAAATTAGTTATCTCATAACTACCTGTGGATTCCAAATATTGTATCACATTCCAGATAAATAGACAAAGTTAAACTTTCCGATCGAATCATCAAACACCCAAGATTTCCCCAATATATCTCAACACTTGAAATCAGTTTAAAAACATCCATCACATGCCACAGTACCAATGGTCCAGCCGTAGAAGGGTCAAGCCAACGCCTCACATGTGGCACGCCGTACTGCCCCAAACCCTAAGGTTCAAAAGGCAGTTCAAGACGGTCACATAATCGAGTAAAGGTTTGCTGTCTTCTAGAGGGTCCACCGCGTTACTTGCACGACTTAGAACGTTCTTAAACACGAGGAAAAATCCAACTTTTGAAAAATTTTCCGACAGGGGAAAAAGTGAGTTATTGATATCCGTTCGAACTTTTTAACAGTTTCTAAAAATTATCCGGAAAACACACATAGACAAAATCTGATAATCCGATCGAATCATCGAATCCCTAAACAACCCCAGAAAACTCAACAGGAGAATAAATATTAAAAATTCCCAGAAATTCCAGCATAATATAATAGGAGTTACTGTGCAAACAGAAATTGATGACGTCATTAATTTGCCGCGGAACCGCCGCAGAAGGCATGCTTCTGCCGCGGCTCCGCCGCTCTTTTTACTATTCATCAAAAAAATTTTGCACCGTAATTCTTAGAATTCCCTGCTGAATTTTTTAAGCATTTTTAATGTGCAAAAATCCCAGTTTTTAGAAAAAGTCGAGAGAGCGGGTTTTATCGGGGTTTCGGGTTTCGATCGGACTTTAAATTTCGTCTAGACTTCGCCTAAAGCTCTAGCTTGGCTCTGATTGCACTGTAGGGTTGCTAGGCACGCGCATAAGGGTCTACGAGGCATCAACCATGCCCGATTTAAAATTTAGCCGTGCCTAACAACCCGAATACGGAACTTTAAACTAGAGATTAGGCGAAAACTAACATGCTAAACATTTTAACACTAAGTGAGAGGGATTACAACCTTTGTAGATCCGGTCCTTCACTTCATATGCTCCGTGTTGTGGTCCCTTCGCTGCGATCATCGGGATCCGGACTCTCGAGAGGTTCCACGAAGAGAAAGACGCAACCTTTGCTTCCGATCTTCGATACTAAGATGATCTACCTTGAAGTTTCTTTAACACAAGCTAACACTCATGAAATGATGTGAACACCCTCATCTAAATGGCAAGGGATGATGAGGATGATGAAGTAGGATTTTTGCTCTCTTTATTTATCTTTTTCTCATATTTATTCATCACCTTTTGAAAAACTAGTAAGCTTTTCATGAAAGAATGAAGGAGGAAGAAGATGAACAATGTTAGAATCCTTTTGTGATGAATAGGAAAAGAATAATATGATAGAATTATGCAACCATGGTCAAGTGACCTTTGTAGAGAATTAACTAGGGTTAGGGTTTGGGTTGGGTTAAAGCATGACTCACTTGAAAATATCTTTATCATGACAAAAAGAAAAGCTTCTAGAAACATCTAGAAAGATTAACCCTAATCCAAAACCTAATCATGTTTAAACTCCACTAAACAAGTTGCATTAGTTATCATATCATGTTACAATATTATATATCACATATATAATATTTATCGTACAAAAATAAAATAATACAATTAACATATATCGCATATATATCAATGTATTACCCGAGTGAGAAAAAGAATATTTTAGTGAGCAAATATTAGTTAATGTAATTTAATATATCATATATATTATTATACATTAAATTATCGAATCAACACTTGATCCGACAATCCGGCTATATCGCATATAACCGGCTAATATTTATCCGTACCGATTCATCGAATCAACACTTGATCCGATGACCCGGCTGATATCAAATATCGCGAGAATAGAATAAGGTATCACATATCGCATTATCCTCGGTCCCGCACATATCACATATGTGCCCCTACTCCGTTTTGCCTGAGTCAAGAAACCTCTGTGTAGGACTCTAAAGAATCGTCAATACGCCGGCAGTAGGTGATGATCATATCAAACACCCACAAGCTGCAAGCGGTCAGCTAAATGTAACAGCTACCCAGGTATTGAGCACTCAGAAGATCAACAAGCAAGCCTGTACATTCTCCTGTAAATCCAAACAGTAACACTCCCGTACAGTCCGGTCTCGTCGTCTGATATGTTGCATATCTCGCCTAGGGGTGGTAAACGTCAGACCCCAGTAGCTTGATAAGTCGTATCGATATGAGGTCTATAACAGTTCGAGAAACTACTGATAACACTTACCAGTAAATCTCAGCAACCCTGGCCAGGGATTTCCGGCTATAGCCAATCGAACACAGTACAACATCAACTCCCTATACCGGGAGAGATGAATCCCCTCCTATCGCTCATTGCCTCCATGTGATTCGGGACTGTACCCAAAAGACACCTTTTTGCACGCCCTCTTGGACGTGGTATGATGGAAATCAAAGCACAGTGGGAACCACACAAGACTCTATGACGATCTCGGGTCAACAGACTACTCTGTACCAGTGTCACCGGAGAACTGCCATCTGACGTATGGTATAATACCATCTGGGAGTTCTCGGCGAGTCCGTCCAGTGTACCCGGTCTCTACTGAGCACCCGTACACCATCCTTGATGTCAAACACCGATGGATATGGGATCATCCATCGCCCATCATATGGGTCAAGATGCGTATACGCTAGTCTACTCTGGTGCATCGATGCCCTGTCTCGATACACCCTCGACTAGGAACAGTTATAGGATGTATTCGTCGACTACCGTGGCCCCACTAGTATGATCTCATCATAGTCCCAGTAGTCGAGTACATATCCTAAGGGCTTTATCAACATGTAACATAGAGACAATCAGAGTACATGTTAAGATAAAGTACAACCAGATAGCATACTATCATGTCGAGCAAGAAAGTCCTCCCTATATATGTCCTAGCATCCACTACAATATACATCGTATGTACAGTAATGGCATCTACGGCATACATATAACTAACACAGCTGACATCACATTCAGCGATGAGGATCTCCTCCTCGGAACGTGCGAGAACAATCGTCCTCTATAGGTCACCGGGTATTGCCATGACATCAAGATAGGCAAAATCCTTGTCGACAACAGATCCTCCGTCAACCTTCTCAACATGAAAGTGCTGAAGGAGATCTGCATGAACGTTAAGCACTTAGCCCGAGACAAAATTACCATCTCCGGGTTCGACTCATAGTCGTCACGGATGCTGGGGTCCATAATACTGACGTTACGCTTCGGATTGCTCGTTACTGACATCAAATTTCATGTCATTGACACCAAGACTTGCTATAACGCTTTGCTCGGCAGGCCCTGGCTGCATGAGTACAACGTCACCCCTTCTACACAACATCAGTGTATGAAGTATTTCAAAGACGGTTTCGAATACCCCGTTATGGGGGAGCTAAACCCGTTCTTTATAAACAAAATCCGGAAATATGAAAACGCAAAGTACTTCCTACCAGACTTAGATGATACGGAGAGGTGTCATAAGCCGGAGGATTAACGGAAGCCCATCACCACCATCCCAATCTTTAGGAGCAACACCGAGGAAGATGAAGAAATAGACTACTTAAGGAAACCCCAAGGCAATAGGCCCGTACCATCTACTCCTATTTTGGACTTTGGCAGTGACTCTGAGGACGAGGCCAACGCCGTGTTCTCCATTCACCAGTCAGCATAAACCGTTACTGGAGCTGATCAGAGTTTACAAGTCACAATGGTTCCACCTCGGCATTATAAGGAACTCGATGCACTCAATACATACAGCATACAAGAACAACAGACTTTCTATGTGCCTCACAGGCGAAGAGGTGAAAATACGATCCTCTTCTACGAATCGATAGAGACC
Organism: Agapanthus africanus; assembly: GCA_030015575.1. Classification (NCBI taxonomy): domain Eukaryota; kingdom Viridiplantae; phylum Streptophyta; class Magnoliopsida; order Asparagales; family Amaryllidaceae; genus Agapanthus; species Agapanthus africanus. The sequence goes on along the minus strand of CM057345.1, from coordinate 454,535,867 downwards.
AAAGTAGAAAAAGAAGTCTGGCGTAGTGCCGATTTTGCGCTCGAAAGGTTTCAACCAATCCGTCTCCCAAGGTACTACTCGGAGGGATTGGAAAGGCTGTTAAGATGCCAAGGTGTACACTCGAACAAACTGTTCGACAAGCCTAATTCTACAAAAAGATTTGGAATATTTCCGGAACTCAGAAAAGTTACCTAATAGGAAGATGGAGACAACCGAGATCGGATAAATTCGGTCCAGGAAACGAGACCATTTCCACAGTTGCCATGCTATAAACAGCTCTAGTAAAGAAGGAAATGCTCTTCCAAATTGCTGTGACGTTGAAACAGAACGAGATCCCGCTCTGAGAACGTTAAGCCCATTGTTCAAAGAACAGGTTGACCAGCTAATAAAAGAGGCCTGTCAAAAGATTCAGGATGACCACGGTCGCAAAATGGCTATTTATGAAAAGGCCAGGATGCAACGCCTCAACCAACAATCCACGGAGAAAGAAGACTACAATACCCTTCATCCTCAGCCAGATGCACGTTCTCGCCTCGATGGAAAATCCCGAAATAGAGGCAAAAACAAGGCAAAGAAAGAAAACAACTTCCAAAAACAGCAAACCGAATCCAAGAAGCCGTACACTCAAGGAAAAGCCAGCTGGAACTCGTCCTTGATACTGGCCTATTTCTCGGTGATAGGAGCAATAATCCGGATGATGGACCTCGTTTATTTATTCGTGGTGCCGAGACTCCGGAAGTGCCATCATTTGGTACTTTATGACAAGGTTGAATATTTTCCTTGTCTTGTCTTGAGGGAAAGAGTATTCACCCAGTCTTTGAAGGTGAAGCAGTCTTCAAGGGGATGATGGACCCCGTTTATTTGTTCAAGTTCAAGCCGCATTGAAGACCAGTATCAACAAGGAAGGTTCGCTTTATCCAACAGCTGGAGGGTAACCCCACCGCAAAAGCATGAGCTAAAGAGGACCTATATCATAAGGATAGGACCAGCTCAGCATCAAGAATAGAAGCAGACTCGTACCTGCCATGTGATAACACTTTCAGAAGGGGAAGTGCATGAGGCTATGGATGACCTTTTCAAGTGCTTCACAAATGAAGGCGAGGATGAATTGATCTCAGAATTTCTGCCGGCACCAAAAGAGCTGGAAGACGGGATACAAACTACGATGGACAACCTAAGGAAAATTGACTTAGGGACGGAAAACGATCCAAGGCTAACGTTCGTCAGTAAACTTTTATCTTGAAAATAGGTAGCTACATTAAAAGGCGTGCTCATGCAATATAAAGACTGCTTCGCATGGAACTATTCTGAAATACCAGGTCTAGATCCAAAGGTGGCAGTACATAAACTGGCCATATCGCCGGATATAAAGCCAGTCAAATAGGCGCTAAGAAGAATGCGGCTCGAACTTGAGATGAGTATCAACACTGAAGTCAAGAAACTAATCGACTCTGGATTCATCCAAGAGGTTCAATATCCCGACTGGATCACTAACATCGTTCCGGTGATGAAGAAAAATGGGACGGTGTGCGTCTGTGTGGACTTTCGAGACCTTAACAAAGCTTACCCGAAGGATGACTTCCCAGTACCTGTTACCGAAGTGATGATCGATAACATGTCTACCCATGAGGTCTTCCCCTTCATGGATGGATCTTCAGGATACAATCAAATAAAAATGCATCCTGAAGATCAAAAGCATACTGCGTTACTGACTGCGTTGGGTATATTTTGCTACAAGGTGATGCCCTTCAGTCTGAAGAATGTTAGTACTACCTACCAGAGGGCCATGACGAAGATCTTTGACGACCTCATCCATGAGATTGTCGAATGCTACATCGACGACCTGGTGGTGAAAAGCAGATCTCACGAGGAGCATTGGAAGCATCTAAAAATAGTGTTCCAACGTCTTCGGAAGTACAATCTGAAGATGAATCCTTTAAAATGTGTGTTTGGAGTTTCCTCAGGCAAATTCTTTGGATTCATCATATGACACCGGGGTATCGAAATTGATCCCTCAAAGATCAAGGCGATTACGGAAATGCCCATGCCAAGGACCCTCAAACAGTTGCGATCTCTCCAAGGAAAACTTGGGTATATCCGGCGGTTCATAGCCAACCTCTCTAGAAAATGTTGTCCCTACAGTCATCTGATGAAGAAGGGGACCCCATTCGTCTGGGATCAAAAGTGCCAAAATGCACTAGATGAAATCAAGCAATATCTGCACAATCTGCCGGTTTTGACCGCTCCAGTTAAAGGAAAACCCCTTGTCCTGTATACAACTGCCCTTGAGGGTTCTCTAGGCGCGCTATAGGCACAGGAGAACGACCAGGGAAAGGAGAGCTTTGTACTATTTGAGTCGAGTCCTCCTGGGAGCAGAAAAAAGCTACTCCCCCATCGAAAAGCATTGCCTGGCACTGATCTTCGCGATAACGAAGCTCAGACATTATGCCCTGGCATATGAGGTCCATCTCATATCAAAGGTGGATCCACTCAAATATCTAATGTCGAAGGCCATACTAATGTGAAGGCTTGCCAAATGGGCCCTCCTCCTGATGGAGTTCTTAATAATGTATCGGCCTCTTAAAGAAGTGAAAGGTCAGGCCATTGCCGACTTTCTTGCAGAGCATCTGATACCAGCCGACTCCTCCCTAAATTGCGAGTTGCCGGATGAACATGCGTTCGACATTTTTGAAGGAGAGAAGGAAGAAAATGATTCCCGATGGGAACTTTACTTCGATGGAGCATCGTCCATAAAGAGGCGAAAGCAAAACACCCCCATAATCATAGCCGGGGTGCGTCTTATCTTCATGACTCCAAAAGGAGGGATACTGTGCTACGCCCTCTTCTTAACGGAGCCAAGGACTAATAATGAAGCTGAATATGATGCTTTTATAGCAGGTCTCAAGATCGCTGTCGATATGAGAATCAAAGACCTCCTCATATATGGAGACTCCCAGCTTATCGTTAGCCAAGTAAATGGCGACTATCAGACGTGCAAGCCAGAGCTGATAACGTACTGAGAAAGAGTGCAGCAACTGCTGACACAAATCCCCTCCTACATCCTGGAGAGTATACCGTGTGCAGAAAATAGCATGGCGGATGCATTGGCCAAGCTGGTTAAGGAATTGGCCGATGAAGACCTCGATGACGTAAGGATCATCGTGCAAAACCGCAGGGTTCTCACGCCAGCAGAAGTATCTTAGGAGGATTTAACAGAGACATCTGAATGAAAAGAAACGATCAAACAAGCATACCTCCAAATAGAGGATGAAGACAAGGTCAAGAATTGGAGGGAAGTCTTCATAGACTACTTCAAATCCCAACGAACGCCCAAAAATGCATCATCTAGACATTAGCTCATGAAACGAGCTCTGTCTTTTGCCTTCGTCAATGATACTTTATACAAGAGATCGTTCGACTGCCTGTGGCTAAGATGCCTGGGACCAGAAGAAGCAAACATAGTCGTCCAAGAAACTCATGACGGACTCTACGGTTCTCATCAAGCCGGGCCAAAAATGAAGCTGAAAATAAAAAGAATGGCTTATTATTGGCCCACAATGATTCAGGACTGCCTTGAATATGCGAGGCAGTGTCACTCATGCCAAATTCACGGGGACTTCATCCACCAGCATCCAAACCCGCTACACACAACAGTAGCTAGCTGGCCATTCGAAATGTGAGGAACCGATATAATTGGCCCTATTGAACCAGCATCATCCAAAGGACATCGGTTCATACTGGCAATGACCGATTACTTTTCTAAGTGGGCAGAAGCAGAACCACTAAAGGAGGTGAAGACGGAGAATATCCGCCATTTCTTCAGAACCCATGTCATCTACCGGTTCGGCACTCCGCGACGAATTATCTCGGAGAATGGACCATCTTATTGAAGTCATAAAATCAGTCGCTTCGCACAGCAGCATAAAATAGATTGGAGATACTCTTCGGTCTACAATCCTTGTGCCAACAGTCTAGCTGAAGCTTTCAACAAGACCCTGACGAAGATTATAAAGAAAACGGTATCCAGAAATAAAAATGACTGGCACGAAAGGCTGCATGAAGCTCTCTGGGCATACCGAACGACGTTCAAAACAGCAATGAATACAACACCATACACGTTGGTATTCGGCACGGAAGCAGTGCTTCCCCTGGAAATGGAACTCTCTTCTCTACGAGTAGTGGTTCGATATGAGCTGACAGATGAAGAAAATGCTCATCTCCGGCTTGAAGAGCTCGACGCCCTCGACGAAACTCGCCTTATAGCGCAGCAAAACCTGGAAGCTTATAAGGCAAGGATGATGCGGTCATATGAAAAATTGATTATGCCGAGAACATTCTTCCAAGGCGAACTTGTGCTAGTCGTCAAAAGACCTATGATCCCTAACCATGCAAAACGGGGGAAATTCGAGCCGAACTATGAAGGCCCGTACATCATAGACAAGGTCTACCAAGGTGGATCCTACGTGCTCATGGATATATTTAGCAAAAGACCCTTCCCAATAAATGGTCGGTTCCTCAAAAAATACTATGCTTGATGAGTCATAACTTAGGTCAATGATAGATGACGACGTTTGTGTCCACTCGCTATCTTCCTGACTCAAAAACTCTGAATAGTATGTAAAGAGAATCGGTCGCCTAAATATGGCGACATCAGACCGAGATGTCCTTAAACTAAAACTTCGTCTAAAAAAAATGGCGATACCGGACCGCGATGTCCTTAAACTAGAATCTCGCATCAAATATGGCGACATCGGACCGAGAGGTCCTTAAACTATAATTTCATCCCAAAAATGGCGATAATGGACTGGAATGTCCTTAAACTAGCACGACGTCTCCAAAACGGCAATCTCCACCCTTGAGATCTATATTGCAATCGAAGCCTCAACGGCGAGGGTTGGAACTCAAGTCGTATCGGCTACACTGCTACTTCAGTAGTGAAGTCACCCCTAAGCCCTGCTAACAAACAGATGGGTCAAAAAAATGGTACGTCCACAAGCAAAATGGGTGTGGATGAAAACCCGAAAGAGCGCTGTGAGTAAAAACAGCCGGACTGCCAGCGAGTTTGTGAAAACCCGAAAGGGCGTAATCTCGCAGTAAAAATAACGGTACGTCCACAAGCAAAATAGGCACGGATGAAAACCCGAGAGGGCGCCGTGAGTAAAAACAACAGGACCGGCGGCGAGTTTGTGAAAACCCGAAAGGGCGCAATCTCGTAAAAAAGGATTTTATTATACACTTACGAGATCCCTACGGCTCGTAAGGAGAATTTCCCCATGAGACCCTCACGGCTTACAGGGTTCAAAAGCCTTAAGTTACGGGGATCTAAACCTGCTCTTAAGCCCTTATATTCCCCAACATGCCCTACAAGTGGTCCAATATTGACCCATGTATACAATCCACGGGCATAAATAAACACTCTCTCACCAAGTTCCACCAATGACAAGAAATTTCCCTATATGGTGAACGACAAATGTAAGTCCTCTCGACTTATTAGGAGAAAACGCTTTTGTAAGATCCTTACGACTTGCAAGAGAAAATACCACTTAGGATTCTTCATGGCTTCTAAGGAGAACATACACCTATGAGATCCTCATGACTCGTAAGGAGAAATACCTTTCTGAGACCCTTACGGCTCATAAAGTCAAAAAGCCTTAGTCGACAGGATCCTAACCCTGTTTGTTAAGCCATCTTTGTTCAAATCAACAAAGGCAAATGATGATTCGCTCGTGGAAACATTCTATTTGTAGCGATGCTGATGCCTAAACAGGTGTCAAACTCCAAGTCCTTTCACGGAAAATGATGATTCTCTCCTAGCAACATTCCAGTTGTAGCGTTGCTGATGCCTAAACAGGTGTCAAACTCCAAGTCGTTTCACGGCAAATGATGATTCGCTCCTGGAAACATTCCAGTCAGAGCGATGCTGATGCCAAGGCTGGTATCAGATCCTAAACTCGCAATAAAAACAGCAGCGAGTAATAAACAAAAATATGCATAAGGAATAGCCGAAATAATGGGTAACTCGCAATAAAAATCGGCGAGTAAAAATATGCATATAAAAACAGCCGAAATGTTTGGGCAACTCGCAATAAAAAGTAGCGAGTAAAAAATAAAAGAAAATAGCCGAAATGCTTGGGCAATTCGTAATAAAAAGCAGCGAGTAAAAAAATAATAAAATAAAATAGCTGAAATGATTGAGCACCGCGAAAATAACCGAAATGATTGGGCAATCGCAACTTTCGTGATATCAAAAGCTGAAAAGATAGAGTATCGTGGAAAGAAATAAAAAAATTGAAAACGAAACCTTTTTGCTCTGCAGGTGAGTCCACACCGACCCCTGAATACAATCCATGGGCACAAATGAAAGAAAGGGAACTATATTTTCCTACCAAGCTCTGTCAAAGGGAGAGCCAGATCTTGATGGCAATACCTACAACATAGAAATCATCTCGACATTCTTCTCATTCCAGCAGGATGCAGACGCAACATCAACAAAGACCCAAGGGCCAAATCAAAAGTGGAACCATGGAAAATTCCTAGCTCCAAGTCTTGACGGTTCATATACAACCTAGAGACAATCCCGGCATTCCTTCTTGTTCCGACAAGATGCAGACACGACGTCAACAAAGACCCAAGGGTCAAATCAAAAGTGGAGTCACGAAAAAACCCTAGATCCAAGTCTTGACAGTTCATATACAACTCAGAGACTACCTCGGCGTACCTTCTCATTCCACGGAGTGTAGACATGACGTTAACAAATCTCCAACGAGACAAATCAAACTGGAGCAAAGGTATATTCCTAGCTCCGGACTTCAACTGCAATACATACAGCCTAGAGGTCCTACAAATGTCTACCATACTTCAGCAAAGAAACGGTATGGTATCGTAACGAAAAATTGGGTCTCGACGGCAACTCATATAAAGCCTCAGAGACTATCGGAGATCATCCCACACCAGCGCGGAGTGGTTATGACTTATCGGGGCTCCAAATTGAGCCTAACCTCAAGTAAAAACCGACATGGCAAATTTCTAACGCTTGCTCTTCCGACAGTCATATAGCCTAAGGGGATTACTTGAAGACGTCTTGTCCAGCCCCCGAAGGGATCAGAGACACGACAGTCTCGGAGCTACTCAAACAACAGCTTAAAGACCGAATATCGAGTAATACATCAGCCAACGCGATGGTACCACGGACCAAAGCCCAAGTACCACAAAACCTAACGGACCTCTGTCGCAAAGAATGGAGGTTATCTATATACAACGTTAGGACAAGTTTTCCTGTAAACCCCAGGGAGGTAAACTAAATAAACTCCGAAATGAGTACATAAACTAGAAACTCCGGAATAAGTGAATAAACTAAAAACTCCGAAATGAGTACATAAACTAGAAACTCCGAAACGTGTGAATAAACTACAAACTCTAAGATGAGTAAAGAAACCACTTTACGTCAAGTGAAGACAGAAAGGCGCAACCCATGGGCCTCGGGGTTCAGAACTACATTTCTTAAGGATCGAAATCTGAGAAGACGCTTGAATCTGCTCGCTATATTCTCAGATCAAAATTCTAATAAAAGTCGTGTGTGCATATGCGCTAGGGATGAAACGTTCAGTGGTCGACATTATTTTTATGGGATTAGAGATACAACGATTTACAAAAAAATATACAAGATTCTCTAATTCCTTCTCTGTCTTCTCCACCATATCGAAACGGCAATCTTCGTGAGGAGTCGCTCTCCAGTTCCGTACTCATCATGCGAAAGGAGACATGATGGCCCGCTGAGCCCGTATCTGGCTTGGCAGACAAACCGAACAATCCCTCAGAGACTGGGTAATCAAACAAGCCTCATGAAAGCACCCGATCTTGTCTTTCGCTGCGTCGAGCATCGCTAGAGTCATCTACGCTGGATGAGGAGGGATGTCAGCAAGTACAGATGAGAGGATCGTCCGAAGCCAAATAGAGCCGACAGAAAGAGGAGAACCCCTGTGAGATAGAAGCTCGTACATCACCATGTCACATTGGTCATTAGTGAGAACGGGATCCGCTAAACTCGCAGAAAAACAAGGGATGATCACCTCGATAGGTACCTCCCACGGTTGCCGAAGAGCATGTGGACGATTGCAAGCCATAACTCTTGGTTTGTTATAAAGATGAGCATTGAAGTCTAGGAACAGAAAGTGTGCTACATGGTGGAGCTATTCCTAAGGCCCGGCAAAATAAGGGCATAGGAAAGGAAAGAGTTGACTCCTGGGAATCAGAGCAAGGAGGTGAAATGATTCTATTAGCAGTGCCTCATGTGCACGATACGTGAACACCTGCATCGATTATTTCCAGGACTAGAGCGGCGCCTCACGTGCATAACATGTGAGCGTCGGCGCTAGTTCAGGATTAAAATCCTCAGCAGCGCCTTACGCGCATGACACATGAGCGCCAGCAACAGTTTTTATATATGTATAACAGTTAATGTGAGACACATATGAGCATTGGCATAAAGAGAAAAAGGAATTTTGTCATTCATACTTCAAACAAATTTATACATTGGTGATAAAAAAGTGTTTACAACGGCAAAACAATGAATCCCGGACACGGATTCAAGAACTTGGAAGCAAGTCTGAGTAAAGTGCTTCCGGCTTCTTTAGCCATTTTCTTATTCATTTTCTCGCAAATGCAAGCATCAGGATCCCCACTAATGTCGTCCATCCTCTGGTATGCGGATATTATCGCTTTCTGTTGGAAGACGTGATGCAAAATATCTACAAGATCATCTCTTGGCTTCTTTGAGATCAGGCTCATCAGATATACCGAATGCACCTTGTCTTTGGTATCATCAAGCGCCTTGAGTGCCATAGCTTCGACAAGCCTAGGAATTGCTGCCCAGATCGACCCAACGATAATGTTCAAGAGAGCAGAACGGCGGGGGAGTAACCGACCGTTGTAGTCGGCAAAACAACGCATCACCTCAGCACATTGGGCGTCGATAAATTCTTGGCCTTGACAACGGCCCTGGATGCGAATGACCTCGTAAGAGATAATCCCTTCGAGATCGTAAAGGCGGGAAGCCATAATATCTGAAAAGAAAAATCAGTAGGGGTTAGCAATCAAAATGATGAGGAAAGCACTCATTGTAAGAATCCAAGAAGATTCTTATTTAAATCTCATCAAACTGTGGAGTCAAACTCCCAATACCCTCGGAAAATATGTTCTATAACAAATTCAAATCTGTGAAAAGAGTATTAAAACCCTAAAAAAATGCTCAAGAACACCAGGGAATAAAATTCCCAAAAGTCTCCGAGTCTTCCAGAGCAACTCTGTAATATGGAATTAAATTCCTTTAATAATGGGATTAAATCCAAGAAACCCCTACTGTGGGGAGACAAAGAAAATGGAATTAAATTCCAAGACCCTCAAAGATCGATGATAGGATAAACCTTATGAGGAGAACTAAAAATCCTCAAGACCCCAGTGTTTTTGGATCTCTAAGTGATCGGTTTAGGGTTAGAGCAAAGCTCTGGTGATGGATTTAAAATCTAGAGAAAAATATGGAAAAAGGGGTTTCCCCTAAGGGGTAACCGTCGTTCAAGATCCTTACCCAAAAAAGGAATTTTGCAGAGTTTAACTCTGAAAGATCTAGGGCAGAGAACTAAGTTCTGAAGATTAGAAGTAAATTCGCAAGGAAAAGTTGATAAAGAAGATGAAGAAACAGTGAATCGTCTAATAAACCAAACACCTCTTTTATAAGACGTGATGGGAGCGGTTCATCTTTCCGTTTCTCTGGACAATCTAATGGCTATAAAGGGGGACAGCGTTGCACTCACGTGAGAGCAACGCTGGGGGGCATTTGTTCCCTCATATAAAAAAAGAAGAAAGAGAAGGGAAAAAATTCTTCACTGTTCAATTCTCACGTGTTCAACACGTGAGCACCTATACGCAAAGTATATGGGCATTGCATAAGCCTCACGTGTTAAACACGTGACCGCCTATATGAAAGCATATGGGCGCTGCATAAGCCTCACGTGTTATACACGTGAGCACCTATATGCAAAGCATATGGGCGCTGCATAAGCCTCACGTGTTAAACACGTGAGCGCCAATATGGGCGCTGCAACTAAAACCAAGGGTCTAAAAGAACCACATGTATTAAACACGTGAGCGCCTATATGTAAAGCATATATGCGCTACATTTAAATAATTGGCAGGCCAAACAGGCCTCACGTGTTAAACACGTGAGCTTTCTTGCTGCATTCTAATGCAAGATAGAATTAAATTCTATATGGGAAATATTTTCCTGATCTTTCTAATATGGAAAGGTTTTCTCTAACAGAGAATATTAGATTTAAAATTCATTTGTGATGAAATATCACCAAATGAACTATCTGATAGAATTAAATTCTATGTGGAAATATTTCCTCGATCTTTCTCAAACTAGAAAGATCCTCTCTGTTAAACAGACGACCCTTGGATCGGCGATCCAATGGTGATTATAAAATCACCCACTGACCATCTGAAAGAATAAAAATTCTATCTTAGAAAAAATATTTCCTAATCTTATTAAACAAAGAAGAAAACTTTTCTGTTGAACAGAAAACCTTTGGATTAAAAATCCAACGGTGAATAAAATTCACCAATTGATCCAAAAGATCACTTTGGATTGATCATGATCTCTCAATCAGAGATTCTCTTAACAAGTTTTTTTTCTCTACTCCTATAAATAGGAGCAAGGAGATTAAGAAAAGGAGGAGGAGAAAGAGAGAGTTAAAAAGAAGAAGAAGAAGAAGAAGAGAGAAAGATACATACAGAGACTTCCCATAAGCTCTGGAGAGAAGGGAGAATTTAATTCTCAAACAAAAAAAGAGAGAAAGATTGCCACCGTTGAAACTCTAGGTAAAAAAACTAGACACTATACTATCTCCCCTTTATCTATCTAAGGGTTTAACCCTTCATTTAAGAACTCGGTTCTTTCCCCAGTTGAGATTTGCAAAGGCAAATCTCCCCACAAGTTGAGAATTTAATTCTCATCGGGGAGATTTTGCTTTGCAGATTCAAAAGTTAGGGGAAAAGAAATAAGTTATAAAAAAAGATGAGAGAAGAAGAACAAGAACATATAGGAATTTAATTCCACCAAAAATTAGGGTTTAACCCTATATATATAAAGAACTTAGTTCTTCGATAAAAAAACAGTGATGATTATCCAAAATCTTAAAAACCAGAATCATTAGTGCTTAGAACTATTTTGAAGCCTCACGTGTTTCCCACGTGAGTGCCTCAAACGAAAGAAGAGAACAACTGAAACTGCCACACGTTTTTCCCACGTGAGTGTTAAAGCACCCCAATATAAAAAAAAGAGAGACGGCCACGTACATTGCACGATGACTCTAGCCATATGGGCAGCACCCATATTTGTGGTGCCTCACGTGTTTCACACGTGAGGGCCACAAGAATCAAGTTCTTAGCACTTATATAAAAAGAAGGGGGAAATAAAACCTAATAGGCAACGCCCATATTTGTGGGGCCTCACGTGTTTCACATGTGAGCACCACAAGAATCTAGTGCTTAGCACTAATCTAGTGCCCATGTGAAACGCACATAAGCACTGTATGTCCCAATGCTTAGCACTGTTGGGTAATTATAGAAACTCAATCCCAGCCCAAATTGCCTAAAGTTTCCTGAGGCTAAACCCGTGTGAGTTTAAATCAACCGAGCTCATATTGCTCATGGTTTCCAAAACCGACCTTAGTCTCAAAAATAACTAGTGGTCTTCCATTGATGATATCCCAAAGGATATTCCTCTTATATCTCTTAAGATAATTTTAGTCTCAAACATGACTAACATTTCTTAGGTCTACAGCAGCCCCTACCCCTTTTTCCCTCAAATAAGGGATTTGGTTTAAGGGTACATCTCTCAACACCTCTGATATATGTCGCTGTAATTCTTCATCGTCTTCAGAGAGGTGGCGGGTCTCGATAACCAACAACATGTTGATGCACTTCCAAATTGGCGTGCATGCCTCAAATCGGATCGTACCCTAAATTGGGTGCATTCCAGATCATCATTGTTCCCTTCGTCACGTAACAAATACACGTGCGTGCAAGTCGAACTTTGGACCGAAACGTCCTTAAACTAATATTCGCCTCCAAAATGGCGATAACGGACCGAAACGTCCTTAAACCAATATTCGCCTCCAAAATGGCGATAACGGACCGAAACATCCTTAAACCAATATTCACCTCCAAAATGGAGATAGTGGATTGAAACGTCCTTAAACTAATATTCGCCTCCAAAATGTCGATAGCGGACCAAACTATCCCTAAAATAAAATAATCGAGCCCAAATGCCCATACGTTTTAAGTCGATCTTAATCTCAAACCAGATTAACGATCCTTAAATCAACCCAAACCCAAATCTAAAAATATACGGATTTGGACTAATCCACACCCTACGGGCGACGACATAAATACAATCCATGGGTAACCCAAAATAAAAACAAATATACACACGATACAAAGTGAACCTCCGGAGCAGGAGAAAGTGGTTATCGCGATGTGGTAACGTAATTAACTGCCGGGGCTTGTGCCTGCACCGAAGAGCATCCCCACAATCAAAAAACCCCTCGCAAACGAGGGGGAATCTGATAAAGTTTGCTACAACGTTCGCGTCTATCCAAACATCCGATATACGGTGCCATAAATCAACTTGGCATCTTCGGAGAGGTGGACGGATAAATCCAAATTGCATCTGCCCCCAAATTTAGGAAAGGCGATCTATCCCAGTTCATCTCTGTTTTCGGCGGTAAACATGTGCCTACCACACCATATCAGATTTGGAGTGGAAAGAAACCCTATCTTCAGTATCTGAAGATATGGGGATGTCCAGCTTTTGTAAAAAAGAAACATGCGGACAAGCTTGGGGCATGCTCAGTACTTTGTAAGTTTGTGGGATACCCAAAGAACTTCAGGGGGTATCTTTTCTATTATACAGAGGAACAAAAGGTCTTTGTTTCTCGTAATGCCCGCTTTTTGGAAAATCAAATTTTAGAAAAAGAAACTAGTGGGAGCGAAATAGAACCGAAGAAATTCCAGAACCACAAGCTATTACTAAAAGTATGGTAGAACCAGTGGTTTTGAAAGAACAGGACATCCCCGCGCCACTCCTCAGGACTAATAGGCAGTCTCATCCGCCCGAGAGATACTACGGTTTTCTCATAGACGGAGATAGAGAGGATTGCATCATTGATAATGATGAGCCAACTAGCTTCCAGCAAACCATTCAGAGTAGTGACTCGGTAAAATGGCTGGATGCAATGTGGACCGAGATGGATTCCATGTACACCAATAAAGTATCGACTTTGGATATTTCTCCAGAAGGCGTAAAACTGTTAGGCTGCAAATGGATCTTCCGAAAGAAGATTGGTGTAGATGGACCGGTTGAAACCTATAAGGCTAGACTTGTTGCAAAAGGTTTTTTCGTCAAAGACCTGGTTTGGACTATGATGAAACTTTTTCTCCAGTGGCTATGCTCAAATCCATTCGGATCCTTCTCGCCATTGCTGCCTTCCACGATTATGAAATTTGACTGATGGACGTAAAGACCGCTTTTCTAAATGGTAATTTTGAAGAGTGCGTCTATATGGATCAGCCAGAGGGTTTCATTCAGAGTGGGAGCAGTAGGAAAGTGTGCAAGTTGCTTAAGTCCATTTATGGACTAAAGCAGGCATCGCGGAGTTGGAACATCTGTTTTGATGAGATGGTCAAAGAATTCGACTTTATAAAAAATCCATATGAACCATGCATTTATAGTAAGATTGTAGCGAGAACTGTGGTATTCCTCGTCTTGTACATGGATGACATTCTCTTGATAGGAAATAACATTCATATGTTACAATCAGTCAAAGAATTCTTGTCACAAAGGTTCTCCATGAAAGACTTGGGTGATGCCTCTTACATTCTGGGGATCCAGATCTATCGTGATAGATCTAAGAGGATGTTGGGACTTTTATAGTCCAGGTACATCGACACCATACTGAAAAGATTAACTATGGAAGATTCAAAGTACGATAATCTACCGGTTTATCACGGAATCACCCTCTCCAAAGAGATGTCTCCCAAGACTGATTTGGAAAGAGCTCGCATGTCGATTATACCCTACGCTTCTGCGGTAGGCTCTATATTGTATGCGATGCTGTGTACCAGACAAGATGTTGCTTATGCACTTAGCGTGGTAAGCCAGTATCAGTCAAACCAAGGGGAGAACCACAAGATAGCAGTAAAGAACATTCTCATGTACCTGAAAAGGACTAAGGAGATGTTCTTGGTGTATAAAGGAAAAGACCTCTAGATCGAGGCCTTTGCTGACTCCAGCTTTCAGAGTGACAAGGATGACTCCAGCTTCCATAGTGACAATGATGACTCCATGTCCATGTCGGGTTATGTCTTAACCCTCAATGGAGGGGCGGTCTGTTGGAAGAGCTCCAAACAGGACACCATTGCTGACTCGACGATGAAAGCGGAGTATATCTTTGTTTGTGATGCCGCGAAAGAAGCAATCTGGATGAAGAAGTTCCAAACAGAACTTCATATGGTTCCATCTATTATACATCCAATACCTCAGTATTATGACAACAACGGCGCTATAGCTTTAGCGAAGGAACCCAGGTCCCATCAGAAGTCCAGACATATCTTGAGGTGGTACCACCTGATCAGGGAGATCGTTGATTGCCGGGAGATCGAGGTGAGGAGAGTAGATACGGAGAACAACGCTGCAGATCCACTCACAAAGGCCTTCCCTCAGACACAGTTTGAGAGGCTATTCGAGATGATAGGTCTGCGATATGCCCATACATGGCCTTAGTGCAATTGGGAGATTGTTAGTGATATATGCCCTAGAGGCTATTATTGTATCATACTGGTTTGTATATTATATATTGGAAGCTTGAGATATACACGGATATAGTAACAGTCTTTCTCGAAATGGTAGTATGCTACCTGGTTTGTTTCTACCTCAATATGTGCATATGTTTCTTTTTGCATATTGCTTATACATATTGGTAGAGCCCCTAGGATCTTTGCTTGATTACCAGCGTTGTGATGGCAGTCAAACTAGTGGGGCTGGGTAGTCTATAAGCACATCCTTATACAGGTCTATAGTTATAGGATTATCGAGACGAGGCATCGATACTCCAGAGTAGACTAGTGTATACGCTTCTCATCCCAGCATGGGAGATGATCTGTCCCACAGCCATCAGTACGTCGTGCTGGAGATAGTATGCAGGTGCTCATTAGGTTATGAGTACACTGGACAGGACTCGTAGGGAGCTGCTGGTGGGTATTATACCTATCATCGGGTAGCAGTTCCCAAGTGACATGAATATAGCTTAGTCCGTCGACTTGATACTGCTACATCGCCTCGAGTGTATTCCCACTGTTCTTATATTACTACCCTACCACGGCTGAAAGGAAAAGTGCAAACAGATAGTAGTTGGGTGCAGTCCTGAAGCACTTGAAGGCAGTGGCGGTTAGATAGGATTCGTATCTCCCGGTATTGGGGTTTGATATCGCGCTGTGTTCGGAAAGCCATTACACAAAGTCCCTGGCCAGGGCAAGCGAGATTTATTGGTAGGTACTCCAGTAGTTTCTCAGGGTGTTTTGGGATACACTCCGACACGACTTATTGCACTATTAGGAATCTGACGACTACCGCCCCCATTGGACCGATATGCGCTACTCTTAGACGAACAGACCGGATTGTATAGGGATTGTCATAGATAAGCTCAGTAGGAGTTCGGATGAGTTTGCTCATCGGCCTTCTTATCGAAAAATACCTGGATAGCCGTTACGTGCAGCTAGTACCACTGACGGCTTGTGGTTAAACCCACTGCTAGCGTAGTGTCGAGTCTTTAGAGTTCCACACAGAGGGTTTCCCTGCATCGGGCAAAAGATGTAGAGGCCGTATGGTTTTACGGCAGGGCTTTGATCACATACGTGTACTTATGCACTTATGATGTTTGGGCGGATAATACTAGTGGGATTTGGTTTAAGCCGGATCCAAGTATTATATTGATAGATTATTTTCGTCTCTTTGTATTCGTATTTTTTGGAATACAGATATGGGTATGTATATACGGATGAGGGGCAGTAATTTACTCAAGATTGCTTCTAAAAGAAGACACCTCATTAGGGTTTTAATCTTTTGATTAAAAGATTAATGAGATGGAGGAAATGAGGTGGAGATTTACATTGAATGAGGCATGGCTACTTGGTGACTCATTGGGTGACTCACTAAGTGATAATTGAAGCATACTAGATATTTTGCAAGCATGCTTGGTATTTAGGGATTGCATTATTGTATGCTTCATTATTATTATTCATCACAAATAGAAAGCCATCTCATTCTAAGGTTCTATCTTCACTCTCACTTCCTCAAGCTCCCCTTCTTCTTCCTCATACCCTTCATGTCTCATATGTTGAGAAACCAAGGGTATTTAGAGACAAACTAATCCATCTTCACACTTTACATCATCTAGGACATCTTAGTGAACTAGGTGCCTTAGTTACCTCGGATTTGATGTTGGAGCTCGGACTATAGACTCTCGGGTGGATCGTCTTTAACTTGAGAGGACCGACGAGGAGGCCCAATCCGTATACGATCCGAGGAGCCTATGACGAGGAGGAGGACAGCAAGAATACTCGAAGGACATGGTTCTGTGAGATATAACTTTCTATCCGAGTGGTTAACCTCATACAGTTTAGCTAGTTAGGCTTTAGTATCGATCCTGGAGTTCAAGTCGGTGTTGCGAAGCATATAAAAATCGTTTTTTGCATATTCTGCCTCCCCACGAACCCGCAGGGTGCGTGACATCGACTTACACTCCACTTGTACTCTTCTTGTACTTAGAAACTTTAAGAATTTTGGCTATAATTTTCAGAATGAGGAAGGGTTAGGCCATGGAGTAGTATTTATAGTGTAGAATTAGGGTTTTTGAGTTTAAAATGTATTGAAATGATGATAAATTGTGAAATGAAAAGTCTCTGTTTGATTGCAGGGAAATCAAACAATGCAGGGGAGTTAGGGGTAAGGGAAAAGGCATGTGTGCAAAGCCCGGGGTTAATTGGGCTAGTGAGGCCCGTCGGTACCGGCCAAGGGAGCAATCACGCCAGTCGTTTGTTGGATTGGGGACGGTCGATTTTGGCTATGTGTTCATGCCAGTATTTACAACATTGTGCACATGTTTGTTTTCTCCATCTTTTCATTTTTATGTGCATTGCACGTGTAAACTTTTGGGCTTCCAAAAAGTTTAAAAGAAAAATCAGAAAAAATATAATGTGTCTGATAGGGTTCGAACACAGGGGTACGTCACAGCACTGCAAAGCTTTACCAGTGAGCTAAAAGTTGTTTCTTGCAATTCTTAAACATAATTAACTTATAAATTGTACTCAGGCTTGTAAACTCCCTTCTGTATATTAAACTAAAAAATTTTGTACAGTTTATTCAGAGTCGTTACATTCTACCCTCCTTATAAAAATTTCGTCCTTGAAATTTTCAATTACATAAAGACTAATTTACAAATAAGTAAGGGTATCTTGTATGCATGTCATCTTCCCGTTCCCACGTTGATTCTCCTGGAGAATCTTTTCTCCACATCAGTCAGACTAAGTTTACTTCCTTGTTTCGTAATGTCTTTACCTTTCTGTTCAGGATCTCAACAGGTTGTTGCTCACAAGTCAGGCCAGTCTGTACAGTGAGCTTAGAGTAATCAAGGATGTGGCTGGGGTCACTCACATATCTTCGAAGTTGGGATATGTGGAACACGTTGTGCACTCCTTCCAATGAGGGTGGTAGTGCCAAACGGTATGCCACTTCTCTGACTTGTTCGAGTATGTCGAACGGTCCTATGTATCTGGGACTGAGCTTACCCCTCTTTCCAAAGAAGATTACTCCTCGGTTTGGAGAGATCTTTAAGGAAATAAGATCTCCAGGTCATAACTCCAAGTGTTGACGCTTTCCATCTGCCCAATGTTTCTGTCTATCTTGGGCTATGCACATTCTTTTCCCGATTGTGCGAACTACGTCCACAGTTGCCATGATCATCTCTGGTCCTAGGAGTTCATGATCTCCAACGTCATCCCAACTTAGTGGTGATTGACACTTCCTTCCATAGAGTGCTGCAAAAGGTGACATTCCAATGCTCGCCTGATAGCTGTTGTTGTATGAAAACTCCACAAGGTGTAGGTGATCTTCCCACGAACCTCCAAAGTCTAACATACAAGATCTTAGCATGTCCTCCAGAATCTGAATTGTTCGCTCGGACTGTCCGTCCGTTTATGGATGGTAAGCCATACTGAAGTTCAGACTCGTTCCCAGGCTAGCTTGCAGACACTACCAAAACTGTGATCGGAATCTGATGTCACTATTGGAGACGATTCACACCAGTACTCCATGTAATCTCACAATCTCCTACAAGAGTTCATGGATATTAAAAATAGTACATCTTGAGGTGAAATCTTACTTTAGATTCATGCTTACCTCTATGTACTTCTTTGCTAAAGTCTCGGTAGATTGGCCAACTCGAAATGGAATAAAGTGAGCTAACTTAGTGAGTCGATCCACAATAACCCATATTGCGTCGTTATCCTTCGTGCTGCGAGGAAGGGCAGTCACGAAGTCCATGGTAATGTGCTGCTATTTTCATTCTGGAATTGATAACGGCTGAAGTAGACCAGCAGTTTTGTGATGTTCAGCCTTCACTTGCTGACACACCAAGCACTTGGCTACGCTTCTGGCTACTTCGTGCTTCATTCCATGCCACCAGTAGTGTTGCCGTAGATCCTTGTATATTTTGTACCACCAGGGTGTACTGAGTATGGTGAGCTGTGAGCTTCTTTCATCAACTCTTCTTGAACAGGGACGTGTGGTACACACAATCTACTTCCATATCTCAATGATCCATCTTCGTGGATGATGAAGTCAGTTCGAAGTCCACTTTCTACTTGTTCTCGGATCATTTATAGCTTGGCATCATTTACTTGAACTGCCTTGATCTAATTGACAATAGTAGACTGGACTTGTAAGTTCATCAAATATGAAGCGTTACCTGGCATAACTACTTCAATTGCTAATCCATGTAATTCCTGCTGAAGCTTCCACTGAGCGGTAAGATTCATTGCTAATGGCCGGCGGCTAAGTGCATCAGGAACTACATTCACCTTCCAAGGATGATATTGTAGGTTGATGTCAAAGTTCGCCATGAGTTCTAGCCATCATCTCTGCCGCATATTCAATTCCTTCTGAGTAAATACATACTTTAGACTCTTGTGATCAGTGTATGTATCCACTCATTCTCCCAGAAGATATTGGCGCTAAATCTTAAGTGCAAAGATAATGGCTGCCAACTCAAGATCATATGTTGGATAGTTGCACTCATGAACTTTCAGCTGTCTTGATGCAAAAGCTACAACTTTTCCATGCTGATGTAGAACACATCATAATCTCTTACCGGACGCATCACAATGTACGACGAAACCTCCAGATTGATCCAGTATTACAAGAATAGGAGATAAAGTTAACCTCGACTTGAGTTCTACAAAAGCTTGTTCACATACTTCTGACCACACGAATGCTTCATCTTTACGTGTGAGCTTGGTCAGGGGTGCTACAATCTTCGAGAAACCATAAATGATTCTTCGGTAGTATCCTGCTAACCCCAAGAAACTTCGAATATCCTTCACCATCTTTGGTGTTGGCCATTCGTTGACAGCTGACACCTTAGCTGGATCTACTGAGATTCCTTCGCATGAAACAATATGTCCGAGAAATCCGACTTGATCTAGCCAAAATTCACACTTGTTGTACTTGGCATAAAGTTGATGCTGTCGTAATGTCTCATGGACAATCCGTAAATGCTCGGCATGTTCTTTCTGATTCTTTGAATAGACCAGGATGTCGTCGATGAAGATGACAACGAACCTGTCTAAGTGCTCTAGGAAAACTTGGTTCATCAGGTTCATGAATATAGCAGGTGCATTGGTCACTCCAAATAGCATCACGAGATATTCATAATGACCATAGTGAGTTCTGAACGCCATTTTAAGAATATCCAACTCTTTGACCTTCACCTGGTGATAACCCGAACGAAGATCTAGCTTTGAGAATACACAAGACCAATTTATCTTATCGAAATGATTATCGATGCATAAGAGTGGATACTTGTTCTTTATCGTCATTTCGTTCAGAGCTCAGTAATCTACATACATTTTAAATGAACCTTCTTTCTTCTTCGCAAACAAAACTGGAGATCCCCAACTTAAAGTACTAGGACGAATCCAACCTTTCTTCAGAAGTTCGTCCAACTGAGTACGGATCTCCTTCAATCCTTCAGGACTTAACCGGTACGGAGGTTTGATTATCGGTTGTGCACCAGGTAGTAAGTCAATGCTGAATTCAAGATCACGATCGGGAGGCAAACCTGTTATATCTTCACGGAACACATCCTCGAACTCTTGAACTACCGCTGGCTTTTCTTCTTCCGCCTGTAGAGTAAATACTGCATTCTTTGGCTTGGCATGGAAGATTCCTGGCTCCAAAGTTCTGTCTCCACTCTTGAACTAAAAGAATGGGTGATCTGGTATCTCAAATACTACCCTCCTTTGACGGTAGTCAATCCTAGCATAAAAAACTCCCAGCCAGTCCATTCCCAACACAACATCAAAATTTGGGATGTCCAGTACTTTGAAATTCGCGTAGAATTCTCGTCCGAAAACTACAATTGGGAACTGATTGTTCATATCATAATATTGCATTTTATATTCCCCATTCTTGTGCATTTTACAATAAAACAGGTGCTTTTGACCCATGTCTGGTACATAGTGTAGGTTACAGGTTCTTGGAGCGAAAACAGTGAAAAAGACAAAAGACGATACAAAAGAGGGACTTTTGACCAATAAATAGAAGGATCTTAGTCAAGCCTAGACAAAGAACAGTTCACAATTTACAAGGCAACGCAAGATCCAAGGTGTTAAAGCAAACGGTTATAGACCATTACAAGTTTTCACTGAAAGATCTGAAGAAGATCTAGAATCCAAATGGAGAAAAGTTCTGAAGAAATAAAAAGAACAAGAAACCAGAAAGCAGCCCAGACATTTTTTCACTGTTTGATCTCATCAATGGGCCGTGGAACCGCGGCCCTACTCCCACCCATGCCGCAGTTCCGCGGCCGTCTAGTGCCCGGAGATGAAGATTTTTTTACCAAAATATGTGGCGGAGCTGAATAGTCAACCTAAGGGCAAATTTGTAATTGCAGACGTGCGAATCAATTGTAAACCTAGGGTTTCTATGTCCTATAAATAGAACCCAAACCATTGTATTTTCTCATGCCTCTATTTATCAATAAAATTTCAGTTTCTTGAAGTTGGAGGGCATCAATCGTAAGTAGGTTTATTTTTCTGCCCTAGTTCTAGTTTTTAATTTCTGCCCTAGGTAAATTCTTTTCTTGCCCTAGTTTAATATAATTTAGAATTCTTATTAACTTGTAGTAGATCTTTCATCTTTTTAATCTCTCTAATAAAAATTATTTCTTTCTTAGATCCCTCAATGAGCGAGTAGTTCCCTCGCTTGTTAGGGTTAGGAATAAGGAATGGTTTGAGAGATGAAGATCTCTCATCTTTTTTCTTTGCCAATCTTTCATGAACAATAGGACTCCATGCATAGTTTCATCTTCCGCTCCCTACGGCACCCTACTCACGAGGTAACGGTGATTCGTAGTATAAAAGACCGGAGTTGTAAGTTTTCCATGGAGGTTAGGGTAAATATTAAGAAAGGAAGGACAAGGATCTAGAGGAAGAAATATCTTCCCAATCATCCTAATCCCCTTTATTAAAATTTACCATAACCCCTAATATGATATCTAATTAAGGGCATTGGAAAGAGGTGTAGATCTTTATTTACCAAACTTTACCTAAACCTAATCCTAGCAAGTTTCTAATCCTAGTATAACTCAACTTCGTTTTTAAATCTAATTAAAAGACCAAACACCATTCGGAATTAACTCGTTTGAGCGACTAGGAAATTCACAACATCCTTGTGGACCGACCCGTACTCACCGGCTAGCTGCAAAACGACGCCGTTCTTGATTGCGGTAAATTATTTTTGATCTATAAAATCTCTCTAATCAAATGGCGTCGTTGCCGGGGATGGCGTAAAATTTCCTTTTTGTAATTTCGGGTTAATATAAAATACAAAAAACTTAAAAATTTGAAAAAATAAAAAATAAAAAATTTTATCATCTTTTATTGTTTGAAGGGTTTCTTCTGTGAATTTTTGCAGGATTGACGGATCTGGAAAAATCCAGAGTGCGAAACAAAAAAGAGTACATCAAAACAGAGGGAGAAGTCCACAAAAGAACAGCACAATTTTTCTCGGGAAGTGAACCCTCCCCACGACCCCGATTCCGCCGCCAGGACCCACCTAAGACCGCAGTTCCGCGGCTCCTTGTTACCTTCAACGCGCAATTTTTGCTCGGTTTGTTTCCTCATTCTCCCCTCTGCAAATCCCCATATATCTTTTGCCAAATCTTCTGCAGGATTCTTTGCGCTAAAAATCTTCTTCCCCCTTCCAATAATTGATTTTCTGCAGGATTCTTTGCGCCGCGCTAAATAGCTAATTGATTGCAAGTGATTTACTGCTTTGCATATTTTAATCGGACTTTAAGGGGCTTTTGACCAATTCAGATTGGGTAGGGATTTCATCACCCTTCCCAGGACCCCAGAAATCACTTAAAGCATTTGCATTGACCATTCTTAATTAAAAAATACCAGACTCAGCCCTAAGGACTTCGAGCTCATTAGGATAGAGAACTAGTTATAGGCATCGGCCGTTTATCCTAACCTAACTTTGCGGTGTCTAGGCAAGTGTGTCAAGGCAAGTGGTTACTTAATTAGGACCGCTACTTGTAGCGGGGAGCCTCCCACTTACCTGGCACTTACCTGGCCGCAATTGGTGGTGAAGAGGCGGTTTGAGGTTCTATTTCTAGCCCTTTGGAACAGTTAGGAGCTGTCTAGCAGACCTAGGTGACCCTAGAACTAGGCCTGATTGTGCATTTGTGGTTGATTGCATTTGTGTCAAAAGTCTCTTTTCAAAAATCTTTTTGCAAAAGCTCACATAAAAAAAAGGGAAAAATCTTTTCAAAAACTTGCAACTTGTCGCTAAAGAAATCTTTGCACTTCACTTACACCACTTTCTCTCATTGACGTTTTCTTATCTCCACATTTTGTCTTTCATCTTTTGACTACACTACCCCTTTAGTGTATGTCCGGTTGGACTAGGGACACTAGCGCCCGATTAGTCCGTGTTTCGTTGGTACCGACCGACGAACCTTTCGATTCCGAAGTCGAAATCCTTTCGACACCTTCACTTTCACCTTCACATTCTTCTTCCGAAGGTATGTCGGGATACAATCCTAACAATACCTTACCGACGGGAATGATTCCACCTCCGTTAGGTACGAATAACCTGAATCACCCGCCTGTTGAAGAGCCCGCACGAGTCGCGGTCCAGGATCTCTTCTACCCCATCCGCACCGCCCTTCCTGCTTGTCTTTCCCTCCCACCGGCAAATGGGGACAATTTTGAGATCAAACCCCACTTCATCAATATGCTGCCTAAGTTTCATGGTTTGGAATCCGAAGATGCATATATCTTTATCAACAAATTCCAAAACGTTTGCGCTATGATGAAAACTACCCAATTATCCGACGATGTTATAAGGCTAAGGGTCATTCCTTTCACCTTATGTGACTTTGCCGAGAAGTGGCTATACAGCACAGCATCATATTCAATTAGAAATTGGGACGAGTTTGTGAAAGCTTTTCTTAAAAAGTTCTATCCTCATCACAAAACTGCTAGAATCCGTAACAAGATTATACAATTTTCTCAGCTTCCGTCTGAACCATTTTGGAAGTGTTTTGAAAGATTCAAAGACCTACTCGTTCAATGCCCTCATCATGGGATCGAAAGTTGGCAACTTTGCCAAACATTATACGAGGGATTGAACCCGGCAACGAAGCAGTTGCTAGAAACCATTTGTCAAGATCACTTTCTAACCAAATCTTGTGACGAAGCGTGGAAGTTTCTTGAGGATCTTAGTGAACAAACAATTCAGTGGGAGAGCACCAAGACCACATCATCATCTTCTTCTATTAGTCAACCTAGGGCAGGCATACATCAATTAGAGATGTCGATTGCTATGAGGGCTGAGATGGCCGCTCTTACGAAAAAGCTAGAAGCGATTGAGACCAAAATCTCATCGCCTTCTCCTGCCCCTGTTGTGCCTCCACGAACTGTTTGTGCTTGTTGTTCGGATCCATCACATCTCACCGAAGAGTGTCCTTAAACTGCATCTACTCAAGGACATGATCAAGTCAATACTGCCTTTCAGCAACGACAAAGAAATGATCCATACTCTTCGACATACAATCCGGTTTGGAAGAGTCACCCAAATTTCGCTTGGAACTAAAATCAACATTCCCAAGGAAACAACAATTTTCAAAGGGCTCCTCCTCCACAACAACAAGCACCTCCACAAACTCAATTTCATTAACCTTTCCAACAGCAACCTTACCCTAATCAAATGAACAATTTTGTACCCAACAATTTTGTTCCACTTCAAAATGACAAGGTTAGCTCGCTCGAAAGAAGTCTAGATGCGTTCCTAAAGCAATCTACACAATCCGCAGCTAGGATAGAGACTTCAATTCAATCTTTGGTGCAAAACAGTGCCTCACACGATCAAAGCATCAAATCTATTGAGGTACAAATTGCACAACTCAATGCTGCGTTGAAAGAGCGAGAAAAAGGAAAGCTTCCGTCTCAACCACTGCCAAATCCCGGTCACGCATATGTTGCATATGAACAGAAGAATCATAACGTAAATGCTGTGACAACTTTGAGATCCGGAAAAGTGTTGCAAAACAATGTAGGTATTAACCATGACACCCCTGCCGGTGGTCCTTCTTCATCTTCTCTACCTTCTTCTTCTTCTTCGTCATTAGAGCCTATTCTTCATCCTTCACATGGCTCTACTTCTTCTAGCTCAAACGGACCCACTCCTCACAACACGAACACATCTACACGGGGATCCGTTCCAACTCTACAATCTGATCCGCAAAAATTGGACTCAACAAATTTTCAAAATGTACCTTTTCCAAACCGGTTGAGATCCAATAAACCAACTCCACAGATGGAGAAGATTGTAGAGTTGTTCAAACAGGTTAGCATAAATATCCCTCTTTTGTATGCAATCCAACAAGTTCCTTCATATGCAAAAATCTTAAAGGACTTATGCACCAAAAAAAGGAAGTCACAAGTACCAAAGAAAGTTTTCGTGGCTAGTGCTGTTAGCGATGCTCTTGTCCAATCTTTACCCCAAAAGCACAAGGACCCCGGTTGTCCTACTATTTCGATAACAATTGGGGACAAGAACATCAATAGAGCACTATTAGATCATGGTGCTAGTGTCAATTTGCTACCTTATTCGGTGTACGAGCAATTAGGCGTTGGAGAGCTTAAGCCCACTCGTTGTACTCTCCAAATGGCCGACCGATCAATCACCCATCCTAGGGGAGAGTTGGAGGATATGTTAATAAGAGTAGGGGATTTCATTTTCCCCGTTGATTTTATTGTTATGGATACACAACCTGTCGCTAACCCCCGGAGTCAAATTCCGGTGATACTTGGTCGACCATTTCTGGCAATTTCTAACGCGGTGATCAATTGTCGTAACGGTTCAATGAATCTATCTTTTGGCAATATGACAATTAAACACAACATTTTCAAGTTGGGAAATCAGCCTGCCGAGCCTAATTCTAGTGTACTTGATGTTTGCTCGATCAATGAGATCACGGAGGAGGACTGTGAGTTCGAAAATTTTATGTTTGATCACAGCAATGTTGACGCCACTATTGCGTTCCTCCTAGAATCCGACACAGCTTTCACGGCGGACAACGATTATGAGTGTTTCACCTTTGTAGACGATCTTGAAGACTCTCCACCCGAGTTTGAGACTTTTGCTTTTTCGGATGAGTTAGTTGAACCATCCGACTCGGTTGCGTACACTCGATTTGAACCTTTGATGGAATCCTTCGAGTTTGAAACAGTTACTCCATTGTTACCATCTATTGTTTCACCTCCTAAACTCAAACTAAAGCTTTTGCCGTCGCACCTAAAATATGCTTATCTAGGTGAGAATGAGACCTTACCCGTTATCATATCGGCTTCTCTAGCTCTTGAGCAAGAGAAGGCCCTTTTAATAGTCTTACATAATAATCGGCAAGATTTTGGCTGGTCTATGGCGGACATCAAGGGGATTAGTCCCCTCATAGTCGAACATCATATATACTTGATGGATGATGCCAAGCCGGTAAGGGATCCACAAAGACGCCTCAACCCCATTATGAAAGAGGCTGTTAAGAAGGAGATTGTTAAATGTCTTGATAATGGTATCATTTACCCCATCTCGGATAGCCAATGGGTTAGCCCCATTCATGTTGTGCCAAAGAAATCGGGCATCACGGTCATTATCAATGAAGCAAATGAGTTAATTCCTACTCACACCCAAACAGGGTGGCGAGTTTGTATCGACTATAGAAATCTCAATGCCGCGACAAGGAATGACCACTTTCCTTTACCTTTAATTGACCAAATGCTAGACGATTGGTTGGGCACGAGTTCTACTGCTTTTTAGATGGCTATTCCGGCTATAACCAAGTCCCCATAGCCAAAGAGGATCAAAGCAAGACCACCTTTACTTGTCCCTTTGGCACTTTTGCTTATCGTCGCATGCCCTTTGGGTTATGCAATGCACCCGCTACATTTCAGCGGTGTATGATGGGGATCTTTTCAGACATGGTTGAAAAGTTTTTGGAGATCTTTATGGATGATTTCTCCATTTTTTGTGACTCCTTCGACGAGTGTTTACGACATCTTGACGCAGTTCTTACCCGCTGTAGGGATAAGAACCTAATTTTGAATTGGGAGAAGTGCCACTTTATGGTACGAGAAGACATTGTCTTAGGACATGTCATCTCGCAAAACGACATAGAGGTTGATAGAGCAAAAATTGAAGTCATTTTTAATCTTCCTCCTCCTAAATGCGTCAAAGACATCCGAGCTTTCCTTGGCCACGTTGGTTTTTTTAGATCGTTCATCAAGGATTTTAGCAAGATTGCTAGACCCTTGACTCTCTTATTGGCCAAGGATACAACATTTGATTTTGACTCAACTTGCATGGAAGCGTTCAAGTCTTTGAAACACTCTCTCATTTCTGTGCCCATTCTTTCATCTCCAGACTGGAGGCACCCCTTCGAAATTATGTGCGACGCATCAGATTTTTCCATTGGTGCTGTTCTTGGACAGCACATTAATAAGATGCCGCACGTGATTTATTACGCTAGCCGAACACTAAATGAGGCCCAACTAAACTACACAACAACGGAAAAAGAATTTTTAGCAGTTGTGTTTGCACTTGAAAATTTCCGACCTTATCTAATCGGCTCTCCAGTTATTGTGTCTACGGATCATTCAGCTCTTCGCCACCTTTTTGCAAAGAAGGATGCTAAATCGAGGCTAATACGTTGGATCCTCTTGCTACAAGAGTTTGACCTTGTCATAAGGGACAAAAAAGGATGTGAAAACGTAGTGGCCGATCATCTTTCACGACTTCCTTCTTCACCTACACTTGAACTTCCAATCACTGATGCTTTTCCCGATGAGCAACTCTTGACCTTTTCTTGCGAACCATGGTTCGCTGATATCGTAAACTACTTAGCCACTGGCTTGATACCTAAAGATTGGTCGAAACAAGATAAACTTCGATTTTTGTCCCAAGCTAAGCATTTTTACTGGGATGAACCTTATCTTTTTAAATACTGTTCCGACCAAATCATTCATCGGTGTGTACCGGAAAACGAGTTTAAGAGTGTGCTGTCTTTTTGCTACGATCAAGCATGTGGCGGGCACTTTGGCCCAAAGAAGACAACCGAGAAAGTCTTGTAGTGTGGTTTCTATTGGCCACGACTCTTCAAGAATCCATATGAATACTGCAAGACATGCTCCTGGTACCAACACTTGGGCCGAATATCGCGGAGAAACGAATTGCCGCTCCAACCAATTTTGGTTGTGGATGTTTTTGATGTTTGGGGAATAGACTTCATGGGACCATTTCCTAATTCTTTTGGGAATGTGTATATTCTTTTGGCTGTTGACTACGTATCAAAGTGGGTCGAGGCTGTGCCTAGCCGAATGAACGACAACAAGGTTGTCGTTCGATTTCTTAAAGAACACATCTTTTCTCGATTTGGCCACCTTCGAGCGATAATAAGTGATAATGGTTCTCACTTTTGCAATAGGACTTTTGAGTCCTTAATGCACAAATATTCTATTACCCACAAGCTGTCAACGCCATACCATCCCCAAACATGTGGGCAAGCCGAGATTTCAAATCGGTAAATCAAGCAAATCTTGGAGAAAACGGTTTCTAAAAACCGTAAAGATTGGTCACTCAAATTGATCGATGCACTATGGGCTTTCCGTACTGCATACAAGACCGATCTTGGTATGTCTCCATACCGGCTTGTTTACGGAAAGGCTTGCCACCTCCCAGTAGAGATTGAGCACAAGGCATTTTGGGCTATCAAAGAGTTGAATTTGTCATTAGGAGATGCGGGCAGCAATCGAAAGCTGCAGTTGAATGAACTAGAAGAGCTGCGGGATGAGGCATATGATAATGCCGTAATTGTTAAAAACCGAACCAAGGTGTTCCACGATAAACATCTTTTGCGAAAAACATTTAAATCTGGTCAACAGGTTTTACTCTATGATACTCGGTTACATTATCACCCTGGCAAGCTCCGCTCTAGGTGGAGAGGACCGTTTGTAGTTCGCACCGCTTATCCGCACGGTGCGGTCGATCATGAAAATCCGGAGGACGGTACTTTATTCAAAGTAAATGACATCAATTGAAACCGTTCTTCACAGCGGACCATTCGGAGGAGCTCCTGTTTTTGCAGGAGCCGATTTACACCGATTGATTTTCCTCCACTTTCACCCCTGAATTTCCACTCAATTTTTCCAAAACGTTATTTCAAATAAGTTTGGGGGTGTGTATAATATGTAAATATAATAATAAGCAGGAAATTGGCGACATTATCAACCCACTTGGTGCAGCATGACAGTGAGGACACTGTCCAGTTTAAATTTGGGGGTATGCTCGGTAAGTTTTCTTCTTTCGCATTCATATGTATATTTTTGCATTGCATCCTTAGATGAAAATCATAAAAATTTGAAAAATTTGGAAAAAAAAAATAGAAAAAGAAAAACACATAAAAAAATTGAAAAATTTCAAAAAAAATTTATAAAAATTAATGTATTCAATTTTGGTTAATTGATTTGAGTTTGACAAATAGGTCAACTGGTTAGAAACAACTAGATCTTAGACTTAGTAAATTAAAAACCCTAAAAATAACCTTCCTTAAAGATTAGCGGTAGAAAGTGTATGTCTTTGTAGTTTATTTAGAAATAGGCAAATTTTGAGTTAACTTTTTGGGCTAAATCGAATCAAAAGAAAAGTATTGATATCTTTATTAGAGTATAAGTTTGAAAAATAATTCCTAGCTTAAGTCTAGATTCTGAAAATGTATACCTTACAAATTGCACAATCACGCACCTTGAAACTTGGAATAGTAGAAGAGACCTTGAAATGCTCTTGTCTAAAGTCCTTAGTACAATGAAAATAAAAGAAAAAAAGTGAATAAAGAAAAAAAAATGAACACTGGTTATTGTGATTACTTAAGGCTGCAAAAATAGAAAAATATTTAGCGAGGGTGCTTCATCACCTAGTGCCTTAGACCAACTGGTTTATGAGTCACTGCTAAAGCCTTGGGTGTTGCAAGACTAGGAATTACGCTTTAATATGCAAACATATCTCGAATCGGTTGTTGGTACCTCAAGAAGTATTAACGGTCGCATGAAGGATGTGTAAGCAAAATTCATTTAAAAAATTCACCAATTAAGAAGTGCTTTGGACAACTGACAAGAGTACGATTGCTTGATTTGAATTTCCAAGTGTAGGGGTGATTTATACACACACGTAGGGGTATGCGATTGAAGTTTAGATTAGAGAAAGGAGTGAAGAATAAAACTTGTATCTTTAATAGAATTGATAAAAATTCCTAAGTGAAGATGGAACCCTAAAAGGAAAACTTAAGAAATGCTGAAAGCTAAGTAGGTCTGCAGAACATATATAACCTTAAGTTAGATGATGAGGAAGTGTGAAGAATATGGGTGGATAATTTATGAGTCGACGATAATAGAATTCATTATTAGAAAACTTAATTGGAGAATTAAAGTTGAAAAGCCAAATTGATAGGATTTTGTGGGTAGTATCCGCTGAAAACCCTCAGGAGACAACACTCCTCCTACTAGGGACACCTAGAGGTTTAAAGGCTTGTTGCACGAGCTCAGTGCAATCGCGTTTCCCTGCGAAAGTGCGGTTAGGTTTTTATCGAGAATAAAAAATAAGTTTGCTCGAGGACGAACAAAAGATAAGTTTGGGGGTATTTGTTCATATCATAATATTGCATTTTATATTCCCCATTCTTGTGCATTTTACAATAAAACAGGTGCTTTTGACCTATGTCTGCTACATTGTACAGGTTATAGGTTCTTGGAGTGAAAACAGTTAAAAAGGCAAAAAACGATACAAAAGACGGACTTTTGACCAACAAATAGAAGGATCTTAGTCAAGCCTAGACAAAGAACAGTTCACAATGTACAAGGCAATGCAAGGTCCAAGGTGTTAAAGCAAACGGTTAAAAGACCATTACAAGTTTTCACTGAAAGATCTGAAGAAGATCAAGAATCCAAATGGAGAAAAGTACTGAAGAAATAAAAAGAACAAGACACCAGAAAGCAGCCCAGACATTTTCACTGTTTGATCTCATCAATGGGCCGCAGAACCGCGGCCCTACCCCCACCCATGCCGCGGTTTCGCAGCCGTCTAGTGCCCGGAGATGAAGATTTTTTTACCAAAATATGTGGCGGAGCTGAATAGTCAACCTAAGGGCAAATTTGTAATTGCAGACGTGCGAATCAATTGTAAATCTAGGGTTTCTATGTCCTATAAATAGAACCCAAACCATTGTATTTTCTCATGCCTCTATTCATCAATAAAATTTCAGTTTCTTGAAGTTGGAGGGCATCAATCGTATGTAGGTTTATTTTTCTGCCCTAGTTCTAGTTTTTAATTTCTGCCCTAGGTAAATTCTTTTCTTGCCCTAGTTTAATATAGTTTAGAATTCTTATTAACTTGTAGTAGATCTTTCATCTCTTTAATCTCTCTAAATAAAAATTATGTCTTTCGTAGATCCCTCAATGAGCGAGTAGTTTCCTCGTTTGTTAGGGTTAGGAATAGGGAAGGGTTTGAGAGAAGAAGATCTCTCATCTCTTTTCTTTGCCAATCTTTCATGAACAATAGGACTCCATGCATACTTTCATCTTCCGCTCCCTACGGCACCCTACTCACGAGGTAACGGTGATCCGTAGTATAAAAGACTGGAGTTGTAAGTTTTCCATAGAGCTTAGGGTAAATATTAAGAAAGGAAGGACAAGGATCTAGAGAAAGAAACATCTTCCCAATCATCCTTATCCCCTTTATTAAAATTTACCATAACCCCTAATATGATATCTAATTAAAGGCATTGGAAAGAGGTGTAGATCTTTATTTACCAACCATTACCTAAACCTAATCCTAGCAAGTTTCTAATCCTAGTATAACTCAACTTCATTTTTAGATCTAATTAAAAGACCAAACACCATTCGGAATTAACTCGTTTGAGAGACTAGGAAATTCACAACATCCCTATGGACCGACCCGTACTCACTGTCTAGCTGCAAAGCGACGCCGTTCTTGATTGCGGTAAATTATTTTTGATCTATAAAATCTCTCTAATCACTGATCCAATCCCATAGTTTCCTTCAATACTCCATTTTTGGAATTGACATTCCAGCTTGAAATGAGTTGGTTTACAGGAATCGCATGTGTTCTCATAAATCGTTGGAACATGAAGCAGTGTGATGCTCTAGTGTCGAACAGTGCTAGTGCAGGAAGGGTGGCTACTGGTATAATACCTAAGTTGTGTGAGGTTAGTTTTAGATACAGGAAAAATAGAGGTATACAAGGATTGAAAAGATGAAATGATTGGGAATTAGTAGTAATAACTTGGCCAGTGGCCTCAGCTTCCTCAACTGTCATGGTGAAAGCCTGACGTCGGGGTACATTCCTCCTTGCTGGAGGCACATTCCTCTATCCCTAGGGCATGTTGCTCTGCCCTTGAGGCATGTTCCTATATGCTTGATGGAACTGACGAGGAGGCTGTGCAGGAGGTCCACGTGGAGGTGGAACAGGTAGAGTAAGACGAGGTGTAGGAGCCTGAATAGCTGGCCGCTGCGGAACGGTGATTGCGGGTCGGGGTGCGGGAGCTGGGTTGAGACGATATGGACAAGCTCCAATGGCATGAGTGGATGCACCACAAACAAAACACATAACATTTGCGCGCCTGCATTCTTTCACCAGGTGTCCATTCCTATTGCACTAGAAGCAAAAGTCTGGATCGGGCCGGTTAAAGGTTACTCCCGGTCTCCTGGGTGCAGAAGTTGGCGTAGAAGAGGCTCCTCCTGCCATCTGAGTGGCAGGGCGTTTCACACCGGCAGTTTGAGGTCTTCCCTTCTTCTTCACGACATCCTCATAGCGTCGGGAAGCCTTCAAAGAAAGATCATAGGTTGTGAAATCCCCTGTAGCGAGTGCAGCTTGGATTTCCAGGTCCAACCCTTGCTGAAATCTTTGTGCACGGATCTCAGCAGTCAGGATAAGGTGTGCCGCGAACCTGTTATGACCTTGTGTTAGCAGTGTAGTATGTGATATCAGAAAATTGAATATTGAGACAATATCTTACCTGTTAAGCATGGTAAACTCAGTATCGTATTCATCCACGGATTTGCTTCATATTGAGCCTTGCTGTAAATGGATGAACTGCTATTCCATGTTGAAACGGGCAGTCTCAGGGAAGTATTTCGCGTCAAACATAACATGAAACGTCTTCCATTCAATCGGTTGGGCGAGTCGATTTTCTTCAGCCTTCTACCAAACTCTGGCGTTATCTGTTAATTGCAGCTTTGCAACTCTTACCCAAGCAATCTCCGGCACTTGTGCTGCTACCAGATCATCCTCGATAGACTGAGCTCATTCATCTGCCTCTAGTGGGCTCTCTTTCCCAAAGAAATGTTTTGGGTGCATCCCGGAATCGTTTGACTCCGGGTGCCTTGACTTCTGGGCGGTGCATGAGAAAAGCAGTCTGTTGCTGCTGACCCTCCAAGAGGCTCTTGATTGCCTCAAACAATACCGTTTGCTCGTTGATGGGAGCTGCAACGGTAGGTGGTGGTGGTAGAGTAAGTGGTGGGGTGTTTACATTGACCTTTGTACTCGTGTTGTTCGGAGAATCCATGACCATGATTGAAAAAGAAAGGTTGGGATAGATTCAAGGAATTTGAAATGTAAATAAGGTATAGTTGCTGATTCTTATTATTCTTGTGATATATTACTTAGGATTCCATGCAGAACTGACCTGCATGGGCCGCCAAAAAAACCTATCACGTCCTTCTTCCTAGTGTACGGAGATGGAGCCGTGATGGGCATACGACGTATTTACTCAGAAATAAATACGTTAAGCATAAATAAGCAATATATAAAATGCACAAAAAATGACAAGAGATATAAAATGAACAGCAACCTTTATTAGCATTCATCTTTACAATACACTTCTTTGAAAAAGAATGTACATAGATATAAAGCAATGCCTAAACATTGGCATATGAAATGAAAAGTAAGTATAAGGAAAAGGTAGAAGTCCTGCTGCTCGGTGAACTAGTCCACGTCCTCCTGAATAGGCTCGATCTCGAGAGAGTCTGGTCCTCCTGACGAACATTCCAAAGAAAGAAAAGACAGGAATGTCATCAGCGAACTAGCGCTCGGTAAGTCCCTAAAGAAGGAAAGGAACAAGCAATGTGGAAAAGGAACTGGTAAGTTATACAGGTATATACTTGATATCTTAACGTAGTTTTTTGTTTCTTGGTACAGAAAGTATTAGTGTATACGAGAGAAGTCCATCTTACCCCATGGACTATGGTAACATGTACTACAAGGCCCCGTCAAAACACACGGGACAACGGCAAGAGAGTTCATGTAGGTGTCTTTTAGTGATCATCTCGTGTCACTTTTAATACATTCCGTACCAATTTATCCCTTTAACACCATAATGTATTGTATAGATTATGATTGTCAAACTTACCGAGACCATGGATACAAGTTGTACAAGTAGTCAGGTTTTGAAAAAAATATCGTGGGGTTAATTTCGAGGGTTTAGAATAAAATATTTGTATTAACTCCACTTACCGACATGTTTTGAAAAAATAGATTTTTAAAGAGGAAGAAGAGAGACTGGAAGGGACTTACGAGTGAAGTGGATTAAAGGAAGGTATAAGAAGAGGGGATTTTCGTCGTGACACCGCGGAGTCACCGAAACTTGCTTCGATCCTCGCCGGAAGTTGATTTCTTACTAACTCCACTTGTACTCCTCTTGTACTTAGATAACTTCGAGAATTTTGGCTATAATTTTCCGAATGAGGAAGGGCTATGGCATAGGGTAGTATTTATAGTGTGGAATTAGGGTTTTGGAATTAAAAAAAGAATTAAAATGCATTGAAATGATGATAAATTGTGAATTGAAGTTTGATTGCAGGGAAATCAAACAGTGCAGGGGAGTTAGAGGTAGGGGAAAAGTCATGCGTGGAAGGCCCGGGGTTAATTGGGCTCGGGGGGCCCGTCGGTGCCGGTCTAGGGAGCAATCTCGCCGGTCGTTTGTTGGATAGGAGCCGGTGGATTTCGGTCAAGTGTTCACGCCAGTATTTACAACATTGTGCACATGTTTGTTTTCTCTGTCTTTTCATTTTTATGTGCATTGCATGTGTAAACTTTTGGGCTTCCAAAATGTTTAAAAGGAAAATCAGAAAAAATATAATGTGTCTGATGGGGTTCTAACACAGAGGCTACGTCACAGCAGTGCAAGGTTTTACCTGTTAGCTACAAGTTGTTTCTTGCTGTTCTTAAACAAAATTAACTTATAAATTGTACTCATGCTTGTAAACTCATTTCTGTATATTAAACTGAAATATTTTGTACAGTAAATTCAGAGTCGTTACAATAAAAATACCACAAACTTTCAAAAAGCTAGGTTTTGTCACCAAAACACCACAATAATTAAAATACATGTTCATGAAAGCCCTAAATATTATAAATCACTCTCGAGTTTTATTTTTTAAACTATATCAATATATATTTTTCATAAAACCCCATCAAGATATACAAACAATATTTAAGGACTCTAAATTAATATAGGTTTAAGTTGGATCAATTCTCTTGAGCCCTACGCAGCCGGAGAAAGTGAGTGTTTGCCTATTCAGATTAGACAACTTAACAGAGTTATCGATGGCAATTGTCTTGGAAAAAGACACAAATCATGTCGTTCATATGCTGCAGTTGACGATTTCTCCCGAACAGAAGATTTTAACAATTTACATCAACTCACATGAAAAGACATGAACTCAAATCCAAACTCAAATCTAAATTTGAACTCGAACTCGTATACAAACTTGAACTCTAACCTAACTCGAATCTAGACTCGAATATGAACTCGAATCCAATCTACTTGAACCAACTTGACTCGAACCTAGATTGCAATTGTCATGACTCGCACATTACTCGACTCACTCGAATACAATCTACACCTTTTGCAATCTAGGGTTTCGATCAAGAAATGTCAATCAATCAATCAAATCAATTAAGTATATTAACCAGTTATATATATTATACACGGGGCGCTTGGGATAGTTTCTTGTGTGAATCCAACGGGGTTTCAGGAGTCCCATATTAACCTCTTTTTTATTTTACTCGAATATCAGTCGGGTCAACTCATCCACAGCCTAGATCCCCGATACTAACACAGGAAATGGACCCATGTTTCCTTGCTCCTGGGGCCCTACCCTTGAGCTCTTGAATACTTCTACAGCTGCATTGACATTCACACTTGGAACATAACATTAACATAGTAACCAGCTAGAGACCTATAGCATATACTTACCCATGAACATATACTCTTACTCGTCATATATATATATTCTACACTTGTCATTTTCTTTACTCCTACCTATCTTTGGGACTTTCCGAGCGGTAGTTCGCTGACGGGCATTCCACCCACTTTTCTTCTCTTGGAATGTTCGTCAGATACGGTCGAGACGGAGGAGGTTGAAGCCACAAAGGAGGACTACAACCAGATCGCTACTCAGGGCTAGCTCAGCTTCATTTTTCTTCAGTTTATGTATGCTACTTGTTTAAGCATTTTCCTTATTGTATTTACTTTCCAGCATAAACTCATGTACTTGTACATATTGCAAGTTGAATGTAAATAAATATGTTTGTTGAAAATTTTACGGTCTCAATTTATTCTGGTATTGTGTATTATTCTTTCAATACGATTATTATATTTATTTAGGGAATGGCCTTCTCTGGATAAATATACCGCGGGCTTGCCACGTCACCGTTTCCGTCTACTGGGAAGCGGGGCATGACACATACCCTCGACTGGACCTAGGTAGACCCCCAATGAAGTCCATAGTGATCTTTTCCTATTTCCACTCTAGAATGGGCAAAGTCTGTAACTCTCCCGCTGGCTTCTGATGCCCGGCCTTGACTTGATGGAAAGTCAGGCATCTCGAAACAAAATCTGAAACATCTCTCTTCATCCCTTCTTACCAGTAGACATCTCTCAAATCATGATACATCTTGGTGGAACCCGGATGAACACTGTATACTGACTGATGTGCCTCCTCTAAGATCTCGCGTCTCAGTCCCTCAGAATCAGGTACACATAGACTAGTCCCAAACCGTAGCACTCCTCGCTATCGATCGCAAACTTCGAATCTCTCCCCTGCCGAACCTGCTCCATAATCTCAGACAAACGGGTATCGTCGGATTGTGCCTCCCTGATGCGATCAAGTAAAAGAAGACTGGCGCGGACATGGGCAAGCTGTCCTCCTGTGGAAGTGAACTCAAACTGTACTCCGCTATCACATAAAACCTGCCATTCCGTAGAAGACTGACACTGAACTGCGCTCAAATGAGATAAATTACCCCTGGGCTTCCGACTCAAAGAATCGGCTATAACAGTTGCCTTGCCCGGATGATAAAGGATCTCACAATCATAGTCCTTTACAATCTCCATCCAACGGTGCTGCCACAAACTCAGATCCCACTGCTGGAAAATGTGCTTCAAGTTTTTGTGGTCTATAAAGATCTGGCACGACTCACCGTACAAGTAATGCCTCCAAATCTTGAGTGCAAAGACCACCGTGGCCATCTCTAAATCATGAGTGGGGTAGTTCTGCTCGTGCTTCTTCAACTGTCGAGAAG
This sequence comes from Agapanthus africanus, assembly GCA_030015575.1. NCBI lineage: Eukaryota > Viridiplantae > Streptophyta > Magnoliopsida > Asparagales > Amaryllidaceae > Agapanthus > Agapanthus africanus. Next base: position 454,498,315 of record CM057345.1, on the reverse strand, counting down.
CATAAGCGATGACTCTACCATGCTGCATCAACACACAACCTAGACCCACTCGAGAAGAATCACAATAAACAACATAACCACCTGAGCCTAAAGGCAAAAATAGAACCGGTGCAGTCGTCAAACGAGTCTTCAACTGCTGAAAACTCTGCTCACATGCCACAGTCAATAGAAACGGAACTCCCTTTCGGGTCATCCCGGTCATCGGTGCAACGATACGAGAGAAATCCTGTACGAAACGACGGTAATAACCGGCTAAGCCCAAGAAGCTACGAGCCTCTGTCACTGAAACGGGTCTGGGCCAATGTTGTACTGCCTCGATCTTTTTTAGATTCACTCATATACCATCTCTCGTAACCACGTGACCCAAGAAGTCCATACTATCAAGACAGAAAGCGCACTACGAGAATTTGGCAAACAGCTGGTGCTCTGTAACGTTTTGAAAATCTTTTAGGTGAAATTTCGGAGAATCGGTAAAATGATGGGTGTTTTCCATAAAAATCAAGATATAATTATCTTTCATCATAAAATCAAATATACCTATTCTAGCTATGTAATTGCTAGTATTTGATTTTTAATTGGCACCCCCATTCCCCATTTACTTTCCCACTTCAAAAGTTAATTGGAAAGAAAAAAAAAGAAAGGAATAGATATTTGAGTATGGTGGTATGTTGACTTAATGTATGGGTGATTGATACTTGAGCTCACTCCCTCACCCACCCTCATACACCCCTCTCCCCCTCTCTCGTCCAGCAACCTGCAGCAGCCCCCCCTCCCATGTTTCTTCTATTTTCCATTACCAAAAACCTCACTTCATTAACAAAAAAAAAACCCACAAAATTATATATAAATTCTAGCCAAATTATCATCACAAATTCCTTGTTCAAATTAGCATGGATCTTGGAGCTAGAAGCAAGTTTGGGGGTCAAGTTCCATGTTTGATCTCATGGTTTTTAGAGGTATAATCTCAACCTTTTGTTTAATTGTTGCTATAATACTTCCTTATTAGCTAATTAAATGCTTAATTAGGTTTTAATTTCAAAACATGGAAATTCTTGAATGGGGTTTAATTGCTAGTTAGGGTTTTGGATAATTAGATCATGGTTGTGTGTTGTATTTAAGATCTTAAGTCATGTAAAGGCAAAGCTAGTTGTAGTATGCTAATTGTATTTTAAAATTTGTTCCAAATTAGGTTTTTTAGCAAACTACGTTTTAGAAATTAATTCAAAATGTGAGATTAAAATATGGTTAGGGTTTTCATCTCATCATTAACAATATAATGTGTAGTTTCGCATCTTAAGCATGCTAAAACCTAAACAAATTGCTAAATTTCAAATTTGTTACATTTATTTTGCCCAAATTGTGTTTTTTGCAAACTAGATTTTTGATATTAATATTAAGAGGTGAGTTTAAAATCTAATTAACATTGGTATGATTTAATTAAGATGTTTAATGAACATTGTAGCAGCTAGAATTGTTAAAACAACTAGATTTGAACTAAATTAGCAATTGTTGCTTACTAGTGTTTTGGAAAAATAGCTTTTAAAGTGAATTTGAAGTTTTGATGATTTAAACCCTATTTCATATATATATTTAGTGTGTTGTGAAATCACGAATGGTGTGTTTGGGTTTTCTCGATCACTCGGCCTTTGTACGCCGATGTCGATGGTTATTTGGTTCTTTTTCATAAGCGGACCATAGGTTTTGACCTATATGAGATTCGGGTGTCGTTTTGGTCATGAGTCGGATTTTAATGTGATACGATGCGTTATTATATGTTGGTACTCTCGCGAAGAATTCGAGACGACAAGAAAGCGCGTGGCGACATCGGCATCGACAAGCGAAGATCAAGGTGAGTAGATATATATCTACAGGGAGAAGTCGGGTGGATGGCGTATAGCACCCCCGCAAAGTCGTAAGAAATGATGTGATATGATATGGATAGGCATTTATATGTTATGAAGAGATTGAACACTTAGCAAGAAAAGCTTAAGAAGATCATAGGTTAATATTAGCGAGAATTGAAGAAAGGACTTTAGTTGATTTCTTAGCCTCAAAACCCTAGAGTAAAAGATTGCATACACGCACATACACACACTCGCATACATTTACTTCCTTATGCGTATTGAGGATATATATATCTATATATATATATATACATATACATATACACGGATGATTGAGGATAGTATATGGTATTTGGAGATGAGTCGATGAGATTGGGCATGGTGCCATAAAATCGGTGATGTGATTTGGTTCGTATTAGGAGATACGACATGATGTTATAGCGGATCTTTAGGCGAAGTGTTTCACACACACGCGTACATATATGTTGATGATATCAGTATTGCACTCGACTTAGATCAGTACCCCCTGTTCACGATATGTGATGATAAGGATATCAGATGAGTAATGATATAAATATGATATTTTTACCCGTACCCAGATTTGGGGGCCGTACGACGGATTTACCGTACGAGCTATATATTGATGTTAGATCCGCACTCTGGACTAGAGGATATCATATTATATAGGGTATCGTTTGGGATACTATTGAGGCGGGATCACCGACTATTATATACTATATGTATCGACTCAGATTTAGGTGGTTTCCTTACCTGTTGATTATTCTGTTAGTTTAGACCTGTAGTTACCTGTTGACTCGTTTATTTAAATGCACATTATTTATTGTTATGTTGTATATTCAGCTCCCGCAGATTATTGCTGTTCGCATTGCATCGCATGTTTATATTGTATTTTCATATGTTAATATTGAAATTACGCTGTCTGGACACCAACACCATTACCGATGATGCATATGTTCCACGTACACTTACTTGCCGGCTCACACACATCATCATCGGTAATTGCCATGTCACGTACATTTTAGAGAATATTAATTGATTGATATCGCCTGTTAGCTGATAGTCTCGACTTATCATTACTGTGCTAGTTTAGAAATTGTATGCATTATTGTCATACTTCTTGCATATTATTCATTGGTTATGCAGTATTTTGGGGTTTTATGCCGATATTCACTGTTTACTTATTCTTGATTTTTGGATTCGGAATTTCATGAGATTTCGGGATTTGGGAGAAAACCGCAAGAATATATATAAACTTCTCTCTCTCTCTCTCTTTTTAAAATGCAAGTTGCGGTTTTCTCGTGATGTATGAGTCGTCCACCATGACGTTTTCTCGGTTATGAGATGGATTTCGAGACCCGATTCGAGGAGCCGGATGAACCATCTACGGGTACATGGTGGACCCGGTGAGGTACCCCGAGGCGAGAGTGATTTCATGGAGGATGATGAGCCTGGCAGGGGGCACTACCTACCGGTGATATTATTTAGACTCGTCGGTTATCCGCAGGATACCGACCGGAGTCATGAGATGGATACAGGCTGATCCGTTCTGCCGGAGCCTGCGGGCCGATCCCGCAGATGATACGGATGCCTGATATATGACGATTTATGTTTTGTGTCGATACTGGACACGGGTTCTATGTTAATTTCGTTGATGATATCTCGATTTATATACATACAGAAATCTCATTAAATAAAGAAAAATAGTTCTTGATTCATGATGTACCTTGTTCTCATTCTATACATTTGTACATCATATTAGTGACATGTTGTTACCTGAGGCACTGACACAAGTACTTGGTATTACACTTAGGGATAGATGTTTACCCTTACCATTATATTGCTTTAGGCCATATTATTATTTTGAGGATATTACTGATCGTATGACCTAGGATTGCGTTATACATGCGATTTCTACTTGTAGATGTTTTCTACTCACGAGTTGGCAACTCACCCCCGTTGTGCTATAGTTCCTTGCGGGTTTTACCGTACAGGTTTCGTTGCGGCTTTGCTGGCACACTGTTCTTTCCGGGTAATTGCTTTGGTAGATGGTTTCATTGTATCGTGACCACCATTGTATTTAAATTTATTTTCAGTTGTATCTAGTAAAACTCTATCAACCAGACTTGTATTTATTTCGACCTTAGAGTCGCGAGTTGTATTATTATGGTTTTTATGTTGATTTGAGTTTCTTTTGAGTATTGATCCTCGCCCTTCGGCGTTGTATATTATCTTGCTTGCGTGGTTGTGACCGTCGATTGACGAAGAGGTAACTCCCGCTTGGGGATGCCATTTATTATTTCGTATACTATTTATGTTGTACCCCATTTGAGGCCATTATTTACAAAGAAAACTCTGCCGAAATTTTCAGAAATGACTTGATGTTTTTAAAGCGCATAATTCGGCTTATGCTATTAAAACTACTTGCTTTAAATTGGTTTTTCCTTCACTCTACTGCTTCTTTGGTTTTGATTTCTGGGTTTTGGATTACTTAGATTACGTACGCCTCGAGACGTTTCGTAATTTAAGTGCCGGTCATGTTCCGTACTTTTCGCGTCGTGACATGCTCTCTCAATGTCTGCAATGCTATCCTCAAGTTCTGCTCGTACTCTTCTCGACTCCTGAAGTAGACCAGAATGTCGTCTATGAATACGATGATAAACTGGTCGAGAAATGACCTGAAGATCCGATTCATAAAATCCATGAACGCTGCCAGGGCATTAGTGAGCCCGAACGTCATCACCAAGAACTCATAATGCCCGTAGCGTGTCCGAAAAGCAGTCATCGGAATGTCATCATTCCGGATCCGTAACTGATGATAACCTGACCGCAAATCAATTATCGAAAAGTATCCCGCTCCCTGGAGCTGATCGAACAAATCATCAAGGCAGGGTAAAGGATACTTATTCCGCACCGTAACTCGGTTCAGCTGACGATAATCGATACACAATCTCATACTGCCGTCATTCTTCTTAACGAATAGGACAGGAGTTCCCCAAGGCGACACACTCGTTCGTACAAGTCCCTTATCAAGCAAATCTTGCAATTGATCTTTGAGCTCTTTAAGTTCTGCCGGGGCCATCCGATAAGGCGGTATAGGAATAGGCCCCGTGCCGGAAATCAAGTCGATGCAGAACTCAATATTGCACTCTGGCGACAACCCAGGTCACTCATCAGGAAATATATCGGGGAACTCTTTCACAATCGGAACCTGGTCCAACAGGACCTCTATGGCTCCAGCATCATGAATATAAGCCATGAATCCCCGTCATCCTTTCTTCAAGAGCCGACTAGCGCAAAGGGAAGAAATCAGATTATGAGGGGCGACACTGCGGTCCCCCTACACAACAAGAACTGGCTTTCCCGGAAAACAAAACCTGACCGCCTTCTCACGGTAGTCCACAGAAGTATAACAAGTGGCTAACCAATCCATGCCGAGTAGAACGTCGAAATCTAACATATCGAGAAGAATCAAATTAACAGAAGAATCCCTATCCCCAATCCGAACAGAACATGACCGGAACACGTGTCGGGTGATAAAAGACTCCCCTACAGGAGTAAGCACAACGAGAGGCCGATCTAATAAGGACGAATCTCAATCCAATCTCGGTACGAAGTGTGTGGATACATATGAGTGTGTGGAACCAGGGTCGAACAATATACGCGTGTCGAAAGAACACACGGAAAGAGTACCTATCACAACAGAATTCGATGCCTGCGCATCTTAAGGAGTCAAAGCAAAAACTCTGGTATGTCCTCTACCAGCACCCTAATGCCCTTTACCTCTGCCACCTCGTCCCCTCTGAATAGGACCACCACGACCATGGCCCCTCTGAGCATCTATCTGGCGCGGAGTAGCGACAGGCGGAGGAGGCAGTGCTCGCGGAGGAGGAGGTGAAGGGGGTAAGGTGACATGTAGAACTGTTGCCGCACCCTGATGCCTCACGGTACAATTCCTAACGAAATGGTACGGACTCCCACACTGATAACATCTAGGCGACGACTGCTGATTAGCATGTTTTAACCATGTCGTTTTAAAAATAATTTGAAATAACCGCAATAAAAAACGGTGTCGCGTGTAGCGAGCCGCGATGAGTACGGGTCGTCCGAAGGGAGATGGTAGTTTTAAAGCATTTTTTAACGAGTTAATACCGTAACTTGAGTTCTTGTTTATACTAAGCGTCATAAATATGATATCTTCAATGAAAAGACTTGTTAGGGGTAGTTTTAGGTTAGCTTGCGTTAGGATGATGTTTGCCGTTTTCTTATAGACCTAATTCTGATATTGACACTAAGGCAATAGGTAACAACGTGGATTAGGGAACTTGAAATACGGTATTTGCGATTGTGTGCTAAATTCGTATTTCTTGTCCCTTGTCCTTCCGTTTTTGTCTCTTGATCTTAGCCTTCGGTAAACCACTCGCAGCTGGTCATGATTAGGATTCACCGTTGTCGTGGTAAGATAGGGTGCCTAACGGAGGAGAATTGCGAGTCGTTTGGTCGGAGTTTCAATTACAAAGTTAAGGTTTTTAACCATATTCTACCCTTAACAAGTAAATCAATTACTCACACATATTTACAATACCAAATACAACAAAGAAAAGAGTAAGGCACATAACAAAAATTGCAAGAAAAGTAAAGTCAAGGTTAGAAAGTTAAGAACCGATATATCCAACGTGCAAATTCCTTCAAGTGTTCTTTAAACCCGTACCAATGTGAAATTAAAATACCAAATTTTAAACTTGCAAGCTCACTTAAGAGGTTGCTATATCAAAGGAAGGCAAGGATTTCACAAGTACAATGTTTGTAGAAAGCAAGACACATGTAATGAACAATGAGAACTTTTATTGATTTTCAATTAAGATACAACTTATCTTGAATTCAAGAACCTAAATCTTAATCTTGTAAGTTCAATGAAGAAGTTACAAGGTCAATATAAAGGGTAAGAGCTCAAGAGTTCAAAGGAGAGACAAGTTAACATCTACAAATTACAACTTGTTCTAAACTAAAACAAAAGCCAAAAAGTATCCCTTCCCTTGCTTACTGATCTGGTACTTATAGGCTCAAAATAAGAATAAACAAATAATATATTAAGGATGATGTGATAACAAGAGACATCCAGAAGAAAAATGGGGTGCATTTGGCATTAGTGGACTGGCTGCGCCGGACTTTTTGAGCATTTCGTCGGTTGAATCTTGGAAAATGAGGCACGTGTTGGTTTTGTGATCAAGTGTGCTCTCCATAATCCCACTGGTGTTGTTTGATCTCTTTGTAGAAGCCTGGGTTTAGCTCAGTAGAATTGGAAGGAAAGGTATGTTCAAATCGCATCACAACTTTTCATATCATTTATTACTTACACCTACTTGCCATACCACTTGCACAAGTCATGAGTAATGTTGTGTCCACTTGTGCAAGGCAGCCCCAAAGTTCATGCATCACAAAAAATGTTCACACGTGTAATTTGTTGGACCATTTTATATAGAAAAAAATGTGTACACTTGCATGTTGCAAAAAGAACCTCTTCAAACATTGATCGGTTTCCTGTTCCGGTTGCAGTGTCGGCTCGCAAATGTAATATCCGTGTATTTGAGTGTGTTTCCCAGTGTTTTATCATGAATACCTGTAATCTGTATTTATTGAGCAGACACGGGTTAATAGCACCGATATAATACGAAAAATGATAATGAATAAGCGGTATTGAAATACAGTTTTCTGTGATGAACAAATACCCCCAAACTTATCTTTTGCTCGTCCCGAGCAAATCAAAATCCTGACCTCATTTTCGCAAGGAACGCGGTTGCACTGAGCTCGTGCAACAAGCCTTTAAACCTCTAGGTGTCCCTAGTAGGAGGAGTGTTGTCTCCTGAGGGTTTTCAGCGGATTTCATCCACAAAATCCGGTCAAGCTAGCTTCGCGAAATAATTGTTGATTCAAACCCTAAGGTTTAGCTTCAAAGCTAGAAATTCTATTATCCTAAGTTAGAAATATCGAACCCTTATTTTTCACACCTCACTTCTTATTTAACTTAAGATCCTATATGTCTTTACGTGCAGTGCAAATAGTGTTGTTATGTTTCAAAAATTTTGATTAGAGTCATTATGTCACAAAATAAAGCCCGGATAAAACTTTAAAAAGGAACATACAAGTTTATAAAGAGCTAAGTTTTTCTCAAGTTTCGCTATCTAGCTTGGTTTCAAATTCAGAATTTCTATCTTTCTTAATAGGAAACTAGGTCTAATTTTTCACTCCACTTTTTACTTGTTTTCGTTTCATACACACATTCGTGAACGTGCAATAGTCTTTATCATAGGATAAACCTTCATATCTCTGTTTAAAAATATTTTTCTAAAAACTTGTCTTTTGTCAAGATTATTCTCACACAAAGAACCGTTAGGAATTTTAACTCGGAGAGAACACTTGCTTGACTTTATTTTAATTTGGACTTTCTAGGCTTCGTAGCGAGCTTTGGGCCAATGCACCCAAACCAGTTGGTTTTAGGGCATTAGGTGTAGAGACATCCCGGCGGACTTAATTGCTCAAGTTATTTAGGCCCTAAAACAAAAAGACTCATTTTAGCATGAAAATCATAAAAATTTAATGCGAACGGAGATAAAACCAGTTGTTCAATAATTTTTAGGATAAAAAGACGTGTTTGTGGATCAGGTGTGTAATCACACCAATCAAGTTCCAGATGGGTTATTCTTCAGACTTAGTTCCTATTAAGGCATCAATAATATCCCTTCATATCTACTTCACTTTATAACTATTCTTGATATTATTTATTTCGGAACAAACCTGTTTGATCCTCAAAAAATAGTTTTATCAATTTAAAAGTTTTTAAGACAAATCAGACTTGTCATCTAATTTTCAAAACTCATGACACGTGTAATTGTGATGCAAAGACCTATATTAGCTACAGTTAAACTTAAAGGAGGGTTATCTTTCGGGTTTTCTAAATCTAAGAATAGGATTTAGTTGTTCCTATCTCATCAACAAAACCGTCGAATATTGAATCTAAGTTTTCCCACTAGGTAACTTAGTGAAAAAGTTTTTATGTTTCTTTTGGGAAAATTTTTCTTATTTTTATGGGGGTTTTTATTTTGAATATGTATACAAATGCAGAATATACAAATGAATGTGAAGGATAGAAATGCGTACCGAGCACACCTCCAAACTTAAACTGGAAAGTGCCCTCACTGTCATTCTACATCAAGAGGGAAAAATTGTTGAAGGGTCAAAATCGTCGGTTCCTTTTTTTTAATGAACAATGACTGAGCATCACAAGACAAGATTTCTTATCAAAAAGAAAAATGGATATGCACAGGATAAGAATATCCACATATATATATCAAAAATAGTATACACATACCCCAAAACTTATTTAAAACAGTGTTTCTACTGTTTATAGCTGGATAACCGAAGTTTGGTGGTAAACATAGGAAGATTATGTAGGGTAAACCGGCTCCTGCAATATCAGGAGCTCCTCTGATGGCTCTGCGCTGAGGAATAGTTTCAATCTGTGCCTGTTCACTTTGAAGAACGAACCGTCCTTTAGATTCTCCAAATCCACCGCGCCGTGCGGGTACACATACCGCACAAGAAAAGATCTCCTCCAGCGAGATCGAAGTTTACCAGGATGGAAATAGAGTCGGGTGTCATAAAGAAGTACCTGTTGTCCAGGCATGAATGTTTTGTGCGTAAGGTGTTTATCATGGAATACCTTCATTCGGTTCTTTATAACAACCGCGTTTTCGTAAGCCTCATCCTGAAGCTCGTTCAGTTCATTAAGTTGCAGCTTCCGATAGATGCCCGCATCTTCAAGATTGAGATTCGACTCTTTGATCGCCCAAATAGCATGATGTTCGATTTCCACAGGAAGGTGGCAAGCCTTTCCGTACCCAAGCCGATAGGGAGACATGCCAAGATCATTCTTATAGGCAGTTCGTGTAACATTTTAGAAAAATAAAATATTATTTTTGGGAATTTTTATAATTTAATAATAAAATATTGAATATTTTAATAGGGCAATATTATTAAATACCGATAAATAGGGAAGAATTTGAAAAATTATGGAAATTACTGAAAATAGGATGCTTTATGAGATTCATGCAAATTATGAAAGTTTATGATTTATTTGACACTATTTTAGTGCTTATCGCGATTAAAAATGGCTAATCGGGCTTTTAGTGTGTTTTGTGCACATGACTTGCCCATGTCATCAACACTTGTTACATTTTTCCTACATGATTTTTGGGTGTATGGCTATTTGTTTTGGGTTTACTATTGAGGAGAGAAGAAAACAAAGAATAGAAAAGAAAAGAAAAGAAAAGAAAAGAAAATGTTAAAGAAATAAGCATGGGCAAGTGAGAGAGTGTGAGGGGTCAAGAGAGAGCCTTATCCTTTTGTCTCTCCCTCATTTTGTTCATCTCTTTCTCTCTCCCTTAACCCCATGGCAGCACCTCCTCCACCTTCTCTTCAACCATGCAAAACACCCTCAACCCCACATCAAAACCCCATCCCCATTTCAATAAAAAGATGCATGAGCTCACTAGCTACACATTGGACCAAGAAAGCTTTCATTTTCGACACTTGGGCAACTCAAGAAAATTCTTGAGTTGCCAAATGAGGTAATCCTTTCACAAATAATATCGTATTTCATTTACTTTAGCACCCATATTTGTTTAGAAACGATTTAGTGAGGAATTGTGAACTTTGAAAAGTTAAAGTTAAGCTTAGGGTTTTGATTTGATTCCAAATTTGCAATTGAGGCTTTATAGTGAACTTAAACCCCTGTATGGATTGTATTGTGAACTGAAACCATAGAATAAATCTGGAATACCAATTTAGAAACCCGATATCGGAAAAACTGTGAAATTTTGATGGTATTTGGAAATCTGCTAACACCCGGGTGACCTAAAAATTATTTAGCAAGGACAGTGATACATCCAGGCACCTAGGAAGCATCACCCAAAACCCTAGCCCCTACCTCCCCAACCTGGCCGCAGATTTAACCCAGATGGCCGCAAATTGCGGCCTGGGTCCCACCATTTTGATTCGTGTTTCTTCCATGGCTCCATCTTCAGTAAACTAGACCCTTGGCATATGCAAAATTGGCTGATTTGACCTAGGGTAAAATCTGGGATCATTTTCTTGTGTTGGCGCATTGTTTTACGACTTGTTTTAACATGGATTTTGGTATTTGATATTTCGTTTCTGTCGGGTGGCATTTGAACGTCAACGACTAGGGTTAACTGGTCGTGTTTGCATGCGAGGCTATAGGTTTTTACCTATGAGCGTAGCATGTGCCGTTTTTGGTTTTCCGATGTGATTTTAATACGCATTTGCGATTGGGTTATATGTGTAGGTACTCCACGTGATGTCGAGACGTTGAAGATGAAGATGGCGACATTGGCATCGGCACACAAGAAACAAGGTGAGTAGATTATATCTACGGGGGAAGTCGGGTGGATGGCGTATAGCACCCCCACAGTTCGTAGTATAGTTATGATATGTATATGTTTATATATGTGATTCATGATACTTGGATGTTTATCGAGAGATGATTATTGTGTTCATAGTTTAGTTTAAGGTAATTAGAAGTAAACTAGCATAGCTTCTTAGTCGCGAACCCTAGAATAGGTTCACACCCACACGCACACACACATTTGCATACATCTATTTTTACCTGTGCTTATATGGGGATATGTATATATATACATATACATATACATATATAGGATTATAAGGATAGTACTTAGGTTTGGTGATGAGTCGATGAGATTGGGCTTGAGGCCGTGAGATCGGTGATGTATTTTGGTTCGTATTTGAGATACGACAAGATGTTTTAGCGGGTCCTTTTGACGTGGTGTTTTCATACACACGCATGCATATACTTAGATTGGTATCAGTATTGTTCTAGACGTAGATCAGTACCCCAGATCGTGATATATGATAAAAAGGATACCGGATGAATAGTGAGATAAATGTGATATTTGACCCGTACCCAGATTTGGGAGGCCGTACAATGGATTTACCGTATGAGCTATATATTGATGATAGATCCGCACTCTTAACTCGAGGATGTCATATTATATTAGGGTATCGTATGGGATATGATTGAGGCAGGATCACCGACTATTATGTGTGTGTGTGTGTGTATCGACTCAGATTTTGGTGGTTTACATACCTCTTTCGATTGGTTGTTAGTTAGACATGTAGTTCACCTAGAAGATGTTAGACTAGACCCGAGTCATACCTATTTCCAAAACTGACGAATCGTGAGAATTTTAAAGACATACCAAGGGATACTACGGATATTTTAAAAGACGTATCTTTTCTTAAAAAACACCGTAGTCCTTATTTTCAAAACACCACGATTCGTACTATTTCAAATGGAAAAACAGTATAACACATGTATAGTAAGGTAGATTCCTTGTTGTCACGTTATTATTCATGTTCCGCACATTATTGTTGTATTTACTATTCATTTTCCTTATTATGCTGTTATCGCCTTATTGCATGTTATTGTGTACGTAGTAATTATGAAACCATGCTGTTAGGACACCAGCACCATTACCGATGATGCGTATGCTCTACGTACACTTGCTTGCCGGCTCACACACATCATCATCGGTAATTGCCATGTCACGTACACTTTAGAAAACACTATTTCATTGACATAGCTTGCTAACTGATAGTTGCTACATGTTTTAGCTTTCATATGCTAGTTAATTTATTGCATAATATCAGTTGCATCCATATATTCATTGGTTATGCAGTATTATGGAGATTTATGCCGGTATTCACTATTTATCGGTATCATTATTTTGATGATTTCGGATTTACATGAGATTTCTTGATTTAGGGGAAAGCCGCAAGAATTTAATAAAAGCTTAGTATCATCATTTTAAAATGCAAATTGCGGTTTTCCCGTGATGTATGAGTCGTCCACCATGAGTTTACATGATTGCTGTTGGATTTGGAAACCCGATTCGAGGAGTTGGATGAACCGTCTCGGGTACATGGTGGGCCCGGTATGGTACCCCAGGGCAAGAAGCTCGAGTTGTATTCGATGAGCCTGGCAGGGGAGCATTACCTACCAGTGATATTATTTGGACTCGTCGGTTATCCGGAGGATACCGGCCGGAGTCATAAGATGATACAGGTTAGTCCAGGCAGCCGGAGCCTGAGATATTGATATTTGAGATTTGAGACACTGAGGTATTGAGATTTGATGATACAGGTTAGTCCGGGCAGCCGGTGCCTGAGATATCGAGATATTGGGATTTATGTTTTGTGTCGATGCTTGACACATATTCCACTGTTGATTTCATTGATGTTACTCAATTTATATACATACAGAAATCTCATTAAATAAAAGAAAACGGTTGTCTCACTCATTTCATTACAATACATTCATACCTCATACATATGATACATTGCTACCTGAGGCACTGACACAAGCACATGGGATTACACTTATGTATTGATGTTTACCCTTGCCACCTTTTCATGCTTCAGACTTAATCATTTGAGGATTTACTGATCGTATGACCTAGGATAGCGTCATACATGTGGTTTCTGCTCGTAGATATTTTCTACTCACGAGTTAGAAACTCACCCCCGTTGTGCCACAGTTTCTTGCAGATTTTGCCGTACAGGTTTCGTTACGGCTTTGCTGGCACACTGCTCCCTTTCCGAGTGATTTGCTTTGGTAGGTGGGTTCACTTGCATCGTGACCACCCTTATACCTTGTTTATATTTATACTCTGTTGTATCTAGAAACGCCATCAACCAAACTTGTATATTTATTCAGACTTAGAGACCAGAGTTGTATTATTCCTTCGACCATAGAGTCGCGCGTTGTATTATTATGGTTTTCATGCTGTTTTGAGCTTCCTCTTGTGTTTTGATCCTCGCCCTTCGGCATTGTATACTTTATGCTTGCGTGGTTGTGGCCGTCGATTGATGAAGAGCTAGCTCCTGCTTGGGGATGCCTTTTATTGTTCCTGTATATATTTATCATGTTATACCCCATTCGGGGCCAGTTTTTACAAAGGAAACTCTGCCGAATTTTTTTAGAAAAGACTTGATGTTTTGAAAACGCATAATTCGGCTTATACTATTAAAATCACTCGTTTTAAAACAAGTTTCTTCTTACCTAAAATGGTTTTAGATTTCTTGGATTTTAGCTTACTTGAATTAGATGGGGTCCTATAGACTTCGTATTATTCAAGGGTCAGTCACGTGCCATTTCGGGTCGTGACAGTTCGAAATGCCCAAAGAGCATCAGATAATTTCACAGACCAATCATTACGGTTCTTCGAAACCATTTTCTCCAATATCTGCTTGATCTGCCGATTTGAAATTTCGGCTTGCCCACATGTTTGGAGGTGGTAGGGCGTGGATAGCTTATGATTAATCGAGTATTTCCACATTAAGGCCTCGAAAGACCTATTGCAGAAATGTGTCACATTGTCGCTAATGATAGCGCGAGGGTGCCCAAACCGGGAAAAAATGATTTCTTTCAGGAATTTAACGACAACCTTATTGTCGTTCGTCCGACTTGGCACTGCCTTAACCTATTTGGAGACATAATCAACAGCTAAGAGAATGTACTTCCAAAAGAGTTTAGGAACGGGCCTATGAAATCTATCCCGCAAATATCGAACATCTCAACAACCAAGATTGGTTGGAGCGGCATCTCGTTTCGCCTGGAAATCCGGCCCAAATGTTGGCACCGGGAGCAAGTCTTGCTGTACTCATGTGCATCTTTGAAAAGTTTTGGCCAGTAAAAGCCACATTGCAAGACTTTCTCAGCTGTCTTTCTTGGGCCAAAGTGTCCGCCACACGCTTGATCGTGGCAAAAAGACAACACACTCTTGAATTCGTTTTCCGGAACACACCGGCGAATGATTTGGTCTGGAAAATACATGAACAGGTAGAGTTCATACCAGTAAAAGTGTTTTACTTAGGATAAAAATCTAAGTCTGCCCTGACTCGACCAATCGTTAGATATGAGTCCAGTCACCAAGTAGTTCACAATATCTGCGAACCAGGATTTGCAAGATACCGTCAAGTGTTGTTCATCAGGGAAAGTATCATTGATTCGGAGAAGGAGCATCGGCGAAGAAGGAAGTCATGAAAGATGATCGGCTACTACGTTTTCACATCCTCTTTTGTCCTTAATGATGAGGTCAAACTCTTGATTTCGGGGGTTAGCTTCAGGTTGTGTATCTAAAACAATGAAGTCGACTGGGAATATGAAGTCCCCAACCTTAATTAACACATCCTCTAGCTCACCCTGGGATGGGTGATAGATCGGTCGGCCATTTGAAGAGTACAGTGTGTAGGTTTCAGTTCTCCTACACCGAGTTTCTCATATACAGAATAAGGAAGCAGGTTAACACTGGCAGCAAGATCCAAAAGAGCGCGGTCTATGTTCTTATCTCTAATGGTTACAGAAATCATAGGACAGCCGGGGTCCTTCTGTTTTTGTGGTAAATCTTGGGTAAGAGCATCACTCACGTTACTAGTTAAGAATACCTTCTTTGGTACCTGAGATTTCCTCTTCTTAGTGCATAAGTCTTTCAAGATTTTTGCATAGGAGGGGACTTGTTGGATTGCATCTAAGAGAGGGATATTAATGTTAACCTGTTTGAACAACTCTACAACATTCTCCATTTGTGGACATTGTTTATTAGATCTCAACCGGTTTGGAAATGGAGCATTTTGGAAATTGGTTGAGTCCAATGCTTGTGGAGGAGATTGTGGAGTTGGAACGGGACCCAAAACTAGAGTTTGAGTGGAGTGAGATGTGGATCCGTTCGGAGCAGCGGTTGAAGAAGAAGAGCCTTTTGAAGAATAGAGAATAGGCTCAGAAGAAGAAGGAGTAGAGGAAGAAACGGCTGGGGTGTCATCATCATCAATTCGTGTGTCGATGCTATTGTTCAGCATTCTTCCAAATCTCAATGTAGTCATGGCACTCACATTATGGTTCTGTTGTTCAAGAGAAACATGTACATTATGTAGTTGACCAGGATTTGGGATTGGTTGAGATGGAAGCCTTCCTTTCTCTCGTTCACTCAAGGCCGCGTTCAGCTGTGCAATCTGGGTCTCGATGGATTTGATGCTCAACCCTTGAGAAGCTGTGTGTTGCATAAGTGATTGAATGTTCGCGATGGATTGAGTCGATTGTTTCACAAAAGCCTCAAGACTTCGTTCTAGCGCGGAAACCTTATCGTAATTTGACGGAACAAAGTTGTTGTTCTGAGGAAAAGAATTGTTGTAGGGTGCAAAGTTGTTCGTCGGGTTCTGAAAAGGTTAAGGTTGAAAAGGTTGCTGAAACTGTTGTTGTGCTTGTTGTTGTGGAGGGGCCCTTTGAAAGTTGTTCTGCCCTTGGAATTGGTTCTGATTCTGATTCTAGTTCTGGTTCTGGTTCCATGTGAAATTAGGGTGGTTTCTCCATCCAGGGTTGTACGTGGAAGAGTATGGATCGTTTCTTGGTCTTTGCTGAAATGTAGCATTAACCTGATCATGTCCTTAAGATGGTGGATTGTAAGGACACTCTTCGGTCATGTGTGATGGATCAGAAAAACAAGCAAAGATGGTGCGAAGGGGAGCTACAGGGCTAGGAGAATGAGATGAAAATTTGCTTTCTATCGCTTCAAGTTTTCTCGTGATTGCAGCCATTTCGGCTTTCATTGCAATAGAGACATCGAGTTGTTGAAAGCCTACCCTAGACTGACCGGAAGAAGTAGAAGAAGAAGTAGTAGTGTTCGGTCTGGTGATCTCCCATTGAAGCGTCTGTTCCGCAAGATCATCGAAGAATTGCCAAGCTTTCTCGTCAGATTTGGATAGGAAATGGCCTTGACAAATGGTTTCCAACAACTGTCTAGTTACTGGATTCAGACCCTCATATAAAGTTTGGCAAAGTTGCCATCTCTCAATACCGTGATGAGGGCACTGAACAAGGAGGTCCTTGTACCGATCAATGAACTTCTAAAAAGGTTCGGTAGGAAGCTGGGTGAATTGGTTAATTTTGTTTCGAATCCATGCGGTCTTATGATTCGGCTAGAATTTCTTTAAAAACGCTCTTACAAACTCGTCCCAACTGGTTATCGAATGAGATGCGGTGCTATACAGCCACTTTTCAGCAAGGTCTCATAAAGTGAAAGAAATAACTCATAACCGTATAGCATCATCAGACAGCTGGGTTGTCTTCATCATCGCACAAACATTCTGGAATTATTGATGAAGATATAGGCATTTTCGGATTCAAGCCCACGAAATTTGGGCAACATGTTGATGAAGTGGGGCTTAATTTCAAAATTATCCCCATTGGCCGTTGGATGTGAAAGACAAGTAGGGAGTGCAGCGCAGCTAGGATAGAAACGATTTTGGAGCGCAATTCGCTGTGGCGCTGCAACAAGAGGAAGTCGCGGGTTATTCGCACCCAGTGGAGGTGGAATCATTCCCGTTGTGATGTGTTAGGACCCGAAAATGGCACGTAACGGCCCTTAAACTACGCTACGTCCACAGGCGTAACGTAATTTAAGTAAGCCGAAAACCCAGCAATCTAAACTATCAAAAGTAGAAAGAAATAAGAACATTGTTAAAAATTTTGAAAATCTTAAGTACAAATTTTTTAAAGTCCAACTTTTCGTACTTTAAAATTTTGGCAGCATATTCTTTGTAAAAACCAGTCCCAAAAAAATAGGTACAACATAAATATAAGTAAAACATCCAAAACGGGAGTAAAATCCACGCCTAAAGGTGGAAACAACCACCACAACAGATATACGCCGTAGCGAAGAAATAAAAAAGATGATATAAATAAAAACTGCATAAAAGATCTCCAAGTCGGAAAATAACATACAATATCGTCCTCACATCAAGCCTCTAAGTCATACATGAAAGTGGTAGATGGAGAGTACAGGATACAACGAATATACAAAGAACATAAACGGATAACCACAAACCCACCTACAGCAAAACTACACACTGTGAGCCGAAGCGGTATCCGCAGCAAAAGAGGATAAGATGGATGAATAGCCTGCCTCGACTACTCAAGGGAACAACCTGCAAAACACTGTAGCAAAACAGGGGTGAGTTGCCAGCTCGTGAATAGTAAATAACATAAGCAGGTAATCGCAAGTATGCACGTACAACGGGAATCTAACATATGTAAACTATTAGCAACAAGTGGTCATATGTATGCAACAGTCATGAAAGGTACACTGGCAGGTACTACTAATACATGAAGCAATAATATGACAATCTGTATGCAATAATCATGTAAGGTACTCTATCAGGTACTACTAATAAATGAAGTAATGATATGACAATTTGTATGCAATAATCATGTAAGGTACTCTATCAGGTACTACTAATACATGAAGTAATGATATGATAATAAATGCGGAGTATGGGATAAAACATGTCATTCCTACGGAATCCTGATCTCGTGGTAGGACCAAAATCCAACAAGACAATCCAAATCCCAATTTCCTCAAATCAGCCCCCTAATTGGCTCTCATATCATGTAAGTCTCAATATATCCTGAATTTACAATATCAAGTAAATCTCATATATCCTGAATGTACCACATCAAGTAAGACTCAAATATCCTGAATGACCAAAATCAAGTAAAACTCAAATATATCCTGTATCCAAAATCAAGTCAACCTCATAAATCCTAAGTATATTTGCATGAATGAATATGATGAAGTATATGAATTGATATGTATACATATATATTAGCGTCCCACTCCACAAATATATATATATATATATATATATGCATATATAACAGCGTCCCACTCCACTGTTATATATACTTAGGAATAAAAATATTATGAAACCAAGTGTCAAGCATCGACACATAAATACTGATCTATCAGGTACTGTCACCATGACTGGCCCCCTGATAGGTAAGTATCATACGCTATCCCGAAAACCCGAATGCCTAGCTTCGACCCTCGTCTTTCAACGTAAACATACGTACATGACCCCGACCTGTATCCCCACGATACCCATCGAGTCAAAGGTACTATCACCGGTAGGTACTTGCCCTCCTTCCAGGCTCATCGGCATGTACCGTCGATCATCTTGCCGAGGGGAACCGTACCGGGCTCCACCATGTACCCGCACACGGTCTCATCTACTCCTCGTATCGGGTAAAAATACAAAGCTCAGGATCGAGAAATCTCATGGTGGACGCTGAAATATCATATCAAGAGAAACCGGGTTTTTTAAATAATGCATAATTTCAAGAAACAACCACGGTCCTCAAATCCAGAAAACATCATGAAAAATCCATATCTCAATGCGAAAATCCATGAATATAATATATGCAACAAAAAAATTGTAATGTGAGCATATAAAGGAAAAGCAGCTATTTAACTGCAACAAGTCAAAATATATATATCATGCGGTTCTTATTTTCTCTAAGTCTATATAACATCAAGTAAAGGTGAACATGTAGCTATAGCCAAATATATGTGTAAATAGGACGGTATAGCAAGGTATATGTATCTACCTATCAGTAATGATGTAATATATCCTCCAGGTATAAGTGAAGTATGTATGCAAAGTATACACGTAGCTATGTCATTATGTGTGTATGTAAGTATTACTAATGGTACAATACCCTATAGGTATACAGGTAACTAGCATGTAAGCATGTCAAGGTATATGTGTAAGCATGTAGGTATACAGGTATGCTAGATGTCATATGCATAAGAAATATGAATCAATGTCTCAATGTCCCTAACCAAACAGTATCATATAAGTATGGGTGTTGTGCGTGTCATGGAAATTATTGAAGGTGTGTGGCATGCAATCAGTGCTCGTGCAACATAAGCCGTCAATAATAGTACAGTGTCCTAAGGGTACTAGTCCAAGAACAACAATAACTAAGCACTAATGCGTATGCGCAACTCTATATATGAAATAGAATATGCGACAATAACATAACATCTCTAGCCCATACGCATAACGCCATGCGGGCGATTCCCCTGTAGATATTAAATCTACTCACCAACCGTCCTGGCTAAGTAAAGCTAACCACCTGCTTCCCCTTCTTCGCAGCATCCGAATTCCCCTCCTGCGAACCTATAACATAAAACAATATAATAGGTAAATATTAGTAAACGACCAAAACACGTACAAACTACGTTTTACCGACACACCAACTCCAAACATACTCCCAAGTGTTCGTTTAGTGGCTAACGTGCATAGCAACACTACGAAACCAACCCAAGAGCAAAACCAGTACGAAGTGCACGGACCGTGTCGGATATCGTATCGCGCGTAGTCGTAACACAAGAAACTAGCTATGTGATACCAGATTTTGTATACAGAGAAAACTCAACAACCAAACAATACCAAACACACCTAAACTACAGAAGAAACCTATCCAAAAAAACCCAAACCCTAACTCCTTCACTAAGCCGAGGTCGCCGGAATTCCCTGGAGTGTCGCCGGACATGGTCCGAGAAGGGGGTCTCGTTCTTCAGATGAAGTCCTATGGTCTCAGGTACAACATAACTACATTGTTTGGTTTTCTAGTATATTCTCGGGGTCACAGCAGATTACAGATATCACAATATGACACTAAAAATACGATATTTGCACAAAAACTTAACTTTATGCATTCTAAACTAAAACTACAAGACTAGACAACACAATAACAACTTAACTAACGGAAAGAGATCATTACCTAACCAAAAGAACTCAATGATCCTAGCTTTCCAAGCTCCTAGGCATCCAAGAGGCAAATCCAAGCAAAAGGTGTGATTTTTGTGACTTTGGAAGAGGTTTTGTGATGGATTTGTGTTGGAAACTCAACTGTTCAGTTTGAGAGAATGAAGGAGATGAGAATATGAGAAAGTGATATAGAAAATGAGAGAGAGTGAAAGATAAAGAGAGAGAGAGAGAGAGGTGAGTGTAGGGTGAGAGGGTAAGTGCACCATTAGCATTAACTTCTCATTAATGCCTTCACACTACACCATGCCACCTCCTCACTTCCAAAACAAATATCTCTCTTCTCACACAAAAGTCTAGGATTAGGGTTAAGGATTAGATTAAAACAAGAATTAGGATAAAATAAAGGATTAGATTAGGGTTAAGTTGTCATGGTCACTAATACTAGATTAGCACAAACAAACCCTCATATTTATGTGCACACGTGCGTGCATGCCCATAACAAATAATAATAAATTATTAATTAAATGTTATAAAATGTGAGGAACCCGAATTGGTAAACTTTTTACAGTAAACCCGCATTACCGTCTAAACTAATACTAACCAAAATCTAAGACGTTACAATCTCCCCCCTTATAAAAATTCGTCCTCGAATTTAAACTTTCCACTAAGCGTACCTTCAAAGAGAAGAGTAAAAAACTCCCAAATCTCGCTCGCAGCTTCCCAAGTGATCACCTCACTGTACGGCTACGTCCAAGAAAACCCTCCACAGATGGCAAGACCCATGACTGAAGTTTCTTCACCTGCCGAGCCACTAACACAAATGGCTGCCGGTGAACGAAAAGATCGCGTCCAAGCTAAAGGGTCTGGTGCAGAATCAAGTGAGAAAGGTCATGAAGGTATTTGCAAAGTATCGACACAAGGAATACGGGATGAATACTCTATAATCTGGGCGGAAGTACCAAATTAAAGGAAACAGAACTAACTCACTTTAAGGATCTCAAAAGGACCTACAATCCTAGGATAAGCTTCCCAAAACTCAACAAGCCATTCATCGGAAAATCCATATGAATATATGATCTCCCACTGCGAACTCAAGTCTGCGACCACCACGGTCAGCATAAGACCTCTGTCTGCACTGGCTGTCCTCGTCCTGACCTGAACCAACTGGATCATCTCCGAAATCTCTAGACTAGCTGGGGTCCAAAAATCCTACTCTCGCAGAGTCAGAAAATAGAATTGCGATCGACACAACCTAACAACTAAACCTAAAGGTTGCCAATTGGAGTGTCTCCTGATAGCAGCTATCGAAAGAGAACCCTAACAATGGCATGTGATGATCCCAACTGCCAACAACAATTAGTACGCACGCACAAGCATATCCTCCGGAGTTTGTACAGCCCGCTCACACAACCCCTCGTCATGCAGATGGAAAAGCGGAGCTAAACCTCAACCAGTACCCAAGGCTTCCTGAAGCTTCTGCCCAAGATGGCAAGCGAACAGGGTTCCTCCATTGGAGACAACAAATGAAGGAACTCCGTGCAAACGCACAACTTAACAAGAACAACTGAGCAAAATGAGCATAACCGGACAACAAACACCCAAATGGAGTCACACCCTGTCTAGACCTGGGTAGACACCATAACGAAATTCATGGAAATCTGCTCCCATTCCCACTCCGGAACGGTTAAATGTTGCAACTCTCCAGTCGGTCTCAGATGCTCAACCTTAGCTCACAACAAGACAGACACCTTGATACGAAATCCGAAACTTCACTCTTCATCCTGCCCACCGGTAACTAACTCACAAGTCACGTCACAAATTGGCGAACTCGAATGAACACAGAAAGCTGACTGATGTTCCTGCTCTAGGATTTCGCGCCTCTACCCACAGTAGTAGGTACACACAAATGCGTCCCTAAACGTAGCACACCCTGGTCATAAATCAAGGACTCCGAAAATTACCCGGCCGGGTATGCTCAAGAATCTCTGACAAACGAGTATCGGCGGGCTGTGCCTCACGAAAACGATTAAGAAAAATGGACGGGCGTGGACATGAGCAAGATGTCCCCTAAGTAGAGGCGAACTTAAGCTTTACTCAACGATCGCACAAGAACTGTAAATCTGCAGAAGACTGTCTCAGAACTTTGCACCACTGGAACAAGCTAACCTTGGGCATACGACTCTAGCATCAGCTACCACAATCTCCTTGCCACGGGTAACGAGGATCTCACAAACACAATCCTCCATAAGCTCCATTCAAGGGCGCTGTCTCAACAATCAATACCCGCTGCAGGAAGATGTACATTATGCTCTGGTGGTCCGTGAAAATCTGACACGACTCTCCACACAAGTAGTGTCCCAATCTTCAACGCACTACCACCGCGGCCATCTCCAGATCATGAGTGGGATATCCTGCTCGTACTTCCTACAATTGTCGGGAAGAAAAAGAGATAACTCTATAATGCCACTTCAATGCAAAATCGAGCCGAACTCGTGAAACATCACAGTTAAACAACAAAGTTGCCCGAACCAGAAAGCACAAAAAGAACTGGTGCATTTATCAACCGAGTCTTCAACTGCTGAAAACTCCGCACGCATGCCATAGTCCAAGAAAAGGAACCTCATTTCCGGTCAGTTCAGTCAACGGTGCAGCGATACACAAACAATCCTGCACGAAAAGGCGGTAAAAGCCTGCTAAGCCCAAAAAATCTGCGGACCTCTGTCCCGGATAAAAGTATGGGCCAAAGCTGTACGGCCTCGATCTTCCTCTGGTTCATACGAAAACCGTCTCCCGTAACTACAAGACCTAGGAGTCAACATAATCAAGCTTGAAGGAACACTCCAAGAATTTAGCAAACAGCTGGTGCTCTCCCAATGTCTGCAAAGAAAATCCTCAAGTGTTTCTCCTGTTCCTTACGACTCTTGGAATAGACCAGAATGTCATCAAAGACACAACAATAAACTGGTCGAGGAACGGCCTGAAGAAATCTGGTTCATCACATCCACGAATGCTGCTAGGGCATTGGTGAGTCCAACGACACCACCAAAAACTCATACTGCCCATAGCGCGCACAAAAGCAGTCTTCGGAATGTCATCACTCCGAACCCGCAACCAATGATGACCTGATCCCAAACAAACTTAGAAATTTTCTCTCACTCTAGAGCTGATCAAAGAAATCGTCAATGCGAGGTAAAGATACCTATCCGCACCGTAAGCCAGTTCAATTGACGATCCATCAATACTAAACCTCAAACTGTCGTCCTTCTCCTGACGAACAGAATAGGAGCTCCCCAAGGCGAAACACTCAGACGCATAAGTCCCCCAACAAACAACTCTGCAGCAGATCCTTAAGCTCTCTAAGCTCCGCCGACTCATCTGGAACAACGTCGGAAAACTCTCGCATGATAGGAACCCGGTCTAACAACCCACTGTGGCTCCGGTATCACGAACGAATGCCAAGAATCCTCGACATCCTCTCCTCAAAAGCCGACTAGCGAAAAAGGCTGAATTCAAGCTGTGATGGGTGGCACCACTATCCCCCTGCACAACAAGAACTGACTCACCGGGAAACAAAACCTGACTGTTTTCTCACGGCAGTCCACAGACGCCTAACACGTAGCTAACCAGTCCGTGCTAGGAGAACGTCAAATCCAACATCTCAACAAGGATCAAATGACATACGAATCTCTATCTCCTATCCGATTGGCACACGACCGAAACACGTGTCGCGCAACAAAATAATCGCTGACAGAAGTTAACACAACAACGGCTGATCTAGCTAACACGTCACTCATCCCAAACCTCGGCTACTCCCGCGACGTGCACGAAACCTGTCACGGTGACCGAACCTCTGTCTCTGGGCTGGTACATCTGCACGAGTCCTCCACTGTTCCGGAACTCCCAAAGTCTCTGGAAGACGTGCCTCGTCAACTGGGGCTGCATCCAAAGGTGCTGTATAGGTGATGAAGTACTGTGTGCTGGCCGCAAGGAACAACTGGTTAACAGGGGTGACAACCTCCTGTCGCTGCGCTCGAATGGCCTCAACCAATAAACTCATCGTCTGGCGCATGTCCTGCATATCTGCCACAAGCCTAGCGATACGATCTATCGAAGGCGGATCCATCTGCTCCAGTGCAACGAGCGTGCCATCCTGGTCAGTCCTCGTCCCACACGAGTCAACTCTGACCTCGGCCCTCGCTGCACCTCTCTGATTCCTCATAGTCATCGGCGGTAAAGGCTATAAAAGAAAATAGGATTCGATATGAACACGGAAATCGAATCACCAGGATATGTATCATTAAGAAAGGAATTTCAAGAAATTAGTACTTAGGTCACTTTAGGCGAAGTACCGCGTCGTGAGTATGCCGCGGACATACACACACTACGTTGCTCTGCTTAAGCTACCTACTCCATCATACCAAGGTCATCCTACACTCCGAAAGGTAAAACCTAGCGCTCTGATACCAACTTTGTCACGACCCGAAAATGGCACGTGACGGCCCTTAAACTACGCAACGTCCACAGGCGTAACGCAATTTAAGTAAGCCAAAAACCCAGCAATCTAAACCATCAAAAGTAGTAAAAAATAAGAACATTGTTAAAACTTTTGAAAATCTCAAGTACAAATTCTTTAAAGTCCAACTTTTCTTCCTATAAAATTTTGGCAACACCACCTTTGTAAAAACCAGTCCCAAAAAAAATGGGTACAATATAAATATAAGTAAAGCATCCCAAACGGGAGAAAAATCCACGCCCAAAGGCGGAAACAACCACCACAACAGATATACGACACCGTAGCGAAGAAATAAAAGACGATATAAATAAAAACTGCATAAAAGATCTCCAAGTCACAAAATAACATACAATATCGTCCTCATATCAAGTCTCTAAGTCATACATGAAAGTGGTAGATGGAGAGTACAGGATACAACGAATATACAAAGAACATAAACGGATAACCACAAACCCACTTATAGCAAAACTGCACACTGTGAGCCGAAGCGGTATCCGCAGCAAAAGTGGATAAGATAGATGAATAGCCTGCCTCGACTACAAAGGGGAACAATCTGCAAAACACTATGGCATAATGGGGGTGAGTTGCCAACTTGTGAATAGTAAATAACATAAGCAGGTAATCGCAAGTATGCACGTACAGCGTGAATCTAACATATGTAAAGTATTAGCAACAAGTGGTCATATGTGTGCAACAGTCATGAAAGGTACACTAGCAGGTACTACTAATACATGAAGCAATAATATGACAATCTGTATGCAATAATCATGTAAGGTACTCTATCAGGTACTACTAATACATGAAGTAATGATATGACAATCTATATGCAATAATCATGTAAAGTACTCAATCAGGTACTTCTAATACATGAAGTAATGATTGTAGGGTTCCTAGGCACTCTAATGAGGTCTCACAAGGCATCAACCATGCCAATTTCAAATTTTTCCGGTGCCGAGAAACCCTAATACGGATCGTTAACTAGAATTTTAGGCAAAACAATAAACTAGTTAACGACTTAACTAAAAGTGAGAAGCTACAACCTTTGTAGATCCGGTTCTCCACTTCCTTAGCTCCACGTAGACTTCCTCCCGCTGTCCAAGTCGGATCTCGGACCCTAGTATCGGCTTCATCGGAGAAATGAGCGGAATAGTCGTCGGCTACGATGCCGAAGATGATCTACGTCGAGGCTTCACAAGATCAAGCTCCGACTTCACCAAGTTGTGAAACTTATGAAGAAAACACCCTATACTACTTGGCAAGAGGTAGAGGGTGAAGAAATAGGAGGTGGGTTCACTTTAGAATTGGATTTCTCACTTGTTTACTCAAGATGCCATTAATGGTGGCAAGCTTTTTCTTGAACTCAAGAAGAAGAAGAAGATCAAGATGATTATGATAAGTCTTTTAAAATGTAAAAGAAATGAATACTTATCATAATATGAACCATGGTTAGGTGTAGAGAATTGACTAAGGTTAGATGAATGGTTAGGGTTAAGCATGAAGACAAAATGGTCACTTTGGTCAAAGCTTCATAAAGCTTCAACAAGCTTCAAGAAAGAAAGCAACCATATTGTTTTCTTTTGCAATTTCTTTTTAATCCAAATTAAAAAGATAAATGAATGAATAAATAAAAACCCTAACCATTTACTTAACTAAGGTTTAATTCTTTACACTTAACCAAATGAGGAAGTATCATCAAAACATGATACAAACATGTGCACAAAAGTATATCACATATACAACTTACACATCAAGTGAGAAAATCCATTTAAAGTGAACCAATACTAGTTAATGCAAAGTAATATATCAAATATATAATTATACATTAAATCATTAAATCAACACTTGATTTAACGATCCGGTCATATCGCATATAACCGACTAGTATCCTATGTATCGGCTTATCGAATCAATCCTTGATTCGATATCTAGGTTATATCGCATATAACCAATCGATACATTCATCGCGAGAACGGAATACGGTATCACATACACGCATTATTCTCGGTCCTGCACATATCTCATATGCGCTCCTATTTCGTTTCGCTTGAGCCAGAAAACCTCTGTGTAGGACTCTAAAGACTCGTCAATACGCCGGTAGCAGATGATGATCATATCAAGCACCCACAAGCAGCAAGCGGTCTGCTAAACGTAATGGCCATCCGGGTATTGAGCGATCAGAAGATCGACGAGCTAGCACGCTCACACTCCTGTGAATCCAACCAGTAACACTTACCGTACAGTCCGGTCTGTTCGTCTGATATGTCGCATATCAAGTCTAGGGGTGGTAAACGTCAGACCCCAATAACCGATAAGTCGTGCCGATGTGAGGCTCATAACGGGTCGAGAAACTACTGGTAACACTCACCAGCAAATCTCTGATCAGCCCTGGCTAGGGACTTCCCTGTTACGGCCAATCGAGCATAGCGCAACATCAACCCCCAATACCGGGAGAGACGAAACCCCTCCTATCGCTCATTGCCTCCATGTGACTCGGGACTGTACCCAAAGACCACCGTTTTGCACGCCCTCATGGACGTGGTAAGGTGGAAATCAAAGCACAGTGGGAATCACACAAGACTCTATGACGATCTCAGGTCTACAGACTAACCTGTACAAGTATCACCTGAGAACTGCCATCTGACGTGAGGTATAATACCATCTGGGAGTTCTCGGCGAGTCCGTCCAGTGTACCTAGTCTCTACTGAGCACCCGTACACCATCTCTGATGTCAAACACCAATGGATATGGGATCATCCATCGCCCATCTCATGGGTCGAGAAGCGTATACGCTAGTCTACACTGGTATATCGATACCCCGTCTCGATACACCCACGACTAGGGACCTTGAAGGATGTACTTATGGACTACCATGTCCCCACTAGTATGATCTGCATCATAGTCCAGGCAGTCAAGTACTCATCCTAAGGGCTTTATCAACATGTAACTATAAGACAGTTTAAAGAGACAAGTGTACATGTTAAGATAAAGAGCAACCGGATAGCATACTATCATATCGAGCAAGAAAGTCATCTCTATATATGTCCAAGCATCCAATATAATATACATCATCTGTACAATACTGGCCTCTAGGGCATACATACAACTAACAATCTCCCACTTGCACTAGGGCCAGCTGCTGTAGTATCGCATACCGAGCATCTCGAAGAGTCTCTCAAACTGTATCTGGGGAATGGCCTTCGTGAGTGGATCCGCCGTGTTGTTCTTCGTGTCAACCCTCCTGACCTCTATCTCCCAGCGATCAACTATCTCCCGGATCAGGTGATACCGCCTCAGAATATGCCTGGATCGCTGATGGGACCTGGGTTCCTTGGCCAAAGCCACCGCTCCATTGTTATCGCAATACAAAGGTATTGGATGCTCAATGGATGGAACCACTCCAAGTTCTGTAATGAACTTCTTGACCCAGACAGCCTCTTTGGCAGCATTGTTGGCAGCGATGTATTCAGCCTCCATCGTCGAGTCTGCCACGGTTTCCTGCTTGGAACTCTTCCAGCTAACCGCCCCTCCGTAAAGGGTAAAGACAAATCCCGACTTCGACTTAGAGTCGTCCTTATCACTCTGGAAGCTCGAATCGGTAAAGGACTCCACTTGGAGTTCTCCGTTACCATACACCAAGAGCATCTCTTTAGTCCTTCGTAAGTACTTGAGAATGCTCTTCACAGCTGTCCAGTGACTCTCTCCAGGATCAGCTTGATACCGCTCACTACACTTAGTGAGTATGCTACATTGGGTCTGGTACATAGCATCGCGTACATGATAGAGCCTACAGCCGAAGCATAGGGTATCCCTTGCATGCGAGCTCTCTCCAAATCATTCTTGGGAGACATCTCTTTGGAGAGAGTGACTCCAGAGATCGTGGGAAAGTTCCCACGCTTGGATTCTTCCATACTAAACCTCTTTAGTATGGTGTCAATGTACCTGGATTGGGACAATCCCAATATTCGTTTGGATCTATCTATATAGATCCTAATTCCTAATATGCAGGAGGCATCACCAAGATCTTTCATCGAGAATCTTTATGATAAGAAGAGCTTGACCGATTGCAGCATAGGAATATCATTTCCTATCAAGAGTATGTCGTCCACGTACAATACGAGGAAGACTACCTTACACTCTGCCACCTTCTTGTAGATACAAGGTTCATCTGGGTTTTTGACGAAATCAAACTCTTTGATAACGACGTCAAAGCAGATGTTCCAACTCCGCGATGCTTGCTTTAATCCATAAATGGATTTAAGCAGCTTGCACACCTTCCCGCTGCTCCCACTGTCTACGAAGCCCTCTGGCCGAGTCATGTACACGCACTCTTCTAAATCACCGTTTAGAAAGGCGGTCTTAACATCCATTTGCCAGATTTCGTAATCATGATATGCAGCGATGGCAAGCATGATCCGAATGGATTTAAGCATAGCCACTGGAGAAAAGGTTTCGTCATAGTCCACACCTGGTCTTTGACGAAAACCCTTTGCTACAAGTCTAGCTTTGAAAGTCTCTACTTTCCCATCTACACCAAGTTTTTTCTTGAAGATCCACTTGCTCCCGATGGGTTTTACCCCTTCAGGAGCAACATCCAAAGTCCATACTTTGTTGGTGTACATGGATTCCATCTCGGACCTATTGCATCCAGCCATTTCACTGAGTCCCTACTCGTGATGGCCTGCTCGAAGCTAGTTGGGTCATCATCCTCCATGATGCAATCCTCGCTCCCACCATCCATGAGAAAACCGTAGTATCTCTCAGGTTGGCGAGGAACCCTACTAGATCGGCGGAGTGGCTGAGGTTCATTGGGAGCTACTGAATTCTCTGGTTCCACTAAATCTTCTGTTGTGTTTTGTTCAGCTGGAACCTCTTCCAGTTCTACCTCAGAGCCACTAATCTCTTTTGCAAGAAATTCCTTTTCTAAAAAGGTGGCATGTTGAGCAACAAATACTCTTTGTTCCTCACTGTGGTAGAAGATATACCCTCGCGAATGTTTGGGATATCCAACAAATTTACACAAAATAGACCTTGCCTCGAGTTTGTCCGGTTTTTGTCTTTTGACATAGGCCGGGCAAACCCATATCTTAATAAAATTAAGATATGGTCTCTTCCCTTCCCATATCTCATATGGTGTGGTAGGCACAGATTTGGTGGGAACCCTATTCAGTAGGTATGCTGCTGTTTCCAGTGCATATCCCCAGAAGGAAACAGGTAACTCAGCTACACTCATCATAGAGCGCAACATATCCAATAGGGTGCGGTTCCTCCGTTCTGATACACCATTGTTCTGTGGTGTATATGGAGGAGTTAGCTGAGAGAGAATCCCATTCTCTTTTAGGAAGTCCAGGAATTCAATGCTCAAGTATTCACCTCCTCGATCAGATCGTAGGATTTTAATACTTTTTCCGGTTTGGTTCTCGACTTCTTGTTTATATTCTCTAAATTTCTCAAAAGCTTCTGATTTGTGTTTCATCAGGAACATATATCCGAATCTAGAGAGATCGTCAGTGAATGTAATGAAGTACGAAGAACCATCCCTGGCATGTGTAGACATGGGACCGCATACATCACTATGTATCAGTCCCAAGAGTTCGGTAACTCTTTCTCCGTGTCCCGTAAACGGAGTTTTGATCATCTTGCCTTTGAGACATGACTGGTAAGTGTCATAAGATGAAAATTCAAACGGATTGAAATATCCATCCTTATGCAACTTGGCCAGTCGTGTCACATTGATGTGACCTAGTCTACAATGCCATAAGAAGGATTCGTTCAGTTCTGAACTCTTCCTCTTATGTGTGTTTGTTATGCTCAGAACTGTTGATTGATTTAGAACATAAATGTCATTGCACAACGTGCCTGATCCAACCAACTTTTGGTTACGGAAAATGTTCATAACATTATCCTGTAATACAGAATTATATCCCTCTTTACTCAATAAAGAAACCGATATAATGTTGCATATTAGGTTCGGCATGTAATAGCATTCGTTCAGAACCAATGTATTACCAGTTGGTAATACAAGGTGATATTCCCCGAAAGTCTTAGCTGCAACAATTGCACCATTTCCAACTCTAATGTCTTTATCACCTTCTCCAAGTTCTCTACCTTTTCTAAGCCCATGTAACTGATTACATATATGGGATCCTGACCCGGTATCTAATACCCAGGACGTAGGGCAAATGGAGAAACAGTTCTCTGTAACGAACACACCCGAAGAAAATGCATCACCATGTACTTTCTTCAATCGGGTGGAATGGGAATCCTGGTATTCCCCTATATCCTGTTCATTCCTATAACTCTTATAAGAAAGAACGGAACCAATGTTCCCCAGCACAGTATAACATGCGGGTTCAGTCAATACATCCATATTATTATCTTTATTAGGGCATGGCATGGTCGCTACCTGGAGAGAGAGAGAAGAAAACACTTTAGCGTATGCTCTTGCAAGATCAGATTGGTTATTATCTTATCTAATCAGGATGGCTCCCACTGGTTTTTATCAAATCTTCCTTCAAATCCTAAAAGGAAAGACTAGCCGGGATTAATTACACACTACAAGTTCGTCGATCTTTCAGCCAGGCCAGTGTCGGTACTTTGAGGGAGGTCCCCCGTGCTTTCGCACGAACCTAATTAATGTAAACCTCGTTTTCCCAGAGGCGTAACCCCGTTGACACCTTTCTAGACACCTACTTGATCGGCTAATTGTAATGTGCAAAACTCTCCCAGGAGTAACTCTTACTCGCAGTGGGTATCGGGATCCAACTATCTCATAGAAGGTATGCAATCTCATTGCAAATTTTAACACTTGAAATTCCCGATAATATTTTGCCCCAAGCATCCTATGACCTTGACGGAGGTCAACAAACCACAGGGTGCAAGTCAAGTTCAACCCGTCATTTCTTGATTGAATCAAACCCACCCGCACGACCCTTGACGGAGGTCAACAAGGTCGTACGACTACCCTAATCCAATCTGCATCACATGCATAAGCAGACAAATACTAGTTAGCTACCGCACACTACGCCTTGACGGAGGTCAACAAACGTAGCACGAATACTAAGTAGGATTTATCTGAAATGACGGAGGGCTACGACAGGTTTTTCTGAAAACCTATTGCGTAATGAACTTGATATCGTTGTAGAATCAAATGAAGTTTTGAAATGGAGCGATTTTGAGGCTTTTCTAGTTTTGCTAAAAGGGTCACTCCCGGTGAAGGGATCGTCGGCCCTTTCCTCGTCGAATGAGGTGCGGGATATATCATATATATCACTGGGCAAAGCAGAAACTATAGAAGCAATCAAAAACAAACCGAGTGTGTAGCATCTGCCAATTATTGCTAAAGGAGTCACTCCCGGTGAAGGGATCTCGGTCCTTTCCTCATCGAATAAGGTGCAGGATATATCAAATATACCGCTGTGCAAAGCAAGAACTGTAGCTATCTGTTTTGTTTAAAATTTGATTCTACTACATCATTTGGTTTCTTTTATTTCATTAATCACATTAATGAAGTCCCATCATTTAAATACCTAAACATCACAGATAAATACGACGTACACTTATGCCATCCGCATTCGCCTCGATGTCCCCTCGTGCACCGTTAGGTTAGGTAACTAATGGCAGAGCGGGCCAGGGCTAGCGCGGGTGTAAAACATAAGTAACGTCTATATAATATATCATATATACTATATACTGTATCTATCACAGAACATCACATGATCATATCACAGATATCGCAGCAGAAAAAAACATATGAAACATTGGATATACTAGGACGTCCGTGTTTTGAATACGAGCCAGTATAAAACACGGATTCCACGGTCGTGATGAATAGCCAATCCCACACCCTTAGACCCCTACGAGAGCGGCAAGCAACCCTACCAATTCTAGGGTTATGAGACCCGGACTCGACTCCTCGAGATGGTCTCCCACTGGACCCTAGAACCCGGTTACTTGTGCTCCCCTCCTTGGGTCTATCCTAATGCGGAAAAGTAAATAATATACAAAAGGTGACAACTTCCGCAACCTGGAAGTGCCCCAAATAAAAGAATATTACATACAAGTTTTTACATGAATGAAAATGAAAAACACTCATCTCACATAAAAACCCCCAGCTATTCAAACACGACGATCCAATATAACATATCCAGCAACACATAACATCACATGTCATCAATGTAAGTAAATATGCGTATGCCAATTGTCGTTGACATATAGCAACGAAACCGGCGATATCATATATTACACTTATGGTCACAGAAAAGAAAGTATAAAACTACAACAGTTGGAATCCGCAACCTCTTTAGACATCACATGCCTAATCAAATGAAATACTAAGACATCGCATGCCTAACAGTTATGAACCCCGCATTTTAGTCCCATTATCGAAAACTCTTTTCAATATCTAGTGAGACTAAACCGCTAGATTTATAACATTCATTCAGTTACCTCATAACTGTTTGTGAATTCCAATTATTGTATCCCATTCCGGATAAATAGAATATATTAAACTTTCGATCGAACATTCGAACACCCAAGTTTTCCCGAAATCGTTCAACACATGAAATAGGTTCAAAGACATTCACTTCATGCCTCATTACCAACGGTCCAGCCGTAGAAGGGTCAAGCCAACGCCTCACATGTGGCACGCCGTACTGCCCCAAACCCGAAGGTTCAAAGGGCAGTTCAAGACGGTCACATAATCGAGTTAAGGTTTGTTGTCTTCTAGAGGGACCATCGCGTTACTTGCACTACTCAGAACGTCCTTAAACCATAGAAAAATCCAACACTTGGATATTTTCCGGTAGGGGAAAGATTGGGTATTTACATCCGGTCAAACTTTTTAACATATTCCAAAATATCCGGAAAGCCACACAGACAAAATTTGATAATCCGATCGAATCTTTGATTCCCAATACAACCCCAGAATACTCATCTGTAGAGTCACAATAAAAATACCCAGAAAATATAGCATTAAATTATATGAGTTACTGTGCAGAAATCATCAGACAAGGGGACAGAACGGCCGCGGAACCGCCGGACATCCCTAGCTCGTGCCGCGGTTCCGCGGTGGAAAAATCGATTTAGGCCCTCGTATTTCACAGTAATTCAAATAAGACCCTGCTTATTTTTCTGCATATTTTTAATTAACAAAAATCCAAATTTTCAGAAAATTTCCAGAGAGCATTTTGGTTTTTTAGGGTTTCGGTTCGATCGGGTTTCAAACGTCGTCTAAGCATCGCCTAAGGCTCTAGCTAGTCTCTGATACCACTGTAGGGTTCCTAGGCACTCTAATGAGGTCTCACAAGGCATCAACCATGCCAATTTCAAATTTTTCCGATGCCGAGAAACCCTAATACGGATCGTTAACTAGAATTTTAGGCGAAACAATAAACTAGTTAACGACTTAACTAAAAGTGAGAAGCTACAACCTTTGTAGATCCGGTTCTCCACTTCCTTAGCTCCACGTAGACTTCCTCCCGCTGTCCAAGTCGGATCTCGGACCCTAGCATCGGCTTCATCGGAGAAATGGGCGGAATAGTCGTCGGCTACGATGCCGAAGATGATCTACGTCGAGGCTTCACAAGATCAAGCTCCGACTTCACCAAGTTGTGAAACTTATGAAGAAAACACCTTATACTACTTGGCAAGAGGTAGAGGGTAAAGAAATAGGAGGCGGGTTCACTTTAGAATTGGATTTCTCACTTGTTTACTCAAGATGCCATTAATGGTGGCAAGCTTTTTCTTGAACTCAAGAAGAAGAAGAAGATCAAGATGATTATGATAAGTCTTTTAAAATGCAAAAGAAATGAATACTTATCATAATATGAACCATGGTTAGGTGTAAAGAATTGACTAAGGTTAGATGAATGGTTAGGGTTAAGCATGAAGACAAAATGGTCATTTTGGTCAAAGCTTCATAAAGCTTCAACAAGCTTCAAGAAAGAAAGCAACCATATTGTTTTCTTTTGCAATTTCTTTTTAATCCAAATTAAAAAGATAATTGAATGAATAAATAAAAACCCTAACCATTTACTTAACCAAGGTTTAATTCTTTACACTTAATCAAATGAGCAAGTATCATCAAAACATGATACAAACATGTGCACAAAAGTATATCACATATACAACTTGCACATCAAGTGAGAAAATCCATTTAAAGTGAACCAATACTAGTTAATGCAAAGTAATATATCAAATATATAATTATACATTAAATCATTAAATCAACACTTGATTTAACGATCCGGTCATATCGCATATAACCGACTAGTATCCTATGTATCGGCTTATCGAATCAATCCTTGATTCGATATCTAGGTTATATCGCATATAACCAATCGATACATTCATCGCGAGAATGGAATACGGTATCACATACACGCATTATTCTCGGTCCTGCACATATCTCATATGCGCTCCTATTTCGTTTCGCTTGGCCAGGAAACCTCTGTGTAGGACTCTAAAGACTCGTCAATACGCCGGTAGCAGATGATGATCATATCAAGCACCCACAAGCCGCAAGCGGTCAGCTAAACGTAACGGCCATCCGGGTATTGAGCGATCAGAAGATCGACGAGCTAGCACGCTCACACTCCTGTGAATCCAACCAGTAACACTTACCGTACAGTCCGGTCTGTTCGTCTGATATGTCGCATATCAAGTCTAGGGGTGGTAAACGTCAGACCCCAATAACCGATATGTCGTGCCGATGTGAGGCTCATAACGGGTCGAGAAACTACTGGTAACACTTACCAGTAAATCTCTGATCAGCCCTGGCCAGGGACTTCCCTGTTACGGCCAATCGAGCATAGCGCAACATCAACCCCCAATACCGGGAGAGACGAAACCCCTCCTATCGCTCATTGCCTCCATGTGACTCGGGACTGTACCCAAAAGACCACCGTTTTGCACGCCCTCATGGACGTGGTAAGGTGGAGATCAAAGTACAGTGGGAATCACACAAGACTCTATGACGATCTCGGGTCTACAGACTAACCTGTACAGGTGTCACCTGAGAACTGCCATCTGACGTGAGGTATAATACCATCTGGGAGTTCTCGGTGAGTCCGTCCAGTGTACCCAGTCTCCACTGAGCACCCGTACACCATCTCTGATGTCAAACACCAATGGATATGGGATCATCCATCGCCCATCTCATGGGTCGAGAAGCGTATACGCTAGTCTATACTGGTATATCGATGCCCCGTCTCGATACACCCACGACTAGGGACCTTGAAGGATGTACTTATGGACTACCATGTCCCCACTAGTATGATCAACATCATAGTCCAGGCAGTCAAGTACTCATCCTAAGGGCTTTATCAACATGTAACTATAAGACAGTTTAAAGAGACAAGTG
This sequence comes from Agapanthus africanus, assembly GCA_030015575.1. Classification (NCBI taxonomy): domain Eukaryota; kingdom Viridiplantae; phylum Streptophyta; class Magnoliopsida; order Asparagales; family Amaryllidaceae; genus Agapanthus; species Agapanthus africanus. The sequence goes on along the minus strand of CM057345.1, from coordinate 454,461,873 downwards.
TACATGTTAAGATAAAGAGCAACCAGATAGCATACTATCATATCGAGCAAGAAAGTCATCTCTATATATGTCCAAGCATCCAATATAATATACATCATCTGTACAATACTGGCCTCTAAGGCATACATACAACTAACAATGATATGACAATAAATGCGGAGTATGGGATAAAACATGTCATTCCCATAGAATCCTGACCTCGTGGTAGGACCAAAATCCAACAAGACGATCCAAATCCCAATTTCCTCAAATCAGCCCCCAAATTGGCTCTCATATCATGTAAGTCTCAATATATCCTGAATGTACAATATCAAGTAAATCTCATATATTCTGAATGTACCACATCAAGTAAGACTCAAATATCCTGAATGACCAACATCAAGTAAAACTTAAATATATCCTGTATCCAATATCAAGTCAACCTCATAAATCCTAAGTATATTTGCATGAATAAATATGATGAAGTATATGAATTGATATGTATACATTTATATTAGCGTCCCACTCCACTTATATATATATGCATATATAACAGCGTCCCACTCCGCTGTTATATATACGTAGGAATAAAAATATCACGAAACCAAGTGTCAAGCATCGACACATAAATATTGATCTATCAGGTACTGTCACCATGACTGGCCCCCTAATAGGTACGTATCATACGCTATCCCGAAAACCCGAGTGCCCAGCTTCGACCCTCGTCTTTCAACGTATCCATACGTACATGACCCCGGCCTGTATCCCCACGATACCCGTCGAGTCAAAGGTACTGTCATCGATAGGTACTTGCCTACCTTCCAGGCTCATCGGCATGTACCATCGATCATCTTGCCGAGGGGAACCGTACCGGGCTCCACCATGTACCCGCACACGATATCGTCTACTCCTCGTATTGGGTAAAAATACAAAGCTCAGAACCGAGAAATCTTATGGTGGACGCTGAAATATCATATCAAGAGAAACCGAGTTTTTCAAATAATGCATAATTTCATGAAACAACTACGGTCCTCAAATCCAGAAAACATCATGAAAAATCCATATCTCAATGCGAAAATCCATGAATATAATATATGCAACAAAAAAATTGTAATGTGAGCATATAAAAGAAAAGCCGCTATTTAACTGCAAGAAGTCAAAATATATATATCATGCGGTTCCTAATTTCTCCAAGTCTATATAACATCATATAAAGGTGAACATGTAGCTATAGCCAAATATATGTGTAAACAGGCAGGTATAGCAAGGTATATGTATCTACCTATCAGTAATGATGTAATATACCCTCCAGATATAAGTGAAGTATGTATGCAAAGTATGCACGTAGCTATGTCATTATGTGTGTATGTACCTATTACTAATGGTACAATACCCTAAAGGTATACAGGTAACTAGCATGTAAGCATATCAAGGCATATGTGTAAGCATGTTGGTATACAGGTATGCTATATGTCATATGCATAAGAAATATGAATCAATGTCTCAATGTCCCTAACCAAACAGTATCATATAAGTATGGGTGTTGTGCGTGTCATGGCAATTATTGACGGTGTGTGTGGCATACAATCAGTGCTCGTGCAACATAAGCCGTCAATAATAGTGTAGTGTCCTAAGGGTACTAGTCCAAGCACAACAATAACTGAGCAATAATGCATATGCGCAACTCTATATATGAAATAGAATATGCGACAATAACATAACATCTCTAGCCCAGACGCATAACGCCATGCGGGCGATTCCCCTGTAGATGTTAAATCTACTCATCAACCGTCCTGGCTAAGTAAAGCTAACCACCTGCTTCCCCTTCTTCGCAGCGTCCGAAGTCCCCTCCTGCGAACCTATAACATAAAACAATATAACAGGTAAATATTAGCAAACGACCAAAACACGTACAAACTACGTTTTACCGACACACCAACTCCAAACATACTCCTAAGTGTTCGTTTAGTGGCTAACGAGCGTAGCAACACTACGAAACCAACCCAAGAGCAAAACCAGTACGAAGTGCACGGACCGTGTCGGCTAACGTATCGCGCGTAGTCGTAACACAAGAAACTATCTATGTGATCCCAGATTTTGTATACAGAGAAAACTCAACAACCAAACAAGACCAAACACACCTAAACCACAGCAGACACCTACCCACAAAAACCCAAACCCCAACTCCTTCACCAAGACGAGGTCTCCGGAATTCCCTGGAGTGTCGCCGGCCATGGTCCGAGCAGGGGGTCTCGTTCTTCAGGTGATGTCCTATGGTCTCAGGTACAACACAACTACATTATTTGGTTTTCTAGTATATTCTCGGGGTCACAGCAGATCACAGATATCACAATATGACACTAAAAATACGATATTTGCACAAAAACTTAATTTTAAGCATTCTAAACTAAAACTACAAGACTACACAACACAATAACAACTTAACTAACAGAAAGAGATCATTACCTAACCAAAAGAACTCAAAGATCCTAGCTTTCCAAGCTCCTAGGCATCCAAGAGGCAAATCCAAGCAAAAGGTGTGATTTTTGTGAGTTTGGATGAGGTTTTGTGATGGATTTGTGTTGGAAACTCAAGTGTTCGGTTTGAGAGAATGAAGGAGATGAGAATATGAGAAAGAGATAGAGAAAATGAGAGAGAGTGAAAGATAAAGAGAGAGAGAGAGAGAGAGAGGTGAGTGTAGGGTGAGAGGGTAAGTGCACCATTAGCATTAACTTCTCATTAATGCCTTCACACTACACCATGCCACGTCCTCACTTCCAAAACAAATATCTCTCTTCTCACACAAAAGTCTAGGATTAGGGTTAAGGATTAGATTAAAACAAGAATTAGGATAAAGCAAAGGATTAGATTAGGGTTAAGCTGTCATGGTCACTAATACTAGATTAGCAAAAACAAACCCTCACATTTACGTGCACATGTGCGTGCGTGCCCATAACAAATAATAATAAATTATTAATTAAATGTTTAAATGTGAGAAATCCGAATTGGTAAACTTTTACAGTAAACCCGCATTTCCTTCTAAACTAACACTAACCAAAATCTAAGGCGTTACATGATGTTAGGAAGAAGTCCTGACATCTCGGAAGAAGAGTCTGGTGAAAGTGAAGGTGAAGAATTATGGACATAATCACGTTCAATGTCGGAGTTGACCGGAAAGGGTAAAGGTGAAAGAGGCGTGGAAGGAATTTCGATTTCGGGGTCGATCGTATAGTCTATAGCGACTAACGAAATGCGGACTAAATGGGCACTAGGGTCCCTAGTCCAAACGGACATACTCTAAACGAATTTAGTGTAGTCAAAGTGTAGAATGTGAGGGTAAGAAAACGTGCATGGAGATAAATTGGGTGAAGGTTGTAAAAGTGGTGAAGTTGTGTTTGTTTCGTAAGAATGTGAAAAATGAAAGGACAGCTCAACAAACACAATGACAAATGCACAGTCACAAATGCACAATCAATACCTAGACTAAAGTCCTCTAAGTCCACTAGACCTTCTCCTAACTGTTCCAAAGTGACAAATTATGAGATAACTCTCAAATCGCCTTTTCACAGCCAGTTGTAGCCAGGTAAGCACAAGTGAGGTAAGGAGGGTTCCGCTCACGAATCACCGTGAGACGGGCCTTTTAAAGTTACCTTCTCACTTGTCTAGCCTAGGCACCACAAAATTCATGTTTAGATAAACGATCGAATGCCCACAATCTTCCTTTGTCCTATTGAGCGCGACAAGTCCTTAATTGGCTGAGTCTAGATATCTTTTATTAAGCCTGAGGTGACACTTATGCAATTAGTGATTTCCAGGGACTTAGAAAGGGTAATGAAATCCCCACCCAATTTGAATTAGTGTTATAGCCCCTTAAGTTTATATTAATGATGCAATGCGCAAATCAACAAGGTTTTGTTATCAAACAATCAAAGATTTTTTCTTTACTTTAGATGTGGCGCTGCAAAAAATACAGTTAGTTTTTCTTTGGCTTTTTCGGTGATATTGCAAAGAGTCCTGCAAAGATAAGAATATTGGAGCGGCGGGTTTGAGAAGAGAAAGTTTAGAAAAATACGTACCAATAGAGTTGAGTTTAAGAAACTCGTGTTGATATTTTTAGTGTTATATGCCCTAGAGGCCATTATTGTATCATACTGGTTTATATATTACTTAATGGAAGCTTGGGATATACACAGATTTAGTAACAGTCTTGCTCGAAATGGTAGTATTCTACCTGGTTTGTTTCTACCTCAATATGTGCATGTGTTTTCTTAGCATATTGCTTATACATATTGGTAGAGCCCTTAGGATCTTTTGCTTGATTACCAGTGTTGTGATAGCAGTCACACTAGTGGGGGATAGGTAGTCTATAAGCACATCCTATACACGTCCCTAGTCGTAGGATTATTGAGACGGGGCATCGATACTCCAGAGTATACTAGTGTATACGCTTCTCATCCTAGCAGGGGAGATGGTCTGTCCCACAGCCATTAGTACGTCGTACTGGAGATAGTATGCGGGTGCTCATTAGGTTATGAGTACACTGGATAGGACTCGTCGGGAGCTGTTGGTGGATATTATACCTATCGTCGGGTAGCAGTTCCTAGGTGACATGAGTACAGCTTAGTCCGTCGAATTGACACTGCTACTTCGCCTCGAGTGTGTTCCCACTGTACTTTGATTACTACCCTACCACGGCTCAAAGGAGTCATGCAAACAGGTAGTAATTGGGTGCAGTCCCGAAGCACTTGGAGGCAGTGGCGTAGATAGGATTCGTCTCTCCCGGTATTGGGGGATGATATCGCGCAGTGTTTGGAGAGCTATTACACAAAGTCCCTGGCCAGGGCAAGCGAGATTTACTGGTAGGTATTCCAGTAGTTTCTCAGGGTGTTTTGGGCTACACTCCGGCACAACTTATTCCGCTATTAGGGGTCTGACATTTACCGCCCCCTAGGCCCCATATGCGATACTCTTATACGAACATACCGGACTGTACGGAGATTGTCACATACAGGCTCAGTAGGAGTTCAGATGAGTTTGCTCATCGGCCTTCTTATCGATAGATACCCGGGTAGTCGTTACGTGCAGCAGTACCGCTTGCGGCTTGTGGTTAAACCCACTGTCGGCATACTGTCGAGTCTTTAGAGTCCCACATAGAGAGTTTCCCAACATCGGGCAAAAGATGTAGAGGCCGTATGGTTTTATGGCAGGGCTTCGATCACGTACGTGCACTTGTGCACGTATGATGATCGGGAAGGTAATACTGGTGGGCTTTGGTTTAAGTCGGATCCTAATATTATATTGATGGATTGTTTTTGTCTCTTAGTATTCGTGTCCTTCGGAATGCGGATGCGGGTATGTATATACGGATGAGGGGCGTTCTCATAATTATTCGGGAAAGCTTATAGAAGGATGCATCATTAGGGTTTCATTTCCTTTATGGATTTAACCAAATATGAGGTGGAGGAAATGAGGTGGCATTGGACAAAAGATCAAGCATGACTCACTATGAGATATTTTTAAGCATGCTAGATATTTGTTGAGATATTTTTCTCCTCAATTATTTAGATCCGTAATTATTCTCACTTGAGCCAAGCCTTTTTGTCTTTAGTTGATTTTTCCCTCTCTCATTTTCCTCAAGTGTTCTTCTTCATAAAACCCTAGACCTCTCTTGAGTTGAGAAACTTAGGGTTCCAAGAAACAAACCACTCCATCTTCTTTCTCTACATCACCTAGGCCTTCTAGTTTAGTGATTTAAAGAGATTTTATGATCAAAAATATTTGTAACCGCAATCAAGAACGGCGTCGCTTGGTAGCTAGCCGGTGAGTACGGGTCGGTCCACAGGAATTTTGTGAATTTTCTAATTGTTCTTATGAGTTAATTACGAACGGTGTGAACGGATTGATTAAATCTAAAAACTAAATTAATCTAGATCTAAATCTTGCTAGGGTTAGGTTTTGGGTAAGTTTGGAAAGTCAATAAATCTAACCGCTTTCTATACCTAAATTAAGATCCATGAGGAGTTATGGTAATTATTAACAAAGGGGATTAGTACCATCGGGAAGAAACGGTGTTTCTTTCTCTAGGTTCTTGTCCTTCGTTTCTTAATCCTTACCCTAATCTCCATGGAAAACACGCTCAACCGGGCCTTTATAGTACGGTATCACCGCTACCTCGTGGGATAGGGTGCCGTACGGAGCGGTGTGTGCATGTATGCATGGAGTCCTATAAAAACGTGTGATGGGCAAGAAAGGGGTGAGAGATCTTCATCTCTCAAGCCTTCCTCAAAGCTAACCCTAACAAGCGAGGAGACTACTCGCTCATTAGGGAATTTAAAAACATTTCTAAACTATCTATCTAGGGTAGAGAATTTAAAGATCTAACTAGGGCAGATAAGAAATTTATACTAGGGCAGGAAAATAAATTTAACTAGGGCATGAATTGAAAATAAAACTTACTCCTAATTTGATGCACTCTTCATTCTTCACAGAAATTTACAGATCTGAATTTTTGGATTTACAATGAGGCACAAGAAGAGGCATAACCTAAATCAGGTTTTTAGGGTTTTATTTATAGATTCATAGAAACCCTAGATTTACAATCGCCGCATATCTGCAATTACAAAAATACCCCCTAAGAACAAGACCTAGTCAACGCTCGCAGCCGCCAATAGAATTTTGCACCGCCACGGGCCCCACACGGCCGCGAATCCGCGGCCAAAAGCAAGGTTTAGCCGCGGTTCCGCGGCCAAACTAGTGGCTTGCTGGCTGTGTCTTCTGGGGTTTGTTCTGGTTGCAGTTTACTCCTTATTTCTTCACTTTGTTTCTCAGGTTGCCTTCTAGTTCTCTTCCAGATCTCCACAGTGAATAATTATAGTGGACTTTTACCGTTGCTTCATGATGAAGTCTTGAACCTTGCGCTGCCTTTGTACTCTGTGAACTTATTTATTGATCTTCGTTTATTCTCCAAAATGCAGGCAAGATAAAGTTTCTCTGTTTGTAGGTCGAAGTCTCACTTTTGCATCGTCTTTTCATCATTTCACTGCTTTTATTCCGAGAACCTGTAACCTGCAACTATATAGCAGACATGGGTCAAAAGCACCTGTTTATTTATAAAACGTATAAGAATGGGGAATATAATAATGCAAAATTATGATATGAACAAATACCCCCAAACTTATTTTTTGCTCGTCCTCGAGCAAACCTAGTTTTATTCTCAACAAAAACCTAACCTCACTTTTGCAGGGAAACGCGATTGCTCTGAGCTCGTGCAACAAGCCGTTAAACCTCTAGGTGTCCCTAGTAGGAGGAGTGTTGTCTCCTGAGAGTTTTCAGTGGATATTACCCACAAAATCCTATCAATTTGGCTTATTGACTTTTATTCTCCAATTAGGTTTTCTAACAAGGAATTCTATTATCTTCGACTCGTAAATTATCCACCCATATTCTTCACGCATTCTTATTATTTAACTAAAGATTATATATGTTCTTATGAATTTACTTAGATTTTGGCATCTCTTAAGTTTTCCTTCCAGGGTTCTATCTCAACTTAGGAATTTTTATCATCTCTATTAAAGATATAAGTCTTATTCTTCATTCCTATCTCTTATCGAAACCCCAATCACATAGCCCTACGTATGTGTATAAATCACCCCTACACTTGGAAATTCAAATCAAGCAATTATACTCTTGTCCGTTGTCCAAAGCACTTCTTAATTGGTGAATGTTTAGATGAATTTCGCTCACACATCCTTCATGCGATTGTTAATACTTCTTAAGGTACCAACAACCGATTAAAAAATGTGTTTGCACATTAAGGCGTAATTCCTAGTCTTGTAATCCCTAAGACTTTTAGCAGTGACTCCCAAACCAGTTGGTCTAAGGCACTAGGTGATGAAGCACCCTCGCTAAATATTTTTTTTTATTTATGCAGCCTTGAGTAATCACAAAAACCAGTGTTCATTTTTTTTATTATCTCTTTATTCACACTTGAATTTTTATTTTATTTTCTTCGTACTAAGGACTTTAGATAAGAGTATTTCAAGGTCTCCTCTACTATTCCAAATTTCAAGGTGCGTGTTTGTGCAATCTGTAGGGTATATATTTTCAGTATTTAGACTTAAGCTTAGGAATTATTTTTCAAACTTATACTTTAATAAAAATATCAATACTCTTCCCTTGTTTTAACTTAGCCCAAGAAGTCAACTCGAAATTTGCCTATTTCTAAATAAACTACAAAGAAATATACATTCTACCGTTAAACTTTAAGAAAGGTTATTTTTAGGGTTTTTAATTTACTAAGTATAAGATCTAGTTGTTCCTAGCTTGTTAACCTTTTTGTCAAATTCAAGTCAATTAGGGCCAAAATTGAATACTTTCATTTTTATAATTTTTGAAATTTTTTAAATTTTATGGGTTTTAAAATAAGTATGCAAATGCAAGAATATACATATGAATACGAAGGAAGAAGGCTTACCGAGCATACCCCCAAACTTAAACTTGACAGTGTCCTCACTGTCATGCTACACCAAGAGGGTCAAAATTGTCGGCACTCTCCTGTTTATTTATAATTTTTTTATATATATTTTTTGATTTTTTTTTTGTTAATAGAAAAAGAAAACAAAAAATATATATACATATATATACAATAAGGTTTCTCCCCAAACTAAACAAGGCCTTACACAGACCAAAAGTTAGCACCAACTATTCAAAAATTCGATCGTGATAATGGTAGGGTTGGTGAAAGAATGGGGTGTAGAGAAAAGAAATGAGAAGCACACGAGACCGTGTGGAGATAGAAACGGTATACGGTCTCGGTAGAGGAGCAGAATGGCGGAAAAGAGAAAGAAGTGTAGTACGATCTTGAGGGTGTAAATCGAGTGAATAAATTTGCACAATTTGTGATGACCGATGTGTTAAAAGCGATTGTGCTAATCTATCAACCCGTCAAGAAATGGGGTCAAATCCCTCAAGATTCGTAAGAAAGCATGGGTACGTTGAACTTGGTGAACCAAACATTGAAAGCGGAAGCGTGACGAATTCTTGCTCGGTCGAAATGATAGGAAGGACGAAAGGGAGTGATTTAAGGATAGTCTTTTTCTCACCTAAGCAAACTGTCTCGAACTCGAAGGATTCCATCAATGGTTCGAAATGACTGTAAGCAACCGAGTCTGATGGTTCAACTAACTCATCTGAAAATTCAAAGGACTCAAACTCGGGAGGTGAGTTTTCAACATCGTCCGAAAAAGTGAAACACTCGTAATCGTTATCAGCTGTGAGAACTGTGTCAGATTCAAAGAGAAACGCATTAGTGGCATAAAAACCATTGTGATCAAATAGAAATTTTTGAAGCTCACAGTCCTCCTGCGTGATCTTTTGTGTGGTCGGAACGATAGAAAGGAGGGGGGTGAAGTAGGAAGTATAACAATTAAAGGTTCAGGAGGATGAATTGGAAAATCAGACACATCAAACAAAAATGGTGCATCCTCAATACTATCCTCAATACTCTCCTCATAATTCTCCTCAAAATTTAGCTTATCCATGCTATTATCATCAAAATCAAGACGCATATGTGGTTCGGGAAAAATATTTAATAACTCGGGATGATGAATTGGAGATAAAATTTCAGTCAAATCTACGGGTTCATCGTCCAAAATATTCCCGGCGTCAATATCCTCAGTGAAAATCAATTTTTTCAGACACCTCATCAAAAGCATGGATATTTATCAATTCAAGTTCTAGATTGGAGGTGTAAAGTTCAAAAGGATTAGGTGTGGTTTCACTCGAAAGGGACTCTTCACAATCTGGCAAATCAAGCACTACAAAGTCGTACAACTCATTAAGTGTTTTATTTTCAACTGATGAATCATTTGGAACACTTGTTTGAAAACTGGAGTTGTGGAATTCAATTGGTAATGGGTAGGTTTGATTAGAAAGGGTGCACAGCTCACTCTCACCACTCAAATTCTCACTCTGTCCAACCGCCTCATTATACCTTGGAATTTTTGGAGCTAGTTGGAAACTAGCTACCGGGTCACTAGGTTGTATAAGGGCGGCTATGGACGCATCCACATTCCTTAGCATTTGGTCTGTCGCTACCATATAAGCTTCTAACGACTGTTCCAAACTAGACATGGGTTGTGAAGGGGTTTCAGTAAAAGATTCAAAGTTGCTTGGATTCTGGAAACTCCCAAATGGCTGTGTAGAAGCAATGTCTCGGGAAGATGTGAAAGTTGAGTAGGACTGGTAGGAATTGAATGGTTGGATAGGAGTAGGATCAACATTTGGATAAAAAGGTGAATGGACTTGTTGATCTAAAGAACTCGAAGTGTTGAAAGGAGTGAAAGATCGGTTACAAGATTGTTCAATGTGTTCTGCAATAGATATCGGTTTCGGAGTTACAACAGGACTCGAAAAAGTGGTATCAACGTAAGAAAGTGGTGAAGGTTGAAACGGTTGATACAAAGTGGATTGCAAAGTCGAACTGTTTCTCCTAGACGCTTCTATTCGATGTTTAAAAGAAATTTTGGGCATGGAGGGGTCGTCCGTAATTCGACCAAAACAATTCGCGTAAGAAGCAATGTTAGGTTGAGGGTACTAAAGTTCGGCAAGAGTTTTGGGAGGTGGGGTACCCATGATGTAAGAAAGGAGAAGAAAAAGAATGTGGGTAGAAGTGGGAAGAAGTGGGGTGCAATGGATTTCTTTAGCGACAAGTTGCAAGTTTTTCTAAAATTTTTTCCTTTTTTCTCTTTTTCTCTTTATTTGGAACTTTTTGCAAAAAAGATTTTCGATAAAGGGCTTAGACACACTTTCAATCAACCACAAATGCACAATCAGGCCTAGATCTAAGGACACCTAGGTCAGCTAGACAGCTTCTAACTGTTCCAAAGGGCTAGAAATAGGACCTCAAACCGCCTCTTCACTGCCAATTGCGGCCAGGTAAGTGGGAGGTGAGTGGGAGGCTCTCCACTACAAGTAGTGGCCCGAATTAAGTAACCACTCGCCTTAGACACACTTGCCTAGACACCGCAAAGTCAGGTTAGGATCAACGGTCGATGCCTACAACTAGTCCTCTGTCCTATTGAGCGCGAAGTCCTTAGGGCTGAGTCTAGTCTTTTTTAATTAATAATGGTCAATGCAAAATGCCTTATGTAATTTCTAGGGTCCTGGGAAGGGTGATGAAATCCCCACCCAATCTGGATTGGTCTCAAGCCCCTTAAAGTCCGATTAAATATATGCAAAACAGTAAACAACCACTTGCAATCAAAAGTTTTTTATTTTAAGCGCGGCGCAAAGAATCTTGCATAAGATCAATTATTGGAAAGGGGGTGATTTTTAAGCACAAAGAATCCTGCAGGAGATTTTACAGAAGAGATATCAGGGATTTGCAGAGGAGGAGAGAGAAAACTTACAGTGATTTTTTTTATTTTACCGCGCTTCCGCCGCCAAAGTAGTGCTACAGCCGCGGTTCCGCGGCCGTTTTTTTTTCTTTTTTTTTCTGATGATGTCACCAGGGCGCGGCGGTTCCGCGACCGGAATGGGGGTCGCGCGGTGGGTCCGCGGTAGGTTGGGCGGTTCGAGTCCCGAGAAAAATTCTGCTCCTCTGTTATTGTAAATCTCTGTTGTTTAGATCCGCTGTTTTCTATTTTGATCTCTGGATTTTTCCAGATCTGAATTTGTTCTTCGGTCCTGCAAAATTCACACGAAAAATACCCTTCATAAAATAAAAGATAAATTTTTATATTTTTTTATTTTTCAGTTTTTATGATTTTTCAATGTTAGATTAACCCGAAATTGCAAAAAAAAAATAACACGCCATCCCCGGCAACGACGCCATTTGAGTTAAAGAGATTTTATGATCAAAAATATTTGTAACCGCGATTAAGAACGGCGTCGCTTGGTAGCTAGCCGGTGAGTACGAGTCGGTCCACAGGGATTTTATGAATTTCCTAATTGTTCTTACGAGTTAATTCCAAACGGTGTGAATGGATTGATTAAATCTAAAAACTAAATTAATCTAGATCTAAATCTTGCTAGAGTTAGGTTTAGGGTAAGTTTGGAAAGTCAATAAATCTAACCACTTTCTATAACCAAATTAAGATCTATGAGGAGTTATGGTAATTATTAACAAAGGGGATTAGTAACATCGGGAAGAAACGGTGTTTCTTCCTCTAGGTTCTTGTCCTTCCTTTCTTAATCCTTACCCTAACCTCCATGGAAAACACGCTCAACCGGGCCTTTATACTACGGTATCACCGCTACCTCGTGGGATAGGGTGCCGTACGGAGCAGTGTGTGCATGTATGCATGGAGTCCTATAAAAACGTGTGATGGGCAAGAAAGGGGTGAGAGATCTTCATGTCTCAAGCCTTCCCCAAAGCTAACTCTAATAAGCAAGGAGACTACTCGCTTATTAGGGAATTTAAAAACATTTCTAAACTGTCTATCTAGGGCAGAGAATTTAAAGATCAAACTAGGGTAGATAAGAAATTAATACTAGGTCAGGAAAATAAATTTAACCGGGGCCAGAATTGAAAATAAAACTTACTCCTAATTTGATGCACTCTTCATTCTTCATAGAAATTTATAGATCTGAATTTTTGAGATTTACAATGAGGCACAAGAAGAGGCATAACCTAAATCAGGTTTGTAGGGTTCTATTTATAGATTCATAGAAACCCTAGGTTTACAATCGCCGCATATCTGCAACTACAAAAATACCCCCTAAGAAAAAGACCTTGTCAATGCTCGCAGCCGCCAATAGAATTTTGCATCGCCACGAGCCCCATACGGCCGCGGATCCGCAGCCTAAAGCAAGGTTTAGCCGCGGTTCCACGGCCAAACTAGTGGCTTGCTGGCTGTGTCTTCTGGGGTTGGTTCTGGTTGCAGTTTACTCCTTATTTCTTCACTTTGTTTCTCAGGTTGCCTTCTAGTTCTCTTCCAGATCTCCACAGTGAATAATTATAGTGTGTAAGTCTACGGTAGCGCCCCGGCCGTCTACAGACGCCAAATGCGGAACAAAAACTTTTTAACTGGCGCTATCGTATACTATAACCCGGATCTGCCATTATTGCTAAACTAACAAACTGTAAAGAGGGTAGGAAGGTTATACCGAACGATCCGAGTCCTTCGTTCTTTAACCATCATCCCACGCTCCGTTGCGGCTGCTCCGATCTCGTCGATCTCCGATCTGCTCGTCCAGGTGGCACCACGTCAACGATTCTTTAAACGGGCTCCTGCCTCTGACTCGAGGCAACTCGGTCGTCAAGTTTGCTAAAAGAGACGACCAAGATTGATGTAGAGAATGAGTAGAATACTTTGTCTCGTTACGTCCAAGGCTACGGACGAACGGTTAATGAAGTTGCCTTTTTGGATCGATATGAAAAAGAGATATGAATATGTTAATTTCCATATATCCAAAACTCTATCTTTATTCCAACAACCATTTCCATCAAGTGAATGAGAGAGAGGGGAAGGGCTGGACATCTTATAGGAGTGGGGGGGTGAGTGTAGGAGAGGGGGAGGTGACAATAAGAAAATATCTAGTGTGAACACAAATTATGAACACAATAAATGCACCATAAATGAACAAGTGAGTCACAAGCCTAATCATCACCTTCTAGATGCTTCTAGAATCTTCCACACTCATCCAAGAAAAGATAAATCCGTCTTTAACCGAATGTTAAAAGACGGCTGATAGAAAACTGGAAACTGGCAACTTCCAAAAGCGACCCCGAAACGAATTTCAGGATAACCCCGTAACAGTATAAATATATCCGCATTTGTATTACGAGCGAATACAAATGCAACTGAGACAAAGATATTATATCTACTTAATATAATACTCGGACCCGGCTTAAACCAAAGCCGACCAGTATCATCTGCCCAAAATATGACACGTGCGTAAACGCACGTGCATTTTCTGAACCCTGCCATAAAACCATACGGCCTCTACAACGTTTTTCCCGAACTTGGGAAACTGTCTGTGGGGGGCTCTAATGACTCGTCAGTACCCTGGCAGTGGGTTTAACCAAAAACCGTCAGCGGCACTAGCTATGCGTAACGGCTGCCCATGGACTGACTTCAAGGGAGGCCGATGAGCGAACTCATCCGGAAACCCTACTGAGACTAACAGTGACAATGTATATACAGTCCGGTCCGTTCGTCTATGAGTATCGCATATCTGCCTAGGGGGCTAGTAACGTCAGATCCCCAATAGCAGTATAAGTTGTGTCGGAGTGTAGCCTAATAACACCCTGAGATACTACTGGAGTACCTACCAGAAAATCTCCTGCCACGGCCGTGGGCTTTGTGTAATGGCTCTCCTAGACACAGCACGATCTCACCCCCAATACCGGGAGAGACGAATCCCCTGCCGATCCACTCACGTGCCTCCATGTAGCTCGGGATTGTACCCAAAAACTACCTGCTTGCACGACTCCTTTGAGCCGTGGCAGAGTAGAAATCAAAGCACAGTGGGAACTCACACGAGACAAATGACAAGCTCAGGTCGATGAACTAACCTATATACATGTCACCAGGGAACTGCTATCTGACGATATGTATAATACCAACTAGCAGGTTCCCGGCGAGTCCTGTCCGGTGTACTCATAACCCAATGAGCACCTGTATACATCTTAGGTGATCCAACTTACACCGGTGGCTTGTGAGACCGGCCACCGCCCCTCGTCGGGGTCTCGACTGTATACACTAGTCTGCTCCGAAGTATCGATGCCCTGTCTCGAAACTCCCACGACTAGGGACCACAATTAAGGATATGCATATAAACCACCCAACTCTCACGTATATAATCGCCATCATACTGTTGGTAGTAAAGCAAGATCCTAAGGGCTCTATCAAAGTGTAGCAGTGATCAGTCACCTGAACCTGTACACGACTGATAAAGGCAAACCAAATAGCATACTATCATCTCGAGTAAGACTGTCCTACCGGTATAGCTCCTCCGCAATCATTGCAATCACGTACCTGCGATCCAATAATTGACTCTGAGGGCACTGTTGGGGTAAAAATTTACACCCCGGTTGACCGGGTCAAAGTCAAGATCAACCCCCAAGCTAGGTGGGCCCAAGCCCAGGTCAAGTGGGCCCATGCCCAACTCGAGCCCGCGGCCAGCCTCCTCCATGCCAAAATATAGACCATGTAATAAATAATTTTTATTTAATTTTTTATATACATGAATGTATACAAAACGGGCAGAAAGCCAAATTTTTGTAAGCCCATGGCTTATGTGCAAAAATGAAATGGCACACGAGCCATGGGATAGGCAAAATGCCATTTTGTGAAGCCCAAGGGGCTATATGTAAATATGTAAGCCTATAAAAGGCAACATGACGATGAATAACAACAACTTTTTCATTCTCTCCACAAAATTTTTAGATCTGAGATCTTTTGTGTCTCTTGCTTCTTCTCCAAGGTTCTAAACCTTCGCATTTCTTTTGAATTAAATCAAGAGTTTTACTCTTTCTTTTCAAAAACTAAGAAGTCTTCCACCACAAAACCCACAAAGGGGAACTTGGATCTACCATTAGATCTCAGAAAGGAGGGATTTTTAGATCTCACATCTCTTGATCATCAAGATCCAGCCAACAGAGGAGGAAGAGGAAGAACCCCTTTCATCAACCAAAACATTTTAGGAGTTTAACTCCATATATTTACATAGATATATATATAATAAATATTTCCTTTCTGAAGCATAGCTTCTGGTTCTGGGACTAAAAGTCCATTTGTCTCGCCAGCGCCCAGCGCTCGAGCGCAAAACGCCCACATGCCGACACGTGGCGCGCTTGCGCTCAGGCGCACTGCACTCGAGCGCAAAGCGCCCACGTGCTGACACGTGGCGCGCTTGCGCTCAGGCACACTGCGCTCGAGCGCGAAGCGCCCATATGCCGACACGTGGCGTGCTTGCGCTCAGGCGCACTGCGCTCGAGCGCGAAGCGCCCACGTACCGACACGTGGCGCGCTTGCGCTCAGGCGCACTGCGCTCGAGCGCAAAGCTCCCACATGCCGACACGTGGCGTGCTGCGCTCAGGCGCACTGCGCTCGAGCGCAAAGCGCCCACGTGCCGACACGTGGCGCGCTTGCGCTCGAGCGCACTGCGCTCGAGCGCAAAACGCCCACGTGCCGACACGTGGTGCGCTTACGCCTGAGCGCACAGCACCTAAGCGCACAGCACTCAAGGCGCTGGCCCCATGCATCCTTTGGATGCCTTTTCCCCCTCTTTCTTATATATATATATATATATACATATATATATATATTCACATATGTATACATATTTACACACACACATACTCCGCGACACTGTCCCTATTAGAAAAAAATTTCTAACGGGGCGCTGCCCCGCACCCCACAAGGGGGCTGCTCGCCCCCTTGACCCCCAGCCCGCTATCCGGGTAGCGGGACCCCCGTAAAAACTCTGCGTGGCTCCCAATATATCCAAAACCCCCCTTTCAAAACACAACACATGCACACTGCACATTGAGTTCGCATGACCAGTTTAACCCGTCAATCGGATGTTCCCTCGCTCCAAAGGCGAGGGATAATTAACGGCATCTTAGTCCGCGGCTGCCCGAGATTGGGATCCCTACAATCATTAAACCCCGGCCTACCGTAGGCAGGGGGAATCTGTAGTACGCCTGACAGGCGCGCGTGTATTCCCATCTCAATGGGGTGACGAAAAACACCCTACAGATTCTGGCACGCCCGGTGGGACCAATCTCTCCTCCCATATTTCGGGTTAAGCGTTCATGCGAACTCAATCAAAATACATACCTGTATTTATACTAAAAATAATGCTTTTTCCTGCAGATTTTCAAGCAATCACCTTCCGACGATGTCTTCGATGACGAACTCAGCGCCCGTCTCCTACACGATGAGGATAGACTCTAGGACGGTCCTTCCGGCCAGTCTCGGGCGACTATGGGAGGAGCCGCTGCTACCATTCGGCTCTATTATGTTCATGCCAGTTGGCGCCATCCCAGCTCCTCAAGCCCTGGTGGCAGACAAACCGGTCTCGAAAGGTAGGAGACCAAATGTGGTGATCTCAAGGGGGCCCCAACCCAAACGCAAGTCGGTGTCTGAACGACTTTCCTTGGCCCCAGCTGGGGGCAAGGCCATCAACACCAACAAAGCTACAACGCATCCCGATCAAGCTCCAGCGGTGCCCTTGACCACTGCTCGATCGGGTGTCTTCTCTAAGCTCCCCTCTGATCAACTCACAATGGCTTCCCGGGTAGCGGATTCCCGCCAAGCCTTCAAAATCGAGAAGCTGAGGGAGAAAAGGCTCAGATATAGAGCCAACAAAAGGGCTAGGGCTCCTGCCAGGCTGAACCTCATTAGGTTCGAAGAACAGGGTTACCCCGCTAAAGATGTGGGGATAGCTGAATGTGTTATCCACACTGTCTACGTGATGGGCACGCGCAGCAAGAGCAAGGACGGGGCCACCCCATCTCAAATCCAATCTGGCTTGAATGTGGTTGCCACTTGCCAAGAACGGCCGCCTCCGCTGGATGATGAAAACCCTCTCGATGAGGCCGACAGGCAGAGAGAGCCCTCAATTCATGAGGAGTCAGGCTCGGAAAGCGAAGATGAGCCAACTTTCCGTCCTAAGACCGCAGAGCAGCAACTTCTCCAAGAGCTCCGAAAGCAGCTCAGAAGCAAAGACAAGGAGATGACCAAGCTCTACTCAAAGATCGACGACTTGACAAATGTCGTCTTACGGCTTACGGCCCAACTTGCCTCTCAGCCGCCCAATCAAGCGGAGGGTTCTGCTCGTGAACCGGGAAATGGTGTTCCAAACCAGCCGACGCCTATTCCCTCAAATCCAAAAGTGGGCGGACCGCATGAAAATCAGTCGCATCCTATCTCGGGAAATGTCTTGGCTACCGATGACAGTAGCCCGCTAACTCAAGATCAAATCATGGATTTGGTTGCCAGCAAAGTCAAAACATTGGTGGCCGAAGCCGAAGCGCAAAAAGATATCGGCAGTAGTGGGAGACCATATCGTGCTCAATATGATCTGGTAGAATTTCCTAGCGGCTATGTCATCCCCAAATTCGGAAGATTCGATGGGACGGGAAATGCGAATCAGCACATCGCCCACTTCAAAGCCTCATGCGTGAATACCGGGGGCAATGATGCGCTTCTCCTCCGCCAGTTCGTTAATAGCTTGACCGATGTTGGTTTCGACTGGTACGCGAGCATACCGGATGGCTCCGTTACTACTTTCGTCCAAATGGAATCTTTGTTTCGACAAAGGTTCATGAGCGTCAGCGATAAGATCACCATTGCCGAGCTCGTAAGGACCAAGCCCAAGAACAACGAAAGCAGCACGGATTTTATAACCCGATGGCGCAATCTCTCCGTCAAATGTGAACCACCGATAGAGCAGGACCAATCTGTCAGTCTCCTTGTCGGAAATCTCAACAATTGGATAGCCCCGTTTCTATGCACCGCGGGTCTCAAAACATTCCAAGAACTGACCAGAAAAGTTCAAATGCTGGAGCGCTCAAAGCAGGAGTCCTCCTCTGACTCCCAAAATAACAATAGGTCCTGGAGAAACCGAAAGGACGAAAATCGCAAAGGCGGAGGTTCTGACGATTCTGAATCTTTTAACACTTCGGCTAACCGAAATAAGCAAGGGATGAGCGGGCCTAATGCCAACCAGCCTCGGAAGCAAGTGTTCGGAGTGGGAGGAGAATCTCCACTAAAAAAGAAGCTGGATAAGGTCTATTCCTTCAGAAGGGATAAAATCCGTAAAATATTCAAAGACGCCCTGAAGAACGGTCTTCAACTTCCAGAGTCAAAGAGACCGCAGGAAGCGAATATGACCGACGACCCCAAATACTGCCCCTATCACAGAGTGATAGGTCATGCCATCGAGGACTGCTTCGTCTTCAAAGATTGGGTCGAAAAGCAATACAAGGCAGGAGAGATAGAACTGTCCAAAGGCGTGTTAGTAAACAGTCAAGATGCGACCGCCAATTTCATACAAACGGAGACCGAAGTTCTACGTGAAACTGATTCTCTCAGACATCTGCCTTTCTCTGAAAACGGTCGACCACCACGTCATTAAACTGGGAACAATCGACCTCTAAGTCGTTAAACTAGGAATGCAAAAAAAAATGTAAATAAACAAAAAAAATGTGTAAGTAAAAGAAAAATAAGGAAAAGCCGAAATGATGGGGCAACTCGCAATAAAAATCAGCGAGTAAAATAAAGATGAAATAAAGCCGAAATGATGGGGCAACCGCGAATAAAAGCCGAAATGATAGGGCAATCGCGACCTTCGCGATAAGAAAAGCTGAAATGATAGAGCAATCGCGGTAAAACCAAAAAAAAACAAAAAAAACAATGGCGAATGATGAGTCGCTCCTGATACCATATTCCAGTGCAGCGATGCAGACGCCAACAAAAATCCAGTTTCCTGAAATTTTTCCGGCCCTACGGCTGGTCCCCAAATTGACTGCCATATACAATCTACGGGCTCAAATAATTCTCAGCATACCCAAGCCCCACCGCAACCAACAGTTATGCGGCTGGTCTCCGCCTTTGGAATTATGCTCCATTGAGAAGACCCACTCATGTGTCCTCACGATACATGAGGAGAACAAACCTTTGTGGGATCCTTACGACTCATAAAGGAAAAACACACTTAGGGGTCCTCACGACTCCTAAGGAGAAAATGCCCCTGCGGGATCTTTACGACTCGTAGGGAGAAATGCTTTTATGGGACCCTCATGGCCCATAAAATTGAAAAGCCTTAGGCGATAGGGATCTAAACCTGTCTCCTAAGTCATCGCTCCCCAATCCCCCAAATGGCGAATGATGAGTCGCTCCTGGTACCATATTCCAGTGCAGCGATGCAGACGCCAACCAAATTCCAAATCCCATACCCCAATGGAGAATGATGAGTCGCTCATGGTACCATATTCCAGCGTAGCGATGCAGACGCCAACCAAATTCCAAATCCCATACCCCAATGGTGAATGATGATTCGCTCCTGGTACCATATTCCAGTGCAGCAATGCACACGCCAGCCAAATTCCAAATCCAAATCCCCAAGTGGCGAATGATGAGTCGCTCCTGGTACCATATTCCAGTGCAGCGATGCAGACGCCAACCAAAGTCTAAATCCCATACCCCAATAGCGAATGATGAGTCGCTCCTGGTACCATATTCCAGTGCAGCGATGCAGACGCCAGCCAAATTCCAAATCCAAACCCCCAAGTGGCGAATGACGAGTCGCTCCTGGTACCATATTCCAGTGCAGCGATGCAGACGCCGACAAAGTCCCGAAATTTTTCCGGCCCTACGGTCTGGATCATACATCCTGCAAAACCGTATACAATCCACCGGCGTAAAACAATCCCAATCTCTCCAAATAAAAAAAGGGTATGTCCACAAGCAAAATGGACACGGATGAAAACCCGAAAGGGCTCCGTGAGTAAAAACAGCAGGACTGCCGGCGAGTTTGTGAAAACCAGAAAGGGCGCAAACTCGTGAGAAAGAGATGAAATGCACTCACAAGGTCCTCTCGACTTTGTGAGGAGAGAATTCCAGCATGAGATCCTTACGACTCACAAAGGAGCAACACACTTGGGAGTCCCCACGACTCCCAACGAGAAAATACACCCACGGGATCCTTACGACCCGTAGGGAGAAAATGCTTTGTGAGACCCTTACGGCTCATAAAATTGAAAAGTCTTAGGTGATAGGGATCTAAAACCTGTATCCTAAGCCATCGTTTCCTAATAAATAAACGCAAATGATGATTCGCTCCTGGTACCATATTCCAGTGTAGCGATGCTGATGCCAAACAAAAAAACCAATTCCCAAATCCTCTAATAGCAAATGATGATTCGCTCCTGGTACCATATTCCGGTATAGCGATGCTGATGTCGACCCAAATCAAATCAAACCAACAACCTCTGCGGCGGAATCATGCTTCGTCCCAGAATTTACCCCGTGTCGAAATCATGCTTCGCCTCGGGATATCTACCTTCCCTGTCGAAATTATGCTTCGTCTCGGAATCAAGTCAACCAGCAAGCTTTGCGTCGGAATTATGCATCGTCTCAGAATGCACCCCGTGTCTAAAGGATGCTTCGCCTCGGTGTACCTTCCTTCCCTGTCGAAATTATGCTTCGTCTCGGAATCAAGTCAGCCAACAAGCCCTGCGCCGGAATCATGCTCCGTCTCAGAATTTACCCCCTGTCGAATCATGCTTCGCTCTTCGGAATGATGCTCCGAACCTTGGAATCATGCTCCGCTCATCGGAATGATGCTCCGATCCCGTGGAATTATGCTCTGCCCATCGGAATGATGCTCCGATCCCTGGAATTATGCTCCGCAAATTGGAATCATGCTCCGCCCTTTGGAATGATGTTCCGATCTCTGGAATCGTGCTCCGCACATCGCAATGATGCTCCGAGCCCTGGAATTATGCTCCGCCCTTCGGAACGATGCTCCGAACCCTGGAATTATGCTCCGCCCTTCGGAACGATGCTCCGATCCCCTGGAATTATGCTCCGCTCATAAGAATGATGATCCGATCCCCTGGAATCATGTTCCGCCCTTCGGAATGATGCTCCGATCTCTGGAATCATGCTCCGCTCATCGGAATGATGTTCCGAACCGTGGAATTATGCTCCGCGAATCAGAATGATGCTCCGATCCCCGGAAATCATGCTCCCCGGGATGATGCTCCGCCCCTGGAATGATGTTCTACCTCGAAGTCCAACATCAAGATCCATCAATTTCATGCACACAACTCAAATGTGCGGTGTGCATTTATTGATGGGGGCACTTTGTTGGGGTAAAAACTTACACCCCGGTTGACCGAGTCAATGTCAAGGTCAACCCCTAAGCTAGATGGGCCCAAGCCCAGGTCCAGTGGGCCCATGCCCAAGTCGAGCCCGTGGCCAGCCTCCTCCATGCCAAAATATAGACCATGTAATAAATAATTTTTATGTAATTTTTTATATACATGAATGTATACAAAACGGGCAGAAAGCCAAATTTTTGTAAGCCCATGGCTTATGTGCAAAAATGAAATGGCACATGAGCCATGGGATAGGCAAAATGCCATTTTGTGAAGCCCAAGGGGCTATATGTAAATATGTAAGCCTATAAAAGGCAACATGATGATGAATAACAACTTTTTCATTCTCTCCACAAAATTTTTAGATCTGAGATCTTTTGTACCTCCTGCTTCTTCTCCAAGGTTCTAAACCTTCTCATTTCTTTTGAATTAAATCAAGAGTTTTACTCTTTCTTTTCAAAAACTAAGAAGTCTTCCACCACAAAACCCACAAAGGGGAACTTGGATCTACCATTAGATCTCAGAAAGGAGGGATTTTTAGATCTCACATCTCTTGATCATCAAGATCCAGCCAACAGAGGAGGAAGAGGAAGAACCCCTTTCATCAACCAAAACATTTTAGGAGTTTAACTCCATATATTTACATAGATATATATATAATAAATATTTACTTTCTGAAGCATAGCTTCTGGTTCTGGGACTAAAAGTCCCTTTGTCTCACCAGCGCCCAGCGCTCGAGCGCAAAACGCCCACGTGCCGACACGTGGTGCGCTTGCGCTCAGGCGCACTGCACTCGAGCGCAAAGCGCCCACGTGCCGACACGTGGCGCGCTTGCGCTCAGGCGCACTGCGCTCGAGCGCGAAGCGCCCATATGCCGACACGTGGCGCGCTTACGCTCAGGCGCACTGCGCTCAAGCGCAAAGCGCCCACGTACCGACACGTGGCGCGCTTGCGCTCAGGCGCACTGCGCTCAAGCGCAAAGCGCCCACGTGCCGACACGTGGCGTGCTGTGCTCAGGCGCACTGCGCTCGAGCGCAAAGCGCCCACGTGCCGACACGTGGCGCGCTTGCGCTCAAGAGCACTGCGCTCGAGCGCAAAACGCCCACGTGCCGACACATGGCGCGCTTACGCCTGAGCGCACAGCACCTAAGCGCACAGCGCTCAAGGCGCTGGCCACACGCATCCTTTGGATGCCTTTTCCCCCTCTTTCTTATATATATATATATACACATATGTATACATATTTACACACACACATACTCCGCGACACTGTCCCTATTAGAAAAAAATTTCTAACGGGGCGCTGCCCCGCACCCCGCAAGGGGGCTGCTAGCCTCCTTGACCCCCAGCCCGCTATCCGGGTAGCGGGACCCCGTAAAAACTCTGCGTGGCTCCCAATATATCCAAAACCCCCTTTCAAAACACAACACACGCACACTGCACATTGAGTTCGCATGGCCAGTTTAACCCATCAATCGGATGTTCCCTCGCTCCAAAGGAGAGGGGTAATTAACGGCAGCTTAGTCCGTGGCTGCCGGAGATTCGGATCTCCATAATCATTAAACCCCGGCCTACCGTAGGCAGGGTGAATCTGTAGTACGCCTGACAAGCGCGCGCGTATTCCCATCTCAATGGGGTGACGAAAAACACCCTACAGGCACTATATCCAACAATCTCCCACTTGCACTTAAGGCTAATTATTGCGATGTCGACTACTCACAGCCCGTGTGAAACCGAACATCCAACTCCTCTACTAATCAGTTTCACAAAGCTCGTTTGTAAAACTATTGTGTTCGAGAAATAGCCTCAGTGAGTGGATCCTCCCAGAAGTTTCTTTCTATATCTCTCTAAATCTCAAGTTCGCGGAGAAACCCATCTCCCTAATTGAGTAATACCTGTCTTAAAATATGTCTGGATATCTGATGGGACCTAGTTCATAAATGAACTCCAAATCCAAAATTCTTAGACTGTATCGATCACTGAACCTAATCAGTATCCGGCATAATGCCACCCACAGTATCCTCTTGGACCACCTGTCCATAATATTGTCCCTCGTCGAAAGGAAAACTATAACTCTGACAATCACTCTGTCAACCATGTCACCTTTGAAGCGTGGAATGATAACCGTCTCCCGAAGGAGGCTGCCGTCATCAAATCCGTAAAACATCCACTTATGTTCTAAAACTGCTTCCTTATGTTTCTCCAGGATTGGATTAATACAAACTTATCGCATCTAGTGCAAAAACAACATCTGGTGTGGTACTTGACATCTCACGATTGACTTAATCGCCTAAGCAAGTGATCTGCCAATCATGCACAGCCCTCTCCCCTTTAGTCTATACGATACCTTTAGAGAGGGTGACTCCATCACCTGCAGGTACACCACCATGCCAGGAGTCATCTATTCTAAAAACCATTAGAATACTGTCAAAGTACCCACATTGGGAAACTACCCAAATCTAGATCTAAAACCATAGATCTAGAAACCAGAATGTCAAATATTATATCCATATCCTGTCTGGAGAAATAACTGTGTGACGACCACAGTACAACCGATCGTAGTGTAGGAATTTTACTTCCTACTCTGTGTATGTCATCCAAATACCATGACATCACACCCTACTTCCTTCTTAACAGATCCATCCCCTATTCTGATTGAAGTCAAAACTATGACTGTCACATCAAAATTAGATGATTTATCTCCGCTATAACTGCTCCAGTCTATAAATAGACGTAAGCTACTTGCCCACTATGCTTCCGATGCTCCCACTGACTACGACAACCCTCCTACCAGGTCTCATAGCCTGGAACAACAGTAGCGTCAAGTCTGGGTAGATAAGAACCTCCCTGTCACCGTCCTTGAGGCTACCGAAGTACCTCTCGGGTGTCTCAGGTTACCCACCATATCTGCGGAGTAGCTAATGGAATGTCAAACCTGATTGAATATATAGGTCCTATTAAATTTTCCGTAATCGTTTGCGGTTCTGGAGTCACTTTCAGTTCTACCATACTCCCACTACTGTTTTCTGAAAAAATCCATTTTACTAAAACTGTGGCGAGTCAAGAACAATATCATTATTGATCTTCCAGATGGTAGAAAATCAACCCTCGTCATAGCCAGGGTCAACCCACAAACTGCCATTACAGAAACGTGCCCTGAGTTATCCAGAGTCTGGTTTTAAGCATAAGCCGGATAACTCCCCGTACCTTAACATCGTTAAGATATGAACCATTCTATATCCAATATAGAAACATTGGCACTAATTTAATTGGAACCATATTCAATCATACAGCTGTCTCCAGTGCATATCAACTTAATGGAGAGAGGCTGATTAGCATTACTCAACTTAGGAATCCATCCAATTATGAGTAACCTGAAAGAGAAACAAGTTTCTCAAAACCATTACTATTATCTGAATACCAATCACAAGAATCTACATCTTCGATCTCTTTGAAGAATCCCGATACTTGTGACACCTGGTTCTCTACTCTATTCTTATACCCACAACTTCTCAAAACTTAGACCTTGTATTTCTACGAAGCACTTCTCTAAAAACTAGAGAAGTCATAAGTAAACAGAACATAGTACGAGGACCTACCCCTTTGTCCTGATGGACACTGGACAACATACAATACTCTGTACAAGTCCGCTGAGTTGAATAACTCAAAACCTGTGCGTCGTAGGTTGAAAACTGTACCCTGGCGATTTCCTCAAATATCACCAATTACAACGAATTCCGATATAATGAGGATAATTACCTAATTCCCAATAACTTACTCCCACTCATCATCTGTAAAACCATACAGATATGAGAATGAAACTTGGTAAATACATACCCTTGGAGTAAGTATCTAATCGGGAAAACAGTTTTCCTTTAACAATGCACTGAAACATGAAAATGTTTCGTAGAGGTATCCTGGTATTCCTAGCAATGCCTCTTCCATAATCCAATTCATGACTTTAACCGTATATTTCTTTGCCTTCTCTTCAAATCCCTTTATTTGTCTTTAGTCGTTACCTTCTGTACACCTTCGTTAGGCTAAATGGTTTTCTTCCTTCCCTACCGTTCGGCACCAGCCTATGGTTTGGAAGAAGACTATCCAGTAATCATAATAGGTGTACCCTCCTAAACCAAGGAGTACTCGCAACTTGAGAGAAGGTGATGATAAAAGACAACTGAATAATACCTTATTCTATTAAAGGTGAAATAGGAGTGGCGATGAAGTACGCGGTTTGGTCGTGAATGATAACAGTCACAATTTACTTTGCCCTCTTTCTAATCCCTTTATTTTGTCTTTACATATTACCTTCTGCACACCCTACTTAGGCTAATTGGTTTTCTTCATTCCCTACCTTTCGGCACCTGCCTATGGTTTGGAATAAGACTATCCAATAAGCGTAATAGGTGTGCTCTCCTAAACCAAGGAGCCCTCGCAACCTGAGAGAAGGTGATAATAAAAGACAACTGAATAAACCAATTCTATTTCTCTTGAACCTTGATCCATCCTCGAAGAAATCCCTCCGACTTCGTATATAACCATACGATGGATATATCCAATGGAAGTGGATGTCCGTAGTAATACGGGGTGTTCTGAGAAATCCAAAGGGTAAAAGAAGGAGTGGCAATGACTTATGCAACTCAGAAAATCCAAAAGCCAGTATTTTAAGAAGGTTCGGTCAACCTGGTCACTGAGTCATAGTCTAGGGTCGGTCAAAGGTCGCTGCCAAAGAGAGAGAGAAAAGAAACACTCTGCGTGCACTCTAACCTAGATCAGAATGGTTATCACTTTATCTAATCCGGAAACCTCCCACCGTCCTGTCAAATTCTCCTCCAAACCTGAAAGAAGAATCAATCGGGATCACCCGAAGAGTAAACTAACTCATCAGTGGGAATCGGGATCCAACTCTCATCGCATGATAACGTGACGGAATCAACTCATGTTACTCACACTCCAGAAGGTATGCGCATACTTGGCAAGTTTCAGTTTCTTTAGAAACTCCCGATAAAATTTTTGCCCCATGCTCTTATGATCGTGACTAAGGGCCAACCCATCATAAGTCACATGCCAAGTTCTACCCATCATTATCTTGTTAATTTGAACCCACCCGTACTCGCCCTCGACTAAGGGCCAACAAGGCTGTACGACTGTCCCAAACCAACGCATCTATCAATACAACAAATGAATACCCCAGCAGCTACCAATCACTATGTCCTGGCTAAGGGCCAGACCAACATAGCTTGAATACTACTGACCATCCATATGAAATGACGGAGGGCTACGGCTGGTTTTTGGCGAAAAACCTTTAACGTAATGAACTTGATATCGCTGAAGGAACCTGATAGCTTTTTATAAATATATAGTGGCGAAAACCTTTTGCTAAAGAGGTCACTCCCGGTGAAGGGATTTCGGCTCTTTCCTCATGGAATGAGGTGCAGGATATTCCACTGAATACCGCTATGCAAAGCAACTTGTAATCGATTATAGTGAAGTTATCACCCTGACGCAAACTTTTGCCCAAGGGGTCATTCCCGGTGAAGGGATATCGGCCCTTGCCTCGTCGAATGAGGTGCAGGATATTCCACTGAATACCGCTATGCATAACAAAAGGAAACGTCGTTGTAATAACACTTTTTAAATTGTTCCAACAACTGCCAAATAGGTTTGCTTTCCTTTGCATTGATCAGAATCAACGCAGTCCCATCAATTAATCACACCAGAAAAGAACGAAAATAAAATGTACGTATATGCCATCCGCATTCGTCACTGGGTCCCGTCATCACCCGTTAGGTTACTTAACTAACGACAGAGCGGGGACTGAACTAGCGCGGGTGTAAAACATATACAACATCCAATAGTATATAAACCAATATACAATAATCGCTCCAGGCGTGATAATATGCAACATTACAGAAAAGTAATAAGCATCACAGAACAGTACAGATAATCTGGGATCCCCGGGTTTCACAGAGCCGCTGCTGAAACCCGACGTTCCCCTGGTCGTGTGGATAGCATGTGTAATGAAACCTAGAACCCTACGGGTGCGGCAAGTTACCCGCCAAAACCTGAAGCGAGGCAGCCCCCTACAGCAAAGTGAATGGACCACCCTGCACTTCACGGAATCCGATAGCTTGAGCACCCCTCCTTGGGTCAACCTGTACCCCCTACGAGTGCGGAGAATAGTCTGCCAATTCTAGAGTGAGGCCCCTCTGCCTCTCAAAGCCATGAGATGCGGACCCGTTGCCCCCCAGAACCCGGCTATCCTGCACCCCGTCGCGGGGTTAACCTAGTACAGAAATAAATAATATATACAACAGGTACATCGACCGCAACCTGGTCGTGCCCCAAAAGAATATTATACAACAGGCACTGACGGCAGTCCACATGTTGGATGCTCGCCCCGCAATATCAAATGTACAAATAAATCCAAACTGCACTACCATTGCACACTGCTATCAACCACGACAAATCAACATCACAGCACAACACAGAACATCAACGCGAATGTCACGTTCGCAAACCCGTCTAAAAAAATACTATAGCAATCAGACGCGGTTTACCGATCAAATGACATTCACGGTCGGAAATATAATGTATGTACTGTAAACTAACATGTTTAAATTTCGATCGACTAAATATCACGAAGTGGGCCCCACGAACATCTGTTGAACAGTAATAAAATCTGGGCTCAAAAGATATATACCAAAACTCCCAATTTCCAGAGAAGAAAACACTGTGCAAATTTGGAGCCATGATCCCACAAAATGGCCGCGGATGCACGGTCAAACCCTAGGTTTGACCGTGATTCCGCGGCAGAATTGTTGAGTCACGTGCCTAAATTTGTACGGTGCGCTTAGAAAACCCTGCACAGATTTCTGTGATATGTAAAATAATTTTTTTACTTGATTTAAAATCGACAGAAACTGTGAATGGAAATTTTGCAGTTTTTCATATTCGGTCCGATCGATCTTTTAAACGCGTTAGCAAAAGTTAGAATAGCATAATGGTGAGGCTCTGATACCACTGTAAGTCTACGGTAGCGCCCCGGCCGTCTACAGACGCCAAATGCGGAACAAAAACTTTTTGACTGGCGCTATCGTATACTATAACCCGGCCATTATTGCTAAACTAAAAAACTGTAAAGAGGGTAGGAAGGTTATACCGAACGATCCGAGTCCTTCGTTCTTTAACCATCATCCCCCCCTCCGTTGCGGCTGCTCCGATCTCGTCGATCTCCGATCTGCTCGTCCAGGTGGCACCACGTCAACGATTCTTTAAACGGGCTCCCGCCTCTGACTCGAGGCAACTCGGTCGTCAAGTTTTCTAAAAGAGACGACCAAGATTGATGTAGAGAATGAGTAGAATACTTTGTCTCGTTACCTCCAAGGCTATGGAAGAACGGTTAATGAAGTTGCCTTTTTGGATCGATATGAAAATGAGATATGAATATGTTAATTTCCATACATCCAAAACTCTATCTTTTTTCCAACAACCATTTCCATCAAGTGAATGAGAGAGAGGGGAGGGGCTGGCCATCTTATAGGAGTGGGGGGTGAGTGTAGGAGAGGGGGAGGTGACAATAAGAAAATATCTAGTGTGAACACAAGAAATATCTAGTGTGAACACAAAGTATGAACACAATAAATGCACCACAAATGAACAAGTGAGTCACAAGCCTAATCACCACCATCTAGATGCTTCTAGAATCTTCCACACTCATCCAAGAAAAAATAAATCCGTCTTTAACCGAATGTTAAAAGACGGCTGATAGAAAACTGGAAACTGACAACTTCCAAAAGCGATCCCGAAACGAATTTCAGGATAACACCGTAACAGTATAAATATACCTGCATTTGTATTACGACCGAATACAAATGCAACTGAGACAAAGATATTATATCTACTTAATATAATACTCGGACGCTTAAACCAAAGCCGACCAGTATCATCTGCCCGAAATATGACACGTATGTAAACGCACGTGCATTTTCCGAACCCTGCCATAAAACCATACGGCCTCTACAACGTTTCGCCCAAACTTGGGAAACTGTCTGTGGGGGACTCTAATGACTCGTCAGTACCCTGGCAGTGGGTTTAACCACAAACCGTCAGCGGCACTAGCTATGCGTAACGGCTGCCCATGGACTGACCTCAAGGGAGGCCGATGAGCGAACTCATCCGAAAACCCTACTGAGCCTAACAGTGACAATGTATATACAGTCCGGTCCGTTCATTTATGAGTATCGCATATCTGCCTAGGGGGCTAGTAACGTCAGACCCCCAATAGCAGTATAAGTCGTGTCGGAGTGTAGCCTAATAACACCCTGAGATACTACTGAAGTACCTACCAGTAAATCTCCTGCCACGGCCATCGGCTTTGTGTAATGGCTCTCCTAGACACAGCACGATCTCACCCCCAATACCGGGAGAGACGAATCCCCTGCCGATCCGCTCACGTGCCTCCATGTGGCTCGGGACTGTACGCAAAAACTACCTGTTTGCACGACTCCTTTGAGCCGTGGCAGGGTAGAAATCAAAGCACAGTGGGAACTCACACGAGACAAATGACGACCTCAGGTCGATGAACTAACCTGTACACATGTCACCAGGGAACTGCTATATGATGATATGTATAATACCAACTAGCAGGTTCCCGGCGAGTCCTGTCCGGTGTACTCATAACCCAATGAGCACCTGTATACATCTTAGGTGATCCAACTTACACCAGTGGCTTGTGAGACCGGCCACCGCCCATCGTTAGGGTCTCGACTGTATACACTAGTCTGCTCCGGAGTATCGATGCCCTATCTCGAAACTCCCACGACTAGGGACCACAATTAAGGATATGCATATAAACCACCCAACTCTCACGTATATGATCGCCATCATACTGTTGGTAGTAAAGCAAGATCCTAAGGGCTCTATCAAAGTGTAGCAGTGATCAGTCACCTGAACCTGTACACGACTGATAAAGGCAAACCAGATAGCATACTATCATCTCGAGTAAGACTGTCCTACCGGTATAGGTCCTCCGCAATCATTGCAATCACGTACCCTCAATCCAATAATTGACTCTGAGGGCACTATATCCAACATAGTAGGCTTTTACCGTTGCTTCATGACGAAGTCTTGAACCTTGCGCTGCCTTTGTACTCTGTGAACTTATTTATTGATCTTCGTTTGTTCTCCAAAATGTAGGCAAGATAAATATTCTCTGTTTGTTGGTCGAAATCTCACTTTTGCATCGTCTTTTCATCATTTCACTGCTTTTATTCCGAGAACCTGTAACTTGCAACTATGTAGCAGACATGGGTCAAAAGCACCTTTTTATTTGTAAAACGTATAAGAATGGGGAATATAATAATGCAAAATTATGATATGAACATTTAGCAAGATAGTTTCCCTAGTTACCTCGGATTTGAGGTTGGAGCTCAGACTATAGACTCTCGGATGTATCGTCTTTGACTCGAGAAAGCCGATGAGGAAGCTATGATCCGTTACGATCCTCAGAGCATACGATGATGAGGAGGATAGCGACTGAAAGACCCGAATGACTTGTTTTCGTGAGGTATAACATTCATCTGAGTAGTTAAACTTCATACAGTATTTTGTTAGCTAAGGTTTAGCATCGATCCTTGGGTTTAAGTCCGTGTTGCGAGCTTTGAAAAATAGTTTTTTGAAAATTCCGCCTCCCCGTGGACACGCGAGGTGCGCTACATGGACTTACAGTGGTATCATCGCCTACTAAACCATACCTATCAGTTTAGATGAAGTGTAAAACTACGAAACCGAAATAACTCCGAATCATCGAGACAAAGATCCAAGTTTCTGTCAAATTTTTCCGAGCCTATAAATTTTTTTAAACAATTGCAGAGTGCTCTACTTGTTGTGATATGACCACACACCAAAATTGAAGTAGTTTCACCGGAATAGGACCGGCCAAAAGCTCAAAAAACCGGGTGTCACCTTTTTTGTTGTGGTAAAATGCTTTGAATTTTGGTCCGTGTTCCAGTTGCTTGGATCTAAGGTCTCAGGTGTTGTTTGTTTTTGCCAATTTTGGATATACTGTTATCTTTTTACTGTGGCAAAACGGGGAGTTTCGAAGTCGTAGTTTTAACGTCGTTCAAAGTTTCAAGTTGTGATATATGTGTTTGGAAACGTCGACTAATTGCTATACGTCGATTAGTCGGGGTTGCACATATCTGTGATGTTGGATTGTGTATATGAACTTATTGGATCATCGTGGATGAATAGCAAGGGGATATGAGATGAGGGTTTTTCATTCTTTCATTTGATGTAAATTGTAAAGTGATGTAATATTATTTTGCGGGGCACATCCGGGTTGAGGTTGTAGCCACCGTTGTATTATTTTCTTTTACTCTTTTCTGCTCCTAGGATAGACCCAAGGTAGGGTGCACAATCTACTGGGTAGTTTGAAATGCCGAGTGGCCTAATCACTTTGATGAGGGAGGTTGCTTCACTTCGGGTATTTGGCGAGTAGTTTGCCACACCCGTAGGGGTCTGGGGTGGAATTTAGCTATTCATCACAACCGTGGAATCCGTCTTTCGCTACAGGATTAAACGAAACGCGGAATTCCTAGTCTATCTAATATGTTCATCTGTGATCTGGAATGCCTATTATTGCGTGAGACGAATGGTTATTATATATATATATATTATATAATAGACATTGCTTATGTTTTGCACTCGCGCTAGTCCAGCCCCCGCTCTGGCGTTAGTTAAGTAACCTAACAGTGTTAGACGGGGCCCAGTGGCCAATGCGGATAGAATAAGTGGACGTGGTATTTTCGACTTTTTCTGTGATGATAGGTGTAAATGATGGGACTGCATTACATTAATGCAAAGCAAAAAAACCAAAACTGAATCGTTGGAACAAATTTTAAAACCACTCGGTAATTTTAAAACAGGAGACTTTTAAATGCAGAGCTTAAACCACTCCTTTTAAAAGCTATCAGATTCCTTCGGTTATATCAAGTTCACTACGTTCACGGTTTCGCCAAAACCATTCGTAGCCCTCCGTCATTTCATATGAATATTCAGTAGTATTCAAGCTATGTTTGTTGGCCTTCGTCAAGGCATAGTGATTGGTAGCTGCTGGGTGTTCATATGTAGCAAAGATAGATGCGTTGGTTTGGGACAGTCGTATTACTTTGTTGTCCTTCGTCAAGGGTATATACAGGTGGGTTCAAATTAACCTGGACAATGATGGGTAGAACTTGACATGTGACTTATGATTTGTTGGCCTTCGTCAAGGTCATGGGGCAAAAATCCACATCGGGAGTTTCTAAGAAAACTGAAACTTGCTAGTGCTGCATACCATTTGGAGTGTGATAATGTTGGTTGGATTCCTTCAGAATTATCACACAATGATATTTGGATCCCGATCCTACTGTGAGTATATGCTACTCCTCAGGAGATTTTTCACTTAAAGATCAATGCTATAAACCAAGTAGGTGTCTAGAACAGTGTTAGAGGGGCTAAGCCTCCAGGGAAAAGAGGTTATTCAATTAAAGAACTTCGCGAAAGCGTCGTAAAACCTCCCACGAAGTACCGACACTAGCCTGGCTGGACGGTTAAGCAAGTATTATACGGTGAGATTAATCCAGACTAATTCTTCTTTTATGGTTTGAGGAAGGATTTGAGAAAAAGTAGAAGCCATCCTGTTTAGATAAACTAAAAACCAATCTAAACTTGCAAGAGCATCATGCTGAGTGTATTCTTCTCTCTCTCTCCTAACTGCAGTGACCAGGTTACCAGATTAGGTCACAGTTAGATAATAAAATGACTGAGTTATACTATATTGACTGGTAAAGATTTTTCCAGATGTCCATTACCTATGACAAGATGGACACCTCATTACTCCTCAAGCCCCCACCATCCCAGTTCCAGTTTCCACCGTTACGGATGTTGATATTCATAAGACAAGGAAAAAAATACTTGTTAGGAATTCACCCGCGCGCACAAACACGTATGTTTTGGAAACAGATATGATATTAAGGAAACGGATTGCGCACGCGAGATCGTTCACGTTTTAATATTAATAAACCGCAAGTGCAAAGCGCGTTGTAGCAAGCCGGCATGTACGGGTCGATCCACAGGGAATTGTGTTTTAGGTTTTGTGAATTAAGTTTCAACAAATAATGAATGGTTGGTTTTGTCATAAAAAATAAAAGAATGTGAAAACAAGAAAACAAGCAAGTAAGAAATTGGTCATGGTTTTGGCTCGGAAGGTTGAATCGTGATGATTCCTTCGACACTCCCTTGATCATGGGTTGTTCGTCCTTACGTCAATCCCGGCATGAAGCATGACTCGTCAACGCGGTTGCGGAGCACAAGTCATCAAATTCCGATATTCTCCGCAAAACACGAAACGAGTCCATTTGTTAACTTACCGTTTGTATGTCCAAGCTTGGGGTATCAACACTAAACACAAGGGTAAGCAAGCATACAACAACATCAAAAACACAAATTAGTGAGCGAGAGCAAATGATTTCAGTGTTAAGTGTGCTAAGAGTATGTGATGATATATGGTATATGAAACCAAAAGATTTTTTAAGTCACTATATCACAAAATACCACATCCAAGCTTAGCAAACTTAACGCCGAATTGATTCTAACCTTAGACTTGTAAGATGGGGTTTGTGGGGAGAATATAGTATGTGATGAGGTTACAAAGTAACCATGGAATCAACATACCATATCAACCCATCCAAGTTAAATACTAAGTTTATAATCAAATTTAAGCACATTAAACATTAACAAGTGGAGGAGGAGGAAAAGCCTTTCATCTCACTTCCTTACCATAACCACATCCAAAGAAGATTAGTTAAGCATCATAATAAAAAGAAAAAGCAAAGCAAGTAAAGAAACAAAGCAAGAAATAAAAGAAACAACAATGTTATTAACACTTGAAGAAGAGGTACAAGATATTGGCAGCTTGTTCAACCACCATAATGAAGCTCTCAAGAGAAAGCTTCAAGAGGGAAGAAGAAGAAGAAACCAAGTGATAGCCCATTATCTTTCAAGCCTAAACCAAAAACAAAAAAAAACTAAACTAAAGAATATATTATGTGGTAGAATGAGAGAGGAGCCTTCCCTTGCTCACTGATCTGGCTTTTATAAGCACCAAAAAAGATTAAACAAGTAATAAGAATGAGGTGATGTGACTGCAAGGAAGGGACAGGGAAAAGATGGGGACGTTTTGAGCTAGGGGGCCGGCGAGCTCGGATCCTAGGGTGGTCTGGCCTGTCTCAATCCGAGGTATTGTTCTCGTATTGGCATGTTGTGCTTGTGTGCTCTCCACAATCACTCTTATGCTGCTTGATTTAGCTGTTTAATCATGGTTTGCATGCAGAGAATTGGAGGGAACCTTGATGCAAAGTATCATATCAAAACTTTATGCATTTATTGCCCATCACATCACATGTGACCACTAGTTGCACAATCCATCATTTCTTGTGTGCCATGGGCAGCCACACCATGTTGTAAGTCTATGTCGCACACCCTGCAAGCTAGCAGGGAGGCGGAACAGGTAAAAATCAAGTTTTTCTTACAAATAGCAACATAGACTAAGCTAACGGATCTTTGCCAAACCATCGCTAACAAAAACTGGAGGTTTAATCTACTGTGATAGAAAGATTATACCTCATGATATCGGTCCTTGGGTTCTTCTCCGCTGTCCTCCTCGTCTACGTGAGCTCCGAGGATCGATCCGGATCTTGGTCACCTCCACGGCCTCCTAGAGTCGAAGACGATCCACCCGAGAGTCTATAGTCCAAGCTCCACCTCAAGCCGAGGTAACTACAGCAACAAGTTTTCCATGCTTGATGTCCTAAGTGATGTAGAGTAAGAAGATGGTTTTGTTTGTCTATCTAGATTCTATTTTTCTCAACAAATGAGAGCTATAGAATTTTCTAGTGAGGAGGAAGAAGAAGAAACCATGGGAGCTCTCTTTTGATGAGAGAGAAGGCAAATGAGATTATGATCCAAAAGAAAAATAATTACCAATATTTTATCATGAAAATTGTGATGGCTACAATTGATTTGACCATTATCATGTCAAGTTAAATCCAAGCCAAGAAAATATCTAGTGCTCACAAAAATATCTAAGTCAACAACAGTCAAATGGTCAACATGGTCAAATGGTCAAACCAATTAGCCAAAACACAATTATCATTAAAAAGATTAGTAAACATTTTTCTCCACCTCATAATGGTTTTGACCAAGTCAATGGTCAAAACTCTAATGAGGCATCTCCTTCTTCTCTCCTCACAACCGTGCATACACATCCGCATCCGCATTCCGTAGAACACGAATACTAGAAGACAAAACTGATCCGTCTATACAATACTAGGATCCGGCTTAAACCAAAGCCAACTAGTATTGTCCGCCCGAACATCATACGTGCACAAGTGCACGTAAGTGATCGTAGCTCTGCCGTAAAACCATACAGCCTCTACACCTTTTGCCCAGTGTAGGGAAACTCTCTGTGTGGGACTCTAAACACTCGACACTACGCTGGCAGTGGGTTTAACCACAGACCGCAAGCAGCACTAGCTGTACGTAACGGTCCCCAGGTAGATGTCGATAAGAAGGCCGATGAGGAAAACCCATCCGAACTCCTACTGAGCCTGAATGTAAAATCTCCGTACAATCTGGTCTGTTCGTCTAAGAGTATCGCATGTCGGGTCTAGGGGGCGGTAAACGTCAGACCCCTAATAGCTGTACAAGTCGTGTCCGAGTGTAGCCCAGAACACCCTGAGAAACTACTGGAAACACTACCAGTAATTCTCGCTTGCCCTGACCAGGGACTTTGTGTAATGGCTCTCCTAGACACAGCGCGATATCAACCACCAATACCGGGAGAGACGAATCCTATCTAACCACTACTGCCTCCAAGTGCTTCGGGACTGCACCCAACTACTACCTGTTTGCACGACTCCTTTGAGCCATAGTAGGGTAGTAATCAAAGTACAGTGGGAACACACTCAATGTGAAGTAGCAGTGTCAAGTCAACGGACTAAGCTGTACTCCTGTCACCTGAGAACTGTTATCTGACGATAGGTATAGTACCAACCAACAGTTCCAAACGAGTCATGTCCAGTGTACTCGTAACCTAACGAGCACCCGCATACTATCTCCAGTACTACTTACTAATGGCTGTGTGTAATATTTCAGAAGATATAAAATATTATTTTTGGAATTTTATATTAAAATAATATTTTTCCCGAAACTGCTCGATTTGCAAAATTGGGGTCTTCGAAAAAGGGTATAAATATATATCAATAATTATGAAATAAATAGAAATTAAAATGATTTATTCGTTTAAGAAGATATTTATTGGATTTGGCATTTTTAAAATTCATTATATGCGATTTGGATAAAAATCGATTAGTGCACTGCTAATCGCGATTAAGCCAAATCCGTATTTCTACAGTTTTCCGTGTCTAGTGCACCATGTCATGTTGCATTTGGTTATATGTTGTTGCATTTATGTTGTTTTATGGGGATTATGTGTTTTGGTTTTAAAAATAAAGAGATAAGAAAAAGAGAAAGGATAAAAGGGTAAAAGAGTGTGAGAGTGGGTAAGAATAAGAGAGGGGGAGAGAGAGGGCAGCCACACCATTTCATTTCCCCCATTACTTTTCTTTCTTCATCTCCCTCAACCTCATCTGCCTCCACTTCTACCCCAAGAAATCATCTCCAAATGTTCACCAAAACCCTAAACCCCCTTCACAAGAGTTGAGCCCCTCTTCACCCTCTACACTTTGGACCCATCAATTTTGGATTTTGAGGACTTTGGAGAGCTAGGGTTTTGCTTGGCTACATCCTTGAGGTATAATTCATTTCCTTTATATTAGTTTCTAGTTTCCTTGCATTCTAGTGTAGTTTAGAGGTTGATTTTGTGTGGAATTGTGATCTTAGAAAATCCTAGAAAGGGTTTTGAGTGTTGTGTGGATTGGGTGATACCTAGTGGCTGTTATAAGACCCTAGAGACCAATTC
This sequence comes from Agapanthus africanus, assembly GCA_030015575.1. Classification (NCBI taxonomy): domain Eukaryota; kingdom Viridiplantae; phylum Streptophyta; class Magnoliopsida; order Asparagales; family Amaryllidaceae; genus Agapanthus; species Agapanthus africanus. Next base: position 454,424,035 of record CM057345.1, on the reverse strand, counting down.
TTGACCTGGACCAGTGACCGAACCCTAAAATACAAACTTTAGATTCGTCAATATCGGAAAATTGTGAGAATTGTGATGGTATTTAGGAATCTGGAGTGACTCGGGGACCTAGAAAATTATTTAGCAGAGACTGAGAGCTGTGCAGACAACCTAGAACCTATACCCAAAACCCAGGACCCTAATTCCGTACTATGGCCGCAAATTTACCCGTTTTTGCCGCAATTTGCGGCCAGGGTTGAGTGGAAATTCTCCGTGTTTGGTCCATGGCTACTTTTGCTATAAATTAGACCCTTTACATATGCAAAATTAGCTAATTTCAATTAGGGTAAAATCTGGGACTATTTTCTTGAGTTGCTGCATTGTTTCACGACTTCGTTTTAACTTGGTTTTGGTATTTTATATTGTGTTCCGTCTTCTGATATTTGTACGTCAGCAACGGGGGTTGTTTGGTGGTTTTGAAGGCGTAGTCCGTAGGTTTTAACCTATAGGCATTTCGCGTGTCGTTTTGGTTTCGAGTCGGATATTAATGCGATACGATACATTGTGATATGTAGGTACCTCGGCACAAGCTTCAGGACGACGAGCAAGGGAATGGCGACATCGACTTCGGCAAGCAAGGTCAATGTGAGTAGATCTATATCTACGGGGGAAGTCGGGTGGATGGCGTATAGCACCCCCGCAAGTTTTTGATGGAAACCGATTCTTAGTATATGGTTAAGGAAACTTTAATAGAAAACTGTAGATAGAGTTAAAAGATAGTTAGAAAAACTATATTAAAAACTAAAAGATAGTTAGAAGTGATATGATACGGCTAATATGTGATGACGGAACTTAAGGATGATATTGATGATATTGCCGTTTAGGGTACTATAGGACTAGATAGTCGATATAAATATGTCATCCGGACCATACCTATTTCCAAACTGAAGAATCGTATGCATCCTTTAAACAGCTACTTTGAGGGACGTTACGGATTTTCAAACGATATCTTTTCCTTAAAAACACCATAGCCCCTACTTTTAAAACTACGATTCGCATCTTTCAAAAACTGTTTGTATGGTTCGGGTGTGTATGTTAGATTAGATACTTATGCTTATAGTAAAGGAAGAATGTATATGTAAACTTGACTATATGTGAGATATAATTGTGATGAAAAGAATGCATGATGCGATATGATAACTTGGTGATATGTCGGTATATGGATGCGAGTCGATTGAGATGATTGATACCTTACCGGTCCACTGATATGAGATTGTTATGGATGTGACCTAGGACATAGGTATATAGATATTTATAGAATGTCGTGAATCATGTGTGATGGGTCGTACGAGACGTTAGGTCCGTACCCCTCACTTTCGTATAGGCTGATAGGATCCCAAATGTTTTAATTCCGCCGTACGATGATTTTTCCGTATGTGATGAGTTGACTTGATGAATGATCCATACCCTTGACTAGAGGATGCCGTACGATGAATTTTATCGTACGTGACGTTGTGTGGCTAGATGCCGATTGATAGATTCACCGACTCGGTCTTGTAGACACGTATACCTTATAGCTTGTAGCTAATGATTTACTTATGCTGCCTTCGTGTTATTCGCATTGCATTATTTATACCTGTGCTAGTACACCTGTACCATTATCGATGATGCGTATGTTACACTTACACAGATTGGCCGGCTCACACACTTCATCATCGATAATTGCCATGTCACTATAAAGTAGGATTGCTGCATCATGATATGACTCATTGCATAACTTACTTGCGTACATACATATTGTGAACCCATATTGGCGCACGTACATATTCTACACCCATACTTGCGTACATATATATTGTACACCTATATTGGAGCACATACTTATTGTATACTCATACATTGCGTACATACATATTGTACATCCATACTTGCGTACATGCACATATGCACCTTTGTACGATATTGCATTCGATTTTGGAGATTTGGGAACCGCATGATATATTTTAAAACTGGAATCATTTAAAAGAGCGGTTTGTAAGTGCACGGCGGCGCCCCGGTGTAACACTTTGGATTTCCGTTTGATCGTCTTTCGTGACAATTAGTGATCGTACGTGTTATTATAGATATGTGTTTCTAGGATTATTAGTTATTTTTAGTAGTGTTAGCATATTGGGAATTTTCTTGTGTTTGTGCACACTTGCATACTTAGACTTTTTCTTGTGACTTGTTAACCATTCTTTATGCATGGTTGCAAAGTTATTTTCCCCACCATTTAATCCTTTCACAAAACTCTTTTTATAATTTCAAATTCTATTAAACAAATGAGGCATGGGGGTAGCTAAAAAGCTTGACTTTTGACCCATTTTCCCTCTCTTCTCTCTCTCTTTCCCACTCCAGAATTCTGGAGAATTTCCAGCAGCAAACCCTCCATTTTCCTCCATATTCTCTTCTCTTTTCATTCCCCTTTGATCCATACACAAACCCTATACTTATCAACTCATTTTCTTCACAAAACCTTAGGAAAAGTGAGCTTTTTGAGGTGTTTAAGGCAAATCTGCACACTAGAGGGGAAAGTTGAAACTTTTGGGGTTCTACAAGGTACTTAGAAGGTATTAACTCATATTAGCACTTCTTTTCCTTAGACTTGTTGTATTCTTTAGTAAATCTCATTTTTGTGCATTTTTGGTGATATTTAAGGATATTTATGATTCACATGTTAGATTAAGGTTTTGTTAGTTGTGTTAGCTCTATTATGTGTTATTAGAGCTATCTTAGGCCAAGTTTTGTTTCAGTTTGCACAAAAATACCCTAAAGTTCCATTTTTGTGCAAAGTGTGGATTTTTAACTTGAAATAAGGCTCTGTAGGATCTGCTGCTACCCGAGACATTTCAGAGTAAAACTAGAGGTTACTGTAGCATGTATGGGGGGTATAGAGTGCACACACCAAACCTGGGAGCCCAATTCCCAAGCGAGGCCGCCGAAATAGGCATTCTGGCCGCAAATTGCGGCCAGATTGGGGTGCTTTGGGTTGGGGTTTGGGGTGTGGGTGTCTTCTGCTATGTGGGTTGTTTTGGCATATATAGTTTTACAATATCTTTCCTGTATCAAAATCTGGAGCAGATTACCTGTTTTCCCGTATTTCCAATCTTTCGCGACACGCGTGATACGTATGTGTGGGTTTGGGGTTTCTACGTATCGCGACGCGTCGGAGTGGTTTCAGACGCGTAACCACACGTTTTAGCGTATCGCGCACACGCGCGCTTGGTTCGCGACACGAGTTACTAGTTCGGCTTTAATGTCGCGTTTGTGTGATTTCAAGCTTACGTGTGATATATTGTGTAATTCTAGGTCCGCAGGCGAGTACGGCGGACGCCGCGCAGAAGGGGAAACAAGTTGTTGGCTACACCTAGCGAGAGAGTACGGTGAGTAGATTTCACATCTACGGGGATATCGCCCGCATGGCGTTCTACGTCAGGGCTGATAGGACCTTATAGTTTCCTTTGTATACATTGACTATTCATGGCTACTATTTAGTGCATGCTGCATTCCCTGCTATTTGGATATAAACTAGGATTGATAGAACACCGCACAATTACTAACGGTCCATGTTGCACGAGCACTATCCTGCATGTTACACACACACCGTTAGTAATTGCCATGACACTCACACTGTAGATATCACATCGGATCATTATATTGTAGCTTATCTATATGTGACTTGACATGCTATTCATACTTGATGCACATATCACATCGGATCATTATATTGTAGCTTATCTATATGTGACTTGACATGCTATTCATACTTGATGCACATATCACATCGGATCATTATATTGTAGCTTATCTATTAGTGACTTGACATGCTATTCATACTTGATGCACATATCACATCGGATCATTATATTGTAGCTTATCTATATGTGACTTGACATGCTATTCATACTTAATGCACATATCACATCGGATCATTATATTGTAGCTTATCTATATGTGACTTGACATGCTATTCATACTTGATGCACATATCACATCGGATCATTATATTGTAGATGATCTATATGTGACTTGACATGCTATTCATACTTGATGCACATATCACATCGGATCATTATATTGTAGCTCATCTATATGTGACTTGACATGCTATTCGTACTTGATGCCTATATCACATCGGATCATTATATTGTAGCTCATCTATATGTGACTTGACATGCTATTCATACTTGATGCCTATATCACATCGGATCATCATATTGTAGCTTATCTATATGTGACTTGACATGCTATTTATATTTGACGCGCATATCATATCGGATCATTGACTTGTATTTTGGTTTGGATTGCATGTGATTTCTGGATTTGGGAACCGTGGCTATTGCAAATATATAATCATTTAAAAACCCGGTTCCCTTGATATGATATTTCGGTGCGTCCACCATGTGTTTTCTCGGTGCTAGAGTGATATATGTGAACCCGAATCGAGGAGCTGGTTGAGGCCGATTACGGATACATGGTGGACCCGGTATGGTACCCCGGGTGAGAACGGTTTCGCTGTGCTGTAGACGGTGAGCCTGGCAGAGGGACTACTACCTACCGGTGATTGGTTGGACCTGACAGTTATCTGGAGGGTACTGATCAGAGTCTATAGATGGATGCGGGGTGATCCGTACTGCCGGGGCCGAGGGCCGATACCGCAGACGGAGCCCGTGGGCTGACCCGGACTGACGGGGCCCGATGGATGAGGATTTGCGTGTCGATGCTGGACACGAGTATTTATGATATTTGGGTGCCGATGTTGGGCACTCGGGATTCTCAGAGATGTACAGGATTTGAGGGCCGATGAGAGTGCCGGCGCCTGAGCTATTTCGGGGATCTGGGTGCATTGATGGACACCGATTATATATTCCACGTTGACATTCCGTGTAGATATTATATTGCCCCTGCTCATCATTTACTATTGTACCTCATCCTGTAGTTACATTACCTGATAGAGCATTGTACCTCATCCTGTAGTTACATTACCTGATAGAGCATTGTACCTCATCCTGTAGTTACATTACCTGATAGAGCATTTGCATGATTATTGCACATACTGCTTATCACACTTTGATATCATCTGTTGGCATATGATAGAGCAGCGCAGTACGTGCATGCTTGCGATTACCTTTATATGTTATCTCTATTCACGAGTTGGCAATTCACCCCCGTTGTGCCACAGTGTTTGCAGGTTGCCCTTCGGAGTAGTCGTGGCAGGCTGCGGTTGCATCTTTTGATACAGATACCCCCATAGTTGGTGTACTAGCTCTTTTGCTGATAGGTGGATTTTGCGCGGTATCTGTTTATCTTTCAGTATGTACATTGTTGTATCTATTATTCTCCATCTACCATGTATGTATTTGACTTAGAGGCAATGTGAGGACGATGATGTATTTTATTGGTATTCTGGTGTCGAGCTCATTGTGAGCCGACTGTACTTGCAGTTATCCTATCTGTGTTATTCCCACTTGTGGATCTTGATCTTCGCTACGGCGTCGTATATTACTATCTTGGTGATTGTTTACTTAGACTTCTTATCATGTTAGTAAGTGCTTCCATTTAAAACTTACAACACTCTATACTTTCACTGGTTTGATTTCTGGGTTTTCGGTTCACTTAGTCGCGTTACGCCTGTAGACGTTACGTGGTTAAGTGCCGGTCACGGGCCAAACTTCGGGTCGTGACAAAGTTGGTATCAGAGCGTAGGTTTTACCTTTCGGAGTGTAGGATGACCTTGGTATGATGGAGTAGGTAGCTGCAGCAGGGTAGCGTAGCGTGTGTATGTTCCGCGGCATACTCACGACACGGTACTCCGCCTACGCGACCTTAGGACTTGTTGATGTAAATTCCTTCTTGAGAATATACATTCTTGCGATTCGATTTCCGTATCCTTATCGAATCCTGTTGTTCCTGACAGCCAATATACCGCCAAAGACTACGAGGGCGCAGAGAGCGGCCGCGAGGGCCGAGATTCGAGTCAACTCATCCGAGACGAGGACTGATCCAGGTAGCACACCGGTTGTGCCCGAGCACGCTGTTCCTGCCGTGACAGATCAGATTGCTATGTTAGGGGGTGTGCAGGAGATACGCCAGACGATGGGATCCAGTATGCAGGAGATGCGCCAGATGATGGGATCTCTAGTTGAGACACTTCGAGCGCAGCGACCAGAGGTAGTTCCACCCGTTGCGGAGACCGCGGTGGTACCCATAGTTCAGGCAGTTGCACCTACGACTACAGAGGTTATTACAGTATCGCTGTCAGAGTTTATAAGGCTGAAGCCTCCGGTCTTCACAGGCACCGATGTGGCCGAGGATCCACAGTCTTTCATTGATAGGATGGCGCGGATATGTCGTTCACTTTGATGCGCAGATGCGAGATGGGTTGAGTTCGCGAGCTTTCGCTTGGAAGATCTTGCACAGAAATGGTGCGAATCAGTCGAAAAGGGTAGAGCAGCAGGTCTTCCTCCTATGACCTGGACAGAGTTCGTGGCATTATTCCTTGCCCGCTTTCTTCCCCTGAGTGTCAGAGATGCTAGAGCACGCAGGTTCGAGTCCTTACGCCAGACGCCAGAGATGTCAGTGGCAGAGTACGATGTGCTGTTCACCGAGCTATCCGTTTATGCTCCATATCTAGTGGCTACTGAGGAGTTGCGAATCAAGAGATTTGTCCGAGGCTTGCTTACACCACTATTCCTGGCTATCAGCGCACAGCATTATGAGACATACGCAGCAGCAGTGGATGCAGCATTATTAGTTGAGGAGCGCCTTGCTGAGACTTCGGCAGTTCCAGGGCCGAAGAGAGTTCGTGCAGATACGTCAGTGCAGAGACGGCCGTTCCGGCGTCGTGACAGGCACCTTGCAGGTGGCAGAGATTCGAGACGAAGCCGATTGTTTAGCTCCTATTCCCAGGAGGGTCAGCGACCGTCATAGGGATGTTACCGTTGCGGGAGTTCTTATCATCATGTGCGAGATTGTCCTGAGGTACCCCGGAGTGGGGCGGCAGCACCACATGTTACATTACCACCTTCACCACCCCAGACGGCATTGCCGATAGTACCTACTGTTACTCCGCGTCAGACGCATACACAAAGAGGTCGTGGTCGCGGAGGATTTGTTCATAGAGGACGAGGTGGCCGAGGTAGAGGGCAGCCAGCGGCCGGCAGGAGACAGTTAGTTGCAGGTGGAGGACAGGCGCGAGTTTTTGCTTTGACGCATCAGGACGCGCAGGCGTCCAATGCGGTGGTCTCAGGTATCCTTTCTGTATGTTCGGTTGATGCACACGTGTTATTCGATCCCGGATCCACGCACTCGTACGTATCCACACACTTTGTGCCGAGTTTGGGTAGAGAGTCCGGTTTGCTTGACCAGCCGCTTGTTGTGACTACTCCTGTGGGAGAGTCATTTGTTGCTAGGCACGTGTTCCGATCCTGTACCATCCGTATTGGCGAGAGAGAGTTGCCGGTCGATTTGATCCTTCTTAAGATGCTGGACTTCGACGTTCTTTTGGGCATGGATTGGTTAGCCACGTGCTATGCTTCTGTTGACTGCCGCGAGAAGACAGTTCGATTTTGTTTTCCCGGCGAGTCGGTTGTTGTTGTGTTGGGGGACCGTGGTTCCACCCCTCACAATGTGATTTCTTCTTTTCGCGCTGGACAGCTTTTGCGGAAGGGATGTCAGGGATTTCTCGCATATGTTTGCGATACTAGAGCTACGGAGGTTCCTCTGGATCAGGTTCCGGTTGTTAGTGAGTTCCCTGATGTATTCCCTGATGAGCTTCCTGGGCTACCGCCCGAGCGTGATAATTCTTTCTGCATTGACTTGGTTCCTGGCACGGGGCCTATTTCTGTACCGCCTTATCGGATGGCCCCGGCGGAACTTAGAGAATTGAAGGGTCAGTTGCAGGATCTGCTGGATAAGGGACTTATTCGACCCAGTGTTTCTCCTTGGGGTGCTCCAGTCCTGTTCGTCAAGAAGAAGGACGGCAGTTTGCATTTGTGTATCAACTACCGCCAGCTGAACAGGGTGACAGTGCGGAACAGATATCCTTTGCCACGCATCGACGATTTGTTCGACCAGCTTCAGGGGGCAGGATACTTTTCGAGGATCGATTTGCGATCGGGCTACCATCAGCTGCGGGTTCGACAGGAGGACATTCCTAGGACAGCCTTCCGCACACGTTACGGCCATTATGAGTTTTTGGTGATGTCGTTCGGACTCACCAACGCGCCAGCAGCATTTATGGACATGATGAACCGTATTTTCCGGTCGTATCTTGATCTGTTCATTATAGTGTTTATTGACGATATCTTGGTGTATTCTCGGAGTAGAGAGGAGCACGAGCAGCACCTGCGGATTACACTGCAGACCTTGAGGGAGCATCAGCTTTTCGCCAAATTCTCCAAGTGTGCCTTCTGGCTAGACAGCGAAGACTTCTTGGGGCACGTGATTACACGAGATGGTATATGTGTCGACCCGAGGAAGATAGAGGCAGTTCGGAGTTGGCCTAGACCCACGTCAGTGACGGAGGTTCGCAGCTTTCTAGGGCTGGCAGGTTATTACAGGCGATTCGTGCAGGACTTCTCTCGCATTGCTACACCTTTGACCGGGTTGACCCGGAAGGGAGTTCGCTTCGATTGGACGGAGGAGTGTGAGCACAGTTTCCAGCGGCTACGGGCTCTACTGACTACGATACCAGTGCTATCATTGCCTTCAGGATCAGGCGGATTTGTGGTCTACTGCGATGCTTCACGAGTAGGGCTGGGATGCGTTTTGATGCAGCATGACAGGGTGATTGCGTATGCTTCGCGACAATTAAAGAAACATGAACAGAATTACCCTACTCATGATCTGGAGATGGCTGTGGTGGTCTTTGCACTCAAGATCTGGCGACACTATCTGTATGGAGAGTCGTGCTAGATATTCACTGACCATAAGAGCTTAAGGTACATATTTCAGCAGTGAGACCTGAACCTTAGACAGCGCCGATGGATGGAGTTAGTGAAGGACTATGATTGTGAGATCTTGTATCACCCGGGCAGGGCGAATGTAGTGGCGGATGCTTTGAGCAGGAGGCCCGGGGGTAGTCTATCCTGTTTGAGCTCAGTGCAGAGGCAGTCGTCGGCGGATTGGCAGATCTTATGCGACAGTCGGATACAGTTCGAGTTTACGCCGATCGGAGGACAGATTGCGCATGTTCGTGCATGCCCACACTTGCTTGACCATATACATGAAGCACAGCACAGTGATGACCACTGTTCAGAGATCAGGACACAGATGGGACAGGGCAGATTTTCCGAGTTCGTGATCGATGATCAGGGGATACTACGATTTGGAGCTAGACTGTGCGTACCAGATGCTGAGGGATTGCGGCGCGAGATTCTTGAGAAGGCACATCGATCGGTATATAGTGTTCATCCCGGTTCCACCAAGATGTACCATGATATGAGAGATGTTTACTGGTGGGACAGCATGAAGAGGGACATTGCAGATTTTGTGTCGAGATGCCTGACTTGTCAGCAAGTCAAGGCTGAGCACCAGAGGCCCGCGGGAGAGCTACAGCCGTTACCCATTCCGGAGTGGAAATGGGAACAGATATCTATGGATTTCATTGTGGGTCTACCCAGGACTAGTCGAGGGTATGACTCCATCTGGGTGATCATGGATCGTTTGACGAAAGCGGCTCACTTCCTACCGGTGAAGACGACTTTCGGATTTACTCAGTATGCCCAGATTTATATTGATGAGATTGTACGACTGCACGGAGTTCCGACATGCATCATGTCCTATAGAGGCACCCAGTTTACCAGCCGGCTATGGCAGAGGCTTCAGGAGGCTTTGGGCACTCGCTTGAGTTTCAGCACAGCATTCTATCCGCAGACCGACGGGCAGTCAGAACGGACTATTCAGACTCTCAACGACATGCTCAGAGCATGCGTTTTGTACTTCGGAGGTAGCTGGGATCATCATTTGCCCTTAGTAGAGTTCTCCTACAACAACAGCTACCAGGAGACCATTCAGATGGCACCGTTTGAGGCTCTTTATGGGAGGAGATGCAGATCGCCCACCTGTTGGACGGAGCTCAGTGAGAGCAGTATCTTAGGACCGCAGATTGTGGAGGAGACGATCGCGAAGATCCAGTTGATTCGCGATAGGATGAGAGCAGCCCAGAGTAGGCAGAGATCTTATGCGGACCGTCGTCGGCGCAGACTTGAGTTTTCCGTTGGTGATCATGTTTTCTTGAGGGTCTCCCCAATGAAAGGCGTGATGAGATTTGGGAAGAAGGGGAAGCTTAGTCCCAGATACGTGGGCCCCTTCGAGATCCTTGAGCGTATTGGTGCGGTTGCGTATCGTTTAGCCCTTCCGCCCAGTTTTCCAGACGTGCACCCCGTATTTCACTTTTCGATGCTCCGCAGATATCTTCATGATCCTTCGCATGCGATTCAGGACCCGACGATCCAGCTTGAGCGCGACCTTTCCTATGCAGAACAGCCGGTGATGATCTTGGATCGACAAGTGAAGAAATTGAGGTCGAAAGAGATACCGTCCGTCAAGGTACTTTGGCGTGGCCAGCGCGGCGAGGAGGTTACTTGGGAGACCGAGAGCGAGATGACGAAGAGGTATCCCCATCTTTTTGAAGGTGAGTATGGTTAGATTTTTAAATTCGGGGACCGAATTTCTTTAAGGAGGGTAGATTGTAACACTTTGGATTTCCGTTTGATCGTCTTTCGTGATAATTAGTGATCGTACATGTTATTATAGATATGTGTTTCTAGGATTATTAGTTATTTTTAGTAGTGTTAGCATATTGGGAATTTTCTTGTGTTTGTGCACACTTGCATACTTAGACTTTTTCTTGTGACTTGTTAACCATTCTTTGTGCATGGTTGCAAAGTTATTTTCCCCACCATTTAATCCTTTCACAAAACTCTTTTTATAATTTCAAATCTATTAAACAAATGAGGCATGGGGGGGTAGGTAAAAAGCATGACTTTTGACCCATTTTTCCCTCTCTTCTCTCTCTCTTTCCCACTCCAGAATTCTGGAGAATTTCCAGCAGCAAACCCTCCATTTTCCTCCATATTCTCTTCTCTTTTCATTCCCCTTTGATCCATACACAAACCCTATACTTATCAACTCATTTTCTTCACAAAACCTTAAGAAAAGTGAGCTTTTTGAGGTGTTTAAGGCAAATCTGCACACTAGAGGGGAAAGTTAAAACTTTTGGGGTTCTACAAGGTTCTTAAAAGGTATTAACTCATATTAGCACTTCTTTTCCTTAGACTTGTTGTATTCTTTAGTAAAAATCTCATTTTTGTGCATTTTTGGTGATATTTAAGGATATTTGTGATTCACATGTTAGATTAAGGTTTTGTTAGTTGTGTTAGCTCTATTATGTGTTATTAGAGCTATCTTAGGCCAAGTTTTGTTTCAGTTTGTACAAAAATACCCTAAAGTTCCATTTTTGTGCAAAGTGTGGATTTTTAACTTGAAATAAGGCTTTGTAGGATCTGCTGCTACCCGAGACATTTCAGAGTAAAACTAGAGGTTACTGTAGCATGTATGGGGGGTATAGAGTGCACACACCAAACCTGGGAGCCCAATTCCCAAGCGAGGCCGCCGAAATAGGCATTCTGGCCGCAAATTGCGGCCAGATTGGGGTGCTTTGGGTTGGGGTTTGGGGTGTGGGTGTCTGCTGCTATGTGGGATGTTTTGGCATATATAGTTTTACAATATCTTCCCTGTATCAAAATCTGGAGCAGATTACCTGTTTTCCCGTATTTCCAATCTTTCGCGACACGCGTGATACGTGTGTGTGGGTTTGGGGTTTCTGCGTATCGCGACGCGTCGGAGTGGTTTCAGACGCGTAACCACACGTTTTAGCGTATCGCGCACACGCGCGCTTGGTTCGCGACACGAGTTACTAGTTCGGCTTTAATGTCGCGTTTGTGTGATTTCAAGCTTACGTGTGATATATTGTGTAATTCTAGGTCCGCAGGCGAGTACGGCGGACGCCACGCAGAAGGGGAAACAAGTTGTTGGCTACACCTAGTGAGAGACTACGGTGAGTAGATTTCACATCTATGGGGATATCGCCCGCATGGCGTTCTACGTCAGGGCTGATAGGACCTTATAGTTTCCTTTGTATACATTGACTATTCATGGCTACTATTTAGTGCATGCTGCATTCCCTGCTATTTGGATATAAACTAGGATTGATAGAACACCGCACAATTACTAACGGTCCATGTTGCACGAGCACTATCCTGCATGTTACACACACACCGTTAGTAATTGCCATGACACTCACACTGTAGATATCACATCGGATCATTATATTGTAGCTTATCTATATGTGACTTGACATGCTATTCATACTTGATGCACATATCACATCGGATCATTATATTGTAGCTTATCTATATGTGACTTGACATGCTATTCATACTTGATGCACATATCACATCGGATCATTATATTGTAGCTTATCTATATGTGACTTGACATGCTATTCATACTTGATGCACATATCACATCGGATCATTATATTGTAGCTTATCTATATGTGACTTGACATGCTATTCATACTTGATGCACATATCACATCGGATCATTATATTGTAGCTCATCTATATGTGACTTGACATGCTATTCATACTTGATGCACATATCACATCGGATCATTATATTGTAGCTCATCTATATGTGACTTGACATGCTATTCATACTTGATGCCTATATCACATCGGATCATTATATTGTAGCTCATCTATATGTGACTTGACATGTTATTCATACTTGATGCCTATATCACATCGGATCATCATATTGTAGCTCATCTATATGTGACTTGACATGCTATTTATATTTGACGCACATATCATATCGGATCATTGACTTGTATTTTGGTTTGGATTGCATGTGATTTCTGGATTTGGGAACCGTGGCTATTGCAAATATATAATCATTAAAAAACCCGGTTCCCTTGATATGATATTTCGGTGTGTCCACCATGTGTTTTCTCGGTGCTAGAGTGATATATGTGAACCCGAATCGAGGAGCTGGTTGAGGCCGATTACGGGTACATGGTGGACCCGGTATGGTACCCCGGGGCGAGAACGGTTTCGCTGTGCAGTAGACGGTGAGCCTGGCAGAGGGACTACTACCTACCGGTGATTGGTTGGACCTGACAGTTATCCGAAGGGTACTGATCAGAGTCTATAGATGGATGCGGGGTGATCCATACTGCCGGGGCCGAGGGCCGATACCGCAGACGGAGCCCGTGGGCTGACCCAGACTGACGGGGCCCAATGGATGAGGATTTGCGTGTCGATGCTGGACACGAGTATTTATGATATTTGGGTGCCGATGTTGGGCACTCGGGATTCTCAGAGATGTACAGGATTTGAGGGCCGATGAGAGTGCCGGCGCCTGAGCTATTTGGGGGATCTGGGTGCATTGATGGACACCGATTATATATTCCACGTTGACATTCCGTGTAGATATTATATTGCCCCTGCTCAGCATTTACTATTGTACCTCATCCTGTAGTTACATTACCTGATAGAGCATTGTACCTCATCCTGTAGTTACATTACCTGATAGAGCATTGTACCTCATCCTGTAGTTACATTACCTGATAGAGCATTTGCATGATTATTGCACATACTGCTTATCACACATTGATATCATCTGTTGGCATATGATAAAGTAGCGCCGTACGTGCATGCTTGCGATTACCTTTATATGTTATCTCTATTCACGAGTTGGCAACTCACCCCCGTTGTGCCACAGTGTTTGCAGGTTGCCCTTCGGAGTAGTCGCGGCAGGCTGCGGTTGCATCTTTTGATACAGATACCCTCATAGTTGGTGTACTAGCTCTTTTGCTGATAGGTGGGTTTTGCGCGGTATCTGTTTATCTTTCAGTATGTACATTGTTGTATCTAGTATTCTCCATCTACCATGTATGTATTTGACTTAGAGGCAGTGTGAGGACGATGATGTATTTTATTGGTATTCTGGTGTCGAGCTCGTTGTGAGCCGACTGTACTTGCAGTTATCCTATCTGTGTTATTCCCACTTGTGGATCTTGATCTTCGCTACGGCGTCGTATATTACTATCTTGGTGATTGTTTACTTAGACTTCTTATCATGTTAGTAAGTGCTTCCATTTAAAACTTACAACACTCTATACTTTCACTGGTTTGATTTCTGGGTATTCGGTTCACTTAGTCGCATTACGCCTGTAGACGTTACGTGGTTAAGTGCCGGTCACGGGCCAAACTTCGGGTCGTGACACCCGGCCTCCATCCCGAGGCCAAATGCGGAAGCGATGGTTAACTTTAATTTTTTCTTGAACCGGCACCACCGCGCACTAAAACCCGGATCGGGCCATTAACTAGTTCTAGCTAACTACAAGATGGGGAAGAGAGATATACCGAGCGATCCGTGTCCCCCGGACTTCTCGTCGTCGTCCCGATCTCCCGCGGAATGTCCGGTCTCCACCTCCACGCCGGAAAGGGCACCACGTCGCCGGCTTCTTTTACGGGCTCCCACCTATATACCGAGGCAACTCGGGCACGAAGCTGGCGAGTCGACATGCCCAAGATTTGCTGTAGAATATGGTGAAGATCTATATGTCTCATTTGGGGTTTATGGAGGTTGCCATTTGGTGGAGGGATGAGTTGAAGAATTTTTTTGTGGAGCTATGGGATTTTTCACAAGCCAAAAGAGATAAAATCCCTCCACAAAAAAAATGGGACAGTCCACTTGAGGAAGTGGCCGGCCATCCAAGTGAGGGGAGAGTGAGAATGAGAGTGTATATCAAAAATGAGAGAGGCCACACAATAATGCAAGAAAGAATCAAAAGAAATCATGAAAGAACATGATCACAAACACATCCACACTCAACCACAACCATCATCAAACATGATGGCTCCAAAAGTCAAGCAATGATGAAGTGAACAAGTCAAGGTCAACAAGAGCTATCATGAAGCAACAAAATGCAAAGAACCCCCTCCACTAATGCTTATTTGCATAATTGCAAATAAGCCCTCCTCCACCAATCTTCGGCCATTGAAAGATACAAATGAAATATGGCCGAAACGGAAAGCAAACTGGCAACTCCAGAAAACTGGTCCCGTAATAAATTATAGGAAAACCCCGCTACTATGTATACACACCCGCATTTGTATTCCGACCGAAATATAAATGCAATGAGACAAATCTACACTATACTATACTAGGATCCGGCTTAAACCAAAGCCGGCTAGTATTATCCGTTCGATCCTGATCCGTGTAATACCGCACGTATCTGATCGAACCCTGCCATATCTCCATACGGCCTCTACAGCGTTTCGCCCAAAAACTTGAGCAACTGAATGTGGGGGACTCTAAAGACTCGTCAACACCTTGGTTGTGGATTTAACCACTAGCACGTCAGAGGTATAAGCCAATACGTAACGGGCTACCAGGTATTGACCAAAAGAGACGTCGATGAGCGAACTCATCCTGACACCCTACTGAGCCTGTCAGTGACAATATCCGTACAGTCCGGTCCGTTCGTCTATGAGTATCGCATGGCGGGCCTAGGGGGTTGGTAAAGTCAGACCCCCAAAAACGGTACAAGTCGTGTCGGAGTGTAGCTCAGAACACCCTGAGATACTACTGGAATACCTACCAGTAAATCTCCTGCCTCGGCCGAGGGCTTCGTGTAATGGCTCTCCTAGACACAGCGCGACCTCACCCCTAATACAGGGAGAGACGAACCCCCGAAGATCCGCTCACTGCCTCCATGTGGCTCGGGACTGTACCCAACTAAAACCTGTTTGCACGTCTCCTTTGAGCGTAGTAGGGTAGTAATCAAAGTACAGTGGGAACTCACACGAGACAAATGATGATCCTCAGGTCGATGAACTAACCTGTACACATGTCACCAGGGAACTGCTATCTGACGTCAGGTATAAGACCAACTAGCATGTTCCCGGCGAGTCCTATCCGGTGTACTCATAACCCAATGAGCACCTGTATACATCTTAGGTGAACCAACTGACACCAGTGGCTTGTGAGACCGGCCACCGCCCCTCGTCGGGGTCTCGAATGCACACACTAGTCTACTCTGGAGTATCGATGCCCTGTCTCGAAACTCCCACGACTAGGGACCTTTTAAGGATGTGCTTATAGACCCCAGCTCCCACTTATATGATCGCCCTCATACTGCTGGTGGTCAAGCAAGAATCCTAGGGGCTCTATCAACGTGTAATAGCAACATGTCAGGTCACCTAAAGCAGTACACGATGATAAAGATAAACCAGATAGCATACTATCATCTCGAGTAAGACTGTCCTACTGGGACAGGTCCTTCCTCAATCATTACAATCACGTGCCTGTGATCCAATAATTGACTCTGAGGGCACTATCTCCAGCAATCTCCCACTTGCACTCAAGGCTAATTATTGCGATGTCGCATACTCACAGCCCGTGTGATACCGAACACCCAACTCCTCTACTAGTCAGTCTCACAAAGCCCGTTTGCGAAACTATTGCGTTCGAGGAATAGCCTCAGTGAGTGGATCCGCTTTGATGTTTCTTTCTATGTCTCTCTATAACTCATGTTCGCAGAGAAACCCATCTCCCGAAATGAGCAATACCTGTCTTAGAGTATGTCTGGATGTCTGATGGGACCTAGCTCATAAATGAACTCCAAATCCAAACTTTTTAGACTGTATCGTCAACTGAACTTAATCAGTATCCTGCGCCATGCCTCCCTCAGTATTTCCTTGGACCACCTGTCCAAAATACTGCCCCTCGTCAGAAGGAAAACTATAACTCTGACAACCTCCTTGTCGTCCAGGTCACCTTGGAAGCCTGGAATGATAACTGTCTCCCTAATGAGGCTGTCATTATCATATCCCTAGAACATTCACTTATGTTCTAGAACTGCTTCCGACTGTTTCTCTAGGATAGGATCAATATCAACTTATTGCATCTAGTGCAAGAACAACATCTGGTGTGGTACTTGACATCTCATGATTGACTCAGTTGCCTGAGCAACTGATCTGCCAATCATGAACATCCCTCTCCCCTTTAGTCTGTAAGACACCTTTAGAGAGGGTGACTCCATCACCTGCAGGTACACTACCGTACCAGGAGTCGTCCATTCTAAATACTCATAGAATGCTGTCTACGTACCCTGATTGGGAAACCACCCAAATCTAGATCTAAAACCATAGATCTAGTAACCAGTATGTCTGATATAATGTCCAAGTCCCATGTGGAGAAACCACTGTGTGACGACCAAAGTATAACCGATTGTAGTATAGGAATATCACTTCCTACTCGGTGTATGTCATCCAAATACTAGGACATCACACCCTACTACCTTCTCAACAGATCCATACCCTATTCTGATGAAGTCAAACCTATGACTGTCACATCAGAAATTGATGATCTATCTCCGCTATATCTGCTTTAGTCTATAAATAGACATAAGCCACCTGTCCACCAATGCTTCCGCTGCTCCCACTGACTACAACAACTCTCTGGCAGAGTCATATAAACGTACACTTCTAAAGCAAGTTTAGAACGACGCTATACTCATCCTCCTGCCGGGTCTCACAGTCTGGAACAACAGCAATGGCAAGTGTGGGTAAACAAGAACTTCCCTGTCACCGTCCTTGAGGCTACCGGAGTACCTCTCGGGTGCCTGAAGTTACCCACCACATCTGCAGAGTGGCCAATGGAATGTCAAGCCAGATTGAATCTTTAGGTTCTTATGAAATCTTCAGTAATCGTTTGTGGTTCTGGAATCACTTTCAGTTCTACCATACTCCCACTACTGTTTTCTTAAAAAAATCCATTTTTATTAAAACTGTGGCGAGTCTAGAACAATATCGCTATTGATCTTCCAGATGGTAGAAAGTCAACCCTCATCATAGCCTGGGTCAACCCACAAATAGCCATTACAGAAACGTGCCTTGAGTTATCCAGAGTCTGGTTTTAATTATAAGCCGGACAACTCCCCGTACCTTAACAACGTTAAGATATAAACTGTTCTATATCCAATATAGAACCAGAGGCACTGATTTAATTGAACCAGATTCAAATCATGCAGCTGTCCCCAGTGCATGTCAACTAAATGGAAGGAGGCCGATCAGCGTTACTCAACTTAGGAATGCTTCCACTTATGAGTAACCTGAAAGAGAATCTAGTTCTCTTAACCATTACTATCAACTGAATACCATATACAAGTATCTACATCTTCGATCATTTTGAAGAATCCCGATACTTGCAATACCCAGTTCTCTACTTTACTCATATACCTATAACTTCTCAAAACTCAGACCCTATGTTTCTACGAAACACCTGTCTAAGAACTAGAGAAGTCATAAGTAAACAGAATATAGTACGAGGACCAACCCCTCTGTCCTGATGGACACTGGACAATATACAATACTCTGTATAAGTCCCCTGAGTCTAGTAACTCATTCACTGTGTGTCGTAGGTTGAAAACTGTACTTATGGTTAAGAAGAATTACACCGCTGTTTAATTCTCCTTACCTAACCATCCACTGATATATGTAAATGTCATAGACATAATTTCAGAAAGGTATATCTCACTCTATGAAAATAGACGTACAGATATATCAATTTGAAATTGGTGCATAACAGCGGATATTCAAAACCAAATATTTGTCGACCGGCAAACAGCCCAGGTGATTTCCTTAAATATCACCAATTACAACGAATTCCGATATAATGAGGATGATCACCAAATTCCTAATAACTTACTCCCACTCGTCATCTGTAAAACCATACAGATGTGAGAAACATACCTGGTAAATACATACCCTGGAGCAAGTGTCTAATTGGGAAATCAGTTTTCTTTTAACAGTACACGATGAAACTGAAACATTGAAATGTTTCGATGGGGTATCCTGGTATTCCTAGTAATGCCTCTTCCATTAACCAGATTCACGACTATAACCGTGTAATTTTTTGCCACCTCTCCAAATCTCTTCATATGTCTTTAGTCATTACCTTCTGTACACCCCTTTAGGCCAAATGGTTTTCTTCCTTCCCTACCGTTCGGCACCAGCCTATGGTTTGGAAGAAAACTATCCAATAAGCATAACGGGTGTACTGTCCTAATCCTAGGAACACTCGCAAAGTGAGAGAAGGTGAAGATAAAAGGCAACCGAATAAACCTTATTCCTATTTCTCCTGAACCAGAATCCATCCCCGAACTGGAACAAGTTCCTTTCGAGTTCGTATATAACCATACGATGGAGTATCCAATAAACTATGGATCTTCATAGTGATACGGAGTGTTCTGGAGAAATACGAAGGTGATTTGGGAGTGGTAATGAAATTCCTGGTTTGGTCATGAATATCAGTTGCAATTTACTTTGCCCTCTTACTAATCCCTTACTTTGTCTTAACTTAATACCTTCTGTACACCATCGTTAGGCTAATTGGTTTTCTTCATTCCCTACCGGTCGGCACCTGCCTATGGTTTGGAATAAGACTATCCAATTTGCGTAATAGGTGTACTATCTCCTAAACCAAGGAGTACTCACAACTCGAGAGAAGGTAAAAGGAAAAGACAACTGAATAATCCTATCCGTTTTCTCTAGAACCTGAAACCATCCTCGAATAAATCCCTTCGAGTTCGTATATAACCATACGATGGTTTTGCCCAATGGAAGTGGACGTTCGTAGTAATACGGGGTGTCCTGGAGAAAAGGGTAAAAGTAGGAGTGGCAATGAGGTCTGCAACTCTGACAATCCAAAAGCCAGTGTTTAAGAAGGTTCGGTCAACTTGGTCACTGAGTCATAGTCTTAGGGTCGGGTCAATGGTCACTGCCAAAGAGAGAGAGAAAAGAAACACTCAGCGTGCACTCTAATCTAGATCAGAATGGTTACCAATTTATCTAATCAGGAAACCTCCCACTGTAACGTCAAATTCTTCTCCAAACCCAAAAGAAGAATTAGTCGGGATCACCCGAGGAGTAAACCAACTCATCAGTGGGAATCGGGATCCAACTATCATCGCATGATAACGTGACGGAATCCGCTCACGCTATCACACTCCAGAAGGTATGCGCATATCTGGCAAGTTCCAGTTCTTTTGAAACTCCCGATGTGATTTTTGCCCCATGCTCTTATGACCTTGGCTTTGGCCAACATATCATAAGTCACATGTCAAGTTCTACCCGTCATTCTCCAGGTTAATTTGAGCACACCCGTACATACCCTTGACTTTGGCCAAAATAGTAGTACGACTGCCCCAAACCAACGCATCTATCTATGCTGCATATGAATACCCAATAGCTACCAATCACTGTGCCTTGACTTTGACCAACATACACAGCTTGAATACTATTGACCACCCATATGAAACGACGGAGGGCTACGAATGGTTTCTGGCGAAAACCTTTAACGTAGTGAACTTGATATCGTTGAAGGAACGGATAGCTTTATAAAAATATAGTGATGATAACCTTTGCTAAAGAGGTCACTCCCGGTGAAGGGATCTCGGCTCTTTCCCCATAGAATGAGGTGCAGGATATTCCAACTGAATATCACAGTGCAAAGCAAAAGTAATCGGCTATAGTGAAGTCATTGCCCTGACGCAAACTTTTTGTCCAAGGGGTCACTCCCGGTGAAGGGATCTCGGCCCTTGCCTCGTCGACTGAGGAGCAGGATATTCCAACTGAATACCACGGTGCAAAACAAAAGTGAATGTCCTTGCAATAACAGCTTTTTGAAAAAGTTCCAACAACATCAGATTAGGTTTGTTTAACTTGCATTGATCCGAATCAACGCAGTCCCATCAATGGATCACACCACAAAGAACGAAAATATACTGATGTACGTATATGCCATCCGCATTCGCCACTGGGTCCCGTCATTACCCGTTAGGTTAGCTAACTAACGACAGAGCGGGGACTGGACTAGCGCGGATGCAAAACATATACAACATCTACTAGTATATATATAATATATAATTTTCGCTCAAGGCGTGATAAAAAGCAGCATCACAGAAATGTACAGCATCACAGAACAATACAGATATCTGGGATCCCCGGGTTTCACAGAGCCACTACTGAAACCCGACGTTCCCCTGGTCGTGTGGATAGCCTGTGCAATGAAATCTTAGACCCCTACGGGCGCGGCAAGTTACCCGCCAAAACCTGAAGTGAGGCAGCCCCCTTCAGCAACGTGAATGGACCACCCGGCACTTCACGGAATCCGGTAACTTGGGCACCCCTCCTGGGTCAACCTGTACCCCCTACGAGTGCGGTGAATAGCCCGCCAATTCTAGAGTGAAGCCCCTTCCGTCTCAATGCCATGAGATGCGAGCTTGTTGCCCTCTAGAATCCGACTATCCGTGCACCCCTCCGCGGGGCAATCCTAGTACAGAAAGTAAAATATACATACAACGGGTACATCGACCGCAACCTGGTCGTGCCCCAAAAGAATAATACAAACAGGCAGTGACGGCAGTCCACATGTCGGACGCTCGCCCCGCAATATTAAATGTACATGATACAACAAAAAACTGTACTACCACTGCAACCAGGCTATCCCCACGACTAATCCGCAACATCACATCAAAATCACATAATATCAACGTGAAAGTCACGTTCGCAAATCTGTCTAACCGGGCTATAGCAGTTAGATAGGATTTACCGATCAAGTGACATTCACGGTCACAGATATAATGTTAATACTGTGAACTAATGTGTTTAAAATATCCGATCGATCAAATTTTAACAAGTGTGCCCCAAAGTACAACTGTAGCACATCAAGAAATTCTGGGCCCAAAATTAATATTCCAAAACCCCTATTTTCATCACAGGAGGCCTCTGTAAAAAATTGGTGCACTGATCACTCAAAACAGCGGCGGAACCGCGGCCCAAGCATGGGTTTGGCCGCGGTTCCGCGGTCGAATAATGAGATCTCGCCACCAAATTTTTACAGTAGGCTTATACTTCCATGCACAGTATTCTGAGACTACCTGAAAAAAATTTCGAGACAAAAAAATTTCGACAGAAAACTGTTGTTTTGAAAAACACGGTTTTGGAACATTTTTTTGATCGGAAGTGTAAAACATATTAGACAAAGCTAGACTAGGTTAATGGCGAGGCTCTGATACCACTGTAAGTGCACGGCGGCGCCCCGGCCTCCATCCTGAGGCCAAATGCGGAAGCGATGGTTAACTTTAATGTTTTCTTGAACCGGCACCACCGCGCACTAAAATCCGGATCGGGCCATTAACTAGTTCTAGCTAACTACAAGATAGGGAAGAGAGATATACCGAGCGATCCGTGTCCTCCGGTCTTCTCGTCGTCGTCCCGATCTCCCGCGGAATGTCCGGTTTCGACCTCCTCGCCGGAAAGGGCACCACGTCGCCGGCTTCTTTTACGGGCTACCACCTCTATACCGAGGCAACTCGGGCACGAAGCTGGCGAGTCGACATGCCCAAGATTTGCTGTAGAATATGGTGAAGATCTATATGTCTCATTTGGGGTTTATGGAGGTTGCCATTTGGTGGAGGAATGAGTTGTAGAATTTTTTTGTGGAGCTATGGGATTTTTTACAAGCCAAAAGAGATAAAATCCCTCCACAAAAAAAATGGGACAGCCCACTTGAGGAAGTGGCCGGCCATCCAAGTGAGGGGAGAGTGAGAATGAGAGTGTATATCAAAAATGAGAAAGGCCACACAATAATGCAAGAGGGAATCAAAAGAAATCATGAAAGAACATGATCACAAACACATCCACACTCAACCACAACCATCATCAAACATGATTACTCCAAAAGTCAAGCATTGATGAAGTGAACAAGTCAAGGTCAACAAGAGCTATCATGAAGCAACAAAATGCAAAGAACCCCCTCCACTAATGCTTATTTGCACAATTGCAAATAAGCCCTCCTCCACCAATCTTCGGCCATTGAAAGATACAAATGAAATATGGCCGAAACGAAAAGCATACTGGCAACTCCAGAAAACTGGTCCCGTAATAAATTACAGGAAAACCCCGCTACTGTGTATACACACCCGCATTTGTATTCCGACCGAAATACAAATGCAATGAGACAAATCTACACTGTACTATACTAGGATCCGGCTTAAACCAAATCCGTCTAGTATTATCCGTTCGATCCTGATCCGTGAAATACCGCACGTATCTGATCGAACCCTGCCATATCTCCATACGGCCTCTACAGCGTTTCACCCGAAAACTTGAGCAACTGAATGTGGGGGACTCTAAAGACTCGTCAACACCTTGGTTGTGGATTTAACCACTAGAACGTCAGAGGTATAAGCCAATACGTAACGGGCTACCAGATATTGACCAAAAGGGACGTCGATGAGCGAACTCATCCTGACACCCTACTGATCCTGTCCGTGACAATATCCGTACAGTCCGGTCCGTTCGTCTATAAGCATCGCTTGGCGGGCCTAGGGGGTTGGTAAAGTCAGACCCCTAAAAGCGGTATAAGTCGTGTCAGAGTGTAGCCCAGAACACCCTGAGATACTACTGGAATACCTACCAGTAAATCTCCTGCTTCGGCCGAGGGCTTCGTGTAATGGCTCTCCTAGACACAGCGCGACCTCACCCCCAATACCGGGAGAGACGAACCCCCGAAGATCCGCTCACTGCCTCCATGTGGCTCGAGACTGTACCCAACTAAAACCTGTTTGCACATCTCCTTTGAGCATGGTAGGGTAGTAATCAAAGTACAGTGGGAATTCACACGAGACAAATGACGATCCTCAGGTCGATGAACTAACCTGTACACATGTCACCAGGGAACTGCTATCTGACGTCAGGTATAAGACCAACTAGCATGTTCCCGGCGAGTCCTGTCCGGTGTACTCATAACCCAATGAGCACCAGTATAAATCTTAGGTGAACCAACTGACACCAGTGGCTTGTGAGACCGGCCACCGCCCCTCGTCGGGGTCTCGAATGCACACACTAGTCTACTATGGAGTATCGATGCCCTGTCTCGAAACTCCTACGACTAGGGACCTTTTAAGGATGTGTTTTTAGACCCCAGCTCCCACTTATATGATCGTCCTCATACTGCTGGTGGTCAAGCAAGAATCCTAGGGGCTCTATCAACGTGTAATAGCGACATGTCAGGTCACCTAAAGCAGTACACATGTCTCGACCCGAAAGTACGGAACGTAACCGGCACTTAGATTACGAAGCGTCTAGAGACGCCACGTAACCTAAGTAAGCCGAAGCCCAGAAATCTAAACCAAGAAAAAGAAGAAGAAGCAGTAAAAGAAAACATGAAGGAATAAGTTTAAAACATCAGCAAATTTTCCCAAAAATTTCGGTAGAGTCTCCTCTATAAAAACTGGCCCCCAAACGGGTACAACAAGTATAATATACATAAACAACAATAAAAAGCATCCCCAAACGGGAGCTAACTCAACGCCAACAGGCGGAAACAACCACAACAAGCAGAATAATATACAACGCCAAAGGGCGAGGCTCAAAACTCAAAAGAAAACAAAACCACCAGATCAGAATAATACATGCGCGCCTCTAAGGTCGAAATAAAAGACTGGTCCAATAAACTTATCAAGTAATACAAATATGGTTGATGGAGCTTACTAGATACAAATGAATGAATAAAAGTACAATGGTGGTTCGGATACAAGTGAACCAACCTACCGTGCAAATCACCCTGAAGAAAAGATGTGCCAACAAGCTGCCACGGAAACCTGTACATCGAACCTATAATAAAATTTGGCACAACGGGCGTGAGTTGCCAACTCGTGAGTAGAAGACATCTACGAAAAGAAATCAAATGCATGACGCTATCCTAGGTCATAATAATACACTACTATATCTCAATCATCTAGTAATAGCAGGGTAATACTACGTGTAAGTGCAAATACTCCGTGACGTGTCAGTGCCTCATATAGTACTGTGTCATATGAATGGATATGCATGCACCATGAATGTAAAATAAACAAATCCTGAAATCCAGGTATATCTGTATAAGAAATCTTTAGCTGTTATCATAGTAAAACGGGTATAGAAACCGGAAATATCAACAATGAAATCCATGGAAATCCGTGTCAAGCATCGACACAAATATGTAAATCTCAAGTCTCATAGTCTCAATATCTCAGGCTCCGTCAGTCCGGATCGGCCCATATCATCAAATCTCACGACAACGGTCGGTATCCTCCGGATATCTGCCGCGCCAGACATCACCGGTAGGTAGCCTTCCCCTGCCAGGCTCATCGTCTACAACTCGATCTTCTTGCCCCGGGGTACCATACCGGGCCCACCATGTACCCGAGACGGTTCATCCACTCCTCGAATCGGGTCTCGAAATCCATCAGAAAATATGAAATCTCATGGTGGACGACACATACATCACGAGAAAACCGCATCTTATGTTTTTAAAAAGAGAGGAGGAGGAGAGAGAGAAGTGTTTACATATTCTTGCAGTTTTCCCCAAAATCCAGAAATCTCATAGAAATCCAAATCTCAAAATCATGAGTAACTATATGATAAGTGTCGGCATATGCCCATAATACTGCATGATAACATGAAAATATGAATACATGAATGTCTAAGCAATGAATATCATGTCTGTACTAATGTCAGAGAATAATCACAATATTATATCTGTCTAGTTGTTAACTGATTCTATCCATAAAAGACAATATGATCTAAAGTGTACGTGACATAGCAATTACCGATGATGATGTGTGAGCCGGCAAATAAGTGTGCGTGAGCCGGCAAATAAGTGTGCGTGGAATATGCGCATCATCGGTAATAGTGCTGGTGTCCTAACAGGTAAAGTTTATACTGATTATAGCAACATATAAAAGAACATGCCCCATGATGATTACAGTATGAATGTAAATACAGGTGTGCATTATCCACTCCTCTGCGAGATACGAGTACAACTACCACTATGTGAGTCGAACCTAAACCAGAGTCCATCTAGCATCCTAAGGAACTAAACCTAATAGACTAGTCAGTAAGAAACTAGAGTCTACCTAAGGTCTGAATCAATATCTCTAATAGTCGGCGATCCCGCCTCAATAGCATCACGTACGTAATACGACTTCCTCGAATCAAGAGTGCGGATCAATCATCAAATCTAAGGCTCGTACGGTAAAATCCATCGTACGGCATCCCAATATCGGGGTACGGTCAAGTATCTCCTAGGTGTCTCCTCATTCGTATAATATCATCATCAACACATCTCATGATCAAGGTACTAAACTGTGATCGCATACATCAATCATATATCATTGCCATCATGATAAGCATCATTAGTTTATCCACAGAAATATCATGTCATATGTATAATATTGTGATTAAGTCATACTGATATCATAACGTCACCAAGTCACACCTATATGATATCAACATCAGGTCACACCTATATAATGTCGTAATCAAGTCATACATATATCATATCGTGATCAGTCACAAGCTACAGCCCAGGTACTATTTTAGCGTCCCATGTACCTCAATATCACCACCACCCTTTATAATTTATATGTTCATGTTCATTATCTCATTCTCTAATGATCCGCTAACACTTTAATACGACTGTATAGTCAAGAATCACGGCATCAAGCCCAGTTATACTGTTTCATCATGCCTCAGATATCATATTACATCAATGAATCCCATATACGTGTTGTGTATATATATACACCTATACCTAGTTTTATATATATACACACATATACGTATACGCCATGTCGAGTTTCAGTGTGTGCGTGTGTGTTTCTACCTGAAACCTAAGAACTTTTCCAAGGTACTCATCCCCTGATAAGGTTTTCCTAAATCAGTCTAGTTCAGCCTAGGGTTATTACTAGGGTCCTACGCGTTAAGTATCTAGGGTCACATCTGGTTTCCTACTGACGATAAATACTATTCCTATTCTACGTTGCGGGGGTGCTAAACGCCATCCACCCGACTTCCCCCCGTAGATATGCATCTACTCACCTGGTCCATGTCTGCCGAAGACAGTGTCGCCATCCTCCTCTTCATCGCCCGCAGTCCACGTGAAGGGTACCTAAACGCAAACATATAAATAGCATCGTAAACCGAATCACATACAAAAGTCAAACGATACAAGGAACAAGCATAGGTTAAAACCTATGTCCCGTCCACGCAAAAGAACCAAATATCGCTCGATATCGGCGTACAAACTCCGATAGATCGAGATAAACATCAACAGACAACTTGTAGTTTTAAAACACATTACTTATACCATAAAACACGATTACATCCATCGAAACCCTAAAATCTATCAAACCGTCCAATTTCGCAAAAACCCGAAAATGCCAGTATACCGTTTTTCATCAAAAATTGACATTTAAATGAAACTAATGGTCATAAAACTCATTAAATAGCATTACTAGACTATACAAACCATTACTATATTTTTATTACACAATTTTGCATTTATTTGAAATTTCTAGTTTGCAACTTTTAACAATTTTAACATTTTTCAAGCAAAATACCACAATTCCACCGAAAAAAGTGATTTTGCATAAATTAATGACTTAAACCACAATTCATGATGATAATGATATAATGAAACCATAATTATATTTTTAATCTCATTTATATAGGAATTTCTAAAATCTAGTTTACAAAATTAGCAATTTTATCACAATTTATCAATTAACCATAGAAACTAGCAATCAAACTAAGTTTTTCTTTCCATTAACATGCTAAAATTTCCACTAAAACTATAATCCAATGATAACAACCCAAATTAGAATTTTATATTAACCACAAACACATTTTGCAAAAACCTAGTTAGCTAATTTCCTAATTTAAAACAATTTTAAATGAAAATTTTACAATTCAACAACCATGCAATATTTTCCAATTCTAAAAGTGTTAAACTAACTATTATAACCCTAAATAATTAACAAAAATCATAACTTGAATTTACAAACCCTAACTTCAATTTTAAAAAAAACATAGAATTAATTCATTAAATCTAATTAAGCTTAAATGAACATCTAAAACAATAAATCAAAAGAAAGAAATTATACCTCCCAAAATATAAAATCCAAACAAGAAATGAGCCTCCAAAATGCATGCCTTCCATCTCCAAATTTCATATAAAAATGAGCAAGGAATAAAGAGTATGAAATAAATAGGATTTTGTGGAATTTTAAATGGAATTTTTGATGTATTTTTAATGAATTTTGAATAAAAATGAGGTGGTGAAAGGGGGGCTGCCATGGGGGGGTTTGTGGCCGGCCTAGAGGGAGGTGAGGGAGAGAAAGAAGAGAGTGTGATGTTGTGTAGAAGTTTCAAGAAGAGAAACAACACTAAAAGTCTTTTCATGCTTTATTTAATTAATTATTTATTTATTTACTATAGCAACTCAAGAAAGCTCTAGAAAATAGGAAAAATTTGCAAATAATTTTTGCATGATACATACTAAATTATAACATGCCATGGTTCATTTTTAAAAATTAAAACCATTTAAATTTGTAATTTACACTAATTTAGTGTAAAAATAAAGCTTATATTAATATTTAAAATAATTAATTTAGGAAAAATATTTTATTAAACTAAAAATTTATAAGTGGCCAAATAAACACCATTTACTAGTAATTTCATAATTAAAATGGATATTTTTAAAATTATAACGAAAAACAATCACGGTTTGATTTTACGAAAAATACATTTTACTTTACTGAAAATTATAAAATTCACTTAAACAATTTTATTCATTTAATTATTTATTTAATTATTTTTTTAAAACGTTACAATCTTCCCCCCTTTAAGAAATTCGGTCCCCGGATTGAAATTAAAACTCCCCTTCCAAATACTAAAACATTTAGCAAAACACTCAAATCGTCGGGGCTCCGAAATCATCAATACATAACAAAAATCAACTCCGTCAAGCATGACGCAATCATCGGAGTTATGGCGATAATAAAATATCATAACCCAATATGAAAACCATCATAATATACATCAATCTATAACTTATATATAGTTCGCATCCTAGTAAAATCGCCTAAACCTCATAATAAAGAAGCATACAAAAACCCCTCTTGAAAATCGCCGTGCAATGCACGTGTCACGGTCTAAGTAGCGGACGTTTAATTTGAAAAAATAACTATATATATATCTTTTATTTAACATACACGTCCCGCCTGGTTACTAAATCAAATAATAATGATTATGAAAACATACTGCTCAAACTAAAATCAATCCCAATCACGTCAATAAAATGTCATGTGCGTCCGGTGCGCACTGAAATCGAAACCAAATGCAGAAACCATGAATACCCACAAAACAAAACTAAATGCAACAGGTGTGCACCAAAAACATCTGTCAAGTGCAACGGGCGTGCATGACTCAAAATCAGGTGCATCTAATCTGCACAAAACCTCGATTTAGTGCATCTGGTGTGCACAAAATCGCATCAAGTGCGCCAAGTATGCGCAAGAATCCTAATCAGGTGCACATGGAGCACGAAAACATACATTGAATATCATACTCGAATCACAGTACGAAAATGGATAAAAACTAGGTCCAAGCATATATCAAAATCATGTGTAACCCATATGCACGAAATCAAATCAAAAATCTCAAAATATATAAAACCAAATCAAGTGTACTGGGTGCGTACTAAACCACATCAATACAACTGATATATGAAACACATGTAGAATGTAGGTACACACAGGAAATACCAATCGTAGAACAAAGTCCTCAAAATACAAAAATCCAATGAACGAAAATAGGAAATTCAAATCACTATATCACAATCGTAAACACTATCGTCAATGTGCGCCTCTTTCCTCTGATGTCGACTGCTTCGAACTCGTTCTTTCATAGGTGTGCTGACTGCGCTACCAACGGCAATACTCATGTCTAGAGTCTCCCACATAGTCGATCCCTTCACTTGATATCCGGACAACATTAAACTTTTCGATCGATCCATCAAAATCCCATAATTCCCCGAGAGCTCAACACTCAAGTACAATTTAAAAATATCCGGTACATACCCCAGCATCGATGATCCAGCCGTAGAAGGGCAAACCCAAGCCTCACTAATGACACCGCGGAACTGCCGTAAACCCTAAGGTTCAAGGGCGTTCTCGTGGTCATTATGTCGAGTTAGGGTTTCATTCTTCTAGAGGGTCCATCGAAATACCTGCATGTTCGTCCGAATACTTTAAACTTGGGAAAATGGTTTTCTGATAATCGTTCGAACCCTTTAACTTCATCCGGATGGCATGTGAATACCCTTCGTCCGCACGCTAAGCAATACTTCAATCCTCAAGAATAACCAATACTCTAATGGTTATCGCATTCGAGCCGCAGCTCCCTCTGCCAGTGTGCCCGTGGTAACAAAAACCACCCTCCAACATTGACGAAGATAGATCAAAAGAACGAATGGAATACGGTGCAAACAATTGTACATCCTAAGGCTCCTTAAGCAGAGTAGCGTATCGTAAGTATGCCGCGGACCATACCCACGGTACGTTACTCTACCTAAATCGCCTACTCCATCAACCAAGGGTCATCTAGACTTATACAAGGTTAAACCTAGCGCTTTGATACCAATTTTGTCACGACCCGAAAGTACGGAACGTGACCGGCACTTAGATTACGAAGCGTCTAGAGGCGCCACGTAACCTAAGTAAGCCGAAGCCCAGAAATCTAAACCAAGAAAAAGAAGAAGCGGTAAAAGAAAACATGAAGGAATAAGTTTAAAACATCAGCAAATTTTCCCAAAAATATAGGCAGAGTCACCTCTATAAAAACTGGCCCCCAAACGGGTACAACAAGTATAATATACATAAACAACAATAAAAATCATCCCCAAACGGGAGCTAACTCAACGCCAACAGGCGGAAACAACCACAACAAGCACAATAATATACAACGCCAAAGGGCGAGGCTCAAAACTCAAAAGAAAACAAAACCACCAGATCAGAATAATACATGCGCGACTCTAAGGTCGAAATAAAAGACTGGTCCAATAAACTTATCAAGTAATACAAATATGGTTGATGGAGCTTACTAGATACAAATGAATGAATAAAAGTACAATGGTGGTTCGGATACAAGTGAACCAACCTACCGTGCAAATCACCCTGAAGAAAAGATGTGCCAACAAGCTGCCACGGAAACCTGTACATCGAACCTGTAATAAAATTTGGCACAACAGGGGTGAGTTGCCAACTCGTGAGTAGAAGACATCTACGAAAAGAAATCGAATGCACGACGCTATCCTAGGTCATAATAATACACTACTATATCTCAATCATCTAGTAATAGCAGGGTAATACTACGTGTAAGTGCAAATACTCCGTGTCGTGTCAGTGCCTCATATAGTACTATGTTATATGAATGGATATGCATGCACCATGAATGTAAAATAAACAAATCCTGAAATCCAGGTATATCTGTATAAGAAATCTTTAGCTGTTATCATAGTAAAACGGGTATAGAAACCGGAAATATCAACAATGAAATCCATGGAAATCCGTGTCAAGCATCGACACAAACATGTAAATCTCAAGTCTCATAGTCTCAATATCTCGGGCTCCGTCAGTCCGGATCGGCCCATATCATCAAATCTCACGACAACGGTCGGTATCCTCCGGATATCCGTCGCGCCAGACATCACCGGTAGGTAGCCTTCCCCTGCCAGGCTCATCGTCTACAACTCGATCTTCTTGCTCCGGGGTACCATACCGGGCCCACCATGTACCCGAGACGGTTCATCCACTCCTCGAATCGGGTCTCGAAATCCATCAGAAAACATGAAATCTCATGGTGGACGACACATACATCACGAGAAAACCGCATTTTATGTTTTTAAAAAGGGAGGAGGAGGAGAGAGAGAAGTGTTTACATATTCTTGCGGTTTTCCCCAAAATCCAGAAATCTCATAGAAATCCAAATCTCAAAATCATGAGTAACTATATGATAAGTGTCGGCATATGCCCATAATACTGCATGATAACATGAAAATATGAATGCATGAATGTCTAAGCAATGAATATCATGTTTGTACTAATGTCAGAGAATAATCACAATATTATATCTGTCTAGTTGTTAACTGATTCTATCCATAAAAGACAATATGATCTAAAGTGTACGTGACATAGCAATTACCGATGATGATGTGTGTAAGCCGGCAAATAAGTGTGCTTGGAATATGCGCATCATCGGTAATAGTGCTGGTGTCCTAACAGGTAAAGTTTATACTGATTATAGCAACATATAAAAGAACATGCACCATGATGATTACAGTATGAATGTAAATACAGGTGTGCATTATCCACTCCTCTGCGAGATACGAGTACAACTACCACTATGTGAGTCGAACCTAATCCAGTGTCCATCTAACATCCTAAGGAACTAAACCTAATAGACTAGTCAGTAAGAAACTAGAGTCTACCTGAGGTCTGAATCAATATCTCTAATAGTCGGCGATCCCGCCTCAATAGCGTCACGTACGTAGTACGGCTTCCTCGAATCAAGAGTGCGGATCAATCATCAAATCTAAGCCTCGTACGGTAAAATCTATCGTACGGCATCCCAATATCGGGGTACGGTCAAGTAACTCCTAGGTGTCTCCTCATTCGTATAATATCATCATCAACACATCTCATGATCAAGGTACTAAACTGTGATCGCATACATCAATCATATATCATTGCCATCATGATAAGCATCATTAGTTTATCCACAGAAATATCATGTCATATGTATAATATTGTGATTAAGTCATACTGATATCATATCGTCACCAAGTCACACCTATATGATATCAACATCAGGTCACACCTATATAATGTCGTAATCAAGTCATACATATATCATATCGTGATCAGTCACAAGCTACAGCCCAGGTACTATTTTAGCGTCCCATGTGTAGGGTTCCTAGGCACTCTAGTGAGGTCTCACAAGGCATCGATCATGCCAAATTAAAATTTTAACGGTGCCGAGAAACCCGACTACGGATCGTTTGCTAGAAAACTAGGCGAAAAGATAACTAGTTAACACTTAACTAAGGGAATACGGAAATACAACCTTTGTAGATCCAGTGCTCCACCTCCATAGCTCCGCAACGAAGTCCTCTCCGCTGTCCAAATCAAATCCGGGCTCTAGCGTCGGCTTCGTCGGAGAATGGGCAAGCTAGGTCGTCGATGTCCATGCCGAAGATGATCTACGTCGAGGCATCGCTAAATCAAGCTCCGACTTCACCAAGTCAAGAAACTTGTGAAGAAAACTCACTCTACTACTTGGCAAGAGGTAGAGGATGAAGAAATAGGAAGTGGGTTAACTTTCGAATTGGATTTCTCACTCAAATTCATCAACCACCATTGATGAAGTCATGGTTTCTTCTTTTGTTTTAGGAAGAAGATGAAGAAGAAGAAAAAAGAATTATGATAAGTTAATTAAAAATGAAAAGAAAAATCAAAACTTATCATAATCTAAACCATGGTCAAGTGAAGAGATTGAACTAGGGTTAAATCAAATGGTTAGGTTAAGCATGAGATAAGAATGGTGGACAAAGTCAAAGGTTCATGAATCTTCAACTACAAACAAAGAAAGCCACCATTCTTCTCATTTCTTTTTCCAAAAAGAAAATAAATAAATAAATGAATAAATAGATATGAAAAACAAAACCCTAACCATTTAAATAACCATGGTTTAATCTTTACACAAACCAAAAAGCATGTATCATCAAACATGATACAAGCAAATGCACAAAATCATATCACATATATAATGTGCACATCCGAG
Organism: Agapanthus africanus; assembly: GCA_030015575.1. Classification (NCBI taxonomy): domain Eukaryota; kingdom Viridiplantae; phylum Streptophyta; class Magnoliopsida; order Asparagales; family Amaryllidaceae; genus Agapanthus; species Agapanthus africanus. Next base: position 454,390,211 of record CM057345.1, on the reverse strand, counting down.
TGAGAAAATCCATCTAAAGTGAACCGATACTAGTTAATGCAAAGTAATATATCAAATATATAATTATGCATTAAATAATTAAATCAACACTTGATTCAATGACCCGGTCATGTCGCACACAACCGACTAGTATATAATGTATCGGCTTATCAAATCAACCTTTGATTCGATAACTAGGGTATATCGCATATAACCTAATCGATACATTCATCGCGAGAATGGAATACGGTATCACATACACGCATTATTCTCGGTCCCGCACATATCTCATATGCGCTCCTATTTCGTTTTGCTTGAGCCAGGAAGCCTCTGTGTTGGACTCTAAAGACTCGTCAATACGCCGGCAGCAGATGATGATCATATCAAGCATCCACAAGCCGCAAGCGGTCTGCTAAACGTAACGGCCACCCGGGTATTGAGCGATCTGAAGATCGACGAGCAAGCCCGCTCACACTCCAGTGAATCCGACCAGTAACACTACCGTACAGTCCGGTCTGATCGTCTGATATGTCGCATATCTAGCCTAGGGGTGGTAAACGTCAGACCCCAATAGCTCGATAAGTCGTGTCGATATGAGGTCTATAACAATTCGAGAAACTACTGGTAACACTTACCAGTAAATCTCAGCAACCCTGGCCAGGGATTTCCTGTTATAGCCAATCGAACACAGCGCAACATCAACTCCCTATACCGGGAGAGACGAATCCCCTCCTATCGCTCATTGCCTCCATGTGACTCGGGACTGTACCCAAAAACCACCGTTTTGCACGCCCTCTTGGACGTGGTAAGATGGAAATCAAAGCACAGTGGGAACCACACAAGACTCTATGACGATCTCGGGTCAACAGACTACTCTGTACCAGTGTCACCAGAGAACTGCCATCTGACGTGAGGTATAATACCATCTGGGAGTTCTCGGCGAGTCCGTCCAGTGTACCCAGTCTCTACTGAGCACCCGTATATCATCTCTGATGTCAAACACCGATGGATATGGGATCATCCATCGTCCATCTATATGGGTCGAGAAGGTATACGCTAGTCTACTCTGGTATATCGATGCCCCGTCTCGATACACCCACGACTAGGGACTTTGAAGGATGTACTTATAGACTACCATATCCCCACTAGTATGATCCGCATCATAGTCCAGGTAGTCAAGTACAGATCCTAAGGGCTTTACCAGCATGTAACAGAGAGACAATCAGCATACACGTTAAGGTAAAGATCAACCAGATAGCATACTATCATGTCAAGCAAGAAAGTCCTCCATATATATGTCCCAGCATCCACTACAATATACATCCTATGTATAGTAATGGCCTCTAGGGCATACATATAACTAACAATCTCCCACTTGCACTAGGGCCATCTGATAGCAGTGGTTGCAGTATCTCATACTCAACCATCCCATAATAGTCTCTCTCTGGGAACAGGCCTTTGTGAGTGGATCCGCTGTATTGTCCTCTGAGTCTACTCTCCTAACCTCGATCTCCCTGGAGATCAACCATCTCCATGATCAGGTCACACTGCCTTAGAATATGTCTGGATCACTGATGGGACGGACGTTCCTTGGCATAAGCCACAACTCCATTGTCTCACAATGGTTGGAACATAGTTCATCTTATGAACCAATATACATCCAAACATTCTCTTTGGTAGCATCTTAAGTAGCGATGTATCCTGCCTTTATCGTCTAGTATGCCACGGTATCTAGCTTGGAACTCTTCCAACATACCGTCCCTTTACTGAGGGTAAAGACAATGCCTGTGACTGACATTCAGTCGTCTTTATCACCCTGGAACCATTCCAGTGATTCTCCCCAGGGTCGATTGATACCATCTCACTACAGCTAGTGAGAGTCCTAACATCCAATTAGATCTATCTCATAGATCCAAAACTCAGGATTTAGCAGGTATCATCATGATCCTATGTGGAGAATCATTGTGATATGCGGAGATTGATCGAGCGTAGCATAGGAAACTCCTTCCCTATCAGGAGTATGTCATCCACGTACTCTACGAGGATCATCACCATACTCCCTACTACCTTTTTGTATATACAAGGTTCATCTACCATTTTGATGATGTCAAACTCTTTGACCGCTTCATCAAAACAGATGTTCCAACTCCGCGATGCCTGCTTTATCCTATAAAGTATCTTGCACACGTTTCCGCTGCTCCCACTGTCTACGAAGCCCTCTGGCTGTGTACTTATAGACGCTCTCTTCTAAATCATCATTTAGAAAAGAAGTCAAGACACCCATCCACCAGATATCGCAGTCATGGTATGTAGCCGTGACAAGTAGGATCTGGATGGACTTAAGCATAGCTACTTGAAAAGGTTTCATCATTATCCACACCTGGTCAATGATGCAAACTTTTAACAAGTCTAGCTTTGAAAGTCTCAACTTTTCCATGTACACCAAGTAATCTTCTCAAGATATACTTGCTCCTGATGGGGATTTAACCCTTCAGATATAGCAACTAAAGTCCATACTTTGTTGGTGTATAAGGATTCCATCTCAGATCACTAAGCATTCAGCCATTCTTACAGAGTCTTACTCTTGATGGCCAGCTCGAAACTAGTTGGGTCATCATCTCATGATGCATTCCTCGCTCCCACTGTCATAGAAAAACCGAAGTATCTCTCAGGTGGGTGAGGAACCCTACTAGATCGGCGGAGAGGCTGAGGTTCGTTGGTATCTACTGAATCCTTTGGTTCTATCAAATCATCAGCTGTAGTTTGTATAGCTGGAACCTTTCCAGTTCTACATTACAGACCTTGCCTCGAGCTTGTGCGGATTTTGCTTTTCAGACATAGGCTGGACAACCCCAAATCTTAACTAACTTAAGAGATGGGCTCTTCCCTTATCATATCTAATATGAAGTGGTAGGCATCTAATTTGATTGGAATCCTATTCAATAGGTATGCAACTTCGTAAGTGCATAACTCCCAAAAGGAAAAAGGTAACTCAGTATTACTCATCATAGAACACACCATATCAAATAGGGTGTATCTGCTCCGCCCCGATATACCATCGTTCTATGGTGTATACGGAGGAGTAATGCTGAGAGAGAATCTCATTCTCCTTTAGAATAGTCCTGGAATTCCGTGCTCAAGTATTCTCCTCCTTGATCTCATCAAAGGACATAATACTTATACCCGTATTTCGGTTCTCTACTTCTTACTTATATTCTATGAATATCTCAAAAGGTTCGGACTTGTGTTTCAACAGGAACATATGTCTGAATCTCGAGAGATTATCAGAGAATGTAACGAAGTACAAAGAACCATTCCTGGCATATGTAGACAGGGGACCTTACATACATCAACATGTATCATCCCAAGAGTTTACTAACTCTTTCTCTTCTTCCAGTAAACAGAGCTATGGTCATCGTATCTTTGTGACATGACTGGCGAGTTTCACAAGATGTAAATTCAAACTGATTTAAATATGCATCTATATGTAACTCTAGCTAGTCGGGTCACATTGATCTGACCTAGTCTACAATACCTCAAGAAGGATTCGTTCATTTCTGAACTCTTCCTCTTGCGTGTGTTCCATATACTAAGAACTGTAGTTTGATTTAGAACATCAACGCTTTTAGATAACGTGCCTGATACGATCAACTTTTGATATAGGAAATGTTCAAAACATTATCCAACAATACAAAATTTTATCATTTCTTTACTAATAAAGAGATAGATATGATTTTGTATATCAGGTTCGGTATCTAATAACATTCGTTCAGAATCAATGTATTCGTAATACAGGGTGACAGTGACCAACAGACTTGGCTGCAACACTTGCCCCGTTTTCTTCCTCATGAAACTTATCACCCGTTCTCAGTTCTTTACCTTTCTGTAGCCCTATGTAACATATTACATATCTGGGATCCTGATCTGGTATCATATACCCAGGACGTAAAGGATACTGAGAAACAGTTCTCTATATAATGAACACACCCGAAGATGATGCATCAGCATGCACTCTCTTCGTTTAGGCGGCACGGGAAATCTGGTATTCCCCAATTTCCTGCTCTGTCTTATAACAATTATAAGTTGGAGCGGGACCAACGTTCCCCAGCTCAGTATAACAAGCGGGTTCGGTCAATAATCCGTATTATTATCTTGATTAAGGCGTGATATGGTCGCTACTTGGAGAGAGAGAGAAGAAAACACTCAGCGTGCGCTCTTGCAAGAATAGATTGGTTATATATTTTATCTAATCAGGATGGCTCCCACTGCTTTTTATCAAATCTTCCTTCAAACCCTAAAAGGAAAGACTAGCCGGGATTAATTACACACTACAAGTTCGCCAATCTTTCAGCCAGGCCAGTGTCGGTACTTTGAGGGAGGTCCCCCGTGCTTTCGCACGAACCTAATTAATGTAAACCTCGTTTTCCCAGAGGCGTAACCTCGTTAACACCTTTCTAGACACCTACTTGATCGGCTAATTGTAATGCGTAAAACTCTCCCAGGAGTAACTCTTACTCCCAGCGGGTATCGGGATCCAACTATCTCATAGAAGGTATGCAATCTCATTGCAAATTTCAACACTTGAAATTCCCGATAATATTTTGCCCCTAACGTGCTATGACCTTGACGAAAGCCAACAAACCATAGCCCGCTAGTCAAGTTCAACCCGTACATTTCTTGATCGAATTAAACCCACCCGCACGACCCTTGACGAAAGCCAACAAAGCCGCACGACTACCCTAATCCAATCGCATCGTATGCTAGCAGATAAGCAGCATATAGCTACCGCACACTGCACCTTGACGAAAGCCAACAAATGCAGCACGAATACTATATACAACTTATCTGAAATGACGGAGGGCTACGACAGGTTTTTCTGAAAACCTATTGCGTAATGAACTTGATATCGTTGTAGGATCGAATGAATTTTGAAATGGAGTGTTTTTGAGGCTTTTCTAGTTTTGCTAAAGGAGTCACTCCCGGTGAAGGGATCGTCGGTCCTTTCCTCGTCGAATGAGGTGCGGGATATATCATATATATCACTGTGCAAAGCAAAAACACTTAAAAGCAATCAAAAGACAAACCGAGTATGTAGCATCTGCCAGTTATTGCTAAAGGAGTCACTCCCGGTGAAGGGATCTCGGTCCTTTCCTCGTCGAATGAGGTGCGGGATATATCTCATATATCACTGTGCAAAGCAAAAACTGTAGCTACCTGTTTTATTTTGAAATTCGATTCTACAACATCTTAGGTTTCTTTTATTTCATTAATCACATTAATGAAGTCCCATCATTTAAGTACCTAAACATCACAGATAAATACGACGTACACTTATGCCATCCGCATTCGCCTCGATGTCCCCTCGTGCACCGTTAGGTTAGGTAACTAACGACAGAGCAGGGCAGGGCTAGCGCGGGTGTAAAATATAAGTAACGGCTATATAATATATCATATATACTATATGCAGTATCTATCACAGAACATCACATGATCACATCACAGATATCGCAGCAGAAGAAACATATGAAATATTGGATATACTAGGACGTCCGTGTTTTCAATACGAGCCAGTATAAAACACGGATTCCACGGTCGCGATGAATAGCCAAACCCACACCCCTAGACCCCTACGAGAGCGGCAAGCAACCCTACCAATTCTAGAGTTAGGAGACCCGGACTCGACTTCTCGAGTTGGTCTCCCACTGGACTCCAGAACCCGGTTACTTGTGCTCCCCTCCTTGGGTCTATCCTAGTGCAGAAAAGTAAATAATATACAAAGGGTGACAACTTCCGCAACCTGGAAGCGCCCCAATAAAAGAATATTACATACAAGTTTTTACATGAATGAAAATGAAAAACACTCATCTCACATAAAAACCCCCGGCTATTCAATCACGACGATCCAATATAACATATCCAGCAACACATAACATCACATGTCATCAACGTAAGTAAACATGCGTATCCCAATTGTCGTTGACATATAGCAACGAAACCGGCGATATCACATATTACACTTACGGTCACAGAAAAGAAAGTGTAAAACTACAACAGTTGGAATTCGCAACCACCTCAGACATCGCATGCCTGACCAAATGAATTCCTTAGACATCGCATGCCTAACAATTATAAACCCCGCATTTTAGTCTCATTATCGAAAACACTTTTCAATATCAAGTCGGGTAATTCAACAAGATTCCCGACAGTCTGATCGAATACTCGTCGCAAACTTTAGTAGGCGGCCGCACCCCCGATACCGTCGACGAAGTGCACCAAGGCAGAACACCACTGCCGGGAGCACCCGAACGGATGCTTTCGGCGACGGGGTTCTCCTACAGTCACTTGGTCGGGGCTATGGGATGAAGCTGTCTATTAAGTTTACCCGGCGAGTATCCGCGTACGCTACGTGATTGCGACGGACTTTTGATCACATCAAAATTCCGTGGCAACCGATCAAGTGAGACTAAACTGCTATGTTTATAACATTCATTTAGTTATCACATAACTTGTTGTGAATTCCAATTATTGTATCCCATTCCGGATAAATAGAAAATGTCAAATTTTCCGATCGAACAATCGAACACCCAAGTTTTCCCGATACAGATCAACACATGAAATATGAGTCTAACAACATTCAGTTCGTGCCTCAGTACCAACGGTCCAGCCGTAGAAGGGTCAAGCCAACGCCTCACATGTGGCACGCCGTACTGCCCCAAACCCGAAGGTTCAAAGGGCAGTTCAAGACGGTTACATAATCGAGTTAAGGTTTGTTGTCTTCTAGAGGGACCATCGCGTTACTTGCACTACTTAGAACGTCGTTAAACTACGGAAATATCCAACACTTGGAAATTTCCCGACAGGAGAAAAGTTGGGTATTTATATCCGGTCGAACTTTTTAACATATTCTAAAAATTATCCGGAAAGCCACACAGACAAAATTTGATACTCCGATCGAAACACCGAATCCCCAAAATAATCCCAGAAAATACAACTCTGGAATAAATATTAAAAATTCCGAGAAAACTCAGCAGAATTTATCAGGAACTACTGTGCAAAGATTGAGGGGTGACGTCATCATGGGACCGCGGAACCGCCGCATAAGCAGGGCTTATGCCGCGGTTCCGCCGCAAGTTTTACTGTTCACTTCTCAATTTTTGCATCGTAATTCTTAATTTTCCCTGCTGAATTTTTTAGCAATTTTTAATTTGGAAAAATCCCAGTTTTTAGAAAAAGGACAGAGAGCTATTTTGGCTTCGGGTTTTGATTCGATCGGACTTCAAAATCCGTCTAGACTTCGCCTAAGGCTCTAGCTAGGCTATGATACCACTGTAGGGTTTCTAGGCACTCTAGTGAGGTCTCACAAGGCATCGATCATGCCAAATTAAAATTTTAACGGTGCTGAGAAACCCGACTACGGATCGTTTGCTAGAAAACTAGGCGAAAAGATAACTAGTTAACACTTTACTAAGGGAATACGGAAATACAACCTTTGTAGATCCGGTGCTCCACCTCCATAGCTCCGCAACGAAGTCCTATCCGCTGTCCAAATCAAATCCGGGCTCTAGCGTCGGCTTCGTCGGAGAATGGGCAAGCTAGGTCGTCGATGTCCATGCCGAAGATGATCTACGTCGAGGCATCGCTAAATCAAGCTCCGACTTCACCAAGTCAAGAAACTTATGAAGAAAACACACTCTACTACTTGGCAAGAGGTAGAGGATGAAGAAATAGGAAGTGGGTTAACTTTAGAATTGGATTTCTCACTCAAATTCATCAACCACCATTGATGAAGTCATGGTTTCTTCTTTTGTTTTAGGAAGAAGATGAAGAAGAAGAAGAAAGAATTATGATAAGTTAATTAAAAATGAAAAGAAAAATCAAAACTTATCATAATCTAAACCATGGTCAAGTGTAGAGATTGAACTAGGGTTAAATCAAATGGTTAGGTTAAGCATGAGATAAGAATGGTGGACAAAGTCAAAGGTTCATGAATCTTCAACTACAAACAAAGAAAGCCACCATTCTTCTCATTTCTTTTTCCAAAAAGAAAATAAATAAATAAATGAATAAATAGATATGAAAAACAAAACCCTAACCATTTAAATAACCATGGTTTAATCTTTACACAAACCAAAAAGCATGTATCATCAAACATGATACAAGCAAATGCACAAAATCATATCACATATATAATGTGCACATCCGAGTGCGAAAATCCATCTAAAGTGAACCGACACTAGTTAATGCAAAGTAATATATCAAATATATAATTATGCATTAAATAATTAAATCAACACTTGATTCAATGACCCGGTCATGTCGCACACAACCGACTAGTATATAATGTATCGGCTTATCAAATCAACCTTTGATTCGATAACTAGGGTATATCGCATATAACCTAATCGATACATTCATCGCGAGAATGGAATACGGTATCACATACACGCATTATTCTCGGTCCCGCACATATCTCATATGCGCTCCTATTTCGTTTTGCTTGAGCCAGGAAGCCTCTGTGTAGGACTCTAAAGACTCGTCAATACGCCGGCAGCAGATGATGATCATATCAAGCATCCACAAGCCGCAAGCGGTCTGCTAAACGTAACGGCCACCCGGGTATTGAGCGATCTGAAGATCGACGAGCAAGCCCGCTCACACTCCAGTGAATCCGACCAGTAACACTACCGTACAGTCCGGTCTGATCGTCTGATATGTCGCATATCTCGCCTAGGGGTGGTAAACGTCAGACCCCAATAGCTCGATAAGTCGTGTCGATATGAGGTCTATAACAATTCAAGAAACTACTGGTAACACTTACCAGTAAATCTTAGCAACCCTGGCCAGGGATTTCCAGTTATAGCCAATCGAACACAGCGCAACATCAACTCCCTATACCGGGAGAGACGAATCCCCTCCTATCGCTCATTGCTTCCATGTGACTCGGGACTGTACCCAAAAACCACCGTTTTGCACGCCCTCTTGGACGTGGTAAGATGGAAATCAAAGCACAGTGGGAACCACACAAGACTCTATGACGATCTCGGGTCAACAGACTACTCTGTACCAGTGTCACCAGAGAACTGCCATCTGACGTGAGGTATAATACCATCTGGGAGTTCTCGGCGAGTCCGTCCAGTGTACCCAGTCTCTACTGAGCACCCGTATATCATCTCTGATGTCAAACACCGATGGATATGGGATCATCCATCGCCCATCTATATGGGTCGAGAAGGTATACGCTAGTCTACTCTGGTATATCGATGCCCCGTCTCGATACACCCATGACTAGGGACTTTGAAGGATGTACTTATAGACTACCATGTCCCCACTAGTATGATCCGCATCATAGTCCAGGTAGTCAAGTACAGATCTTAAGGTCTTTACCAACATGTAACAGAGAGACAATCAGCATACACGTTAAGGTAAAGATCAACCAGATAGCATACTATCATGTCAAGCAAGAAAGTCCTCCCTATATATGTCCCAGCATCCACTACAATATACATCCTATGTATAGTAATGGCCTCTAGGGCATACATATAACTAACACCATGTACCTCAATATCACCACCATCCTTTATAATTTATATGTTCATGTTCATTATCTCATTCTCTAATGATCCGCTAACACTTTAATACGACTGTATAGTCAAGAATCACGGCATCAAGCCCAGTTATACTGTTTCATCATGCCTCAGATATCATATCACATCAATGAATCCCATATACGTGTTGTGTATATATATACACCTATACCTAGTTTTATATATATACACACATATACGTATACGCCATGTCGAGTTTCAGTGTGTGCGTGTGTGATTCTACCTGAAACCTAAGAACTTTTCCAAGGTACTCATCCCTTGATAAGGTTTTCCTAAATCAGTCTAGTTCAGCCTAGGGTTATTACTAGGGTCCTACGCGTTAAGTATCTAGGGTCACATCTGGTTTCCTACTGACGATAAATACTATTCCTATTCTACGTTGCGGGGGTGCTAAACGCCATCCACCCGACTTCCCCCCGTAGATATGCATCTACTCACCTGGTCCATGTCTGCCGAAGACAGTGTCGCCATCCTCCTCTTCATCGCCCGCAGTCCACGTGAAGGGTACCTAAACGCAAACATATAAATAGCATCGTAAACCTAATCACATACAAAAGTCAAACGATACAAGGAACAAGCATAGGTTAAAACCTATGTCCCGTCCACGCAAAAGAACCAAATATCGCTCGATATCGGCGTACAAACTCCGATGGATCGAGATAAACATCAACAGACAACTTGTAGTTTTAAAACACATTACTTATACCATAAAACACGATTACATCCATCGAAACCCTAAAATCTATCAAACCGTCCAATTTCGCAAAAACCCGAAAATGCCAGTATACCGTTTTTCATCAAAAATTGACATTTAAAAGAAACTAATGGTCATAAAACTCATTAAATAGCATTACTAGACTATACAAACCATTACTATATTTTTATTACACAATTTTGCATTTATTTGAAATTTCTAGTTTGCAACTTTTAACAATTTTAACATTTTTCAAGCAAAATACCACAATTCCACCGCAAAACGTGATTTTGCATAAATTAATGACTTAAACCACAATTCATGATGATAATGATATAATGAAACCATAATTATATTTTTAATCTCATTTATATAGGAATTTCTAAAATCTAGTTTACAAAATTAGCAATTTTATCACAATTTATCAATTAACCATAGAAACTAGCAATCAAACTAAGTTTTTCTTTCCATTAACATGCTAACATTTCCACTAAAACTATAATCCAATGATAACAACCCAAATTAGAATTTTATATTAACCACAAACACATTTTGCAAAAACCTAGTTAGCTAATTTCCTAATTTAAAACAATTTTAAATGAAAATTTTACAATTCAACAACCATGCAATATTTTCCAATTCTAAAAGTGTTAAACTAACTATTATAACCCTAAATAATTAACAAAAATCATAACTTGAATTTTCAAACCCTAACTTGAATTTTAAAAAAAAACATAGAATTAATTTATTAAATCTAATTAAGCTTAAATGAACATCTAAAACAATAAATCAAAAGAAAGAAATTATACCTCCCAAAATATGAAATCCAAACAAGAAATGAGCCTCCAAAATGCATGCCTTCCATCTCCAAATTTCATATAAAAATGAGCAAGGAATAAAGAGTATGAAATAAATAGGATTTTGTGGAATTTTAAATGGAATTTTTGATGTATTTTTAATGAATTTTGAATAAAAATGAGGTGGTAAAAGGGGGGCTGCCATGGGGGGTTTGTGGCCGGCCTAGAGGGAGGTGAGGGAGAGAAAAAAGAGAGTGTGATGTTGTGTAGAAGTTTCAAGAAGAGAAACAACACTAAAAGTCTTTTCATGCTTTATTTAATTATTTATTTATTTATTTACTATAGCAACTCAAGAAAGATCTAGAAAATAGGAAAAATTTGCAAATAATTTTTGCATGATACATACTAAATTCTAACATGCCATGGTTCATTTTTACAAATTAAAACCATTTAAATTTGTAATTTACACTAATTTAGTGTAAAAATAAAGCTTATGTTAATATTTAAAATAATTAATTTAGGAAAAATATTTTATTAAACTAAAAATTTATAAGTGGCTAAATAAACACCATTTACTAGTAATTTCATAATTAAAATGGATATTTTTAAAATTATAATGAAAAGCAATCACGGTTTGATTTTACGAAAAATACATTTTACTTTACCGAAAATTATAAAATTCACTTAAACAATTTTATTCATTTAATTATTTATTTAATTATTTTTTTAAAACGTTACAACACGATGATAAAGATAAACCAGATAGTATACTATCATCTCGAGTAAGACTGTCCTACTGGGACAGGTCCTCCCTCAATCATTGCAATCACGTGCCTGTGATCCAATAATTGACTCTGAGGGCACTATCTCCAACACGGTTTTCCCTCGATATGTGTATATTGTTGTTCCATGTTACATGATATACTGATATGCTTACATTTTTTTCATATGTCGTATACATCATGCTTTATGATTATACGCATTGAGATATGCTGTTTTCATGAGATTTCTGGATTTGAGAACCGTGGTATTATTTTAAGAAAGTATGCACTGTTTTGAAAACCCGATTTCTCTTGATATGATATTTCAGTGCGTCCACCATGCGTTTTCTCGGTTCTGAGACGTGTGACATGTGAAACCCGATTCGAGGAGGAGGATGATCCGTTTGCGGGTACATGGTGGACCCGGTATGGTAACCCGGGGCGAGAGAGAGATTTCGTGTGGATGACGATGAGCCTGGCAGAGGGACTACTGCCTACCGGTGATAGTATTTGGGCTCGGCGGATATCCGGAGGATACCGACCGGAGTCGAGAGATGATATGGGCCGATCCGGACTGACGGAGCCCGTGGGCCGATCTGGACTGACGGAGTCCGAAATATGAGGATTTACATGTCGATGCTGAACACGGGTTTCATGATTTTTTCGAGTGTCGATGTTGGACACCCAGGTTCCATGATTTTGATGTGTCGCGAGGGACACCGTTGATTTATATCCTCATACTACATGCATACATACATTGATTATATGGTTGGACGAGATCCACATGGATACATACATTGATATATGGTTGGACGAGATCACATGCATACAGACATTGGTTATATTGTTGGATTATATCCACATACATATAGGTATTGATTACATTGTTGGCACATATGATGACCCGGTCACCCTTGATATCATAGTATTACCTTTATGATATAGTTGACCTGGGAGTCGTTGTTTATTCGATTTCTACTTGTCGATGTTTTTCTACTCACGAGTTGGCAACTCGCCCCCGTTGTGCCACAGTTCTTGCAGGTTGACCGCTTGGATCAGTAGTGGCTTCGCTGGCACATAGCTCCATTGGGTGTTTTGCAGTGGTAGGTGGGACATTTGTATCGTACTCACTCTTGTATTTACATTTCATGTTGTATCTAGTCAACTCCATCAATCAAATTTAGTAATTGTATAAGTAATGAGACCCAGCAAGACTTGTAGTTGTGAGACTTGAGTGATGGGTTTTATGCTCGCATTTTGGGTTGATGTCTTGCTTATTTATTTATCTTTTGTGGTGGACTTCGCCGTTGGGCGTCGTATACTTATATATACTGCCTTGCGTGGTTATGATCCGCCGTTTGGCGAAGAGCTAGCTCCCGCTTGGGGATGCCTTTATCATTATCTTGTATTTATGGTTTTGGATCAAAATATACAATGGAGGTGCTGCCCAAATTTTTATAAAAAGACGAAACATGTTTTCAAACTTGTAAATTTTACTTGCATTATTCATGTTCCTTTTCCATGTATTTTAGAAACTTGATTTCATTATACCTTTATTTCAAAACTCCACCTCCTTTATTTTCTTAAAAATGTTTAGATTTCTGGGTTTCAGCTTACTTGAATTACGTTACGCCTTTAGACGTTGCGTGATTTAAGTGTTAGTTACGAGCTAATATTTCGGATCGTGACACTGTGGGACATACCATCTCCCCTGCTGGGATGAGAAGCGTATACACTAGTCTACTCCGGAGTATCGATGCCCCGTCTCGATAATCCTACGACTAGGGACCTATATAAGGATGTGCTTGTAGATTACCCAGCTTCCACTAGTGTGCCTGTCATACAACGCTGGTAATCAAGTAAAGATCCTAAGGGCTCCACTAATATGTATAAGCGATATGCTAAAAGAAACACATGCACATATTGAAGTAGAAACAAACCAAGTAGCATACTACCATTTTGAGCAAGATTGTCTATACAACTGTGAATATCCCAAGCTTCCATTAAGTAATATACAAACTAGTATGATATAGTAATGGCCTCTAGGGCATATAAACAATCTCCCACTTACACTAGGGCCATGTGCTGGCGTATCGAAGACCTATCATCTCGATCAGCCGCTCGAACTGAGTCTGGTGTATGGCCTTCGTGAGTGGATCTACAGTGTTATTCTCCGAATCTACTCTCCTCACCTCGATCTCCCGGCGATCTACGATCTCCCTGATCAGGTGGTACCACCTCAAAATGTGTCTGGACTTCTGATAGGACCTGGGTTCTTTCACTAAAGCTATAGCGTCGTTTTTGTCGCAATACAGCGGTATTGGATCAACAATGGTAGGAACCACCTGAAGTTCTGTGAGGAACTACTTCATCTAGACAGCTTCTTTTGCGACATCGCATGCAGCTATGTACTCCGCTTCCATCGTCGAGTCAGCAACGGTTTCCTGCTTGGAGCTCTTCCAACAAACCGCCCCTCCATTGAGGGTAAAGATATAACCCGACATGGACTTGGAGTCATCCTTGTCACTCTGGAAGCTGGAGTCAGTAAAGGCCTCGATCTGGAGGTCTTTTCCGCTATACACCAAGAATATCTCCTTATTCCTTCTCAGGTACTTGAGAATGTTCTTTACTGCTATCCAGTGCTTCTCCCCTGGGTCCGACTGATACCGACTTACAACGCTCAATGCGTATACTACATCTGGTCTGGTACACAACATCGCATACATTATAGAGCCTACCGCAGATGCGTAGGGTATAGATAACATGCGAGCCATTTCCAAATCAGTCTTGGGAGACATCTCTTTGGAGAGGGTGATTCCGTGACAAGACGGTAGATTACCGTGCTTTGAATCTTCCATACTAAATCGATTCAGTATGGTGTCGATGTACCTGGACTGCGAAAGTCCCAACATCCTCTTAGATCTATCACGAAAGATCTGGATCCCCAGATGTACGAGGCATTAACTAGGTCCTTCATGGAGAACCTCTGTGACAAGAATCCGTTGACTGAATGTAGCATAGGAATATCATTTCCTATTAAGAGAATGTCATCCACGTACAAGACGAGAAATACCATAGTTCTCCCTACAATCTTACTGTAAATGCATGGTTCATCTGGATTTTTGATAAAGTCGAATTCTTTGACAGTATCATCAAAGCAGATGTTCCAAATCCGCGATGCCTGCTTTAGTCCATAAATGGACTTAAGCAACTTGCACACTTTACCGCAGCTCCCACTCTGAATGAAACCCTCCGGCCGATCTATATAGACGCACTCTTCCAAATTTCCATTTAGAAAAGCCGTCTTTACGTCCATCTACCAGATCTCATAATCGTGGAAGGCAACAATGGCAAGAAGGATCTGAATGGATTTGAGTATAGCCACTGGAGAAAAGGTTTCGTCATAGTCCAAACCAGGTCTTTGACGAAAACCCTTTGCAATAAGTCTAGCTTTATACGTTTCAACCTGCCCATCTACACCAATCTTCTTTCTGAAAATCCATTTGCAGCCTACGGGTTTTACCCCTTCTGGAGAAATGTCCAAAGTCCAAATTTTGTTGGTGTACATGGACTCCATTTCGGTCCACATTGCATCCAGCCATTTTACTGAGTCACCGCTCTGAATGGCTTGCTGGAAGCTAGTAGGCTCATCATTTTCAATGATGCAATCCTCTCGATCTCCATCTATGAGAAAATCGTAGTATCTCTCGGGCGGATGAGACTACCTACTACTCCTGCGGAGTGGCGCTGGGATGTTCGGTTCTCCTGAAACCTCTGGTTCTACCAAGCTCTCAGTAATAGCTTGTGGTTCTGGAATTTCTTCCAGTTCTATTGCGCTCCCACTTATCTGATTTTCTAAAAACTCAGTTTCCAAGAAGTGGGGATGCTGAGAAACAAAAACCTTTTTTTCCTCTACGGAATAGAAAAGATACCCCCTGGAGTTCTTCGGGTATCCCACGAACTTACACAGTACTGAGCGTGCCTCAAGCTTTTCTGCATGCTGCTTCTTTACAAAAGCTGGACATCCCCATGTCTTAAGGTACTTAAGACAGGGTTTCTTCCCACTCCACATCTGATATGGTGTGGTAGGCACAGTCTTGGTTGGAACCTTGTTCAAAAGATATGCAGCTGTTTCTAGTGCATAACCCCAGAAAGATCGCAGTAACTCAGCCTTACTCATTATGGAACAAACCATATCCAATAGAGTTCAATTCCGCCTTTCCGATACACCATTGTGTTGTGGTGTGTATGGAGAAGTAAGCTGAGAGAGAATTCCATTCTCTATTAAGTAGCCCAAGAATTCGGCACTCAAGTATTCACCACCTCGATCAGATCTTAGTGTCTTGATATTTTTGCCTGTTTGTTTTTCCACTTCATTCTTGTATTCCCAGAATTTCTCAAAGGCCTCGGATTTATGCTTCATCAAGAAGACATGTCCATACCTTGAGAAATCATCCGTAAAAGTAATGAAGTGTGAATAACCACTTTGCGCATGTGTAGACATTGGACCACATACATCGTTGTGTATGAATCCCAAGAACTCTCTCGCTCTTACTCCGTACCCAGTGAACGGAGTCTTTGTCATCTTTCCCATGAGACAAGATTCACAAGTGGCATGAGACTGATATTTGAACGGATTCAAATATCCCTCTTTATGCAACTTCGTCAACCGTGTCTCATTGATGTGACCCAGTCTACAATTCCATAAGAAAGCCTGATTTGTTTCCGGAGACTTTCTTTTAAGTGTGTTCTGGACACTGAAAACCTGAGCTTGATTTAATACGTATATTCCGTTTTCTAATGTACCTAACCCACTCAGAACTTGATTTAGGTGGATGTGGACCACATCGCTTACAAAAGTAAAATCATATCCTTCCTTAGAAAGTAAGGATACAGATATGATATTACAAGCTAGACTAGTTACATACAAACAGTTACGTAGAATCAATATCTTCCCACTTGTCAATCCAAGGTGATATTCCCCTATGGATTCAGCTTCCACGCTCATTCCGTTTGTAACCCTGAGAGTCATATCACCTAACCTGATAACTCTACGGTATCTCAAAGCCTGTAATGAATTACAGATATGAGATCCTGATCCGGTATCTAGTACCCAGGAAGTAGAGTTAATTGACATACAGTTTTCTCTTACAAACACACCTGAAGCCGAAGCCACAACATGCTTCGAATGCTGGCTACTGGCTTTCAAAGCCCTTAATCTTTCTGTTAATGACCTTTCCCATAACAATAGAAACGTCCCTCCTTCACTATATCTAGTCCCAAAAATTTTGCCCTTCTCTTTCCTTTTACCTTCCTGGTTTCCTTCAGGGTGTCAGTATAAGGTAGAGACTGTATAATCAAGTCAGCGTTTGACTCGTTCTTCAACGTGGTCCTCAGGTCTATGAACTCATCATTATAGCTAGTCACTGTAAGGACGTTGTCCCCTACAGATGACTCGACAGCCAACCTCGCTTGAAGCAATTCGTTCGAGGTCTCATATTTTGCGATACGAGATTGCTCTCCATATAAATCTTTGTTATGGAGGAAGACAGAATCTAAGTCTATCTTCTCATGCTGCCTTTGGTATGCACTATCAACTGAGGCCAACACGAGGCACTTGGCATTCGCACAGTCTTTTCCTGATGTCTTACGGACATCAATATCCGTGACGGTGGAAACTGGTCCTGAGATGGCGAGGGTTTGAGTAGTGAAGAGGTGTCCCAGTTTGTCATGGGTAATGGACATCTGGACAGACCTTCGCCAGTCATTACAGTCAGATTCAGTCATTTTATTATCTAGATGTAACCTATTTCTGGTCACTGGGTTGCTGCAATTAAGAGAGAAAGAAGAAAACACTTAGCATGATGCTTCTTGCAAGTTTAGATTGTTTTTAATTTATCTAAACAGGATAGCTCCCACTGTTTCTCGAATCCTTCCTCAAACCATAAAAGAAGAATTAGTCAGGATTAATCTCACCGTACAATACTTGCTTAACCGTTCAACCAGGCGAGTGTCGGTACTTCGAGGGAGGTTTTACAACGCTTTGGCGAAATTCCTTAATTAAATAACCTCTTTTCTTTGGAGGCGTAGCCCCGCTAACACTTTTCTAGACACCTACTTGGTTTGTAGCATTGATCGTTAAGTAAAAAAATCTCCCGAGGTGTGGAGGATACTTACAGTAGGATCGGGATCTAAATATCATTGTGTGATAATGCTGAAGGAATCCTACCAACATTATCAAACTCCAAATGGTTTGCAGCACTAGCAAGTTTCAATTTCCTTAGAAACTCCCGATGTAGATTTTTGCCCTATGCTCTTATGACCTTGACGAAGGTCAACAAATCATAAGTCACATGTCAAGTTCTACCCATCATTGCCCAGGTTCATTTGAACCCAACTGTATATACCCTTGACAAAGGTCAACAAGTTAATACGACTGTCCCAAACTAACGCATCTATTTATGCTACATATGATTACCTAATAGCTACAAATCACTATGCCTTGACGAAGGTCAACAAACATAGATTGAATACTATTGAATATTCAAATGAAATGACGGAGGGCTACAAATGGTTTTGGCAAAACCGTGAACGTAGTGAACTTGATATAATCGAAGGAACCTTGATAGCTTTTAAAAGGAGTGGTTTATGCTCCGCGTTTTTAAAAGTTTTCTGTTTTGAAAAAAAACCGAGTGGTTTTGAAATTGTTCCAACGATTCAGCTTTGGTTTGTTTTCATTGCATTAATGTAATACATCCCATCATTTAATCCTACCATTGCAGAAAACAAAGAAAATATGGCGTACGCTTATGCCAGCCGCATTCGCCACTGGGCCCGGTCATCACCCATTAGGTTACTTAACTAACGACAGAGCGGGGCTGGACTAGCGCGGATGCAAAACATAAGCAACGCCTACTAGATATCATATATAGATATTTACATTCGTCGGATTCAATGATAGCCATTCCAGATCGCAGATGAACATATTGGATATACTAGGAATCCGCGCTTCGTTTAAGCCTGCAACGAAAGACGGATTACACGGTCGCGATGAATAGCCAAACCCCACCCAAGACCCCTACGGGTGCGGTAAACTACCCGCCAAATACCCGAAGTGAAGCAACCTCCCTCAACAACGTGAGTAGGCCACTCGGCACTTCAAAGTACTCGGTAGTTTGTGCACCCCACCTTAGGTCTATCCTAATAGCAAAAACAGTAAAAGAAATAATATACAATAGTGGCTACAACCTCAACCGGGATGTGCGACCATAAAACAATATTAAATCAAATTACAAATTTTACATTGAATGAAAAATGAAAACCCTCATCTCACATCCCCGGCTATTCATCACGACGATCCAACAAGTTCATATACACAATCCAACATCACATATCATAGATATGCACAACCCTCACTAATCGACGTATAGCGATTAGTAGACGTTCAGTACATATATCATTTCACAAACTCAAAAACATTAAATGACTTTAAAGTTACGACTTCGAAACACCTGCAGTGCCACAGTGAATAATTTTCAGTAAAATCAAAATTGGCAAAAACAAACAACTCCAGAAGCCCTAGATTTAAGCCAAAAAGCCACAAACAAAAAATGAAGCATTTCCTCCATAAAGGAACCGAGCTCGCCGGAAATACAGGCCTTGTGGCCTCCCCAAAGTTCGAGGAAATGTCCCAGTTTTGTTATGTGGCCTTTTTACTGTTCAAACAGCACTCTGTACTTGTTTAAAAAAATTTCATAGGCCAATACAATTTCGACAGAAACTTCAAACTTCGGTTCGTTGTTTTCGGGCTGTTTCGGTTTCGTAATTTAACTCGTCGTTTAAACTGTTAGTTTTGGTTTAGCGAGGCTATGATACCACTGTAAGTCTATGTTGCACACCCCGCAAGCTAGCGGGGAGGCGGAACAGGTAAAAATCAAGTTTTTCTTACAAATAGCAATATAGACTAAGCTAACGGATATTTGCCAAACCATCGCTAACAAAAACTTGAGGTTTAATCTACTGTGATAGAAATATTATACCTCATGATACCGGTCCTTCGGTTCTTCTCCGTTGTCCTCCTCGTCTACGTGAGCTCTGAGGATCGATCCGGATCTTGGTCACCTCCACAGCCTCCTAGAGTCGAAGACGATCCACCCGAAAGTCTATAGTCCAAGCTCCACCTCAAGCCGAGGTAACTAGGGCAACAAGTTTGCCATGTTTGATGTCCTAGGTGATGTAGAGTAAGAAGATGGTTTTGTTTGTCTATCTAGATTCTTTTTTTCTCAAGACATGAGAGCTATAGAATTTTCTAGTGAGGAGGAAGAAGAAGAAACCATAGGAGCTCTCTTTTGATGAGAGAGAATGCAAATGAGATTATGATCCAAAAGAAAAATAATTACCAATATTTTATCATGAAAATTGTGATGGCTACAATTGATTTGACCATTATCATTTCAAGTTAAATCCAAGCCAAGAAAATATCTAGTGCTCACAAAAATATCTAAGCCAATGATTGATGTAGATTTTGCGCGTGCGCGTTTTGAAATCAAAATTAAGAATATACTGCAATCAATAACGGTGTCGCTTGGTAGCTAGCCGGTTGAGTATGGGTCAGTCCACAGGGAGATGGATTCATTTTCTTTATGTTCTAACGAGTTAATCCGATCAAGTCGGGTTTTGTTTTACGATCTAAGAATGAGATTAAATTGATTAAAAGTCTTTCTAAGGTTAGGATTATGGTAGTTTGGAGAAGGGATTCTGCCCACTGCTTTCAATTCCCTGGTAAAGAATATAGGCGTTAGGGTAATAGTCAACAAAGGGGATTAACACGACTAGGAAGAAACTTAGTTTCTTCCTTTTGGTCCTTGTCCGTCATTTCTAAGCTCTTAGCCCTAACCTCTATTTAAATCAACCACAACCGGTCTAACTAGGGAATCACCGCTATCTTGTAGGATAGGGTGCCGTAGCGAGCGGTGTGTGGTTAATTTAAATAGAGTCCTATTGTAAAAATTATATGGGCAAAGAAAGGAGAGAGAGAGATTTACTTCTTTCAAACCTTCCCAATCCTAACCCTAACAAGTGAGGAATTACTCACTCATTAGGGAAGTTATTATAAGATTCATTTTTATAATTTTAAGAGACTATCTAAGTTGTAGATAATAAAAGACAAATAAAAATTCAGGAATTAAATTCAGATAAAAGAATGCACAATAAAAAAATAAAAATACCTTTATTAATGACCTCTTGATGATTACAAGGAAATTAAAATTTAATCTAGAAATTAAAAGGAGGCATCTCAAAAGAGGCACCCAAAAAAGGCACCCAAAAGAGGAACACCTAATTAGGCTTTCGACTCTCCTATTTATAGATAGGAGAAACCCTAGGTTTTACATCTGATCCATACACAAAATTACAATACTACGCAAAGAAAGCCGGGTCAAAGCACCGACACCACCGACACTTTGCACCGACACGTGCACTGCATGGCCGCGGAACCACGGCAGGAAGCCATGTTTGGCCGCGCTTCCGCGGCCGTCTTGAAGGATCTCAGGCTTGTTTTCTCAGGTTTACTTCTTGTTGCTTTTTCCTTCTGTTTTCTTCACATGGTTTCTCAGAATCTTTTCTACTTTCTTCTAAATTTCCAACAGTGCCGAATTATGTGGACTTTTACCGTAAGCTTCACATTGAAGTCTTGAATCTTGTGCTGCCCTTGTGCTTTGTGCATTGAACCGTTTACTGATCTTCATTTGTTCCTTGAACTGTTAGGCGGCATCATACGGATTCATCTATTATTGGTCGTAGTCTCACTTTTGTAACATCTTTTCATGCATTTCACTGTATTGTTCTGAGAACCTGTAACCTGCAACTATTTAGAAGTCATGGATCAAAAGCACCTATTTATTTGTAATATGATTAAGAATGGGCGATATAATAATGCAATATTTTTATATGAACAAATACCCCCAAACTTATCTTTTGCTCGTCCTGAGCAAAACCAATTTATTCTCAAAAAAACCTAACCTCACTTTCGCAGGGAATCGCGATTGCACTGAGCTTGTGCAACAAGCCGTTAAACCTCTAGGTGTCCCTAGTAGGAGGAGTGTTGTCTCCTGAGGGTTTTCAGTGGATACTACCCATAAAATCCGATCAATTTGTCCTGTTGACTTTAATTCTTCAATTCAGTATTATAGCAAGAAATTCTATTATCTTTAACTTATAAATCATCAACCCGTATTTTTCACACTCCCTCTTTATTTAATTTAAGATTATATATGTTTTGCAAATTTATTAATCTTTCAGCATCTTTTGAATTTTCCTTCTAAGGTTCCATCTCAACTTAGGAATTTTTATCGTTTTTATTGAAGATATAAGGCCTATCTTTCATTCCTATCTATCATCCAAACCCCAATCATATACCCCTACGCGTGTGTAATTTTTACCCCTACACTTGGAAATTCAATTCAAGCTATCAAACTCTTGTCCATGTCCAAAATACTTTCAGTTGGTGAATAAAATTTGCTAACACATCCTTCATGCAACCGTTAATATTTCTTGAGGTACTAAACGACCGATTACAAAATGTGCTTGCGTATTTAGGCGTAAATCCTCGTCTTGCAATACCTAAGGCTTAGCAGTGACTCCCAAACCAGTTGGTCTAAGGCACTAGGTGATAAAGCACCCTCGCTATATAATTTTTATTTATGCAGCCTTAAGTAATTACAAAACCAGTGTTCATTTTTTTATGTCTCTTTATTCACCTTTTATACTTTATTTTATTTTCATTCATACTAAGGATTTTAAACAAGTGCATTTCAAGGTATCTTCTACTATTCCAGGTTTCAAGATGTGTGTTAGAGCATGTAGTAGGGTATATATTTTCAGGATTTAGACTAAAGTTTCAGAATTTATTTTTCAGACTACTGCAAATAAAAATTTCAATACTTTTCCCTTATTTTGACTTAGCCTAAGAACTGAACTCAAAATTTGCCTATTTCTAAATAAATTGCAAATACAAATATTTTCTAAAATAAAACTTAAAGAAAGGTTATTTTTAGGGTTTTTAATTTACTAAGTTTTGGATCTAGTTTTTCCCTACTATTCAACCGTCATGTTGAACTTAAGTCAAATATGGCCAAAATTGAACTTTTCAATTTTTATAATTTTTAAAATTTTTCAATTTTTATGGGTTTTAAAATAAGTATGTAAATGCAAAAATATACATATGAATGCGAAGGAAGAAGGCTTACCGAGCACACCCTAAACTTAAACTTGACAGTGCCCTCACTGTCAGGCTACACGAAGAAGGTCAAAAAATGTCGGCACTCCCGTTTTTTTATTATTATTAACATAAAAAGAAAACAAAATATATATACACAAAAAGATCCCCCCCCCAACTTAAGTGAAATAGTGTTTCCACTGTTTAAGCGTTAAAGTTCAGAGTTAGGGGGGAGAAAAATACAGTATCAAGCTATACAAGGCCTTACACAGGCCAAAGGTTAGCACCAACCATTCAAAAAATTTGTCGTTATAATGGTGTGGTTGGTGAAAGAATGGAGTTTAGAGAAAAGAAATGAGAAACACACGAGACCGTGTGGAGATAAAAGCAGTATACGGTATCGGTGGAGGAAGGGAAAAAAATGGTGGTGGTTCGACTTCTTCAGGTGGAGATTGATTAATCACAAAATCCGTGTCGTTTTGGAATGCGAGTTCGTCCGCGAAAATATCTTCGAAACTTCCATCGATGGTCCGATTGAAAGTTTCAATGTTAATAAGTGTCGTACCAGAATTCAACACACTTGATTTTTCAAAATTTATGAAGGTAGGATAGTCGTAAGGCTCATTTATCTTATTTTCAAAAGAGTATAAATCAAGTTGTTTTTCTAGAATTATCGAACTTAAAATATCGGATTGTGATTCATTAACACTCGGTATCATTAAAGGAAGATTAGAAGAAAAACCAGAGAAAGTGGGAGAAAGAAGTGGAATACGAACTTGAGGGGAAAGTTGGAGTTAGCACAATTTGTAATGACCGATGTGTAAAAAGCGATTGTGCTAATCTATCAACCCACTGAGAAATGAGGTCAAATCCCTCAAGATTCGTGAGAAAACATGGGTACGTCGAACTTGGTGAACCAGTCATTGAAAATGAAAGTGTAACGGTTTCTTGCAAAGTTGGAACAAGGATAGAGGGAAATGATTGAGGAAGGGTATCGGTTAAAGATTCAGGAGGGTGTGCGCAGTCAATGAAAGGGATAGAATGATTTGGAAAATCCGACTCCTCAAGTAAAATTGCTTCATCCTCAATAATTTCCTCAATACTCTCCTCAAAATTTAGCTTATCCATGCAACTTTCATCAAAATCAAGACGTATATGAAGTTCAGGAAAAACATTTAATGACTCGGAATGATGAATTGGAAAGAGAAACTCATCTAAATCTGTAGGTTCATCATCCGAAACTTTCCCAGCGTCGATATCCTCAATCAAGTGAAAATCAATTTTTTCAGACACCTCATCAAAAGCATGGATATTTATTAATTTAGGTTCTAGAGTGGAGGTGTAGAGGTCAAAAGGATTGGTGATGGTTTCACTCGAAAGGGACCCTTCACAATCTGGAAAATCAAACACTATAAAGTCGCAAAACTCATTAAACTTTTTATCTTCAACTGGTGAATCATTTGGAACACTTGATAGACATTCAAATCGGAGTTGTGGGATTCAATTAGGGATGGGTAGGTTTGATTTGGAAGGATGTACAGCTCATTCTCAATCTGTCCAACCGCCTCATCATACATTGGAAATTTTGGAGCTAGTTGGAAACTAACTACTGAGTCACTAGGTTGTATAAGGGCAGCCATGGACGCATTCAAATCCATCATATTTTGTCTTGATGTTACCATAAAATATTCCAACGACTGCTCCAGACTAGACATGGGTTGTGAAGGGGTTTCAGTAAAAGATTCAAATCGTTTGGATACTAGAAACTCCCAAATGGCTGTGTAGAAACAATATATAAGGAAGGTGCAACAGTTGGGTAAGATGGATAGGTGTCACGCCCCGCGTCCCAAAATATAGAATACGAGGGGTTGACAAGGTTAGCCATGCTGTTACGGTCAAGGAAACATCTTGCCGTAGTCACACTTCGGCTTCTAGCTTTACGCGGTAATCAGTAATCAATGCACAGGTAATGAGAAATGCAGTCACTAAATCAAAAAAACTAACCAGATAGAGATCAAGGAAGTATGGCTCTGGGTCGCTGATCAAGTTGTCCGCGATATCCTCGAGGTACGTCAGGTCCTGGACCAAGCTAGATCCACTTCTCACTCTGAGCATGCATACTCAGGTCGTCAGAGCGACACGATAGCAATATATATATATATACACACACACACACAAAAATGTAAACACGTGCAATAATGATGCATATGAAACAGTAAGCATGGATTAATAACATGAGCATGAAGTAGCCAGTACGGGTAAACAGCAAAACATGTAAACAGTATGGCAGGTATATTGAATCAATAATAAAAATGCATGTCAATGTCACTAACCCTATCAGTCTCTAAGTCTCACTGTACAGGTCGCTAAACCTATCGTCAGTCCAAGTGTGAGAGTCAACCACTCGTGAGTATCTCCCACCCAAGGGTAGGACCCAAGGACAAGGGAACACGGGCCCGAGTCGCTCGCTAATAATCAGTAATATCCCCATACATCTCCAGAATCGCTGTATGTGCCGGCATGGGACTCCTGAGATTCTGTTGAACTCACACTCAAACTATCCCACACCCCGCGGTCTACATCAAACGCCAACTATAAACTCAAATACCAGTCGGTCCATGACAAGTCAACGCGAGAAATGGAGACAGGATCTCCATCAAGTATGTCACGACTGATACCCAAGATAAATGGACAGTGTTTGGTGCCTTACCTATGACACCCATATAAGTGCTTCCATAATCGTCCCATACCAATTATAGTTACACTTATACATGTCCCATAGATGTCGACAATGCGGTATATCGATAGGGTCCGCTGATTGTGTACGAGTACGTGTCACTTCCACTTATTCATTCATGCTTAAATACTAACGTACTCGCCACAATCAAGCACTAATACCAAACACTGGGTAATGCACATGATCACTAGGTTACCAATGCAATGACATCCATATGATGTGATGAGAATACAATAATTAAGGCATGATTAAGATATCATCAGTCAGTGTCCTACCACTTGGATAATTTATCATAGATCGTACATGCAGAATTAAGCAAAACAATATAAAGTAGGCACATAGTATGTTTAATTATCTATCCATAAAAATTATTTTCGCGCCAATCGGGTTTCAGGTTTGCTAGATACGGCCATTTCAATTTTTAGTGTTCACTGCTGGAAATCCGGTTTCAGAATCGGAAGTCCGTTTCGTAACATATTTTAATCCCAGTTGGGATTGTAATTAGGCGACACTATAGTTGAACAATATTTAGGGTAATCAGTTAGGTTTCCACCACAATTGGAAGATTAGTAATATATTATATCCACAGGAAGTTATGATCATGTTATGTTCAATGTGTCAAATCTGTCACTGCAGAATTCAGCAGAACATATTCACAATATAAAATGTGTTAAAAATAACATATAGTTGAGGAATCCAGTGAGACCAGTGGGATAATGAAGCTAACTCGTTTTTATTCATAACGATATAGGGTTCCGCACATTATCATATTTGAGCAGGAATATACAGGGATTTAGAAACAGGGGTTAACTGGGATTTCCGTTCGGGACTGCAGTCCAAAATCGTAATCCACAGCAATTATCTCTATCATAATTTGTTAAAATTCAGTGATCAACTATAGAATACGATAGGTTAAACAGTTATCTTCTATACGAGCCCTGAAACGCCAAAATCCGACTTGCAAAAGGTTTAATATGAATTTAACGGTCTAGCACGTTCAGGAAAATCAGGTTTCGTACCGACTATCGGGAGCAGCATTACATAGTTGAAACGACCGTGGATTTCCACTAAATTTCCACAGCACATCGGTAAATAGTATACGGGTCTATTGATCACATGTTCCGTTTTTTAACGACAGGTTTTCACATATAGTTTCGCATGAAACACTTGTTTGTACGTATAGTGATCGAAACATCGTCCGTGCAAAGATATGAATAAGTATGTGTATAACATTAATAGTATGTAAAGCAAGTGGAAATCACTTGCCTTCGGTAGCTTTATATAGAAGCGACGCCGCTGCAGAGTTTTTCTCGACACACGAGACGACGCGATGCTGGACACGGGCGCGTGGTGCGAGCACGATGCGTGGTGATCCGGTACTGGACGCGGTGGCGAGGCGGGCGCGATACGGTGGTGGGCATGGTCCTGGCTCGGTGCGTGGCATGGCGCGACACGGAACTGGGCCTGGTGATGACACGGAAGCAGGCACGGTGCGGCATGGGACCTGGTCCGGAGGTGGGCACGACACGACACAGGCGCGGCACGGCAACTGGGCATGGGGCGCGACACGTGAGTGGTTCTGCGGTGGCCCGGTGCTAGACCCGGAACGGGCACGAGTCGTGGCACAGTGCGACACGACGTGGCACGGGGCCGGAGGTTGCGGCTGCGGCGATGGAGACAGGGTTGTTAGGCACAGTAGCAAGAGTGCTCGGGGGTCTGTGATGATGGAGACGGGGGCCGGAGCTGCGATGGGCACAGTAGTCAGGTGGCCGGTGACGCGGCAATAGGGAAAAGCTTGGGTACGGTCGGAAAGGAGGGGCTTGTGATGGTGGCAGGAGGTTTGTGGCGGTGGTGTGCAGGGAGGGAGTCGTCGGAGATGGGTTGCAGTGACGTGGGCGATGGGTGTTGCAGGTGCGGGTCACAGGAGGAGGAGGAAACACTCGTGTTGCAGGCGACGGTCGCCGGCGAGGAGAGGGCAGTGGCTGCTAGGGCGGTAGAATTGGTGATGGTGGTAACGTGGTCGGCGGGGGTCTCGGCTGAAGATGGAGCGAGCGGGGAACGCGGGGGAAACGTTGGAGGAAGTTGCGAGGGAGGGCGAGTGCGACGGTGATGGTGGAGCAGGTCAAGGCAATGGGTGTGGGCGAGGGGTGCTCGGGGGAGATAGTCGGAGCTTCGGTGATGAGGGGACAACGAGGGTGCCCGTGAAGGAGTGGGTGGCTGGCGTTGGGTTCCGGTGCACAGGTGAGGGGGAGGCAGTAAGTGAGATCGAGAGATGTGAGAAGAGAGAGAGAGGGGCAAGGGAGATGGAGGCACGGTCGAAGGAGGTTGCAACGACGTGGGGACGTGGGGGTGAGTGCGAGAACGGGGGAGGCAAATGAGCGGGAAAGGAGCATGAAGGAAGAAGGAAGGGAAGGAAGCGGGTCGGGTCGGGTCAGGGAAAGTTGGGCCTGGAAATAATAAAAGAAAAAGGGCAGTGAGGGTTTGGGCTTGGGCTGGGTTGGAAAGGAAAATAAAAAAGGGAAAATAAAAAGGATTTAAGTAATAAGATTAGTTTTAGGTTAGGAGTTTAATAAATTAGTTTAAAAAAAAATTATACACATATATATATTTAGATCGGAATAAATCTGGATTAAACTTTGGAAAAATACGGGAAAATTTGTAGAAAATTTATGAAAATGACTGGAGATTTATTTATTAAAATACGCTAATTATTTATAGGGACTTGGTATTACATCATACCACCCTTACAAAAATTTCGTCCTCGAAATTTAAAATAAACGATAAGCTATAAAACAATATGCGAAAAGCTGTAACATCGAACACTAACATATAGTGATTTACTTAAAAGCAGCTAGATAAAAATCGAAGGTCTATATATTTATAAGAAATAACGCAACTAAAAGGATAGGTCTAAGTAAGTATAAGGTAGAACCATCTATAAGGAGAAACTATATGTAGAAGAGAATTAAATAGCAATAACAACCAATAGTGAAGGGTTTGCCGATAGGCCAAGGTATTTTAGAATAATTATATCGATCAAACAATTTTAAAATAACTTGAGAAAACCCACATGGTGAAAATAAGAAAATAAAACAAAATAGTATGCACGATACATGTTTGCGCTATTGAAAGCGGGGAAAATAGCAAGGCATTTAAAATGAATAAAATAGGTGTAGTTAATAACACAAAATTTTTGTAAACACAAGGTAGTGGAAGCTAAATTTCGAATACGATGTCACTGAATGTAATTATGGTAATAGGAGATAGCACAAAAAATGTATAGGGCTAGCCAGGGTAGGGATTACAATGGAGTATGGCACATTCAAAAGGTCGGACTGTAGTACTTCAAACTGAATGTCGTAGAGACTGGGGTCGGGTCAGCACAGGGTGCAAGGGTGAACAGTCATGGATCTCAGGACGAAAGAAATTTATTGGGAATGGAAAACATTCAATGCATCATGCGAATCAATACTCGAAGACTAGCGAACTCAGAAACTTTATTATCATTCCAGAAAATTCTAAATAAGGTATTCTCGAAAGATAAAAGATGGACCTAAACTATACATAGATTTATTTGGCCAGAGGAGACAAAAACTAAATCACGTCAGTCGCGGTTATGGAGGTTCAGCAGGTTACGATAGGCTCGCGCGCTCAGATAGGGGCGTCCATTTCTATAGTGCCTCGCAGGGATCGCTACTGGAGGTTCTTCTGCCGCGGGGTCTTCTTCTTCCGGTCCTTCTGCCTCGACTGGACCTTCTTCATCATGGTATGCTTCCACGTGATTCACCTCTTCTGGATCTTCTTCCACGGGATTTCCTTCCACTGGATTCTCCTCAAGGTTTTCCTCTCCTGGATTTTCTTCTATCAGGTCCTCCCCGGGATCTTTCTCTATCGGGTCCTCTTCGGGGTCCTCTTCCTCCTCGTCGGAGTCACTGATCATGTCGACTTCTGGCACTGCTACTCCCTCACCCTCAGAATCGCTGTTCCGAAAATAACCTGTGGGCCGTTGATCTCGTCATCTGAACTTACCGGCATGCAGTCCAAGGAAACGCACGACAGCGTGTCCTCATCTAGAGGCGGCGCTGCTCCAGGATTTGCCATGGCCTGAAAAGAAAGAGTCATGATCAGACAATGGAACACACCAAGAGAATAACCAAAGATACGGAGCACAAGGAAAATATACGGTAGGTAAGGACTGAAGATCAAAATTTATAATACTGATGCAATAAGCAGTATGATGAAAATGAGTGGCAAGGGGACGATACATACATCACAACTCACAATTTTATTACATTCAAACTAAAAAGTTCAACAGATACATGATTTTAAATGAAAGGAAACATTTACTAAAGTGTGACAATAATTTTTTTTTATTGAAAGCAGAAAGGTGATAATTCTTCTTTGATATCTAGACCGCTGCATTCTCGCCAAGCGAGTGGAATCCTGCGCTGGGCCCGTACTATCCTCGACGCTCGAACTACGAAATAACCAAGTCATTTAGTAGGAGTGGAGAGTGTGGACAAATCTCCTCCTCGTAGCTCCTTCCTTCGAGGGCAACCATTGACAAGATGCTCATTAGATCCGCAAATCAGGCACTGTCCTTTGGCGATGCGACTGTCTCTCTGAAAGTGTCATGGCTTATTGCAGTATCCACAACATTGAGTTCTCCATTGCTTCTGTTGCTGAGGAACAAATGGGCACTTCATCTTCACCTCTTTTCCGTGTTTAACAGGGATTCCCTTACGATTGGAGGCTTCCGCTGGTGCCTGAGTCATCTGCCTTCTTAATCCTTCAGCTAACAGGTCGTTCGTTCGCTCTTGAGCTTCCTTCAAATCTTGCAGTACATTCAAAATCTCGACGGTCTGATTTTGGGGAGTGGAGATAGGAGAAGAGTCGTTTGAAGACATAGTCCTGAAACAACAATTTTAGGACGGCATAAGGTACAAGGAGTAAAAATCAGAACAAGATATAGAATAGATAACGAAACAAGAATATCGGGTGAGGTGAAACTCAAGCGAGTGGAAATCAAATGTAGAACTCCAAGTCACTCAACATAGTACAGTATTGTAACTATGCTGCAGTTCATAATTACAATCACACAACTCTACTAAGTCGCCCAAAACTCTAACGGATGGAGTCAAAATATGGCATGACGAATAATAAAGATTCAAGTCAAAGAGAACAGTTTGCAATCTGGACCGAAAGAGCGACTTACATTGTCAAGCTCTACTCGGAAACTGCAATCCCAATCATAGCAAAACCTGGCTCTGATACCAACAAAACCATGTCACGCCCCGCTTCCCAAAATACGGAATACGAGGGGCTGACCTACGGTCAAGGAAACATCCTGCCGTAGTCACACTTCGGCTTCTAACTTTACGTGGTAATCAGTAATCAATGCACAGGTAATGAGAAATGCAGTCACTAAATCAAAAAGAACTAACCAGATGGAGATCAAGGAAGTATAGCTCTGGGTCACAGATCAAGTTGTCCGCAATGTCCTCGAGGTACGTCAGGTCCTGGTCCAAGCTAGATCCACTTCTCACTCTGAGCATGCATACTCAGGACGTCAGAGCGACACGATAGCAATATATATATATATATATATATATACACACACACACACACACAAATGTGAACACGTGCAATAATGATGCATATGAAACAGTAAGCATGGAATAATAACATGAGCATGAAGTAGCCAGTACGGGTAAACAGTAAAACATGTAAACAGTATGGCAGGTATATTGAATCAATAAGAAAATGCATGTCAATGTCACTAACCCTATCAGTCTTTAAGTCTCACTGTACAGGTCGCTAAAGCTATCGTCAGTCCAAGTGTGAGAGTCAACCACTCGTAAGTATCCCCCACCTAAGGGTAGGACCCAATAACAAGGGAACATGGGCCCGAGTCGCTCGCTAATAATCAGTAATATCCCCATATATCTCCAGAATCGCTGTATGTGTCGGCATTGGATTCCCGAGATTCTGTTGAATTCACATTCAAACTACCCCACACCCCGCGGTCTACATCAAACGCCAACCATAAACTCAAATACCAGTCGGTCCATGACAAGTCTACTCGAGAACTGGAGACAGGATCTCCATCAAGCATGTCTCGACTCATACCCAAGATAAATGGACAGTGTTTGGTGCCTTACTTATGACACCCATACAAGTGCTTCCATAATCGTCCCATACCAATTATAGTTACACTTATACATGTCCCATAGACCTCGACAATTCGATATATCGATAGGGTCCGCTGATTGTGTACGAGTACGTGTCGCTTCCACTTATTCATTCATTCTTAAACACTAACATACTCACCACAATCAAGCACTAATACCAAACACTGGGTAATGCATACGATCACTAGGTTACCAATGCAATGACATCAATATGATGTGATGAGAATACAATAATTAAGGCATGATTAAGATATCATCAGTCAGTGTTCTACCACTTGCATAATTTATCATAGATCGTACATGAAGAATTAATAAAAACAATGTAAAGGGGGTACGCAGTATGTTTAATTATCTGTCCATCAAAATTGGTTTCGCACCAATCGGGTTTCAGGTTTGCTAGATACGGCCATTTCAATTTTTAGTGTTCACTGCTGGAAATCCGGTTTCAGAATCGGAAGTCCATTTAGTAACACATTTTAATTCTAGTTGGGATCTTAATTAGGTGACTCTATAGTTGAACAATATTTAGGGTTATCAATTAGGTTTCCACAGCAATTGGCGGATCAGTAATATCTTATATTCACAAGAAGTTATGATCATGTTATGTTCAATGTGTCAAATCTGTCGCTGCAGAATTCAGCAGAACATATTGACAATATAAAATGTGTTAAAAATATCATATAATTGAGGAATCGAGTGAGACCGGTGGGATAATGAATATAACTCGTTTTTCTTCGTAACGATATAGGTTTAAGCGCATTATCATATTTGAACAGGAATATACAGTGATTTAGAAACAGGGGTTAACTGGAATTTCCGTTCTGGACTGCAGTCCAGAATCGTAATCCACCACAATTATCTCTATCATAATTTGTTCAAATTCAGTAATCAACTATATAATACGATAGCTTAAACAGTTAACTTTGATAAGAGCCCTGAAACACCAAAATCCGACTTTAAAAGGTTTAATATGAATTTAACGGTCTAGCACGCTCAGGAAAATCAGGTTTCGTACCGACTATCGGGAGCAGCATTACATAGTTGAAAAGACCGTGGTTTTCCACTAAATTTCGACAGCACATCGGTAAATAGTAGACGGGTCTATTGATCACAAGTTCCGTTTTTTAACGACAGGTTTTCACATATAGTTCGCATCAAACACTTGTTTGTACGTATAGTAATCAAAACTTCGTCCGTGCAAAGATATGAATAAGTATGTGTATAACATTAATAGTATGTAAAGCAAGTGGAAATCACTTGCCTTCGGTCGCTTGATATAGAAGCGACGCCGCTGCAGAGTTTGTCTCGACACACGAGACGGCGCGATGCTGGACACGGGCGCGTGGTGCGAGCACGATGCGCGGTGATCCGGTACTGGACGCGGTGGCGATGCGGGCGCGATACGGTGGTGGGCGTGGTCCTGGCTCGGTGCGTGGCACGGCGCGACACGGAACTGGGCCTAGTGATGACATGGAGGCAGACACGGTGCGACACGGGACCTGGTCCGGAGGTAGGCACGACACGACACAGGCACGGCACTGCAACTAGGCACGGGGCGCGGCACGTGAGTGGGTCTGCGGTGGCCCGATGCTAGACCCGGAACGGGCACGAGTCGTGGCATAGTGCGACACGACGTGGCACAGAGCTGGAGGTTGAGGCTGCTGCGATGGAGACAGGTTTGTTGGGAACGATAGCAAGAGTGCTCGGGGGTCTGTGATGATGGAGACGGGGGCCAGAGCTGCGATGGGCACGGTAGTCGGGTGGCTGGTGACGCGGCAATAGGGAAATGCTCGGGTACGGTCAGAAAGGAGGGGATTCTGATGGTGGCAGGAGGTTTGTGGCGGCGGTGTGCAGGGAGGGAGTCGTCGGAGATGGGTTGCAGTGACTTGGGCGACGGGGGTTGCAAGTGCGGGTCGCAGGAGGAGGAGGAAACACTCATGTTGCAGGCGACGGTCGCCGGCGAGGAGAGGGTAGTGGCTGCTCGGGCGGTAGAATTGGTGATGGTGGTAGCCTGGTCGGCGGGGGTCTCGGCTAGAGATGGAGCGAGCGAGGAACGCGGGGGAAACGTTGGAGGAAGTTGCGAGGGAGGGCGAGGGCGACGGTGATGGAGAAGCAGGTGAAGGCGATGGGCGTGGGCGAGGGATGCTCGGGGGAGATAGTCGGAGCTCCGGTGATGAAATGACAGCGAGGGTGCTCGTGAAGGAGTGGGTGGCTGGCATTGGATTCCGGTGCACAGGTGAGGGGGAGGCAGTAAGTGAGATCGAGAGATGTGAGAAAAGAGAGAGAGAGAGAGAGAGACGTGGGGAGAGTGGGGCAAGGGAGATGGAGGCGTGGTCGAAGGAGGTTGCAACGATGTGGGGATGTGGGGGCAAGCGTGAGAACGGGGGAGGCAAATGAGCGGGAAAGGAGCACGAAGGAAGAAGGAAGGGAAGGAAGCGGGTCGGGTCGGGTCGGGTTGGGCCGGGAAATAATAAAAGAAAAAGGGGAGTGAGGGTTTGAGCTTGGGCTGGGTAGGAAAGGAAAATAAAAAAAAGGGAAAATAAAAAGGATTTATGTAATAGGATTAGTTTTAGGTTAGGAGTTTAATAAATTAGTTTAAATAAAAATTATACACACATATATATTTAGATCGGAATAAATCTGGATTAAATTTTGGAAAAATAAAGGAAAATTTGTAGAAAATTTGGGAAAATGACTGGAGACTTATTTGTTAAAATACGCTAATTATTTATAGGGATTGGGTATTACATAGGAATTGAATGGTTGGACAGTATTAGGATTAACATTTGGATAAAAATGTGAATGGAATCGTTGATCCAAAGAATTCGCAGTGGTAAAAGGAGTGAAAGATCGGTTACGAGAGTGTTCAA
Source organism: Agapanthus africanus (assembly GCA_030015575.1). NCBI lineage: Eukaryota > Viridiplantae > Streptophyta > Magnoliopsida > Asparagales > Amaryllidaceae > Agapanthus > Agapanthus africanus. The sequence continues at coordinate 454,355,362 of CM057345.1, read as the reverse complement.
TATGTTCAGCAATAGACATGCGTTTCGGAGTTACAACAAGACTCGAAAAGGAGTATCAACGTAAGAAGGTGGTGAAGGTTGAAATGGTTGATATAAGGTGGATTGCGGAGTCCAACTGGATGCCCTAGACGCGTCTATTCGATCTTTCAAAGAAATTTTGGGCATGGAGGGGTCGTTCGAAATTCGACCAAAACGAGAAGCGTAAGAATTAATGTTTGGTTGAGGGTACCAAAGTTCGGCAAGAGTTTTGCGAGGTGGGATACCCATGATGTGAGGAAAGAAAGGAAAAGAATGTGAATTTTTTTATTTTTATTATTTTTTTTAATTTTCAATTATTTTTATATTTTTTTAAAAATTGTTTGTTTTTGGAGTTTTGAAATTTTTTTTAAAGTGTTGAAAGAGTTTTTGCAAAAATTTGTACGGAACTACGGCACAATTTCAAACAACCACAGTTTAAACATGGATAATCAAACCTAGAGCTAGGGTCTACTAAGTCAACTAGACTGCTCCTAACTGTTCCAAAGTGACAAGTTGTGATATATCCTTCAAATCGTCTTTTCACCGCCAATTGTGGCCTGGTAAGCACAAATGAAGAAAGGAGGGCTCCGCTCACGAATCACCGTGAGACGGGCCTTTTAAAGTTACATTTCTCACTTGTCTAGCCTAGGCACCACAAAGTCAGGTTTAGATAAACGATTGAATGCCCACAACCTTCCTCTGTCCTAATGAGCATGACAGTCCTTAGTTCGCTGAGTCTAGATATTTTTTAATTAACTCAAGGGTGATACATATGTTTTTAGTGATTTTTGGGGTCTTAGGAAGGATACTGAATTCCCCACCCAATCTTGATTTGTGTTATTGCCCCTTAAAAGTCCATATTAATTATGCAAAGCAGTTAACACACCAAAAACACTTGCAAAAAAAAGTTTTATTTGGTAGCGCAAAGAATTCTGCACAAAAACAATTTATTGGATAGGAGAAAGATTCTGTTGTGCAATGAATACCTGCAGGAAAATTTTTCAGTGCAGCTCAGGGATAGGAGAGAAGACAAAAAATACTCACAGAAAAATTGGAGTGCTATCAGCAAACGGCCGCGGATCCGCGGCCAAATGCTTGCTTATGCCGCGTTTCCGCGGTGGCTTGTTAGGTTAGGTTCTCCAAAAGTTTCCTGTTTGCTGTTATGGTTCTCCTCTGTCTGTTCAGATCCTCTGGTTCTTGATTTGTTCACTGGGCTTGCTCCAGATCTGAATCAGTCCGTCTTCTTTTCCTGCACACTTGCACAAAAACTTTTCAAAAATAACAAGATGATTTTTATTTTTATTTTTTTCTGTTTTAAAATTTTTCAATTTTTTCAATTTTTTTAACCCGAAATTACACAAAGAAAGAGACTACCGTCTCCCCGGCAACGGCGCCATTTGATTTTATAGTGGTGAGTATTCCCGCCTGTTACGCGGGTGACCCGGGTGAGTTCCCCGGCAACGGCGCCATTTGATTGAGTAGATTTTGCGCGTGCGGGTTTTGAAATCAAAATTAAGAATATACCACAATCAATAACGGTGTCGCTTGGTAGCTAGCCGGTTGAGTACCGGTCGGTCCACCGGGAGATGGATTCCTTTTCTTTATGTTTTAACAAGTTAATCCGATCAAGTCGGGTTTTGTTTTACGATCTAAGAATGAGATTAAATTGATTAAAAGTCTTGCTAGGGTTAGGATTAGGGTAGTTTGGAAAAGGGATTCTACCCATTGCTTTCAATGCCCTAGTGAAGAATATAGGTGTTAGGCTAATAGTCAACAAAGGGGATTAGCACGACTAGGAAGAAACTTAGTTTCTTCCTTTTGGTCCTTGTCCGTCCTTTCTTAACTCTTAGCCCTAACCTCTATTTAAATCAACCACAACCGGTCTAACTAGGGAATCACCGCTATCTTGTAGGATAGGGTGCTGTAGCGAGCGGTGTGTGGTTAATTTAAATAGAGTCCTATTATAAAAATTATATGGGCAAAGGAAAGAGAGAGAGAGATTTACTTCTCTCAAACCTTCCCAATCCTAACCCTAACAAGTGAGGAATTACTCACTCATTAGGGATGCTATGATAAGATTCATTTTTATAATTTTAATAGACTATCTAAGTTGCAGATAATAAAAGAAAGATAAAAATTCAGGAATTAAATTCAGATAAAAGAATGCACGATAAAAAATAAAAATACCTTTATTGATGACCTCTTGATGATTACAAGGAAATTAAAATTTAATCTAGAAATTAAAAAGAGGCATCTCAAAAGAGACACCCAAAAGAGGCACACCTAATTAGGCTTTCGACTCATTTATTTATAGATAGGAGAAACCTTAGATTTTACATCTGATCCATACACGAAATTACAATACTACCCTAAGATAGCCGGGTCAAAGCACCGACACCACTGACACTTTGCACCGACACGTGCACTGCACGTCCGTGGAACCGCGACAGGAAGCCTTGTTTGGCCGCGGTTCCGCGGCCATCTTGAGGGATCTCTGGCTCGTTTTCTCAGGTTTGCTTCATGTTGCTTTTTCCTTCTGTTTTCTTCACTTGGTTTCTCAGAATCTTTTCTACTTTCTTCCAGATTTCCAACAGCGCCGAATTATGTGGACTTTTACTGTAAGCTTCACGTTGAAGTCTTGAGTCTTGTGCTGCCCTTGTGCTTTGTGGATTGAACTGTTTACTGATCTTCATTTGTTCCTTGAATTGTTAGGCGGCATCATACGGATTCATCTATTATTGGTCGTAGGCTCACTTTTGTAACGTCTTTTCATGCATTTCACTGTATTGTTCTGAGAACCTGTAACCTGCAACTATTTAGCTGTTATGGATCAAAAGCAGCTATTTATTTGTAATATGATTAAGAATGGGAGATATAATAATGCAATATTCTGATATGAACAGTCAACAATAGTCAACTAGGACAAATAGTCAACATGGTCAAATGGTCAAACCAATTAGCCAAAATACAATTATCATTAAAAATATTAGTAAACATTTATCTCCACCTCATAATGGTTTTGACCAAGTAAATGGTCAAAACCCTAATGAGGCATCTCCTTCTTCTCTCCTCACAACTGTGCATACACACCCGCATCCGCATTCCATAGAACACGAATACTAGAAGACAAAATTGATCCATCTATACAATACTAGGATCCGGCTTAAACCAAAGCCCACTAGTATTGTCCGCCCGGACATCATACGCGCACAAGTGCACGTAAGTGATCGTAGCCCTGCCGTAAAACCATACGGCCTCCACACCTTTTGCCCAGTGCAGGGAAACTCTCTATGTGGGACTCTAAAGACTCGACACTACGCTGGCAGTGGGTTTAACCATAAACCGCAAGCGGCACTAGCTCTACGTAATGGTCCCCAGGTAGATGTCGATAAGAAGGCCGATGAGGAAAACCCATCCGAACTCCTACTGAGCCTGAATGTGACAATCTCCGTACAGTCGGTCTGTTCGTCTAAGAGTACCGCATGTCGGGCCTATGGGGCGGTAAACATCAGACCCCTAATAGCGGTACAAGTCATGTCGGAGTGTAGCCCAGAACACCCTGAGAAACTACTGGAAACACTACCAGTAATTCTCTCTTGCCCTGCCCAGGGACTTTATGTAATGGCTCTCCTAGACACAGCGCGATATCAACCCCCAATACCGGGGGAGACGAATCCTATCTAACCGCTACTACCTCCAAGTGCTTCGGGACTGCACCCAACTACTACCTATTTGCACGACTCCTTTGAGCTGTGGTAGGGTAGTAATCAAAGTACAGTGGGAACACACTCGAGGCGAAGTAGCAGTGTCAAGTCAACGGACTAAGCTGTACTCCTGTCAACTACGAACTGTTATCTGACGATAAGTATAGTACCAACCAACAGTTCCCAACGAGTCTTGTCCAGTGTACTCATAATCTAACGAGCACCCGCATACTATCTCCAGTACTACGTACTAATGGCTGTGGGACAGACAATCTCCTCTGCTGGGATGAGAAGCGTATACACTAGTCTACTCCGGAAAATCGATGCCCCGTCTCGATAATCCTACGACTAGAGACCGGTATAAGGATGTACTTGTAGATTACCCATCTCCCACTAGTGTGACTGCCATCACAACGCTGGTAATCAAGCAAAGATCCTAAGGGCTCCACTAATATGTATAAGCAATATACTAAAATAAACACATGCACATATTGAAGTAGAAACAAACCAAGTAGTATACTACCTGTAGGGTGTTTTTCGTCACCCCATTGAGATGGGAATACGCGCGCGCTTGTCGGGCGTACTACAGATCCCCCTGCCTAGGATAGGACGGGGTTTAATGATTATGGGGATCCGAATCTCCGGCAGCCGCGGACTAAGCTGTCGTTAATTACCCCTCGCCTTTGGAGCGAGCGAACCTCCGATTGACGGGTTAAACTGGTTATGCGAACTTAATGTGCAGTGTACGTGTATTTTGTTTTGGAAAGGGGTTTTGGATATATCGGGGGCCCTGCAGAGTTTTTACGGGGGTCTCGCTACCCGGATAGCGGGCTGGGGGTCAAGGGGGCAAGCAGCCCCCTTGCGGGGTGCGGTGCAGCGCCCCGGCCCAAAAATTTTTGGGGGGGATAATGTTGTAGAGTATGTGTGTGTGTATATATGTATACATATGTATGTATATATATATATATATATAAGGGGGAAAAGGCATCCAAAGGATGCGTGGGGCCAGCGCCAGCGCTTTGAGCGCTAGCGCACCATGTGGCCACACGTGGGCGCTCGGGCGCTAGCGCTCTGAGCGCAAGAGCGCTAGCGCACCACGTGGGTGCTCGGGCGCTAGCGCACCACGTGTCAGCATGTGGGCGTTCGGGCGCTAGCTCTTTGGTCGCTAGCGCTCTTAGCACAAGAGCACTAGCGCTTTAAGCGCTAGCGTACCACGTGTCACAACGTGGGCGCTCGGGCGCTAGCGTTTTAGGCGCTTGGGCTCTGGACGCAAGCGCGCTAGCGCTTTGAGCGCTATCGCTTTGAGCGCTAGCGTACCACGTGTCAGCATATGGGCGCTCGGGTGCTAGCGCATTGGGCGCTAGCGTTCTGAGCGCAAGAGCGCTAACGCGCCATGTGTCAGCACGTGGGCGCTCGAGCAGCAAAAGGGACTTGGTCCCTGCAATTGAAGTTGTCAGAAAGGAGCACTTATTATTCTGTGTGTGTGTGTGTATATATATATATGAGGAGTTAAACTCCTAGGATGTTTTGAAGCTGATGAAGGGCTTCTCCCCTTGAGCCCTAGTTCTTCCCCAAAGTGGGGTTTCTGAAGATGGGTCTCCTTCTTCTTTCTTTGTTGGCCGGATCTTGAAGATCAAGAAGTATGAGATTTTAAAAATCTCTCCTTTTTGAGATCTGATGGGAGATCTGAGTTCCCCTTTATGGATTTTATGGTGGAAAACTACTTAGTTTTGGAAAAGAAAAAGTAAAACTCTTGATTTAATTCAAAAGAAATGAGAAGGTTTAGAACCTTGGAGAAGGAGCAGGAGGCGCAAAAAACCTAGTTTTTGGGGGAATAAAAAAGTCTATCTTTTATGCATCATCATGTTGCCTTATATAGGGTTACATATTTACACATAGCCCCTTGGGCTTTACAAAATGGCATTTTGCTCATCCCATGGCTCATGTGCCATTTCTTTTTGCACATAAGCCACGGGCTTACAAAAAATTTTGCTTTATGCCCATTTTGTTTACATTCATGCATAAAAAATTACATAAAAATTATTTATTACATGATTTCATTTTGGCATGGGGGAGGGCCGGCCGCTTCATGTTCGGACTCGACCTGGGCATGGGCCCGCTTGACCTGGGCTTAGGCCCTCCTGGCTTGGGGTTGACCTTGACTTTGACTCGAACAACCGGGGTGCAAATTTTGACCCCAACAAAGTGCCCCCATCAATAAATGCACACCGCACATTTGAGTTGTGTGCATGAAATTGATGGATCTTGAAGTTGGACGTCGAGGTGGAACATCATTCCAGGGACGGAGCATCATCCCGGGGAGCATGATTCCCGGGGATCGGAGCATCATTCTGATTCGCGGAGCATAATTCTAGGGTCGGGGTATCCCTCGGGAAGCATGATTCCCGGGGAACGGAGCATCATTCCGATTTGCGGAGCATGATTCCAGGGATCGGAGCATCATTCCGAAAGGAGGAGCATGATTCCAGGGATCGGAGTATCCCTCGGGGAGCATGATTCCCGGGGATTGGAGCATCATTCCGATTTGCGGAGCATAATTCCAAGGATCGGAGCATCATTCCGAAGAGCGGAGCATGATTCTAAGGATCGGAGCATCATTCCGAAGCGCGGAGCATGATTCTAGGGATCGGAGCATCATTCCGAAGCGCGGAGCATAATTCCAAGGATCGGAGCATCATTCTGAAGAGTCGGAGCAGGATTCCAAGGATTGGAGCATCATTCCGAAGCACGGAGCATGATTCCAAGAGTCGGAGCATCATTCTGAAGGGCGGAGCATGATTCCGGAGATCGGAGCATCATTCCGAAGGGCGGAGCATGATTCCCGGGATCGGAGTATCATTCCGATGAGTGGAGCATGATTCCAGGGATCGGAGCATCATTCCGAAGCGCAGAGCATCATTCCAAGGATCGGAGCATCATTCCGAAGCGCGGAGCATAATTCCAAGGATCGGAGCATCATTCCGAAGGGCGGAGCATGATTCCAGAGATCGGAGCATCATTCCGAAGAGCGGAGCATCATTCCAAGGATCGGAGCAACATTCCGAAGAGCGGAGCATGATTCCAGGGATCGGAGCATCATTCCGATGAGCGGTGCATGATTCCAGGGTTCAGAGCTTCTTTCCGAAGGGCGGAGCATGATTCCAAAGATCGGAGCATCATTCCGAAGGGTAGAGCATAATTCCAGGGGTCGGAGCATCATTCCGAAGAGTGGCATACATTCTGACCGAAGCATAATTTCGATGCAGGGGTTGATTCCCAGGCGAAGCATAATTCTGACAGGGAAGGCAAATACACCGAGGCGAAGCTTGATTTCGACGCAGGGGACACTTTGAGACGAAGTATGGTTCCGACGTAGAGCTGGTTAGTTGATTTGATTCCGAGGCAGAGCATAATTCTGGTAGGGAAGGTAGATATCCTGAGGCAAAGCATGATTTCAACACGGGGTAAATTCTGGGACGGAGCATGATTCCGTCGCAGAGGTTGTTGGTTTGATTTGATTTGGGTTGACATCAGCATCGCTACACTGGAATATGGTACCAGGAGCGAATCATCATTTGCCATGAGTGGATTTGGAAATTGGTTTTGGTTTGACATCTGCATTGCTGCACTGGAATAATGCCAGGAGAACTCATCATTTGCCCCGGGAGGATTTCGGAATTGGTTTTTTTCTTGGCATCAGTATTGCTACACTAGAATATGGTACCAGGAGCGAATCATCATTTGCGCTTGCTTATCAGGAAGCGATAGCTTAGGAGACAGGTTTTAGGTCCCTATTACCTAAGAATTTTCAATTTTGTGAGCCGTAAGGGTCTCACAAAGCATTTTCCCCCTACGGGTCGTAAGGATCCCGTAGGTGTATTTTCTCCTTAGGAGTCGTGAGGACCCCCAAGTGTGTTGCTCCCTTGTGAGTCATAAGGATCTCACGCGGGAATTTTCTCCTCACAAAGTCGAGAAGAATTTGTGAGTACATTCCATTTCTTTTTCACGAGTTTGCGCCCTTTCGGGTTTTCACAAACTCACCGGCAGTCCTACTGTTTTTACTCACAGAGCCCTTTCGGGTTTTCATCCGTGCCCATTTTTCTTGTGGACATCCTTCTTTTTTTTTTGAATCTTCACCGCCGGTGGGACTTTGAATGTGGTCTCACTGGCAGGACTTGGGATGGATTGGGATCGTTTTATGCCCGTGGATTATATACGGTTTTGCAGGATGTATGATCCAGATCGTAGGGCCGAAAAAATTTCAGGACTTTGTCGACGTATGCATCGCTGCACTGGAATATGGTAGCAGGAGCGACTCATCATTCGCCATTGGGGTATGGGATTTGGAATTTGGTTGGCGTCTGCATCGCTACACTGGAATATGGTACCAGGAGCGACTCATCATTCGCCATTGGGGTATGGGATTTGGAATTTAGTTGGCGTCTGCATCGCTGCACTGGAATATGGTACCAGGAGTGACTCATCATTCGCTACTTAGGGATTGGGGAGCGATGGCTTAGGAAACAGGTTTAGATCCCTATCGCCTAAGGCTTTTCAATTTTATGGGCCGTGAGGGTCCCATAAAAGCATTTTCTCCCTACGAGTCGTAAGGATCCCGCAGGTGTATTTTTTCCTTAGGAGTCGTGAGGACTCCTAAGTGTGTTTTTCCTTTATAAGTCGTAAGAATCCCACAAAGGTTTGTTCTCCTCATGTATCGTGATGACACATGAGCGGGACTTCTCAATGGAGCGCAATTCCAAAGGCGGAGACCAGCCGCGTAACTGGTGATTGTAGTGAGGCATGAATGTGATGAGAATTATTTGAGCCCGTGGATTGTATACGGTAGTCAATTTAGGGACTGGCCGTAGGGCTAGGAGAATTTTGGAAATTTGAATTTTTGTTGGCGTCTGCATCGCTGCACTGGAATATGGTACCAGGAGCGACTCATCATTCGCCTTTGTTTTGTTTTTGTTTTTTTTGTTTTTGTTTTACCGCGATTGCTCTATCATTTCAGCTTTTCTTATCGCGAAGGTCGCGATTGCCCTATCGTTTTGGCTATTTATTCGCGGTTGCCCCATTATTTCGGCTTTATTTTCATTTTTATTTTTACTCGCAGATTTTTATTGTGAGTTGCCCCATCATTTCGGCTTTTCTTTATTTTTCTTTTATTTACACATTTTTTTGTTTATTTACATTTTTTTACATTCCCAGTTTAACGACTTAGAGGTCGATTGTTTTCAGAGAAAGGCAGATGTCTGAGAGAATCAGTTTCACGAAGAACTTCAGTCTCCGTTTGTATGAAATTGGCGGTCGCAGCTGGACTGTTTGTTAACACGCCTTTAGACAGTTCTATCTCTCCTGCCTGGTATTGCTTTTCGACCTAATCTTTGAAGACGAAGCAGTCCTCAATGGCTTGACCTATCACTCTGTGATAGGGGTAGTATTTGGGGTTGTCGGTCATATTCGCTTCCTGCGGTCTTTTTGACTCTGGCAGTTGTAGACCGTTCCTCAGGGCGTTTTTGAATATTTTACGGATTTTGTCCCTTTTGAAGGAATAGACCTTATCTAGCTTCTCTTTGAGTGGAGATTCCCCTCCCTCTCCAAACACTGGCTTCCGAGGCTGCTTGGCATTAGACCCGCTCAACCCTTGCTTATTTCGGTTAGCCGAAGTGTTGAAAGATGCAGAATCATCGGAGTTTCCGCCTTTGCGATTATCGTCCTTTCGGCTTCTTTAAGACCTATTTTTATTTTGGGAATCCGAGGAGGACTCTTGCTTTGAGCGCTCCAGCATCTGAACTTTCCTGGTCAGCTCTTGGAACGTTTTAAGACCCGCGGTGCATAGAAACGGGGCCATCCAATTGTTGAGATTTCCGACAAGGAGACTGACAGAATAGTCCTGCTCTATCGGCGGTTCACATTTGACGGAGAGATTGCGCTATCGGGTTATAAAATCTGTGCTGCTTTCATTGTTCTTGGGCTTGGTCCTTACGAGCTCGGCAATGGTGATCTTATCGCTGACGCTCATGAACCTTTGTCGAAACAAAGATTCTATTTGGACGAAAGTAGTAAAGGAGCCATCCGATATGCTCACGTACCAGTCGAAAGCAACATCGGTCAAGCTATTAACGGACTGGCGGAGGACAAGCGCATCGTTGCCCCCAGTATTCCCGCATGAGGCTTTGAAGTGGGTGATGTGCTGATTCCCATTTTCCGTCCCATCAAATCTTCCGAATTTAGGGATGACATAGCCGCTAGGAAATTCTACCAGATCATACTGAGCAGGATATGGTCTCCCACTGCTGCTGATATCTTTTTGCGCTTCGGCTTCAGCTACCAATGTTTTGACTTTGTTGGCAACCAAATACATGATTTGATCTTGAGTTAGCGGGCTACTGTCATCGGTAGCCAAGACATTTCCTGAGATAAGATGCGACTGATTTTCATGCGGTTCGCCCACTTTTGGATCTGAGGGAATAGGCGTCGGCTGGTTTAGGACACCGTTTCCCGGTTCATGAGTAGAGCCCTGCGCTTGATTGGGCGGCTGAGAGGCAAGTCGGGTCGTGAGCTGCATCATGACATTCGTCAAGTCGTCAATCTTTGAGTAGAGCTTGGCCATATCCTTGTCTTTACTTCTGAGCTGTTTTCGGAGCTCTTGTAGAAGTTGTTGCCCCGCGTCCTAGGGATAGAAGATTGGCTCATCTTCGCTTTCCGAGCCCGACTCCTCATGAACCGAGGGGTCTCTCTGCCTATCAGCCTCACTGGGAGGATTTTCATCACCCTCTGGAGGATGCTGGTCTTGGGAAGTGACGGCTATATTCACACCAAATTGGATTTGAGATGTGGTGGCCCCATCCTTGCTTTTGTTGCGAAGCTTGTCGCTGGACGCGTGCCCACCATGTAGACGGTGTGAACAACATATCCAGTCGTCTCTTTATCTTTGGCGGGGAGCTTAGAGAAGATACCCGATCGAGCAGTTGTCGAGGGCACCGCTGGAGCTTGCTCGAGACGCCTCGTCACTTTGTTCGTGTTGATGGCCTTGCCCCCAACTGGGGCCAAGGAAAGTCGTTCAAACACCGACTTACGTTTGAGTTGGGGTGTCTTCGAGACCACCACATTTAGCCTCTTGCCTTTCGAGACCTGTTTGTCTGTCACCGGGGCTTGAGGAGCTGGGATGGCGTTAGCCGACACGAACAGAATAGAGCTGAATGGTAGCGGCGACTCTTCCCATTATCGCCCGAGACTGGCCGAAAGGACCGTCCTGGCGTCCATCTTCATCGTGTTGGAGATGGGAGTTGAGTTCATCTTCGGAGACATCGTTGAAAGGTGATTGCTTGAAAATCTGCATGAAAGAGCAATATTTTAGTATAAACATCGATATGTATATTGATTGAGTTCGCATGAATGCTTAACCCGAAATATGGGAGGAGAGATAGGTCCCACCGGGTGTGCCAGAATCTGTAGGGTGTTTTTCGTCACCCCATTGAGATAGGAATACGCGCGCGCTTGTCGGGCGTACTACAGATCCCCCCTGCCTAGGGTAGGCCGGGGTTTAATGATTGTGGGGATCCGAATCTCCGGCAGCCGCGGACTAAGCTGTCGTTAATTACCCCTCACCTTTGGAGCGAAGGAACCTCCGATTGATGGGTTAAACCGGTCATGCGAACTCAATGTGCAGTGTACGTGTGTTTTGTTTTGGAAAAGGGTTTTGGATATATCGGGGGCCCCGCAGAGTTTTTACGGGGGTCCCGCTACCCTGATAGCGCGCTGGAGGTTAAAGGGGCTAGCAGCCCCCGTGCGGGGTATGGGGCAGCGCCCCGGCCCAAAATTTTTTGAGGGGGGTAATGTTGTAGAGTATGTGTGTGTGTATATATGTATACATATGTATGTGTATATATATATATATATATATATATATATATATATATAAAGGGGGAAAAGGAATCCAAAGGATGCATGGGGCCAGCGCCAGCGCTTTGAGCGCTCGCGCACCACGTGTCAGCACGTGGGTGCTCGGGCGCTAGCTCTTTCAGCGCTAGCGCACCACGTGTCACCGTGTGGGCGCTCGGGCGCTAGCGCAACATGTGTCAGCACGTGGGCGATCGGGCGCTAGCGCTCTGAGCGCAAGAGCGCTAGCGCTTTGAGCGTTAGCGCACCATGTGTCACCACGTAGACGCTCGGACGCTAGCGCTCTGAGCGCAAGAGCGCTAGCGCTTTGAGCGCTAGCGTACCACGTGTCAGCACGTGGGCGCTCGGGCGCTAGCGCATTGGGCGCTAGCGTTCTGAGCGCAAGAGCGCTAGCGCGCCATGTGTCAGCACGTGGACGCTCGAGCAGCAAAAGAGACTTGGTCCCTGCAATTGAAGTTGTACTCTCAGAAAGGAGCACTTATTATTCTGTGTGTGTGTATATATATATATATATATATGAGGAGTTAAACTCCTAGGATGTTTTGAAGCTGATGAAGGGCTTCTCCTCTTGAGCCCTAGTTCTTCCCCAAAGTGGGGTTTCTGAAGATGGGTCTCCTTCTTCTTTCTTTGTTGGCCGGATCTTGAAGATCAAGAAGTATGAGATTTTAAAAATCTCTCCTTTTTGAGATCTGATGGGAGATCTGAGTTCCCCTTTATGGATTTTGTGGTGGAAAACTACTTAGTTTTGGAAAAGAAAAAGTAAAACTCTTGATTTAATTCAAAAGAAATGAGAAGGTTTAGAACCTTGGAGAAGGAGCAGGAGGCGCAAAAAACCTAGTTTTTGGGGGAATGAAAAAGTCTATCTTTTATTCATCATCATGTTGCCTTATATAGGGTTACATATTTACACATAGCGCCTTGGGCTTTACAAAATGGCATTTTGCTCATCCCATGGCTCATGTGCCATTTCTTTTTGCACATAAGCGACGGGCTTACAAAAAATTTTGCTTTATGCCCATTTTGTTTACATTCATGCATAAAAAATTACATAAAAATTATTTATTACATGATTTCTTTTTTGCAAGGGGGAGGGCCGGTCGCTTCATGTTCGGACTCGACCTGGGCATGGGCCTGCTTCACCTGGACTTGGGCCCACCTGGCTTGGGGTTGACCTTGACTTTGACTCGGTCAACCGGGGTGCAAATTTTGACCCAAACACTACCATTTTGAGAAAGACTGTCTATACAACTGTGAATATCCCAAGCTTCCATTAAGTAATATACAAACTAGTATGATACAGTAATGGCCTCTAGGGCATATACACTAACAGTCATGGTCCATGCCAATGAGTAGTGTGTACACTTGTATTGTGTTGGACCAAAATTGTGTACATATGTTTATTTCCAAAAGAACTCTTTGGATATCGGTCGGTTTCATGTTCTGTTTGCAGTGTTGGCTCCAAAACGCTATATCCGTGATATTAAGTTTGTTTCCTGTATTTAATCACGAACACCTGTAATCTATAATTACAGAGCAGACACTTATTAATAGCACCAATATATCACAAAATAGATAATGAATGAGCGGTATTAAAATGCAGTTTTTTGAGATGAACAAATACCCCTAAACTTATCTATTGCTCGTCCCGAGTAATACAAAAAATCCTAGCCTCACTTTCGCAGGGAACACGATTGTACTGAGCATGTGCAACAAGCCATTAAACCTCTAGGTGTCCGTAGTAGGAGGAGTGTTGTCTTCTGAGGGTTTTCAGCGGATTACACCCACAAAATCCAGTCAAGTTAGCATCGTGGAGAAAACTGTTGATTCTAATCTTATGGTTAAGAATCAAAGTTAGATGTTCTATTACCCAAGTCAGAAACGTTAAACCCTATTTTTCACTCCTCACAATTTGTTTAACATAAGCTCATACGCGTATTTACGTGATTGTGTGGATAGTGTCCATAAGTTTTTAAGAACTTAATTAGGGTCATCATGTCATCATAACAGACCAGGATAAACTTCTGAAAGATCACACGAGTTTGAAAGGAGTTAAGATTTTCTCAAGTTTTTGTTCTCCAGTTAGGTTTCAAGTCAGAATATATATCATTTTTAACAGAGAACATAAGTCTTATTTTTCACTCCTACCTTTCACCTGTTTGTTGTTCATACACATTCTTCGTTATCGTGCAAAACATCTTTAAATATAAACTTTCATATCTCCTTAAAAAAAACTGTTTTATAAGAAAACTTGTCTCCGCCAAGATTATTCTCCATTAAAGAACCGTGAGGACTTTTAACTCGGAGAGAATACTTGCTTAGCTTGTTTTATTTGGCGTTTGGAAACTTAACGAGCTTTGGGTCAATGACTCCCAAACCAGATGATTTTAGAGAATTAGGTGTGGAGACACCCCAAGGACTTAATTACCAAAGTTACCAAGGCCACAAAACAAAAGACTCATTTTATTTTAAAATATTCTGAACTCAGTGAAAACGGAGATATAGCCAGCATTTCTTTTAAATCCGAAGACGTTACATATGGATTAGGTGTGCAATCACTCCAACAAGGTTCCAGATGGGTTATTTTTCAGACTTATAGCTTCTATTAAAACCTCAATAATATCCTTCATATTCACCTTACTTTACAAACTTTTCTTGATATTACTTAACTCAGAACAAACCTGTTTGATCCTAAAGATGTTTATCAATTTTAAAAGTTTACAGACATGTCAGACATTCATCAAATTCTCAAAAACATACGACACGTGTAAAGTGTTATAAAAGACGTATATCAGCTATGGTTAAACACACAGGAGGGTTATTTTTCGGGTTGTCGGTCTCAAAAAAAGGGTTTAGTTATTTCTAACTTATCAACCGAATCGTCAGACTTTGAATCTTAGTTCCCCAGCTAGCTAACATGACAAAGTTTTTATATTTTTAGGAAAAATTTTCAATTTTTATGGGTTTTTTAATATGTATGCAATGCAGAATATACAATATACCCATGATGCAGCAAAATAAACACAGTGCTCACCCCCAAACCTAAGTTTTACGATCTCCTCATCGTTGCCCCCAACTCCGGTAGCTAGACTTAGACATGAGGGTAAGAATTTTATTTAAAGAAAAAGAAAAAACCTAAGACTAATTACAACATATACAGGTTAAATGATTAGGTTATTCCAGAAATTAATACCAGCCATTTAAACATTTTGTCTATATAGTGCAATGGCTGGTAAAACAATATGTATATACAAAAGAACAAGAAAAAGAAAAGGTATATGTTAGTGAAGGGTATGGGCGTGTAAAAGTAGGGATCGAAAAATGTTGAAGATGAATATGAAGTTTAGAAGAGGTTAAAGAATTGTTTCCTGGATGAATTGAATGTTCAAAAAGCAAATGTTGAGTTCCAAAGTCAAGTTCGTGTAAAAACTGGAGTTCATCCACAAAAAGTTCGGCAAAAGAAAGGTTCTTAGGATGTTCCCAAATTGATCCTGACTCAAACTCACCAAGAATATCAAGTTCATCCGCAAAAATTTCCTCAAAACTCGCTATAAAAGAATATTTTTCAATACTGTCTTCCTCCCTATGATTTTTCACAATTCTATTCTCATCACTATGGTTTTCTAAATCTCCCAATACCATTTCTTCTTCATCACATTCACAAATGGGTAGGTATAAGTCATCCAAAAAAGTAGGTTCCCACACTAACATTTCTTCCGAAACAATATCACTAGGTGATAAAATAATTGTGGGTTCCTGATCATTGATCTCTTCTGACAATCTATCCAAACCATACCCGTAAAAATCACAAGATTCCTCCTCTAAAATTGGAATGCAAAAATCAGTCGGAGGCTTTTCTTGTGTGTCCTGATCACACTTAGTCAATTCAATTGCATCGTCATCTATGAAATCATCAAAATTCAATTGATCGTTTATCTTACTTGGATGACTTCATAGATGACAGACATTAACATTATTGGGTTCCGATTGACTGTGTTCACTCCCTAGAATCCTCTCAGCTAAATGGTTCACGTGTTCCTCTATTCTAGCCAATGATTGAGCTTGAGCAAGAAACAATTGCTCAGACTGCTGTATGCACAGGGCTAGCGTAGAAGCTGATTGATTCTCGACCACAGTCATTACTTCAATACCTTTCTCTAAAGCGGTCAACCTCGTATCTATCTCACCATCATTCCCTATGGATGGGTCAGTTGTTTCAGGTAACGAGGGTTGTGACGGTGGTGATGCTAAAGCAGTCAATCTGTCGACCTCTTTCTCTAAATCCTCTATCATTAGGTCTCTAATTGAAGTGGGACTGGGTTCAAGATTTTTAGGTGGGTGACCATTATCAAAAATCTGGGACGGTTGGTCACCCCCTAGAAAAGGACAATTTTTATGAATGTGGGAAGAATCGTGACAGTTTGAACAAAAGAATTGGGAATGAGTATAAATAAAAGAATAAGAATCGTAAGAAATTGAAGTAAATTGTGTATCACCCATATCAACAAGAATTCACAAATATCACAAAAATAATGAATATCACACCCCTGGCAGTCTATGGTATGCTAGTCAACTAGACCTGCCCAAGAACCTGATTGTCGAGATAAAACTGTGTCGAGAAACGGGCTCAAGATATACGGATCACGAAGCCAGGTAAGTGCAAGAGATAAGGGGTGGTTTTCCAACGCTTTCGCGAAGTTCCTTAATTAGATAACCCTTTCTCTTGAACAATTGCCTAGACACCCCATGAACGATATACCGTTAAGCGGTGTTCTAAACACAGTTAACTTCTCCTAATGAGCGCGAAGTCCTTAAAGTCAAAGTTCTAGTTGATTTTAAATTACTGTGGGTATGCAAGAATACAGTTTTGTGATTTGTGGGCTACGGAAAAAGGTGATAAAATCCTTTACCGTATCTTGTTTGGTGTTTTTGCCCTTAAATTCGTATTAAGATGCAATTGCGCAATCAATAAAAGAATTCAAAAAATCAAGCAATTTAAGCAATTCTTTTTCGTTTTAAATTTAAGCGCTATAAAAAATACGGTTAGTTCTCTGTGCAATTGGCGGCAAGCTTGTGCGAAGAATCCTGCAGAAGATAGGAATAGTGGAATGCGTCGGATTCAAAAGGAATGTGTTAGCAATACGTACCGATGTGATTTGGTTTAAGAAAACCCCTTTGAAAGTAATCCGAGATTTTGATTGTTCGCTTGTGCGGGTCAAACTACCCGGATCTTTGGCACTATACTTACTAACGTCTTGAAATTGAGTTTGAGCCTCGCTCCACACGATCGCTGGTCGTAATTCCGTGAAAAACCTTAAATGTCAGAAAATACGATATTTAGTGTCAAAAGGCGATATATATGCCCCAATTCCTGCATACTTAAAATTATAAAAATCAACCAATACCACTAGAGTACTGACAAGGCACTGGAGATAACACAAAAACAAAAAATCAAAAATACCCTCATTGGGCCGGCGAGCTCGGATTTCCCCTTGATGTTGCCGGCCAAATGAAGCTTGTTTGTGCTGGAATTTTGTGTGGCTCCTCTAGACTATATTAGTATTCTAATGGTCTAATTTGATTTTTTAGTTGAATCACAGAGTGCTAGCAAGTCTGAAGGACAAAGAACAATTATGAAAATATTTCGTATTGTTAGTTTTGAAAAAAATTGAGTTTAAAAGTTAGTGAGTTAGTAAGAACCAGAAATAACAATACCCAATACTACCAACTCCCCGGCAACGGCGCCAAAAACTTCTTGGGAATTCACCCGCACGCGCAAACGCGTATGTTTTGGAAACGGATATGATATTAAGGAAACGAATTGCGCACGTGAGATCGTTCACGTTTTAATATTTATAAACCGTAAGTGCACGGCGCGTTGTAGCAAGCCGGCAGGTACGGGTCGATCCACAGGCAATTGTGTATTAGGTTTTGTGATTTATGTTTCAACAAATAATGAATGGTTGGTTTTATCACAAAAAATAAAAGAATATGAAAACAAGAAAACAAGCAAGTAAGAAATTGTCCGTGGTTTTGGATCGGAAGGTTGAATCGCGACGATTCCATCGACGCTCCCTTGATCATGAGTTGTATGTCCTTACGTCGATCCCGGCATGAAGCATGACTTGTCAACGCGGTTGCGGAGCACAAGTCATCAAATTCTGATATTCACCGTAAAACACGAAACGAGTCCGTTTGTTCATTTACCGTTTGTATGTCCAAGCTTGGGGTATCAACACTAAACACAAGGATTAGCAAGCATACCACAATATCAAAAACACAAATTAGTGAGCGAGAGCAAATGATTTCAGTGTTAAGTGTGCTAAGAGTTTGTGATGGTATATGGTATATAAAACCAAAAGATTTGTCAAGTCAATAAATCACAAAATACCACATCCAAGCTTAGCAAACTTAACACCGAATTGATTCTAACCTTAGGCTTGCAAGATGGGGTTTGTGGGGAGAATATAGTATATGATGAGGTTACAAAGTAACCATGGAATCAACATACCATATCAACCCATCCAAGTTACAATACTAAGTTTATAATCAAAATTAAGCACATTAAATATTAACAAGAGGAGGAGGAGGCAAAGCCTTTCATCTTACTTCTTTACCCTAACCACAATCAAAGAAGATTAGTTAAGCATCATAATAAAAAGAAAAAGAAATGCAAGTAAAGAAACAAAGCAAGAAATAAAAGAAACAACAATGTTATTAACACTTGAAGAAGAGGTACAAGATATTGGTAGCTTGTTCAACCTCCATAATGAAGCTCTCAAGAGAAAACTTCAAGAGGGAAGAAGAAGAAGAAACCAAGTGATAGCTCACTCTCTCTCAAGCCTAAACCAAAAACAAACAAAAAAAAAACTAAAGAATATATTATGTGGTAGAATGAGAGAGGAGCCTTTCCTTGCTCACTAATCTGGCTTTTATAGGCACCAAAAAAGATTAAACAAGTAATAAGAATGAGGTGATGTGACTGCAAGGAAGGGACAGGGAAAAGATGGGGACGTTTTGAGCTAAGGGGGCCGGCGAGCTCGGATCCTAGGGTGGTCTGGCCAGTCTCAATCCGAGCTATTGGTCTCGTATTGGCATGGTATGCTTGTGTGCTCTCCACAATCACTCTTATGCTACTTGATTTAGCTGTTTAAGCCTGGTTTGAATGCAGAGAATTGGAGGAAAACATGATGCAAAGTATCACATCAAAACTTTAAGCATTTATTGCCCATCACACCACATGTGCCCACTACTTGCACAATCCATCATTTCTTGTGTGCCATGGGCTGCCCCACCATGTCATGGTCCATGCCAAAGAATAGTGTGTACACTTGTATTGTGTTGGACCAAAATTGTGTACACATGTTTATTTCCAAAAGAACTCTTTGGATATCGGTCGGTTTCCTGTTCTGTTTGCAGTGTCGGCTCCAAAACGCAATATCCTTGATATTGAGTTTGTTTCCTGTATTTAATCACGAACACATGTAATCTGTAATTACTGAGTAGACACTGATTAATAGCACCGATTTATCACAAAATATATAATGAATGGGCGGTATTAAAATGTAGTTTTCTGAGATGAACAATACTGTGCGAATGCCAAGTGCCTCGTATTGGCCTCAGTTGATGGTATATACCAGAGGCAGCACGAGAAGATGGACTTAGTTTCTGTCTTCCTCCATAAAAAAGTTTTATATGTAGAGAAATCTCGTACCGCAAGATATGAGACCTCGAAGGAATTGCTCCAAGCAGGGTTGGCTATCGGGTCATCTGTTGGGGACAACTTCCTTGCAATGACTAGCTATATTGATAAGCTCACGGACCTGGAGACAACGTTGGAGAACCAGTCATATGCTGACTTGATTCTAAAGTCCCTACCTACTATTTACGTCCAAGGGAAGAAAGTTATACTTCCATTTGAGGGCACCCAGAAAGAAACCCGGGAGACACCCGCTCTGCTTATTGAGGAATCTTCCTCTTCTGCATCCAAGGCGAAAGAAAAGGGTGAGAAGAAGAAAACCCCCACAAAGCCGATAGGCGGTGTCAGTATGGTAGAAAGAAAGGGCAGGGCAAAAGTTTTGGGGTCAACAATAGGGAAGGAGGGTTGTTCCTATTGTCACAGGAAAGGGTATTGGCAGAACGGATGCAGGGCTTGGAAATCCAGAATCCAGGATCCGTAGCATGTCGTGGCTTCGACTTCGAGTGTGTTTGTGATTGAAAATAATCCGTCAATTAACTCTACTTTCTGGATACTAGATACCGGATCAGGATCTCATATATGTAATTCATTACTGGCTTTGAGAAATCGTAGAGTTATCAGGGCAGGTGATATGACTCTCAGGGTTACTAACGGAATGAGCGTGGACACTGTATCTGTAGAGGAATATCACCTAGAATTGATAAGTGGACAGATATTGATTCTACGTAATTTTTTGTGTGTACATAGTCTAGTTTGTAAGCGATGTGGTCCACATCCACCTAAATCAAAGTTTGATTGGGTCAGGTACACTAGAGAACGGTATATACGTGTTAAATCAAGCTCAGGTTTTCAACGTCCAGAACACACTTAAAAGAAAGTCTCCAGAATTAAATAAGGCTTTCTTATGGCACTGTAGACTGGGTCACATCAATGAAACACGGTTGTCGAAGTTACATAAAGAAGGATATTTAGATCCGTTCGAATATCAGACTTATACAACTTGTCAATCTTGTCTCATAGGAAAGATGAAAGAGACTCCATTCACTTGACACGGAGTAAGAGTGAGCGAGCTCTTAGGACTCATACACAGCGATGTGTGTGGTCCAATATCTACAGATGCACGAAGTAGTTATTCCTATTTCATTACTTTTACGGATGATTTCTCTAGGTAATGACATGTCTTCTTAATGAAGCATAAATCCGAGGCCTTTTGAGGTATTCCGAGAATATAAGAATGAAGTGGAAAAACAAACAGGCAAAAGTATCAAGACACTGAGATCTGATCGATGTGATGAATACTTAATTGCCGAGTTCCTGGATTACCAAAAAGACAATGGAATTCCCTCTCAGCCTACTCCTCTATACACACCACAACACAACGGTGTATCGGAAAGGCGGAACAGAACCCTATTGGATATGGTTTGTTCCATAATGAGTAATGCCGAGTTACCGCAATCCTTCTGAAGTTATGCACCAGAATCAGCTGCATATCTTTTGAATAAGGTTCCTACCAAGACAGTTCCTACCACACCATATCAGATGTGGAGTGGGAAGAAACCCTATCTTCAGTATCTGAAGATATAGGGATGTCCGGCTTTTGTCGAAAAGCAGTATGCGGACAAGTTCGTCGGACGGTCAGTATTGTGTAGGTTTATGGGATACCCAAAGAACTCTAAGGGGTATATTTTCTATTACGTAGAGGAATAAAAGTTTTTTTGTTTCTCGTTATGCCCACCTTTTAGAAAATCAATTTTCGAAAAAGAAACTAGTGGGAGCGCAATAGAACTGGAAGAAATTCTAGAACCACAAACTATTACTGAAAGTATGGTAGAACCAGAGATTTCAAAAGAACCGGACATCCCTGCGCCGATCCGCAGAACTAGTAGGCAGTCTCATCCGCCCGAGAGATACTACGGTTTTCTCATAGACGGGGATAGAGAGGATTGCATCATTAACAATGATGAGCCAACTAACTTCTAGCAAGCCATTTAGAGTGGCGACTCGGTAAAATGGTTGGATGCAATGCGGACCGAGATGGAGTCCATGTACACCAACAAAGTATGGACTTTGAATATTGCTCCAGAAGGGGTAAAACCCGAAGGCTGCAAATGGATCTTTAGATAGAAGATTGGTGTAAATGGACAGGTTGAAACCTATAAGGCTAGACTTGTTGCAAAAGGTTTTCGTCAAAGGCCTGGTTTGGACTATGACGAAACCTTTTCTCCAGTGGCTACGCTCAAATCCATTCAGATCGTTCTTGCCATTGCTACCTTCCAAGATTATGAGATCCGGCAGATGGATGTAAAGACGGCTTTTCTAAATTGTTATTTGGAAGAGTGCGTCTATATGGATCAGCCAGAGGGTTTCAATCAGAGTTGGAGCAGCGGGAAAGTGTGCAAGTTGCTTAAGTCCATTTATGGACTAAAGCAGGCATCGTGGAGTTGGAACATCTGTTTTGATGAGACGGTCAAAGAATTCGACTTTATCAAAAATCCAGATGAACCATGAATTTATAGTAAGATTGTAGGGAGAACTATGGGATTCCTCGTCTAGTACGTGGATGACATTCTCTTGATAGAAAATGGCAATCCTATACTACAATCAGTCAAAAGATTCTTGTCACAGAGGTTCTCCATGAAAGACCTGGGTGATGCCAACTACATTCTGGGGATCTATATCTATCGTGATAGATTAAAGAGGATGGTGGGACTTTATAGTCAAGGTACATCAACACCATACTGAAAATATTTAGTATGAAAGATTCAAAGCACGGTAGTCTATCGGCTTGTCACGGAATCACCCTCTCCAAAGAGATGTTTCCCAAGACTGATTTAGAAAGGGATCGCATCACATCTATGCCTACGCTTCTGCGGTAGGCTCTATAATGTATGCGATATTGTGTACCAGACCAGATATTGCTTACGCACTCAGCGTGGTAAGCCGGTATCAGTCAAAACCAGGGGAGAAGCACCGGATAGCAGTAAAGAACATTCTCAAGTACCTGAGAAGGACTAAGGAGATGTTCTTAGTGTATGGCGGAAAAGACCTCCAGATCGAGGCCTTCGCTGACTTCAGCTTCCAGAGTGATAAGGTGGACTCTAAGTCCATGTCGAGTTATGTCTTTACCCTCAGTAGAGGGGCGGTCTATTGGAAGAGCTCCAAGAAGGACACCGTTGCAGACTCGACGATGGAAACGGAGTAGTTCGCTACATGAGACGCCGCAAAAGAGGCAGTCTGGATGAGAAAGTTCTTAACTGACTGTAAGTCGATGTCGCACACCCCATGTGTTCGCGGGGAGGCGGAATTTGCAAAAAATGATTTTTACGGGCTTCGCAACACCGACTAGAACCAAGGATCGTCCATAAACCCTAGCTAGCAAACTACTTGAGGTTTAACTACTCGGATATGAAGTTATACCTCACAATACATGTCCTTCAGGTCTTCATCGCTGTCCTACTCGTCTACGTAGGCTCCAAGGGTCGATCCGGATCGTAGCAACCTCCACGGCCTCCTCGAGTCAAAGACGATCCACCCGAGAGTCTATAGTCCGAGCACCACTTCAAAACCGAGGTAACTAGGGCAACAAGCTTGCTAAACTTGATGTCCTAGGTGATGTAGAGTATGAAGATGGATTTATTTGTCTGTTGAAACCCTAAGATTCTCAACACATGAGAACTTTTAGGGTTTTAGTTGAGAGGAAGAAGAAGAGAGCTAACATGAGAGCACGCTTGAGGAAAGAGAAAGTATTTTGATAAATGATAATGATTAATGAAAAATGAGATGGCTAGCTTGACATGACCACAAGCATGTGATGCAAAAATATCTCCTCAAAATATCTAGCTAACAAAATATCTCACAAAAATATCTAAGTCGAATAGTCAACCCAAGTCAAGTGGTCAAGCCAAGTCAAAAGGTCAAACAAAGTCAAGTAGTCAAAACTAGTAGCCATGTCTCAATTATCATTTACAAAAATAGCAAATACTTTCCTCCACCTCATAATTGTTTTAATCAAGTAAATGGTTAAAACCGTAATGAGGTGTCTCCTTCTCTGCTCCTCTCATCCGTATATACATACCCGCATTCGTGTTCCGAGAAACACGAATACAAAGAGACGAAACTGATCGA
The DNA here is from genome assembly GCA_030015575.1 of Agapanthus africanus. Taxonomy (NCBI): domain Eukaryota; kingdom Viridiplantae; phylum Streptophyta; class Magnoliopsida; order Asparagales; family Amaryllidaceae; genus Agapanthus; species Agapanthus africanus. The sequence goes on along the minus strand of CM057345.1, from coordinate 454,331,914 downwards.
TCAATATAATACTAGGATCTGGCTTAAACCAAATCCCACTAGTATTATCTGCCCGAACATCATACCCGCACAAGTGCACGTAAGTGATCGAAGCCCTGCCGTAAAACTATACGGCCTCTACACCTTTTGCCCGGTGCAGGGAAACTCTCTGTGTGTGACTCTAAAGACTCGACACTATGCTGGCAGTGGGTTTAACCATAGGGCGCAAGCGGTACTAGCTGCATGTAACGGTCCCCAGGTAGATTTCGATAAGAAGGCCGATGAGAAAAACCCATCTGAACTCCTACTGAGCCTGAATGTGACAATCTCTGTACAGTCTGGTATGTTCGTCTAAGAGTATCGCATATCGGGCCTAGGGGGCGGTAATCGTCAGACCCCTAATAGCGCAATAAGTCATGTCGGAGAGTAGCCCAATACACCCTGAGAAACTACTGGAATACCTACCTGTAAATCTTGCTAGCCTTGGCCAAGGACTTTGTGTAATGGCCTTCCGAACACGGCGCGATATCAACCCCCAATACCGGGAGAGACGAATCCTATCTAACCGCCACTTCCTCTAAGTACTTCGGGACTGCACCCAACTACTAACTGTTTGCATGACTCCTTTGAGCCGCGGTAGGGTAGTAATCAAAGTACAATGGGAACACACTCGAGGCGAAATAGTAGTGTCAATTCGACGGACTAAGCTGTACTCATGTCACCTGGAAACTGCTACCCGACGATAGGTATAATACCCACAAACAGTTCTCGATGAGTCCTGTCCAGTGTACTCATAACCTAATGAGCACCTTCATACTATCTCCAGTACGACGTACTAATGGCTATGGGACAGACCATCTTCCGTGCTGAGATAAGAAGCGTATACACTAGTCTACTCCGGAGTATCGATGCCCCGTCTCGATAATCCTACGACTAGGGACCTGTATAAGATGTGTTTATAGACTACCCAGCCCCCACTAGTGTGACTACCATCACAACGCTGGTAATCAAGCAAAGATGCTAAGGGCTCTACCAATATGTATAAGCGATATGCTAAAAGAAACACATGCACATATTGAGGTAGAAACAAACCAGGTAGCATACTACCATTTTGAGAAAGACTGTTACTATATTCGTGTATATCCCAAGCTCCCATTAAGTAATATATAATCCAGTATGATACAATAATGGCCTCTAGGGCATATATCACTAACAATCTCCCACATCCACTAAGGCCATATACTGGCATATCGCAGACCGAAGGTCTCGAATAGCCTCTCGAACACTGTCTGGGGGATGGACTATGTGATTGGATCTGCAGTATTGTTCTCCATATCTACTCTCCTCACCTCGATCTCCTGGGATCAACGATCTCCCTGATCAGGTGGTTCCACCTCAAAATATGTCTGGATCTCTGATGGGACCTGGGTTCCCTCCCTAAAGCTATAGCGTCGTATGTTGTCACAATACTAAAGTATTGGACCAACAAATGGAAGGAACCACCTGAAGTTCAGTTAAGAACTTCCATATCCAGAATGCCTCTTTTGTGGCGTCTCATGCAGCGAACTACTCCATTTCCATCGTCGAATTTGCAACGGTGTCCTACTTGGAGCTCTTCCAACAGACCGCCCCTCCACTGAGGGTAAAGCCATAACCTGACATGGACTTGGAGTCATTCTTATCACTCTGGAAGCTGGAGTTAGCAAAGGTCTCGATCTGGAGGTCCTTTTCTGCCATACACCAAGAACATCTCCTTAGTCCTTCTCAAGCACATGAGAATGTTCTTTACTACTTCCCAATGCTTCTCCCCTGTGTTTGACAGATACCGGCTTACCACGCTCAGTGCGTAAGCTACATATGGTCCGGTACCCAACATCGCATACATTATAGAGCCTACCACAGAAGCGTAGGGTATAATCGATATGCGAGCCCTTTCCAAATCAGTCTTGGAAGACATCTCTTTGGAGAGGGTGATTCCGTGACAAGCCGGTAGACTACCGCTATTAGAATCGTCCATAATAAATATTTTCAGTATAGTGTTGTTGTACCTTGACTGTAAAATTCCCACTATCCTCTTTGATCTATCATGATAGATCTGGATCCCCAGAATGTAGTTGGTATCACCAAGGTTTTTCATGGAGAACCTCTATAACAAGAATCCTTTGACTGATTGTAGCATAAGAATATCATTTCCTATCAAGAGAATGGCATCCACGTACTCAACGAGGAATTCCACAGTTCATGCTACAATCTTACTGTAAATGCATGGTTCATCTGGATTTTTGATAAAGTCGAATTTTTTAACTGTCTCAATAAAAACAGATGTTCCAACTCCGCGATGCCTGCTTTAGTCCATAAATGGACTTAAGCAACTTGCACATTGTCCCACTGCTCCCACTCTGATTGAAATCCTATGGCTGATCCATATAGACGCACTCTTCCAAATTACCATTTAGAAAAGCCGTCTCTACATCCATCTGCCGGATCTCAAAATCTTGGAAGGCAGCAATGGCAAGAAGGATCCAAATGGATTTGAGCATAGACACTGGAGAAAAGGCTTCATCATGGTCCAAACCAGGTCTTTGACGAAAACCTTTTGCAACAAGTCTAGCCTTATAGGTTTCAACCTATCCATCTACACCAATCTGAAGATTCATTTGCAGCCTACGGGTTTTACCCCTTCTGGAGCAATTTTCAAAGTGCATACTTTGTTGGTGCACATAGACTCCATTTCGGTCCGCATTTCATCCATCCATTTTACCGAGTCACCGCTCTAAATGGCCTGCTAGAAGCTAGTTGGCTCATCATTGTCAATGATGCAATCCTCTCTATCCCCGTCTATGAGAAAACCGTAGTATCTCTTGGGCGGATGAGACTGCCTACTAGTCCTGCTGATTGGCGTAGGGATGTCCGGTTCTTTTGAAACCTCTAATTCTACTATACTTTCAGTAATAGTTTGTGGTTCTGGAATTTCTTCCAGTTCTATTGCGCTCCCACTATTTCCTTTTACAAAAAACTGATTTTCTAAAAAGATGGGCATGATGAGGAACAAAAATCATTTTGTTCCTCTGCGTAATAGGAAAGATACCCCATGGAGTTCTTTAGGTATCCCACAAACTTACACAGTATTGAGCGTGCCTCGAGCTTGTCCGCATTCTGCTTTTCAACAAACGATGTACATCCCTATATCTTCAGATACTGAAGATAGGGTTTCTTCCCACTCCATATCTGATATGGTGTGGTAGGCACAGTCTTGGTAGGAACCTTATTCAAAAGATATGCAGCTTATTCTAGTGCATAACTTCAGAAGGATCGCGGCAACCCAGCGTTACTCATCATGGAACGAACAATATCCAATAGGGTTCTGTTCCGCCTCTCCTATACACGTTTGTGTTGTGATATGTATGGAGGAGTATGCTGAGAGAGAATTTTATTCTCTTTTATGTAATCCAGGAACTCAGCAATTTAAGTATTCACCACATCGATTGGATCTCAGTGTCTTGATACTTTTGCCTCTTTATTTTTCCATATCATTCTTATATTCTCGGAATTTTTCAAAGGGTCTCAGATTTATGCATCATCAAGAAGACATGTCCTAACCTAGAGAAATTTTCCATAAAAGTAATGAAATAGGAATAACCACTTCGTGCATCTGTAGATATTGGACTATACACGTCGCTGTGTATGCGTCCTAAGAGCTCGCTTGCTCTTACTCCGTGTCCAGTGAACGGAGTCTTTGTCATCTTTCCTATGAGACAAAATTGACAAGTTGCATAAGACTGATATTCGAACAGATTAAAATATTCTTCTCTATGTAACTTCGACAACCATGTTTCATTGATGTGACCCTGTCTACAATGCTATAAGAAAGTTTTATTTAATTCTAGAGACTTTCTTTTAAGTGTGTTCTGGACGTTTGAAAACCTGAGCTTGATTCAATATACACTGTCTTCTAGTGTACCTGACCCAATCAAATTTTGATTTAGGTGGATGTGAACCACATCATTTACAAACTAGACTTGGTACACACAAACAGTTACGTAGAATCAATATCTGCCCATATGTCAATTCTAGGTGATATACCCTACGGATACAACGTCCATGTTCATTCCGTTAGCATCCCTAAGAGTCATATCACCTGCCCTGATAACTCTACGGTTTCTCAAAGCCTGAAATGAATTACAGATATGAGATCCTGATCCGATATCTTGTACCCAGGAAGTAGAGTTAATTAACAAACTATTTTCAATCACAAACGCACCTGAAGTCGAAGCCACAACATGCTTCGGAACCTAGATTCTGGCTTTCCAAGCCCTGCATCCCTTCGGCCAATGCCCTTTCCCGTAACAATAGGAACATCCCTCCTTCCCTACTGATAACCCTGAAACTTTTTCCCTTCCCTTTTCTTCTACCTTACTGACACCGCTTATCGACTTTATGGATGCCTTCTTCTTGTAACCCTGTGCTTTCGCCTTGGATGCAGAAGAGGAAGATTCCCCAATAAACTGAGTGGGTGTCACCCTGGTTTCCTTCAGGGTGCCCTCAACTGGAAGTTAACTTTCTTCCCCTGGGCTTAAGTAGGAGGTAGGGACTGTAGAAACAAGTCAGTATATGACCTGTTTCCCAACGTGGTCTCTAGGTCCGTGAGCTCATCAATATAGCGAGTCATCGTAAGGACGTTGTCCCCTACAGATGACCAGGCAGCCAACCTCGCTTGAAGCAATTCCTTCGAGGTCTCATATCATGCTATATGAGATTACTCTCCATATAAAACTTTGTTGTGGAGGAAGATAGAAACTAAGTCCATCTTCTCATGCTGCCTCTGGTATATACCATCAACTGAGGCCAACACGAGGCACTTGGCATTTGCACTGTCCTTTTCCCTTGTCTTACGGATATCCATATCCGCGACGGTAGAAACTGGAACTAGGATGGCGGGGGCTATGAGTAGTAATGAGGTGGTCAGCTTGTCATAGGTAGTGGACATCTGGACAAACTTTTGCCAGTCATTATAGTATAACTCAGTCATTTTATTATCTATCTGTAGCCTAATCTGGTCATCTGGTCACTGCAATTAGGAGAGAGAGAAGAATACACTCAGCATGATGCTCTTGCAAATTTAGATTGGTTTTTAATTTATCTAAACAGGATGGCTCCCACTGTTTCTCGAATCCTTCCTCAAATCATAAACGAAGAATTAATCAGGATTGATCTCACCGTACAATACTTGCTTAACCGTTCGGCCAGGCTAGTGTCGGTATTTCGAGGGAGGTTTTCCAACGCTTTCGCAAAGTTCCTTAATTACAAAACCTCTTTTCCTTGGAGGCGTAGGCCCGCTAACACTTTTCTAGACACCTACTTGGTTTATAGAATTGATCGTTAAGTGAAGAACCTCCCGAGGAGTAGCGGATACTCACAGTAGGATCGGGATCCAAATATCATTGCGTCATAATCCTGAAGGAATCATACCAACATTATCACACTCCAATGGTATGCAGCACTAGCAAGTTTCAGTTTCCTTAGAAACTCCCGATGTGGATTTTTGCCCCATGCTCTTATGACCTTAACGAAAGCCAACATATCATAAGTCGCATGTCAAGTTCTACCCATCATTATCCAGGTTAATTTGAACCCACCCACACATACCCTTGACGAAGGCCAAAATAGTAGTACGACTGTCCCAATCCAACGCATCTATCTATGCTACAGATGAATATCCAGCAGCTACCAAACACTATGCCTTGATGAAGGCCAACATACATAGCTTGAATACTACTGACTATTCATATGAAATGACGGAGGGCTACGAATGGTTTTGGCGAAACCGTGAACGTAGTGAACTTGATATAATCGAAGGAACCTGATAGCTTTTAAAGGGAGTGGTTTAAGCTCCGCATTTAAAAGTCTGCTGTTTTAAAATAACCGAGTGGTTTTAAAATTTGTTCCAATGATTCAGCTTTGGTTTGTTTGCTTTGCATTAATGTAATGCAGTCCCATCAATTAACCTACCATTGCAGAAAACAACGAAAATACAACGTACGCTTATGCCATCCGCATTAGCCACGGGGCCCCGTCATCACCCGTTAGGTTACTTAACTAACGACAAAGCGGGGGCTGGACTAGCGTGGATGTAAAACATAAGCAACGTCTATTATATAATACATATATAATAATATCCATTCATCAGACGCAATTATAGGCATTCCAGATCATAGATGAACACATTGGATATACTAGGAATTCCGCGTTTCGTTTGAGCCTGTATTGAAAGACGGATTCCATGATCGTGATGAATAGCCAAACCCCACCCTAGACCCCTACGGATGCGACAAACTACCCGCCAAATACCCGAAATAAAGCAACCACCCTCAACAAAGTGAGTGGGCCACTCGGCACTTCAAAGTATCCGGTAGTTTGTGCACCCCACCTTCGGTCTATCCTAGGAGCAAAAACAGCAAAAGAAATAATACAACGGTGGCTACAAGCTCAACCCGGATGTGCCCCGAAAAAATAATATTACATCACATTACAAATTTTATATCGAATGAAAGAATGAAAACCCTCATCTCACATCCCCGACTATTCATCCATGCCGATCCAACAAGTTCATATACACAAACCATCACAACAATATCACAGATATGTGCATCCCCGACTAATCGACGTATAGCAATTAGTCGATGTTTCTAAACACATATATACATCACAAACCTTGTAAAGTAACTACGACATTAGAATTCCGCATGCAATTAGCAAACTTAACCAATTTTCCAAGACATGAAAATCCAGTGAGCTAAAGTTCCAAAACTGATCATTTTGAGCCAATTCAGAAGTCCGAATCAAAACGAAACGCGCCCGAACATTCATGGAAAGTTAGATCATGAAATTAACATCGAGTTGGGGCGCCTAGAGGGGGTACCCCATCCTTGAGGCCACCACGAGGTGGCCAGGAGGTGAGGCAGACCCGAAATTGCCCAAGGTAGGGCAGTTTCGGGTCCCCACCGCCAAGACCACCTTGTGGTGGTCTTGGGGAGTGGGCCGAGCCATTCGCCCCCCCGAGGGTCCCCGACATGCGTATGTTCCACCCCATGGCTTCTCGGTTGAAACCGTGAGCCCGTGGGGTGTGCAAACAACTCAAAACCTCACTTTTGAAAACTGTTTTTGTCGACAGATTTTGTGTGACAAAAATGGCGGAATTCTAACATTACTACAAGCTATCTAAGGTTTATGAGAGGCTCTGATACCACTGTAAGTCTATGTCGCGTACCCCACGTGTTCGCGGGGAGGCAGAATTTGCAAAAAATGATTTTTACGGGCTTCACAATACCGACTAGAACCTAGGATCGTCCATAAACCCTAGCTAGCAAACTACTTGAGGTTTAACTACTCGGGTATGAAGTTATACCTCATGATATATGTCCTTCGAGTCTTCATCGCTGTCCTCCTCATCTACGTAGGCTCCAAGGGTCGATCCGGATCGTAGCAACCTCCACGGCCTCCTCGAGTCAAAGACGATCCACCCGAGAGTCTATAGTCCGAGCTCCACCTCAAAACCGAGGTAATTAGGGAAACAAGCTTGCTAAACATGATGTCCTAGGTGATGTAGAGTATGAAGATGGATTTATTTGTCTCTTGAAACCTTAGGATTCTCAACACATGGGAGCTTTTAGGGTTTTAGTTGAGAGGAAGAAGAAGAGAGCTATCATAAGTGCTCACTTGAGGAAAGAGAAAGTATTTTGATAAAAGATAATGATCAATGAAAAATGAGATGGCTAACTTGACATGACCACAAGCATGTGATGGAAAAATATCTCCTCAAAATATCTAGCTCACAAAATATCTCACAAAAATATCTAAGTCAAATAGTCAACCATGTCAAGTGGTCAAGCCAAGTCAAAAGGTCAAACAAAGTCAAGTAGTCAAAACTAGTAGCCATGTCTCAATTATCATTTACAAAAATAACAAATATTTTCCTCCACCTCATAATTGTTTAATCAAGTAAATGGTCAAAACCGTAATGAGGTGTCTCCTTCTATGCTCCTCTCATCCGTATATACATACCCGCATTCGTGTTCCGAGAAACACGAATACAAAAAGACGAAACTGATCCATCAATATAATACTAGGATCTAGCTTAAACCAAAGCTCGCTAGTATTATCTGCCTGAACATCATAAGCGCACAAGTGCACGTAAGTGATCGAAGCCCTGCCGTAAAACTATACGGCATCTACACCTTTTGCCCAGTGCAGGGAAACTTTCTGTGTGGGGCTTTAAAAACTTGACACTACGCTGGTAGTGGGTTTAACCATAGGCCGCAAGCGGTAATAGCTGCACGTAACAGTCCCCAGGTAGATGTCGATAAGAAGGCCGATGAGGAAAACCCATCCGAACTCCTACTGAGCCTGAATGTGACAATCTATGTACAGTCCGGTCTGTTCGTCTAAGAGTATCGCATATCGGGCCTAGGGGACAGTAATCGTCTGACCCCTAATAGTGCAATAAGTCATGTCGGAGAGTAGCCCAATACACCCTGAGAAACTACTGGAATACCTACCAGTAAATCTCGCTTGCATTGGCCAATGACTTTGTGTAATGGCCTTCCGAACGCAACGCGATATCAACCCCCAATACCAGGAGAGACGAATCCTATCTAACTGCCACTGCCTCCAAGTGCTTCGGGACTGCACCCAACTACTACCTGTTTGCACCACTCCTTTGAACCGTGGTAGGGTAGTAATCAAAGTGCAGTGGGAACACACTCGAGGCGAAGTAGTAGTGTCAAGTCGACGGACTAAGCTGTACTCATATCACCTGGGAACTGCTACCCAACGATAGGTATAATACCCACAAACAGTTCCCGACGAGTCCTGTCCAGTATACTCACAACCTAATGAGCACCTTCATACTATCTCCAGTATGACGTACTAATGGCTGTGGGACAGACCATCTTCCGTGCTGAGATGAGAAGCGTATACACTAGTCTACTCCGGAGTATCGATGCCCCGTCTCGATAATCCTATGACTAGGGACCTGTATAGGATGTGTTTATAGACTACCCAGCTCCCACTAGTGTGACTGCCATCACAACGCTGGTAATCAAGCAAAGATCCTAAGGGCTCTACCAATATGTATAAGCGATATGCTAAAAGAAACACATGCACATATTGAGGTAGAAACAAACCAGGTATCATACTACCATTTTGAGAAAGGCCGTTACTATATCCGTGTATATCCCAAGCTCCCATTAAGTAATATACAATCTAGTATGATACAATAATGGCCTCTAGGGCATATATCACAAACATGAACTTCAGGTGGTTCCTTCCATTGTTGGTTCAATACTTTAGTATTGTGACAACAATGGCGCTATAGCTTTAGGGAAGGAACCCAGGTCCCAACAGAGATCCATACATATCTTGAGGCGGTACCACCTGATCAGGGAGATCGAGGTGAAGAGAGTAGATATGAAGAACAACACTGCAGATCCACTCACGAAGGCCATCCCTCAGACATAGTTCGAGAGGCTATTCGAGATCTTAGGTCTGTGATATGCCAGTATATAACCTTAGTGCAAGTGGGAGATTGTTAGTGTTATATGCCCTAGAGGCCATTATTGTATCATACTGGTTTGTATATTACTTAATGGAAGCTTGGGATATACACGGATATAGTAACAGTCTTGCTCGAAATGGTAGTATGCTACCTAGTTTGTTTCTACCTCATATTGTGCATGTGTTTTCTTAGCATATCGCTTATACATATTGGTAGAGCCCTTAGGATCTTTTGCTTGATTACCAGCGTTGTGATGGCAGTCACACTAGTGGGGGCTGGGTAGTCTATAAGCACATCCTATACATGTCCCTAGTCATAGGATTATCGAGATGGGGCATCGATACTCCAGAGTAGACTAGTGTATACGCTTCTCATCCAAGCAGGAGAGATGGTCTTTCCCACGGCCATTAGTACGTCGTACTGGAGATAGTATGCAGATGCTTATTACGTTATGAGTACACTGGACAGAACTCGCCGGGAATTGTTGGTGGGTATTATACCTATCTTCGGGTAGCAGTTCCCAGGTGACATAAGTATAGCTTAGTCCGTCGATTTGACACTGCTACTTCGCCTCGAGTGTGTTCACACTATACTTTGATTACTACCCTAACACGGCTCAAAAGAGTCGTGCAAACAGGTAGTTGTAACACCTTAGGATGTGATTAGTGACTAATTATACTTTATTGTGTGGTTTTTAGTAAAATGTTTACCAAAACGAATTTTATCAAAATTAATGAATATTTTATTAGAAATTATTTAGGCTTGCACACACATGTGCATGTAAACTAGGGTTAAGTTAGGGTTAGACCATGATTAGCAACCATGGTGGACTAACCATTTTTGTTAAGACAATTTGAATTTTTATTAAGTGTTTTGGTTATTTGTTTTTTTTAATGGAAAATGAATTACTTGTGGTTGACTTGGAGAGAGAGAGAGAGAGGGTGTGGGTATGATGGCTTGAGCCATGCTCACATTTAATGAGGAAAGAGAGAGAGGGAGGTTGACTATTCTATGCTCTCATACCTCTCTCATTTATTTTTTTCCTTTCGCCTCACTCTTTTTCTCACATCTCTCTCACTCTCACTCACTCACACAAGCAACAGCAGCATCCAACAACAGCAGCAACACCCAGCAGCAGCAGCACAACCAGCAGCAGCACAACCAGCAGCAGCAGCAGCAGCAACATGCAGTAGCAGCAGTAGCAAGCAGCAGCAGCAACAATAAGCACATCCTCTTCTTCCTCTCCTTCTCCTTACACCTAGGGTCAAGTGAGGTATAACTTTTAGGCTAACTTCTTTGCTTGCTAAACTTATGTGTTAATTAACATCGGTTAATGTTAAATATGAGTTTTAGTGCTAGAAATGGTGATTTCTGTGGATATTTGGCCAAGTGGTGATTTTGATGGTTAGCCAAGCTTAACTAAGTGTTTTTAGGGCCACGTAAACCTAGTCTTGCCCCAGATTTCACTAAAATACCATAGGGTTTCAATTTAGTGCAAATTTAACGTTTTAAAGTAAATTTTAGCATTTCTGTGATCTGCTGTTGACCCGTATGCTTCAGACAAAAAATAGGATAACTGGAGCATGCACACTAGACCTAGACCACACACACGAAGCACGAGCCCCTAGTTCCACAATATGGCAGCCGAAATATTCGTTCTGGCCGCAATTTGCAGCCAGATGGGGGATCTAGGTGTCTGGGTTTGTTGTGTTGGTGTCTGCTGTATTTTTAAGTCCTGTGGTACATGCAACTTTTTATGTTTTCACCCGAGTCAAAATCTGGAGCAATATATCGTTTTTCCAATAAGTTTAGTTTGCGTGATACGTGTGATACGTGAGTGGGTTTAGCGTTACTGCGTGTCGTGACGTGTCGGGTAGTTTCAGACTCGTATACACACGTTTCAGCGTATCGGACACACGCGCGTTTAGTTCACAACGCGAGTTTCTCGTTTGGTTTCGATATCGCGTTTTTGCAGGATTTTGCTTATGTGTATTCTTTGTGTAAATTCTAGGTTCGCGGGAGGGTACGTCGAACGCCGCAAAGAAAGGGAAACAGGTGGTCGGCTATGCTTAGCACGAGACCAAGTGAATAGATTTAACATCTACGGGGAAATCGCCCGTATGGCGTTAATCGTCAGGGCGTGATAGGATATTGTAGTCATATATATACTTATATGTATATTGTTCGTGCATATGTATTATTGTATCATACCCCTCCTTGTTGCATATAGAAATGGTAGTTATATAACGTCGCACTGTCACTAACGGTTTAAGAGGAACGAGCACTATTTATATGTTACACTTACACCGTTCTTGATTGCCATGACACTCGCACTATAGGATTGCTACGACACATAAATTGATATCTTCATACTTGCGCACATGCACACTGTATATTCATATTAGTGCATACATTCATTGATAAATCCATACTTGCGCACATGCACACTGTATATTCATATTAGTGCATACATTCATTGATATATCCCTACTTGCGCACATGCACACTGTATATTCATATTAGTGCATACATTCATTGATATATCCCTACTTGCGCACCTGCACGCTGTATATTCATAGTAGTGCTTACATACATTGATATCTTCATACTTGCGCACCTGCACACTGTATATTCATAGTAATGCTTACATACATTGATATTGTTTTACTTGCGCACATGCACACTATATATTCATATTAGTGCATACATTCATTGATATATCCCTACTTCCGCGCATGCACGCTGTATATTCATAGTAGTGCTTACATACATTGATATCTTCATACTTGCGCACCTGCACACTGTATATTCATAGTAGTGCTTACATACATTGATATCTTCATACTTGCGCACCTGCACACTGTATATTCATAGTAGTGCTTACATACATTGATATCTCCCTATTTGCGTACATGCACACTGTATATTCATATTAGTGCATACATTCATTGATATATCCCTACTTGCGTACATGCACGCTGTATATTCATGGTAGTGCTTACATACATTGATGTCTTCATACTTGCGCACCTGCACGCTGTATATTCATGGTAGTGCTTACATACATTGATATCTTCGTACTTGCGCACATGCATACTATACATCCATATTAGTGCACATATACATTGGCACATTCATATTTTCGTATGTATCCCCATGCACATCCATACCTATATACATACATATGTTACATATATGGATGATATTGTCTTGATTTTTAGAAAATTGGGACCGCATGAGATATTTTCAAAACTGGATCCATTTTAAAAGAGCGGTTTCCCCCTTTTACTCTTAGTGTCATACGACACATTGCATGGATTTACGCATTGAGTTTTGGATTCATGTGATTTCTGGATTTGAGAACCGAGGTATTCTTTTAAGGAATTACGCACTGTTTTAAAAACCCGGTTTCTCTTGATATGATATTTTAGTGCGTCCACCATGAGTTTTCTCGGTTCTTGAGAGCTTGTGTGATTATACCCGATTCGAGGAGCGGTAAGCACCGTCTACGGGTACATGGTGGACCCGGTATGGTACCCTGGGGCAAGAAGACTCATATAGTTAGACGGTGAGCCCGACAGAGGGACAACTACCTTCCGGTGATTGGTGGGACCTGGCGGTTATCCGGAGGATACTGACCAGAGTTGAGAGATGGATACGGGCCGACCCGTACTGCCGGGGCCGAGGGCCGATTCTGCAGACGGAGCCCGTGTGCCGATCTGAACTGACGGAGCCCGATACTTGAGGATTTGTTTGTCGATGCTGGACATGATGATTTCATGATATTCCTGAGTGCCGATGTTGGGCACTCACGATTCCACGAGCTGTACAGGATTTAAGGGCCGATCAGAGTGACGGCGCCTGAGTTGTTACTGGGATTTGGGTGCATTGATGGTCACCGGTTACTTTTCCATGTTGACATTCCGTGTAGATGTTATTTTTTCCCATGCTCATCATTCATTGATATGTATCTCATCCAGTAGTCATACTACCTGATAAATGTTATTAGATTGCATTTGCTATGCATGATTATTGCATACCCTGCTCATCCTATATATATGTTATTAGATTGCATTTTCTATGCATGATTATTGCATACCGTGCTCATCCTATATAGATGTTATTAGTGTTAGTTATATGTATGCCCTAGAGGCCATTACTGTACATACGATGTATATTGTAATGGATGCTTGGACATATATAGGGAGGACTATCTTGCTCGACATGATAGTATGCTATCTGGTTGTACTTTATCTTAACATGTACTCTGATTGTCTCTATGTTACATGTTTATAAAGCCCTTAGGATATGTACTCGACTACTGGGACTATGATGAGATCATACTAGTGGGGCCACGGTAGTCAACGAGTACATCCTATAACTGTTCCTAGTCGAGGGTGTATCGAGACAGGGCATCGATGCACCAGAGTAGACTAGCGTATATGCATCTTGATCCATATGATGGGCGATGGATGATCCTATATCCATCGGTGTTTGACATCAAGGATGGTGTACGGGTGCTCAGTGGAGACTGGGTACACTGGACGGACTCACCGAGAACTCCCAGATGGTATTATACCTCACGTCAGATGGCAGTTCTCCGGTCACGCTAGTACAGAGTAGTCTGTTGACCCAAGATCGTCATAGAGTCTTGTGTGATTCCCACTGTGCTTTAATTTCCATCATACCACGTCCAAGAGGGCGTGCAAAAAGGTGAATTTTGGGTACAGTCCAGAATCACATGGAGGCAATGAGCGATAGGAGGGGATTCGTCTCTCCCGGTATAGGGAGTTGATGTTGTGCTGTGTTCGATTGGCTATAACCGGAAATCCGTGGCCAGGGTTGCTGAGATTTACTATTAAGTGTATCAGTAGTTTCTCGAACTGTTATAGACCTCATATCGACACGACTTATTAAGCTACTGGGGTCTGACGTTTACGACCCCTAGGTGAGATATGCGACATATCAGACGACGAGACCGGACTGTACGGGAGTGTTACTGATTGGATTCACAGGAGAATGTACAAGCTGGCTTGTTGATCTTCTGAGCGCTCAATACCTGGGTGGCTGTTACGTTTAGCTGACCGCTTGCAGGTTGTGGGTGTTTGATATGATCATCACCTACTGCCGGCGTATTGACGATTCTTTAGAGTCCTACACAGAGGTTTCTTGACTCAGGCAAAATGGAGTAGGAGCACATATGTGATATGTGCGGGACCGAGGATAATGCGGTATGTGATACTGTATTGGATTCTTGTGATATGAGATATCGGCCGTGTTGGAGATAGTGCCCTCAGAGTCAATTATTGGATCACAGGCACGTGATTGCAATGATTGAGGGAGGACCTATCCCGGTAGGACAGTCTTACTCGAGATGATAGTATGCTATCTGGTTTATCTTTATCATCGTGTACTGCTTTAGGTGACCTGACATGTCGCTATTACACGTTGATAGAGCCCCTAGGATTCTTGCTTGACTGCTAGCAGTATGATGGCGATCATATACGTGGGAGCTGGTAGTCTATAAGCACATCCTTGAAAGGTCCCTAGTCGTAGGAGTTTCGAGACAGGGCATCGATACTCCATTAGTAGACTAGTGTATACAGTCGAGACCCCGACGAGGGGCGGTGGCCGGTCTCACAAGCCACTGGTGTCAGTCGGTTCACCTAAGATGTATACAGGTGCTTATTGGGTTATGAGTACACCGGACAGGACTCGCCGGGAACCTGCTAGTTGGGTTTATACCATACGTCAGATAGCAGTTCCCAGGTGACATGTGTACAGGTTAGTTCATCGACCTGAGATCGTCATTTGTCTCGTGTGAGTTCCCACTGTGCTTTGATTACTACCCTACCACGGCTCAAAGGAGTCGTGCAAACAGGTTTTAGTTGGGTACAGTCCCGAGCCACATGGAGGCAGTGAGCGGATCTGCAGGGGTTCGTCTCTCCCGGTATTGGGGGTGAGGTCGCGCTGTGTCTAGGAGAGCCATTACACAAAGCCCTCGGCCGAGGCAGGAGATTTACTGGTAGGTATTCCAGTAGTATCTCAGGGTGTTCTGGGCTACGCTCCGACACGACTTGTACCGCTTTTGGGGGTCTGACTTTTACCAACCCCTAGGCCCGCCATGCGATACTCATAGACGAACGGACCGGACTGTACGGATATTGTCACTGACAGGCTCAGTTGGGTGTCGGGGTGAGCTTCCTCATCGACGTCCCATTTGGTCAATACCTGGTGGCCCGTCACGTATTGGCTTATACCTCTGACGTGCTAGTGGTTAAATCCACAGCCAAGGTATTGACGAGTCTTTAGAGTCCACCACACTCAGTTACTCAAGTTTCGGGCGAAACGCTGTAGAGGCCGTATGGAGATATGGCAGGGTTCGATCAGATACGTGCGGTATTGCACGGATCGTGATCGGACAGTTTTTACTAGCCGGCTTTGGCTTAAGCCGGATTCTAGTATTTGATAGTGTAGTTTTGTCTCTTTGCATTTGTGTTCAGTGGGAATACAAATGCGGGCATGTATTTGCAGTAGGGGGTTTTCCCGTATTTTATTACGGGATCAGTTTTTCTGATGTTGCCAGTTTGCATTCCATTCCGGTCGGTTTTCCTTCATTCCTCCTCGGTCGGACTTTCTTGTTGGAAGGGGGTTATTTGCAGTTTGCGAATAACTCTTTTGTAGAGGGTCTTGTTGCTTATGTGCCTTTGTCATGATGAGATTCCTTTTTAATCTCATCACTTGCTTTTCATTTGATGGTTGGTGGAAAGGATTTAGATAAGAAATGAGAGTGACCTTCTTCTTTAATTATCTTTTCCTTTTCTTATTTGATGAATTCCTTTTTTCTCTCTCCAATCTCATGCTTGAGAAAAAGAGGCCGGCCACATTATTTGTGAGGAGGGGATTTTTATTTTGGTTGAAAAAAAAAATGCTCATCTCATTTTTCCATGGTTGCAAAAGATTAGCTTCAAAGCTCATTTCTTTCTCTCCTTCTCTTCTCCATTTCCTCCACATCAAGGCAACCTCATAACCCCAAGAGACAAGTTCACTACACTATTCTATAGCAAGCCTTGGACGCGTCGGCTAGCCAACTTCGCGCCCGAGTTGCCTCGGTCAAGAGGCGGGAGCCCGTAAAAGATTCCGGCCATGTGGTGCCCTTTCCGACGAGCGAGGAGGTGATGGAGATTCCGCGGGAGATCGGAGTGGAGACGAAGACCGAAGGACTCGGATCGCTCGGTATAACTTCTCACCCTATCTCTAGTTAGCTAGCAATAGGTTAATGGTTAACGATCCGGGTTTTCTTTGTCCGCGGGTAGCGCCGGTTTCCGAGTAAAGAAAATTCTTGATTCCGCATTTTGGTCTCGAGTAAGAGGCCGGGGCGCTGCCGTGGCGCAACATGGTATCAGAGCCACGCCATTAACCTTACCTAGCTTCGTTTGATGTGTTTGCGTTTCCGATCGACCGAAATTTCCAAAAACCGTATTTTTCCTTCACATCAGTTTCTGTTGAAATTTTTTGAAGTCTAAAATTTTTCAGGTGGTCTCAGAAAGGAGTGCAGGGTGTTCTAAGAACTCTGAAAAAAAACGAGACAGTGAACCCTTACCTTGACCGCGGAAGGGCGGCCAAAACCCCCTTCTGGCCGCGCTTCCGCCGCAAGATGGTGGGGGTCATTGCCTCATATTTTTTCAGTGGGCTTCTGGGCTTAATTTAGGGGTTTTGGAATATTAATATTGGGCCCAGGTTTTCTGTGGTTGCTACAGTTTTGATTGGGGGCCCACTTGTTAATTTTTTTGGTCAATCGGAAAATTTTAAACACATTTTTTCACAGTATTTACATTATATCTGCGACCGTGAATGTCACTTGATCGGTAAATCCGGTCTAACTGCTATAGCCCGGTTAGAAGGATTTGCGAACGTGATTTTCACGTTGATGTTCTATGTTTATGCTGTGTTGTTGCGGATCGGTCGTGGGGGATAGCCTGGTTGCAATATAGTACAGTTTTGTTGTATTATGTACATTTGGTTATTGCGGGGCGAGCGTCCGACATGTGGACAGCCGTCACTGCCTGTTTGTATTATTATTTTGGGGCACGACCTGGTTGCGGTCGATGTACCCGTTGTATGTATATTTTACTTTCTGTACTAGGATTACCCCGCGGAGGGGTGCACGGATAGCCGGATTCTAGAGGGCAACAAGCCCGAATCTCATGGCGTTGAGACGGAGGGGGCTTCACTCCAGGATTGGCGGGCTATTCGCCGCACTCGTAGGGGGTACAGGTTGACCCAGGAGGGGTGCCCAAGTTACCGATTCCGTGAAGTGCTGGGTGGTCCATTCACGGTGCTGAAGGGGACTGCCTCGCTTCAGGTTTTGGCGGGTGACTTGCCGCGCCCGTAGGGGTCTAGGTTTTCATTGCACAGGCTATCCACACGACCAGGGGAACGTCGGGTTTCAGCAGCGGCTCTGTGAAACCCGGGGGGGCTTCCAGATATCTGTATTGTTCTGTGATGCTGTATATTTCTGTGATGTTGCATTCTTATCACGCCTTGAGCGAAATACTATATATTGGTATATATATTAGTAGATGTTGTATATGTTTTTCATCCGCGCTAGTCCAGTCCCCGCTCTGCCGTTAGTTAGCTAACCTAACGGGTGATGACGGGACCCAGTGGCGAATGCGGATGGCATATACGTACGTCAGTATATTTTCGTTCTTTTTGGTGTGATCATATGATGGGACTGCGTTGATTCGGATCAATGCAAGCTAAACAAACCTAATCTGATGTTGTTGGAACATTTTCAAAAAAGCTGTTATTGCAAGGACGTTCACTTTTGTTTTGCATCGTGGTATTCATTTGGAATATCCTGCTCCTCAGTCGACGAGGCAAGGGCGAGATCCCTTCACCGGGAGTGACCCCTTGGACAGAAGTTTGCGTCAGGGCAATAACTTCACTATAGCCGATTACTTTTGCTTTGCACCGTGGTATTCAGATGGAATATCCTGCACCTCATTCTACGGGGAAAGAGCCGAGATCCCTTCACCGGGAGTGACCTCTTTAGCAAAGGTTTTCGTCACTATATTTTATAAAAGGCTATGCAGTTCCTTCAACGATATCAAGTTCATTACGTTAAAAGTTTTTCGCCAAAAACTAGACGTAGCCCTCCGTCATTTCTTACAAGTATTACTTAGTATTCGTGCTGCGTTTGTTGACTGTGTCAAGGCGTAGTGTGCGGTAGCTAAGTAGTGTTTGTTTGCAGCATATAAATGGATTGGTTAGGACAGTCGTGCGGCTTTGTTGACTGTGTCAAGGGCTCGTACGGGTGGGTTTAATGCAATCCAGGATAATGACGGGTTGAACTTGACTAGGACTCTTTGATTTGTTGACTGTGTCAAGGTCACTTGGGTCCTAGGGGTAAAACTTTCATCGGGAGTTTCAAAAGAACTGAAACTTGCCAGGCATGCGCATACCTTCTGGAGTGTGGTGACTTGAGTGGATTCCGTCAAGTTATCATGCAATGATAGTTGGATCCCGATTCCCACTGATGAGTTAGTTTACTCCTCGGGTGACCCCGACTAATTCTTCTTTCAGGTTTGGAGGAGAATTTGAGGTACAGTGGGAGGTTTCCAGATTAGACTAAGTGATAAACCATTCTGATCTAGGTTAGAGTGCACGCTGAGTGTTTCTTTTCTCTCTCTCTTTGGCAGCGACCATTGACCCGACCCTTGACTATGACTCAGTGACCAAGTTGACCGAACCTTCTTAACACTGGCTTTTGGATTATCAGAGTTGCAGACCTCATTGCCACTCCTACTTTTACCTTTTCTCCAGGACCACCCCGTATTACTACGAACGTCCACTTCCATTGGACAAAACCATCGTATGGTTATATACGAACTCGAAGGAATTCGAGGATGGTTTCTGGTTCTGGAGAAAACGAATAGGACTATTCAGTTGTCTTTTCTTTTCACCTTCTCTCAGGTTGCGAGTACTCCTTGGTTTAGGAGTAGTACACCTATTACGCAAATTGGATAGTTTTCTTCCAAAACCTTGGGCTGGTGCCGACCGGTAGGGAATGAAGAAAACCAGTTAGCCTAAACGGTGTACAGAAGGTATTAAGTTAAGACAAAGCAAGGGATTAGTAAGAGGGCAAAGTAAGTTGCGACTGCTATTCACGACCAAACCAAGTATTTCTTCGCCAATCCTAAATCACCTTTGTATTTCTCCAGGACACTCCGTATCACTACGAAGATCCCATTTTATTGGATAATCCATCGTATGGTTATATACGAACTCGAAAGGAACTTGTTCCAGTTCGGGGATGGATCCTGGTTCAGGAGAAAATAGGAATAAAGTACATTCAGGTGTCTTTTATCTTCACCTTCTCTCGCATTGCGAGTGCTCCTAGGATTAGGACAGTACACCCATTATGCTTTTTGGATAGTCTTCTTCCAAACCATAGGCTGGTGCCGAACGGTAGGGAAGGAAGAAAACCATTTGGCCTAAAGGGGTGTACAGAAGGTAATGACTAAAGACATATGAAGGGATTTGAAGAGGTGGCAAAGAATTATACGGTTATAGTTGTGATTCTGGATAATGGAAGAGGCATTACTAGGAATACCAGGATACCCCGACGAAACATTTCAATGTTTCAGTTTCACTGTGTACTGTTAATAGAAAACTGATTTCCGATTAGACACTTACTCCAGGGTATGTATTTGCCAGGTATGATTCTCACATCTGTATGGTTTTACAGATGATGAGTGGGAGTAAGTTATTGGGAATTGGGTGATCATCCTCATTATATCGGGATTCGTTGTAATCGGTGATATTTGAGGAAGTCTCCTGGGTTGTTTGCCGGTCGGCAAATATTTGGTTTTGAATATCCGCGGTTATGCACCAATTTCAAATTGATATATCTGTACGTCTATTTTCATAGAGTGAGATATACCTTTTGATATTATGTCGATGACATTTACCTATATCAGTGGATGGTTAGGTAAGGAGCATTAAACAGCGGTGTAATTCTTCTTAACCATAAGTACAGTTTTCAACCTACGACGCACAGTGAAAGAGTTGTTAGACTCAGCGGACTTATACAGAGTATTGTATGTTGTCCAGTGTCCATTAGGACAGAGGGGTTGGTCCTTATACTATATTCTACTTACTTTTAACTTCTCTAGTTCTTAGACATGTGTTTCGTAGAAACGCAGGGTCTAATTTTTGAGGAGTTATAGGTATTTGAATACAGTAGAGAACCAGGTGTAGCAAGTATCGGGATTCTTCAAAGAGATCGAAGATGTAGATACTTGTGTATGGTATTCAGTTGATAGTAATGATGAAGACAGATTGCATCTCTTTCAGGTTACTCATAATTGGAAGAATTCCTAAGTTGAGTAACGCTGATCGGCCTCCTTCCATTTAGTTGACATGCACTGGAGACAGCTGCATGATTTGAATCTGGTTAAATTAAATCAGTGCCTCTGTTTCTATATTGGATATAGAACAGTTCATATCTTAACGATGTTAAGATACGGGGAGTTGTCCGGCTT